>WFKR01000006.1:11228500-12532500 GCA_025331145.1 Rosa persica | reverse complement strand
ACAACCCATAGATGACCATTTTTTCTTAGTATTGTGGGCTAACTATCTCAAAACCTGGGTTCATTGCTTTAATATATACAATACACGTGACTTTTATACTCTCTAAACTCTAAATTAGTCAACCGATATAACAAATCGATCGGTTGTTTTAAGAAAAATGTCCATTAGTTGGTCATTGGCTAGCAGAGGATATTGCACATAACAACGATGAATAACATCTATATTTTTATACTTTTGTTTTTGTAAAGAAATATGTAATGTCACATTTGTATACCGTTACAATTATCGAAGGCAAAAAAGAAACAAGAGATATTGATTTAGAGGATGGCTGCTTATCTAAGAATGATTCTGCTATATTACACTCATATGATGAAATAGTAGCATGAAAACAAGTTCATGGATTGTAAGAGGACAATGATCAATTGTTGGGAGACTTTGAGATTGTGGATGTTCTAAAGGGTTTCTCAAAGATCACTATTACATATTTTATAGATCATAATGAAATATTAAATGTCAATGGTAAGGAAAAATTAAAGCATTTAGATAGAAAATACAAGTTTTAGGTCAAGAGTAATAAGAGGGATTGGTGGTGATATATTGGCATGATGGCTTAAAACTACAAATTGGTAAAGAAGCTGGTAACACATTTTAATGAAAACAATGTTGTTAAGGCTGTGGTTGAGATTCAATCAAATTTTACGGATCAAGATAGATAAACATAAAGTGTCCAAGGTTCATAGTTTAGGAATGAAGAGCAAGTAATTAGGAAAACTTGGCCCAATGTGTAGGTCAATATGTTTTAGGTGATTTTTATCTTTGGAATTGGAGAGTGGGCTTTCTGATCTATGAACATTTATTATTTATGAATTAGTATATTATATTAGGAGTCAATTGGTACACAACTTATAGATGACTTATTTTTTTCAGCATTGTAGGATTGGTTCATTGCTTTAACATTTCGCAATACATGTGACTTTTAGACTCAAATCGAATACAAAAAGAAGGAAGAGAGGAAGAGGTTAGCTGGAAGAAACAAAATGAACAATCACGTCGTGGTGCCAATACCATCAATAATTCATATGAGACCTTGGAGGGATGACAGTTTAAATCCTAACATCCAATTTGGCTATCAACTTCACAGTTCCATTCTAGATCAAGATTATTTGAATCTGAAAAATAATGTCTTTGTGAATAACATTCTACAGGGCGAGCTTATTATATTTCCAACCATAAAGATCCACCATATAGTCATTCCCGAACTATAATATAGAAAATATTGCTTAATTCCAAGATGCAACACAACAAAATGGATGAGAGTTTGTTGTTAGATTTGCCCTAGACATTTAACTTGTAAATGCCTTCTGATTCTTGTGGATGCGCTACAATAATAAGTAGATATATTGGTTACAGTATATAACTTATTACCACAAAGAGAGACATATCAAAAAACTTAGCAAAGAAACTCAGATTTCTAATGGCCAACTCAATTGTTTCTCCAGATCAAAAAAAGAGAAAATCGTTTCAAAAGAAAAAAAAAAAACTTTTCAAGCCAATCCAATTGGTCTATTAGTTGTATAGACTAAGAAACACAGTCAATGGCACTCAGAAAGTGGTGATCACCATGACAAGAGTTGAGAGTTTATATGATTTAGTAAATTATCACGCCCTGAATTTTGAATATAGAAAAACCAACAAGTTATTAATAAAAAAAACAATCCGGAACATGATGGCTCAAACAACTCGCCTAAAACACTTACATTTTTTTTGCCTTTTAATCTAAGCAATCACAACACACCAAGCCCAATAATATTAATACTGACTCATTCTTTAGTGTCACATATTACATTAAACAGAGTTTATACAATAAATTGAAACCTCATAATAATAAGTAAATGTCCATATAGAGCATAACACAGAATAGAAGTCTAACAAGCACATAACAACAAAATAGGTTTTTGAACCTAAAATTGCTACAGAAACAATGTCTCAGCCTCAACCCTGGTTGCCTTGAACTGTAGTATTAACCTTTACACAATCGAATAGTGCATCAGGTTGTAACAATAAACCCGTTAAGCTCTTTAAGCTTGTATGAGTAAACTCAATCAAAATCAACCAATCACACACACTTATAAAATTTCAACTTAAGATTAAATTAAAGCAACAATACTTATCACATCAAAATCACCCTTTCAACTCAAGGAAAGCAAATCACACATTGATTTTTTTTTAAAAAAAAACTCAACATCTTTTTCTCTTAAGGACAACACAAGTTACCATAGTGACAAATCATATCATTTCAACTCAACGAAAATAAATCATGCAATGATTCTTTTGCAAAAATCAACATCATTTTTCTCTTATAAGAATATAATTTGAGTGAATGATTTTTCTTATATATATTTTTCTCATAAGGAGGACAATTATATACATGTACAATCCGTGTAAGGTAAGTAATAATCCTAATTATAGTCTAATTAACATAAATTACAACATATTTAGGAATATCCTACACAGACACACACACACACAATGTATATGTAAGGTAAGTAATAATCCTAATTATAGTCTAATTAACATAAATGACAGCATATTCAGGAATATCCTGCACACACATGACAATTCTAGTGAGGGATCCATTTTTTTTTACCATTTTAAGGGACGATTATTAGACCAACTTTTCAACCATATATCGACATCTCCACCGTTCAATTTTTAGATGTATATGAGTATATCATTTATGCAAATTTTCAGCCAAATTGATAATCATTAAGGCGTTCATAAGGTGATATACAATTATAAGCATGAATGGCTCATGTTTGACAGATTTAGTTCGATCATTAATTTAATCTCGTTCGATACCTTAATGATCATCAAATTGGTCAAAAATTTGGAGAAGTGATCTATTAATGGAGTCTTAAGAACTAAAAGGTTGAGATACCTATATGTGATCAAAAAATGGGTCGCACAAAGGATCCCTTTAAATGACAAAAAAAAAGGGCCCCTTAGTGAACATGTCCTACATATACACACAAGGAAAATCAAGTTTCACGCCAACACTCCCCCTCAAGTTGGTGCATGCAGATCACAAATGCTCAACTTTCCATGTGAGTCATGGAAGTCTTTACTAAGAGTAAGAATTTCAACCAATTGTTCTTTTGATTTGACAAAAGGGAAATATATAAGCTTAGCATCAAGCTTATCTTTAATGAAATATCTGTCAACTTCAACATGCATAGCTCGATCATGTTGTACTTGATTACGTGTAATGTCCACCACCATCTTATTATCACAATACAAGGAAATAGGTATAGAGCAAAATTTCACACACACCATGGGCCATACTTCGACACTCAGCTTTAGCAATTGATCGAGCTACTACTTTCCATTTTTCACTTCGCCAAGTGACAAGGTTACCACCGACAGGTGACCGCGGCGGTACTGTGGTTATGGTGGCCACTGCTTTGGGTGCCCTTAGCAATTTTAGGTTAGTTTGGGCCTCTAGTTGCGCTTGAGCTTCACATTTTGCTAGGTTTTGGATTTTCAAGTTCTGTAAGGTTTTGGGATATAGAGTTGGGTCTTTTGTTTGGGTATGCATTGTGCTTTTTTAGTTTGGTTTGTTTTAGGTGGTATTGGGTGACTGACATTCTGGAAGTTTCCTTTCTTTTCGAGAGGGAATCGACAGGTTCTCATTTTTGAGATAGGTCACCAAGGGTAGTCACATTACATGTGTGAGTTTTCCATGGGTAAGTGTTGACTAGATTTTGGACGAGCTTCTTAGGACTATAAAAGATTGAATTGCTTATGTAATGGTTTTTCTATTAGCACTTGTGGGGCAGGTCATTATGTTCCTCAAAAAAGAAAAAAGAAAAAAAAGAAAGAAAAAAACTAGTCATATAAATTAGCATAACAGACTAACCTCCTAGAGAATATAGTTCAGTAATGTAGGTTGACATATGGCTTTCCTATAAATTAATTTTGTAAGCATTGCTTCTTTATCACATCAATTGTCTGTTAATTAATAAATAGTTGTTATATATACTAACCTCATATAGTGGAATTGGTGAAAATTACTTCTCAAAAAAAAAAATTTATATTTATATATTTTTGCCTTTTTTGTTTACTAAAATAACTATGCAAATGATTTAATTATATGTTTTCATTTTATAGGTTAAAGGATATTTTGGACAATTCACATTTTGGTAAAGTCTGAGCACTTTGCTTTATAGATAGACTAGCTGTGAGCCCGGAAAAATGTTTTGAACTTATTGAAGATCATACGAGAAATTTTTTAACAATCTCGACAATTATCAAAGTGCTCGAGAATATTTTCAGAAATTTTCGTAAAGTGGAATCCTCAATTTAAGAGTTGGATAATGAAGTACACGTTACGACGAGTTCGTGGAAATTTCTGGGAATTTTCCGATTACCCGAACTATTTATATCGATTTTCCAAAGTTATGGGATTAGAGAAATTAATTCAAGAAATAGGAAACAGGTGGAGCAATCCTAGCCATCCACCGTCACGACCGATTAATCCTAGCCCTCCATCATAAATTGGACCAGTCAATATATATATATATATATATATAAGTTTGGTAGTGGGAACACAGAAGAAACGAGAGAGAGAAAGATCGAGAGCACAGTGCTCTCAGACCCGCAGCGCGACCCGGCAGGAAACCCGACTGGCGCCACTCCGTCCGGCCACCTCACTGCGTCGGACCACCGGAATTATATTCGTATCGACGTCACCGTCACGCCGGTGGCCTCGGATTGTACATGCACCGGCTGTGAACGGAGGACCGACGACTGGAAGCCCCGAACCCTCTCCGACAACCTCTGCAATTTCCTGGGATTCCGGTCACCGATTGGCTTGCATGAGGTATGTAAATTCATATCCTCATCATGCTCTACACCCCAGCCTAATTATTTTTCCAATTCGATCGGGTTTTGACATTTGGTTTCTGGGATTGCTCCCGGCTCCGTCGATGTTCTTTGCTGCCGGTGACCTCCCCCCCCCCCCCCTTTTCGGGCTTTGTTTCTTGCTCGGCTGCTCTCATAGACTAACAATCGAAGAGCTTCTAGGCTGTAGCATGAGGAATCATCGGTTCATCCCCTTCCCATTCTCGGCAGTGTTTTAGGCTCCGGATCAATCGGTTTTCGAAGGTATAATCTTGAACCAGAATCACGTTTTGCTCCTGTGTTAGTGATCAGATGTGATGGAGCTGAGCTTGGTTTGATATAGTGAAATCGAGAACTGTTTTCGAATGGGTTATGTTGTCTTGTTTTAAGTTGTTTCAAATGAATCTGGGGATTGATTTGTGAAGTGAGATTGTGGACTGAAATTGGTTGCATATGTTGCTGGTATTTTGCCAATATGGTTGTTACGGGTTGAATTGTCTGTTGTTATGCCTAGAAAATTTGGTTGTGAAATAATTGGAAAATGGACGAGTTAGGATTTTGGGTGTCCATAGTAATTTCCATTGAATTATTGTGCGGCAAAATACAAAATGGAAGTAAAAGACCGAGTGTATGGTGATTGAGAAAAATTGTTGACGGAATTGGAAACATGTTATATGCTTGTGCATATGTTAAATGGATAGAAAGTGAAAGAAATTAATATATAAGCATATATATATATATATATATTGGGTGACCTTAGTAATCGGGTGCACTCAATATATGTTTAGTCGATATTGTAATTTGGTAATTTGGGTTAATTATCGAACCAATCTTGATTGGTCAAAATGGTCAATCCTGATCAAACCAGGATAGGTTGGTCAAATCTTGGTCAATACCTGGTCAAACAAGGAAAACTTGGTTTGGACGATATGTCGAGATTTCGTTTAACTATTCAAAAGTTATTAACTGTTGAAATGTCGGGACTCAGGACTCCAGTTACCCGAGAAACCGAAAGTTCGTGACTCTCGGAGTACTTGAGAGAAAGCATCGGAATCCAGGTAGGGATTCAGAACTCTCCTCGATTAGTGTTTTTATTTCCTTAATTGTTTTCAATATGATGCATGTTACGTAGTGTGGCTTGGTTAAGTTAAAATGCGATGCATACTGACCAAACTGTATGAGAAATGTGATGGTTTGAGAGCGAAAGGGGCACTGACTTCCTTGGGTTCGATTCCCTAAACCTCCAAAGGATTAGCTATGCCGGTCGTCCGAGTATTTACAATCACGGACTTGGTACGTGTGTGTAGCTAGGTAGTGGACGCTCTCGCTACGCTTACCTAGTGATAAATTAAATTGAGGTAAGGTCGTGTATGGGACCGACCATCAGGTAAAACTTTGATTTGGCGCCGTATTCATTTAAGCATCATGCATCAGTTTTCAAGTTGAAAAACATTAAAGTTTGTCATTCCTTTTAAATACTTGGTTTAAGCATGTTTTCATACTGGAGCGCTCCAAATACTTATCTGTTGGCTTTCAAACCTAGTCGAGTTAGGGTTCTTGTTGAGCAACGAGGACGAAAGCTCACCTCTACAATAGTATGGTTGCAGGTACTGTGCACTGGTGACGGGACAGTAGCGGAAGGAGCTGGGTGTGCGGAACAAGTTTGATGAATCATTGTTTGGATTCTATTCTAAATTCTACTTCCCGATCTTCGTTGTTTCAGAACTTGTTGATATGTAGTCTTGTGTCAAATTTAGTTGAATTCCTTTCATTGAGGTTCGTACCTCGTGCTAGCTTTTATCGAAGTTTTGGACGAACGTAGTAGGTTTTAAACAACTCAAGTTTTTCACCTTGAAAAACATTTGTAGTTTCCGCTGTGTTTTACAAAAAGATTTTCAAACAAAATGCCTAGCGGTTCACTAGGATGTAAATCGAGCTTTCGATTTATGTTTTAGAGACCCGTGGTACTGTAACGAGCTTGAGTTGGTGAGATGCAGCTGGGGGCGTTACACTAGCCTTTATACCGGCGCATTTCGCTTGTAGAAGACGTTATAAATCAGATTGCAAAACTAAACAATTAGGAAAACCATAAGAGATATTTCAAGAGACCATGTATGCATAAGAAGAAGGAACTACACGTTTAAAGGGCCTTAATTTTGCTAAAGAGAAGTTGAGGGAATGATGCCAGTTAAAAAGTAATTTATACTATTTGTTTAGTGGTAGACTGAGAATCTCAAGTTAATGGGTAGTTATTTTTTTCCTCCTCATCTATAACCTTGTTCTTTTGAGAAGTTGGTGGGGAGTTCCCACGTTCATTTTCAGTTTTTACCGAATAAAACTGATTATTATCTGTTTAACTGCATATTATTTGATTAACTAATTTACCCTAGTAAATATAGAGATGAAGAGTTTGTTTCAAAGGTTAATTTAGATAAATCAAAATTTGGTGAAACTTTGAGTGCCTTTTTGTTTTTGTTTTTTGAATAACAGTTGCAGGAGCTTTTATTGGATATTAAGTAGCATGATTGACATCATACTGCAGTACATCAAGTATAAAAATAGGAGCCTGATGGAACCAAGCCTCACGTTGATCTGCCTCAAAGGCAATGGCAGCAAGTCTATGCGCTACATTATTGCAAGGGCGAGGTGCATGCTTAATCTGCACACATGGAACATTCTGCATAAGGACAGAGATATCATCCAATAGAGCACCATTCTCATCAAGTTCATGTTCGTCACTAAGGATTGATTGGACTGCCTCCAAACAGTCACTCTCTACTGTGACATTATGCAGCTTCAAACCCTTAGCTAAATCAAGACCATCTCTAATGGCTAGTAACTCTGTTTGTTTCGCTGACCCACATGTTTCACCGAATGCGCAAAAGCAGCCATGAACTGCCCTTAAGCGTTGCGCAGAATGCCTCCTGTACCACCTCTGATCATTTGAGGGAGAAAAGCTGCATTGACGTTCAATTTGCATCTTGGCACCAATTCCGTTGTCCATCTTTGCTTATTTCCTCTCGGTTCCAGCCCAGCATTGGTGTTTGCAGCCCTGGCTTGGTGAAATTCCTCCAACCAGGTCATAGAGGATAGCATAATATGTGAAGCCGCTTGTGAAACATTTTCCCATAACATACTATTCCGATCTGGTACATATATTTGAATAAGGTGGTAGAATTCGAATTTAGGACATCTTTTTTTTTTTGGCTGAAGCATATAATACCAATAGATTATCAAATCCTATTACCGTAGGAAGCAAACTAATCCAACCATTAAAGGTAAATCATTTTGTGTAATTTCTCTTCTAATTAAGATTATGAAAAATATTGGACAAAAACAAAATTTAAAACCTTTATAATCCTACTTAGTAATAGATTGCCAGATCTTATAAGTTATAACCAGCTGCTCAAAATAACTACATGTATCATCTCTGGCTGGAGAGTGACTCAATGTGTGTTCTCCAATGTATTTTTTCTCAGGTCCTCGAGCCTCCGTGGTCCTTGCGGACTCGTTGACTTAATTGCTTGAGTCAAATGCGCAGTATGAACATTAGATGCTCAGTAGTATGAACATTAGATGCTCCCATATTTATCAGGAGGGAAACACGGTTGCGGACTCTATGGCAAACCTGGGTTTGGGCTCTTCCTCTTTGAAGTGGTTTGCTTCCCCGCCTCCAGAGACCTGGTTACCATTGCATTATGACACTGTGGGTCTTCCTTATCAGCGTGGTTAATTTGAGGCTCTGTTTGTTTTGCATTTGTATGGTCTTCATTGCTGTATCTTTTCTCTTCTTTGTTTCCTGGGCAGGAACCTTCTAGATACTTCCCTTCTATTAGTTTGCATGGGTCCATGCTTCCTTAGCTGGCTTTTGGTCTACCCCTCCAGCTGGTCTGTAATTCTTATTATTCTTCCAAATAAAAGTTCATGGGGGACAATGTTCGTCCCCTCTTATTAAAAAAAAAAAAAAACTACATATCCAGATCAGAATAACTACCCAAACAAACAAAAGCAAAAGAGAAACTAGAACAATATATGAATGAAATTTTCAACTAAAAGAAATACTAAAGAATGCAATTTATGTTATTTAGTCATATGTCCGTTTTGGACTGTTTATATATCTAGTAATTAAACACGCTAAATTGAGCAACATCGATCAAATTAATTTATAAAGTACTTGATAATATCCATGGCTATATGCACGTATAGGGCTTATGCTTATGTATCAGTACATGTATAATTTAATAATTCCAGTAAGTGATAATTCATTCTCTTCAAGGAATGATACAGTCACATCTTCAATTTTATTCTTAGAAGTACCAACTCCACACCATATCGTATACATTTCAAAATAGCTCAGTAAGGCTTCTCCCCATCCCAGTTTCCCGGGGGGGTCATAGTTGCACCCAATGAAGGTACCTCCACTGTCGCACCTCACTTTGGCACACCCAACTCGTAACGAGTTACGCCAAACAACTTGCGTATAATGTCCACACACCTGGCCGGCGGCGCAAGAGTTCGAGTTGTAATCGTAGTTGGGCTTCTCTCCCACCCACAGGTTGACTGCTTCTGTGCCCGACATGTCAATGGCGGGGTTCATCGCAAGGTTTTCACCGTATTGCATATCGGTACAATGGACGAGTTCGCAGTCGCCTACGTGAGTATTGGCATAGTCTTGTGCAAAACGCGCTACTTTGTCGTCCCATGTCAAGGGCGCCACACCCACCTCGGCTCTAGCCGCATTGTGGGCATCAAGAAAGTCTTGCGGTGAGTCTTGGGCATAAATAGAATGGAGTAGGGCTATGGCTGTGAGGGAAATGAGAGCGAAAGAAATCTTAGTCGATTCCATATATAATAGTGGTTTGTTTAATTTCTTAGGAGCTGGTTGATCTGTATATGAGTTATATAAGGTGGTATATATAGGGGTGAATGTGAAATTAGGTGCTACTGTGCATGCCTATGGACAATAGAAGTTGCAGAACATTCATGATACGTTACAACAACTAAAAAGAACAAGAGGAAAGAACTGCCACAGCTGTGGATATCGCTATTTTGAGAATACGCTTTAACGACCAATGGTTACATCATGATCATTCGCACTAAATTTGGTAAGGATTGAACCTAAGAGGAAAGAAATGTAAGGGAAAAAACTAAAGAACCCACAAGTTGGTATTCAGTAAATGATCATTGGTATTAATTTGGGGAAAAAATGAACCTGAAAAGAGAGCAAGGTAAACAAAAAACACTAAAGTCGCTAATATACCCACCTTTGCATAACCATATAACCAAAATTCTCATGTATGTTACATTAGTGTGAAACGTACATACTGCTTTCGAAAGCTTCTTGTTGTTAAGTGCACATGCAAGTAGATGAGTGCAGGCAATTTCGATGTTGTAAAGTTTAACTCTGAAAAAAAAAAAAACAAAAGTGTGACGCTGCAGGAATTTTAGAGAAAACCAAAAGTAGGAAACACTTGATTTTGGGTTTTCTCTCAAAGAGTCGTCGGCGTTTCTTCCGCCCTTCGAGGGCGCTTTTGCTTCGAGATTTCAGTGTTTGCTCTGCGACTCGTATAAGGCATGTATGTCATGAATTAATACGTGCCACTATAACTACTATTTTGAATAGTTATTGAAAAATTAGTTTTGACATTAAGACCGTACCTCTCATGAAAATGGAAGCTCTATCGAGCATATGCAACATCTCTTTAGGAGGTGAATTCTTTTTGGTAATTTTGATTGACAAAGGAACCCTGCAAATTGTATACCACTGCAAATTCATTTGCAAATGTATCTGTTTAGCTACAGTCTAATCTAAACTGAAGCTTACTCATGGCCATCGTTATGTTGCCATGCTGGACCGTTATTCTCAGTTGAGGGAATTGATTCCAGAATAAAAGGTGATCCTTCTAGTCTATTTTAGCAGTACCACACCAATTTATCCTTTTCCGGCGGTCTGAATTAGCCTGTGTTGTTTGGTTGCCGAGAATTTAAACAGGGAAAAAAAAAGTAAAAAATAGTTCGACAATTAACAAATGATGTGATCGTAAATTTATGAAATTTATTCCAAGGATTAAGAAATTTTTTTTAGTAAAAGTTGGGAGACTCTGTGTTTTTTTTTCTGAGGATCAGGAAATTTCCCTGTGTTCTTTTACCAAGGGTCATGAAATTTGCCATTGTGTATTTATTCTTGAGGGTCAATAAATTTCTCCACAGAGAGAGAGAGAGAGAGCTTAAATTGTAAAACTATTTTGTGGTAGTTGAGGGACTATAGTATAATTTTGTATCAGTTTTGGGTGTTGTATCTTTATAGGAAAATATTTTCCTGATTTCCTGACCCTCAACTTGTGGGAAAATATTTTAGGACTTTTGTCCTTATGGATCAAGGACCCTTTAAAGTTGCGTTTGGGGGCTTTTTTGCTCCCCGCTTATAAGCGCCTCAACCTCTCGCGTTTGGTAAACCAGCTTCTCTTCAACTTTTTCCAGAAGCCAGAGCTTTTTCGATGGAAAAGCCAAAGCCGCCAGTGCCATGCTTTTAGAAGCAGGAGATGGCTTTTGTCACTGTAGCGGTGTAACTGTAGTTTAATGAACTTTCAGAAATACCGACTTCTATCCTCTCTTCGTTTCGGCAATTACACAATGCCATAAAATTTTTTTCTTCCGTGTTCACCTCTCTTCATTTCGGAAATATTGTCTGCATGACTGTGGTTTGATCTCTCTTTCTGACTGCCTTCATCTAATCTCTCATCCGTGTTCGAAATCGATGCCTCAATCCTTGATGGCTGGCTTCTTGGCAATTTGATTCAGGGTTAGTCTTGTATCTATTTCAGTTTTAATTTCTTTGAATTTGATGAATGTTTGACATAATATTGTTGTGGGTTTGATAGATATGAGATCAATTATGCTTGAGTATGGTTCGTTTAGATCAATTATGCTTGGGTAATGAATCAACGTGGGATTAGGTTGATTTGGGAAAATGGGAACCAAATCGAGCAGTTTTCTTCCAGTAGCTTCAATTTCTTCTTCCTCTTCCTCTCTTTGTTCACTCAATTCAAACATGCCCGACTCTTCCAGAAGTGGAGGATGTATGGGAATTGGAGATGTCATCTCAATTGAAGCTGCTGAGAGAAGTGGAGGATATTATGAATGGGTGGACATCTATTGGAATTTAGACTCATGAACTTTGTGTGTGGTTCAATTTTGGTGCTGACATTTATTAACTACTTCAAATGTTGTATATGCAGTATTGAACTGGAATTCTGAATATGTTGCCCATGATCAGCTTGGCAAGGTATGTATTTTTTATTTAGTTCAAACCAAGCTTGTTTGTGTGTCATGCTATCATATGTTGGCATGTTTTGACGATGAAATTTTGGTGGGTGTTTTGATTATAATAATGTTGGGAGATATCTCAAACTAATGGAGATAGCTCTTGAGGGTAAGCATGTTGAAATAGCAAATCAAAGAAATAAGGGAACTATTGGTTTGGTGGGTATCTAGATGATTACCCCATTTTCATCTTTTACTGCCTATTGTGGGCTATGCATATAGCTAGCCCTGTTGCAAACTATGATTTTTCATTGCATATATACTGCATTCTCATATGCAGATCGTATTGGTCAAGATTCAATGCTTGTCTGATAGTTGTGTTGTACGAATCCCTATATGAGGGATCAAGTAGTACGTTGTAGATCAATTAAACTACCATATAACGACTAAAATTTTGACAGATTTTGTGGTACAATTAAAACGATCTGCATAGTTGTGTTGTCTTGATCCCTATATAAGGGATCAATTAAACTACCATATGAAGACTAAAATTTTGACAGATTTTGTGGTACAGATTAAGTGGTTCCATGTTAGTCTATATGATGATACTCATAGAATCCATCATAGCATGTTTGCTTCTTTTAGCAGATTTGCCATTATTGTCGATTTCATTCCCAAGTTCAATTGTCTCAGATGATTTTGGTGGATGTTATACAGTATGCCAAAAGCTTCATTTTCTGGGTTTGAAACTTTGAACACATTTTATTTGTTAGGAAGCAGATCCTGAGGTTTTAAAAGAAGGTCAGAAATGGATGATGGCATTGTTCCATGAGCAAGTGTTTTTCAGTCTGATTGAATCACTTCTGAAGTTAATTTATTACGTTTTATAGCTGCTTGCTTGTCAGCTATACTTGGCTATCATTTTTTTATTTAATAAATGTTATGACTTATTTCAAACTTTGAGTTTAGATATAGATTTCTTAGCTACTGTTCATTTCAGTTCCTATCCTAATGCAGCCATCTTGTGTGCATGCCCACGCATTTAAGTATTTTAACTATGAAACTGCATAAAACTCTGCAGATACGGAGTACATGTTATATGCATGAGCTGCTAGTATCAAACCTAGATCATTTGAGGTCATATTCATCACTGCATCATATATACTTCTTGAGTATAGCTGATTGTTCTTGTACTGCTGATCTGCTTCTTCAAGTTGATGTTTGCAGCACAATAAATATCAATAGTTATCATGTTAGTAACAAAACATAGATGGGAAAAGAGTGTAGAGCAAGACTAGTTTATTGCCATTGGTTGACATATTTCAAAAACATTAGCTAAGATCATGAACCATCTTCCAAACGCTGCCAGTTTGAGGAACAATTGCCCAAGATCTGGTGGAGACCAAAACCTGTTCTTCCTAGACTTTGTGAGCCCAACAAAGTTTGACAATAGCTACTTCAAGAATTTATTGGCTAACAAGGGCCAAGTCCATGATTAAGATGGGGAATCTTTCACCAATTACAGGTTCAAGGGGAGAGATCAGAAAGAATTGCAAGAAGATCAACTACTCTTGATTAGACTGTGATTTCTACGTCACTAGAAGTTAACATGTAGTACATGATCATCATCATGAGGTGTTCTATTACCTTCTCTATGTTTTTGAAGTTCTTGTTTCTAGTATTTAGCTTTTATATCAGTTAGAGATGTACTCTTCTTTAGATATTCTCATTAATAAAAGTATCGTCAATTTTCGAAAAGAAAAACTTGCTCTTTGGTATCTTTTGAGTCATCAATTTTAGGTTCATGATGTTGGAGAAATGAGAATAGACGCTCACATTGAACAATCTAAGCTGTTACTAATATATTTGTACATGTTATTTTAAAAATTATCCAATATTAATCATATGATCACCATGATTTATAAAAATTGAAAGTTAACAAAAATTTATAAGGATATAATAGAGATAAAAAATGATAACAAGAGCATTTGAATAACATTGTATTATCAAACAATTAAGGCAAAATAATATTTCATGTCCTAATTGGTCATTCCACAAACAAAAAACACAAGCCAGTTTTGATTTACCAAATACTTTACCACTGCTTTTGCCACTGATAGCACTTATAAAAAGCTAGTTTATCAAACACTCAGCTACTTTTCTTTTCAGCCACTTATTCTCAGAAATAAGCAGAAACCAGCTTTTTTGAAAAGCACAGCCATACCAAACATAGCCTAAGTATTCCTTCCATATTCTATGGAATTTTTATTTTTTTTTATTTTTTTCGTGAGAATGATAATATTGAATAGAATTAAATTTGCATTTTTTGAATGCCAACCTGCCATATGTGTACCTCAGTGACCTACTGGAAAGTTGAAACCCCTCTTTGTTCCAGAGAAGTTGGGCTATTTCAAATTCTCTGTCAAGTCTATTTAGGGTACGTGATTGATCAATGGATAATTAGGATATTACGGTACATACGCCTGGGCCTGCGTTTTTCCTTCCCCTGCTTTTCTTTTTAATGCTCATAATCCCATGATACATTAGGGTCTCTGGCATTTGGTAGCTAACTTGGATAGCGTTTCTAGTTCTAAAAAGGATGTGGAACCAGAAACTAGGGGCAGTTCATTTGATTCTAGCATCTAGTGGTTTGCTTAGGACTTGTTTGCACTAGTCCTGCTTTATATTTTTCAATCATTCACTCACTCACTCACTCAATAATCAGAAAATCAAGAGTTTCTCCCACATGTTTCATATTGTAGAAGTCGCAGGACGAGTAACTTGACTGCTGAGAATGCCAAACAGCATAAAGGTCTCGCTCAGTTGAGTGACTATACTCGTTTACTGATCTAACGGGAAATTTTTTGGTGCTATTTAAGTCTGTTTACGTGGCATGGTGATGATTGACCAGATTCTTGTTGGGCCTTGATCTGGAAGAAGTGGAGCTTCGTGATTAAAAAGGAGACTGACTTGGTGGATTTGCTGCTAATTTACGTCAAGGCCAAGTCATTAATGCAGAAATATGGGTCTTTACTTTGTCTAAAACTTTGTGGTGATAATAGTATAGCTGATATATATATATATATATATATATATATATATATTGTCATTGAGATGGATGGAATTAATGCAGTGTAGCTTGTTAATAACGAACTGTGATGATAGGAATTACTGCAGTGTAGCTTGTTAATAACGAACTGTGATGATAGGATCTGTACTTTTATTAAGTGGATTATCTGTACTTGTTATCTCATTAAGGGGAGGAACTGTGATCAACATCTTCCTTCTTTGCTTGAAGGGAATCCTCTTATTAAGTGGAGGATCTGTATTTGTTTCTCATTTCTTTTGACTTGACAGATGCATGTCTAACTCATTTGTGTTGACTGTTGCAGTTGATCAAGAGAAAATGTTTTCCAACAAGTTACACACTTTTCAAACCATTTGGCAGATGATCTTGCATGCTACTTTCGCACATGTTTGTTGGTGCTAATTTCGGCATCAACGAGTCAATGGAAGTTCCATTGAAATTCAAGTGTAAAGTGGTGGGGTTGCTTTCTTGAAGTGGGCCTATCTCTTCCTTCGATTAGTTTGATTATATATGTACCCTTGGTTGTCCACCTCTTGTGACTGAAGGTATGGCCTCGAGCTTCCTTCACCTGATGTTGGGCGTCCAAGCTCATTTGTTGGGTGAAACTGATAGTTTTGCCTGAGGTTTCCTTCACTTGATCTTGGGCTTCCAAACTCTTTTGTCGGGTGAAACTAATAGTCTCGCCTTGGACTTCCTTCGGTTGATGTTGGGCCTCCACGCTCCTTTGTTGGGTGAAATTGATAGTTTAGCCTTAGGCTTCCTTTGCTTGATGTTGGGCCTCCATGCTCTTTTGTTGGGTGCAAATGATAGTCTTGCCTCAAACTTCATTCCCTTGATGTTAGGCGTCCAAGCTCCCTTGTTGGGTGAAATTGATAGTTTCTCCTTGGGCTTCCTACACTTGATGTTGGGCCTCCACGCTTCTTTGTTGGGTGAAACTGATAGTCTCTTCTCAGGCTTCCTTCACTTGATATTGGTCTTCCAAGCTTCTTTGTTGGGTGAAACTGATAGTCTCGTCTTGAGCTTCCTTCACCTGATGTTCGACCTCCACGCTCCTTTGTTGGGTGAAACTAATAGTCTCGCCTCAGACTTCCTTCGCCTGATGTTGGGCCTCCACTCAAACCACCATGTGGTCTGATATGGTTGGTGAAGGGTCAAGAGACATGTGTGGCCTATCCAAGCTTCCCTTTTCCTAGAATTACTCTTAGGTCATGCCTAAGAGCCATGCTTCGTGTCAGAACTTGACACTTGGCATGGTTGGTGAGATTTTGCCTTAATTGGTGCTACATGTCTCTTTATGACGACGACATGTGTGTGATCCTAGAGGTCAAGGCTTTAGCCTTGGAGCTTGTGGCCATAATCCTTAGAGCTGGTTGAGGCTTCTAAGCTTGGGGGTCAAAACTCTTGGTCTTGGGGGTTGAGACTCTTGATTTCTTTGGACTATGCTTTTCTAGTAGTGAGCTCATGATATGCTTTTGCCTTGCCATCCAAGGTGGTGAGTTGATCACCCGGTGACCGTCCAAGACTTAAGAGGTGGAGATCCAAGGTTGAAGACTTGTACCAAAATTAGGCATCTCACTAGTCATGATTATTTTTATCTTAGGACTATTTTTTCTTTCTCGACAAAAGGTTTAAGTTCGTTGAAAGGTTAGAGTCCTAGGTGGACTCTTTGAACTTTCAAAGCGTCTTACGTGGAATGAATTGAAAAGTCAAACGTATTTGTCTAACTAAATTATGACATCAACAATGTTCAAGCTCAATCCTCTCTCTTTCTCTTCCAGTTTCTTCAACTTTTAATTTTGATAGATATTTATGAGCTTTGTTTTTTTAGTACATGTTTATTCTCTTCGGCTAAAGGAAAAAAAAAATGTTCATGGTTGTCCTGTCATGAAAACGGAATGACGAGGATCAGTCTTACTGAAGGAATACGGGGTAGTATCCAATCTTAAACTAATTGTTCTTCTTCTTGTGCTCATCTAACTCATCATCATGATCATAAATTTGTAACATACGGTGCTAGCTAGCTTGAACTTGAGATTGTTTTTATATGATGCAATGCAATTAAATGGCGATTGATGAATCATATATGTCTTGGTGTGCAAAGGTAAAGTCTCATGGCACGGATTTGTTGCGCACAGCTTCATAAGTCTTTAAGAGTCTTACATTTGCAGGTTTTGCAGCCTTACAATTACAACAGATTTTCCCCTCAACAAATTAATGTATTAGCATTGGTAATGGATTATCCATTCCCTTTTTGAAGATATATATTTGCATATATACGTATGGATGTTGGTATTGGTTTATCTGGCTCCTTCTATAGGCTTCCTGCTATAACAAAGTTATTTTTATAAAATAATATTGTGGGATTAAGTAAACATCGACATTGTTGAAGCTAGATCTATACCTTCACCACAGCCATGCCACATGAGCTCATGGGACAGTAAAAATAGTTAAATCTATGGAGATTAACATTGTGTTTAATATCTTCTGAGGCTATGTGAATCTTCTGGTTTTTAGTTCTTGGAGAACCGAAGAATTTGGAGACTAGGCTTTCATATTCATTCATGTCTTCCATCTTTATAATCCCATCCATCAGAGGAGACCAAGTTGAATAACCTGGAGTTGTGTGTTTGATTTGTATCTTTGTTGAGGCTCGCGGGCCTCGTGGCACATGCTTGATGCTCTTGGTGTGCTTCTTCATCCTTTGTTTCCTTCTCGTCTTCGTCTTGTTTGCTTCAAATTTGATACAGAAAAACCTAGAACAAGAACAAAACAGATGAGAAAAAGAAGCAATTTGAGTTCCCAACAAACATCACAAGTTTTCAACATAAGATAGAAAAACTTACGTTCATTGTATTTCTCACTGTAATGACACCACAAGTAACTCAAATTATGGGAAATGTTACGATGCATTGATGTCTCTTATTTTAATCTTCTGATAATAATAGACTAGCTTAATGCAATTATAGACCAGCTCTCTCACAATATGATTGTCTACTATTGTTGCCTAACACCATTGTGAAGAGCTAGTCTATTATCAACGTATCAATGCATCAATGTGTCGAGGGAAGCTACACATCCAAATTCCTACAATAGCTTTATTATTTTACCCCAAAAAAATTTGCAGTTTAAAAAATGTGAACGCTAACCCGAATCATTGCATAACACCCTGATTCCCAACTATTCAGCTGTCTTCACTAAGAAAGTCTTGATGCGGTCGCCATACCACTTGGTATGGTGCGTCAAACAATCAAAATTCTCTATTTAAAACTATACATCCATATACTCTCCTTGTAATTGTCCCGTGAAATTCTGAAATTATTCCCTACTCATCCTTGATTGGCCTCTCGATACCACACATGACACAACGGTTGTACAGAAGAACCGCTCCTTCACCAAATAGTTTCTTTGTCAACCACTGCAAGTGACCTAGTGGTTCTTGCCTAGTTGGATGTGCTCCCTAATTTAGGTTCAAACTCCGAAACTGTCAAATTGGTCAGACATTGTGCTGTAATGCACGGTTAGAGTATTTCACATATACCAAATAAGTTTATTTTGGGTGTAAAAAACCTTTAGGTTCACAAAGTTAAAAAAAAAAAAAAAAAAGTTTCTTTGCCAGAAGTGTAGTCGTCCTCCTACCGGGGGAAGACCGAGGTGGGGGCAAAAATGGAATTTAGAAAAAATAGTAGCCAAACAAAAGGAGTTTCCCTCGTCCAGTACTCTATTAGATAATGGATTGAAAGCTCTTTGAAGTCCGGCAAAACCATGGCGTTGTCTTCCTCACTCACTCAACTCACTCCACTCCACCGCCACCTTCACATTCGCCTCCGCCCAACCACCACCACGTCCACCATCTCCTGTCTCAACGAAACGCCACGTCATCACTCTCATCATGACGAACCCCCAGACCTCACTCTCCGCAAGCACAACTCCAAGTCCACCGCTCTCCTCCTCCACCGTCTCTCCCGCAACCCTAACCCTAACGACCTCCAGCACCGCCACCAGCTCCCTCCGGACAACAAAGCCTTCGAGCTCTCTCTCCTCCCCAAGCGCACTCCTCAGTTCCCCGGCTCCATCTCCGGCGACTCCTCCTCCCCGACGCCGCTCCTCCACGACGACGACGACGAGCACCGCATGATAATGCGGGCTCTGGAGATCCGCCGGAAGGTCACCAAGGAAATGTTCAAGGAGGCTATGAGGACCAAAGGAAAATTCGGAATCACCTACGCCACCAATTTGACGGAGACATTGACCGACTTCATTGATTACGTCATGGTCGAGGCCGCCGCCATGAAACGCTCGCCGGAGTTCTCCAATTCCACTTTCAATTTTCGCGCCAAGACTGTTATTGAAAACTCCGAGGCTGTGCCCTGTATCAGGTAATCAAATGCTCTCTACTTTCTACGAGAATTCCATGATTAATGCATAGTTGGTGTGCTAGAAACCTATAGAATTCGTAGGTGGAATTTGAGACTTTAATTTGTCCACAACTGGTGAATAGGTGGTTGAAGCATAATTCACTTTCGTATCCCCAAATTGGGAAGCTCATTTGTATGTCAAAGGGAGACCTGGGGTCAATTAGACGCCGTGCCGAGTGGTTGAAGTCGATTCATGTTAAGGGGAGGTTTATAGGGGTTGCGCTGGTGAAAGGTGGGGATTGTTTTCTGGAGCGCAGCGTTGAGGAATTGGATGAGATTGTTGAGTATTTGGAGAGAAATGGAGTTAGGAGGGATTGGATGGGGACTGTCATGAGCCGATGTCCGCAACTCTTGTCCTACAGTCTGGAGGAAGTGTTGGCTCGTGTGGGGTTTTACTTGGATATGGGAATCAATGACAAGGATTTTGGCACAATGGTCTTTGACTATCCCAGGGTACTTGCCTACTATACTCTAGATGAGATGAACCAAAAGGTAGCTGACACTCCTTGCTGTGACTTTTGGTTGGAATTATATAGTTTTCATGCTATTTGAAAGTATCATGAACAGATATGGGTTTTAGGGTTTAATTTAGGAGAATGTGTAGTTAATTGCATACGGATTTGTGCATAATATCTAATGAGATGCTGCTCTTCTTTATCCAGGTGAACTATTTGAAGGAATTTGGCCTTAGTACTGAGGATGTTGGCAAATTACTAGCATTTAGGCCCCAGCTAATGGGTTGTGGGATAGAGGAAAGATGGAAGCCCCTAGTTAAGTATTTGTATTACCTTGGAATTACCAGAGATGGTATGAGGAGGATGCTTACCATTAAACCGATTCTTTTCTGTGCTGATTTGGAGAAGACCATTGTGCCAAAGGTATGCCAGATACTCATGTGCTTTAATTTTGATGTTGCTGCAAACCTATCATAAAAACAACTTGAGCAAACTAGCTTAGTTCTTCTTAGGTATTTTGTGTTCTCTCCAATCTCAACTAGCTTAGTTCTCATAATTATTCATGTTCACATATGCACTGATGCAGTTGTTCCAAACTCCATCCATATACATATTACGCACCCACAAACCCAAAATGTTTGCATTCATGTTATCATGCTTCATGTGATGATGTTGATGTGTATTTGTACCATCTTGTAGGTAAAGTTTTTTCAGGACATAGGCATTCGAGATGATGCCATAGGAAAAATGCTAGTAAAGTTTCCTCCGTTGCTTACATACAGTCTATACAAGAAAATTCGGCCAGTGGTAAGTTATTTTCCTATTCAGGTTATTGTAATTCTTTTTCTTTAAGCTCATAGCCTCATCAGGTTATTTAACCTATCAACACACCCCACCTTTCCTAAAAACTCACCATGGCATGTACAAATATATGTACATATTTTTTTTTTTGGTCTTCATGCTGTAGTGAGCTGACTAGACTGAGGGTAGAAGTGCAGTTTTGATTCTCCTATGTGCATAAGTTAATTTACCAAATCTAAAGATAAAAAAATAAAGAAAATCAGGTTTTTGGTCTTGAGTGACCTGACCTTCATTCTAAGTTGACATATAGGCACAGTGTAATTGCTTTTTGGCACTATCTCATCAAGTATCTTATTTGACTCTGATCACTTGTGCAAATTGTTTAATCGACTGTTGTGTATAGTCGCAGTACAGTTGCTATTGTATATCTTTTCTTAGTTTTTGTAATTTTGTGTGTTGGCTGTTTTTAGTCTTTCTTCTTTTTTCAGGGTTGTTTGTGTGTGTGTTGGGGTGAGGGGGAGACTAATGCTTTGTTCAATTCCCTGTTAATGGATAGAGTTACCTGAGAAGTTACTAGCATCAAAATATCTATCATTTTTAAATTCCAGTCGATTTGAAGTCATTCAGCTACAAACAGTGATTATTATAATTACCGTTATGTGCTTCAAAGATGTGTCTTGCATGGTTAATAGGAAGCTTACTTTGTGTGATATTAGTTTGAAAATCTGTATGTGCCCTTGTGGGCAGATTAAAATTGATAGCTCTGGTTGGACTGTAGCAATTCCTGCACAACCATTTGATATCCAGGTTCAGTTTGAAATAGATGAGAGCACAATTTACAGTTTAAATGTTGTAACATGTTACTGGTCATACAGGTGATATTCTTGATTACCAAAGCTGGAGTTAGTGACAGAGATATTGGAAAGGTTATAGCTTTGGGACCAGAGCTCTTGGGATGCAACATTGTGCACAAGCTTGAGGTTAATGTAAAATATTTTCGATCACTTGGCATACACCTTAGCACATTGGGTGAGATGATAGCTGATTTCCCCATGCTGCTCCGATACAGTACAGATGTCCTCCGTCCAAAATACAGATACCTGAGGAGAACTATGGTCCGCCCTTTGCGAGATCTGATTGAGTTTCCAAGGTGAAGCCGCCCTTAGTTTCAGTAACCCTTTCTTTTTCTGAATCTTACTTTCGTCCAGTAAAATAGAGGATCTCTTAAACTTCATTCTGCAATAGATATTACCTTAGTTCTGATATCATTCTTAGCATCATTGTGCTGTATATATAAAGGATAGCAAGGTCTCAGGAATAGGAATAAGGTATCATTCTTAGTAACACTCTTCTAATTTTCATGCTGAATTTATGGTTGTCTTCAGATTATGTTTGTCATTTCATTTGTTCAAGATATGTAATGGGGTTCTTACATTTGGGTAGCCAATCTGGCACAAAGGAATTTGTGGATTCTAGTTTTATTTTTGCACGTTTATATTTTACTGTTTGTAATACTTTGACTTCCTTTGTCTTTTTCATTGACTGACCATATTGAAATTGTGTTCAGGTTTTTCAGCTACTCTCTTGAGGGTCGAATTATTCCTAGGCACAAAATTCTGCTAGAAAATCATATCAATTTAAAGCTACGATACATGCTCGCTAGCACAGATGCAGAGTTTGACAAAAGAGTCAAGAACATAGTAGAAAGGCGTCAAAGATTTGAATCTGGAATCACCAATGAGGACTTCTCTAATTCCCAACTCAGTGAGGACGATGAGTCACCCGTGAAGAGAATTATGCTTGATGACACTGAAACCGAGGCAGAATCAACTATGTTTGATGACACTGAAAGTGAAGCAGAATCGACTATGTTCCATGACACTGAAAGTGAAGCAGAATCAACTATGTTCCATGACACTGAAAGTGAGGCAGAATCATAATTACTACCATACAAACTCTGCTTGTCACAATTGTCATGCCACACTCGACAGAAGAAATGCTCACTTTTAGGTCACCATGATTTCCTATATCTCGAAATTTGCAGTCCAGCAATTAAGAGAAAGAGAGTTAATCCATCGCCATGATTTATGAAAACGTCAAACTGGGAAGAATATGAACCATGGAGCCGGATGATGCCATTAGGTACGCAGTGTAAATGAAAAATGCTTATTTCGTAGCTTGTACAGGTATGGAAGATGTACCACCTTTTCCTGCATGGTTCTGTTTTCCATCAAGTGTGACTGTTGTTAACTGGATTTTGGCATCAGCATTTAGTTTAGTCCCTGTTTCGGGGGCCTTTGTGTGGAGTGTTGGCAAGTTTGCTCCTCGAACAAAATGACGAGATTGATTGGAAATCTACCTCATGCAGTACTGCAATTGATTGGAAATCTACCTCATGCATTCATGCAGTATTGCAATCGACAAAGATTTGTTGCTCTGCTATAGAAATCTGTTTATAGTGCTCTCTGATTGGTTCAAGAAGCTTGAAATGTAGCTAGTAGAGGAAGCTAATTAGAGTTTTGTATATGGATTATCTACACTTGTAAATCTACATTTTGTGTATATAATTAGAGCCTTTTGTTGGAACATTTTTGTTTTCATAAATACATATGGTAGCAAAGGTAACAGACATCCCCGATACCAGACTAGTGTCATTCCTGAGAAAAGACTGAAAGTATAAGAACATCTGGAATTTCAATTTGACTTGCTGATAATGATTAAGAGGAGCATTTTAGGGATGCCATTTTTCTCTCGCGGGACTACATGTTTTGGTTTAACTTTTAAGGGAAAACAAAAATGATCCACACCACTCTGGACAACATTCAAGAGTACCGCAACTCCGCAAGGCTGCAAAGCCACAACCGGGGTTATACAAGTTAGAGTTCTAAATTTATTGATTTATAGATTAATTTAGGAGTTCTACATTCAGGAGTTATTGATTTATAGAAACCCGTGGGCAGTTGGCATGCCAGTAATTCTTGAATGGTGACTAATCTGGAAATAAGTTTGAACCTAAAATGATAAACTAGGACTCAGACTGCGTTCACCGTCTCAGCTTTTGCAGCATTCGCGTATATAGGGTGAAGCACATGACCGTCTTTGGGCTCTACATGCACCCACTTACGTCCAGTGAGCTTGTGCTTTTCAAACTTTACGGTGCCTTCTTTCAGAGCAAAAAGAGTGTGATCTTTCCCTAACCCATCATAATTTCCAGGATGGAATCGGGTGCCCCTCTGGCGAACAATGATGTTTCCAGGTATCACCCTCTGCAACGCAAACATTAAACATCAAACTGATTGTAAATATCCATTTTCCTTGAGTATTATTCCCCATCCTCTTACCTCTCCACCGAATTTCTTCACTCCAAGATTCTTGGGTAAAGAGTCTCGCCCATTCTTTGTGGATCCAAGTTGTCTTTTAGTAGCCCAGCGCCTGAATATCAAACTCAATCCTTCTCCTGTGACATCTGCAATTAGTGCATGGAGTCAAGGAGTAGAGGTTAGATGCAGCAATATAATGAGTTCACGAAACACTTAAAATAGTCAACTCATCGAATTATATGAAATTTGTACCAGAAGCACTGCTGTAAACAGGAGTACTGGTAACCAGATGCTTTATATTCAATCTTTGGCATAGTGATGTTCCGAAATTCATTGTTGTTTACTGGAAGATGGAGTTAACCTGAAATAAAATCACCACATTAAGTGGTCAAAACGTCATTGAATATCAACTAGAATAAGAAAGGCAGCGTGCCTGCAGGAATCAAAGATATGAATATGAACCGGTTACCTTTATGTGAAACTGTCGACTAACTTGCCAACTAATACGTCAATTTTTATTCTTTTCCTGAATACACCACTCCCTCGCTACCTATTATTATTGAATTGAACTAGCAGCACCACTCAATTGGAATAAACCCCTTGTTTTATTTCTCAGTCACAAACAACTCCTTCTGGAAACCCTAGGTGCACTTCTCAAAGCAAAAAAATGAGTGGAAAAAGAAGAGTCTGAAGACTTCCAAAGATTTCAACCCCGGCCCTTACATTCATCCTTCTTTTTTTTTTTTTTTTTTTTTCAAAAGAAGGGAAATCATGGAGAAATTGGCATTGCAAAATAAATCAACCAGTGAATATCAAACGGAAAAAACAAAACAAAACAAAAAAACCCACAATTTCTAACTGAAGGTTGTTTTTGTATGGACAATCAATTGAAGTTCTGACATATACAAGGCCATAAAATACAGGACGTGAATTCACCAACGAACAACAAACCGAGCCACTAGAGAGAGAAAGGAAAACAAATAAATTTGAAGATCCATTTTGTGCACACACAATTGTATCATCTCATTTTCCTTTTGGCAAATGCTAATCACCTCCCTTTTTTTAATTAGGTGTTATAAGTTCTAACCACATTAAGGCTCAGCTCTATCATGATTCCAGCTCTCAGCTTTAGGTCAGCAGCATCTTCCAAGCACCTGGAAGTATTTAGGTCAAAGCCTGTACTTGCAGGTTCACTACTCCAATACCCTTTTAATTGTATTGTTCTTCTCTAAGCAACCAATTCCGTTATCACTCACCCTTTTCAGATAATTCTGCTCAAACTCAACCTCAACTAGGGAGACCCAAGGAAAAAGTTATATAATATATGCTATTCACACCATTCCTTCCACCAACTAACCAACTTATTCTAATAAACAAAATAATCTTTCCCTGGATCTAAACTCCTAGCAGAGTCTACAAATTTACTTTTCAGATTTTACACCAAGGATATAAATTTGTTCATCGATAAATCATGCATGCCATGCCATATCATTAAGGGCGAAACCAAGCGCTGCATGCAACCAGAAGGAAACCATACGCCAGTAAGAAAGCATAACCCCATAACTCATTCCAATATATCAAACCCATAAATACCGAATTCTCATCCCAATGGGAAACAAACCAGGAACCCATCCAACTATCTAAGACTTAAAAAGAGCTAGGCAGTCCAAGAACATCTTTTTGAGTGTTTACATTTAAACACAGAACGTAATAACAATTTGATTGAATCAATGAATAATGGCACCTAAGCAAAACCTACGTACTATTGGAAACTGTATAAGACAATAAGGGAGAGTGTGAAATGGTGGAAGAATATTTCATAAGCAATACCCAGAAACCAGAAGAAATCAGAATTGCAAAACGAAAAGGACTATTGTTTAAAATGAGAAGGGATACCTGGTTGCCGGAAGGTTAAGCTACCTGATGCGACGGTGAGCCATGTGCGATAGAGAGAGATATGTACTTACGTAGGAGTCAGGTGTAGCCGTGTAGGGCTTTAAGCAAATGGGCTACGCTGGTTGGGTTACTTGGGTATTGGGCACGGATATGGGTAATTGGGTATCGGTTAACATTTCTTTTGTGTGACTAAAACAGATAATAACATTAGCAAACCAACTTTCCTATTCTTTTATCCTGGCAAGCTCTCCAATTCGGATATCTGCTCCGCGTTATTCGGAGAGGTGAAAAACAGTTTCCTTTGAAGAAGGGCAGAACCGAGAGTTCCCATGTTTTGTCCGGCGGCGCGTCTTCGGGACGTAGTTGTCGGATGGGTAGGTCGGGAGTCACAGTCCACCGGTGCAGGTCTAAGACAGAGTAGAGGCTGGGACAGGGAGGAACGATGGAAGAATTATGGTGTTCTGCGGGCATGTCTACAACCGTCGGTTCGGGACGACGAAGATTCAATCTGCCTGGAGGGCAAGGAAGACTCAGGCTGCGCTCCGGACCCGGCTGGAATCTAAGGGCGATGGAGATCCGGCCATTGTTGCTGGGCTTCTATCCACGGTGGATTGTTTTGCTGGAAATGGCTCGACGTCGTTATGGTTTGGTGGGGGACATTTTCAACGCTGGCGTGGTCCGACTACTGGTGCGGGCAGTGGATCGCTGGCAAAGTTGTTCGACGGTGGTGGTGGTACGTATCCGACAGCAGGCAGGGGAGGTGAAAGGGCAGTTGGGTCGTGGGCCTTTGCTCTGGTGATGGCTTTTACTGGTGGGCTTGTGGTCTAATATTATTTTTAGTAGTTTGTTTGAAGTTTAGGTGTATTTTATGTACAATAAATCCCCAGCACCTATTGGTAGGGACATGTGGGCGCTATCCAAGTTTGCATACTCAGTATGCTTTGTCTGTCGCGAATCATGAATTGGTTGCAACGATCTGGTGGTGGGATGAAACGATGTGTTGTCTGTTTTATTTCCAATCAACAGCATATTTCGAAAACTACTTTATTGGTACTATGACATTGCTTTAACTTTCCTATATGCTACCGTTATTGAAAAGCAAATGAATTAGCCAGTATGACACTCTTAGAAATATTTTTTATTATATATTTTTTATTATCTATTGGGGTAAAAATGGATTTAAAATTGTAGAGAAAATGAAGGTGGTTTATGTAATATACCTTAGAGGAAATGAAAATTAGATGTAAACTTAAAATTAAAGCTTGTATTAGGAAAAATCCTAACTCTCTCTCTCTCGCTTTTGGGATTTGAGTAGGCCTGGGTTCCCTTGGCCCATGGATGTTATGTTCATGGCAGGCTCATTCTATTAGTTAATATTGATGTACACTAATTACGGCGTTAGACGGATTTACTAGTTATTGTTTGAGTAATATGACATTAGTTAAGTGAGCAGGTAGTTCTTCAATGGGCCGGGACTAAATGGATAGGGTTTTTTTACCAATTAGGTCAAAAAAGCATAGCATTATTTATAAAGTAATATGAGCTTCACATTCAAAACCAATTGTCAATTAATAGTGGCTCAAATCCTAATAATTAAACTCATATTCAAGGTCCTCATTTTCCTATGTGAGATTCATATTCTCAACACACCCTCTTATGTGTGACGAATTTTCAAATCATCCTCATATATAACATATATTCAATGACGTGGAGCTCATCTGGCTATGAGGCATGCACACGTGAAATAACTTGCTCTGATACCAATCATATCATGATAAAGTAATATGAGTTTCATATCCAAAACTAATTGACATTGAATGAAGTGGCCCAAATCCTTATAAACCGAAATGCAAGGTCCCTAATTTTACATGTAGAATTCATACTCTCAACAACTAGTACTGCTTTAGGAGCTTAGGCTCCAATGATTGTAATTTTCTGCTAGTGATTCTATGAAGTCGTAGGAATGTATATTCATTCCTTAAAAAAAAAAGGAAAAAAGATCAATATAAGTAAAAACCTTCCATATAGAGTGTACGGCTGCTATCATATAGCTTTGTATCCTCTAAATTCGCGAGTTAGAGATAAGCGGACTCGAAACGCTGACATCCGCCACAAGGTAAACTACCACCTCTCTGGCCCCCGACTGATTCTACCATAGAGGCCGACGATAGACAATAACTTCCCCCCCCCGAACATTTATAATTAATATTTTTTTCTTATTTTTATATGTCTAATTTTCCCTTCTAATATGTAGAGAGTTAAATTAAATATCCTCCTATCAGAGCACCTTTTTTAATTTGAAATTTCTAGCTAAAAATCAGTTTCTTTTAACTTCATCATAATTAATTCCATCCATCATATAATTGATTATAAAGCTTTTCTCTGACCTACCTCTGCTAGGTTTATTCAATGGCAACCGTTTTCCACAAAATCTTGTTCCAAACGGCTGATAGTGGTGAATATATGACCATGAGGGTGGAGCGGTATTCCCTCGGCTTTCTTGATCGAATTATGGGCAGCGACGACAAGCCTTTCTCAATGGTGTTTGCCTAATTATTATTACTACTACTACTACTGCTATTGCTACTGCTACTACTACTACTCTTCTTCTTCCTCGTCCTCCTCCTTCTTCTTCTTCTTCTTCTTCTTCTTCTTCCTCCTCCTCCTCCTCCTCCTCCTCCGTCTCATTTTGGCTTCTTCCTCCTCCTCTTCTTCTTCTTTTGTCTCATTTTGTTGAGGGAGGGGCGGTGTTTTGTTCTGCATTTCGATTCATTGAGGATCGTCTGGTTTATGGCAAGACCTAGTTTCAAGACTCGAAATCGGGGTTGGGGAAAAAGATTACTGCAGATGCGGTGGCACTTGGGTGTTTGCCGGATGACAATGATTTCCTCTGCAGGTCGTTGCTGTCTCAGCTGGATTTGGAGGCCTGGATATGTCTGTATTACATGTGATGGTGATCCCAATCTGATTTTCAAGTCTGAGCTCTGGGGTGATGTTTGGCAAGAGCATTGCGGCGGTGGGAAGCTGGGTTTTACACCCTTTTGCTTGCGACGGAGGTGCTTGTTGGTAGGGCTGTGCATGGCAAATCTGGTACACTCGACTTGGGTGCTAAGGCTGTTGCCAGTGGCGCTAATGGTGACTGTGATGTTGTGGATGAGATAACCCTCTTTGGTAGGGTTTGCATTGGGTGGGCTTCTTGGGCTTGGTTTTGGTTGAGGCCCGTTAGGGTTTATCCAAACTGGGTTTATTGGATTCCATGGGCTTGGTTGTTTTGGGCTCACAGGATTTGAAAGATTTTATTTTTATATTTAGTTTTAGGTTCTCATCCTTTTTCATGAAAGGATGAAGAGTTTTTTTTTTTTTTCTTGCATTGAGCGGGAGATCAGAAAGAAAAGCGAGACCTCGTTGTCCCCATTGAGGTTTTTTAATCTTTTTTGGGGCTTTGGTTTTCTTTGTTCTAGGCTTAATCTTAAAAGGTGGGTATGCTAGGAGATAATTAGTTCGTTTGCTCTTTTAGTTAGGGGTGGCTTGTAGTTTCTATGAATTAGTTCTTTATGTCTGTCGTTTTTGTACTGCTTCCTGAATTACATAAGGGGTTGACCTCTTTACTCAAAAAATAATTAATTCCATCCTTGAATTTTTCCTTACTTTATGTTACTAACTTAAATGTGTGTATATATCGACACACTCATTACAAAAGTATTCCATTTTTAACAGAAATTGTAGTTCTTGTTTTCTTATATGTATGTTTTTTTTTTCTAAATAGAATTTCATATATGTTTTCCTCGATGAGATAATGTTTTTCTTGCTTCAAAGAAAGGATGGGGCAATCATGCATGGTACTAATCACTCTTGTCTCCGAGGGATAATTGAAGAAAGGTTTTAAATGACAAGAAAGAAGTTGGGAGACAGGGTCAAGAACTCGCCTAGACTATGTGTTTCTTATCATAAGGTGGGTTCAATTTACAACCAAAATCGAGAACTGAACCGAACTTGAACTTCGGTTCAGTTTTCTACTTTTAAAGTTCAAAACCAAACAGTTTTTTTTTTTTGAAAACTAATAATTCATTTTATATATGTTTTTTAGACTATAAATCTCATCCAATACAATTAAACTAAAAGTAGCATAGATTTAAAAACAAATTAAATTGAAAGTAGCATAGATCCATAAACATACCATATATTATCTCATTCTAACATAACATTTTTTTTTCTGTTTTCATCTCTCTGTCTTATACAATTAAGTCATCATACTTCATCTCTTCCACAGTGATAACCTCATGATGTACATCTATGCCCTTCCAACAACCTCATTGGGGGCTAAGATAGTAGTGCACCTCTACATTTGGGGTTATGAGAGGTGCACCTCTCCTTCTCACAATAGGAACAAGTTTTGCGATGTGTGTCTTTATAGTGAACCTTGATATGTCCTCTAGTTTGGTGCTACACTTGTACAACCATTTGCGAACATGGCAAAGCTTCTCTGTATGAGTAGTAAGTAAGTAGGTGAGAAGTCTATCCACAGTGATGAGGCAGTCTTCACAACAACTGGGACGTCTAACAATTAGGGGTCCTAATTCAATAAACTCTTGCAGAGTTTGCTTGATTGGGATGCCAACCTTGACTTGATCCTCTTGGACTCGTTTGGCTTTAACTTGATCTCCTTCCATCTTTGTTCCATCCAAACCTCTGATGCAAATCATCAGTTCATCAAGGAACCATCATTTGAGACTTTGGGGTACATAATTCATTTTATATATGTATATATAAACAAAATAAAGAATTTACATATTACCTCGGTTTTTTAAATCTAGAGTTTTTGTTCATGAAAGTAAAACTCTTAAAATTTTCTACAAGCCTACAACAATGATTTATGACATGATAACCAACATTTATAAATTATAACAAAAAAAAATTCAGAAGTTCGAAGTCCAAAAACCGCCTTGAGTTAAGACAGTCCATCAAAAGTTTCAACATCGGAAAGTAGAATTGATTAAATCCATGAAAAGTACAAACATGACAAAGTATCTAATAAAAAAATTCATGAATAATTCCACTCCTAACAAACTACTAAACTTCAATCTTCACATCTTCAACATTCTTGTTCTTCTCAAAGTCATATGAATGACTTAGACTTCAGGGGCAACATAGCACTCTTCATTGAAGCTGAACATGACATCTTAAGCATTTCTACATACACAGAAGAATATAAAAAAAAAGGGTTAAATACTGCTTACTCCCTATACTTATAGGGTTTCATCATTTCAGTCCCTGACCTTCCAATTTCACCTAAAAAGTCCCTAAACTCCCAATTTCCTCTCAATTGGTCCTTGCCGTCAAGTATTCGTCAAAAACTCCGTTATCTTCCCCTAAAAAGTCTATTATACCCTCAATTACTTAAAAAAAATTAACTTCCTCTCTTTTTTTTTTTACCTATTCTTCTTCCATTTCTCTCGCCTACTTCTGTTCAGCTCCTCATCAAGTTGGTTCCAATCCACATACCATCAAGAGGTGAAATGAAAAAAAGAAATAAAAGAGAGAAAATAAATAAATTAAAAAAGAAGTAAGTGAGGGCATAATAGACATTTTCGACAACTTGAACATAAAATTTTTACTGCATGGAGCAATTGGGATGAAATTGAGAGTTCATGGACTTTTTAGGTGAAATTCAAAGGTCAAGGACTGAAGTGATGAAACCGTATCAGTATAGGGAGTAAACAATATTTAAATTAATATTAGAAAAAGAAGACATACATAGCACAAAAATAAAACTTATTAATCAAATCAAATATTATAAGACAAACAAAACAATAACATTTCTCCGCTTCTAAATATAATTTCATCTGGTCAATGTTTGGAACATGATGTAATGCAACATTTTCACTCTTTGGCCAATTTTGTGTGCATATCAAGGCTTCTACCATTTTAAAACTTAGAGAGCTATGAAGCTATAGTTGATATTGAAATGGCTAGAACATCCCTTAGAATGTATGCCAATGTAGAATATCTGAAAACTCCATTCACTCTCCAACAATTCAATGAGTATTTTTCATCATCTTCTCCTTCGATAACAATCGCTAGATATCTATCTACATCATTGTTTATAATCCCGACTCTCCTTATTTTTCTTCTTTGCTTCTTCTCCTTGAACCTCCTTTCTAACTCCATAGAACCCTTACTTGAAGAAAAGTCGTCCCATATGTGATATTTGATTAACTACTAACATCACTTTTCTCGCTTTGTTGAGTAGCCAAAGTTCTCTTCCTCATAAAGTTTGTAAAGATCATACAAAAGATCATTCACACATTTTGAGTTAGCTTGCACTATTTCATCAAACTCACCGTATATGATCTCAAAATAATCAACACTTTTACTAAGCTTATGGCGTGGATCAAGAACAATGGCTTTAAAGAAATATTGATTCACACGATCAATGCTACCCCAATACATGTCATATTTTTCTTGCATGGGTGATGTAATTGAGGGCAAAAGTGGGTTAAAAATTTCATGCAAGTGACCATAAATCTGAAGCAAATCACCAAACATGATATGAACGATAGGAGTATTAGAACAACACACGTTCATGTGATTTCATAAAATGATCTCAAAAAATTAGCATATTCATCCTAGGTGACCAAGAACCATTCTCTTGGCTTGTCATTATTGTCATCTCGTAAATATCCAAGATAATGACCATCATTCTCTCAAAAACTTTTTGGAAGTTTCAAAGCCGCTCACACAATCAAAAAGTAAAATTCCACTTCACAGTTTTATGTGCATATGTATGTACACCCATATAAGAGTATCCAAATAGCTTATATTTTGGTTAAGATCTTGTTTTTATTTCCTGCATTTCAAATTTAGAGAGAGGATAAACCACAATGGTTATTTTTAGGATCCGACCGTTGGATCATCGTTTAAATTCGATCCGACTGTTGGATCCTCTTTATTTTAGAATCCGACTGTTGGATCGTCGTTTAATTTTATTTTGTGTTTCGTTTGCTAAGAAAAGACCGTACTTGATTAGGTACTTGACGGTTTGAGTTGACGAGCGTTTGGATTATTGTGGTTTTGATTGATAAAAGACGCAGCTGGATTAGAGGTGAGTAATGTTAGTCAAGTAGCCACCCTCAAGTATAAGGGCCAAGTTATAGTGTAGGGATTATGAGTATGGGATATCGTACCCAAGGGATTGGAAAACCCACTCTAGCTAAGGAAAACCTAAAGAATGCTAGATGAATATGCAAATGTACAAATAACAAACAAGGGCTCACAAGTGAACCAAAGTTCATGGTGATTATATGCAAGATGGGGTAGTGTTTGGATTTTCGTTTTGGAGATGATTTGATTCGGAAATAGTTAAATGAATACTTGAAATGTAAAATAGCCTAACCTAAATTAGATGTAATAAAATGGATGAGAGTTAGGACTTAATATTTTCACCTCTAGCCTTTCTTGCAAACAATGATGCTTCTATAATGAATAATGTGATTTTATTAGCCAATTTCTCTCCTTGCATCCCTCTCGAGTATGATAAGGGACATGCTCCTTTGATGATATCAAGCAACCCCTCTCGGGTATAGTACTTAACTTCTTAAGTCATGTATTTTAATCTGGTTAGGTATCTAATGCATTTACCTAAGTGCATAAAGCTTGAAAATGAAGAAATTATACAAACCAACCAAGCTTATCTCTAAGTGATTGTAGTTCACAACCCTAACATGCACTTATAATATGCTATCACACTTCAAACAACCAAGGTTAATCAAGCAAGCCTTAATTATTTCTCATGTCATGACAAATATTCATACCCAAATTGATTAAATTTAAGCATAAACATTTAACTCTTAAACTAGCATGTTAAGGTGCTGAAGAAAAGTGCATCAAACATAATATTTACATCAAAGTCATACAAGATTGGCTAGGGCTTTCAACCTTAGCCCTAACAAACTAACTACTCATTCATAATCAAATATATAAGCTCCAATATGTTTATGAACATCAAACTAAAAAGTAGGGATAGAGAAGTGACTACCGATGGTCAAATTGAGGATGATGTAGATGAACTCATGAAGATTTTGTCATGTTGATGATGATTCCTCAAGTGATGCTAGATTCCTCTCCTTGTTCTTCAAAGATTGATAATGAAAGATGAGAGGTAGAAATGATCAAGTTGTGAAATAGTGGAATGGTGAAGCTTTATGTATATGAAATAGAATGGGTAGATGGAAAAGATGATGAATTTGGTGGTGGTGGTGGTAATAGATGTTATGGATTGATGGTAGTGGTGATGGAGGTTTTGGCTTGATGGTGGTGGTGATGGTGGTTTTGTGGAAGAGATGATAGTGGATTGTAGAGAATATAGAGAGAAAAAGATGTAATGGAGTGGTATATGGGCGATGCCTCAAGAGAATGATGAATGGATGCTTATATAGAGAAGAGAGAAAAAAGTAAAATGATGAATGGAAACAAAAGGAGTAGCTCAAGCATTGAAAGAAGCATGGAGGTGGAGTATGAGAGTGATAATAGATCCTAAAATTAAGGGAAAGAGTTATGGAGAAATGAAGAAAAAGAGGGAAATAATGATGAGCTATAAGAGTGTGGAGTAGAAAAATATGTCTTTGGAGAAGAGAGGAGCAGCTGCTCTCTTTATTGTGCATGGAAAAACAAGAAAATGAAGAGTGTTGGAGTGGTTTTAGGTCACTAAAGTCAAGATGACAGTTTTCTTCTCATTTCTTCCTTCAATTAAATCTCCACCAAAATTTCAGATTTTGTTTGACTTCTTCATAACAAATGTTCATTGATAAGTGTGGAATATGGTGAAATTTCAAAATTTATGGCTCAATGGTTTTGCCGGAATTGCTACAGGAATCCGTCCATGTCCTCCTTTACAGCTTTTTTCTGTCTTTTAGGCAGAAACTTGGACTGATCTTTTGAAGGTTTTCCACTCCTAAATAACTCTTGAACTATTCATAAGAAATGATCCTTAGAATGTCTAGAATGGATCTGGAAAGTTTCAGCTCATTTGGAGTTCGTTTGGTTAGGCTTCCGCCCTTCCTCCTTATTTAACTGGGTCTTTCTTAGCCAGAGTAGGAAATGTGCTAAAGTTGAATTTTCATTTTCATGCTTCTCCATCATTTCCTAGTATGATAAAGAAAACATAATAAATATTTATATAAATAAACAAAAAGTTTAAGCAAAAGTATAAGATTATGAAAATAATGGAATTGGATTAATCAACATTAAATTGGACTTTAGAACAAGTAATTTCCATGTTTTATGGCAACAAATATGTATATGAATTATGATCCAACAAGTAATCTCACATTGTTTATTTATGAACGAAGTTACTTTTATAGTTTTTGTGTATTTAACTGCAATATATTTAGGTGAAATGTCTATGTATATATATATTTACGTGAAATATATATTTACTGGAGGATTTGTGTCGGTGAAACAATATGCATGTTTGTGTATTTATTATTGTTTCAGATGTATACTTTTCGAGAAAACAAATTATTGTGTAAATGTGTTGAGTTTATTGTTTGAAAAATATTAAGAGATGTGTAACATTTTGAAGTGAAGCGTGACTTCTTTAAAATGTTTTGATCTATAGAAATTAATGGGTCACGGGTGTGACCATGACATATTATCAATGAACCATGCTCTTCGGAGTTGTTGGTTGCTGATATCGGTGAACCATGCTCTACGGAGTTGTTGGTTGCCGATTATAGTGAATCATGCTCTTACGCCAAGTTGTTGATTGCGAACAGTTAGAACTTTAATTTGTCTACCAGTTTTTAAATGATATCTAAGGTAACGGCGAGGTTACTTGTAATTCATGAGTACAAGTTTTGATGTATCTTATAGAGATAACATCGAGATTACTTGTGACTCATGAGTATGAGTTTTGTGTATCTTATAAGGGTAACGGTGAGATTACTTGTGACTCATAAATAGATTGTTAAAAGAGTCTTGGGTCTATCCTTTCTTTTATTGTCCAGTGGAACATGAGTTGATATGTGTGACTTGTTCAAATGCATGTTTTTGAGTTACTCATACGAGCTTTCACAAGCTTACATGATTTGTTGTAGACCTCATCATAGACCGGGCCAGAGCCAGCCCTACCCTAATTTTTAAGACTTAAGGTAGGGCCGGACCAGGCTTTAACCGAGTCAACAAAATTTAGGGCCGGATCAGGACTTCAATACGTAAGCTCTTACCCACCCTTAAGGCCCATTCCGCACTGGTCAAAAGGGCCGGGCCAGGCTTCACTTAAAATGAACTCAATCTGGAAAAAAAAAATCTTCAATATATGCAATTAAATAGAAGTCCTTAAAACTAAAGAAAGTAGTCTGCAGTCTAATGATATCAATTACATCAAGTCTGAAACTTTCAATTACTTCTTCAAAAACAATTAGAAGAACAAAGCTTTCAATTACTTGTTCAAAAACAAGGAGAAGAACAAAGATATGAATTTGCTTCTAAGAACATGCTCCCCTTCTTCATCATGAGCATGCTCCTTCAGTAGTTCACCTTTTGCTTTTGAAATAAACACGGTATGAATTGTAGTATTCTCACCATTTATCATCACTGCAAAATATAGACAGTAATCGTTATCAATCTATAGCAGCTAAAAGACTAAGACTAGCTAGACAGTTCAACAAACTATCATGATACGGATATTTATGACTACATTGAAGGCAAAAGGTAACAGATGCAACGGAGATTCCACCACAATTTTCATATACACAAGGACTAAGAAGAACCCAACATATATAATCATTATATAAGTGTGTGTGTGTATATATACACATATTTCAGAAGCAAATCCATAGATCAAAGTGGAAGGAATAGTTATTAATGCATAGCAAGTGGTTGCAGAATCTAGAACACATGAGCAATACTCTTTTAAACTAAGAACAAATTTCAGAGAACATCACGCACTGAGAACAAAGAAAAGAAAAACATATGCTTTAAAGTCACCGAATTTCAGAAGAGATTGAATTGTTTGACAAACCTGGAGAGCAATACCTATGATCAATAATGTGGAAACAAAGAAAGAACAAAAATAGATTGAAATCGAAAGTTGAAAACTCACCCCAGAGACGAGGCTACTTGAAGGGAAAGCCAATAAGGATGTGGAAAATGGAGATCGCCTAGCATTTGTTACGCTTCTGGCCATTTTTAGTACCATCCTGATCTCCTCTTACAGACCCAAAACTTGATGGCGCAGCATCATCTTCGGCTTCGCCTTCCTCTTCCTCTTCATCCTCTTCAATTGATTTCTCATCTTGGTTAGCCAGTGGAGCTGGAGGCGGAGCCGGATTAGGGTTTTGGAAGAGAATGGGGAAGTGGAGAGCGGCGGTTTGGTCGTCTTCGACTGTTAAGGCTGCTATGATACTCTTAATTTAGATATTAGGTCGACGTCAAGGACTAAGGAGTCTTGGACTCAAGACTGATCTGGGCAAAAATGGGCCATTGGGCCTCAGATATTAATTGGATTTATCAAGGACATACCCATTTTCTAAAATAAATATAGATTTTATATTTTCATTTCTATGTAATAGAAAATAATAAAAATAAAATATAAATTTTAGGGCCGGGCCGGGTTTGGCCCTTACGGGCTCAATCGGGACGGGCCGTAGGGTAGGGCCGGGATTTATTTGCATGACCCTTACCCTACCCTATTTGAGAAAGGGTCGGGTCGGGCGGGCTTAGGACCCAAGAGCCATATGATGAGGCCTAGTTTGTTGTGTGACAACCCGGTGTACTATTTCACGGTGTAGGGATTAATCCTACAGGTCTGGCTAATCATGGCTGAAGCAGAGGTAGCTTGAGTGCAGCGATACGGTTCGAAAGGAAACTTTGCTGGTTTTGCCAAGATTGTGACTTCCGCTTTGTTATGGACTCCGAGGAGCCTTTTATGTTTATTTTGTTGAGCCAATTTGATTCAAGGTGTGTAATATAAAACTAGGGTATCAATGTACTTGGTTTAAAAAGGAAAAAGTTTTCTAGATATTTGATATTGATGACTAATTATTCACGCATGTATAATTATAGAATCATATATATTGATTTTTGTTTGTTCGAAAATCAAGATGTGACAATTTCAATGTACTTAAATCTTTTTCTTTTTTTTAAATAGAAATTGATTTCATTAATAATCCAGCCATATCTATGGTAACTATCTCAATGGTTATTTCAATGTACATAAATCTGTTGTAGGTATCTCAATTGCTTAAAGTTGTGCAATTTTATTATCTCAAAAAACAAAAAAATATTACACTGTGTTGCATCCCTTGAGCGGTGTGCCATTAACATTTCCACTCAAAAATAAAAATTAGAAAAATAAAAAATAAAAAATAAAGAAAGAAAGAAAAGGGAAAGTGCAATAATTATGAATAAAACAAAAGGTGCAGTAATCAAATCCAATAGGGGATCACCAGCATCATAGATTTCACAATACTTTCGAAAAGAGAATGAGTAAAATCCTTACAGATATAAGTAATAACATCACTTGTACATCCCTAACCACAAACCATATCTAGCTCTTTCCTTTCTCAATTACTCAATCAGGTTAAATGGATAACTCAGTATGTTTGGTATTCAAAATGAGAATAATACAATAACACAAATTTCAAATGGTTAAGGAAATTCCAGTGTGCTATAGCTACTTATCGATCTTTTCTTAATCAGATTCTAATCCAATCCGACAGATTGGGTTTTTCTTGATGAGACCTAGATCGACCTGCAATTTGAAACCCAGACAAATCAACATGAATGGCAAGTCAACAACAAATGTTCAATGTAGAACGTAGAAGGTGTTACCTTGTGCCCAAAAAGATCTCGAATGTTGTCAATGCCATAGAGGATCATGGTTGGTCTGGTTTCAAATTCCATAAAGAGTGTCATTCATTGTGCCAAGCATAGTTGGGAATTAGGATTGCTCCAGCCTATCCTCATAAATAAAATAGTAGCCATAAAAACAGTAACTAATAAGTTATTCTCACCTTTCCAGGGAGAGGCCCCATGCAATAACACTGACATCTTCTGGGAGTCCCATAGGAAGCAACATTTCAGGCCTGAACATGCCAGAGTTTCCAATTTCTACATACTTGCCAAAGCCTTTATGATAACTGTAAGAAAGCATGAAAACTTACAAACTTCAAAGTACCAAATACCCAACATGGAATAGCATTTCAACATAAAAATAAAAAATAAATATTGTGAAATTCATGAATATCTCACCCGAAAATCTCCATGCTAGGCTCAGTATATGGATTATAGGCTGGTTTGAATTTCAGATCGGACATGCCTGAAATATAAAAAAGGGAATTAGAAATGACGAGGTTCACCATTATAATCCAGAGATTCCAACATCACAAGCAAAAAACCAAGAGAATAGCACAATGCCAGCCAGTGTATTACCCAGCCGTGAGAAGAAGTCTTGGAGGACTCCTATCAAGTCGCCCAGTGTAAGCCGTCGATCACATATCAAACCTAAATCCAGAAACAAGAGTGTCTATAAATGAGATCCATAACTCAGCAACAGCAGTGCAACATAGCTCTATAGCATATCCTTTTACCCTTTAGGGTGCTAAGGACCAAGTGATTAGATCCTTTTACCCTTTACGGTGCCAAGGACCAAGTGATGTCAGAACTGAAGATAAGTAACTAGTATCTTTTTAATGCAACTAACTTAGAGACAGACAGGCCTTGCAGTAGAAAAACTGAGCTTCAGCAGGTGTCTTGGCTAACTAGATTATCTCAGGACCAAATCAAGAATGAGCACCTCAATTAATTTAGTTCAGCTTTTATAGCAGAGTCAGAGATGAAGAGAATTATTGACCTAGTGAATGTCCATAGATATCTAACTCCATGATGAGACATAAACCATTAATACCTTCTATTTGGTGAAACTCTGCAAGATGTGTTCGATCTACTGCTTCATTTCTGAAAACACGATCTATAGAAAAGTACTTCTTGGGAGCGAAAGGTTTCTGTGCACAATCCTAACAAAGAATACATTTACAAATTGGAGTGAGTGTGTGTGAGGAATTGAGAAAGTAGCAGTGTAGACAGAAACAATTTCACATAATGAAGTAACAAACAACATCAGAAGCAGTGTTGACAAAAGAATAAACAAATGTCTACTGAAACCTTAACAGTTGAACATATACTGATAAGGCATAATGCACATACTGATGAGGCATAATGACTTAACAATTATCAAACTAACCAACATAGATGACAAAACTCCATCTTTAAAAATAATTGAAATAAAGGTAGCAAACAAAATAAGAACACTCTTTAGTTACCAACACTAGAAAGGCACCAAGGCAGCATTACATGAATATAGAGGTTAAGGCACAAGGTCAGAAGAAGGAAGAAGAGGAGATTTCAGAGATTAGATACAAAGCCAACATAAAAGATTTTCAGTAAATAAAGTAGCAATCGATTGAACAATAAATATAAATATGAAAAGCATTAAAAGTGAAAAAATATAGACCTGTGCTAGCTTGTACAGCATCCTGGAGGAAACAGCAGTTGTGTGAGTCCGCAGAAGATTCTTATCAGCTTCCTCTCTTTTCCAATCATATCCATAACTGCAGGATAAAAAGAAAAGAAAAGAGATAAGAGAAATAATTAATTAATATCTTATGGGGTTAAAACATTACTGCGGTTTCAGTGTCGTACCCCCTGGACTGATGACCACCAGACTCGTGTATACGCTTCACCCTCTCAACATAATCTTCAGGAAGTTCCTTGGTAGTTGAAGGAACTATAAAAGTACCAGATAATTATCAGTTGGAAGCTAGATACAGTAGCATTCATGATAAAGCAAAATAGACAACAAGACCTTTAAGGAAGAATGTATCATGTGAATCACGAGCAGGGTGCTGTTGCGGCTGGAAAAGAGCATCAAAGTTCCAGAAGCTGCAGTAACAAATAATCAAGTAAGCAATTATTAGTGTATCACACCGTCACCATTACTTACTAAGTATCATGTATGCAATGTGCTGTAAGCATTGAAATTTCCTGAAAAAAGCAACACTTTACAAATATAAGGAGAGAAAAAAAATCACAAAAGAAGATTGAACTCGAAGTGCTATATCGAGTGAAAATATTTAGTTATGCATTTTCCTCAGGGGAGATTTTCTAATGTGTTAGAAGAAAAAGGAAATGTTATAATCCTGTTTTCTAATGTCATACATCATGACTAATGCTGCATTCTTGATCATAGGAATCTAACGTCTTTTGCTTTGGAACCAAATCCCTATAACAGAGCTCCTGATGCAGTCGCTCATTATTTCCAATTTCTAAAAGTACTTCTAGATTCTACCATTTCCATCACATGTGTTAGCAACAGAACTGATTATGACTGGCTACACAGATCAGAAGGAGCTCTGCCTTTCCGAAGCTATAAGCAAATAATTCAAATTTCATAGAACAAGACATGCCGCCTAAAAGACAGATAGACCCACCTGCTCTCGACATAGTTATTAGTGGGCATCTCTCCAAACCTGTAGTCAGTACAAAACATGATGCAAAAATGTCAGACTACAGGATTTTCCAAATATCATCAATATGGACAGGGAACATAGGATATAGATTTTGAGTCTTACCCCATTTGTAGGAAAATGTCCTTCAATTGCTTCCGTACCTGAAAATTGGCAGATTCAGCTTCAGCAATGCCATTCAAAGAAATAGCTTTAAACACCGTGCTTATATAGTATATAGATTATGTAACATAGTCCTTATTTAAGAAAGAAATCTTCTGTAGTATACAGCAACAGCTCAACTTCAGCACCAGGAGAGAGTGGGATAAATTATTAGGTTCAGTCAACTAAAGGAAAAGAATCACCAAATTTGCATGTCATTATAAATCTAACATATCCAGCTTTATTAGTTATTACACTGTTGCTCCAAAATAATGTTATATTATGTGCTTGTATTCTGTGATCTTTAAATGCATGAAATTTCTTCCAAGGAAAGATATATTGATTTATGCAACTTAATACAAACCCACATCTATTTAGAAACAAAAACTAAAAATTATATCCTTGCCTTCAGCAGTGGATGAAGACAACCACGTTCAGTAGGCGCACCTTTAGCGTTCAAGTTAAAGTCTTTGTACTCCAGATCTTTCCAATCACCGCTAAATTACATACAATCATTAAATCTATCAGACAGTCAAACTGCACAATGAATACAATCACAGAATCCACAAAAGAAAAACAGACGTATATAGCCCATATTGTAGACACCATAAACATCGAAGAAACTGTATAAATAATAAGAATACTATTATTGAAGAGAAGACACATGCACCAGGAGAGAGATAACAACAAGAGCAAGTGCTTTTAATACTGGCCGCAAGTTTCTTTTGTAACAAGAAATCTTCCAAACCCATTCTACAGAACGGGCTCAAAACTGGGGATTTTATATATAACTGGCAGGGTGAAAAATTAAAACCATTATTCACTAGGATTTGATGGTAAATTTGTCCAGTGATAGTATATATTTTCTAGACAATAATTTGTTTTAAGAGTTTAGAATAATATTACGGGTAATAGTAGTTGCAAACAATCTTAGCTGTATTGTTCTGAACTGGAAAATCGAATTTTGATTACGAAATTATGCATATAACATGTTATTAAAGTCATTCACTCCAATGTATCATGTCCATTTTCCCAAGAATTGTATATCTAAATCCTCTAGCACATACCCTGTGTTGGTGATTCTAGTTATTAATAACTTACTATGCTTCAGAGAACTTCAGCATTGAACCCATCGTCTAATTATTGTCACGAATCATACTCAACCTGAACTATATTTCCAAATAAAGTGCCACATGCTTAAGTGCGTACATACCTCTGCAGCATATCTCGAGTCAAATCTGTAGCAACTTTCTTTCTCTGAGGAGCATAATTGAGGCCCCTTCTTACTGAAAAGCCTTTCTTCACTCTAGGATACAAGCATACAAAATTACAAATTTTAACGTTAGTTATATTCCCAATACAGATTTCCAAATTTGCAGGTAGCAGAAGAAATTTTTCTTGCATAAAATAACTACCAAGGTCAAAGAAATACTCCCTCTGAAATAAAGAAATAAAAAATAACAAGGGAAATACATAAGCAAAGGACATGGAAAGAATCTGATGCTTACTGTAGAAAAATAAGCTTTCTTTTGGTGAGAGCCTTGATGTCATCTTGGCTGATGTCCTGAAGTAAAGTCGACTCCTGTAAGTTAATGAAGGAAGAAAGAAGAATCAATGAGAAAAGGAATACAGTGTGAAGAATGAGAACTGTGCATCAGATAATAGAAATATAGTATTATATTAAAAACATATCCACAATAAACACACTGCTACCAGCTCATTTACATATAATAAGGCTGCAAACACTACCATTTGATTTTTTATAACAATCAGCTGTTTTCTATTTGATAAGGCATCATGACAATCCCCATAAGATCATTATGGGCTTTTGAAGCTTGGAGCTTAACATATACATAAGTCACACGTGTATATATTAATGACATCATATGTGATATTTTAATATTGTGTACATCTTGTACCTTTGCGTCTTGTATCCGTAGAAGCAAAGTTTGGACCTTGTCATTATCCACATGTTGGATCTACAGCAAGCACAAGGAGAATATTATGATAAAAAAAAATTAAAGTAATAGATAGACAAAAATGAAACGAAACATGACAACAGATAGTTGCACCAAACATTTGAACAACATTTGTGGAATCAAATACACCAGAATCTCTAACATAAAAAAATAAAATAAAAAAAGAACAGGGATAGAAGGAGAATGAAGTAGACCCAATGTAAAATAAGAAAAATGAATGATTAAAAATACCAAGGACGCCACACAATAAACTCGGCAGTAACAGAGAGAAAAATTAAAACAGAATAGAAGCAATTATTAGATTTTGCCAATATCAGATTTTAGTTTGTTTTTCCTAATGCTAAGTTCTTTGGGTGGATCCTCATCAATCAACATGAGGAACTCCTGACATTAGAGGATGAAGTGTATATTTCAAGAGCTCCAAGTCAAAAAAAAAAAAAAAAAATCTTCATTCTTTGTAAGCAAACACATACATGTACCACCCACCATCCTATATAAAGAAGGCCAACTTCTGTTAATAAATTGAAACACATCACTGGATTAGGTTTAATTCCATGAAATTCACAGCCTCTATGTGCTGTACTAAAAAGAATCTAAAAGATACTAGGGTGCAGTGAGATTTCTTACCTTTCTGGTCACTAGTTGCTTTCCGAAGTCCACCCATTTATTCTTTGCAGCCTGGGCGCAAGCTATTTTGAAAATCGATGCATCAAACTTTTTCTGCATTAAAACATCCCACCTTCAAATACCAGCACATCACTCACTACATAAAAACTACAAGCACAGGAAGAATGCATAGAAGCATTACCTGCAATTCATCTTTCGTGATGCCCTCCTGCGGTATGGACAGGAAGAGCTGCACTTCAGGCGATCCACGAACAGCATACATCTTCCCTTCCTCGGTGAGCAACCATGTCTCCTTTGTAATCTCCTGCGAATCGACAAGTAGCATGAAGTAATCAACACACCATTACACAATCCAGGATTAGTTAACCCGACCAGGAATCAGAAATTGGATTAATCTATAACCAAATTTCTTCGTGCATTGTCTGTGTGCCTAATTCAGCAGCGAAGTTAAAGCCACACAAGAAATTGAACATGAACAAGTTGGAAACCTCAGTTGAAGAAAATCAAATTCTTGGTTCACATTCAGAGTTGAAGCATGAGATTAGGAGGTTAGTGAAGTTGAAGTACCTGAGAGTCAACATATCTGTGACCAGTGAGACTCTTAATAGCATTGGCGATGTCGTCGTGGTTGAGTTTGGCTTGGGCTGCGAAGAGATGAGAGTCCGGGATATCGTCGTGGCTCTCTAGGTATCCGAGCACGGCCTCCTCCGCCTTCGCTCTTTTTGGGTCTGAATCCGCCATCGCCTCCGCTCCTTTGTTCTCTCTATCTGTGACAACAGGTTGTAATTGTAATTCGGGGTTACATGCCAGGGTTCAGGGTTCCACACTAACTGGGCCGGGTATGGGCTTGGGTTTGCCCCGCTCTCGATTTCTTTTTGTTTTATAATTTCAACCATTAGGACCTGCATGAGACTACGTGACTAACTTTGAATTCCAAGTACCACGCAAAAGAAGTACCTGATTCTCCGAGTGCAATTTATCTGGGATACAATTAATGAAGGATTAAAATCTGTATTAATTTATATATCTATCGAAACTTTAAAAAATGGATTAAAAATATCTGGAATATCCGGGAATATATCATTCAATTTATTGGAATTACATATAAATACATATGAATATTAACTTCATCTATATCCAAAAAGATACTATAGGTGGTTGAAAAGTCACTCGCTGGTCTATGAAAGTACAATAATTAGACCAAGACATATGACTCATATAGTACGAATTGTAGTGATAAACATGATATTTATATCTCTCTTTAAAGCTGCCGACTAATTCCCCTATAAGGAAATTTTTTTATCTCTTTGTAGTGTTGAAGTGAATGAGTTACTTTTTGAAATTGCTTTATCATGAATTTGCCTCGCCCAAATTCGTCTTTAGGGAATTTCTCCTCACCTAGATTTCACTCCTCACTCGAATTTCCCTCGAAGGGAATACTCCTGACCCAAATTTGTTTTGAGGAGATCTCTCATCACACAAATTTATGTTTAAAGAATTACTTTTCACCCATAATCGCCTTGAGGGTGTTTGTTCTCACCCAAATTCAACTTGAGGGGGTTCTTTCTTATCCAGATTTGCCTTGAGAAGATCAGTTCTCACACATATTTACATTTAGAGAATTACTATTTTTGTTTTCTTACATAAGATTTTATAAATATTTCTTCATTTTATCGGAGATATATCTCACATATCTAATATGGCTAAATACATATTACTACCCTGTAGTTTGGGTTCAAAATCAATTCAGTCCCTGAACTTCTAATTTCATCAAAAATACCCCTGCACTTTCAATTTTGATCTAATATGTCCAATTTGTTAGTTTTCCGACAATTGCGTTATTCAACTTGTTAACGTGGCTCATATATGGCCTATATTTTATGATGTGGTGTCTGCATGCCACCTCTAGTCAATTTAAGAGTGAGTCCTACTATTAAAAATAAATAGTTTTTCAACAAATAATCCAACTATAACTTGAACCCATAACAGAATATTAATGAATTGGACCTTTTAGATCAAAATTGAAAGTGCAGAGGTGTTTTTAATGAAATTAGAAGTTCAGGGACTGAATTGATTTTGGACCTAAACTATAAGGTAGTAATCAGTGTTTAGCCTTATCTAATATATAGGAGATGTTTAACGATATCGAAAATTTTTCGCAAAAACGGTGGAAGATTAGCGCCCGTTCAGTAACCTTTTTCAGAAGGGCTTTTTCATTTTCAAAAACCAAAAACAGGTGAATATGCGTTCAGTGAACTTGATTAGAAAAACACGGAAAACAATTTTCAAAAACAAGAACCAAATTACACTATAAATTTGAAAACATCAAATTGATGTTTTCACCGTTTTTAAAAATGAAGGAGAGGATTAGAAAACACGGAGAATAAAACATTGATGAAAGCCACAATAAACCTGGCTCTTCCACTAGCTCTCATCTCCTTCCTTCCTCTCTTTCTTTAGAAGTCTAATCCCAGTAAATCAGTAGGTCTATAGTATGGGTCTTCCTTTTCACTTTCAAGATCTACAAGTAAACATCTGTGATAGAAAACTATTCTCACCATATCTTATTGTTTCTTTGGTTTGGGTGGTATTGATAGACATCAATTGATTGCTAAATATGCAGACATTTCAAATTTAATCGTCTATATTGTAAATTGAGGTTGTTTTCTCTGGTTATCAGTTTTTGAAGTTTCTCCTTCATACCCATAGACGGACCTGTTTGATATTTTTAATTTTGCAGCAACTTACACCTGATTAATTCATATATATTTTGGAAAAGATGATTCGCTAATGTTTCTATGCGGAAATTGTACTATAATATTAATGGCCTATGCCCTAATTTTTTAATTTGCCCAGATCAAAGCTTGGAGAGCTTTACGGAGAAGAAGCTCTGGTTTGAACAGTCTTCATATTTTAGAACAATGATACACTGAGAAGACTCTTTGGCGCAAACCAAAATTCTAATATGAACCGAGGTGTTGGTGGATCATAGGCAAAATGGAGGGTAAAATGAGGCATTTGGATGGTAAAATAGCTGATTTTTTGCCTTGGTGCAGGAGGACCTTGCAGAGCAAAATTAAACTAAGGGAGAAGAAAAGAACAGTAGTGTGTGTGTGTATATATATTATTTATTATAAATATATTATTTAGTTTGAAGTCAAACAATTTCGTTCAAAAATTCTTAGATATAGTTGTTCGATGAAATGAAATGCCAATCACGAATATGCCATAAAAAATTTATATTTTGTTATCGAACAAATTTTTGATGTTTTATTTTTTGGAAATGATTTTGAAAAAAGCTACCAGACATGTTCTCCAATCTTAAAAATATTAAATCATTTCTCATTTTCATTTTTAAAATATATTTTTTGAAAATTGTTTTAAAAAACGTTACCGAACAGGACATTGTCCCCAATTGAAGAAACCTAACTAACTAGAACTATAGAGAATGTAGGGGGGGTGGGTAGATCAGATACGTTAATGCATGTCTGGTCTTTGGTCTTTAAAGCTGTAGGTGAATTGGTTTATGGCCTGCAAAAGTAAAGAAAGTAATTGGTAGATCATTTTCATGGCATGGCTGGTATTTAGTCTTTAAAGTTGTAGGTGAATTGGTGAATTGATTTATGGGCTGTAAAAGTAAAGAAAGCAATTCACTATTAGAATAACTTAATCACACGATAGTCATCAAACGACACATGAGTTTTTGCTGTCGGCTGAGTTAGCCAGACCACAGGTCACGATAGTCATCAAACGACACATGAGTTTTTGCTGTCGTCTGAGTTAGCCAGACAACAGATTTTTTAAACCTGTCGTCTCACTCAACTCAGCCAACACATCGTCATTTGGTAAATTTAAGAAATTTCAGGCAACACTAACAAGGACATCTATTGTCTGATCAACCGAAAATACAAACAAAAAAATAATTTAAATTTATTTTTTCCACTCAAGACACCCGAAACCGATTTGAAAAACTCAAAAACTCATGCTTCCTCGCTTAGCTAAAAACATTTGGTCACTCTCCCTCCCAAATCACTCGCGGTCGCGCTCACCATCGCTCTCACCACTCGTCGAGCCTCCAGCCTCGCACTCGTACTCACTCGATGCACTGTCAGTGACCGCGTCTCTCTCCGTCGCACGTGCCGTCAATCTGTCCACCACGAGTTCTCTCTCCGTCAGTCTCACTGGGTCGCGACTCTCTCTCTCTCTTTCTCTCACCCCCTCTCCTTGTAAGCTCTTCTTCTCTTTCATATTCAGTTCAGTTCTCTGTTTTTTCTTTGGTTTTTGATTGGGTTTATTGATATAATTGGGTGTATTGATTGGGTGTTCTGATACTCTTGTTTTCTGATAGTGAGATTCCAGATCTGGCATAGTGAGATGTGCTTAGATTTGAAAGGATTTGGAAGAAGTACCCATGGCTGATGCTTTACCTGAGAGCTGATTCAATGGAAGGATTTTTCAAAGGCTATCGCTATGATATAAGGGGAACGCTCAGTCTGTGTGTCGACATATGCAAAGAGGTGCTTTTTGTGATTCTTTGGTGGGCTTAACTCTCCTCTCCATTTTACCGCCGTTAAAGGGCAATGGGGTTCTTTTTTTTTTTTCTTTTTTTTGCTGGGTTTGCTTCCCATTTGAAATTGATGATCGTTTGGTTTTTCTGATTTAGGTTCATTTCTGGGTTTGATTCAGATTGTTTCGTTGCTTCTGGAGAATGGAGCTGATGTAAATTCCAGAAATTACTATGGTAGGTATGATACTTAGTGCTGTTGTATTCTAATTATGGGTTTGTCTATTTGAATTTAAGCATTTCAGTCTCTGTTTTGAGTGAATTTTGAGATGTGGGTAGTTAGAAAGATTATAACTTTGTGTGGCTTAATGCATAAATTGGGACATTGGAATTGAAAATTGAAGATCATTATGGGATATTTGAGCTCATTGTTTGATCACGAACAAACTTTCTAGTTATGAGCTTATATATGTCGTTTGAGTATGAAACAGATAATTGTTTTGAATTGTCGTCTGAATGAAGTCAATCAGACAACAAGCTACTAGACAACAGCAGACTTTTCACTCAGATGACAGTTCCTGAACTGTCGTCTGATTAACTTTGTGGTGTGGTGATTGGTAGATCATTTTCATGACATGGTAGGTTTTGGTCTTTAAAGCTGTAGGTGAATTAGTTTATGGCCTGTAAAAGTAAAGAAAGCAATTTAACATCCATTACGGAGAGTATGTCTCATCGTAGTCAATTCCAGGGCGTTGTGAGAAACCTTGCATCACAAGGTAAGCCTTGTATCTCAGGACTTCATTCTTCTTATTACCCTTTCTGACAAAGACCCATTTATGTCCTACAAGCTTTACACTTAGCGGGGTTAGCACTACCGGGCCAAATACTTGTCTCTTTGCTAGAGAATCTAATTTTGCCTAGAGTGCTTCTTTCCATTTAGGCCAATGTGCACTTTATTGACATTCTGAAACAGAGCGTGGTTCGATATCATCATGCTCTATGATTTCTTGAGCAACAGTGTATGCAACTATATCATCAATGTGTATGGAAGATCTTTCCATCAACTCATATGCACTCTCATAATCCATTAAGATTTCTTTGTTCTCTGGAATCATTTTAATCATCGAAGCGTCCTCCAGTATTGACTCATGGATATAACTATAATCAGAGACAATCTCATGAGAGGCATTCTCTACATTGATGATTAATGGATTGGTATGTGCCTTACTCACCCTCTTCTTCTTGGGTGAGTGTCAATCGAACCAAGTGGCCTCCCCCTCTTCCTTTGGGGAGCCACGGGCCTCAACCACACCTCCACTAAGTGTCGTTGCAGCGCCTCTATCTGCGGTGCTGTGCCCCTTATTGGGAACTTCTAACCTTGCAGGCACATTTGCAGCTGGTATATATGATCTCGTCACTTTTGCGATATCAGTAAATACATTAGGCATCGAATCTGCTACGTTCTGAAGATCGATTATTCTTTTCACTTCACTTTCACATTGTGAAGTGCAGGGATCAAAATGAGATAAAGTGGGGACAAACCAGGACAATTCCTGTCGTTCCCTTGGAAAATTCTTTTTCCTATCTTCCCCTAACGATGGAAAGACTGTCTCATCAAAGTGACAATCTGCAAATCTAGCGGTAAAGAGATCACATGTCAAGGGTTCCAAATAGCGGATAATTGTTGGGGATTCGTATCTAACATAAATACTTAATCGTCTCTGATGACCCATTTTGGTACGCTGTGGAGGCGCAATAGGCACATATACTGCGCAACCAAATATGCGTACGTGTGAAATGTCAGGCTCATATCCAGTTACCAACTGGTACGTAGAAAATGGTTAGCTAGCTGTGGGTCTGAAACGAACAAGCAAAGCTGCGTGTAATATTGCATAACCCCAGACAGATATAGGTAGATTGGTGGGCATAACCAATGCCCTAGCCACCATCTGTAGCCTTTTGATGATGGCTTATGCAAGACCATTTTGTGTATACACATAGGGTATAGGATGATCTACATCGATCCCAATAGACATGCAATAATCATCAAATGCTTTTGATGTAAACTCTCCAGCATTATCTAGGCTTATAGACTTGATGAATGATCAAGGTGGTGAGCTCTTAAATGTATAATCTGTGCTAGGAGTTTTGCAAATGCAACATTTCTTGTGGACAATAATGCGACATGTGACCAGCTTGTCGAAGCATCCACCAGAACAATAAAGTACTTGAATGGTCCGCATTCTGGATGAATAGGTCCACAAATATCTCCTTGTATCCTTTGTAAGAATTGAATGTTTTGTTTTGTGTCTTTAGCATAGGAAGGTCTCGATCTTGTTTTTGCTAAAAAGCAGGTTTTGCAAAACAAGCGATGTGCCTTTGAAATAGTCAATGAGGCATAATGGGAGGGAGGTAATGCTTCTGGTACTTCAGAAGGCAATGGCTGCATTTGAGCAGTACTAGAACCGACACCATGCAGTGTGGCAGATTTTTCTCCAATTTTATTTTTCACTCAAAAGAAGGGATGTGTGAGTTCTTTAAAATATGGATCATCATGTCACGACTAGGGTGCCCTAGGCGGTCATGCCAAAGCCTGTATGGGTCAGTGTCCCACATTTCATTGTTAGTGACAGCATAGGATTCAATGATCCGAATAGTAGTGAGGTACAATCCACTAGAATGACTCATTAATTTCTCTCAAATGCGTTTCATTCCACATTCATTAGAGGTAACACTACACCACAAAGTTAATTAGACAACAGTTCCTGAACTGTCATCTGAGTGAAAAAGCTGTTGTTGTCTGATTGACTTCATTCAGACGACAGTTCAAAACAATTGTCTGTTTTATACTCAGACGACATATATAAGCTCATAACTGTCGTCTGAAAATTACCAAACTATTTTAATTTGGAAAAACTATTGTCTGTTAGATATTCAGACAACAGTTCATTTAATGATTGTTGTCTTACATTATATTACCCCAACACTTTTAAGAGAATTATGTTGTGCGTAATGAATCTCAAACCACACTGTTAAGATACCTCTGTTGTCTGAAATGAATCTCCAACAAATTGCCTCATTTTTTTTTTCAGTTGTGTGAGATGCATTAACAATAACAGTTCTAAAATGAAATATGTCATCTCACTGGACATTCAGACGACACATTTTATTCTTTTTAGTTGTACTTTATGAACCTTGTTCAACAGTATATTGTTATAATGATGAGTGAAATGAATCTCAGACAACATTGATCTTCAGACAACATGAGTTTTGTTACATTTGTTGTGTGAATAGATGTTCAAACAACATGAGTTTTGTTATATTTGTTGTGCGAATAGATGTCAGACAACATGAGTTATATGTGGCCTTAAGCATGTGTTGTCTGAAATTCTCTTAGACAATAGACACTTGACCTATATTTGCTGTCTGAATTGGCTTTGCACAATCGGTTGCAGATATGAAATTTCATGTTCAAAACATATCTAAAATACAACATTGTCATAAATTTCATCTATTTCATACATTGCCATATCCAACAGATTTACAAAAGTACAAATTCATGTCCATATCAATTCAACAATCCCAACCAAATGTAACCTCAATATAGCAAGGTGATCATATTGTCTTATCTTGTAAAATCAAGGTTACCAAAATAAGTCCCTAAACCCAAGTACTAAGTGCAGCACCAATGCACCCAGTGTAGCACCAATGCATATCTTCATATATTCTGTTAAAGAGAAAGGACGTCCTGCAAAAAACAAAACACTTGTTCAATAATAACTATATTTTAGAATAATCAAGTAATACTTAATCAACAACTACTATAAACTAGGCTTATACGTGCCAGCATATGTAGGTACTCTTTAATTACCTTATGAAATAATATAATCCAACAAAATAGTGTTGTCTTACATAGTAAACTAAAAGTGTAAAACAACACATGGATATATACTATCAATGCACTATCAATAACCGACTCGCAAAAATACAACTAACTTAAAAGAGCCAAATTTGGAAAAAGTAAACTTACAAGTGTTAGACAGCAGTTATTTCAAACAAAACAACACTCTCTATTCATAGTCTCATCTAAAATCACCAAGTCGTCTTTGAGTAGCATGCAAGTGTCAAGACCTGATTGTGGAAAGAAGTAAGATAATAAGCTACTTAATGGTTGCAATAGAAAACTGGTATCAAACTGAAAACTTTAAAATTGTACCAGGGCATATATGTGTTCCACAATTTTCATCATAGAAACTTAGAAAAAGAAACCAACTAATATTGGCAGTCATAAACTTCAACAAATGCCAATAGATCTAGGATACACTAGAAAAAATTAAACGTGTAAATCAATTCTTCACTAAGCTGAACATGGCTAAATCAATTCTCTAATGTGTAACACTTAAATTGTATCTATCAAGACAGCTTATGTTTTGTATTTAGTTACCACCTAAAAAAACCTTTTTTTCTTTTTTTTTTGAGAAAACCTAAAGAAACTTGCTTGTTCTTAGAGTTAACAGTCCTTACAGTAATTCAAATTATCATAGAGCTCTGATCTAAAGTAAAAAAAAAAAAAAAAAACTTTGTAAGGTATAAACAATCATGCAGTACCTCTGAACTCAACCAAATTTTGTAGGCTGTGATTGATTCCTCAAGAACTCCTTTGAAAGCCCCACACATAAACACTGCAAGTTCAAAGGAAAAAAAATTATATAGGATAGAACTTATCTATAGTTCATAATCATGTTTCAGTTGGAGGACCTAAAATCACTAAAACCAATTCAAAACAAACTCTACCTAAATTTTCATCTTCGATTGACTAAGGATTCCACTCCTAAACTATTCTATGACTCTGGATTTTGGATGGCAGGGAAGTGTTAGGAATTAACCCTGGAACTCGAAAGTACATAGCAAAAGGAATGCCATGGACTGCTATCTGTTTGTATCCATGTTTTCAATTTTTATAACCACCAGTCCCTTGTATCAATTCAATAATATACAATTACTCATCAAAATTCTCAACAAATTGTTATAGAGGTAAATATGTTTATGATATTAATTTACTCTATGTATACTGTCCATCAATTCTTAGACTCTCACTGATATAGATTACAAAGATAATTTTTGGTATGCAGTTGCACCGTAATCTCTCTTTTCTCCAAAAAGGACAAAATCTCACTTTGGAATTATAATTGGAGTTACTTTGAAGGCATTGTATTGAAGTTGAATATCAATACTTCAAGAGCTCTCATCCAGTTTTTGCAACTTAGATACTTGATTCCTAGCATCGTACGTGTTTGTCAATTTTTTTTTTTATCTTTGGAGCATCACGGAAATAGGTCAAGTGAAATGTTAAATGTCTACATACCTGAACCACATTATAATTGGACCACTATTTTCATAAAGAAGAGGAGCTATCTTTGGAAGTAGGTCGCCCCACCATCTTTCAACCTTCAAGAGTTCACAATTGAGCAGATATCAAAATATAGCAAATCAACAAATACATGAAGCATAATAGAAAATTGGCCTTAAACTCTGCCTCCTTTGCAAATAACTCAACTTGCCTCGTCTCTTCTTGCTTCTTCAGGACTTCAACTCAACCAACAATTGTCATTTCCAGAATTCATTTCTTTACTCAACTCATGAAGCATAATAGAAAATACCAAATTTCTATTCTTGACAACCAAACAATTAAAGCAAGTAAATTGCAATAAGAACTGTCATACTAAGCCCACATTCAGCAACCCAATTACAGAAAACCCTCAGAGACTCAAACTTCCACAGTTACTTTTGCCACAATTCCTCAAATACTCAAACTTTCACAGTTGCTATTATTGAAAAATAAAATACTGCTTAAATATTACTGGGACTTGAAAATGCAACTTCCAAGTTTTGTGAACAAACTCAAAAAACATATTCAGAAGAATCATACCTAACCTTTTAAAAATAAAATACCAACAAATTCAAGCTAGAGAAAACAAATAAATAATGATGAGCTATATGGAAAAAAGAAATAGATTGATTACCTTTGAACATGCAGGAGAGAAAACAAGAACAATTTTTCAACATATTCCAAAGATTTTGCAAAGTCCAACTTGTAAACAACTTTAAGGTGGAGGACTAGGAAATCAACCTTTGTTAAAGAAACACATATATGGATCAGTCGACGCACTTCCGTAATAAGTCTACAAGCTTAAAAATATATCGCAGCAAAAACCAAGAATATGCAAGTTTCACGTTACTTGAAATATGCAGGAGAAAAAACTGCCACCAAATCATCTTGTGCGGGATTAGGACTAGAAATTGTCATAGTTGCCCACCCAAAATCTTACTCCTACACAAAAAAAAAAGGAAAAAGGAAAAAGGAAACAAATGTCAGTACTATTAACTATTAAGAGCTTTCTGAAACATGAACAATTGCAGCAACCATCCAATTTCAAAATTCAAAGTATCAATCGATTTCAGAAACCAAATAAATAAGAAACAGCAATATCCGAAAACCCAAACAAAACCCAATGAAAAAAAATGAAAAACTGAATCTGATTGAGAAGTAAGAGATAGAGAAGAAGAACTTACAAGGAGAGAGGGAGGGAGAGGGGGAGAGAGAGAGATGGAGGCTAAAGAGTGAATAGAGTCGCAACCGAGAGAGACTGAAAGAGAGAGAACCCGGGGTGGGGAGAGAGGCGCGGGCGATAGAATTGAGAATGTCAATTATAGAATTGAAATTACTGCAGTAGCTGCACACCATTATCACGAAACTCAATCAAAACCCAATTTTTTTTTTTTTCGATCTGAAAAATTGAAGAACCTGAATCTTATATTGAAGTAAGAAAAACCAAGAAGAACTTACGAGAGAGAGAGAGAGAGAGAGATGGAGGTTGAAGACTAAAGTGAGTCTCGATCGATGGAGACAGCCCACTGAGAGTGTACGATTGAGACTGAGAGGCTCAATGACGGTAAGAGGGTGAGCGGAATTTAGGGTGAGAGTTATAGTGAGTGAGAGAGAGGCTGAGAGCGATTTGGGAAGGAGAGTGACCTAAATTTTTAGCTAAGGGGGAAACACGAGTTTTTCACAAAGGCTGCTGGGTTTTGAACGTTTTGAGTGGGAAAATGTAAATTAATTTTTGTTTGTTTTTTTTTTTTTCATTTTTAGACAACAGATATCCTTATTAATGTTGTCTGAAATCTCTCAAATTTATCAAAGGATCATGTATTGGAAGAGTAGAAGTGAGACGACATATTTTAAAAAATCTGTCATCTGACTAACTCAGACGATAGCAAAAACTCATGTGTCGTCTGATGACTGTCGTGTGATTAAGTTATTCTAGTAGTGTAATTTAAAGATATTCAGTTCCATTCTCACAGTGTGTTTCTACATGATAACCGTTGGCACGAATATCTTTAAAACTTAACAATGTTTGGTTAGCTCTTGGTGCATACAGAACATATCTCATATTATTTAGAGTATTTCTATTTAGGTAGAATGATAATCTCTTCATTCTAATCATTTTTTTCTCTAGATGTATTGCTTTACATCTTTATAGTGCTATTTGGAACCATGTGTAGTAAATAAATTCGAATAATTCAATTGCTTCAGAATAAAATCTGAAATTTATTAAGAAGCCAACGATAATCAAATCAAAGTCTTGTTTAGAAATCTAATTCATCAAACCATTATTGAAATATACTTTGAGACCAAGCAATAGTCTAACTAAAAATGAGGCATTATGCATTCACAACTATTTTTTAGAAAATAAAATAAATAAAGCAGATCAGTCAAGATTGAGAGCATCCATTGACTGAGCAAGTTCCTCGTTGCCATTGAAGTCTGCAATTGTGAGGTTGACGTCTCGGTCATAGCCTCCTTCTTCCATATGGTGAGCCTCTTGTTCTTTAGACTCGATCCCTATACCTCTTGTAATTGGCTGCTACTCTGTTGCTTGCTTGGTAGTTCTTATACCAATGCCCAATGAATCCACACATATAGCATGGTTCATTATCAACTCTTTCCTTGTTGACAGAAGGATTCTTAGGTACCTTTTGCACCTTATTTCCACAACCCCCATGTCCCTTTCCAAGTGGTGCATTGTTTCCACGTGGGTAGGGATCAGTACGTCTAAACCCTTTTGCATTGGAGTTATTTCCACCTTTCATTTTTCCATAATTAGCCTCGGGAATTTTCTTTGTCCTAGTGGGTCTGTCATTGTTGTTCAAGAGAACCTTATTATGTCTCTCAACCACTTGCAGTAGACTAATCAGCTTACTGAATGTTGTGATTCTTTTGTTGTCATATTCCAGCCTATACTGGTTCGCTAGTATAAGCGCTGAATTAGGAAAGGTGGAAAGAGTCTTTTCGATCATATCATCTTCTGTGATTTCCCTTCCACAAAAATTGAGACGTGCCTTTAAGCGCAACATGTCCTTGTTGAAGTCGTTGACCCTTTTGTAGTCAAGCAAGCGATTCCATTCCACTGAACGGCCAGTTCTGGGAGCAAAGTGTCATGAATGTTCCTAAAACGTCCCTTAAGGGCATCCCACAGTTCTTTGTGTGTCTTCAACTGAAGGTACTCCTAGCGTAGGCTAAGATCAATATGTCACCTCAGAAACATTAAGGCATTTTCTTTCATCTTATTAGATGGTTCATCATCTTTAGGGTTGGTAATGGTGGTAGTGCAGTCTTTTGCCACAAAGACAGTTTTCACATCGGAAACCCAACGATGGTACTCAAGTCCTTCTGAGTCCAAGATGTCAAATTCATGTCGAGTTAGATCAGCCATCTACATAAACAAGAGGGAAGATATAAAATTACGCAGTCATAAAGACATCCACGTGAATTATTTTCCAAAAATATGAATTAGATTTCAAGACCAAGATTCGTAATGGTCACATTTTTTTCGATGCTATGTGAAAATACTTTATCACAGTAAGTGTGTATGTATAATGCACATGAATTTTCATTATCATGGCAAAACTCAATTTATATATAAAACAATTATAATATAAAGACATGCATAGAATAATTATATAAGCGTAAAATAAAAAAATAAAAAACAAAACATGCTCAAAATTTCATAAATAATATATATAACAAAAATATATATATATATATATATGGCATGTTCAAAATAAAGTATAAACCATAGCATAATTAAAACATGCTTAAACATAATTATGTAAAACATAAATAAAAAGGCATGCTTAAAAGGATCAATATTATCTAACTAAACATGCTCAAAAGTTCTAATTATAAATAATTAAATATACCATAGTATGAAAATAAATAAATAAAAGAGAACGTACTTGGTATCGAGAAAATAAAAGATCCTAGCACACCCGCGTGCTGACGCAGGCGTGCGTAGCGATGTTTTTGGACTTGAGAAAACTGGGCCGCTTCCTCCCTTTTTTCAGCAGTGTGTCATGGGGCCTTTTTTTCTACTTTGGGCCGCAGGGCCTGTTTCTTTTTTTTTTTCTCTGGGTCGCAGAGGCCTTTTTTTCTGTTTGGGCCGAGTCTTTACTTAGGCTCGGGTCACGTTTTTTTTTCTCTTCTCTTTGTTTTTCTTCTTCTTCTTCCTCTGCTCTTTTTCCTTTTGTAGATGATGGCTGATCCAGGATGAGGGACGAGGCCAGTCGGTGATGCAGGCAAGCTGGGCTCTTCCGACAGAACAGGGAGTTTCCGACAGCACTGGGCTTCTCAAAACGCAAAGGCCGGTCGGATCGCCGAAATCTGGTGCTGCAAGTGGGAGTCCTTCGATGACAGTCTTGGCAGAGGGACAAGGCCGGTTGTCACGCCTCGAATTTTTGAATAATAAATTTAAAATCTGAAACATGAATTATTACAACACAACAAATAATATCCTGGATTTTTTTTTAACAACATACCACACGAATTGAATTTCAAATCTCAAATTTAGCCTCGGTTAAATTTTACAACTGAAACTCACAAATAAAATTGTAAAGCTCTAAATGAACATAACAACCTCACAACGTAAATGAAATCAAATAAATGTAGCAACTCCTAAACAGCACGGTCGCCTCCCTGATTATCCTGACCTGCAGGAATATTTGCCTCACCATTTGAATAGTGTACCGAGATTGCAACAACACAAAACCCGGTAAGCTTTTTGAAAGCTTGTATGAGTAAAAAGAAAGAACAGTTGTTTAATTAAGTCATACTTATTTTCACCTAAGTCAACACCCAACAATTCCCACATCCACAAAGAAACCACAATCTAAACAATCAATCACCAAATCAATAATTCCACGCGGGATCTAAACTCACATCTTTCTTCTCAAAACTCTAAAATCGTATTTATAAAAATACGGTGTCTAACAGACTAGAACTCTAACTATATTGTAGCCCGTCACCCGGCACAGGTTATGACATCCGACATAATTATCGTTATCGTATTTCATCAATATATATATATATATATATATATACTTATATACATATTTAGAACGTCTGATACTCGTACTTAATATAGCCCCATTACCCGACAAGGGTTGTGGCATCCAACTCACTCAACCAATCGTAACCCATCATCCACCTAGGATTAGAGCGTCTGATTCTCCCATACCAGTCATTACGTTGATCCTAAATCCATAAACGAGCAAAACAATATGTTTCACACAATGAAATCAACCAATCCAAGATACACAATATTATTATGAAATTTAAGCATTTGAAATATAATACGAATCATCATTCCAACTTAAATCATATCATCCACTCAACACACCAACCGATATATATATATATATTCCACGTAAATATATATATATACGCAATCATCCACTCAGAGATTACCACTAATACCATCTATAGTTCACATAAGAAAATTGTGAAATTCATTTGTTTGATTAAAATTCATTTTACTTACCTATGGACCGTAGTTGATCAAGTCCATGTGATTTTAAAAACAAATATTTAATCCATAAATATTTTTCATACAATTACGACAAAATAAATAAATTAAAAGCACTCGGTTCTAATATAAACCATGTGAGTTTTACTCACCTCGAAACTCCCGATGCGTCTTCAATTTAAACCCAAATCACACCGAACCAGCTCACCCAAGTACAAACTGTCAATCACCTAATTAAATATGACTTGAATTTAGCTAATAATTCCAAAACATACTTAAACTACCATCCAACGGTCGGATTCTAAATTATACGAAAATCCGACCGACGGATTCTCAAGAATCGCCTCCCTAATATCTGTTTTCAATTATACGAAGATCCAACGGTTGGATCTTTGCCCATGACCACACAAAGCCATTGGGACAGTCATATGATCAACATATCGAAACTACAAGTCCATCGGACGGTCCTAATTTCACAGATCACAAATCTAACGATCGAAATCTAAAATTTCATAACTAAATCATACGATAACTAAAAAATGCGTATAATATGCCGAAATGATCGTATTGAAATGCACAATCTTAAAAATGTACAGAAATTATATTTTTGACCCTCGGAGGTGGCAGGAAAGGGCCGCCGGAGTTAATGGCAAAGCCGCCACCAATGGTGTCGGCGCCGAGCTGCTTTTCTTCATTTTAACAAGCTGATCATTTTTCATAACTAGCTCAAGATCAGAAAATAACAGGAAGAGGTTAAAAATTACCAAACTAGTCACGGTAGCCTGAAAATTTCCAGAATCCGACGAGCTTGAGTTCGACATAAAAACTTCCACCAATGGCTTCGATCCCTTCTGGAGATTTGTTCGACAACTCAAGACGAGCTTACCAAGCCAAGAATCACAAGAAATAGTCGTCTGTTACTTAAGATATCCATATTTGAAGGTGGTTTTTCGATCTACACGGGTTGAGCTCCGACGACCGTGAAATCGATATATTCAGGTCCGGTCCTTCTTGGTGCTTGTTCAGCAACTTGATACGAGTCTAATGAGCCAAAAGTCAAAAGGAGTGATGATCTGTAGCTCGAGATATCGAGATCGAACCAAAACGGGCTCAAAAATGAGCCGTGCTCCCTTCGCCTTTTCCTGCCGTGCCGCGGCGCAAGGCTGCCCCTGGCAGCTGCGCAAGGTCGAGGCGAAGCTGTAGGAGGTGGTCTGACGTCGTGAGGTGGCCTGAGGTGGGAGAGATCGGCTGGAGAAACTTGCTCTGCTTTCTTTCACTGGGTTCGGTCAAGAGAGAGAGAGAGAGAGAGCGATAGTTTCCAAAAAAAAGAAGGAGGCCGGAAGAAAATGAAACTTTCCAAAAAAAAAAAGGGGTTTTTTCTTTATATACCTTTTTGGAAATTTCTTCTAAATGTGATAACTAATTCAAAAAAAATCCGATCTTTGTGTTTCGCATATGCTTGGACTCGTATCGATGAGCTATACGACTTTCATGAAGGAAGTTTTCCCAAATTTCGCACGTATAAAAAGTTGATTTCTTGAATCGAACAGTTCAAGTTTTTCATTAAAACAAATTATTTCGGAACATCGATAATTCTAAAAATGAAATATTTCAAGTAATATTCGTGCAAATGCGCATTATTCGTTCCATACAATTACACGAAATGAAAATGAAAATTACGATTATTACACCAGTCTAAAAAAGGCAGAGGATGTCTCTGGTTTGGCCGGATCTGCAGGTGTCAGGGAGGCTGCTGGGCTGTTGACGCGGGGCAGTGGCCTGCTGGGCAGAGCTGTCGGGTGCGCGGGGCTGCTAGGCTAGACGAAGAACCTCGCGGGGGAGGAGGCTAGGTAAGGTGGGTTGTGCGCGCTGGAGGCTGGATCGAAGGCAGCACTGCGTTGGGCTTGCTTGCACTTCGACGCCGAATCAAGATGGTGGTCTGTGCGGTGGGTACTACATGCGCGTCTGGGCTGTCTGCAAGGCTGGGGCCGGAATATTTTTTTTTTTTTTTTTGTGTTGTGGGTGGTGGCAGAGAATAACTTCTAGGGTTTTGATTTTTTTTTCTTTCTTTGCTATTAGCTTTGAGCGTACTGATAACGTGTAAAAGTAAAATGGAATTAGAATTGATCTACTCATTTCATAGACCCTTTATATAGGGATAGAATTACAATGGAAACATCAATTAACATCAATTACAATAATGATAGTAAATGCTGATTGTGATGTGATTGTAATTCCTTGATTCCCTCTTCATCAGTTTCTTTGACGAAGGCACATTGTGTGTTTTTCCTTTAACAATAATTTGATTTATTTCCTTTTTTTAATTTTTCCATTCAGTTTCAACATTAGTTCATTTTAATATATATATATATAAATTATTTCAATCCATATCAAAAAATTAGTAAGTGCTATTATGAGCAAGGAAGAAGAGATTGATTTTTTTTTCGTGTTTACATTCGGTGCTCATAAAGGAATTACAAAGATTTTGATGAAATTAACACTAATGGTTTTTTGAATTGAATAATGGATTAACCATGAGGAGGCAACAACAAAAATTATAATAAATTGAAATTTGGGTGGAGAAGATGAAGATTAATGTTATCAGATAAGAAATTAAGTAGTTTTGTATTTAATTAATTAATTATGTATTTAGTTTTCCTTCTAAATTTGAATTTTAGCAAATTAATGTATTTATTAGTGATTTTGCATTTGAGTAATATAGTCTTTCAATAATTCAACTATTTGTAGGGTGAACAAGTAAAATGGCAGGGTGGCAATAGCTGCATCCTTATATATATATATATATATATATATATATATATATATATATATTCTTCTGCTCAGTTTTTTTTCTCTATCTGTAGCCAGTGTTTAAACGTTATATTTGAGTTTATTATTATTTTTGTTTTTTATTTTTCCCTTATCGTTAGATTGTAGATGATAATTTATGGCTGCTACTAACATGGAATATTTTCCTACCTCTTAATTTGGACATATGTATTTTCCAAATTCAATTTATTAATGCTATTTTTTTGGATGAAATTAATCAATATTTGGAAAGAAAAATTAATGCCAATTTCTTGACACCTAGTTCAATATATCAATGCTATTTGGAAATTAAAAAAATTATAGGAAATAGTTTAATAAAATGAAAAAAAAATATTGGTCAAAGAATCTGTAGACATATATCCCTTAAATTAATACATAATTAATAACTAATATTTTTTTTCGTCACCTAATTAAATTCATTAATGTCATTGATTCACCCCTTAACATCTAAAAGGAAATACAAAAGTGTAAAGTTGGTGTTCTTATAGTAATGTGACAAGATATATTATGTGGAATTGAAAATAAATTTTATATTTATTTACAAGACATGACAGATAGGTCATATATCTTAGGCCTCATTGAGGCCGCTTATCATTGCCCATATAAATATAAGCCAATGTCAACCGAAATTTAAGTGTAATATTTACTAAATGACAGTTTTGTACAAAATTAATATCATGGGAAACCTAGCTTTGTTCCAAGAAATCCTATAAGAATAAAGAACAAAATCTGCTTTCTATATCCCCCAATCTTGATCTCTACTTTCCGGGTGGAACTTGTCACGCCCCGAATTTTAGAATAACAATTCAAAATCCGAAACATGAAAATACTACAACACAAAATAATCATCCTGAAAATTTTTCTTTTCTTAACATACTCACCACACAAAATAAAATCAAACCGAATTTAGTCTCGGTTAATTATTACAACTCAAATCCAAAATGTAATGTAAAGCTCTAAATGAGCATACACACACATCACGACTAAATAAATAACATGACTGCTGTAACACCTAAGCAGCTCGGTCACCTCCCTGGTTACCCTGACCTGCAGGAATATCCGCTACACCATTGAATAGTGTACCGGGATTGCAACAACACAAAACCCGGTAAGCTTATGAAAGCTTGTATGAGCAAAAGAATGAACTATTACTTAATTTGATCTCATTTATTTCCACACTCAGTAGCACTCAATTATTTCCACATATGCAATTAATACACAATCTCAAACAACACCAATTCAATATATCATGACAACCCCACTCACAACTTTTTCCACAACTCTCATCATCGTATTTATAAAAATACGGTACTTGACAGACTAGAGCTCTAACTGAATCGTAGCCCGTCACCTGGCCTAGGTTATGGCATCCGACATATTTATCAATTATTGTATTTCATCAATATGCATACCTATATACATATTTAGAACGTCCAATAATTTCACATACTCAACCAATCGTATCCCATCATCCACACTAGGATTAGAGCGTCCGATTACCCACACCGGTCATTATGTTAACCCTAAACCCACAAATGAACCCAACATATAACATCACATACTGAAATCAACCCAACCAAGATACATCAAATTATTATGGAATTACACAATCGTAATAAAATCAACTCATCAATTCCACTCAATCATATCATCAATCAAACAATCCACTCATCAATATATATTTTCCACGTAAATATATATATACGTAATCATCCACTCAGGAATGACCACTAATACCATCTATAGTTCACACAAGAAAATTATGAAATTCATTTGTATAGTTAAAATTCATTTTACTTACCTATGGACCGTGGTGATTCAAGTCCATGAAATTTTAAAACAAATATTTAATCCGCAAATATTTTTCACACAATTACCAAAAATAAATAAATTAAAATGCTCGGTTCGTAATATGAACCACGTGAGTTTTACTCACCTCGAAACTCCCGCTGCGTCTTCAATATAATTATAAATTATAATTTATAATTAACGCCGAATAGCCCACGCAACTAAAATCCGTCAATCACCGATTTACAGTCGGCGGCCGGAAAAAATGCAGAAACCGGTGAGCTTGAAAACCGACGTGAAACTGCAACCTCAGACCCCGATCCCTTCTGGAAACTTGTTCAGAACTTCCTTGCGAACTCAACAAGCTTGGAATCACAAGAAACGATCGTGTATAGCTCGAGATATCTTGATCGAAAGTTTTGGTATTTCGATCCGTTCGGGTCGAGCTCCGACGAACGTGAAAACGTTCGACTCAGTTCCGGTCCTTCTTGGTGCTTGTAGAGGAAGTTGAGGCGAGCTCAATGAGACAAGAATCAAGTGAAATGATGGAGTGTAGCTCGAGATATCGAGATCGAACCGAAAATGGCCGTTTTCTGTTCGGGTTGTGCCGCCGCCGCCACGGGCCGCGCCGCCTTGTGAAACTGCCTCCGGGAGCTAGAGCAGCTCGAGACGAACGCCTGGGACTTGGTTTGAGGTCGAGAGGTGGTCTGTGGAGGGAGAACAATTAAGGAGAAGTTTCTCCCCTTTTTCGGTCGAGAGCGTCGGTGAGAGAGAGAAAAAAACCCAGTTTTTTTCAGAAACTGGAAGAAGAAGAAGAAGGAGGAAGAAAAAGAAAAAAAAGGAACCGGTAGGGAAAAAAAATTAGGGTTTCCAAAATTTTTCTATATATACATGTTTCGGAAAACTTCGAAATTTGATAACTAATTCAGAAAAAATCCGATCTTCGTGTTCCGCACGTGCACGGACTCGTATCGACGAGCTCTACAACTTCCATGAAGGAAGTTTCTCCAAATTTCGTACGTAGAAAAAGTTGATTTCTCAACCCGAGTATTTCGAGCTTTTCGTTAAAATAAACGTTTCGAAACTTCGATAATTGTAAAAATGAATGATTATCGAACATAAATCGTGAAATCGTATAATAATCACTCAATACAATTTCTCGAATTTAAAATGAAAATTGCGGGTATTACAGAACTAGTGCTTCTGATCTTTTTTCATTTGAAACACTTTGGTTCATCAAGTCAATAAAATAAAAAAAATCTCTGCAAATTTTTCTGTACTGTAGGTATAGGTATATTCATATATAGTTTCCATTTCTTCAATGAACAGGAGGATATCTGTAATATGCCGGTACTGTGGCAGGAAAAAACATCTGTCTAACTCCTTCGCCCTTTATAATGGGGAATATGATGCCTGATGCACTCTGAAAAACCAGAAAAATATGTATGAGCAACCAGTTACGTGTACACGGACATTTGTAATTGACAAACATTTTGTTAACAAAGTAGTGGAAATATTTTTGTTGACATACCAAGGTCAATCGAAATCCAAGCCACATGCGTTTAGGTGAAGGGAATGGAAGCATTGACGGCAACAGCAAAAAAATGGAGAAACAAGTGTAGTGGACGAGGGTTAAGGCCAGAGAGAAGGGATACTGGTCCATATGAGAAGATGCCTCCAAGGCTCAAATAGCCGAAACATGCTTCACGCATTTCCTGTCTTACTGGGTCTGGTGATGCACAAAACACATTGAACACCTTGACAAAGTACCTGCCAATGTGTTTATGGTGGATGACACAAGCTGCAATGAATACCAAGCACGATATCAGCAAAGCAGAAATCACAAACAAATGCCACATTGGAACATAAAATAGCATATACAAGAATCTCAAATGTAGCTTTACCTTACGCAATGTATAAAATGATTCAAAGTAATTACACAAAGCAGGTGCATCATTGAGATCATGTGGAGAAGAACTATGTCTGAAAGAGCCACAGTCATACCTCCTCCGGTTAAAGGATGTCTCAGGTTCAATGAATCACCCAATAAAATTGCACCAGGAATGGGAAGAGGATTAGCGGCCATGCTTTTGTTCTGCATGGATCTGATGTTTCCCTTGTTGACAGCGGCCATAAAGCATTGTACAGCTCTGGGGGAACCTGAAATACAAAGTAGTCATCATCAGCTACTGAAGGTACTTTTGTTCCAGGTATATCGACCAAACAACAAACCTCAGTGGAACTGATAGGATAAAACAGAATGGGTGAAGGGTCTCCCAAAATCACATGTCCATGATTTGCATGTGGAAACTCACATTTCTCCAAGTTCAAGCCAACAAACAAGAGGGGCTTTCAACCTGCAACCATAACAAATAACTCTGTTAGTTTCATGAAAGAACAAACAGTCCTGTAATAAAATTGAGTTCAAATTGTTAACATTCCCAATGTCAGCTCATTGTTACCTTTGGTGCACTGAGAGATTTGCGCAGATTTGAAAAGCAGCCATCACACACGATTGTTAATGGAGCATATGTTCTCATCTCCTCTCCAGCCTTGCATGTTCTTGTAAATCACTCCTTTGATAGTGCCCTTTTCCTCGATTATTGTTGTCACTGATCCTTGTTCCAATTTTACACTGCAATGAAATCCATGGGACATAAGTAAACGATTGAAACTTGAAACAGATTCCACCAAAGTAATCACATAGAACAAATCCGAAGAATCTTGTAACAAACTTAAAGGGAAATGAGAATTACTTTGAAAGGGTTGCAGCTTTTTCACTCATTCTCTGAATGAAACGACCGTTGTGGAAACTCCTCCCAGCCACATCTGAAATATATTTTTCTAAGGGAGTGTAGTATCCTTGCCATCTTTGTAAAAAGCATAACCAAACACTTCTGGGCATCAATAGCCTCATTTGCACAATCTGCAGCCACAAACAGATATTGTTGATTAAAAATGAATGTCTGCAGACTTCTCAAATACTACTTACAGCATCTCGATACTCCTTTCTTCCCCAGCCCCTTGCACTTTAACAGGAGCAGGGAAGGCGCCGTATACTGCAACGGCGCAGTTCATTAGATAAGAGACGTAGGTGGAAGCTTGTCATTCAGTGATGCTAGGAATGAAGTCATAAGACACGAAACTGATGTGCTGCGTTACTTTGACATAGGCCAAGAATGTATGGGACTCGTGTCCGCTACCTCTCCTATCCCTTTGGTTGTTAGAAACATTCCGTTGAAGGATTCTGGTAAGACTCCCACTGAATGGTGGCCGACATTCGCTCAAAGACATTTTGGGGAGTCTGGTGGCCATTTGTATTTAATTGAGACTTACAAGCATTGTAAGACCCAATTTGATATGATGGAGATGGAGAGGGACTGCTCTGGCTGGTTTGTCAATTGTAACATGTTGATCTTAATCGGTTATTCACAGCTCTTACTAGTTCGAATGCTTTTGTCATGTTGTGCCTTTCTCAAGAGAAGGAAAAACATAATGAGGAGGATTCTTCAGCTGATTTTTTGTGGCATATATATGCCAGGTAGGGTCATATCTTATAATCTGAGTAATAAGACCTTCAAGACATCTGTTGTTGAGTTGGCCAATGAAGAACTTTTTCTTGCTATAGATAGTCGATTCTTTAGGGATGAGGTTGTTATCTATCCTTACATGGAGAGTTTAGCTTGTGTGGGATGATATACTTTCCATATAAATGTTAGCTGTTTGGCATCTACTCTGCTTTGTATGAGAGATCTCTATATATATAGTTACAATTATAACATTTCATTCAACTTATTCGATATTTTTGCAGTTATACAGTAAAAGAAATTTAACAATTGATTTAGATAAACAATTAGCCAATCTATTTTAGATCTACACATCTCTGGTACCCAGAAAATTTATTCGTGCTACTGAGGCAGTTTACATTTCCTCAAGAGTTATCGGATGGCAATTCTCTAGAAGTCCTAATGTAGGCAATGAATAGCTTTTCCATTATTATGAAACTCAGCAAGAAAAAAAAAAAAAGAAATGTTATACAACAAGAAGGCAAAATGACATTACAGAGCAATTTACTCACTTGTACAACACAATTCTAACAAAGTTATGTTGTAGAGTTCCATATCGGCAGCACAATGCCTAGACTTTCACTGGTTAAACTGTAATCATGAAAAAGGATGAGACCGCTAACATTCCCTTTTCATTTTCTAACTCCCAATTCAGATGGGTTTTCCCTTTGGAACAATTTGATCTTTGATCCACATGTAAATGGGAATTAGTACACATAGTAAGCTCCTGCAGTTGCTCCAAGAATTAGCCGGAAAAGAAATACAAATGGATTGACGAGCTTCCTTACATCCTCAACCTTTGGACCAAGCTGCACCAAAACAGATATCACATGAATATGACAAGCAAATGCATCAAAGGGCAAGGAATATAAGCATCCAAATTAAGTAAACTAATGCTTAAATAGGTACAATGTGTAGACACTCGTAGCCTAAACGGGCATCTTCTGATTCAAAGGTCCTTAACTGTAACTGCTTCACATAAAAAGAGATATTTTAACCTTCTCCTGGACTAAATACTTGTATCAAACCTCAAATCTTAGGTTGCATTTACTGTACATTAGTGGGATTGCTGCTTTCAAATGTGGTTTTTTTTTTTTTTTTTTTTAAACGGACCACATCAACCGCCATCACATTGTCACTGGTACCATCCCAACTCCTCTTTGCCACTACTGCAACCCTTACTACAATCACTAGCATGATCACCACCACGGTCGACATTCCATTAAATATGGCCGCCGCTGCCATTATTGTAACGACATACACTGCCACAACACTCCTACCATCAAGTTCGACTACTGACAAAGTTTCTAAAAATGAAATGTTACAACCATTACCTTTGCAGAAAAGGATTACAAAATAGAAGTGGCTTATCGATGGTTGTTCTATAAAGGGAGATAGGAAGACAGAGCATTGATAGCCACCACAGGCTGTGGTGGTGGTAGTAGTAGTAGTAGCAGCACAGGGGTCAGTGTTGTAGTAGCTGTCAGACACCTTAAACGTACCGTTTTGGAATCCATGTAAGACAGGGTTTGTGCTTTTATTATTTGTCTTCTTCTGAGTTTTGATTGGCTACTTACTCTTGGGGTGTCAAACTAATCATGCAGCTACTTCAGTCATGGTTATTTACTAAATTTGGAAAACCATTTATTGGATGGTCAGTAATGAAGAGGAGAGACATTTTGTTCACAGGTTAAAGGCACACAGGGACCAAACAAAAACCTGCAAATACTAAAGCCTAGAAAAAATACTACTTATACTATATACTGCACTCTCATTATTCAGATAAGGGATTAAACTATAACTATATTTTTATAGATTCCCTTTGGAGTTTGCTCAGTTCATGATTTATGACATCTCTGAGGCATCCCCTGACGCTCTAATTGTCTCTTTAATAGAATCTCTAAAGGCAACTCCGATGGACTGTCTGATGACATTCTGATGGAATTTCTAAAGGCATCTCCGATGAAGTCTCTGAAGGCATTTCCGACGACGTCTCTGAAGGCATCTCCAATGATGTCTATTAAGGCATTTCCGACAAAGTCTCTGAAGGCATCTCGGATGAAGTCTCTGTAGACATCTATGATGCAATCTCTGATGGCTTTTGTACTCCCTGAGTTGGAACTGAGTTTTCAAAGCAGTGATAGAAACCAAAGTGAGGGAATCCTCATACCAGGTGTCTTCTTGCTCATGTGTATCCCAGTGATCACCACTGCTGCTCTTCCCATACTTATGGACCCACCCTGAACCATTGTGGTGCCCTCGCCCCATGTTTTGTTCCAGCACTCTCCATACTTGCCGTCCCACCGTGTTTCACCCTGCTTCAGTCCATGACCATTTGGATCAAAATTTTCATCCCATTAATTTCAACTAGCCATCTCCTTCGCAGTGTTCAGCCCATTGGACAGTATTTCTCACTCCCACCATGTCCATCATACTTTTCATCCCACCTGCAACAGAAGGAAACAAACTGAATATATTGAAAGAAAAAGGAGAAAGTAGGTTCATCGACACATATGCACAAGTTTTAGTACGTGCAAAGCAACTGCCATGTAAAAGATTTTCAGATTGCTTGTAATATAAATTAAGTTAATATTTGGTACCTTCGGGCCAAATATGAGCATGCCCAGTGTCAATCGGTGTATTTGGATTAATTGTACACCACTTATGAGCCCATTTCTCTGCTTGGTCTGAAGCATCATAATGCTGCCACCATTTTTCTTGTCATTCATCGCCTCTACCATTCTTTCCCCACTTGTCTGCTGATTTCTCCATATGCACAAGTCCACAGTTCTGCAACCAAATCAAACTTGCAGTTCAGTTTTCCATACAATATAATGGAACATTTGTAGATTGTCATATAATAAAATTAACCTGCATCAAGATGATATCGATCATGTGATTGCATGAAAAGTTCGCATTGCATATCATTGTAAAATAATTAATGCCTACAGAAGTGCAGCAAATAGAGACATTGAAGGCCAGGGTTGAACCAGATTGAAGAATGTGCACATGCATATGAGATGTTGTGATCCAAGTAGGAACAGGGATGCATAGACATCATCCCAAACTTAGGTAAGGGTGAGAAATTTGAATATAAAACACATTTCACTATATAAGCCTAGCACAGATGCTGTCTAAATCCAACTGGAGAGAATGGTTCGCAAATGCCAAATTAATAAACACTAGTAGCAATCTCCGGAGAAAAGGTATGATGAGATGAATAAGAGAACTCAATGAAAGAAATAGGAATAAGAAAGTCACAGAACATCAATGTTTATTGTCAATTATAGTTCTAACAAGCAGGTGTTATGACAATCCTGTTCGTGAAACATAGGATTACACTACAGGGCGTTTTCACTTTTACATAACACAAGATTGCAAAGAGGAAAAAAAAGAAGAAGCATATAACATGAATCTGACCTATAGTCCTTTAACTACCCCTACATAAAAGTCCAAATTTTTATCAAAGCTTTTGAGAGAGAATCTAAAAAAGCAATTACAAGACTTGCCTAAGATTGCACCTTGAAATTCGAGTTAGCCCAGTCCTGCGGGGCGCAACTTAAGAATAACTCTATTGAAAATTCGGTACAGTCATCTCTAAAAATGAACTACCCAAAACCTGTAGAAAACACATTTATTTGAACTATCCAAAACCTGTAGAAAGCACATTTACATTTCTAATAATACATATATATCATCCTCAACTCCTAGAGCCACCATGCTCTTCAAATCCCAACAAACTCCACAACACAAATGAAGGTCTGAAACTACCCATAATACACAATTTTCACACTAGATTGGTTATTAGACCAATTCTAATTCTCAAGGTAAATAAGAAAATAGAAATAAGATAAATATGCGAAGCTGTGCTATTGACTATGCCTTGACTCCAGGTACGCCCGACCAAACTATCATGCCCTGATTTTTAAACAACATTAAAAATCAATATAATTCTCACAATTATACAAACGTGATGGTCCAGCCATCAATACAAAATACCTGGAAAACTTTTTCTTTCTAAACCAAGTACATACTGATGCCCTGAACCCACTATGTCAATACAGTCTCACTCCGCAGAGTCATATATTACACAAGTTACAAATTTAATTGTCACGACAAAATAAAAAGTAAATGCTCCTCAGAGCTTACTATATAGTTGAAGTCTTAACAACGGTAAAGTCACAAAATTGACTTCCTACCGTAAAGCTACAAATACACGATTTCAGCTTCAGCTACAATTTTCCTGACATGTAGGATTAAGCCCTACACCATCGAATATTGCACCTGGTTGCCACATAACAAACCCTGGTAAGCTTTTGAAAGCTTGTATGAGTAAACTCTTTACTTAAATATAAGAACAACAAAAACTCACACTGAAGATAAGGAAAACAACTCACACTTTGGTTCCTGTCAACAAGTAATAAAGGGAAGAAACTCAAACTTTAAATTCCTTTTGAAAACGAAATAAAGGAAAGCAACTCACACTTTGGTTCATTTAAAATACTCAAAATAAAGGAAAGCAACTCATTCTTTGATTCTTTAAAACACATAATCATGAGTTGGAAATAACCTCACTCTGTCACTCTCTGAGATATCCTGGCAGACAGACCAGAGCTCTAACTGAATCGTAACCATAACTCCGCCAAAAGGTGTGGTTACTCGATTTACTGCCTAAAGTCACATTGTGACCATAACCCAACCAAAGGCGTGGTTACTTGATTTACTGCATAAAGTCACCTTGTGACCTTAATTCCTCTAGCCCCTCTATCTCTCGAATAAAACATTTAAAGAAGTCATACGAGACTCAAAATGTTACACAATTCTCAATGCTTTTCAAAACAACAGAAATCATCATTTCACAATCATTTGTTTTCTGAAAAGCCACTCCTCAAAACAATAAACAATCATAATCATGCATTTTATTTTCATCAACCAACAAAACCACCAACACATGTATAGTTCACATACACACACACACGTAGTCATTCACTCAGATATGCATATTAATATTAACTATAGTTTGTAATTAAATAAATACTTCCCAAAGTGATAAGTAACTCCGTTAGTAAATGAACATTGTGAGATTACACATCTCAAAATTCTAGTTGCATCTTCACTCAACTAGATAGCTTATAGAATGCACTCTGTCAAGCACCTAAGGAAAGTACGGTCTCAAATCAGTACACGAATCGCAAAACGATTAAAATTCGAATCTCCATGAACTAAAACTCATAAGTAACGCCAATCGAGGTGAAACTTCATCCAAAACCACCCAAAGTCTCCGGAACAGTTCTACGATTAATATGTCAAAGCTCCAAGTCGATCAAAGGGTCGGATCCTCATGGATCGAAAACTGAGATACTCGAAATCTCTAAAACTCTAACATGATCAAACAGTCTCCAAAAATTACAAATCATATATCTAAATGCTTGTATCGACGAGTAGATGGTAATTGAAGCAAGATATTGCTTCTGACATGGCCGGACGTGCCGCCACGCGCTGCTACAACCGATTGCACGTGCACCGCATGCACTGCAGGCCAAACTTAAAACCATCTTAATCCAACCGTCAAAAATGGAGATAATACTAAGTGGAGCAACTTTAATACCTGGGGTTTAAGCAAACTCGGCCTAGATCGCTACAGCAAGCCAACAATGACTGTTTTTCAGTTGCACTTCCACACCGAGAATCGATCAAAACCACCTCCAAGGATCGAAAGATGAGGCTTCTACGAGATGAACAAAACATGTTTCACTTCCAGCTGTCACAGGAATCGAGAGAACCGATCGAGCTTGACTGCCCTCGCTTTCGCTACCTTGCTGCACCGCCGGTGGTGAGAATTGCCGCTAGAGACCACCATAGGGAGGACCAGAAAGAGGAGGGGAAGAGATCTGGGTAGGTTTCAGCTCCGGATATCGCTGGAAAATGAAATTCCGTCGGCTCAGAAATCTAGATACGAGTCGGGTCGATCAGGGTTAAGAGATAGAATGGAGGGTTCCTGGGTTTCCGATCTTGGAAGGTCTCCAAAAATGTAAAATATTGAATTTCCGAAAACAGAAATTCCTATTTATAAAAATTTCTAAAATTAGTAAAACTTCCGTTAACCATAACTTTCTCATACGAACTCCGATTTTCGCGTTCCACATATTCACGAACTTGTACTGACACGCTCTACGAGTTTCATGAATGAAGTTTTTAGAAAAAATAAATGCATAAAAATTCAAACTTCAAGCCCCTCTAAAAACTATGCGTTTCGAATAATTATTTGTCTGCAAGTAATTCCACTTCACAACGACATATGAATTAAATCATAACACTCATAATTCGTACAATTGGTCCATTAATAATTGCAAGAATTAAATAACGAAAATCAGGTCATCACAGGAGAAGGTTTGGTGTTGTCGGTGTCCAACTTGCTAAAAAACTTCCGACCGCCACCTCTTCAATGTGGGAATTCTTTCCCCACCTCTGCCGGTCTGGCGTAAGAGGGCTGCTACAGCTGAGGAGACTGACATCAATAAGCGTCTTTTTCAATCTTATAGAAATAAATCATGAGTCTTATCACACAGTATTACTTACATTAATTTCATATATATTTCGTGTTAATTAGGGGAGCTTAAACCATGACGAGACTATACAGACACGTTTGTTATTGGGTTGTGGTTGTGGTTTTCATCTATATGGATGTTATTTTACTTGTGACCTTGATTCATACCCCTAATATCTTGATTGTGTGGAAGCGTTATTTGTCTGTACTTGTTCAAGTATACCTAAACTAAACTTTTGCTTTGAGAGTATTGAGGCTAATTAGGCACTATATGTATGCATTAAGACTTGCTGGGATTGCTATTGTAGTTGTTATCCTGCCTGTCCAGTTTACATGGCCTTTGCTGACCAACTTTGGGCACACTCATTCTTGGTCACCTCATCTTGAGGACGTGGAGGCATTGGTTAAGCTTCAAGAAGAATCCAACAAGGGAATGTGATATACTAGACGGTGTCCTATGCAATTGTGTCATGTAACTTTATTCTTTCTTTTTCTATAAGCATGTTATTATTCTATGCATTTCATTAGTACACAAAACACTTTTTATGACATTTTTGAAATAGATTCAATAACGTTTTTCAAATGCCATAACAAACGTCGTCTCTACTAGTACTGTTTTTTCCTAATATTTACAATGACGTTTCAGAAATGTCATGAAAAATCTTTTAATGATGTTTGTAAAATATCATCAAAAGTATTTCAATGACGTTTCGTAGACGCCATGTTAATATATGGCATTTTTCAACTATCATAGAAAAATATTAATGACATTTCTAAAACATCATTGAAAGATTTTTGATGACGTTTACCAACCACCATTAATTTTATTTTCACATATCACAATGGAGACCACAATACTATAAGTTTCATTAAGAAATCATCATATTTGTTTTATCACTTGATTTCAGTACATCAAGAGGATATCCAAATTAAAATGATAAAGCGAAAACTATGCAAAATGCTAATTATCTTCAATGCTTCGCACATCCTGCTATCCCATACTATGTATTTTCTTTAAGCTGCAATTAATAGAATCAAAAATGAAAAAATAGTATAAGAACTGAATGTAGCAGAGATGTAACATACACTTAAAAGATAATCAGAATGGACGTGTTGTTGTACAATACCTCTGGATGGAAGTGTTGTTGTACATCTACCAACTCGATCTTGATCACTAGCGCTAACATCGTGCATATCAAAAGTGATGGAGAATGGTTTGTGGCTGCATAAGATATCTAATAGTTAAGTACCAGACAAATAATCAGATGAACTTAAGAATATCAGCTGAACTTTTCAATATTAGACAAATAATCATGCTTCTAATGAAGAAACATTTTTCATGTCATTATCCAAATGCCATGGCGTATTGTCATTGATGGCATTTATCAGTCGTCATGGAAATATTTTTCATAATTATTGAAAAACGTCATAAGAATGATGGCAATTAGAAAATGTCATCAAATAGTAAGACTTACAATGACGTTTCGAAAATATCATAAACTTAAGACAAAATTTTGATTTATGATGTTTTTGATAGGAGCGTAGAATGCGACATTTATAATATTAAAACCCGATATTTCGCTAAGTTATTTTCTTTAACTTGATCAATTTAACTTATTAGGTGTTTTATAGGTACATTGTCGTGATGATACTTTAAGAGCTAAATGGAGTCTCAAAGTTCATAAATGACTAAAGGAATAATGGAGAAGCATGCAAATGCACAAAAAAATCAACCTTAGTACATTTTCCTACTCTAGCTAAGAGAAAGTAAGTTATAGAAGAAATGAGGGGTAGTCGCCTGACCAAACGAACTCCGAATGAGTTGAAAATTTTCAGTTTCATTTTAGACATCCCAATGATCATTTCTTATGAAGAGTGACAGAGCTATTTTTGAGTGGAATGCCTTCAAACAATCAGTTCAATTTTCTGAAAGACAAAAACTGGAAAACATGACCTGTACGTATTTCAGAAGCATTTACGGGCTAACTACAGTGAATTTAACTCTGAAATTTTACCAGGATGATCTACACTTATAGAGAAACATTTTATATGATGAAATAGGAGGCCCATTATGAAGTCTTGGTGGAGAATTAATTGAAGGAATAAAGGGGTAGAAAGTGACCTAAAATCAGCTCAACATTCATCATGTTCATGTTTCCCACCCACATAAAGAAAGCTAGATGCTTTTCTCTTTTTCCTTGGATATATTTTTTTTACTCCAATCTCTTTAATAGATCATCATCACTTCCATATTTATGCACCTTAATGCTTTGCTTTCATTCATCATTACTCAATCTTTTCCATATTTTACAAACCACTTCCATACTCCACTTTCATTATTTTTCTTCCATTCATCATTTCACTCTTCTTTCTCTTCCCTATATCAAAACCTTCTCCTCTCACTCTCAAACATATTCCTTCATCCATTTCATCTTCTTTGTCTCACTATCTCCTCTCAATTCTCTAGTTCTTAGTTTCATTTCTTCTCTATTCTCTAGCTAGTTCTTAGTTTTGCATCTTCAAGCAAAGAGAAGAAGAAGAAGAAGCCGTGAACAATCCTAGCCGCCATTGGTCCACCTTGTGTCGTGATAGTGAAGCCTTGCTTTCAAGATTCAAGATCAACGTCTCAAACTCTTCATCATTCACTCCCTTCACGGTGTAATTCAATCTTTTTCCTTGTAACTTCTTTTGGTTTTCTTTGTTTGGATTTGTAGACCTATGAATTGTAGTTAACAAATAACGTTAAGGGCAAAGTTTAAAGTCATCTTTATGTTTGAATAAAAGTTACAAATTATGGTTGGTTTCTATGTTGCTTATGTGAAATTGCTTAATTGATTATAATAAAAAGAATAGAAATATATACAAGTGAACACAAATAAGAGGGTTTTATGATTATAGAATCATAATTAAAATAAAATAAAATAAAGAGAATGTAAAAACACATTTACAAAGGTGGGATGTAAGGAACAAAGATCAAAACCACAACCATATGCAAGAAATTCAGTTACAATTCTTATAGTTGGTTATCTAATGTCATGAGAAAGAAGTTGACCATGTGAAACGTTAATAAGCAAACAATTTCTCATATTTTACTTTCCTTGAATAATTGATCTAAGTGAAAGCACATAAATCGATCATATTGAACATGCAATCATAGTCTAGAAAGCTAGCTAATCAAGAATACATTCAATGCATGAAAAACAAAGAAAGGATGTCAACCAAAGTGCACAACCTAGTATGAAAAAGTTCATCTATTTGCAATCCTCCATAATTGATTTTGACTTTTGTCCAAAGCCTTTACTACTTATAAAATAGGTTCACAAAACTATTAGGTGAATTGTTTACCTAAATCTAGTTCCAATTACATGCATATATCCTAAGTGTGCACTCAAAGAACATAAACATATAAAAGATTTCTATAATGCAAAATCACTTAAGCAATCTCTCATAAGCAACATAGAAACCAATCATAATTTGCAACTTTTATTCAAACATAAAGACGGACTTTAAACTTTGCCCTTAACTTTATTTGTTAACTAAAATTCATAGTTCTACAAATCCAAACAAAGAAAACCAAAAGAATTTACAAGAAAAAGATTGAATTACACCGTGAAGGGAGTGGATGATGAAGAGTTTGAGATGTTGATCTTGAATCTTGAAAGCAAGGCTTCACTATCACGACACAAGGTGGAACTATGGCGGATAGGATTGCTCCCTGCTTCTTCTTCTTCTTCTTCTTCTATTTGCTGGAAGACGGAAAACTAAGAACTAGAGAATAGAGAGGAGATGGTGAGACAAAGAAGATGAAATGGATGAAGGAATATGTTTGAGAGTGAGAGGAGAAGGTTTTGATATGTGGAAGAGAAAGAAGAGTGAAATGATGAATGGAAGAAAAATAATGAAAGTGGAGTATGGAAGTGGTTTGTAAAATATGGAAAAGATGGAGTACTGATGAATGAAAGCAAAACATTAAAGTGCATAAATATGGAAGTGATGATGATCTATTAAAGAGATTGGAGTAGAAAAATATATTCAAGGAAAAAGAGAAAAGCATCTAGCTTTCTTTATATGGGTGGGAAACATGAACATGATGAATATTGAGCTGGTTTTAGATCACTTTCTGTCCCTTTATTTCTTTAATTAATTCTCCACTAAAACTTCAGAATGAGTCTTTAACTTCTTCATATCAAATGTTCCTCTATGAGTTAGATTATCCTGATAAAATTTCAGAGTTAAATTCTCTGTGGTTTGGCCGTAAATGCTTCTGAAATAAGTACTGGTCAGGTTTTCCAGTTTTCGTCTTTCAGAAAATTGGACTAACTGTTTGAAGGCTCTCCACTCAAAACTAAGTTTGGCACTCTTCATAAGAAATGATCATTAGGATGTCTAGAATGAAATTGGAAAGTTTCAACTCATTCGGAGTTCGTTTGGTCAGGCGGCTACCCATCCTTTCTCGTATAGCTCATTTTCTCTTAGCAGGAGTAGGAAAATGTACTAAGGTTGATTTTTTTTTTGTGCATTTCCATGCTTCTCCATTATTTCCTTAGTCATTTCTGAACTTTGAGACTCCATTTAGCTCTTAAAATATAGTTACGAACACAAAAACACCTAATAAGTTAAATTGATCAAGTTAAAGGAAATAACTTAATGAAATATAGGGTTTTAATATTATAAATGTCACATTTTATGCTCCTATCAGTTTTCATTAGAAAAAGTCATAGAAGGGTATTTAATGACCTTTTTGAGCAAATGTCATCTAAACATTGTCATTAAAAGTCATATTTCTAGTAGTGCAATGAGGTACCAATCTTAGCAAAAGCTAAACTACTCTGGTTGTGTCTCACTCTAGTTGTGTCTCACTTCTTAATATTAAATGAACAATGTCATGACTGGATGACCGAGACCCAACAGATGAAAGTAGACATAAAAACGTAGACAGTGTTCTGACACGGTAATCCAACAGATAAACCTGCTCTTATAGCTTAGGTCATTTGGCTATTTCAATTCATTTCCATAAACCAGAAGACGTTACCATCAATTGGTTACGATTATTCTTCTTTTATGACAGACTGAAAATTCTAGAGAGAGAGGCTCCTTCCTCTCTCTAGAGTTTTCTGCCATTCCCATCCATTGAGAGTCAACCGTTAGTATCATCCTCACCCACCTCCATCTGCTCCACTCCTCATCAGCCTCCATCCCCAACCATAACCCTTTACACCCTCTGTGGTGATTTTGCTGGCTTTGTCTAGATATTACACCCTTTTGTGGTGATTGTGCTGGCTATGTCCAGATCTAGATGACTCTGTTCCTCCTTTTACTTTGTTCATTTAATTTCTTGTCAATTATCTCTGAAATTTTTCAAATCTGAGATCAGCCCCCACACTTCCTTCCACCCAATATCCCATATCAACTCCTTTTCCTCTACCACAGACTTCCATGGAGGTTCTCATGGCTGCCTCGTTAAAGTGAAAATCACTTACCTTGCGATCTATGGGTGCTCACGCGTGGGTGTTTCACCACCCCATCACCATTGTATTTTTTCTTTTCTGCTGGCTTCTGTCCCCTTTTGGTGGCTACGTTTCCTTCACGGATCGTTGGGTTCTGGTAAAGATGAGAAGATTAGTCTGAGGTGTTGGTTCTCCCTTCGTATCAAAGTGTATTTTGGGTATGATTGGAGTTGCTTTCTGGGGTTCTATTGGCATCGGTGTCACGAATTTTATTCCTTGAATTTGGCTATTCTGGCAACATCTTCGTCGATGATTGTGTGGTTTTTGCTTGTGCAATATTGCTTGGATGGCAGCAGTAGTGGTATCAAGTGAGGATATGTTCTCTTTATTTTGTAGGGTTACTCTCTTGTGTCCTGATTCATGTGGAGTTAGGTTAGAGATGTAATTTTCCTGTTCTAGTTAATCTTGTATTTCAGGGCTTTGGCCTCCGTCCTCGAGTTTTTCCCTTTGGGCTTATTAATGAAGTATTTTTACTTTGACCCAAAAAAAAAGAAAAAAAGAAGACGTTACCATCAATCCTCCATTTCTTGTTCCTTGTAAATGGCTGTCATGTCAAATACCCATTTTTGCCATTCCTAATCTAAATCACATTTGTTTGTGGACTGGGCTTGACGCCGAATATGAGTGGAGATCGCCAAATATAGGCCCAAACAACTTTGATAGCAGCAACGGGTAGGGTTTAAGCGAGTCTGCTTCTACCAGTTCAACCAATTCAACTCACTCTCCCTTCGTTTCCAGTCACTCTTCTCCAGAAAATGGCTTCGTTGTGCAGATCAGCTCTCATGGCTGGCTCAAGATCCATATCATCTCGCTCCAGAACTCTCACCCAGAGCTCCCTCAACGCCTTAAACCCCAAACCCATGTCGTCTCCCTTTGCTTCCTCCACCAAAGCCATGCCTAGCGCTACAAGGTTCAACCTTTCTCAAACCCCAGCTCACCCACTTCTTTCAATTTTTCCAATTCTTATTATGATTGTTATCTGTAATATGTACAGGTTCGTTTCGGTATTGGGAAGCTTGGAATCAATGATGCCGCTTCACAGTGCCATTGCTTCTGCTCGGCTGAAGTCCAACATTGCCTTCGATTCCACCTGCTGGAGTTGCCTTTCTCAGGGTACCCCACTTACTTGAGACCCTTCTCTGTTTTCGATTGGTGTTTGTGTGTTCTGGTCTTTTGACAACTAAGGTTTCCTTTGTGTTAGTTGTTAGTTGTAGTTATTAATTTGGCAGAGACCCTTTGCATAGTCGAGTGAATCTCAGTGAAAGCTTGAACCTTTTCTGGAATGGTTGTTTTCTGTCATTAATTTCGAGAACCAAAACATGGGTACTTCCGTACTTGTCTAAGTTAGTGCTCCGATGTGGTTAGAGTTGAGACTGTTCAATAACGAGCAGCACATAAGATGGTCATTTCTTGTCTAGTGCATAGTATTGCACTGAATACGTCTTTTTTTTTTTTTTTTCAATGGATGTCTATCTCTGACTCATGTTTTTTTACATCTGGTATAGGTCTTGCATCACCATTGTGACAAGGCCCGCCGGCTATGTGAGGCATTCAGTGCATAGGATTTTCCCTCTGTGTCACTTTATGAACGGAAAAAAAAGAACCTTTCATGTCTTGAATGTTTGGACTTTGCCTTGTGTAGCTGATGTCAACTTTTAAATTTTGTTGCTGCTGTTAAACTTCTGTTGAGTTGCTTGGTGGTTCTTTTGAGGATGATTTTTGCTCTGTGGATTTCAAAGTACATGTTGATTAATGCTTAAGAGTATTCACATGGATTGCAGTTTTTTATTAATATATGATAGCTGTATGCCAATAAATTATTCTTTTTTGTTGCAACTCTAGTTGGTGTTAATATTTCTTGGTAGTCATTCATGATTAGCATTTTCTTAATGTGTTTGTGAAAGAACTAGATTTCTGTTCAGGCTTGACTTGTTTGATAATTAATATAATAAAATGTCATTTTGAAAACTTGTTTTACCCCCTTTTAAGACTCATGCATATTTGATTATATCACTGCATATGGTTCTCAAAAGAAAGAAAAATGCTCGGCTGTTTGTGAGTTGAACAAAAGGGAGATTTTAAGGATATTTTAGTGCTATAGCCAAGGGTCATTAGGTTCTTTGCCACACCCTTTTCCACCAACTAAACAATATTTTTTTTCTTCTCTTTATCGGTAGAGTTTCTTTATCTACTGATCTTCTCCTATATTTCTTAATTGGTCTTTAGACGTTGCAGTTCCTCGGTGACAACAACTCTGGGCTGAAGTCATTTCGAGTTTTCAACCACATAGGCTTGCATAGTGGCTCCTCCATCTTTGTCCTTTCATTTTTCCCTTTGATTTCTGGCAATTCCATTGTGTAAGTTTTACTTGGTGTTCCTAAAAGATATTCACTTTTTCTTGAATTTTGAATGTTTAGTATACACATTGTCATCTTATCAAGTACGTTCCTAAAGTTGACGACCGTTCTCTTCTCATCACACAGTTATTTACTTGTACATTTTGTGTACTTCAGTGAACCTCTGAAACCCTTGGAACTACATATCCTTTAATCTAGGACTTAGGGGTATTTAAACCACTGGCTTAATAGCAATAGAAAAGGCTTTGTATGCAATGAATTGGCCAAAGCAGTCATAAACTTGTGTGGGGAAATAACTAGTTGGAGTTTTTGCAGAGTTTGGTTGTGTTTTCCTAGGGGTGGTTCTCTGGTTTCTAATTCGTCACTGATAGGAGAGAGTTAGATAATCCCCTAGCTTAGTACCAATAGGAAAGACTCCATGTGCAATTGATTGGCCAAAGCAATCATAAACTTGTGTGGGGAAAGAACCAGTTCGAGTTTGTGCAGAGTTTGGTTATGGTTTTCCTATGGGATGTTCTCAGATTTCTAATTGGTCACTGATAGCAGAAAGTTAGATGGTCCCCTAGGAACACACAGATGGTCAGAGTGTGCTAGCTGAGGAGATACTGTGTTGAATCCACAGTAGTGGCTGTTTTATATACAATTTCAGTAGAAAAAATTGACATCGGTAGGGGATTAGGCTGAAATGATGATGATCATCACTATCCTTAGCATGATCTTCTTTATGTGGTCATATAGGATAACTGTGATGTGATAGGATAACTGTGTGATAGAGGAATTGTTTGACTACCACCCATTTTGTGATTAGGTCATCGTCCAAACTAATGACTGGTTAGGCTAGATATTATTGGATTGCCCATTTGAATAAAGTAGATATTCTTGGTTTATATGGTCGACGTTTATGTTCTAATGGTGTCCTATAACCTACTAATGGGTTAAAGCAGAACTAATCTAAACTTCTCTACCTTGAGCAGCTTCAGATTTTTTGTACTTTACCTTGAGCAGCTTCAGATTTTTTGTACTTATAATTGTCTGACTGGTTGCATTGTATGATTATTTAAGCTAATTATAAATTCTTCTTGGGTAGGGCTTATCGATCCCAGCTGAACACGAACCAAATCTAACCAAGCAACCTGGCATCACTTCGATCAAGTTGTACCGTACTGAGCTCCTTTATGGTGCAGAAATTGCTGTTTTTTAGACCATTCCCTCATCAATTTTCATTTTACTTAAACTATAACAGACCCATTCCATTGTTATGGCACATAATGTATGCTTGGACACGAGAACTAAAATTTGTGAACTTAGAAATATAGGAAATGTGCCTTTTGTTTGTATGGTTAGTACTTAGCACCCCACTAGGGCTATCTACCTGTTCGGCTCATGTGAGATACGTGTGACATGCCGCGGCATCAAGCTGATTTTGGGTAATAATGTATTGTTGATGGTCTAAATTTAACTCCAGTTTCTTTTCACAGCAGTGCAAAATTGTGAACTACTTGGCTTTATGTTGAAGAGTGATTTCACTAAACAAGGTTGAACAGGTTTTAAAATGTCAAATTATGCAACCCAGATTATGGCAACACGACGTGTGAGGTTTTTTGATGTAATTCTGTTTTCTTTTTCCTCCTTACTGGTCACATCAGAAGAAAATTGAATCCGTGATCCAATCCAATCTTGATTCTTAATTTTTTCTTAGCACTTGGACTAACTTCAAACACGAATTTCAAATTGGAAATAAAAACTCTATTGAAGAAAATGCTTAATACGTCCATGTCTCTGGCAACTTTTTCTTATAAATGGGGTGTTCCAAGAAAAATGTGCCATATAAGTGCATAGACGCTACATGTGTTATATTTATTTTTTCGACGTGGGGGTTGGTATTCTAACACGATAATAAACCGACCATGTTGGCTCACACTTTTAGTGTCGGACAAGACCTAATTGCGTGACAAAACTAAACTGATTTTTATTCTCCAAAAAAAAAAAAAAAATCAACTGATTTTGGCAAGTTTGATGCAAAATAGAACGTCCCTTTCGTTCATTACGTCGGCCTTGCATGCTCTATCCCTTCTTCTTCCTCTTCTTCTTCTTCTAGGATAAGATCTCATCGTCTGAGGAATATCATATTCCAATCAGATACATAGTGAGAGACCCCACTTCTAATATATAAAATTTATACCTCATCCACCCCAATAAGAATCTACTAGCTAAACCCAAATTAAGAGAAACCCTTTGTTATTTGTGAAATTTGAGGAAGTGGGTTGGTCTTACTTTTCTTGATAATGCATATCCCAGTTCTATACCAGCCTGAACTTGGGTACCTGTCTGTTGTCTGATTTGATAAATTGGGATTTGCTCTTGCGTGGCCACAAATTTTCTGTGCGGAAGGGAATAAAAATCAAAAGCTTTCGTTTGGGTGGATTGGAGTCTTTATCATATAGTTTGTTGGGGATGTGAGATACTTGTGGTGAGTTTTTCTGGGTTTTAAATTAGTGTTGGTGATTACACACACACTCACATCACACACTGTTTGTCTGTTTATATGAAGTGGGAAAAATGTCGTTTATTGCTGTAATTTTGTTGGCAGCTGTGAGCTTCCATGTCGTTTTCGGTCTGTTTTAATCAGTAGTAAGAAGGTTTTAGTTTGCAGGCTGAATTTATATGGGTTTAATACATATATTGAATTATATTTCCTGTCAACAATTTGCAGTAGTAAAAAACCTTCAAGCCTTTAGCTTTATTGCTCTGCACCTCTGCTGCTGCTAGCTTGTAAGCTTCTAGTTGAATACTTTGGATTTGTTTTCATATATGTTTTCAGTTTGTTGGGATTTAGCCATCAATCTTGGGGTTTCAACTGCTAGGACTTGTGATTTTTGGATTTCTCCCATATTATCCTGTACTTTATCCTCTCTATTTTTTTCTTTGTTTTGATGTTTCTTTTTGCTACTGCTCTTTCCTTACACTTGATAGGTATTTGTTTCTCAGTTAATTTATTTCAAAAACACTTGCATACATGGTCGGTTCTGCTATTAAGGTCATTCCCTTAATGGGTTTCCTGTCTAATTAAGTAAAGCTTCTTCTCTTACCTTTTATTTTGTTTTATTATTTATCTTGTTCTGAGTTCTGATAATATTTTCGACTCTAGAAACTGGGTTTTCTTTTGTCCCAACTGGCTTTGTTCTTATCTTCTGATACAAACAGATAGAAAGTTCTTTCATTTCCTTGCATACAAGTAGCTGAGTTTCCTGCCCTTTCTGTTTTTCATCTCCATGCTATTTCGCAATGATTGCTTTAATTTGATTTCATTGATGTGGATGTAGGTTTGCTATTTTCATAGGAGTTCCATTTGTAAGCATATCACTTCATGAACTCAGTTGAGGTGAAAATATTTTCAAATCTCATCGAGGAAACTGAAGAATAGTGTATCATGGAAAATTCTTATGAGACATCAAACGGCCACACACCTATTTTAAATGGCTACACACCTACTTCAAACTGCCATGGACCTACTTCAAATGGTCGTGGGCCAACTGGTAATGGCCGGATGCTTGGGAGACAATCCATCTACCAACCCAAGGTGTCACTACCTTGGCTTGATGTAAGAGTTTTCTATGTTAGGATTAGCAAATGTGAGATTGATGATTCGGCTCCAGAATTCCTCACAGTAAATCACATTCCATTGGATGCTGATACCCTACTTGAAGTCAATGGTGTCAGAACTAGCATGTATTCAGATGGGGCAACAACTCTTCTTCGAAGAGACCGGTTAGATAAGAAGTCAGAGGAAGCTACCTTTGTCAGCACTGATAGTATAAGGATGACTGGAAGTGTGAAGTTTGAGGTTTTTGACAAGGATATTATCGTGCTATCTGGGGTTTTAGAATTGTGTAATAGTAATGGTTTCATTGCGGAAACAGATCATCATGGCCCAAGATGGAGCATGAATTGTGAAACAAATATAATTGCAAGCGCTGGCTTCTTTAAAGCAAAGCACTTTATGGGTTCAGAGTCTTCAACACCCTCAATTGAAGTATACATCGCAGGGTCCTTCTTGGGAACTCCAATAATTCTAACAAAGACTTTACAGCTCAGTCCTTGGAAGAAGCATACGAGGAAGGGGTTATTGGATTCAATACCAGAGTACGATGCAACTGAAGACGAGTACAATAAGCCTTCTAGGTTCACGTTTCAGGTATTTTTATGCTCCCTAGCTAGTATGGCTGCAGACTTAATTATACGTAATCTGCTAGTTGGAGTTGTCCTGCTCTCTGTTGTGACAATGTTTCATTTACCATGCTCATGCTTGATACAGAGTTTGTTACTGGTTATACTGTCATACACTTGCATCATCACCCAAAATTAAATAACCAAGTAAATAAGTTGTTCATATTGCATGCCCTGAGGAGCATATACATTCTTGTAGTACAATGTTGTGAAGCTACATAGTATCAATTTTATCATCATATATTTCTTTGAGTTGTATAAGGTATGGTGTTCCTGTGTGGTTTTTTTTCTCTCAGCTGATTCTCCCAGATCCAAAATTTGATAGGAGATAAAATGATGTCAACCCTGTTCAAAATTTCAGATGCTACAAAACGACTAGGATATCATACCTTGTTTATTTGTCTTCTGAGAGCATATTGGATATTATGTAGTAAGAGTCTTAGTACAGTATTACAACCTATAATATCTGGTCTATAGTATTGTGCAAAGTGATTTAAGTTTGTTATAAACAGATTGATTATCCTAATAACCTGTTCACATCTCTAGGTTTTGTGGTGATAGTTTAGTGGTTTCTTGATCTCTGATACATGGTTGTTAATGAGACACATACTATCAATTCATCTTCAACTCAATTATTGAGCATTTGATAGCTTTTTGATTAATTGATAACTTGACATGAGGTATAGTTTTATGACTAGAGCAACCAAGGCATTTTCTCAACGTAATTGTAATTAAGACGGTAGTTTTGCAGATAGGATTGCAGTAGCTTGCTCTCATTTGGTTTTAGCTGCCAAACCTGATAGTATTTGCATAATATATTTGGTAGTCTTTAGGAAACCATCAGAGTTCCCTGACAACATGCATCGTCACTCACTTTGACCAAGCATTCTGCATTTTCATTTACTTTTGTTAACTTTTTGGCATTTTATATTTTTTTAATTTAACTTCACAGGGACCAGAATACTTGGACCTGAAACCAGAAAATGGAGAAAATAACTTGTACTACTCTGGGACATATTTAGAAGGTGAAGATGGAGAGCTTTCATGGTTTAATGCTGGTGTGAGAGCTGGTGTTGGGATTGGCCTGAGCATATGCGTTGGGGTTGGCATCGGAGTAGGTTTGCTTGTTCGAACTTACCAAGGCACCACTCAGAGCTTTAGAAGGCGGCTACTGTAATGCATATTTCCGCTGGTTTTTCCATTTTGCCCTAACACCGCAGAGCTACCTCACTTTCCAGTGACAAACAACTGTGGTCTTTTTGACATATATAATATATATACCGTTCTGTCTCAAGGCTTGTAATTTGCAGTGAAGTGCAGAAAGTCCATGATTTTCCTGTGTCTTTGAATTGATAAACTGCAATATGTTCCAAAGGTATATTCATAAAAGCTTTCTTTTTTCCAGTCTCTCCTGAACTTGATATCTTTGGGGATGAAGTCAGAAGTCATTAGTGAGTTGAGATCCTAGATAGTGCAGCTAATGCAATCTTCTGTTAGGCTTTCACTTCTATTCTCTGATGCAATACCTGCCAACTTGGCACTCCACTAGCCATCTACTTGGAGGATGGTCTGATAGAAGTCTGGAGATTCTCCACAAGAATCATGACAAAGCTCGCTGAAAATAAATAGGGCTTTATTTGGATAGAGTGATTTCAAAATGAGGATTTGTATTTGACAACAAGAATTAGTTTGTTATAAGGATTTCGAGCATCAAACAGAATGTATCAGATGTGACTAGTGCAATCGAATCTAGAGGAATCTGATAACTTTACGCAAGGCAGAGATGTGTGAAATGGATCTAAAATCACATATGCAGAAGGATCATATATAAAGTTACTGTGATAACTTCTTTCTTTGATAGCCATATAAAAGTTGGGGTAATACTTGCTGATCCTGGTGTGGTCAATATAGACTAAAACTCACGAGCATGAAGAGAAGCAGCGTGCACTCAGCACTCCTGTGGATCTCATGACAAAGTGTGTACTACAAAGGAAAGTGAAATACAAAACACCATTTGAGGCATGGAGCGGCAGAAAACCATACGTCAACTTATCATGCATTCATGTCCCCTTCACTGCCCCATATGACTCGGTCTTCGATTAAACTCTGTTTCATGTTTGTTTTCATATGCTATGCTTATATTCCAGAGGAAACAAGCAAGAAACTTGATGATTCAGACGGGAAATGTATCTATGTGCATTGCAGCACTCAAACTAAAGGCTAAATACTAGAGAAGGTAATGATATATAGAGATGTTAGGTAATGATATATAGAGATGTTATCTTCAATGAGAAAATCTCTTGGGATTGGAAGCAAAAAGCAATTCTATGTGAATGAAGAGAATGTAAAGAAAAGTTTGTTGAAAGATCTCCACAATAAGTAACTCTAGTGGGCAGACCTCAGTCGCAGGCAGCCGGATCTTCATCGCCTAGCTAGTTCATCATTAATTAGAATGAGTTTCAATGATTCTATGCTAGCTGCAATTTCCATGTTACAGAACCATATATCTTTGAAGAGACAATGAAGACGAAGCCTGGAAGAATGCTATGTCGGAAGAGATCAATGTGATTGAGAAGAAGAACACACGGGAGCTTGTGAAAGGACGAAGCCGGAAGAATGCTACGTCGGAAGAGATCAATGTGATTGAGAAGAACAGCACATGGGAGCTTGTGAAAGACCAATGCTGTGTTCTTATTTCTTACTTCTTATGGAATTTTACTTCTCTTTCCATGCTTCGAATAATCATAGACATTCCACCGAGGATATTTCCATTAGATTTTAGCTATGAACATAAACCGGAAAACTAAGAAAACCAAACCGATTAAGCTCTATTTGGGTCTTTCTCGGTTCTAACTTCAAAGATTGACAAACTGAACCAAGATCGATATGTCAGTTGTGGTTCCACTTCACCTCTTTCCAGACCGACCCAAGCCTAACGGAAAGAGATCATCATCTTCCCAAGTCTCTGCCACCCTCAATATCATAACATGACATGAGGTTTTATCATTTTCGATTACACAAATGACCCCTCAAAATAAAAAAACTACATCTGCTGTTTGGATGAATAGAGCAGCTTACAAAAAGAAATGAAAAGAATAAAAATTAGATAACATGATAAGAAGCATTTAGGCTTGCTTGAGTTGGTTAAAGTGGAAAGTTCTGAAATTCATCTGCACATTATTAAATGGCATGCTGTGTAAACTTTTAGTCAACTAACCATTACAGTTCAAAAACTTCCCTTCCAACAGAATAAACATTTACCCAAGAGATCATATACTTTTCAAAAATCCATTTAAATCAGACCACTTCAAAAGCTACCAAGTAGCATCAAAGAAGCAAGACTCACTTTCTACCGCAGGGTTTGAGGTTTATATACTTGGTGCTAAGTTTGGCTGTCTAGGACAGTTGGGTAATATTCACAATGCCAGAAACAGCCTAATAAAAATCTAGACTTAAAAATATCCACAAGAACAAGAGTGCAAAGAAGCATTAGTTCGTATTAACAAAAGGCTAACACCCTAACACACACTAGATTCCTTGAGGGGGTCGAGCAGCACGGCGGAACCAGGTGTTGAAAGCCATGACCAAATGAGGGCAATCATCAAAATTTCGGGTTGAGAAGACAAGGCACTGCTGCAACAACTCTTTTGCATCTAACATCGGCAGTGTAGAGATGATTTTGAGGAATGTCTCTTCCAGGTCCAGGTATAAGGGTCTGTTATTTGGCGTCAGAGGAGATGTATTGTCTTTGCATACAATCAGAACCGGAAGCCAATCATTTACAAGCTTCTTTCGAACCTGAAAATAAATAAAAACACCATCTTTTAGATTATCTACTGATTTGGAACATACAAGGAAACATCCCTTAACCCAATTTAACACCTCTAACACCAACAAAGCAAGGATACTCTGTGAAACTGGGTTGCTAATCAAGTAGCAATATCAATTAGTATTAGGACATAAGTTTGGAACATGTTTGTCCAAAGCATTGTGGAAAGTGATGCAGAAAGGAAAATAACGTAACTGCTAGAGTTCTCGACCCTATTTGAAAGAAGTTTAATCACATTCCCTTCAGCAGGAAGTCACTTACAAGTGCACTTGCAACTCAAAGAGAGAGGAATCATACATGAGAGAAAAAAAAGAAAACACAAGACCTCCTTTTTCACTCCACATTTAACTATGCAATCGTCAGGTAGAACAAAAACTATACAGCTAAGTGAATCTAAAACTTCTCTCATTTATATTACTCTCGATCCAAGCATATGTTAAGCCATTTATAGTGGCTGCTGGTTCTGTCTTTGCCAAAAGATTCACATTGGTGTTCACTCAAAATGTAAATAGCCAAGACATCCCATGTGAACAAATATATGAAGGATGGTACATTTGCAACACATAGTGAAAGAAAAGCAACAACATAGATTAGCTCCGCCTACCAGTTCTGTTCTAATAATTTCCAAATTACATAGCATCACTTTAAGTAATTGATTGTGTAGAAAGAAACAGAAACTTCGTATCTTGACCATCTATGTGTTTGAAGATTATGGGCAGCTTAAGTTTAACTGAGACAAATCGAAACTGTGGCTTCTAATCCTCATTCAAGCCACCATGTGAACTAATCCATAGACAAAATGAAGCACGAAACTACTTCCTATATTACAACTACAGCCTGGTTATCAATCACATTAATCCACAATCGCCTAGAAATTGAATTCCCATGAAACTCAGCTATTCCAACAAAATGAAGAAAAAAAAAAGACCAGATGATAGAGATTACCTGCGAAGCAACCAAAATGGTACCAGAAGCAATTGCACTCGAAAGCTTCGCAGTGCAGCGGAGCAAGACACCAGGCAGGCCAGGCACGATATTCCTCCACGCATCGTCACGAAACGTCCTCTGCAAATCCGCCGTAAACGATGGCTGCTCACTCCAAGCCTTGACGGCGGAATCGGCGACCCTGAGCTCAACCATCCTCTCCACCAGCCACAGCAGGTGCCTCCCATTGGTCATAGCCGTATGCAAATTCAGCCTCTGGATAGCCTCAGTCTCATTATGGTCTCCTCTCACTCCGGGCCTGGTGTAGTCCTCCATTGACTCCTTGACCACCTTGAAGGTGCTCTGAAACGCCCTCTCCAGAACTCGCTCCGCCGAGTCCCTGGCGGAGAACTCCCTCAGCAGCTTGGCCACAAACGCCTTTACGTACGCCATGTTCGGATTGTGAATCACCGAGGTGATCAGACCATACAGCATTTCCTCGGTGGAATTGTTCGTCCCCGAAACCCTAGCCAGGAGGTCCTTCGATTCGTCTTCGCTCAAAAGAGGGACCACAGCTAGGACGCGAGTCTCCTCCTCCTCCGTCCACGGCACGGCCTCGAGGAACTGAACGCAGCGCCGGACGCAGTCCTCGAAGAGAAGCTCCAAGGCCACAGGGAGGAGATCGATCGCCGCCGCCGCGGTGTTTATAGTGGAGGCGAAATCGTCGTCGTCGCTGTAGAGAAGCCGCAGCACGGAAATGCGGGCTTCGATGGCTCCGGGGGCCGGCGGGACTTCCAGGCTGATCCGATACGGCGCGGCCGATACGACGTCGTCTTGGCCGTCTTGGTTCCGCGGTTGCCAGCGGTCGGACAAGAGCGCGGCGAAGTATTTGCAGCGGCGGAGGCAGGCGGCGTGGAGGTAGAGAACGACGTCGTCGGGGGAGTGATCTGAGGTTAGGTCTGAGAGGGTAGGGTCGACGGAGAGGCGGAGAATGACATCAGCGGAAGCGACGTCGTTGAAGAGAGGGAGAGAAGGGTCGTGGGGTTTGTGGATCGGGTTGGGGCCGGGTTTGTCGAGGATGATGGAAGAGGAGGAGGCAGTGGAGGCGGTGTTGGTGGTTAAGCTGGCGGCGTGTACGGCGCGTTGGCGCATCTTGGAGGTGGCTGCTCCGGCGCCGGTGACCATTTTATCGGTTGGGAGTGAATTGGGGTTTGGGTGATTCGAGGATTGAGAAAGGGACTCGGGATTTTTCATTTTGGTGGGAAGGAAATAAAAGAAGGCGGTTCCAATTTTTTTTTTTTTTTTTTTAAATTTACTGCAGCTGAAAAGCTTAAATAAAACTAAAGGGCTAAACGGTGATGATTTTTTGGTTGTGAGGACAAAGCCATTTCTTTCTTTTATGTGTTGGGTGAACAGTAGTTTCTCATAATGACTACATGTATCGACATTTCTTCATGTTCTCATGATGACTTCATATATCAATATTCTTCATTGTCCCACTTGTCCCTCTCTCCTTATCTCATATGCGGAAGTGTAGATAAGTATCACTTGCACATAACAGTCGTGTATGTGTATCTATATCTATATCTATATATATATATATATATATATATTGTATAGATGTCACTTTAACCTAATCATGGTTAGTGACTTGATAACTTATAACCCTAGTTAGGTTATTTTTGTAACTCAAGTTACTTTAAGGAATTCATAATTACTTCTCAATTGTATATATAGGAGTTACGTTGTAAGTTGAGGCACACGGTCCCTTCCACATCCAGACTTCCCTTGTAATCCTTTCACTGTAAACATTTCCGCTATATAAATAAAATTTCCCTTTTTATGTAAGTGGTATCAGAGCTAGAACTAATCAAGGTCTAGTCAGTATATAATTTTCAAGCTTCAGGCTTGAGGAAACTCAAGCATCAGGAGTTCATCCTTGTATATATTCATCGAGTAAGTGTCCTTACTATGTAAATTACTTTTGATTATTATCTTGTTATTTTATTACCTTGTTCATCTATTAGAGCTTAAATCTTGTTATAAAAAGATTTGTTACTAATATTTCATAGTAAAACTCATACTCTCTCGAAGCTCATATCCCTACATAGCCGTTTAAACCAAGTGGTGGTTGTCAGGCTTTTCTGGGAATCGGTCTTAAGCACTAGAGAGAACCAGTTTTAGGTACCATCTATGAAATATTAATGGCAAAACTTTTTGTAACAGAACCTTTAGACTGTTTATATGATGAACAAAATTATGATCATACTTTACATATTCCAAAAAAATATAATAAAGATATTTCTGTTCTTAGTAGTACTGTAAATTTTATTGGTGATATGTTACATATGTTATCAAAAAATCAAAAAACACATAATGAAAAAGTTGAACAACAACTTTCTAATCTAAGTACTACAACAAGCAAGATTGAACAAAAAATTCAATCTCTTGCTCAAATTGTAGACATAGATTTCAAAACAGAGACTAAAGAACAGATACAAGAATTAACTAAAACAGTTAATACCCTTATCTTACAACAAAATGAGATGAGTCACCCTGGAGATAACCAAATCCCCAGATTGTTCTACGGAACAGAAGATATAATGGTCCTTCAAAACAAAGAACCAAAGCAAGATGAATATAATAATATATTAGAAATTTTGGACTATTGGAAAACGATATATAAGGATCCACAGTCAACAATTGAAGAAAGAAATCATATTTTAAACCAAATAAGAACAACTTGTTTGGAATATGAAGACTTGCTTTCTATTTCAACTATGACATTAATATGTTGTCTGATGATGAAACAACATCTTCAGAGTCACAAGAAGACGAAAATGAAATAAACACGTTAAGTCATGAAGACACAGATACAGAAGAAAAGTCTTCTGACACACAAAAGAAAAGAAAGGCTAAAGAGTCTCTTCCTGAGTTTAATAATCAAGAAGCTTTTGAAGAATATTTGAGAAACACTCAAGATGACACCTATGATGATTTTATTAAAACAACAAATTATGCTTCATCTTCTGGTGTCAAAAATGAACCTATGGACCAACCAAGTCCAACTTATACTAGAAGAGATGATATGAATAAACAAACAGTGGCCCAAATGGGACATATCTTGACTTAACTCATATACCATTTAAAGATCAAGAAAGAACAATAGAAGATTGGGCACAATCCATGTCCATTCTTATAACTAATTATAAAAACGTATGGACAAAAGAAAGATTCTTAGATTACATAGCAGCAACATTGCAAGGAGACACTTTGCAGTGGTTAAAACAATGGGAAAGATCCCCAGAAGGAAAATTACAAAAATTAAATTTATTAACCAACTTTAAAGACTTTGACGCAATACTACATGGCTTTACACAAATAATAAAAGAACATTTGTGTGGGGCAACGGATGAAAAAATCATCCATGAAGATGCTGACTGTATATTGTCAAAAATGAACTTTGCGATGTATGCCGGTTTGAAGAATATGCTCAAATGTATAAAAAGTACTATTTTAAAGTAAGACCAGAGTCAAACATATACTGGTTAACACAATTTTTTCATAAACTCCCAAACTCATGGGATGAATTAGCATTAAGAAGTTATCCCGACTTTTTAAATAGAATAAATAAAAATGATAATTTAGGTTTCAGAATTAACTTTGTTCTAAGACTTATCACTGATATATGTGTGGAAGTTAGAGCTAAAAAGCATGTAAAAAGCCAAATTAGCAACGATGCAAGAGGCAGAAAATGTTGCGATAGTATACTTAGAGAAAATTGGAAAATAGGTTGCAGTCCACAACCAAGATCTTCTAAAAAGAGAAGATACAAATGGAAACCTTTTAAAAAGAAGAAATTTTCAAAAAATAAAAAGTATATCAGAAAGAAAAAGCAGAAGGGAAAAAACCCTAAGCATAAAAAATGTCGATGTTACATTTATAATGAAGAAGGACATTATGCTCCAGAATGTCTTAAAAAAAGGAAAGAATACAAAAAAGATGGTCAAGATGGTTGAAGAAAACAACCTAGAAATATTGTTAGGAGAAGAAATCTCTGACGATGAAGACATCCTTTATGAGCTAGAAACTGAAAGTGATAGTTCAGATGAAGAAGAATTCATCTTTATGCTAAAAGAGCATATTGAAGAAAACTCTGAAGAAGAACTTCAGAATATAAAACTAAAAGATGTCATTGGCGAACAAAATTTAGAAAAAGCGAAATAGGCTATAAATAAAAACGTTATTTATAAAAATTCAAGATTTCAAATATTTTCTCACAGAATATTTGAGCAATTCTGTGGAAACACCACAGCTCAATGTACTGAAGAAGGAACAATGGAAATCCCGTTATTTGGCAAAAAGAGAATAGAAAGATGGAGGAAAAAACATCCAGAAATAAGATATGTTCATATTGGTCTAATCCAGATCACTATAACTGCTTTATTTAGGCAAGGTTTGGATACACTAATACTTGCTGTAGTGTTTGATAAAAGATTGAATAATCCACTTCAGTCAATGATTGGAGGTATTCAATCTAATCTGGTCAATGGAATAGTTTGGTTTAACATCAAGCCAAATTATTTTGTATCTCTAACAGATAGAAATATTAAAAATTCAATAAAAATAAGAATTCAACTTAAAAACTTAAGCATAGATCACAACTCCCAGGATTTAGCAATCCAGTGGAGGACAATTCATGAGCTAATAAGGCTCCCTCAAACATTTTTAAAGGAATTAGATAAAAATTTTGTCGAATTGTTCGAACCAAGACCATTCGACACAGAAATTCAACCAACGCTTTTATGTTGGAAAGACTTAGAAGTACCAAAACAATGGTTATTTAATAACTTTGTAGGAGACAGTCTTAGTAGTAGCAAACCAGCTAGTATAGAGTTTCAAGCCTCCGGGAACAATTTCTATTTTAGAGACAAAAGAACACAAAGCCAAAAGTGGTTAGAATTTCCACAAAAGTCAAGTGTGCAAGAAAATAAGGCATTAACCATAAACAATGATGGTGACAAGACAAAGGAGAAAGGAAAAAATAAAGAAGAAGAGGAAGAAGAAACTATTGCACTAAAACAAGTGCAAATCCCGATCATGCCGGGAACAAGTTATGAAAAAGAAAGAAATGAAAATAAATAAAGAAATAATAATTTTTTTTTAAATGTATTACATTCCAAACGGGAATGAAGATATCCTCTTTGCTTCTAGCCAAGGGAAAAAGAGATACACTTATGTTTTAGGAGAATTTAAATTCGCAGGCTATAAACCATATAGTCTTTGTTCGTTAATATATACATGAGCAACAGTGTCACGCCCCGAATTTCGAATAATAAATTCAAATCCGAAACATGAATACAACTAAACAAATCACGTCCTAAATTTTTTTCTCAAAACCAATATCTCATAAACTATAACACAAACCTCGTAGCAAACTATCTCTCGAGTCAATTATTACAATACTAACATAAATAAAATGTTCTGCTCACAAGAGTCTACAAGAACACACCAAAATAGACCAAGTGCTGGTCTCAACCCTGCTGTCCTACGCAGCTCGCTCACCACCCTGATTATCCTGACCTGCAGGATTATCCGCTACACCATTTGAATAGTGTACCGGGATTGCAACAACACAAAACCCGGTAAGCTTTCTGAAAGCTCGTGTGAGTAAATAAGAATGAACGGTTGATTTATTAGACCACAACTCATTTATCTCAAGTAAACATCCAACAATCTCAACAACCACAAGCAACATCAATCCAACACACATGAAACAACATGGAACACATTTCCACAATCACCAAATCACAACTCTCGCCACTTTGGCACCTAATCACAACTATCGCCACTTTGGCACCCACGTTAGAGCTCTAACTGCCTCGTTACCTCTGACACCTTGGCCCAGGGTCAAGTAACGGCATCTCCAGGTTACTCAGTAACCCGCGAACTTTGGACCATTTCATGTCCTCAGAACAATATATCCCCGTTATTATTTAACGGTCGAACTTTGGACCTCTCTGTCCTCAGAACACATACACTCCGGTTATCATTAACCAAAGATCCTTGGACCATTCGATCCTCGGAATCCTACGTTTCTCTACCTTCTATTCAACTCACAAAATCAACATGTTTATCACCAACATTTATCAAATATTAACAACATAATTAAAATCATATTATCAACATTATCAACGACATATTAACACGATTCCACACCTCAAGGTCACACCATTCAATATATAATCACGTAAATATATATATACGTAACCATCCACACAGGAATGATCACTAATACCAACTATAGTTCACATGATACAAAATCAAGAAATTCATTTTTAATATACTTTAAAACACATTTCTTAAAAACCATTTTCTCACACTTAACAATAAATTGAGCAATTAAGGAAATTCGGTTCGTAAATGAACCAAGTGAGATTTACTCACCTGTAAACTCCCGCTGCGTCTTTTTACAGCCCAAAATACGATCCACAATCGTCCGCTAACAAATCCGTCAAATACCTAATCAAAACGATAATTAACTTAGCGTATAATTTCCAAAAACACACTTATATGAAGATCCCACGGTCGGATCTTCACCCGTGACCACACAAGGTCACCGGGACAGTCCTACGATCATTATATCAAAACTAGAATTCTATCGGACGGTCCAAACTTCATAAATCACAAATTGAGCGATCGAAATCAATCGAAATCGTAAAATTCATAACTAATTCATACGATATCCAAAATTCGCATGCTATATATCAAAATGATCGTATCGACATGTAGAATCTAAAAATGAGCAGAAACTGCTCATGACACCCCCGGAGGTGACCGGAAAGGGCCGCCGGAGTTTAGGGCAGAGCCACCACCGACCACCACCAATTGTGTCGGGGCCAAGCTCATCCCCTTCGTTTCATCATTTTGAGCAACTTTCATAACTAACACGAAGTGAGAAAATGAGTGGAAGTGGCCGAAACTTACCAAAAACAGTCCGGTTTGGCCGGAAAAACTGCAGAAACCGATATGCTCTCCGACGAGCGTGAAAACCTCCACTTCTGGTGCTGTCCTTTTTACTGCATGTTCTACTCCTCCATACGAGTTCAACGAGATAAAGAACTCGTAATTTGGTGGTCTAGAACTCGAGATATTCGCTTCGCACTCAAAACTGCCGAAAATGGAAAACCAGCTTTCCGCCGCTGCTACAAGCCGTGCCACGGCGCAAGGCTGCCTCTGGCAGCTGCACAAGGTCAAGGCGAAGCCGTGGGAGGTGGTTTGGCGTCAAACGGTGGCCGGAGGAGCAAGAACTCAACCGGAGAAGTTTGGCTCTGTTTTTTTTTGCCTTCGGTTCGGTGCCGCGCGAGAGAGAGAGAGAGAGAGAAAAAAATCTAGGTTTCTGATTTTTCTGATTTTTCCAAAAAAGTTAACCTATATATATACAAAATCGAAAACTTCTAAATGTCATAACTTCTTCCTACAAACTCCGATTCTTGTGTTCCGCCTATGCACGAACTCGTATCGACGAGCTCTACGACTTTCATGAAAGAAGTTTCCTCAAATTCCTTACGTAAAAATATGTCAATTTTAATAACCCTAAATAACGTTAAATTTCGATACTAAAATCATTCGAAACCAAATTTCTCAAATAACGACATTCGAATCACACTCACAACTCATAATTCATATAATTTGAGAAGTATTGAATCACGAAATATTTAACTGAAATTTCGGGTCTTTACAAACAGTCTGTGCATGCAGGCCTAATGCTCTACCACCAGAAAAATGGACGTTAATGAAACACCCCATTAACGTCTCAGATATAAAAGGAAAAGATATAAAAATTGAGCATAAAGCTAAAAAAGTAGCAATCTGGTTAAATTGTGTTAAATATATAATACCAAAGATTATAGCTTTTCCAGAAATGAATGGAGATGTGATATTAGGTAACAACTTTACGTTTGCCTATTATCCTATTCTGCTTGACATATGGTATATCGCTCTTAATGTCAACAACCTTCATAGTAAAATGCACAAAATTCCATTCCTACCACAGCACATATATAAGTGTCATAAATGTTTCTCGCCAAACAAGCGTGGTGACCAACATGATAAAGAAGAAAACATTGCAAGCTCTACTATTGAAAAAATGGACAAGACAGATGAAGAAGAAAACATTGCAAGCTGTATTATTGAAAAAATAGACAAGACACAATCTACTATTGAGAAAATTGACAATACAAAACAACCTACCAAACCTAACTTATCTACCAAATTTGGAGAAACAAAACTTCACGTACTCAGCGAAACACACTGGGTATATAAAATCTTAGAAAAAAACTTTAGTGAAGATCCATTAAAACTTTGGATAAAAAGTCCAAAATACTGTACACTTAAACTTCGCAATCCCGAAATAATAATACGGGTCAAACCAATGATCTATATCAGACAGGATATAAATGAATTCAACATTCAGATAAAGGAGCTAAAAGAAAAGCATCTCATAGAAGAAACTGTAAGTCCACATTCTAGCCCTGCATTTATGATAAGAAACCATGCAGAAATTGAAAGAGGAAAAGCGCGTATGGTAATCAACTATAAGCGTTTAAATGGGCACTTAGAGTTCGATGGATACTTTATCCCTCGAAAAGATGTTCTAATTAATCAAACCAAAGGAGCTAAAATCTTTCGTAATTTTGATTGTAAATCAGGATTTTGGCAATTAAAATTAACAGAGGAGTCAAAATCATTGACTGCTTTTAGTACTCCATGTGAACACTACCACTGGAATATTATGCCTTTTGGGTTAAACATAGCACCCCAGGTATTTCAAAGATGGATGGACAATATCTTTAAAGACCTTAAAGATTTCTGTGTTGTTTACATAGACGATATCTTAATTTTCTCTAAAAACAGAGAAGACCATAAGAAACATCTTCAAATTCTGTGTAGCAAATTCCAAAAACATGGAATTATACTATCACCTAAGAAAATTGATATAGAACAAGAATCTATAGATTTTTTTGGAATAACTCTAAACCATTCAGGTATAAAACTCCAAGAGCATATAGTCTCCAAAGTAAGAGACTTTCCTGAAGAATTAACTGATAAAAAACAGTTACAAAGTTTATTAGGAATTTTAAACTATGGGAGAAGTTTTATTAAAGGCTTATCTCAAAAAGAGATTCATTTAATAGAAAAATTAAAAAAAAGCAAAGAATTCTGCTGGACAGAAAAGGACAAAAAAATCCTACAACAAATTAAACAGGATTTAAACAAAATCCCAGATGTTTATTTCCCAAAATCAGGAGATAAACTAATCCTAGAAATAGATGCTTCAGATAACTGTTGGGGATGTGTATTAAAAGAAATCCCTACAGATAAGTGGGAATAAAAGAATCCTCCTATGTCTGAAAATAAAATAAGGGTTAGGAAACAACCTATTTCCAAGAAACTTCAAAAAAAAAAAATATGCGGATATAATTCCGTAAAATTTAAACCAAATGAGATTAAATACATAATCTTTGAAAAGAAGCTCTTAGCAATAAAACTTGCTTTAAAAAGATTTCATATTTACCTAGCTCCTGAGAATTTTATTATCAGAACTGACAATCAAGCAGTTCGTGACTTCCTTATCAATAAAAGAAATATTTTAGAAGGAAGAAGATTAAAATGGTATAATCATATTTCCATGTATACTTTTGAGGTAGAACATCTCAAGAGTTCTAATAATTTTCTTGCTGATTATTTGAGCAGGTATGGATAAAGTCAAGGAAATCATAGATCCATCTAACACAGGATGGATTACCATTGCTAAAAAGGCAACATCTCAAAATGCTTCCAGTTCACAAAGGCCAACCCAGCCTCAGCAAAGGCCAAATCAGCCTTATTTTCAAAACAAAGCTAAACTAGCTTATGTTTGTTATGTTGTCTTTGAAGGATTCCAAACATGCGTCTTTCATTGTTGGGCAGAATGTTGTGCCGCGATAACCAGATATCGTTGGGCATATTGGAAATGTTATACAAATATTGATATTGCTGCATTGGAATACCAAAATATGTTGCAGCAAAATTAAGATGTCAAGTGCAAAAAACACAAGATATCACAACCCAATCATCTCAATCATAGGTGAAGGATTTTTATAATCCATGCCTTCCTGGAGAAATTTATAATTCGGTAAATGGAGTATGGAAAGCCCATATTTCAGGAATCAAAAAGGACTTCAGAGTGTAGCTAACCCAGCTGTCAATTAAAATCTCAAATGGTAGCACAACTAGATGCTGAGAAGGTTAAAAATTTTAAATATAAACATGTCATCCTCCAAGCATTAAAACATATAAATTGGAGTGAGGATTTTACGCTAGAGAAAATAACCAATTTTCTCCAGTTATCAGAATTGTTGGATGATATTATTGATCCAACATTTGAACAAATTAAAAGGATCTGTCTTTTTGAAAAAACAAGAAGTCATCTTTCTGGTCATATTTTCTCTAATATTTATCTTAAAATTCATGTTCATGAGCAGGTAATACAAGACTTGTTTATGGAATATTCAGAATCCCTGAATATGAGAGAGTTTGATATTCCAAAACTCAGTTTCATCATAAACCATGATGACTGGGAACTTGCAGCAATTGAATGGGGGATATTTAATCAGATTATTTTCCAGAGCTTAAAAATTGATGAAATAAAAAATTTTCCTCAGTTCATCAAAACAATGGTGTATCATGTAGCAAAAAGCTACAGGCTCTCCAAATATTTGACTTTCAGTATTGTAAGTACAATCGGATGGAGACAAAGAGAGAAGTTCTTCCAACCATACCAAATATGGTTGTTGACAGAAACGGAGGATCATCAAGTTAACCAGGCTATGGTCCCCAGCGAGGAAGTTAATAGGGTAATTATCACCCTAAATTTAGAGCACTATGCAACCAAGTGTGGAGCTCAACTGAAGCAAGTTGCTGAAGAGGTCAGACAAAGTAATCTGCTTAAACTGACCGATGGAAGAAGAGTTTTTGCTACTCATATGGCAAGCAGCTATCAGCCTACTACTGAACAACAGAAGGAGGCAGAAGACCTTTTGGCTACCATAGCCACAGATGTCACACAACTTGATATCCCAATGATGAAGGCACACGAGATTGAAGAATTCACATATCTATAGTGCCCAAAAGAAGCCAATTCCAGCTCAAACCAGAGTTTGGGATTAGATGACGTGGGTTACCACAATCTGGAGAACACTATAGAAGCATAGTGGACCCACACTGCACTACCGATAGAAACAATAAGATAAAAGGTCTACAATCGATTCGAAGGCGGTAGAGGTTTGTAGATATTGTACAAATGTCACTTTAACCTAACCATGGTTAGTGACTTGATAACTTGTAACCCTATTTAGGTTATTTTTGTAACTGTAGTTAGTTAACTCAAGTTACTTTTTGTTAACCATGGTTACTTCTCAATTGTATACACATGAGTTATATTATAAGTTGAGGGACACGGTCCCTTCCACATCCAGACTTCCCCTTGTAATCCACTTACACAAAAAGGGAAATTTTATTTATATAGCGGAAATGTTTACAATGAAAGAATTACAATGGGAAGTCTGGATGTGGAAGGGACCGTCTTCTCCAACTTACAACATAACTCCTCTACCACCTTCGAATCGACTGTAGACCTTTTATCTTGTCGTTTCTATCGGTAGTGCAGTGTGGGTCCACTATGCTTCCATAGCGTTCTCCAGATTGTGGTAACCCACGTCATCTAATCCCAAACTCTGGTTTGAGCTGGAATTGGCTTCTTTTGGGCACTGTAGATATGTGAATTCTTCAATCTCGTGTGCCTTCATCATTGGGATATCAAGTTGTGTGACATCTGTGGCTATGGTAGCCAAAAGATCTTCTGCCTCCTTCTGTTGTTCAGTAGTAGGCTGATAGCTGCTTGCCATATGAGTAGCAAAAACTCTTCTTCCATCGGTCAGTTTAAGCAGATTACTTTGTCTGACCTCTTCAGCAATTTGCTTCAGTTGAGCTCCACACTTGGTTGCATAGTGCTCTAAATTTAGGGTGATAATTACCCTATTAACTTCCTCGCTGGGGACCATAGCCTGGTTAACTTGATGATCCTCCGTTTCTGTCAACAACCATATTTGGTATGGTTGGAAGAACTTCTCTCTTTGTCTCCATCCGATTGTACTTACAATACTGAAAGTCAAATATTTGGAGAGCCTGTAGCTTTTTGCTACATGATACACCATTGTTTTGATGAACTGAGGAAAATTTTTTATTTCATCAATTTTTAAGCTCTGAAAAATAATCTGATTAAATATCCCCCATTCAATTGCTGCAAGTTCCCAGTCATCATGGTTTATGATGAAACTGAGTTTTGGAATATCAAACTCTCTCATATTCAGGGATTCTGAATATTCCATAAACAGGTCTTGTATTACCTGCTCATGATCATGAATTTTAAGATAAATATCAGAGAAAATATGACCAGGAAGATGACTTCTTGCTTTTTCAAAAAGACAGATCCTTTTAATTTGTTCAAATGTTGGATCAATAATATCATCCAACAATTCTGATAACTGGAGAAAACTGGTTATTTTCTCTAGCTTAAAATCCTCACTCCAATTTATTTGTTTTAATGCTTGGAGGATGGCATGTTTATATTTAAATTTTTTAACTTTCTCAGCATCTAGTTGTGCTACCAGATTTGATATTTGAGTTGACAGCTGGGTTAGCTGCACTCTGAAGTCCTTTTTATTTCCTGAAATATGGGTTTTCCATACTCCATTTACCGAATTATAAATTTCTCTAGGAAGGCCTGGATTATAAAAATCCTTCACCTCTGATTGAGATGATTGGGTTGTGATATCTTGTGTTTTTTGCACTTGACATCTTAATTTTGCTACAACCTACTTTTGGTATTCCAATGCAGCAATATCAACATTTGTATAACATTTCTAATATGCCCCACGATATCTGGTTATCGCAGCACAGCATTCTGCCCAACTATGAAAGACGCCTGTTTGGAATCCTTCAAAGACAACATAACAAACATAAGCTGGTTTAGCTTTGTTATGAAAATAAAGATGATTTGGCCTTTGCTGAGACTGGGTTGGCCTTTGTGAACTGGAAGCATTTTGAGATGTTGCCTTTTTAGCAATGGTAATCCATCCTGTGTTAGATGGATCTATGATTTACTTGCCTTTATCCATACCTGCCCAAATAATCAGCAAGAAAATTATTAGAACTCTTGAGCTGTTCTACCTTAAAAGTATATATGGCAATATGATTATACCATTTTAATCATTTTCCTTTTAAAATATTTCTTTTATTGATAAGGAAGTCACGAACTGCTTGATTGTCAGTTCTGATAATAAAATTCTCAGGAGCTAGGTAAATATGAAATCTTTTTAAAGCAAGTTTTATTGCTAAGAGCTCCTTTTCAAACATTATATATTTAATCTCATTTGGTTTAAATTTTCCGGAATTATATCCGCATATTAATTTTTCTTTTTGAAGTTTCTTGGAAATAGGTTGTTTCCTAACCCTTATTTTATTTTCAGACATAGAAGGATTCTTTTCTTCCCACTTATCTGCATAGATTACTTTTAATACACATCCCCAGCAGTTATCTGAAGCATATGTTTCTAGGATTAGTTTATCTCCTGATTTTAGGAAATAAACTTCTGGGATTTTGTTTAAATTCTGTTTAATTTATTGTAGGATTTTTTTGTCCTTTTCTGTCCAGCAGAATTCTTTGTTTTTCTTTAATTTTTCTATTAAAGGAATCACTTTTTGAGATAAGCCTTTAATAAAACTTCTCCCATAGTTTAAAATTTCTAATAAACTTTGTAACTGTTTTTTATCAGTTAATTCTTCAGGAAAGTCTCTTACTTTTGAGACTATATGCTCTTGGAGTTTTATACATGAATGGTTTAGAGTTATTCCAAAAAAGTCTATAGATTCTTGTTCTATATCAATTTTCTTGGATGATAGTATAATTCCATGTTTTTAGAATTTACTACACAGAATTTGAAGTTGTTTCTTATGATCTTCTCTGTTTTTAGAGAAAATTAAGATATCGTCTATATAAACAACACAGAAATCTTTAAGGTCTTTAAAGATATTGTCCATCCATCTTTGAAATACATGGGGTGCTATGTTTAACCCAAAAGGCATAACATTCCAATGGTAGTGTCCACATGGAGTACTAAAAGCAGTCAATGGTTTTGACTCCTCTGTTAATTTTAATTGCCAAAATCCTGATTTACAATCAAATTTACTAAAAATTTTAGCTCCTTTAGTTTGATTAATTAGAACATCTTTTCGAGGGATAAAGTATCTATCGAACTCTAAATGCTTATTTAAACGCTTATAGTTAATTACCATACGCGCTTTTCCTCTTTTAATTTCTGCATGGTTTCTTACCATAAATGCAGGGCTAGAATGTGGGCTCACAGTTTCTTCTATGAGATGCTTCTATTTTAGCTCCTTTATCTGAATGTCGAATTCATTTATTTCCTGTGTGGTATAGATCATTGGTTTGACCCGTATTATTACTTCGAGATTGCGAAGTTTAAGTGTACAGTATTTTGGACTTTTTACCCAAAGTTTTAATGGATCTTCACTAAAGTTTTTTTTTTAAGATTTTGTATACCCAGTGTGTTTCGCTGAGTACGTGAAGTTTTGTTTCTCCAAATTTGGTAGATAAGTTAGGTTTGGTAGGTTGTTTTGTATTGTCAATTTTCTCAATAGTAGATTGTGTCTTGTCTATTTTTTCAATAATACAGCTTGCAATGTTTTCTTCTTCATCTGTCTTGTTCATTTTTTCAATAGTAGAGCTTGCAATGTTTTCTTCTTTATCATGTTGGTCACCACGCTTGCTTGGCGAGAAACCTTTATGACACTTATATTTGTGCTGTGGTAGGAATGAAATTTTTTGTGTATATTACTATGAAGGTTGTTAACATTAAAGACGATATATCCTATGTCAAGCAGAATAGGATAATAGGCAAACGTAAAGTTGTTACCTAATATCACATCTCCATTCATTTCTAGTAAAGCTATAATCTTTGGTATTATGTATTTAACACCATTTAACCAGATTGCTACTTTTTTAGCTTTATGCTCAATTTTTGTATCTTTTTCTTTTATACCTGAGACGTTAATAGGGTGTTTCATTAACGTCCATTTTTCTGGTGGTAGAGCATTAGGCCTGCATGCACAGACTGTTGCTCCTGTATCTATTAACGAACAAAGACTATATGGTTTATAGCCTGCGAATTTAAATTCTCCTAAAACATAGGTGTATCTCTTTTTCCCTTGGCTAGGGGCAAAGAGAACATCTTCATTCCCGTTTGGAATGTAATACATTTCAAAAAAATTTATTATTTCTTTATTTATTTTCATTTATTTCTTTTTCATAACTTATTCCCGGCATGATCGGGATTTGCACTTGTTTTTGTGCAATAGTTTCTTCTTCCTCTTCTTCTTTATTTTTTCATTTCTCCTTTGTCTTGTCACCATCATTGTTTATGATTAATGACTTATTTTCTTGCACACTTGATTTTTGTGGAAATTCTAACTACTTTTGGCTTTGTGTTCTTTTGTCTCTAAAATAGAGATTGTTTCCGGAGGCTTGAAACTCTATAGTAGCTGGTTTGCTACTACTAAGACTCTTTCCCACAAAGTTATTAAATAACCATTGTTTTGGTACTTCTAAGTCTTTCCAACATAATAGCGTTGGTTGAATTTCTGTGTCGAATGGTCTTGGTTCGAACAATTCGACAATATTTTTATCTAATTCCTTTAAAGATGTTTGAGGGAGCCTTGTTAACTCATGAATTGTCCTCCACTGGATTGCTAAATCCTGGGAGTTGTGATCCATGCTTAAGTTTTTAAGTTGAATTTTTATTTTTATTGAATTTTCAATATTTCTATCTATTATAGATACAAAATAATTTGGCTTGATGCTAAACCAAACTATTCCATTGACCAGATTAGATTGAATACCTCCAATCATTGACTGAAGTGGATTATTCACTCTTTTATCAAAGACTACAACAAGTATTGGTGTATCCAAACCTTGCCTAAATAAAGCAGCTATAGTGATCTGGATTAGACCAATATGAACATATCTTATTTCTGGATGTTTTTTCCTCCATCTTTCTATTCTCTTTTTACCAAACAACGGGATTTCCATTGTTCATTCTTCAGTACATTGAGCTGTGGTGTTTTCACTGAATTGCTCAAATATTATGTGAGAAAATATTTGAAATCTTGAATTTTTATAAATGGCGTCTTTATTTATAGCGTATTTCGCTTTTTCTAAATTTTGTAGCTGTTAATTAGAAAAGCTTATTTCTTCGCCAATGACATCTTTTAATTTTATATTCTGAAGTTCTTCTTCAGAGTTTTCTTCAATATGCTGTTTTAGCATAAAGATGAATTCTTCTTCATCTGAACTTTCACTTTCAGTTTTTAGCTCATAAATGATGTCTTCATTGTCAGAGATTTCTTCTCCTAACAATATCTCTAGGTTGTTTTCTTCAACCATCTTGACCATCTCTTTTGTATTCTTTCATTTTTAGGACATTCTGGAGCATAATGTCCTTCTTCGTTACAAATGTAACATCGAAATTTTTTATGCTTAAGGTTTTTTCTCTTCTGCTTTTTCTTTCTGATATACTTTTTCTTTTTTGAAAATTTCTTCTTTTTAAAAGGTTTCCATTTGTATCTTCTCTTTTTAGAAGATCTTGGTTGTGGATTGCAACCTATTTTCCAATTTTCTCTAAGTATACTATCGCAACATTTTCTGCCTCTAGCATCGTTGCTAATTTGGCTTTTTACCTGCTTTTTAGCTCTAACTTCCACACATCTATCAGTGATAAGTCTCAGAACAAAGTTAATTCTGAAATCTAAATTATCATTTTTATTTATTCTATTTAAAAAGTCGGGATAACTTCTTAATGCTAATTCATCCCATGGGTTCGGGAGCTTATGAAAAGATTGTGTTAACCAGAATATGCTTGACTCTGGTCTTACTTTAAAATAGTACTTTTTATACATTTGAGCATATTCTTCAAACCGACATACATCGCAAAGTTCTATTTTTGACAATATATAGTCCGCATCGTCATGGATGATTTTTTCATCCGTTGCCCCACACAAATGTTCTTTTATTATTTGTGTAAAGCCATGTAGTATTGAGTCAAAGTCTTTAAAGTTGGTTAATAAATTTAATTTTTGTAATTTTCCTTCTGGGGATCCTTCCCATTGTTTTAACCACTGCAAAGTGTCTCCTTGCAATGTTGCTGCTATGTAATCTAAGAATCTTTCTTTTGTCCATACGTTTTTATAATTAGTTATAAGAATGGACATGGATTGTGCCCAATCTTCTATTGTTCTTTCTTGATCTTTAGATGGTATATGAGTTAAGTCAAGATATGTCCCGTTTTGTACCACTGCTTGTTTATTCTTATCATCTCTTCTAGTATAAGTTGGACTTGGTTGGTCCATAGGTTCATTTTTGACACAAGAGGATGAATCATAATTTGTTGTTTTAATAAAATCATCATAGATGTCATCTTGAGCGTTTCTTAAATATTCTTCAAAAGCTTCTTGATTGTTAAACTCAGGAAGAGACTCTTTAGCCTTTCTTTTCTTTTGTGTGTCAGAAGACTTTTCTTCTGTATATGTGTCTTCATGACTTAACGTGTTTATTTCATTTTCGTCTTCTTGTGACTCTGAAGATGTTGTTTCATCATCAGACAACATATTAATGTCATAGTTGAAATAGGAAAGCAAGTCTTCGTATTCCAAACAAGTTGTTCTTATTTGGTTTAAAATATGATTTCTTTCCTCAATTCTTGGCTGTGGATCCTTATATATCGTTTTCTAATAGTCCAAAATTTCTACTATATTATTATATTCATGTTGCTTTGGTTCTTTGTTTTGAAGGACCATTATATCTTCTGTTCCGTAGAACAATCTGGGGGTTTGGTTATCTCCACGGTAACTCATCTCATCTTGTTGTAAGATAAGAGTATTAACTGTTTTAGTTAATTCTTGTATATGTTCTTTAATCTCTGTTTTGAGATCTATGTCTACAATTTGAGCAAGAGATTGAATTTTTTGTTCAATCTTGCTTGTTGTAGTACTTAGATTAGAAAGTTGTTGTTCAACTTTTTCATTATTTGTTTTTTGATTTTTTGATAACATATGTAACATATCACAAATAGAATTTAGAGTACTACTAAGAACATAAATATCTTTATTATAATTTTTTGGAATATGTAAAGTATGATCATAATTTTGTTTATCATATAAACACTCTAAATGTTTTGTTACAAAAAGTTTTGCCATTAATATTTCATAGATGCTACCTAAAACCGGTTCTCTCTGGTGCTTAAGACCGATTCCAGAAAAGCCTGACAACCACCACTTGGTTTAAACGGCTATGTAGGGATATGAGCTTCGAGAGAATATGAGTTTTACTATGAAATATTAGTAACAAATCTTTTTCTAACAAGATTTAAGCTCTAATAGATGAACAATGTAATAAAATAACAAGATAATAAACAAAAGTAATTTACATAGTAAGGACACTTACTTAATGAATATATATAAGGATGAACTCCTGATGCTTGAGTTTCCTCAAGCCTGAAGCTTGAAAATTACACACTGACTAGACCTTGATTAGTTCTAGCTCAGATACCACTTACACAAAAAGGGAAATTTTATTTATATAGCGGAAATGTTTACAGTGAAAGGATTACAAGGGGAAATCTGGATGTGGAAGGGACCGTGTTATCCAACTTACAACGTAACTCCTATATATACAATTGAGAAGTAACTATTATTAACAAAAAGTAACTTGAGTTAACTAACTACAGTTACAAAAATAACCTAACTAGGGTTACAAGTTATCAAGTCACTAACTATGATTAGGTTAAAGTGACATCTGTACAATATCTACAAACCTATATATATATATATATATATATATATATATATATATATATATATATATAGAGCGGTTCTCCACTGCGGACGTCCGCAGTTTTTCGATCCGTACAGATTTCCAGTTTTTACCTACTTTCCGATCACATTTTCACATCTTAACCGTTCAGTTTTGAGGTCCTAATGTATAGATCACCTCTGCAATATTTCAGTAAATTTGGTGATCGTTAAGGCATTCAAAACTGCAAATTACAGCAATATATACGAACGGTTCACGTTCGACAGATTCGGTTCGTTCGTGTAAGTTACAGTTTTGGATGCTTTAACGATCACCAAATTAGCTGAAATTTTGCAGAGGTGATCTATACATTAGGACCTGAAAACTGAACGGTTAAGATGTGAATGCGTGATCGAAAAGTTGGGAAAAACACAAAATCCGTATGTTTTTGCTTAGGTGCGGATATCCGCACCTGAGCAAGGATATGTATATGTATATAAGTGTTTTACTAGTGATGGATCTGTTTTTTTTTTAGTTATTTTAAGGAATCACTTAATATACTAAATTTTCGATCACTTATCAACATATTCACTGTTTAATTATTAGGTTTATATAAATAGATCACTTATGTAAATTTTCAGCCAAATTGATAATCGTTAAGCCATTCATAACTATAATTTATAATTATAAGCATGAACAATTCATGTTGGGACAGATTTGATTAGTCTATTGATTTAATCTAGTTCAATACTGAACAATCATCAATTTAACTGAAAGTAGGTCGAGATGTCGATATGTGATCGAAAAACAAATAATCCCTTTAAAATAACCAAAGAAAGAGATCTCTTATATATATATATATATATAGGATATTTATCAAGTGCGGACGTCCGTACTGAAATTTCGAAACGGATTTCCTGTTTTCGATCACTTTTCGGCCACATTTTTACATCTTAATCGTTCAGTTTTTAGATCCTAATGTATAGATCACCTTTGAAAAATTTCAGCCAATTTGGTGATCGTTAAGGCATCCAAAATTGCAATTTACACGAACACACCGAATTTGTCAAAGCTGAACCGTTCATATTTATAATGGTAAATTGCAGTTTTGGATGTCTTAACAACCACCAAATTGACTGAAATTTTGCATATGTGATATATACATTAGGACCTAAAAACTGAACGGTTAAGATGTGAAAATATGACCGGAACATAGGGGAAAACGGAAAATCCGTACCGTCCGCACCATAGTCGGACTGTATATATTAAAGAATTCAACGAGCTGGGCTTATATGCGAGTCCCACAACATCATCTTCTCTATCTCTCTTGAAGCTAAGATCCAGAACGAGCATTCCAAGTCGTTGTGCCGGCGGTTCTCAAAACATTTCTCGACTCAGAATTCTGCATCCAGTCGAGGGGTATAGCTTCACCCACATGGTGATCGGTTCATTCCTGGTCTTTTTCCGGAGGCGGAGCGATGAAAAAAACCAGACCCATCAAATGGTATGCAGTTACTCCAAATTTCAGTCCATTCTACCATTGTGTTTCCATGGTTGTATCTTACCGACGAAGCTCGACATAGAAGATTTTTTTTTTAATTTTTTTTTATGGGTCAGTAGTTTGGTAATGAACTTCTATCTTTTTGAATTTCGCTCTTCTATCTCAAAATCAAGGTGTTATCTGAGCATCTGCTTCTCAAATACATAGTTTCCTTTTTTCTGGGCATCAATTTCTGGGTTCAACTCTCTTAATTGGAAATTCACGTTTGGATTTATAAAACTGTTTGGGTTTGCTTGACTATGATTCAATTAAAAAGAAAAGAAAAAATTCTTGATGAAAGCTTTACATCAGTTACTCCAATACTAATAGCACACTATTCCATACTTGTAGATGTTTAAAGATTAGAGGGTCAAAGGGGATGGGATTATGAGAATGGTGGAAGGGAGGAGCGAATGTGAAGTTGGAGAGGAGCTTGAGACGGCGATGGTTGGCGGGTTTCTATGGGGAATGAGAGATGAGCAGCAACACTAGAGTGCTATGGTGATATATGAATACTGAGGATTGGACATTGGAGATACAGTCTCTAATCAATAAGTTTATGTTTCTGGAGATTAAAGAGACAGAGGAGGATCAGGATCAAGAGCAAGTTCCATGTGTTTGGAAAGCTAGAAGAGTTAGAGACACACAGTGTTGACTAATTGGACTGAGAGACCGAGAAGATGATGTACGTGGGACCCGCATGGAAATTAAGTTGATAGGTGGCTAACACGTATTTCGTCCGCAACTTCCCAACTTCACAGACGTGTCCTCTTCAGATCATTGCTGATATATATATATATATATATATATATATATATATATGTACACACACATACATACATACATACATGAGTCTTTTAGTGCGGGATCTCTTTTTTTGTTTTTTATAGGGATATGACATTAGACCAACTTTTCAATCATATATTAGCATCTTAACCATTCAATTTTTTGGTCATAATGTGTAGATTACTTCTGTAAATTTTCAGCCAAATTGATTATGGTTAAGGTATTCAAAACGGCGACTTAAGATTATAAGTATGAACGGTTAAAGTTTGACAGATTTGGTTCGTGCATTGATTATTCTAGTTTGATACCTTAACGATCACCGATTTAGCTAAAAATTTACAGAAATGATCTACACATTAGGACTTAAAAACTGAACAATTGAGATGCCGAGATGTGATCGAAAAGTTGATCTAATATCATATCTCTATAAAAGATCAAAAAAGGGATCCCTTAGTGGAACATCTCTATATATATATATATATCAATTTAGTTGGAAATTTACATGAATGATATACTCATATAGCTGAAAAGCTTCTACAAGGAGTGAAGAACCTTTATAACCCTATCATCTCTTCCTATATCTTTCTTCGGCCTTCTTCCCATTGCACTACCTTTTCCGGCATCTTTTCGTTCTCAACCACTGGATTTTCACTCTACACCTCTACATCTAGTCTACCTTTCTACTTTCAAAATCCAGGTTTGCCTTTGATCTCTAGCTATGTATTCTTTCTAAAGCTATCTTGGTTCCTTATAAGGGCTTAGTTAGTTGCTTGTGCTGTTTGGTATTGTACATTGTGTTAATTTTTTCACTACTGAAGTCCTCTTGTCTTTGTGTTTTATCTTTCTTTCTCTTTTCTTATTAGCTAGCCTGCATTCTTTAGTAAATTAGCTATGAGGATTGCCTCTTGGAATTACAGGAGTCGTGCTATGGATGGCTTCCTTACCCAAGCTTTGTATTTTGCTAAATCTCTCAAATTTTTGTTTACAGGATACTAAGTTGTCTGCTTCAGCTGCATCATGATTGTGTTCTAAGTTTAGTTTTAAGTATTCTGAAATAGTAGAATCAGTTGGACAATCTGGTGGTCCTATTTTGTTGTGGAATGATGATGGTTTTAGTATCAATATTATTTTCTCTAGCTCTTGACGTATTCATTGTTGTTTTTCTGATCATATTAACCATACTTCTTGGCAATGCACTTTTCTTTATATGTTTCCTCATAAAGAATTACAACTTTCTTTGTGGAATCAATTGGATTTAAAATTTTGAGTTCGGGGACTTTTGGGATTAAATTAGAAAGACAGGGACTGAAACGAGGACTAGGTCATACTACAGGGACTAAACAGTAGTTAACCTTTAAATTTTTGACCTTGACCTCCATCAAAGATGGATAACTATTTAAGTGTGGGTTGATATGGCCCTAATACCACATAAGCTATTCGAATATTACGACGATCATTCAAATGATATTTGCATATCAGACGTTGTATTCCTGGACCACGCTAAAGAGAAGTAACATAAAATTTCTTTTCTCTCAATTCTTTTATTACAACACTCTTCGAGTGGAATAGATGAGAAGAGTTAAAGGGGACAATGTTCACAGATTCTCAGTCCCACTTTTACTCCCACTCTCAATCATTCCCACTACCAGTTGATGGTGTATCACTTGTAAATCATGACAAAATATTTTTTTAATGCTTGGATTGGTGATCAATCATTATACTCAATATTATAATATCATATATGTACTAATAATAGAATTATATATGCACATTTCAATAAAAACACACACACACGCATATTCAAAGTCACCATATTATAATAAAAATAAGAGATTAATAATTATCCAATTTTACTATTAAAACTAAAACTTATTATCTGGTTACATTTTTTAAAAGGAAGCAATTTTGATTATTATCCAGCTAACCAAGCATAATGCCAACGTCATTATCCAGCTAACCATGCATAATTATCCAACTAACCATTAACCAAGCATAATTATCCAATTCTCTTTCTGTCTTTCATATGAAGACTTAAAGATTAGTGCTGCACTAAGCTAACTATCAAACAAAGACCAACACACCAAATCACTAATACAAACGAGCAATACAAGTAGCAACAAGCAATGGAGCAATTTCAAACAAAGACCAATACAGGTATATGGCGATACTGATACTATCACCGCTCGTCTTCCAGAGTTCCGACTTCCTCTCTCCTGAAGAATAAGATTTAAGACTGTTTATCGAAAACCCACAGTCAACTTCAAGTAAAACCCATAATTTCAAGATAAATTCGAAGTGCATGTTCGAAGAGTTTATCCGTGCACTCAGATTGGAGTATGGAGACTTGGAGAGTTTGAGTCAGAATCTAATACTCAGATTGCGTTGAAATTTGAAAATTGGGTGAGGAATTAAGGATCAAGTTCATGAAATTCTAGATGAGAGTCATGAGACTTCATGGCTACTCTTGGCTGAGGAGTGAGGAGCGAAGTCGCGCAGATAAGAGCTTACCTCTTTTTTTGTGGGCTACTCTGGACTTAGAGGTAAGATATATCCATACTTTTTTAATAAGGGTTTTTCGGCTCAAATTTGGGTTGAGCTATAGCCCGGAGAGACTACTACAGAGTTACGCCACTGATAAGAGTAACAACTAATACTTTCTGGTTACCAACTTATCCCAATACTTCACTGACCACCTTCCCTATTTATCATTCTAGTCATGATGTGATTCTTCTTTCACTTCATGATAATAGGATTAAAACCTCTACTTTTTTTAGGATGGAAGCTATGTGGTTTAGACACAAAGACTTTACGAAAGTAGTTACTAAAACTGCCTCTAACTCTTATACTGGTTCTGTCATTCAAAATAGGAATGCTTTTAGACATAGTATTAGATATTTAGCTCGTATCTAGAATTCTGAAATTTTCGGAGACTTATTTACTAAAAAAGCCTATTAATAAAATTAAAGTTGATACTGGTTTATGGGCTACTGATCCTTTACAAATAGCTTATACTTTCATGTTTTTTTTTTAAGAAGCATCATACTCCTTCTGTAGCTCAAACGTCTTCCCCCTAGAATATATTTCCAAGGTGATTACTAATGAAGATAATTCATCTCTGTTAGCTCCAATTTCAGAAGATGAGATTCACACAGTTGTCCATCATATTGGTTCTTTGAAAGCTCCTGGTCCAGATGGTATTTGTACATACCAACACATATATGAACCTGCCACATAGACTTCAAATTATCACCGCGCCACACAGGGCCACCAAGGTAGCATGCTAGAGCCAGGGACCGATACCATGGATGGTGATGTCCACAAGGGACAGCACCGAAGGCTATAAAAAGCAATACGGAGCCCAGTATGGCTACTTGAAGTATGCCTCAAAACCTACAGATAGGGGAATGCATCCTACATCGAAGAAATGGAAAACCTCTTCTCCAACCAAGAGTATATAAGTTGACCCAACCACTTTCAGTAAGGGTAATAACTACTAATCATTCACCGTTATGCAATCAAATTATATACATAGCCCTGACTTTGGCATCAGAGTGGGTCGGTCCCTTTAATGTTGTGTATTTCCTTTGACAGGATAATGACACCACCTCACAAGCTTTCGTTGTATCGCATTCTGTCAGGCTACCTCTGGGAAGTTCCAGCAGAAACATTGGCACCCTCTGTAGGAACGAGTAGCGCCCACTGTGGCTGAGCAAGGCCAGAAGGAGTTAAGTGCGGTGCAACATGTGGCCCGGGCACTTTTCCTTACGTCAGGAACATTCGGAGGCGAGGTGACTAACGCTTCCATCGATACCCAGGGGTTGGGGGCACTTAATCCTAACAGGGTATGGCATTGGCAACATGAGGTCACTACCCCAACCTAGCTACCGAGATGGAACTTATGCGGGCTGACATCTTCGCCTTCCAGGAGCAAAGTTGAATTGACCAAGAGCAGAGTCAGGTGGACAGGGAGACAAACCTCCTCGCACAATAGAGGCTGCAGGAATTGGAAAATGAGAACGCATCACTGGTTCGAGCGCTGGACAGAAGGCAACAATAAAATGAGGCCCTCATAAGAACGCTTGCTGTAACACCACAACCAAATTTGCTAGAAATTCCGGATGAGATACCCGCTTCGATACGGAGCACATATGCCATCTCCCCTCTCACTGACACCGGAGGAGAGTCATTCATATGCCCTCACCACCTGTACCTAGCCAAGAAGAACAGCTCTCCCCATTGGGACTCGACCCCAACACGACACTTTTAGTTTAAATGAGCCAATCGATCGCTACCCTACAATCCAGAATTAAAGCTAGCGAGAGCAGGGTTGGTGGCGTCCCTTAGACAAAATATTCGAGGATCGACCAGGACTTTTTACACCATATGTCAGGAATGCGATACGTTCCAATGCTGCCAAATCGCTCAAAAGTGACTTCACTAGGATCAGTGATCCCTACCAGCATCTGTAATACCCCGAAAATTTGTTATTAATTTCTTAAAATTTTTTGATTAAGAAAGTGCTTGTTAGAATGATTTCGTGGTTTGAAGTAGAGCGGAAGTGTTTTGAACGAATAATTATTCGAAACGTTTTATTTTCGAGTGGTCAAAATGTTGACTTTTATTCGTTGAGTTTCTCCAAAACTTCCTTCATGAAAGGCGTAGAGCGCGTTGATACGAGTTTGTGGACATCCTGAACACGAAAATTGGAGTTTTTATAATGAAGTTATGGCTAATGGAAAAAGTTTCTGTTTTTTGATTTGGAAAAAAACAAAAAAAAACCCCTAGTTTCCAAAATTAGAAACCCCGATCCAGATTTCTTTCTCTACTGCCGAAATCTCTACCGTCTGGCCACCTCAGACCACGCCACCGATCATTTCTTGAAACCCAGAAGACTCTAATCATGCTTTCCAAGTGGCTTTAACCGATTCGAAGCGTGGAGGAAGAATCAAAGCAGAATTTTCTGATTTCTTGAGCTTTCGAGGTAAATTCTGATGAATCATTTCGTTTTTGGGCTTCAATGTAGTTATGGAAGTTGTTTTACATGTTGTTGTGAAGATTTTGACATAAGTATAATTACCCAATTCGGAGGTTGTCGGCTGCGTGGGCTGTTGGCTGCGCGTAGCGGCTCATCTGGCCAGTTTTTGTACTTCTATTTCCTTTGTTGTGTCCTACACGTCGATATGAGCATATGGATATATTATGTGGTCATATTGTAATCATTGGAAAAATGCTAAGTTTAACGTAATTTCGGTTTTTGATCCATGAGGATCCGACCGTTAGATCGACTTGTAGTTATGATATATCGATCTTAGTATTCCGAAGACTTTAGGAGGTCTCATAGGAAGTTTTATCATGTTGGACGTAGTCTTTGGTTTTTAGTTCGTGTGTTTCGAACTTTAAATGCTTGTGTACGTTGTGTTGGATTGAGAGTGACTTGTTGTGACTAGGTGTATCGAGGTTGTTGAGAGGAGTTTGATGGTTTGAGTTTCATCTCGTGTGGTATGTGAAGACGTAGCTGGATTTAGAAGTGAGTAAATTTCACGAGGTTCATTTATGAACGGAATTACTTTATTATTCGGAATTATTTGTTTAATTGTTAAATCGGTTTCGGAAATAAATTTTTGTTTTAAATTATATGAACTTGATTGTTTATGATTTACGCAAGTAAAATGAAGTTTTATTATAAAAATAATTTTTTACAGGTTTTGTATTTGTGAACTATAGTTGGTATCCTGAGTGGATGACTACATATATATATTTAGAATTAAATTCAGTTTACCTCTCTGAGGTTTGGGGATAACTTCATGTTAGTTTCTGTCATTTCAATTTAATCAGTTTACCCTTTAAGCTTTCTAATTTCAATCAGCCGTGTCCAATTTATACTATTCTGTCCAATTTGGACTGTTAAGTTTGATTTTTGAGGGTTAAAATTGTCATTTCAAGACAAAAAAAATATAAATAAAAAGAATTTTTTTCGTGTTTTATTATTTATTTTTTTCATTTAATTTTTTTTTTTGTATTTTTTTTATATAAATAGGTTGAAGACAAAAATAAAAAAAAAACAAAAAAAAGAAAAACTAAAAAAAAAAACAAAGGAATTTTTTTCATTTAATTTTTTTTATATAAATAGGTTGAAGACAAAAAACAAATGAAAAAAAAAAACGAAAAAACAGAAAAAGAAATAAAAAAAACAGAAGAAATAATTTTTTTTTTTTTTTTTTTTTAAGTTTTTTTGGTCTTGAAATGATCATTTTAAACCTCAAAAGTCAGAATTAACGTCCAAATTGGACCGAATAGACACGGTTGAGGAGAATCGACAAGCTTGGGGGTGAACTAATTAAATCGAAAGGACGGGGAGTAACATGAAATTACCCCCAAACCTCAGGGGTGGGTAAACTGAATTTAATCTATATATTTGCGTGAAATATATATATATATATCTCGGTGGAATTGTGTGTTCAGTTTATAATTGTTGTGCAATGTGATGTTGAGGAAAATAAATGAATTTGGAAAGTAAAGACAGTTTTGCCTGCTTTGAGTGTGTAAAGAACTAGGTATGATTTTGGTGAGTACGATTTTGAGTTGAGAAAGCAATATTTGAAAAATGATTTCGTTATTGTTATGAGGTTGTTGGAGATGAGGAAACAATATTATGTGGTAATCAGTGTGGTGATCTGTGAGATGATCTCTATGATGATTTTGTGTAAATGACGTGGGTTGTGTTGTTGAGTGATTGGTGTTATCAATGATTGAATGTGTATTGTTTTCAAGTTTATTTCTATTATTGAATTGCTTGTTTTCTTTAGTAATCTCCTTAACTAAATTATATGCATGGATTACTATTTTTCTGAATTGATTGATTTTAATGTAATCTCCTAAACTAAACTATATGCAGGGATTACTATGATTTCTATTGTTTGATTTTAATGTAATCTCCTGAACTAAATCATATGCAGGGATTACTATGATTTTGGTTTGTGTGCTTTTGGTGATCACCTGAACTAATTTTCTATACAGGGATTACTGGTTTTATTTAGTTTAATTTGTGAGTGCAATTGTGAAGGAGACTCATAGTGAGTTGAGAAATGTTTTATCACATCATTGTGGTGATAAATGCTTCATGTCAAGAGAAAATGAGTGATTTCTTGGTTTGTTGTTGAGATTTTAAATGATTTGGTTTGTCACGATAGTGACTTGCGTTTTCCTTAAAAAGAAGATGATTTTTGATTTTGAAAAAATAATCATTGTGTTGAATTGTTGTCCTTGATTCGGAAAGATGTTTTGTGGTTATTAAGGTTTACTCACACGAGCTTGCAAAAGCTTACGGGTTTGTTGTTTCAACCTGGTACACTATTCCATAGTGTATGGGTTATTGTGTAGGTTCGGGTAACGAGTAACCTTCTTTGAAGCTGAGGCCTTATTGGTATCGTAGCGTGGACGTAGAAGTATACTTTGATTTTAATCTTCCGCTGTGTAGTGAGTGTGGTGAGTGTGTTTACTTATTGAATTGTTATTCAGTTTAATATGTGACTCTAAAGAATAAGTCAGTATTGACATTATGAGCTCAATTTGTTTTGTTGCTTAGTTTAAATGAAAAATTTTCTGAATGTTCTTTTTAGATTGTTAATTTATCGCGTTTCGGGTTCGAATTTCTTTATTCAAAATTGGGGCCGTGACAACATCTGTAGGTATTCCTCTCGCATTCGAGGGCTAAAGAATACACCGATGAGGTCTGCTGCAATATGCTTCAGGAAACACTCTCCAGGGAGGGATTAAGTTGGTTCTATGAGCTATCGGCAGACTCGATAGGATCATTCACCATACGTCAACTAGACTGTTCAAGATACCACCCTCAAGGCATTTGTCAACAGGTGGCAGTGGCCACAGCAAAATGCATTCAAGCAGGGTTGCAAGCTAGGCAATTTTCTCTACGAGATCAATCACCACCCTTCTTCAAGCAGAAAAAGTATTCATGCTTTATTATATCACTAGAACAAAATTAAACATATTATTATTCCTTTTGTTCAAGAATTCTTTACTGGCAAGTCTTCCCTTCATCTCATCAATTATACTAACTAATATTGGGGGTAAATACTGTTTAGTCCTTGAACTTTTGACCATAAAACACTTCAGTCCCTGACCTTTTAATTTCACACGTTTAGTCCCTGTACTTCAAAATTTCAGACCAATAGGTCATTGCAGTCTAAAAGTCGTGGTGAAATATCTCTTATGCCCTCAGTTCTTTTTTTTAATTAATTAATTATTTTATTTTTTTTTTGGAAAAGGAATTTTTTTTCCCTTTCTTTCTTTCTGTTTATTTTTTTCTGTTTTTTTTCCTTTCTTTCTTTCTGTTTGAAAAAAAAAAAGAATAAATAAAATAAAGAAAAAAGAATTAAAAAAAAAGGAAAGGAATAAATTTATTTAAAAAAAAGAACTGAGGGCATAATAGACATTTCACCGTAACTTTTAGATGGCAATGACTTATTAGTATGAAATTTTGAAGTACAGGGACTAAACGTGTGAAAATTAGAAGGTCAGGGACTGAAGTGTTTTATGGTCAAAAGCTCAAGGACTAAATAGTATTTAGCCCTTAATATTGTTTTGATCCCTAAAGTAGAAAATCCTGAAATAGTCTAACACTTTAGATCAATGCGTTTATGCAATGTTAGACCAATAAATTACTCTTTTTCTGATTTCGATCATGTTTTTAGATGACTGTGAACTTTCTATCTTTATCCTCGAATTTAAATGACAATTGAATATGAAGGTCTGTAATTTGGTATGGGTTGATTTGAGTTTTTTTGAAAATCGAAACTCCAAACTTTAGAGTTGATTTGAGTACACCAATAGGGAACTGAGGCTTGCAAATGAGTTCAATTGGCAGGATTTTCGTTTTGGAAATTAAATCAGGAGGAGGAGAAATGTAAAGGGTTGGTTATGTTTTGGCTTCTTTTTTTAGTAAAGCTTGGAACTTTCTTGGTAGGTTTTGGTGTTTGATTTTGTACTAAACCTCCAAATCAAAAAACAAGTCTTCTTCTTCCTCCTCTTCTACCTCAAATTCATTATCTGTTTCAAGCAAAGGACTGAAAATTTCAATGGGAGAAGGATCCGGTTTCCAGAACTTAAGAAAGTACAGTCTCCATGGTTATAGAAAGAAACAGAAAGAAAAATTGGAAGAAAGAGAGAGAGAAGAGAATGAACGAGTAAGAAACAATAAAAATAAAAGGCAACTCCCTTTGCCTTTGTCAAATTTGACAATCCAAATCAACATGTCATTTACACGTTAGATGAGGTATATGAGTTGAAGTGATTTCACATAATTATCTCCACGTGAATTTAGCACCATCGCTGATGCTCTTATTAGTTATGATGCTTTTATTTTTACAGTCAATCTGTAGAATCATTGGAAATCTGTATGTAATTAGGATTTTATTTAATTAGAATATCCTGTAATTATGGAAAGATTGTTTCCTATTAGAGTTAGACTACTCATTTGTATTTGTATATATACCCCCTTTGTGGGATGAATAGATTTATCGAATTAACCCTGAATTGAAATATTCTTTTCTACTTGGTATCAACGCCAGGTTCAATCCCTTGAACTTGTACTGCATCATTTGAATCTTGAATCCTGAATTGAAGGTGAACAGTCAAATCCAGAGAAGGCAACGGTGCCATCCTCACAAGTCATCCATCACCACTACACCACCCAACAAGACAAATCTACATTCCCAACAAGTGTTGTCTTGAATGAATCCAACTACACCATATGAGCTCCTCTCATGCGGATGCGCATAGGAGCACGAGGGAAGGTTGGTTATCTGACCAGAGTAAAGGCTGAATCTGCCATGAATTCTGCAGAGTATGAAGCTTGGGCCACGGACAATGAAAAGTTGAAAAGTTGGCTCATTGACTCCATGAGTCATCTCTTATGAACATGTATATTTGTCTTCCTACTGTAAAATATATTTGGGAAGCTGTAGAGAAAACCTTTTATGATGATTCTGATGAAACCCGGATCTTTGAATTGAACAAGAAGTGTTTTGAAGCAAAGCAAAATGGACAGCCCATTCCTACCTACTATAATGAGTTAGCGGCGATGTTCCAGGAGATTGATCAAACAGTGGCCTCTCAGAATGATAATGTTGCAGTTGTAGTTCAAGAGACCTCAGCGATGTCTCGGATGAGTGTTCACATGTTTTTGAGTGGATTGACCCAGAGTATGATAATGTGCGCGGAGAAATCCTGTGCAAGGAACCTAAATTCTCTTTAGAGCAGAGCTATGCTTACATTCGCAAGGTGCAATAAGAGAAACAAGCTATGAGGCATTCGATACCTACCGAATCTTCTGTTATGGCTGTCCAACGCAAACCAGGTCCTTCTCCAGGCTTTTCAGGTCCTTCTCCACATCATCCTCTAGGTAAACCAAATCCATGTACAAACAGAAAGTACATTGTTTGTGGGGAACTAGGTGATAGCAAGGAGCAGTGCTACGAATTGATTGGTTACCTTGATAGGCTACTACAGAGGAAGAACATCTAGATAATGCCTCCGCTAATGTGCAATTAGGTATGAAGGGTAAGGTTACTTTGAATAATACATGGATAATTGATACAGGTGCATATGATCATATGACCAATGACCCTAATTTTGTGAAAAACCTTAGACATTCCCCTCAAGTTGTTGTCTCTACTGCTGATGGTACTCCAACTCCAGTCACCGGAGAAGGTTCTATTATTTTATTTGATACCTTAACCCTTGAGTCTGTCTTAGTTGTTCTATCACTAGCTTATAATCTCATGTCTGTTGGTCAAGTTATTTTAGCTCTTGAATGTATTGTGACCTTCTATCCGTCTTTCTATGTATTTCAGGACATTCTGACTCGGTGGATTCTTAGTTATGGTGTTAGAAGGGGGAAATTGTACTACCTGGATCTGACAGAGACTGGAGAGAACCAGAAGCTTCTTATAGGGCAAGATAATCAGATCAATGGGGTAGAGAATGCGAAGGAAGCTGTATGGTTATGGCATTGCCATTTAGGTCATCTATCCTTTAGTTATCTTAAGATGCTGCAACCTCATCTGTTTTATGTTGTTAGTGATTTAGATTTCCATCGTGACATTTGTGAACTGGGCAAGAGTCATCATGTTTCATATTCACCAACTCTTAATTAAAGTCTTGTTCCTTTTATGAAAATTCACTCTGATGTCTGGGGTTCTGCGAAAATTCATTCTCTTTCTGGAGCTCGATATTATGTAATGTTTATTGATGATTGTACTCGCATGACATGGGTATCACTACTGAAGAATAAGAGTGATGTATTTGGGATGTTTATCGAATTTCACAAAATGGTGGCAACTCAGTATCAAAATCCATCAGAGTATTTCAGTCTGACAATGGTGGAGAGTTTTTGAATCGCCCTATGATTGAGTTTTAGCGGTCACATGGAATTCGTCATCAAAGCTCCAATTCTTATACTCCTCAACAGAATGGTTTAGCAGAACGAAAGAATAGGTAGTTGATGGAAATTATTCGTGCTTCCTTATTTGGCATGAATGTACCTCGATCCTATTGGGGAGAAATAGTAAAATCAGCAGCATATCTCATCAACCGTACTCCTTCACGGGTAATTGAGTTCCAGAATCCTTATCAAAAGCTTCATACATTTTTAACCATCCCCTATATGCCTAATTTGGAGCCTCGAGTGTTTGGGTGCACAGTTTATGTCCACATACCAAAGCCACAATGGAGCAAACTTGATCCCTGTGCAAAGAAGTGTATTTTTGTGGGTTATGTAGAGTTTCAGAAGGGCGACAGATGTTATGATCCGCTCACTAATACAGTACATATATCTCTTGATGTTTCATTCCGTGAATCTGAGCCATATTACTCAGAGGGAGTTTCTCAGTCTTCCCTTCAGGGGGAGAGAGGTTATGAAAGGAATCCTTGTTCTATTATTGATTTTGATGTCTTTGAAGACTTGGAAGATTTGGAGGAACGATTTGAAGGTAGAAATTCTGAAATAGAAAATGCAACTACCAAACAGAGTTGTAAATTCCAAAATAGAGAATGCGACTGCCGAACGGAGTGTTGTGAATTCCGAAATAGAGAATTCAAATACCGAAGAGAGCGTTGTGGATTTCGAGACAGAAGATACGACTTTGTTGGATAGTTTGAAACAAAATCGAGACATATCTAAAGCTCACACACAAGATATTCGCCCTTCTGCATCACCAACTGAAGATCCTGGTCAGAATGATCGACCTCAGGTACCCCTAAACTTTAATGAGTCTTTTGGGTTAGAAAGTGTCGAACGTAGGAAATCACAAAGGGTTACCAAGGGACTTCCTAAGAAACAATATGAACCAGACATCAAAGCCGAAGCTAAATACCCTATAGCTAATTTTATGTCTAACCATAGGATTTCTGGGTCACATGCACTTGTTATCTATCAATTATCTACTGTATCTATTCCTAGTAACGTGCCGGATGCATTGACGGATCCAAAATAGACAAAAGTGATGAATGAAGAATTGGAAGCTCTTCAGAAAAATGCAACATCGGAGCTAGTACCTATGGCAATTGGAAAAAAGACTTTAGGATGTCGTTGGGTATTTACTGTGAAGCTTGATGCAGATGGAACTATTAATAAGTATAGGGCGAGGTTGGTTGCCAAAGGATATACACGATGCAATGGGATTGATTACGAGGAGACTTTTGCACCTGTGGCAAAGATTAATACTGTCCGGATTCTAATCTCACTTGCAGCAAATAAAGATTGGCCCTTGCACCAGTTTGATGTGAAGAATGCGTTTCTTAATGGGAATTTAGAGGAAGAAGTGTACATGGATATGCTCCCAGGTGTTAAGAATTACCCAAGTGATGCTGGCAAGGTGTGTAAATTGAAGAAGTTTTTGTATGGCCTGAAGTAGTCTCCAAGAGCTTGGTTTGGAAGATTTTCAAAGTGCATGAAAGCATTTGGATATAGACAAAGCAATTCTGACCAAACCTTGTTCATCAAGCGCAAGAATGGTAAGATTACAGCTCTTATTGTGTATGTTGATGACATGATTGTTACAGGGGATGATCCAAAAGAGATAAATAAATTGCAAAAGTATTTGCCAAAGGAGTTTGAAATGAAGGATCTGGGACAACTGAAGCATTTTTTGGGTATTGAAGTTGCAAGGTCTAAGAAGGGATTTCACTTTCACAGAGGAAATATGTTCTTAATTTACTTGCTAAAACGGGGATGCTGGACTGCTGACCCATCGAGACACTCATTGAGATGAATCACGGACTTGCTATCTATCCTGATCAAGTTCCAATTGATAAAGGGAGGTATCAACGTTTTGTATGGAGGTTGATTTATCTTTCACATACTAGACCAGATATTGATTATGCTGTGAGTGTTGTTAGTCAATTTATGCATTGTCCTAGTGAAAAGCATATGGATGCAGTCTTTCGTATTTTGAAGTACTTGAAGAGGACGCCATGTAAAGGGTTGCTGTTTCAGAAAAAAGATGAATTGGAAGTTGTTGGGTACACAAATGCAGATTGGGCTGGTGATAAAACGGACAGACGTTCTACATTTGGGTACTTCACTTTTGTTTGAGGGAATCTTGTCACTTGGCGTAGCAAAAAGTAAAAAGTCGTTGCCAGATCAAGTGCAGATGCTGAGTTCTAAGGTATGGCACATGAAGTATGTGAAATATTGTGGATTCGTAATGTCTTGAAGGACCTGGGTTACAAGCTTAAAAAGCCTATGGATTTGCATTGTGATAATACATCTGCCATTGAGATTGCACATAATCCAGTTCAGCATGATAGAACAAAGCATGTGGATGTTGACCGTCATTTTATTTAAGAAAATCTTGACATAAAGGTTATTCGCTTTCCATTTGTAAACTCATAGGAGCAATTAGCTGATGTTCTTACCAAAGGAGTGTCCAGGAAGGTATTTGACAGCTCGGTTGACAAGTTGGGCATGATAGACATCTATACACCAACTTGAGGGGGAGTGTAAAATCGCTGTAAATCTGTATGTAATTAGATTTTATTTAATTAGAATGTCATGTAATTATGGAAGGTTTGTTTCCTATTAGAATTATACTACTCATTTGTATTTGTATATATACCCCTGTTGTGGGATGAATAGTTAGAGAGGAAATATCGACATTGGAAAAGTGATAAATAAAATATAACTTATAAGTGGGTGGCTCTTACCCTAATTATACCGATACCTTTTGTGATTAAAACCCAACACTTAATAGGTGGCTAAGTTTGGACAATATCAGTACAATGATGGACCACGAGTCACACTTGTCGCTGTTTAACACGATCTCCTGAGACTCAAGACCAGCTACTTGATCTTTCTCTCTTTCTTCACAGTAAGTGTCGAACTCTATTCACTCCTCTTCAAACGCAAAAGAATCATAATGATGCTTATAATTATCCTACATTAATTAAGGACGCAAAAAGAGGTTTGGGATAAATCTGTATCAACAACCACATGGCAGGCCTATGGTTTTGGTGCCTAGCTAAGCAAACTAGTTAACGTTTCCGATCTCAGAGCATTGCATGTAACATGAGTACACGTCGCAAACACCTTCAATACGAAATCAGATCTGTCTAAAGGAGTTGAGCAAGTTAAAAGATCACCGGTTGTTTTTTGGGTCAGAGGTAGCTAGTGGTCCAAAAATGTACAGAGCACTTAATTTTTCATGGGGTCCGAGCTAGGATTCCGACCTCTAATGTTGCGAAAAAAACTCCAAATCTCATGAACAGTTTCATCACAAAATGTTCAAATACGAATGATCAATATCGAGAGTTGTTTCAAGGAACCTTCAGGCCCGCAGTAAGATACACTAATAATGTATATCTCATGTCGAGAATGTTATGTAATGTGTTATAGTATGTACCTCATATACATTGCCGTTAGTCATCATTACTTTTCTTGTTATTTTTAGATGATATGTTGAATCATTACGTGCTCTAGATTTCATCGAAATTGGTAAGTCTTGTCTAAAAAATTCACGTGCGTAACAAGATAGGTCCGTTTTAGGCCATGATCTAGAATATGTGAAACTTCAAAATTTCAACTCTTAGATCTACTCGTACTAAATACAATGAATGAAAATTTTGAAAGTTGAACTTTTTCCTAAATCTTGCTAAAATTTTGAAACGCGTCACCTTTTGCGATCAATAAATGTGGTATATATTGGATTGCAATAGAGAGAACAAAAGTTGTATTAAAGAGTGGCATTGAAGTGTTGAAACATTTTGTTCATGAACTGCTTTAAAGAAGTTTCTTACATGACTTGCCAGTTGTTCCAACTCGATCACGAATAATTCAAATAATAACTAATGCTGCAGGACCCTCCTCACGCTCTTCCCTCCAAACTCCTGACACAACCCCACTTTAAAATACCCTCCATTCGTAACGAATTACAAGCAGAACCTGCAGAACCACGGTCCCCACGCAGTAAAGATTTATGACTCATAATATTAACTTGTTTTTAGCTCATTATTCTTTTTTCTTTACCTCATGTCAACGTGATCTAAAAAATAAATAATTTAACATGATTTTTGTTTCAAGAGAACATTATTTCCACTCCTTAATTTACAATCCACATTTTTTATTTTCTCGAAATAATGTGTATGAGGAGCAATTATTCCATCATAGTAGACTACCATGTGACAGTGTCAAAAAAATATTTGATATGATCCATAGAGTTGCTACATTGCAACAGAGCTGAATGCATGGACAGAAAAAATATGTAAAATAATGTTCATGGTATGATCAACAAGACGTGTATCATGTGAACCAATTAGGTCAACCCAAATCACAATAAGTGTATGGTGATTTGAGACTGTATAATAATTTCTACCGGATGGGATAATAGATAATTAAGTTTGAACCATTAAGGAAAACATTTCCTAAGCGACCTTCTTGTAAAAAGCACGTAACTCTGTTCTCTTCCCTCGTTTGGAGACATAACTCTTTCCAGATGTATGTTCATGATTGTTAAGACATGCATGTTCATATCAAACTACTATGTTGGATGATAAAAGCAAGGGTCCAATAATTAGGTAGTGAGTTGCATTAGATAATCACCTCCTACCTCAAGCCGGTGAAGACAAATGCGTTCAAATATGAAACAGATGGATAGATTATGTAACACGAAAACGGGTCACTGCCCATTTCAGAGTAGTTGAAACTTGATTAGAATCTTTTTTCAATATAAGGGGAACTGACAAGGAGGGGTTACCTAGCTCCTCATATAATACTAATCTTCTTAATTTAGAATTATATGAAGTGTCTTCGTTAGTAAACATCCCACAAAAATAGAATCGAAGTAGTTGATCTTTGCTGTCTTGCAACCTGCTAATTATATATGTGTAGCATGTGCTTAATGTATAATATATAAATCTTCATGCATATGCATATGCATGGTATGGAAGTTCACCGATAACAACCATGTAAGACAGTTCGAGTTACTATAGTGTGGAAATTAAAATATCAGTTTCCTATAATGACAGACTATATGTATGTATCAACTTTGTAAATATATTGCTTATTTGAAAGGAAAAAAAATTATAAATTTATCAGTAATTGATTATGTGTGTGTGACGGTTCGATAGAGTAACAACTATATATGAATATTGATGGTTTTTAGCGGGTCTATTGTTCCATAAAGTCAGTTTAAATAACGAAAGAGATCTTGCAATGCACTAATTTAAACCATTTGCATTACTTCTAGATCTCAACCCTACACAATCACAAAGATCTAGCAAACTCTACTGTCTCTACAGAAGTAACAGTGAAAACCCTATCAATGAAAACTTTAGTAGCCCGTTTCCCCCATTTTCCTACATGTTGTTATCTAAATCATACCAAATTAATTGATAATCATTGTATGCCCAATGCATGAAAAGAAATATTTGAAATGCAACTAATAATGACGGTCAACTGAAATGAGTATCTCAATTTAACTAATTTTTCAATAAATTAATAACTTTATTTATTAATTCAAAAATGATATACGCAAAAATTTAATTTAGGTGTGAGACTAATTCATCTATTTATATTATTTAAAACAACATCATACAACGAAATGAAGAACGTAATCATACATTAGAGTCCACATAAAAAATCATATTAATAAATTTGACAAGTCGATCACGTCATGTCCTCTAACCTCTAATCTCATATATCTTTACAATAACTAGCAAATTATAATGAGTTAAAAGATTACTAGTTGAGGTTGGGTTGACCGTTGACCTCTCCAATCCGTTCGAGTTTACCGCCATACTTGTGGACTTAATTATTAACCTTCCCCACTTTTTTTTTTTTTGTTTGGAGAAGATATTAACCTTCCCCACTTAAGACACTAAAACTCGACGCTTAAACACTTAATTATTCCGTTACAAAATATTATTTAAATTATTGACCCATCCCTACACAATGGCAACTTCGTAATAATCTCCGATACCAAACCCAAAATCCAACACTTGTCCCTCTATTTTTTGACTTAACTTTCACCTTTCGCTTTTTGTGTCCGTTGAAACCGCACTCTCTCTCATTCACCAAGATCCTGTAATGGCCTAACTCGATTACTCGACTTTAACTTCAAGCCATTTCCTCCTCCTCTTCAACAAACACTCCTCTCTTCCTTCTCACATTTTCACTCAAGCCTCCAACTCCTCCACCTCGCCGGAAACAATGTCGGCGTCCGGCGACGATATTCCATCTCCGAACACCTCCCTCTCCCACAAGCTCACCTCCAAAACCGAGCTCCTCAACCTCAAGCTCTACGTCGTGATCGCAATCCTCCTCGCCGGCGTCTTCGCCGCGTTCCTCCTCGTCTTCCTCTGCGTCCGCGCCCATCGCGTCTCGCGTCGCCGGAAGAGCCGCATCCGCGTGAAGCACAGCTCCGGCTCAATCCCTCTCGTCTCCAAAGAGATCGCCGAGATCAAGGAGCCTCGTCCGGATCCTTCTCCTCCTCCTGCCGCCGCCGCCGAGGGCAAAATCGGAAACGAAAAGTTGAAGGAAGCACGACCGACTGAACCGACCGTTGATGTGGAAAATGGGAAAAGGAGGAGCGGGGAGGGTGACGTGTTCGGGTGGGGCCGGTGGTATAGCCTCAGGGAGCTGGAAACTGCGACACGTGGATTCACGCCAGAGAATGTGATTGGAGAAGGAGGGTACGGCGTCGTTTACCGGGGATCTTTGCAGGACGGCTCTGTTGTCGCCGTCAAGAACCTTCTTAATAACAAGTACGTCGGCTTTTTACTTAATTTTGGGTATTTTGCCCTTTTCATTTTTCATTTTTCTTTTCTCTACGAAATTCATATTTTCTTAGATCGAAGCTAGTAGATGTAGCAGGTATCAATAATGCTCTTTCTTGTTGGTCCGAAGTAATATAAATCTTTCTGGCATGTTTCATGTTTGGACATTTTATATTCGATTAGTTTATGTAGTCGCACATGAGCTCTAGCTTGGTAGGGGAAGGATTTAAAAACTGCGTTGAAATCTTTGCTGCGAGTAAAAAAATAAGAATAAACAAAAGTAAAAACCTATTCCTTGGATGATGGATCTGTGTCAACTCTGTGTTTTGTCTTCTCTTCGTAGACTAAGACAACGGTTAAGCTCTGTAGCCTGGTATACAGAGTCAATTTTATTTGATCACAATTTACTGACGTGGAATTTACCAGGGAATATGGCAAGTAAATTCTTTGTTCACCAAATATACTTAACAAATAGCAGATAATATGTCACTAGACCAAATGAGGTCCGATACGTAATCTAATCATTTATCTAACAAAATTTAGTATAACACTAGTGAAAATAAAATAAATAAATAAATAAATAAAGATTAAGTTGTTCATGCCACATATCATATGGTCAATTTGGTATGTCACATCATCTTATTGTTGTTTTGCACGAAATTGTGTATTTTGCTGTTGCTTTGTTTGATTAAAAAGAAAAAGTGACTGCCTTTGTTCCGCGGTACTAGCGAAAACCTAGTGTAATCATTTAGCGAGTTGAGGTCTAATACAGTATAATCGTTTAGAGAGCAAAATTTAGTGTAACACTAGTGAAAACTAAGAAAAAATTAAGATTAAGTTATTCGTGATCTGATATGTCACATGGTTAATTTGGTATTTCACATCATCTCATTGTTGTTTTGCACGTAATTGTGTATTTGGCTTTACAATTAGCACAGTTGTTGTTTGATTGGATAACCGATAACATATGCTTTGTTTGATTAAAAGAAAAAGTGACCGCCTTTGTTCCGCGGTACTAGGAAAAGAAAATGATTAGTTTAAGCTTTAATCACTTTATTCTTCATTCTTTCTCTCTTTTTACTATTTACAATATAATATATTTGAACTTTGTGCTTTCCAAACTTCCATTCATGCCTCAATGCTATGTTGTGCTTTACACAGTAGCTTGTTACCACTTTAATTGATCAAAATGTATGTGAGGCACTGAGACTTCATCATCAAAAGATTCCAATTCTGAAATTAAACAAAAGGGGTTGGTAAGATAATGCCTGTGCAATTACAAGGTCATAAGTTTTCGACTGGACATTGTAGTAGTCAGAACATTTGCCAATTCCTTTTATATGAATGCGAGCTAGCATGTTGACATAACCATATATTTAGAATTATATATGTTTCTGTTAACTAAAATCTACTTGCTTGTAATCTTATGTATAGGGGTCAGGCTCAGACAGAGTTTAAGGTGGAAGTGGAAGCCATAGGAAAAGTAAAGCATAAAAACTTGGTTGGTCTAATTGGTTATTGTGCAGAAGGTGCTCAAAGGTAACTCCAGTATCATGTTTTCCATTAAATGATGACCAAAATTGCTCGTTTTCTAACATATCCGTGGGGACTTTTATTGACTTCAAGGATGCTTGTATATGAATATATTGATAATGGGAATTTGGAGCAGTGGTTGCATGGTGATGTTGGGCCTGTCAGCCCTCTGACTTGGGATATCAGAATGAAGATAGCCATTGGAACCGCAAAAGGGTGTGATAATTTTCTCTTCTCCTTGTTCAGTTCAGCTGTTCTGATTCTTAAAAGCAAAGCTAGCTATAAGCCTCAATATGCTTTTCATTTGCCCTATGAGCTAGCAGTCAACTATAGCTGTAATCCATTGCTTCTGCATTTATTTTCTGTCTTTCAGCATTAGATCAATTACTTGTAACTTTCCTCTTACAGGCTGGCCTATTTACATGAAGGGTTAGAACCCAAAGTGGTGCACCGTGATATAAAATCCAGTAACATTCTTCTGGACAGAAAGTGGAACCCAAGAGTATCAGATTTTGGTTTGGCCAAACTCTTGGGACCTGAGTCAAGCTATGTGACTACACGTGTAATGGGGACATTCGGGTTAGTTCTTGCTCAAATCCTAAAATCTTGTTTCATCAATGTGTTACCCAGTTTGATATCTCAACTATGTAGTATTGATTCTTTATTGTAATTGCTGTAGATATGTTTCTCCAGAGTATGCAAGTACAGGTATGCTTAATGAGGGCAGTGATGTATATAGTTTTGGAGTTCTACTTATGGAGATAATTACAGGAAGAAGCCCGATTGACTATTCCAGACCAGCTGGAGAGGTAAAATCAACTTTCCATTTTCTGCTTGCTAAAAGGACTTATTCCATGTAATAACTGTTCTGGTTGGTGCATAACAGATGAACCTGGTTGATTGGTTTAAAGGAATGATTTCAAGTCGCCGTGGGGAGGATATATTAGATCCATTGATAGAAGTTCAGCCCCCTCCAAGAGCTTTGAAGCGAGCATTGTTGGTTTGTCTCCGCTGTATAGATTTAGATGTCCATAAGCGGCCAAAAATGGGGCAAATTGTTCATATGCTTGAGGCAGAAGACTTTCCTTTTCGTTCGGTGAGTCCTTTATATCATGTCCTTATCCATCCCACACAAAAATACCACACAGGCACACACTTTTACATAAAGTCATGGAGCTGTTGTATCAATTTCATAAGAACCAAGTTCAATGCACACAAAATTGCAGGCATCACACTAGAAAAAATTACAGTGCTCTGGTACATATATAGACATTTTAGTTAAATGAGACACCATATGCCTTATAAGCAACTGATTGTCCCTTCGAGGCAAAACATTGGAGTGTTACCCTCACTCTCGGCAAATAGCTACCTCCAATTGGGTGATCTCATAGAAGTCTAGATTAAGGCAGAGGTACCACTTGGTCCATGCTCGGAACTTATCAATCACTCAATCTGTATAGTGCCTTAAAAGATGCACAGTAGATCACTAGATTACTTGTATCATATTTTCAGCAAATTTTCTTAGACAGCAAGACATTAGTCTCCTTTTACCATGTTCTCCACTATCAGCTTCTTCCTAAGCTTCCATTTTATGACCTGCAGGAAACCCGATCAGCTCGATAGACAGAAATATCGTCTCCCTTCCTGTGCAGTTGAATCCAATAATCCATTATCCGTCCGACTATTGCTGGGTAGTGAAGCAGAGAATCTAGGTGGAGATCCTCCTTTTTGGCTGATAAGTGGTATAGGTCCTGATGCCGTTCACTCCATTTCATGACCCTGCATTAGTAGTATATATAGAAGTTACACGCCGTGAAACTGTTCTTACATTTTTTGGTGTACTACAACATCATACTTAGAGATGAGATTGTAAATATGAACTTGTAAGTTTTTATATGCGATGGTGAACTATGTTAAAGACAATTTCTTCATCAGTTTCACGAGATTATTAGAAGATTTGAATACATACACTCTTTATTGACACATACATGGCATCAAACAGTTTTATTTTTATTTTTTATTTTTGCTTTTCGGAGAAAAAAAGAGTCAGAAGTTATATTTATAGGATGTGAGAAGTTTTTTTTTTTTTTTGAGAGAATTGTAAACTCATTGCATTGATCAACGAAATTACACATAATGACCTATCCATATGAGACTATCAAAAGAGTCACTACCTAAGTAATTCAACATTTTTAAAGATCATGAAGCCCTGCCAAAATCTATCTTAGAACATCCTAGAGAATCAAAAAGCTGAGATGTCCCGAATATTTTTGGCGACAAAACTCATTCTTGAGCTGTACCCGGAGCCATCTCCATCAGGAGAGGACTCACACATACCTCCTCAAAAACCACTTTCTCCCTCGAAGGAGTTTCATCTCCCATCACAGGCAAGTCATTGCCCACCTGTGCTTCAGCAGTCTCACCAATAGTAATCTTTCGAACCACTCTCTTACTGCGAACCTTTGGTCCCAACTGATCCTTGGACCCTTTAGGCCTACCCCGCTTAGTCTTCAAAGGTGAGAAGTTATATTTGTACAATGTAAGATGAGAGGTGAGAAATAAAATGCCAGAAGTATATCTATAGAATGTGGAATGAGAAGCTATTCTTGACAGTTTTATTCTTTTTTTGAATTTAAAATTTTTATTTATAAGTTTGTTACTTACAATAATATCCTTCATATATTAAAAATTATTTTAAATTAACTTATGGTCTAAGGATATTTATGTTATTTCACATCCACTTTGACTGACAAAGCGAGTTTTTTTTTTATTTTTTTGAATCAAGGAAATAACTTCATATATTAAAACTCAATGGAGTTGATTACAATTTGTACTTACATGAGCAATTGCCTAGCATGATTAGCTATAATGAGTCACGCTCATACTACCGCCAGCAATACCAGCTCCCGCCATAAGAGTCACCTATGGGAACATAGCCAAGCAGGCTATCGCCTAGGCCCCGGCTTACCCCCAGATCAGCACTGACGCGCCGCCACGCGTCGCGCCAACACAGCATCAGAAGCTCCAGAAGCTGGGAACTGAAGCATATCAGTCCCACATCGAAAACATGGAGAAGATCAGCTCTCTCCTCACCTATAAAAGGTTCTCTCCTCTCTCCTCATTAATTACGCATCTATTACTTACCTACTGTTACCATGTCAAAGCAAATACATTGAGGCATCGGAGAAGAGAAGATCGCCCGACGCGATCTCCCTCTAACGCCCCTTTTGTATTTCACTTGACAGGTAGCGGAAGTACTGAAAATATCAAGTAACGGTCCGCCCACCGGACCTGTATTGATCATAGTTTAGCTACCGCTGAACTCTGAACATTAACATTGGCGCCGTCTGTGGGAATCCCTTGAACAAAAGGCTACCCCACAACCACCATGGCTAACGGCAGCGGGGGAAACGCTGAGGAGCAAGCGGACCAGTCTGCCAACCCCCACCCCGCCAACCCCGTGGCTAGAGTTGAACCAGCGGTCAACGTTATCCGAGCACTATTCAACACTCCAACCAACCCTAGCATTGGTCCCCAGGGCTCATCCTAGGTCCAGCAGACCCAAACTGCAACGGAGGCCCAGCTGGGCAGCAGTCGCCCACCGGTCCAGGACCTTGCCGTTATGGACGAGCTGGCATTGACGGATCTCCACAAAGCAAACAAGGAGCTCGAGCAAGAGCGTCGGGAGAAGGCGGAAGGCCAAAAACAAGTGGCCATGCTAGTGTCGAGGTTCGACGAATTGAAAAAGGAGCTGGTGGCAAACGCTAATACAGCACAGAGCGAACAGTCACGGAGCACTAGACGCAGTCGACCCAACATCGGTGGAATTGTACCTGTACCAATCATACAGATGCAAGTACCGCTGAACCCACCGAAATTAATGGACCCACCTCCTCCGCCCCGCCTAATGATGGAGTAGGAAGCAGAATCACAACCAAATAGCAACCGCTCCGCAGCAAGAGCTAGGACTGAAGGTAACCCACCTGTCGCTAGGTAAGGGCCAATCTGGCGGAACCTCCAAGCGGGGCCAACTGACGATGCCACCACCATAATACTGGAAAGGATGTAGCAGTTGGAGCAGAGGCTATCCCTGGCGGAGGCAGACGCCCCAGCTCCAATACTAAATCCACTTTTCACATCCAAACCAGGCCATTCACCACCATGATCCTGCAGGTCGTCAGACCAGCACACGCAAAGACACTAAAGATGTCACATTACAGCGGCACGTCTGACCCATTAGTCCACATGGACATCTTCAAATATGTCACCAACAACAAGGGATTTGATGATGCCACCCTCTGCCACTTGTTCAGCGAAACATTGGATAGTGAGGCAATGAGCTAGTTCTTTGAATGCCAGCCAGGATCCATCGACTCATTTCAAGGACTGTCAAATGCTTTCCTTGCTCAGTTCATCCTGTTGGCTGCCGGACATCACAACACAACTCAACTGTTCAACCTCAAGCAGGGGACAGAGGAAACATTAAAGGCGTTTGTCACCAGATGGCAGGCAGCAACGTCTCAATGTCGCGATCTTGATAAGACAATGGCACTGGCAGCCTTCAAGCAGGGACTCCTCAAGGGGCCATTCCTCTATTACCTCAATTACAATCATCCAAATGCCGCTTATGACCAGGTCATGAGCGAGGCTGTCATCCATGCACAGGCAGAATTCATCACGTACGGAGAAAGCCGACCACCACCACCAACACCTGTAAAGTCAGCCCATCCCTTCTCCAGCCATCGGGAAACCGCTAGCAAGACCACCGCTACACCACCAATTGACAAGAAGAAAGAGTGGCAACAAGACAACTACCAGAGCAAGCGGCAGAGGGACCAACATTACAATAGGGGCAACCGCTCATCTCATTGGGATAACCGTAATAAACAGACGGAGTCCTCCTAGCGGCATGCAATGTTTACAGTCCTCACGGCATCATACGAGGATATATTCAACCAGTGCAAAGATTAGATTCCGCCACCACCCCTAAGAAAGTACCCAAGGGTGGGAAAGCTCATAAACACTGGAAAATGATGTAAATACCACGAGGATAACGAACACAATACCAACAACTAGCACGCTCTCAAAATAGCCATCGAAACTTTATACCGAGATGGTAAGATGGAGCTATTCAAAGTGGGCCAACTGCCACCAGTGGTCGCCAACATTGAACCAATGGGCCGTATCAACACCATCGACGGTGGTGCCCCAATCACCAACATGTCTCATAGGGAAAAGAAGCGCTATGCACGTGCTAACCACCCAAACGAAATTTGCAACATCCAAAGACTGGTTGGGAACCCATTACCTTCTCGGAGGAAGAGGAGCGTGGAGTACATTTGCCCCACGAATAGGAAGAGTCATTGTTGACAGTGGTTCCACTGTAAATATCATCTTCAACGGTTGTTACAGCAAACTCCTACGGAATAGGAAATTACTACAGGATCATGAGCCATTACTTATTTTCTCTGATGACGTCACACAACGATTGGGTTCTGACTACATGCGACTGGTTATTGGCACTAGCCCACGTATGGCAGACATCCACACGGAGTTCATTATTGTAGACTACTTCAGCTCATATAATGCCATTATTGGTCGACCAACGCTCAACAAGCTCAAGTGCATCATAGCCGGATACATGCTTCTCATGAAGTTCCCTATGCCCAACTGGACAGACTGTGTCAAGGGAAGTCAACAACTCGCACGAGAATGTTATTCCACAATCATGGCACGCTGGGCGCGCCGCCATGAGATCTTAACGGTGGGAAACCATGCACCAGCACCAAATATCTTTGAGGACCGTAGGGAGGACGAGAAGAAATATGTCAAAAAAGAGCCTGTCAACTCAAAAACTTCCTTAAGGGTCATCAGCATCTCAGGAGAACACCCTGAGCCGACAGTCCGCATTGGTGCTCAGCTTGACCAAGCAGTAGCGGATGAGCTCACCCAATTTCTATGTGACAACGCAGCCATCTTTGCATGGTCCTATGCTGACATGCCAGGCATCTCCCCTGAGATCATAACGAACAAATTGAGCATCAAACCATCCTCCTACCCTGTCAAGCAGCGGCGAAGGGCCTTTGATGAGAAAGGTATCGTGCAATAGGAAAAGAGGTTGCCAAGCTCAGAACATTGGATTCATCCGCCAAGTCAATTACCCTCAGTGGATATCCAACTTGGTCATGGTCAAAAAGCCTAGCGGAAAGTGGAGGATGTGTGTCGACTTCAAGGGCCTCAATAAGGTCTGCCCCAAGGATAGCTTCCCGCTACCTCGCATAGACCAACTGGTCGATGCAACCGTTAGACACGAGCTGCTCAGCATGATGGACGCATTCTCCGACTACAACCAGATTAAGATACACCCCGGCGACCAGGAGTGCACCTCCTTCACCACCAACAAGGGCCTATACTGCTACAATGTCATGCCTTTCAGTTTTGAAGAACGCCGGGGTAACTTACCAGCGGTTGATGAATGTCATATTCGCTGAACATCTGGGAAGAATCATCGAGGTCTACTTGACGACATGTTGGTAAAAAGCATCAAGGCTAGCGGACACGTGGCAAACCTCAGAATCATATTCACCATTCTCTTGGCTTATGGCATATGTCTCAACCCAGAAAAATGTTTCTTTGGCGTCAACGCTAATAAATTTCTTGGTTACATAGTCAGTGAACGGGGTATAGAAGCCAATCCTGACAAGGTGCAGGCCATCCTCAACATGAAGGCTCCAGAGTGGAAGAAGCACGTTCAAAGCCTCCAAGGCAAACTAACCGCCCTTTCTCGGTTTATCTCCAGACTTACTGACAGATGTCTCCTATTCTTCAAAATTATGAAGACAACCTACAAGAAGGTCATCGACTGGAACCCAGACTGTGAGGCAGCGTTCCAAAGCTTAAAGAATACTTGGCAATTGTCCCACTCCTTTCTATTCCTGTACAAAGGGAGACATTGTATATATACCTAGCGGTATCACAGTTAGCGGTAAGCTGTGCCATTGTCCAGCGGGACGGTCACGAGGAGCTCCCCGTATTCTACGCCGGCAGAGGCATGTACGGGGCAGAAATAAGATATCCCCCACTGGAGCAGCTTGCTCTGCTCTTGCACTCATCGACGCCGCCAGACGCCTCCGCCAATACTTTCTGGCCCACACAATCCATGTCCTAACAAATCAACCGCTAAGACAGGTAATGCAGACCCTGAACACTCAAGGCGCCTCAGCAAGTGGGCCATCGAGCTCAGCGAGTTTGACATTGACTACAAGCCTAGGACCGCCATGAAAGGCCAGGCGGTAGCGGACTTCATTGCTGAGCTCACGGAGCGTCAGGTTGAAACTGGCACAGAGGCTGAGCCCGGCACAGAAATAATAACCGTTGACGACCCAACCCCCCATCACTCAGACTGGAACCTACACATGGACTGCTCCGCTTGGGCAAAGGCTAGTGGGGCTGGCGTCATCTTGACTGGGCCGGGGGACTGAACGTGGAATACGCATTGAAGTTCAATTTCAAAGCCTTTAACAACATGGCGGAGTACGAAGCACTCATTGCCGGCTTAATTCTCGCCATCGATTAGGGGGCTGACAGCATCAACATATTCAGTGACTCTCAGCTAGTCGTTAACCAAGTCAACAATAGTTTCCAAGCCAAAGATCAACAGCTAGAAACATACTTGGGATATGTCAAGACGCTTCTCAAAAAAATTCAAATTCCACACCATTACACAGATCCCCAGGGAAAAGAACGCCAAGGCTGATTCACTGGCAAGACTGGTAACCGCTCAACCACACCAAAGTCCTGCGGACATAAGGGTGGAGAGTCTTGACAGACTAAGCATCACAAAAAACCTAGCAGAGATTTTTAACATTGAAGTTAACCCCAGTTGGATGGACGAAATCATCGAGTATAAACGCAATGGGACACTGCCAGCGGATAAAGTCGAAGCACGACAACTCCAGCGGAGAGCAACCCGCTACAACATCCAGAATTGCAAACTTTACCGTCAGGGTTTCACTCACCCCAACCTCCGGTGTCTAACCCCAGAGGAAGGAAATGTCGTACTTGCAAAGATACACGGAGGGGAATGTGGAAACCACTCAGGCGCCAGATCCCTGGTCAATTGCACAATACGACAGGGCTACGTTTAGCCTAGGCTCGGCGACGATGCCAGAAACATATCAAAGTCCTGCCACAAATGTCAACAATATGCTGACCTCCCACATGCCCCGGCGAAACCCCTTTCAATCATCATTGACCCATGGATTCACTCAACTTGGGGCCTGGATTTAATAAGAAAGTTCTCAACCGCAAAAGGACACTTCAAGTACATCATCGTCGCCATCGACTACAATAGCAAGTGGATAGAGGCGGAACCGCTGACAGCAATAACTACCGCCAAGGTAACTCACTTCCTCTGGAAGAACAACTACTGCCGCTATGGCGTCCCCCATACAATCATCACAGACAACGACACGTAGTTCAACAACAAAGAACTTATATCCTTCACCGCTAACATGGGCACCCGGATAAGTTTTGCATTTGTTGCTCACCCCCAAACCAATGGCCAAGTCGAGGTAGCAAACAAGATAATCGAAAAGCTGCTAAAAAAGAAACTGGACGATGCCAAAGGTTTATGGGTGGAGAAGCTGCCTGAAGTCCTGTGGGCCATCAGGACTACCCCAACTTTCGCCACTGGTAAAACACCATTCTACATGATGTTCGGAACAGAAGCTGTCCTACCTATCGAGGTCACTCAACCCACCGCTAGAGTCGAAGGCTACTGCCCTGAGACAAATGGCGAAGGCATCAGCATGGACAAGGACCTCATAGAGGAGAAACGACACAAGGCCCATTTACACAATTTGCAAAACAAACAGCAGGTATCGCGTTTCTACAACTCCAGGGTCAAGGCCCGGAACCTCCAACTGGGGGACTGGGTAATGAAGGAGGTCATCCCACCACCAACGTCACTCCGCCCAACTTGGGAAGGTCCATACAAAATTATGGAAGTTGTTAGCCCCGTCACCTTTTATTTAATGGACAAGGATGACGTCATAACGACCCATCCTTGGAATATCGAACACCTTCGATATTACTACAAATAGTCATGCCGCTACCCAAGAGCATCTTGACTTAGCTAAATTTTTGTTCAATATTTAGCTAAGGGAAGCTACCCAACAGGTACAACCCCACTTTTGTAAACGCTGATCCGTTAGCTACCAATGAAACGAGGAATTATTCAAACCATTGTTGCCAAACCCATGCACAAGAATTAACTGACAACGCCAACAACATTCGGCGGACCACGTCCGCTACCTCGTGCACTTGGAACAATTTTAATTCCTTTATTGTTTTGATTGACTAACAAAAACACAGATCAAGGCTCTAACAGTATGGCGGCATACAACTAACATAATCAACGACGAGTACCACAGAAAAAATCTCGAAATCAAGTAACCAGTTGAATATATTGGGGATCGGGATTCCCCGTCCAAAGATGTTTCTAAATTACAAAACAGCCTTAGCGGCAAAAAAAAAAAAAAAAGAGGTCTCAGCGGCACTACAAAGTAATGGCCTGTCTTTATGGGTTCTGGGGAGCTGCAGCGCCATCCTCGCCTGCCTGCAGCGGTTGTTGCTCGGACATGTGGCTTGTTTAATCGGACCCACGAGCGGTCGGACTGGGAGTCACGATGGTACCATCCGGTCGAGTATGTACAGCCAGAAAGCTGGCATGCGAAACCTCAGACTACGTAGGAGGTGGAGTCCACTGAGAGTCGTCTGTCGGATGTTCACCACTCTCCCCACTTCCTGAACGAACACCCTTAGCCTGAGTGGGAGTCACACCACTCGCAGGAGGCACTGTCTGCCCTGATGGCCTAGCAGGCTGGATGCCTTCACCCAATCCATAGCACCCTTCTGGTTCAGCAGCTCCAGGTTAGCGGTAGCACCAGACTTTGCCGCCTCCGCCATTGCATGTTTATACTTGGCGGACTGCTTGAACGCCTCCACAGCGGCGGCCTCCGTACGGCTCCTATCCACTTCCCACCGGGCAACCTCACCCTCCAACCTCTTCACCTCGGCGGACTTGGCGACAGAGTACCACTGAAGGATCTCAATCTTCTTGATCTTAGCCGCCAGTTGATCCTTCAGCAGACGTCTTCCCCATCGGCGGAACCACTAGCTGCGCTATTGCTCGCTAGCCTCTCCTCACGCCGCTCTCGTCCGCCATCATCTTCCCTGGTCCTAGAACTCTCTGGTCGCCCATCTCGAGCCATAGCCATGTCCAAGGGTATGGTTTGTAAGGATTCAATGTCTAGCGGTTCCGACAGTGAGGTTCTTGTAGGGGCAGATGGACGCAACGAATCAATAAATATCCTATCCACTTCTAAACGACACGTCAGACCCGGAATCCTCACTGCTCGAGATCAATACGACGCTAGCCATCACAAACCCTAAAACCCAAACCAGTTAGTTCACATAAGATCTAAGCTACCCCTACGACAATTTTCACCCAGGAACATCAAGAATAGTTACCTAGATTTGACCAAAACAAGAACACCAACCCACACTAACCCAGATTCGACCATCTAGCAAATCCCTAAACCTCATCTCTATCAAATACACCAGAAGAGACCCCCCAAAACGCATGTTACACCCTCAGAACACACAAGCGAGAAACAAAAACCACTCAAATCGAAAACCCAGAAAGTAGCAGAGCAGCAAAAAAAAAAAAAAAACTGAAATGGCTCAGAATCACTAACCTGCTGGTGTGGGAATCAGGAGCGTTCGAACTTTATGCCTTCACTTCCGGAGATCCCTTTCACCAAAACACCGATCTCTCGCTCAAGTGGCGGAGGTCACCTCTCGAATGCCAGAGGATAGAGCTTGAGGACGAGGAGAAAGTTTGAAGTAGAGATAATGGCGACAACTTCTGGTTTTCCCGCACTTTTAATGTCAACATCAATCAAATCTAGGCCGTCCGCCAAAAAGCGACTTTACTCTCTAGCCACACACATGTCCCATGATAGCATTTAGCTTCCGGAATAACTGAGGCGTCGCCTCGGAGACTGAGTCGATAATTACTCACATTAATTATGAAGAGACGGGCGTGCTGAGGATTTACAATCCCAAACGCTAGACAGACGCATGACGGCCACGTGGCAGAAGCCATCAAAGGGGACGAGTATGCCAATCGTCCAGGTTCAATGCCCCTACGCCAGAGGTAACTTCTCCCTCCTATCTTGCAAGCGAGTCTCCGCTATGCGCAACACCGCTAGCGAAACTTCTCCTTATCTTGCAAGCGAGTCTCCGCTACGCGCAACACCGCTAGCGGAACTTCTCCCTCTTATCTTGCAAGCGAGTCTCCACTACACGCAACACCGCTAGCGGAATTTCTCCCTCTCATTTGGGAGGCAATAGTCGCTTCTAAGCAAAACATCGCTAGCAAATGTCTCGCAAACATCAGTCCCCGCGACGCTACCACCCCCTTACCCTCGACGGAGGTATTCCCGCCACCTCCGATTCCTCAGGCTACGCCTCATACGGCCGCTATTCGGCGTTGCATTAAAACCATGGTCTTCTGGCACAAGTACGGGGACACGTCAACAGTCTTCGACGGCCCTGATCAGGCACGTTGACCCCCGCCACTTGGGTATCAAAGTTTGGGCTCGCTACCTAACACCCTCTGTTCAACATAGATCCCCTCAACAAACAATACACAGACCAAAAGGAGGTCTATCTTAGCCGGGCAGTGGGGGACTCCCTGGGGGACCTAGCAGGGGCCCACCCGAAAGGGTATAAAGCGTTTGCGTAATAAGTCCATGGTTGACAACGCACTGACGCTAATTATGCTTTGCAAGTTTAGCGGGAGTAACGCTTCAAACCGCTAAGCAACTCCCCAACCAAGATTGCCCTCCTTGACTGGGGACTTGGGGGACTTGTACTTACAGAGCATTTGCCTAGCATGATTAGCTATAATGAGCCACGCTCATACTACCCCCAGCAATACCAGCTCCCGCCATAAGAGTCACCTATGGGAACACAGGACGCGCCGCCACGCGCCGCGTCAACACAGCATGAGAAGCTCTAGAAGCTGGGAACTGAAGCATATCAGTCCCACATCGAAAACATGGAGAAGATCAACTCTCTCCTCACCTATAAAAGGTTCTCTCCTCTCTCCTCATTAATTACGCATCTATTACTTACCTACTGTTGCCATGTCAACGCAAATACATTGACTAACTTAGGCATCGGAGAAGAGAAGACCGCCCGACGCGGTCTCCCTCTGACGCCCCCTTTGTATTTCACTTGACAGGTAGCGGAAGCACTAAAAATATCAAGTAGCGGTCCGCCTACCGGACATATGTTGATCATAGTTTAGCTACCGCTGAACTTTGAACATTAACACAATCATATCGTGACACATCCAGAAAACATTCTGGAGCATTATCAAACCACAATAGAATTGTGCTAGCCTCAAGCCAAAATGATCATTAGATATTATTCCCCTGCTATCTACAGACATAACAAGAAGATATGGTAGTACCTACAGTGGTACATAAAGATATGTCCACTCATTGAACATCCATCGCTCACTTATAATTTCCTAAACCCTAAAGTACCTAAGAAAGCAAGATTGGGACCCAACAAGTCCATAGCAATATTAGTGGAACGTACCAACCAACAATGGGGTATATGGGAGTAAAAGAGTCGCATGTATAGGAACCGGAGGTTTTGGCTTCACCACAGGAGTAGACGATGACTACGCCATAACCACACTGTGGGCAAGTCCCTGCTATCTACCAGGTCATGCCAAAATCACCGTACATCTAACAAAGACCCTGCACGTTCAAATATTCAAAATATAACTCTTCAGAAAAAGAATCCCATAAACGATTGTTAACTTTAAATAGAAGTAATTGGTCGATGTTCACAACGACAAGAACCAGTAACACCTCTTCTCACTACAATCGCCTTTTGTTAATGTGAAGGAAATGACTCAAAGATAATTCGATCTACGAAGCCATTTCATATCAATATTGGTTATAAGGAGGCATTAAATTTATACCGAGACCGGCAAGAGATGGAAGGACTGCCATCACGTGGTCGACGATATAAAAGTTGGCTACATCATCCTAACCATACGATAGTATAAGGATCAATTGAGAGAACTAGTTGTTTGTCCCCTTGACAGGTATATCGGTAGAGGAAACGATTGTTGTGATGCATGCGGATGACAATCTTGCCAGAAATCATCTAGATTTAGCTCATTGTCGCCATGAATCTCTCGAGCACAATGAGAGTGGAATCTAACGAACCCAATAAACGAAAAACAAAAAAGGATGATGACCCATCATCGTTTTTACTTGCACCGTTTCTCTGATGACTTACAAATGAGAGACAAATCTCATTAGACTAAATGGTACTTGGTTATTAGAATTATTTTGCCCTATGCACCTTGTTTATTATTACATTTGTTCATTTTGAGCCATATATGACTTGTATTTTTAGCTCCAACATGTATCCGTAAATTATCCTATAGAACATTTCATTGCACGATAACAACAAATAATATTAACCAATTAGAGCGTAGAAAGGAAAAAAAATACCACAAGATAAATCTAGAAAGTATAACATTTGTTCTTAATTTTTTTTTATTACATCAAGATTAAGAAGTACAACAACTAATCTTGTGTAAATCGAACTCACGATCTCCCACTTACGAATGAGAGACTTATGCCACTAGACCAAATGATAATGGGCTTTTGTTCTTAACTCCTTTTACATAAGTTTCTTATTTTATACAGAAACTGAAATTTATTGAAGCATCGGATAATATTTATCTAGTCATGCATGCTTCTATCATTTTTTTTTTCGTGGTAACTATTCTAACGGGGGAGAAGATATAGAAGCACTGCATGGAATAGTTTGAAGAAAAAGCTCATAATTGAGCATTGTTTTCCACGAGAGATGAGTAACGTGTGGCTACACCTTGAATGTGATTTTTATACATTTACGAGCCAAATATATATATATACATATATATATATATATATATATGTATACAGCCCGAATCAGAATTGGATGTCCGCATAGACGCAAAAGTGAGGATGTCCCTCCTCCAGCCTCTATCAGGTAGTGGTTTCAGGCGCTGCGGTAGCCGGACAAACCCTCTGGACATCCCGGATGACGTCACCATCAAGGCGAACGCTCAGCTGATCGGAATCGAAGGTGTGCGCGGCGAGCTCTCAAACCATGGAAGCCCATCAAGGTCGACTTCAAACTCTTCATCGATGACTCTAGCGACAAGCAGAGGCTCGACATTGAGGCTTGGTTCGGGTTCAGGTTCAGATCCGACAACCGCAGCGCCGCCTGATCGAGGCCGGAGGAGGGACGTCTACACTTTTGCTTCTGTGCGGTCGTCCTCTTCTGAACGGCTCCATACACACACACACACTCTCATCATATTGATTTGGATATTTAATAACATATATATGAATATTAATCGACCAGTTACTCTAGGAACATACAAAATTGCAAAAGAGATTGTTCATTACATAATGTACACGATAAAATTAGTTTTTGGCCAAATAATAGGCATAATGGTTGGAGATTCCCATTATGCTATTCCTCTAGATTTGGGAGTGTCTATTTTTGGAGACTCCCCCTGCGTGGTGTGAGCAGTTCTTGTTTGATGATTTGGTTAGGGTACCTAGATACTGTGTTATTTTGATGTAATTAGGGCTTCAGCACCCGTTTCAACAAAAAAAAAATCTTGAATATGTTATAAAGTAGGATTAAGATAAAGAGAGAATAGTTGAGAGAAAATATAAGTGTTCTCGTTCAGTCATACTAGCCTCTTTTATATAGAGGTAGGGTTTACATCAATGTACATAACTAATATGTATTTAAGTAGACAGCCACATAGATAATAATATTTATAACACTGCCCCTGTAATACCCGCAAATTTCATTTTAAATTCGAGTAATTGTATCGAATGATTATTATGCGATTTCACGATTATGTTCGATAATAATTCATTCTTACAAGTATCGAAGTTTCGAAACAATTATTTTTAACGAAAAGCTCGAAATACTCGGTTTGAGAAATCGACTTTTTCTATGTACGAAATTTGGAGAAACTTCCTTCTTGAAAGTTGTAGAGCTCGTCGATACGAGTCCGTACACGTGCGGAACACGAAGATCGGATTTTTTCTGAATTAGTTATCGAATTTCGAAGTTTTCCAAAACATGTATATATAGAAAAAATTTTGGAAACCCTAATTTTTTTTCTACCGGTTCTTCTTCTTCCTTCTGTTTCTGGAAAAAGAAAAAAAAAAAAACTGGTTCTCTCTCAGCTCTCTCACCGTCGCTCTCGACCGAAAAGGGGAGAAAATTTCTCCATAATTGTTCTCCCTCCACAGACCACCTCTCGACCTCAAACCAAGTCCCAGGCGTTCGTCTCGAGCTGCTCTAGCTCCCGGAGGCAGTTTCACAAGGCGGCGCAGCCTGTGACAGCAGCGGCACGGCCCGAACCGAAAACCACCATTTTCGGTTCGATCTCGATATCTCGAGCTACACTCCACCATTTCACTTGATTCTTGTCTCATTGAGCTCGGCTCAACTTCCTCTACAAGCACCAAGAAGGGCCGGAACTGGGTCGAACGTTTTCACGTTCGTCGGAGCTCGACCCGAACGGATCGAAATACCGAAACTTTCGATCAAGATATCTCGAGCTATACACGATCGTTTCTTGTGATTCTTGGCTTGTTGAGTTCGCAAGGAAGTTCTGAACAAGTTTCCAGAAGGGATCGGGGCCTGAGGTTGCAGTTTTCACGTCGGTTTTCAAGCTCGCCGGTTTCTGCATTTTTTCGGGCCGCCGACTGTAAATCGGTAATTTCGATCCCTTCCCGTCATTTTTAGGTCTTGTGCTAGTTATGAAAGTTGCTCAGAATGATGAAACAAAGGGGACAAGCTCGGCCCCGACACCATTGGCGGTGGTCGGTAGCAGCTCTGTCCCTAACTCAGGCGGCCTTTTCAGGCCACCTCCGGAGGTCTAAAATTTGGTTTCTGTCCATTTTATGATTCTATGTTTCGATACGATCATTTCAGCGTATTATACGCATTTTTCGGATATCGTATGAATTAGTTATGAATTTTGTGATTTCGATCGTTAGATTTTTGATCTGTGAAATTATGACCGTCGGATGAACTTGTAAATTTGTTATGATGATCATATGACTGTCCCAAAGGCTTTGTGTGGTCATGGGCGAAGATCCGACCGTTGGATCTTCGTATATGTGAAAAACGGTAATTAGGGGAGCGATTCGTGAGAAACCGCTCGTCGGATTTTAATGTAAATTAGAATCTGGCCGTTAATTAGTAGTTAAATTATGTGTTGAAATTGTTGGCTAAATTCGAATCACATTTGATTAGGTGATTGACGGATTTTATTTGAGTGGGCTATTCGGCGTTAATTATAAATTATAATTATATTGAAGACGCAGCGGGAGTTTCGAGGTGAGTAAAACTCACATGGTTCATATTACGAACCGAGCATTTTAATTTATTTATTTTTGGTAATTGTGTGAAAAATATTTACAGATTAAATATTTGTTTTAAAATTTCATGGACTTGAATCACCATGGTCCATAGGTAAGTAAAATGAATTTTAACTATACAAATGAATTTCATAATTTTCTTGTATGAACTATAGATGGTATTAGTGGTCATTCCTGAGTGAATGATTACGTATATATATATATATATATTTACGTGGAAAATATATATTGATGAGTGGATTGTTGAATGATGATATGATTGAGTTGAATTGATGAGTTGTTTATATTACAATTGTGTAATTCCATAATAATATGATGTATCTTGGTTGGGTTGATTTCAGTACGTGATATTATATGTTGTGTTCATTTATGGGTTTAGGGTCGACGTAATGACCGGTGTGGGTAATCGGACGCTCTAATCCTAGTGCGGATGATGAGATACGATTGGTTGAGTATGTGGAATTATTGGACGTTCTAAATATGTATATAGGTATACATATTGATGAAATACAATAATTGATAAATATGTCGGATGCCATAACCTAGGCCAGGTGACGGGCTACGATTCAGTTAGAGCTCTAGTCTGTCAAGTACCGTATTTTTATAAATACGATGATGAGAGTTGTGGAGAAAGTTGTGAGTTGGGTTGTCTTGATATATTGAATTGGTGTTGATTGAGATTGTTATTATTTGCATATGTGGAAATTATTGAGTGTTGCTGTGTGTGGGAATAAATGAGATTAAATTAAGTAACAGTTCCTTCTTTTACTCATACGAGCTTTCATAAGCTTACCGGGTTTTATGTTGTTGCAATCCCGGTACACTATTCAATGGTGTAGCGGATATTCCTGCAGGTCAGGATAACCAGGGAGGTGACCGAGCTGCTTAGGTGTTACAGCAGTTTTGTTATTTATCTAGTTGTGAGGTGTGTGTATGCTCATTTAGAGCTTTACATTACAGTTTGGATTTGAGTTGTAATAATTAACCGAGACTAAATTCGGTTTGATTTTATTTCGTGTGGTGAGTATGTTAAGAAAAGAAAAATTTTCAGGATGATTATTTTGAGTTTGTAGTATTTTCATGTTTCGAATTTTGAATTGTTATTCTGAAATTCGGGGCGTGATAGTTTGGTATCAGAGCGTAAGGTACATATTTGGTGATATGTCAATACTTACCGAGTGATGGCCCGTCTGCAGCGGATCCCCATCGTGTGCTCTTCGGTATTGACAATGTCATTGGGTATGTGAGTGCGTTAGGTTGGCTAGGAACGTTAGTACTTTTAGGAAATTTAAGTATCGTTATGTATGATCAGTACTTGGTTAATATGGACTTGCATTTGACTTATGCTTTGTTTAAGTGTTATGCGTGTATTAATCAAGTATATCATGCTCATTAGGTAATGGAGATTGAGGGAAACGAGGCCAGAGGTCGGGGTAGAGGTAGACCTCGTGGCAGGGGTAGAGGCCGAGGAAGGGGTAGGGCCCCTCCAGTACAAGAAGTATTCGAGTCGGAGGAAGATGCACCTTATGAGGATCAGCCTATAGCTGTGGTTGATAATCCTGCTCGCTTGCTGATGCTAGCAAGGAAAATTACTCGCTTGGGAGCAACCAAGTTCCGAGGAGGCACAGATTATATGGTGGCGGATCGTTGGATAGAGGATTTGCAGACTTATTTCGATCTGCTTGATTGCACTGAGACCGATAAGAGGAAGCTAGCCGCTTTCATGCTGAAGGATGAGGCTAGGGTGTGGTGGAACGTCACTCAGAGGAGCATTGAGGTGTCTACCTTGACATGGGACGGCTTTGAGAGGCTGTTCAGGGAGAAGTACTTTCCACCAGCAGTGAAGGAGAGGTTGGAGCGAGAGTTCCTTGCACTTGTACAGGGGAAGATGACCGTCATTGAGTATGATGCGGAGTTCTCCAGACTGTACAAGTATGTGAGACAGATGGAGGATGAGGACTTGGCCAAGAAGTTTCAGAGAGGGTTGAGTCCTTCGATTGAGCGTGATGTAGCCATCTTGGAGCTGAAGACCAAGAGAGAGATCTTGGCTAAGGCACAGATCATTGAGCAGCAGAACCTGATTCGTAGAGAGAAGGAGTCTGCTGAGAGAGACTTCCAGGGCAAGGGAAAGGCCATAGCAGGGAGCAGTAGAGCTAGAGACTTCAGGGGTGGGTTCTGGAAGAGACAGAGGACTCAGTTTCAGCATCAGGTTCCAGCTAGGGCAGCAGTAGCTCCTCCTGTTCAGGCTATGCCTATCAGGCAGATAGCACCAGCAGCTCCAGTGAAGTGCTTTAACTATGGTGAGCCGGGCCACATCTCTCGTGCGTGCACGAAGCAACGGGGTAGGTTATGCTACAGTTGTGGACAGGCAGGGCATCAGGCTAGGGAGTGTCCTCAGATTCAGGGTAGAGTGCAGGGTAACCAGCAGAGGCAGTTACCACCTGCTCATGCTAGGGTCTTTGCCATCGGTCAGGCAGGCACGAGAGTGGAAGGTACCTTATCTGTTTATCACTTTCTTGCTAGAGTACTGTTTGATACGGGAGCCTCACACTCTTTCATATCTAGTTCGGTTGTGGATGTTTTGGGTTTGATTGCTATGCCTCTGACTAGATCATTGTGTGTTACATCACCTCTTGGTGTGTCTCTTGAGCTTAGCATGCTTTGTGATGATTGCCCGATTGGGATTGGTGGCAGAGAGTTCTCTGCGTCTTTGATTGTGATTCCGGATCACACGTATGATGTGATTTTGGGTATGGATTGGTTGAGCCCGAACCATGCTGTTATTGATTGCTTTAGGATGATTGTGTCCTTCCATGTTCCGGGACAACCGGTGTTTCATTACCGTTGTCTGAAGTCTGACATCACCATGAGGATAGGGATTTTGGCCCATATTGAATCAGGGAGTAGTACTTCAAAGATTACAGGGATTCCTGTAGTTTCAGAGTCTGAAGATGTGTTTCAGGAGATCCCTGGGTTACCTCCGAAAAGGGTAATGGACTTCTCCATTGATGTGATACTAGGTACTTCACCTGTGTCGAAAGCACCCTATCGAATGGCTCCAGCTGAACTTCAGGAGTTGAAGGTTCAGATTGAGGGCTTACTTGCACAAGGGTTCATTCAGGCAAGTGTGTCTCCTTGGGGTGCACCAGTGTTGTTTGTGAAGAAGAAGGATAGTTCACTTCGTCTATGTGTGGATTATCGACAGTTGAACAAGGTGACCATGAAGAATAGGTATCCTTTACCTAGGATTGATGACTTGTTCGATCAGCTTAGAGAAGCTACTGTATTCTCGAAGATTGACTTGAGGTCTGGATATCACTAGTTGAGGGTGAAGGAGGAAGATATTCCAAAGACGGCGTTCAGGACCAGGTATGGACATTTTGAGTTTCTTGTCATGGCTTTTGGTCTCACGAATGCCCCCGCAGCATTTATGGACTTGATGAACCGTACGTTCAGTCCTTACTTGGATCAGTTTGTGGTAGTGTTCGTTGACGACATCTTGATTTATTCAAGGTCGTCAGCTGAGCATGAGAGGCATCTGCGGATAGTGCTGCAGACATTGAGAGAGCAGAAACTATTTGCCAAATTCGAGAAGTGCGACTTCTGGCAGAGTGAAGTCAAGTTCCTTGGTCATGTGGTCTCGAAGGATGGAGTTTCTGTGGATCCTTCGAAGGTTAAAGCAGTGATGAGTTGGAGTCGCCCTACTACGGTTATAGAAATCCGTAGCTTCCTTGGACTGGCCGGGTATTACAGGCGCTTCATTGAAGGGTTTTCTGGTATTGCTTCGGCTTTGACCAAATTGACCGGGAAAGACACTCAGTTCGTATGGTCGGACGAGTGTGAGAAGGCTTTCATTGAGCTGAAGACTAGATTGACTACAGCTCCGGTGTTGACTATTCCTACTAGTGGTGGTGGATTAGTCATTTACAGCGATGCATCTCATCAGGGTTTGGGGTGTGTGTTGATGCAGAATGGTAGTGTTGTTGCTTATGGTTCTAGACAGTTGAAGGTACATGAGCGGAATTACCCAACTCATGATCTAGAGCTAGCAGCTGTGGTGTTTGCCTTGAAGATTTGGAGGCACTATCTTTATGGTGAGAAATTTGAACTCTTTTCTGATCACAAGAGTTTGAAGTATCTATTCTCCCAGAAGGAATTGAACATGAGGCAGAGGAGATGGATGGAGCTCATTAAGGACTATGATTTCACCTTGGAGTATCATCCCGGAAAGGCTAATGTAGTGGCGGATGCTTTGAGTAGGAAACCGCGGGTAATCATGGCATCTATTATGGTGCGGAGTGGCGCATGTTAGAAGCTGCATCTGAGTTCGACCTTATGCCCGCAGGAGCAGGACGGGGAATCTTTCTCGATAGTATCACCTTACAGCCCACCTTGATCTCCAGGATCATTCAGGGTCAGACACTTGATGAGTTTGCTCATGCGAGGATTTCTGAGATGACTGTTGACCCGGATGTGGAGGGTCCTTCTGAGTGGATGATTGGGGCTGATGGAGGGTTGAGATTTCGAGGGAGATTGTATGTACCGAGTGTTGATAACCTCAGGGAGGAGCTCATGCGGGAAGCACATAGGTCTCGATATACTATACATCCAGGAGGTACTAAAATGTATATAGATCTACGAAGGCAGTTTTGGTGGTATGGTATGAAGAGGGATGTGGCGGAACACGTGTCGAAGTGTCTTACCTGTCAACAGGTGAAGGCAGAGCATCAGAGACCAGCAGGAATGCTGAACCCCTTATCGATTCCTGTTTGGAAATGGGAAGACATCTCTATGGACTTTGTGACTGGATTGCCCAGATCTAGGCAAAGTTATGACTCGATTTGGGTGATTGTTGACCGGTTGACTAAATCAGCACACTTCCTTCAGGTGGCAAAAACGTACTCAGGTGATGCATTGTGTAAGTTATATGTGAACGAGATAGTGAGGCTTCATGGAGTGCCTGTGACGATTGTATCTGATCGTGATGCTCGTTTCACTTCAGAATTCTGGCGTAGGTTCCATAAGGCATTTGGTACATCTCTTGCTATGAGCACTGCATTTCACCCACAAACAGATGGACAGACCGAGAGAGTGAATCAGGTGATGGAGGACATGCTCAGAGCTTGTGTTCTGGATTTTAAGGGTAGTTGGGCGGATCATCTGCCATTGGTAGAGTTTGCCTACAACAACAGCTATCACTCTAGTATCGGTATGGCTCCATATGAGGCTCTTTATGGTAGGCCATGTAGAACTCCTATCTGTTGGGCGGAAGGAGGGGATAAAGGGCTCATCGGACCTGAGATTGTACAGGAGACTACAGAGAAGGTCACTACTATTCGAGACAGAATCAGAACCGCTCAGAGTAGACAGAAGAGTTATGCCGACTTGAAGAGGAGACCCTTGGAGTTTGAGACGGGTGATCATGTGTTCTTGAAAGTCTCACCTATGAAAGGTGTGGTGAGATTTGGCAAGAAGGGGAAACTCGCACCGAGGTATGTTGGACCCTTTGAGATTCTAGAAAGGGTTGGTAACTTGGCATATCGTCTTGCTTTACCTGTTAGCATGTCGGGTGTGCACAACGTCTTCCATGTGTCTCTGCTCAGGAAGTATGTTCGAGACGAGTCTCACGTGATTGACCAAGGTACGATCAAAGTGAGCCCGGATGTGACGTTTGTGGTTGAACCTGTTCGTATCTTGGATAGGTCTACAAAGAAACTTCGTAGGAAAGAGGTGGATCTCGTGAAGGTGTTGTGGAGTCATCATGATGAGGGTGATGCATCATGGGAGTTAGAATCTGACATGAGGACGAGGTATCCACAGCTTTTTGGGGAATTTGGTACTTGAATTTCGGGACGAAATTCCTTTAAGGGGGGTAGATTGTAATACCCGCAAATTTCATTTTAAATTCGAGTAATTGTATCGAATGATTATTGTGCGATTTCACGATTATGTTCGATAATAATTCATTTTTACAAGTATCGAAGTTTCGAAACAATTATTTTTAACGAAAAGCTCGAAGTACTCGGTTTGAGAAATCGACTTTTTCTACGTACGAAATTTGGAGAAACTTCCTTCTTGAAAGTTGTAGAGCTCGTCGATACAAGTCCGTACACGTGTGGAACACGAAGATCGGATTTTTTCTGAATTAGTTATCGAATTTCGAAGTTTTCCAAAACATGTATATATAGAAAAAATTTTGGAAACCCTAATTTTTTTTCTACCGGTTCTTCTTCTTCCTTCTGTTTCTGGAAAAAGAAAAAAAAAACTGGTTCTCTCTCAGCTCTCTCACCGTCGCTCTCGACCGAAAAGGGGAGAAAATTTCTCCTTAATTGTTCTCCCTCCACAGACCACCTCTCGACCTCAAACCAAGTCCCAGGCGTTCGTCTCGAGCTGCTCTAACTTCCAGAGACAGTTTCACAAGGCGGCGTAGCCTGTGGCAGCAGCGACACGGCCCGAACCGAAAACCACCATTTTCTGTTCGATCTCGATATCTCGAGCTACACTCCACCATTTCACTTGATTCTTGGCTCATTGAGCTCGCCTCAACTTCCTCTACAAGCACCAAGAAGGGCCGGAACTGGGTCGAACGTTTTCACGTTCGTCGGAGCTCGACCCGAACGGATCGAAATACCGAAACTTTCGATCAAGATATCTCGAGCTATACACGATCGTTTCTTGTGATTCTTGGCTTGTTGAGTTCGCAAGGAAGTTCTGAACAAGTTTCCAGAAGGGATCGGGGCCTGAGGTTGCAGTTTTCACGTCGGTTTTCAAGCCCGCCGGTTTCTGCATTTTTTCGGGCCGCCGACTGTAAATCGGTAATTTCGATCCCTTCCCGTCATTTTTAGGTCTTGTGCTAGTTATGAAAGTTGCTCAGAATGATGAAACAAAGGGGACAAGCTCGGCCCCGACACCATTGGCGGTGGTCGGTGGCGGCTCTGTCCCTAACTCCGGCGGCCTTTTCCGGCCACCTCCGGAGGTCTAAAATTTGGTTTCTGTCCATTTTATGATTCTATGTTTCGATACGATCATTTCGCCGTATTATACGCATTTTTCGGATATCGTATGAATTAGTTATGAATTTTGTTTTCGATCGATTTCGATCGTTAGATTTTTGATCTGTGAAATTATGACCGTCGGATGAACTTGTAAATTTGTTATGATGATCATATGACTGTCCCAGAGGCTTTGTGTGGTCATGGGCGAAGATCCGACAGTTGGATCTTCGTATATGTGAAAAAAGGTAATTAGGGGAGCGATTCGTGAGAAACCGCTCGTCGGATTTTAATGTAAATTAGAATCTGGCCGTTAATTAGTAGTTAAATTATGTGTTGAAATTATTGGCTAAATTCGAATCACATTTGATTAGGTGATTGACGGATTTTATTTGAGTGGGCTATTCGGCGTTAATTATAAATTATAATTATATTGAAGACGCAGCGGGAGTTTCGAGGTGAGTAAAACTCACGTGGTTCATATTACGAACCGAGCATTTTAATTTATTTATTTTTGGTAATTGTGTGAAAAATATTTGCAGATTAAATATTTGTTTTAAAATTTCATGGACTTGAATCACCACGGTCCATAGGTAAGTAAAATGAATTTTAACTATACAAATGAATTTCATAATTTTCTTGTGTGAACTATAGATGGTATTAGTGGTCATTCCTGAGTGGATGATTACGTATATATATATATTTACGTGGAAAATATATATTGATGAGTGGATTGTTGAATGATGATATGATTGAGTTGAATTGATGAGTTGTTTATATTACAATTGTGTAATTCCATAATAATATGATGTATCTTGGTTGGGTTGATTTCAGTATGTGATATTATATGTTGTGTTCATTTATGGGTTTAGGGTCGACGTAATGACCGGTGTGGGTAATCGGACGCTCTAATCCTAGTGTGGATGATGAGATACGATTGGTTGAGTATGTGGAATTATTGGACGTTCTAAATATGTATATAGGTATACATATTGATGAAATACAATAATTGATAAATATGTCAGATGCCATAACCTAGGCCAGGTGACGGGCTACGATTCAGTTAGAGCTCTAGTCTGTCAAGTACCGTATTTTTATAAATACGATGATGAGAGTTGTGGAGAAAGTTGTGAGTTGGGTTGTCTTGATATATTGAATTGGTGTTGATTGAGATTGTTATTATTTGCATATGTGGAAATTATTGAGTGTTGCTGTGTGTGGGAATAAATGAGATTAAATTAAGTAACAGTTCCTTCTTTTACTCATACGAGCTTTCATAAGCTTACCGGGTTTTGTGTTGTTGCAATCCCGGTACACTATTCAATGGTGTAGCGGATATTCCTGCAGGTCAGGATAACCAGGGAGGTGACCGAGCTGCTTAGGTGTTACAGCAGTTTTGTTATTTATCTAGTTGTGAGGTGTGTGTATGCTCATTTAGAGCTTTACATTATAGTTTGGATTTGAGTTGTAATAATTAACCGAGACTAAATTCGGTTTGATTTTATTTCGTGTGGTGAGTATGTTAAGAAAAGAAAAATTTTCAGGATGATTATTTTGAGTTTGTAGTATTTTCATGTTTCGAATTTTGAATTGTTATTCTGAAATTCGGGGCGTGACAGCCCCTTAGATGTCCACTAATGAATGATGATTTGGACGCGTTTATTGTTGCCTTGTTAAAAACCTTGTCAGGTGACAAAAACCCAGTGGGACAAAAATAAGCCTGGTTAAAGGATAAAAAGAGCACAACGCGCATATGTCCTAGGTAGTATGCTTTGGATGCTCCCTCTAATGAAAATCTCCTCCTGATTGTTGTAAGGCTCATTTATGTATACGATAAGCTACATGTACCATGTATAGTAGTTTGATGTGTCTATCACTGAAGTGAGACTATATGTGCTTTTCATATAGGGGCTCATCACAAATTTTCATACCTATAAAGTTTAAGCAATACCAACAAAGCTAGATGATTTTCAATAAGCCTTACCTCATATGATATGGTTAGAAACAATCTCATATGCCCAAATACACAAAGAAATAGCTAAACAATATAAAGAAATTGACATATTTAACTTTGTATAATTTAAAACTTTGAAAAATCATCATCGTATACCTAGCCATATACATCAATATCTTTGATGTGTATTGATACATATCATATAAGCTCTTCAGGAGCTCTAAGTAATTCATAACTTCACGAAAGATAGAATATGTTGTAACATTAAAATCGTAATTCGAATTCAATTTCATCGTCTTATCATAGTACTCACTGAGGCAATTTAGGTCGCGTTAACTATAACGGAATCAGTACTTATGGGCTAGCTTTAGACTCTTTGATTCCATGAATGAGCATTAGGCTCTTTCAATCATTCATGGAATTGCATTTGAATGCCTCAAGGGTTTGATAAGCAATACGCTTATAATGGCACTTTACTTTTGAGATTTTGCTTTTAGCAATATGTCTTTAAGATCTTCATAATATACAGTGACAACATGCCATAAATCTCTCGTCAATATAATAGCTATATGTAACAATGTACGTATAGAAAATTGTCATTCGTATAAGGAAAGATATTCATAATCTCATGTCTCTATAAGTAGACATGTGTCATAGTGATTTATCTTCACTTTTGAAAATTACCCTTTTGTAACTTGTAGAGTTAAACCTCCAAGTATTTCATCACATTTCAAATATTCAATTTCATTGGAATTTCCTCTTTCCAATTTGGCCAATAATATACTTTTTCAACATTCATAATGAAAATGTGGTATAGCATAAAATACAGCCCTTAGTGATTTTTGGTAGCTACCATATGTAAATGATCATCAATGATCATCAATCATAGATCCCACATATCCTTATGTGCGTGCATTAACTATAATAAGCTTATTGACATTTGGTACCCATGCAACTTCTGGGGCATACATTGTCACTTCTCGGATAATCATCTGTCATAGATGAGTCATGTAGTGAATGTGGATCTTTTTACTTATAATCTCATGTAGAGCATTATAGGGCTTGTATAATCTTCTCTGTGGAGCATAAAGCTTTAGACCTGATGGATACAATCCACACAAATTCACGCCGTTATTCAAATAACAGTAGTTTTTCCTCCCCCTAATGGTAGAAAAACTATCTTATTATGACCATGCACAAAAGATGCGTTCAAATATCTATCACTTTCTTTGGAGTGAAGATCTTCATTGGTTGGTGGCGAACCCAAACCAACTTTTAGGTCAAAAACATTTAATTCATAAGCATTAATCATATTGACGTATTATTGTATTACCAATACATCATTCCCTAATGGCGTACTTACTGAAGGAATTGTGTCCTAAAACAATCATTTTGATGAAATTATTATTGTAATTATTATTAATCAAAAAGACAAGTTTATTGTTCATTGCTTATATTTAATATTTGATTGAACAAGGTCCAAGGAATATGAGTTAAAGAGAAAGTAATCTAAAGAGTTAGACGTGTGAGACCGTTACTCTTTCACACTATTATCCTAAAAGGTTCCTAGTCATAGGATTATCACTTGGACATTGATAATCTGGAAAGACTAGCATATACTATATATGTTCAATATGAAGGATGATATGTCTCTTGTCATTCGTGTAGAGACACTAATACAAGTATGTGGGTGCTCTTAATTTAAAGAGTACACTGAATGCGATCATTAGAGTTCTTGTATGGAGTCTTACTTACATGTCAAACTTGAACTCTAAATTGCAATAATATAAATTAGTCATTTGACCTGAGACACCATAGTTGTCTTAGAAGTGAATGGATTATCTCTTGATGATGTAATAATATTGTGTCCCTTAATGGATATAATAGATGCATTCATTGATATAATCAATTCGGTCATGGAGACATGTGAGTGTACAATAAGGAATCTCTATCCTTAAGTAAATAAGGTGTATGTTCAAAGATGTGATTCAATGAGTCTTTGGTCAAAGCATTGAATGAGATCAAAAAGGAGTTTCTAATCATATTCTAAGGATCACATAAGAATGAAAATCACATTAGGGGATTGACATATTAATTACATACCCCGACGATGTGATTTAGAACATAGTGTTAGTGAAGGACGGTATTGTATTGTAATTCCAATTAAATATGTTCTTTCTTATTCTATATTAACTAGGGTAGTTATGATATGTTGCAAAACGTCACTCATGACTTATGAAGTCCCCGAGGATTAATAAACATTTATAATCCTAATAATAAGGGAGAATCAAAAAAGAAGTTTTTGATTCGTAAACAAAATCGAATGGTTTCTATAAACTTCACTGTCTTGTTAATTAGAACCTAAGAGATCGCACACCATATAAGTGGATCCTTGAGATTGTACATGAAGAAGATTAAACAAGAGTTGGTTATGACCAAATAATTAATTAGATTTATTATTTGAACATAATTAGGAGTTTCAGGTAAAACCGAACCTATTGGGCCTAAACAATTGTCGGGTTTTTGGTGTGGACTTGGGCTTCACTAAATGAGATTTAAATGAAAGCCCAAGACACATTTTTAGTGCCCAATAGAATGTATAGACCAGCCAATATATTGGCTTTATGAAAGTCAAAATTTTTATTTTAGTAATTGGATTTATTTCCTATTATATAAAGTGAAAGCATGGACAAAAATGATAAGTGTGTCTCCACACTATTATTTTCAGATTTGAGAGAGAGAGAGAGAGAGAGAGTTCTCCCTTGGTCTATTACAAAATTAAAAGGAAAGAAGAACACTTGCATAATTTCTTCTTTTCTTTCATCTTTCTTCATCTCTTGATTCAGTTGGTGAAGATGCTTAGAGGCCATATACTTTTGTGACTTTACTTGTTACATCAAGGAGAAGATCACAAGCATAAGAAGGAGTACAAGAAGGAGTTCTTAATTCAAGGTGCTTCAAGGTGGAGGAAACACACATAAAGAGAGATCAAGGAGAGGAACTTTGGTGGTTCACTTGGATCGGATTAAAATCACGCTCCAAGGGTGAGTAGAACATAAACTACCTCTTTGTTCTTCCTTACTATGCATGCTATGTTTATATACATATCATAATAAGCCAAGATCATGGGTTAAAGGAATGAAATTTATGTTTAGTTAGTAGTTTAATTGTTAAACTAATTCCGCCCTAATTAAAAAGTTTTGAAATCCATCCATTCCTTCACTTACAACCTTTGTATGTGTGGCCATATTAGGTGCTCTGACATTGTTTTATGCCACTCTCTTCAGGAGAACCATGTCACTTGGATACACATGCATAACAGAGATCAAATTGAGTCAAGATTCTTTGTACTAACTTGGTTGGTTTTAGGGACTTTAACCCAAGCATATGATTTTGTCATTTTTTTTTTCAATTCACTAGCTTAGTTATTTCCCAAAATCAAAATGAGACTGTTGATAAATATCTCATACCAATTCATGTTGTTCTTCAGGAACAATCTTTCTCCCCCTCATAGCAGGAAGATTGTCTCATTAAAGTGACATTTGGCAAATATGCGGTAAATAAACAATTTGCTTATGAGTAAAGTTAGTAGTCATCAAAACTTATAAGTGATTCCACGCAACATGGTAAACAAAAGATGACGTAATCGATCATGCCAAATAGTGTATTTCGTTCAATGAACTTCTGGTTCATAATATTATATGCCTCAATTTACTGTAGAAATTTGACACAGTATATATGAGATAACCAAAAGTCTTCTCCACTGTTGGAGGTACTTAGTGCAACAATATTTCAAATTCGGTAACATGATAATAGCTCATTCAGAGCCATAAATCAAGATCTACAACTCTTGATATGAATGTTACTTTGCCTTTAGTAAACATCAACTGTGAAATATTGAGAATTGCAATAGACCAATTTCATTTTGAACTGCTGGCAAAATGATATACTCGAAATTTTGAGTTAAAGACTACAATCCATAATAAAAAGAAACTTTATCACATGGAGAACCTCAAGTTCTGGGGCACATATAAATGTGTAGTCATAAATAGGAGGGACTTTAGGCCCTCATATAACTGGAGATCCAAGAAACTTGAGGTTTCATTTTTTCAATCTATAGCAACCTCATAAGGAACATCAGGTTCCTAGATAATTGGATAAAGAAACATTTAGTTTCAATGGAAACTCAAGAGGTTATAATAAATCTGTGGAATAACACAATAGTGCTTTCAAATTGCTTATTGTAAGCAAATGACGTCACGCATGTGAGATGAATCTCAATGTTCTTATTAGTCAATGCAATTTAATTTGATCAGTGCCTTTTTGAAAGTGGCTTGAGAAAGATCCACCCTATAGTGTACCATAGACACACGCCCAGTTCTCAATTTCCTCACATGTGTGAATGTTAGGACAGTATTTACATTGACTCATAATTTCTCTCTTGCCATGATCCACTTCTGGTGACATTTCATGGTATAGCCATGTCAATCGGCTTTCTTACTATACAATAAGTTCCATGAGAGGGAGAGATTATACTTCTCTAGTAATATTGGAGGCGCAGATTGCAAAGAGACAATAATATGTGCTCTTGTGGGGCCATCAATCAAATATTAAGATCTGAGATGATTGTTGTATTAGCTTTATAAGCATAAGCCTTAATAATATTTTCTGGACCTATAAAGACCATGGGTAAAATTGCATTCCCTGAAAGTCACTCAAAACATAAGTTTGAAGATGACACAAATCAAATTTGTAAGAACTGAACAATGGATCTCATAGGATACACACGAAACTTCTAGTCCGTGTTATACATGTAAAACATGACTTCAATTACTGTATTGTTGTTTGATGTAGATCAATAACATCAAATGCATTTTGAACTTCTGGGCAAAATGACATACTCGATAGTTCGAGGTTCAAGATTCAGGACTGCTTGTTCGTATAAATTAAAAAAAAAAAAGGAGCTTCTATTCATACCTCTAAAATTGGTATTTAGACCTCTCACTTTTTTCAAGTAATAGTTGAGTTTGTCAACTCATGTCAAATTACCAATAAAGACACAAATAAGGGAAAAAAGGGAAAAAAAGAATCTCTTCTTATCTCTACGAACACTAGTAGTCTTCAACTTGGGAAAAATTTTCTCCTCTAATATAAACCCTAAAATATATATCGCCAGATGTTATTTAAAGTTGAAGTCAAAATTTTCTAAATTTGACTTTGTCTTCATAAAGTGATAAACTTCCTTGTTCACATGACTGACAATTTACAAGATCTATCACTGCGCTGTAAAAAAAAAAAAAGGAGAGAAAATGGAAGATACAAAGATACCTCTGTGGATGAAGCCCTACTCATTCTAAATGCAATCAGACATGTGAATGAGCGGTGACAAAAAGCAATACTCCAGCACGTTTATATGACAAACACAGCAATGGGTAGTTGCCTACAAGATCTTCCCGCACATCATCAGTTCAGAGCAATTTTATGTGGAACTATTTTATAGATATGATGGAAAATTCGACCATCTAATATAAATCTATGGAGAATTGTCACGCTCCGAATTTTAGAATAACAATTCAAAATCCGAAACATGAAAATACTACAAACCCAAAATAATCATCCTGAAAATTCCTTTTCATAACACCCTCACACACACGAAATAAAATCAAACCGAATTTAGTCTCGGTTAATTATTACAACTCAAATCCAAAATGAAATGTAAAGCTCTAAATGAGCATACACACCTCACAACTAAATGAAATAACAAAAACTGCTGTAACACCTAAGCAGCTCGGTCACCTCCCTGGTTATCCTGACCTGCAGGAATATCCGCTACACCATTTGAATAGTGTACCGGGATTGCAACAACACAAAACCCGGTAAGCTTATGAAAGCTCGTATGAGTAAAAGGAAAGAACTATTGCTTAATTCAATTCATAATTATTCCCACACACAACAACACTAAACAATTTCCACATCCACAAGTACTAACAATCTCAATCAACACCAATTCAATACATCAAGATAAACCCCAACACACATCTTTCTACACAACTCTCAACATCGTATTTATAAATACGGTACTTGACAGACTAGAGCTCTAACTGAATCGTAGCCCGTCACCTGGCCTAGGTTATGCCATCCGACATATTTATCATTATCGTATTTCATCAATATGTATACCTATATACATATTTAGAACGTCCAATAATTCCACATACTCAACCAATCGTATCCCATCATCCACCCAGGATTAGAGCGTCCGATTACCCCACACCGGTCACTACGTCGACCCTAAACCCATAAATGAGCACAACATATAATATCACATACTGAAATCAACCCAACCAAGATACACCATATTAATATGGAATTACACAATTGAAATATATTCAAATCATCAATCCATCTCAATCATGTCATCACTCAACAATTCACTCATTAACATATATTTTTCACGTAAATATATATATACGTAATCATTCACTCAGGAATGACCACTAATACCATCTATAGTTCACACAAGAAAATCATGAAATTCATTTGTATAATTAAAAATTCATTTTACTTACCTATGGACCGTGGTTATTCAAGTCCACGACATTTTAAAACAAATATTTAATCCGCAAATATTTTTCACACAATTATCACAATAATTAAATATAAAACATTCGGTTCCTAATATGAACCACGTGAGTTTTACTCACCTCGAAATTCTCATTGCGTCTTCAATATAATTATAATTATAATTAACGCCGAAATAGCCCACTCAATAAAATCCGTCAATCACCTAATCAAATATGATTCGAATTTAGCCAACAATTTCAACACATAAATTAACTACCATTTAACGGCCGGATTCTAATTTACATTAAAATCCGACGAGCGGTTTCTCACGAATCGCTCCCCTAATTACCGTTTTTCACATATACGAAGATCCAGCGGTCGGATCTTCGCCCATGACCACACAAAGCCTCTGGGACAGTCATATGATCATCATAACAAATTTACAAGTTCATCCGACGGTCCTAATTTCACATATCAAATATCTAACGATCGAAATCGATCGAAATCACAAAATTTATAACTAATTCATACGATATCCGAAAAATGCGTATAATACGCCGAAATGATCGTATCGAAACATAGAATCATAAAATGGACAGAAACCATATTTTAGACCTCCGGAGGTGGCCGGAAAAGGCCACCGGAGTTAGGGACAGAGCCGCCACCGACCACCGCCAATGGTGTCGGGGCCGAGCTTGTCCCCTTCGTTTCATCATTCTGAGCAACTTTCATAACTAGCATAAGACCAAAAAATGACGGGAAGGGATCGAAAAGTACCAATTACAGTCGGCGGTCGGAAAAATTCCAGAAACCGGCGAGCTTGAAAACCGACGTGAAAACTGCAACCTCAGGCCCCAATCCCTTCTGGAAACTTGTTCAGAACTTCCTTGCGAACTCAACAAGCCAAGAATCACAAGAAACGATCGTGTATAGCTCGAGATATCTTGATCGAAAGCTTGGTTGTTTCGATCCGTTCGGGTCGAGCTCCGACGAACGTGAAAACGTTCGACCCAGTTCCGATCCTTCTTGATGCTTGTAGAGGAAGTTGAGGCAAGCTCAATGAGCCAAGAATCAAGTGAAATGGTGGTGTGTAGCTCGAGATATCGAGATCGAACCGAAATCGACCCTTTTCGGTTCGGGCGGTGCCGCCGCCGCTACAGGCCGTGTCGAGGCGTAAGGCCGCCTTTGGCAGCTGCGCAACGTCGAGACGAAGCTCCTGGAAGTGGTTGCAGCTCAAGTGGTGGCCGGAGGAGGAGATGGCAGCTCGGTGAACTTTCGCCCTGTTTTTGGCGTCTGTTTTCGGCCGAGAGAGAGAGCGACGCGAGAGTTGAGAGAGAGAAAGCACAGTGCTTTCCAAAAAAAGAAAGAAAGAGAGAAAGAGAGGCCGGTGGAAAAATTAGGGTTTTTTCTATATATACGAGTTTCAGAAAACTTCGTAATTCGATAACTAATTCAGAAAAAATCCGATCTTCGTGTTCCGTACGTGTACGGACTCGTATCGACGAGCTCTACAACTTTCATGAAGGAAGTTTCTCCAAATTTTGTACGTAGAAAAAGTCAATTTCTCAAACCGAACATTTCGAGCTTTTCGTTAAAAATAATCGTTTCGAAACTTCGATTAATGTAAAAGTGAATTATTATCAAACAATAATCGTTAAATCGTATAATAATCACTCAATACAATTACTCGAATTTAAAATGAAATTTGCGGGTATTACAAGAATGCACTAGACTCATGGTTGATTATTGTAATTTCCTCCACTATCTCATACATATCTAAAACAAAAAGAACATGCATGTTCATTTCAAGCTGGTATGGAAAGAAGTAGGAGAGAATCAGTTTATAGACAATGACACCTAAATGCAATGAAAATTTGACCAAAAAAAAAATGCAATGAAAATTTGACCAAAAAAAAAATGCAATGAAAATTTGACCAAAAAAAAATGCAATGAAAATAATACTTGGAAAACATATTTATACGAGATGATGAGCAAACGTGGTATTGTTGCCTACGCTAACCAAGGGTCGACAATTCATTAAAAAAATTCTAGCACTTCTGTCACTCGTATATGGAGGATGAACTTCAAAAAAAAAAAAATTGCTGCAATTCCAAATCTTCAAAAACTGAAGGAGATACAACTACTGATTTTTGAAAATATGAATATAATCCTAAAAAAAAAAGTCTTTTATTGATTTTATTGGACGATGGGCATTATAGGAAAATTAGAGAGGTGTAAATAGCAAATTGGTTATTTATAAAAGTAAGTTGGAGGTTTGTTAAGTAGGGAGGTCCAAATGCCAAATTTGGAGGTATGAATAGAAGCTCCCAAAAAAATTACTTTAATGAAAGTAAAGAAATTAATAGAATGCGAGTACATAAATAAAATAATCATGGAAATTTCTGGTTCCATTAATGAAAAGAATACACAGAACTTCTGGTCTGGTTCTTGATAATCTTTTTTTTCTCTCCTAATTGCACAAGAACATAATATTGTCTTCTAGATAGGTTCTCTTTGTAACAAAATGTAAAGCCAAAGGTTTCTGGCATTGACCAAGTGTGCAACCTCAAACTACATCTTCTAGAGGTAATTTAAACTCCAAATTCACAAATAGTCATAAGGAGGAAGGAACCCCAACATCAAAAAATAATCGGAGGAACTTTAGGCCCTCTTATAATTAATTGGGGATTAAGAAACATTTGAGTTCATATACTTGATTATATAGCTTTGAGGATCTTTTGGCCCTCGTAATTGCATAAGTTCTGAAGTGCTTCATGTCACAATTTTTCAATTTATATTTCATGACCCTTGAGGAACTTCAGGTCCCTATATGACCACGGATCACGACATGTGGTCACTATATAACTCCTTGTTAAATGTATAGGTTCTGAGAAAGTTCATGTCAATTTTGATTATATAACTCTTGAGAAACTCCAGACCCTCATGTTATCGGATCATGAAACTTCAGGTCTCGATCGATTTTGATCCACAACTAGATAATTGTGAGTTTATTAAATCAATTTATTAAATTAAAAGAAATAATAAATAAACTCAGTAATCCACATAGTTAAACAACATAAATACGTACCTGGATTCTCGAAAGTTTATACTTGGTGATGAAAAAATTGGCATCAACAGGGATAAGCCTGAGAAGTTAGAATTTATACTCGCGATAAACATGATTTGTTACGGTGCAGATCCAAAAAGATTTCACCACATAAATATGTGTGTAAGTATAGAGGAGAGTAGAAAAGCGATATGTAATGGAAACAAAAACGGCGCAGATAGAGAAATAACAATATTCTTGCTGCAATCAATACATATGATCTATGATCATATATAGAAGGCCCCTGTACAATTCTAGACTTAATGAGATTAAAGTAAACTGCGAAAATCAATTATGCCCAGACATGTGTGAGCTTCTGGGGCTTGTGATCAGAGGAAACCTAAACCTAATCTCAAAATGAATTTGTAATTTTCATGATTATGTAACTATGGTATGGTATAGCTATTAATGAAACAAACAAATAGAATAACAAATAAATGATATTTAATTTGAAATTGTATATAAATATGAATCATTCAACTTGCATGTATGATTAAACATGCTTGGCAACGAAAGCGTTGTATGAACAAGGTATATGGAACAGTAGTGAAAAAATGGATTATAGATGCAGCACATAAAGGGATCCGAATCGATAAAAATGAATAATTGAGGTATTTGACGGAATTATAGCGGTTGTGTCATCAACTCATGATATAGAACCTTAATTTTAACTCGTAGATTATGAGTTATGGTCAAAAACAACAGAGTTGTAACAAAAACTCATAAATCATCATGGAGTTTATAAGGAAAAAAAATAAGAGCAAGCGTGCTGATAACGTGTTATAAAGTAGAAAGAAGATAAGAAGAGAATAGTTGGGAGAAAGTAGAAGTGTTCTCATTCAGTCTCATTAGCCTCTTTTATATAGAGATGTAGTTTACATCAAAATACATAACTAATGAGTATTTACGTAGACAGCCACATAGATAATAATATTTACAACATAATCCTAATATGCCTTATGAATTTGGTTGTAATTGTCTATTTATACCTCAAATTTTTTGTTTTTACAAAATGTAGAAAATAATCAAGTTACATCAGAGAGTAATACATGAGATAGCCAAGAAGAACTATCATTAACCCACACATAAAAGTACATTAGAGGAAAATTCAAAACACACTTCTACCTTGTTTTGCCACCGTTAGGTCTATTATTTGTCAATTAGTCGGACTGGATCTCCAGTCCACTACCTAGTCCCTTTATGTTTCCTCTTTCTCCCTTATTCCCTAATTCCTGATTATCTTTCCTGCTCCTCCATCTTCTCCATTCCCATCCCCCCCTTTTTTTAATCCCAAAATCATGGTGTCTGATGACTGCAGGACAGAAACAAGGCCGGATGGCGACAACTTTGGCTATTTCACAGATCCGGATTTGTCAAACACATTTTCGAGGCTGCTCCACTGATTGACTGATCGATCCACTGACAGCAACGGTGGTGCTGCTGGCGGCAATGAAGATGCTGACGAGAGGATGCTCCGTGGGCTGCTAGCAGCTTGTTCCCATGGTGGTTGTGGTTTCGTAATGAGCCGTAGCTTCATCTTAGGGCTTTTTGGGTATTAGGAGTGGGTGCCAAGTCCATTAATTTTATTTTCTTTGTTGGATAGCTCCAGTAGCCCCATCCATGTCTTCTTTTTCGACCACAACCCGATTGACTCTCCAATGGCAGCTTTAGCTCACATCTCGAGGAAAGCCCTATCGACCCAACCACCTTCCTCCACTGCACGCTCGGGGCCCCAGTAGCCAATCCTACTGCGTCTCGTCTAGCGGTCGCAACGACAGCGCTGTCTGATCGAGGTCCTGCGACTTCCAGCTACAGTTGTCGTCAGTGGCCAAGTTCTCCATGTTTAGGCCCTCCCCATGGATCCCTTCGCCGAGTATGAATCGATGATTAGTTACTTATTAAAATAGTAAGAGAGAGAGCGAGAGCAGAGAAAAATAAATAAGTAGATAAATAAGAGAGAGAGAAGCAAAAAAATAAAAGAGAGAAAAATTAAAAAAGAGTGAAAAAAAAAGGTGAAATGAGGGGTAAAATAGTCATTTTAAACTTATTCTATGTGAATTAGAGAGAATAAGAACTAACTGTTTAAGGACATCTAATTTATGTGTCTGGCCCAAACTCTAGTGACTTGTCCAAGTTATAATAGGGTTAGTCTTATAGATATCTTTCAAGATATCCTAATCATTGTACGATTAAGTTTCCTTGTAATACTTATATTCTCTAGTTGTAATTCTCTATATAAAAAGGCCCCTATTATCAATGAAAACACAACTCATTCTAATTCAATTTCGGATTTTCTAAAATACGTTATTAGTACGAAGCCTTAACCCTGAAACCCTAAAATCATAACCTTCAAACCGTAGCTACCTCCACCTCACACCTTGAAGCCCTCAATCTAAGGAGTTCAGAACCGGTGGCCCAACTTCCAGAACAGACCAGAAAATCCCATACAACGTTTTTTGATACCAACGTTTTTCCATATACCATACACCCCCCCCCCTAATCTTTTATGATATCAACGCTTTTTGATATCCAATATGTTTATTGTAGTTGGTGAATGTGATTTTTTGTTTTTGTTTTTTAATTGTGATACTTCAAACCCTAATAGCAATAAAAATGAGTTATGAAACCCTAAAACCCAAATATTGTGGTCGACATCTAAAACCTTGAACAATGTTGCTATAACATACTAAATTTTACATTATTAATTATTCACATCGATTTGAATTTATATTATGGTTCAAAGAAAAGTTGAACAATTGAATTTCAATTGATTGATTATATAGACATTGACCAATATTGTTATGATATATGTTAATCAGCAAAAACAAAATGGATGAGAATAACTAACCATAAACATTGTATTTTTATGTTGTTGGGAAATTAGGAAATGAGAACAAACTAGCTAGACATAGTGACAATCATCATTTGAGTCAATTTCTATTAAAAGATATTTGGGCATTGAAGAGGCAAAGAATTGTTATTTTGTTTTGTGTTTGGGCTGCATTGGTTTTATTTTTTGTTTTTTGTATTTATATTTTGTACATGCTTGGAAATCTATAGAAGTCATTCATAATAAAGTATATAGATTTTCATGAATCAATAAAAGTCTGTTGCTAAAATCAATGGTTTTAAGAAATCAATAACAATCTCTCAACTTTTTAAAGAGTCTGTGAATTTTTAAAAAAGTCTGTCATTTAAAAAATGTCTGCACAAATCTAAATACAATACACCAGAGAAAAGACAAAAAATCAAGAAAGAGAGATGATGAATGACCAACCTTTTCACGCGCGGAGAGAAGAACTTTGATAGTTTTTTTTTTTTTTTGAAGAGGGAACTTTGATAGACTTTTTCAAATCTTTGGTCTGGAGGCTGGAAAACTATTGGAGTGTGATATGTATAGTTAACACTACAAAGTCCATGATTATCTATGATTTTCTAGTTCCATAAGTATGAATGATATTTTGAATACCTTTGTACTTTTATTTATTTATAAAAGTCCTAATTGAATACCCTTAGATTTTGATGGAATTCATGAAATCTTTAAAAATTGTAATTGAATATCTCAAGGCTTTCATGGACTTTTAAAAGTCTATTGAATACATCCAGACTATTAATTCCATAGATTTCTTTAAAAGTTCCACTAATTTTATATACAATACACCCCCCTCAGTTAATTTGACTTGACATATGCTAGAGAGTTTGCATCAAAGACTTTCAATGGTTATTGCATTCGGACTGATGTTGGACATCATATTTCCAGGTACACACCCAAATGGTCTCGCGAAAACGACTACTCGGACATTGGTAATGCTCACCAATCTCCCTATATCCGCTTGCGGTAATGCAATATCGCATGCAGCTATTCTAATTCATCTCTGACCCACCGCCACTCAATCTATCTTTGCATTATTGCTAGTGACTGAGTATCAGTATCTTATAGTTACGCATATTTGAGTGTGTCATTTATGTTCCTATTGCGCCACCACAATGCAATAGTCAGCCACTTAATACCCTTGGTATTTAATACCCTTGGTAGGCGATCTCTTTACCGTTAGATTTGCAGATTATCACTTTGATGAGATAGTCTTCCCGTCTTTAGGGGGAGATAAGAACACTAATGTTCAACAGGAACGATAGGAATTACCATGGTTTGTCCTCATTATGTCTGATCTTGGTTATCGCTAAAGTGATGAGATCAATATACCTGCTGCAAACATGCCTGTAAGGATGGATGTCCCTACGAGAGGACATAACACCACCCTATACAGAGGTAGGGCCTAGTTAGGATGAATGGAAGGCCTTGGGTTTGAAGGATACTTTGGCACAACCGAATCATTTGATCATCGACACTCAAATTCGTCTCATGAGAATGTTCCGGATATAGGTTATCATTGGGGACAACTTAATGTCAGAACCTATTCTTGAGAATATAGAGCTCTTTGAAAATTACACTAGTGTAAGTGAGACGTGGGATAGAAACTCCATCATTATTATTGATGTAATAGTGCATGAGTTTGTTGAATCCGATGATATTGAACCACGCTCCGCTGATGAATGAATATCAACGTAGAGAAATTTGACCTAAATGGAAAAATGAGATTCAGATTAAATTAGATTATCTAATGTAAAGGAAGGTTTTTAGAGTCAGTGATGCCAACACCTCCTAACATGTTTGAGTGTGTCTTCGTTAGAAAGCATGATGAGAAAAAGAGATGATAATCTCGCCTTATGGCGTAAGGCTTCTCACAAACGCCCTGGAATCGACTATGAGTGGACATATTCTCCCTTAACAGATGTCACTACACTCCACTACCTTGTCAATTTGGTAGTTTCTGAATAACTGAATATGCAGCTTACAATTGTGATCAGTTCGTATCTTTATAGGGATCTAGATACGGAATATAGATGAAGGTTCCTAGTGAACTTTCAATTACCTAAGTCAAGTGGCTCTAGACAACAAAGCGTGTTGGCAATAAAGATGAAACACTCACTAAAGTGATTACTTGATTGGGAAGAGATATGTAAATGCTCGCTTGTTTCTATGACAAGTTTCGAATTCTATCGTGGTTCATGTTGGTGACTCGATCTTTATTAGAAGCCCTTAAAGTGCTAAGGGAAACCACTGAACACTTGAAATCTGAGTTTGAGATAAAGGATCTTGGGAGAACACGGTTTTGTCTCGGTTTGGAACTTGAGCACCGTGTTGATGCTTAGACATTTTGACAATGTCAAACCTTCAAGCACGCCCATGATCGTCTGTAGTCTTAATCCTAAAAAAGATTCTCTTTGTCTGCAGGATGATAATGATGATGTGTTAGAGGCAGGAGTGCCCTACTTAAATACAGTAGGTGTATTATTTTACTTAGCTCAATACACAAGACCGGAAATCTCATTTGCAGTGAACTTGTTAGCTAGATATAGCTCTGTGCCAACGCGATGCCACTAGATTGGTGTAAAAGATATCTTTCAAAACTTAAGATGTACAATTGATATGAGCTTGTACTATCCCTATAGAGAGATGATGGACTCGGACCCATCACATACCATGAATGCCACCAACACTGACCTGCGTTCTTTATCCCCATCCCAAAACGACATTAGTGTTTTTCATGGTTTTTCTTATTCTGGGTACCTCTCTGGCCCACACAAAGGTCATTCACAAACAGGTTATATGTTCACCATGGGTAAGACTGCGATATCTTGGAGGTTTACAGAACAGACCCTAGTCGCTAAATCTTTGAACCATGCAGAGATTATTGCTCTTCACGAAGAGGTTCATGAATGTGTATGGATTGGATCCATAATTACGCATGTTCGAAGCAATTGTGTTTTGAAGTCTACCACAGATGAGCCTATGAACATTTATGAGGATAATGCTTCTTGCTTTGAAAAAATGAAGCAAGGCTATATCAAAGGCAACAACATCAAGCATAATCAACAACAACAGACTCCTCAAGATCAAAGTGAACTAGGTTCGATCTGAGGACAGTGTGGCTGACTTGTTTACTAAGTCATTCCCTAAATCCACTTTCGAGAAACATGGTGGTAGCATCGTTTGCGGAAGTTATCCGAACTCCCATGATCGTAGTCTTCAGGGAGAGATGCAGACATCAGGGGGAGATGTCTACATATATGGTCTCGAATCGTGAATGATGTGTTGTACTCTTTTTCTCTTTTGACCGAGGTTATTTTTGTCCCACTGTATTTTTGTTATTCGGCAAGATTTTTGACAAGGCAACAAGAGGAGCACCTTGTTTGGGCGACACAAGGGCAAGTGTTTAAGGACATCTAATTTATTTGTATGTCCCAAACTCTAGTTACATGTCCAAGTTATAATAGGGTTAGTCTTATAAACATCTTTGGAGATATCCTAATCATTGTACGATTCAGTTTCGTTGTAAGACTTATATTTTCTGGTTATAATTCTCTATATAAAGAAACTCCTATTATCAATGAAAGCACAACTCATTCTAATCCAATTTCTGATTTCCTAAAACACTAACCTGTTTAATTTTAAAATTTCGGATGGAACTGTTTTACAGGGTAAAGTATAGGGATAAATACTTATTACATCATTCTTTATTTTCTTTTTATAATAGGGAGTGGGAGTCCAAGCCCATTAATTAATTTTTTTCTTTCTCTAATAATGTTGTACATAATAATATTATGGGAATTGTTTTTAGAATTGGGAGTGAGACTCCGAGCCCATTAGTTTAGTCTTTTAGCTCTTTTTAAGTAATGTTATACAGAATACAGTAGACAGATTCATTTTTTGAGTAATGGCCATGTCCAGCTTTGCCCTGCTTATTGTCCTTTATACATGGACTCCAGGAGTTTGGACTGATTGTTACTAGTTAGAGGCTTGTTTCATCAGACCATGGTTGGCTTCTTGTAACGTATGCTACTAGTTGTACTTCAGTCCAAGTAATAAAAGTGTTCTTGTTTCTCCTTTAAAAGAAAAAAGTACATAAGAGACCACTTCATAGAGTAATACATAATGTAGCCAAGGACTATCAATGACCCAAACATGAAAATTGGGAAATATACATGCATTCCTTGCTATAAGGCTTGCTGGAAATTGCAATTGCGTGTAAATTAACAAATTGTGCCAAGCATGTTGTTCGTTTTTGCAATTACAAGTTCGAGTTGCAAATCAATAATTATGAAAAAATTCGGGGAACATATTGGCAATTAAAATAAAATAAAAAGTGGTTTACCAGGTCACTTGTAATAACAAACTGTTCCATTGCAACACAAGTTCAGCTTGAAGTTCCTAGTTATAGAAAACATCCGATACAAGCAATTGGCTTATTACCCTGTTTCAGATGGTTGGGACATGGGTGCAGATTCTTCTTCAGAACGTTAGAGGGGCTTTGGTGGAATTGGCAGGGAATGAAGAGGTCCTTCCAACATCTCTACCACTTTGCTCATTGATGGTCGATCAGATGGAAGGGTCTGAATGCACCCAAGACTAATCAATATCATCTTTCTTGCTATTTTGCTCTCGTCCTCTGTTATTTCCCCAAATATAATCTCATTCCTCTAGCACTACATCTTTATAAATGTAATGTGGAAACATTTCACTGGTATGAGACTCTTCTGAAACCAAATAGTTTCTTGCACCAACCATGTCAAGAACTAGCATCCCATAGCTATAAACATCAGACTTATGAGATACTCCTCCAAAGTTCCGACTAAACACTTCTGGTGCAATGTATCCTGCTGTTCCCTTTGTCCCTAGCATCGATACAATACTTTCCTTCGTCATGCATAGTTTGGCAAGGCCAAAATCAGATATCTTTGGGCAAAAATCTTTACCCAGAAGAATGTTCTGTGGCTTTATGTCGAAATGTAAAATTCTTGTGTTGCAACCGCGGTGTAAGTACTCTAGTCCTCGAGCAATCCCAACTGCAATTTCAGATAATGTTTTCCATTCCAAGTGGCACTTTTCATCAGAAGATCCTTGCTTATTATGCATAAACTTATCTAGTGATCCATTAGGCATGTACTCGTATATGAGAGCTCTTTTCTCCCTTTCGTAGCAGAATCCCACAAGATTTACTATATTGACATGGGAAGTTCTACCAATGCTTGCAACTTCATTGATAAATTCTTCTCCATTACCCTTCAATTCACTTAGCACTTTCACTGCCATTAGGAGTCCATCAGGTAGCTTTCTTTTGTACACTATTCCATATCCGCCTTTACCAATTTGATCTTTGAATGCGTTTGTCATTTTCTTCAAATCTGGATAACGGTACTGCTTTGGGTTCAGCGATCCACAGCTATAAACCAAGATGTCGTCAAAGAACACCAAGACACACCTGTGTAGAAGTGGTTTGAACACTTGGTTCATGAGGGCTTGAAATGTAGAGGGGGAGTTGGTAAGGCCGAAGGGCATCACCACAAATTCAAAGTGACCTTCATGGGTACGGAAAGCCATTTTGGGGATGTCCTCCTCACACATGCGTATTTAGTGGTAGCCGGACCGTAAGTTGAGTTTGGAGAAATAGGCGGCACCATGTAACTCATCTAATAGCTCATCAACGACGGGAATAGGGAAACGGTCTTTGCTTGTTACCGCATTGAGAGAACGGTAATCGACACAAAAGCACCATGTCCATTCCTTCTTCTTGACCAAAAGAATCGGAGAAGAAAAAGGACTACAACTTGGGCGAATTGACCCATTAGTTAACATCTCAGCAACTAGGGCTTCTAGCTCAGTCTTTTGGGAATGTGGGTACCGGTAGGGGCGACCATTAACTGGGCTGGCATTGGGGGTGAGTTTAATTTTATGGTCGATGGGCCTGGATGGAGGTAAGCCCACTGGTGGAGTAAAGATGTCTTGGAATTCGAACAGAAGAGCTTGCATGGCAGGATGATAGGCTTCGGTAGAAGGAAGGGTTGGGCTCACAGGGGATTGGGTCAAGGGGCCCCATTGGTTAGATGGAAGAAGGGACAAGAGGTCGTGTTGTGTGGGAGATTGAGGTTGAGAAGTTATACCTTTCAAAACGTGTGACTGTCCCTCTGTAAAGAAAGCCATAATTTTCTCTTGAAAGTGCCACCCGATTAAACCCAATGAGTTGAGCCAAGGCGCACCCAGCACCATGTCACAGCCCGTGACCGGAAGGAGGAGGAACGAAAAGGTGAAGGAATAGCCCTGAATAAGGACGGTGACGTCACGGGCCACGCCTGACGGAGCCAGTGGTTCGCCGGAGGCAGAGTCAAATCGAAATTCAAATGTGGAATCCACTGGAAGACCCAAATGCTGAGCGATATGGGGGTGGAGAAAATTGGCCGCTGCACCGCAATCGATGAATATGAGGATTGCTGACCCATTGATGGAGCCTTGAATTTCATCACCTACCCAATGGTGCTTGTGGTTATTGTAACATCCCGACCTCGAATTTATTTGAGATTAAACCAGTTTTTTTTTTTTTAAGAGGAAAGGAAATCTTTGCCCAAAAACACCAACTCATTCAAGACTCAATTAAATTGAGAAACAACTATACCAGGACCTATATCTTGACAAGAAGACCAAGTTTCTCACCTCATGCAGAGCCAACCGTTGCCGGACTGTGTAGACGAACCGCCGGATTACCCGAATCTTTCGAGCTTCGATTCTCCTTCGTCTCCCATCAATCGAGCAAAACAAGACTGGAGGTAGAACTATAGCAAGAAGAGGAGTCGAATATCAGACCGGTGCATCACCACGTCGTGGCGGATGAAGGATTTCAAATCGGGTTCTGTTGCGGGTCGTCGAGTCACTGAACAGGGTCAGAAGTCCTCAAGTTTCTGGAGCTCTCTCCTTCCTCTGCATCGATCTGATCTCCCCTCCGTATAATGCTCCATTAATTGATTTTCAATGGCTGTGATCAAGCGGTGGTCAATTTTAATGGCCTAGATTGCACCACGATATTTCCCTTTTATTTTCTTTTTCTCAATTAAGTATTCATAATTTTGAAACTTTGAAATTTCAAGTGTCCCAAAATCTCCCGAAAATTCTTACAAACTCGGTGCCTCCTGTGCTTTATTATCGAGTCCACAATTGGAAGATTGCACCTCAAAAGAAATTTAAAACAAATATTCCTGAGCATTATCTAATTACCTAACTCGTAACATAATCATCCAATAATCTTAATATTTCTTTATTTTATACGTCCAAAAAAACTATTGAAATTTCTACTAATTCCCTCGCAATATTTAGTTTTTTTTTTAAATATACCTCGGGTGTTATAAATCCACCCTCTTAACCGAATTTCGTCCTCGAAATTAAGAATAAGTCAAAAATAATAAAAACTTGCATAGAGCTTGCATAGAATTTGCTGCATTTATATTATTTCTTTGCAGCCTCATCAAATGTTTATATTAGTTTGATACATTTCGTTCTTTATGGAGGGTTATAATCAGACTTCATTGTAAAGATTACATGACAACAATCAATAAACCGCAATGCATTCCACCCTTTTTTATCTGATCTATTAACCACCAAATGTGTCGTTTGCATAATCATCCTTCATACATCACAGCTTATGTTCCACTTCGTGCATTTTACTCGTTGAGTACAATCAAACTTGCAATCTCCAATTTTACATATTAAGGGTTCTATGCTCACAACAATTTGGACATTGCAAACAATTTTTTTTTTTTTCAGCCCCAATTATTTATTATAATGTCCTACACTCCTACTGGGGAGTCCTTTCTGGTTAGCCACCCTCGAAAGGTATAGTGAAATAATCACACTTTTCTACTAAGATGGATGTAGATCTTTGAGAGCATTCAACCAAACAAGTGCCATCCATCTCCATCACATGAATGAAACCATTAATCATGCATATTGTTTCATCAACACAATCCATCAATAAATATATATTATCACGTAAATAATATATATACATAGACATTCACGCAAGAATGACTACAATACCAACTATAGTTCACATGCATTAAAACAAAATTCATTTTATACTTAAATTCATTTTCTTATCTGTGAGCCGCAGCCCTATGAACCGTAGTCGATCAAGTTCATATCATTTCAAACAAATATTTATTTTCATAAAGCAATTTCCACACATTCACAATTCAATATAAATCACTAAATTTCGGTTCGTAAATGAACCATGTGCGATTTACTCACCTCGATATTCCATTGCTTCTTCAATTTAACACAATTAACCCCAAAACCGTTCACCCAAGTAAAAACCGTTAATCACTTAATCAAATACGATAATTAACTTAGCGTACAATTCAAAAACGCACTTATATGAAGATCCAACGGTCGGATCTTCACCTATGACCACACAAGGCCATCGGGACAGTCCTACGATCATCATATCAAAACTACACGTCTATCGAACGTTCCAATCTTTACATATCATAAATCGAACGATCGAACTCAATCGAAATCGTAAAATTCATAACTAATTTATACGATATCCAAAATTCACATACTATATATCAAAACGAGCGTATCGACATGTAAAATCTAAAAATGAGCAAAAACTGCTCTTTGGGTGGCGGAGGTCACCAGAAACTACCACCACAGTGGCAGGCGGCGCCGTCATACTAAAGTCAAAATTTGCCAAAACTCCCAGCATCAAAATTCTTCATCTCAACTCTAATTTCAACTTTCATAATTAGCACAAAGTCAAATTTCAAGTCTAGGGGCCGAATTTACCTAAAAAAAAAGAGGCCCTAAATCGCCCAAAATCGATCAAATCTGAAATTTGTCTTCCTCGGGTTAAACGGAGATGTGAAACTTGGTGAGTTTGTAGAGCATGGCAAGACGAACAAAGCCCAGTTGGTCTCCCCTCCTACTTTGGCCGGAGTTGGCAGAAATTTGAAGAAATGCAGGAAAAATGATCTGACCTTCTTTGCTTCGATTCATTGTCTATGATGAATGATAGGATGCAAGACATATATGTATAGAAATCTTGTGTCAAGGCAAAGAAATAGGGACAAGAGGCTCGTTGATTGGTGTCCGGACGAGGAAGAAATCAGCAGGCGAAGGGAGGAGTAGCTCGGGCGATTTCAGCTCGAGCTGTGAGGCTTCGCGGCCTTGTAGTGACTTCCACGGTTCTTTTTTGACTTCGATATCTTCTAGGAAGTTTTAAATGACTTCAAGGCGAGCAAAATTTCTTTTGGAATCAAGTTGATTGGTGGCCTGAGGAGGAAGATATAGCCGGAAGAAGAGGAGCCCAGATTTTTCGTCGAAAATAGGGGAGATGGAAGAGAGCTTGGGGGGCTAAAACGCAAAATCCTCAAACTTCAAACTCTCATAACTTCTGCATACAAACTCCGATTTTTGCGTTCCACATATTTACGAACTCATATCGATGAGCTCTGCAACTTTCATGAAAGAAGTTTTCCCAAATTTCATATATACAAAAAGTCAATTTTCACGACCCCCTAAATAACGTTTGTTTCGAAAATAAAATTGTTCAAACTAATTTCACAACTTCTCCAAGCTTCGTGTTCACGCCCACGACCACGAAATCATTTCTAAAAATATACGGAATTTAATTTGGATTTTTCGGGGTATTACACCGTCTCCACAAGATTTGTTAAGTCACTCACAAAAGTCGAAGGGTTTGCTCTAATGGCCAATGACTTGAAGAGTGTAGCCTCCAAATCCTGGCGCCATTTTAGCACAAAGGTTAGGATGCCAAGGCAGTTGTGTGCAAATCTTATACAATCCAAGTGGCGTCACCACAAGGCTAGGAGGGCTTTGAGCCGAACCCTCTCTGCCCCGATCTACTACTACGAGTTAGCTAGTGCTTCTAGTCCTCTTGCTGGGCGGTAGAAAACAATTGTAATACCTAACACCATGAGATTTGAATTGAGATAGTCATGGATTACAACCTTCAAAGAAATACCCTTTAGTTGTATTGAGACTCATCGAGGATTGCAATCTTCAAAGAGAACACATTCGAATAACGTACATTAAGGTTTTCTCAAACTATCAACATCAGGGTTTCCCCAAACCATGAACTATCAATGCCAACAGATAAACTAAATATAGCTAATCAGGGGGAAACTGCAATGTAAAGGAACGTCTAGCTCTTATTGAACTATTTATTTTAAAGACGAATAAAGTTAACATGAGATTAAAACGTTCTTTGATCCAAAATGAAAACTAACAAAGGAAAATAATATGAGGCAGAGTGTCAAGTCATTTTGATTTTCTCTCAAACCTAGCGGCTCCCCAAAAACCTTAGTTATCAAGTCGGCATCCTTTGCCGTCTACCCATCCTAGATATCCCAATGGCTTCAATCGACGATGTCACTGCTAGCTTTGCTGCCTCTCTGGCACTCGCTGAGGGAGGTAACGCCTCGGATCTGGGGAAGATTGGAGGAGGTCCTGTTCGTCGATCTTCTCAGTCTTTTCTTCTAGGGAAACCTCTTACCTGTAAACCTATTGACTCTAATGCCTTCAAATCGCATCTTTTCCGGACTTGGATGGTGGAGAAGGATTTTAGGATTCAAGAGAAGACTGACAACCGGCTTCTCTTCTCTTTTGATTCGGTCCGAGAAAGGAACAAGGTACTTAAGGTGGTGTGTGGTGTTTTGACCGAGCCCCTATATGTCTGGAGGAGTATGATGGTGTTCTTCCCATCGCTGAAGTCCTTATGAAGCATGTTAGGATGCGGGTTAGGGTTTCTGACATCCCTCATCTCTACGAGGAACCCGACAATTTCATCCTTATTGGAAACTTGCTGGGTGGTTATCTGGACTATGATAAAAGAGAGTTTCGAAAAGGTATTGTTCAAATTGTCTTCTCCCATGACATCTCTAAACCGGTTATTCTTGAGCGAAGGGTTTTCTTGGCCCCTGATATTGAGTCTATTTTGCAGTTCCAGTTTGAACATCCCAAAGGGAGATGCCCTCAGTGTGGATTGATTACACACTCTGGGGCTAAATGTGAGGAGCCAAATACGGTTCTCTCTACTCCTAGGGTTTTGAAGTTTGGTGGTGGCCCCTCTACATATGGGGGCCCATTCTCTTTCTCTGCTCAGCCTACTCGTGATTTACCTATGCCCTCTTCTTCACTGCTGAAAAAGAAGAAGCCAGTTATTTGCTGGCTCAAGCAATTATCTTCTGAAATTGCTTCCCAAGGTACCGTGCATACCACAACGGAGATGGAAGGAATGGATCAAGAGGTTTCGGAGCCGAACAAGGTTAGTGAGCTGTCTTCGGTGGAACCCTCTGACCCAGGTTCTCAAGATCTCGCTATTACTCATGCCATGCAAACTGGTCAGAAGCAAACCTTGATTTACAAGAAAAGAGGTCGAGAAGAGGTAACTATTCATTCCCTTAAGAAATTCAAAACTATTTTGGGTGGTAACTTCTCACTCTCCATGCGGAAACTCTTGGTTTAACTGAATCTGAGGACGATGTCGCCCTAGTGACACTGAAGAAGAAGTCGGGAAGACTGCTGGGAAGTAAGAACAAGAGTCCCATGCCTCAAAAGAAGGTTGGTTTGACCCTTTTGCGTCTCACCTATCCTTCTACTACTACTGCTCAGCAGGTTGGCCCTAAAGCTAAGGGTAAGGGGAAACTCTAGGTTTTCCTGTTTCTGTACCTACCTTTGATTTAGAGTCTGATGCTATGTAAGTTAGTTCCTCTACTTGTACACCAATTGAGGTCTCTATGCGAGTAGAGTTGCTAAAGCAAGAGCTTTGATAGTCTTGAGTTGTTTTCTCATTTGGTTAGGCACGCTAATTAGTGTGCGTATTTTACAATGAGAGTCACTTGTCATTTGTTTGGCGGTTTGTGCCATCTAATATGGTTGGTATGAAACAACATGTGATATATGTGTCTTCTGGTTATGGATAAATTAATGAAGTTATTTATTTCTTAAAAAATAAAAACATGAGATTAAAACTTTTTTTTTTTATATAATTAGATCGTTTCGAATAAGTAATTGTCGAACTCCTAAAACTACAAACCAAAAGTCTTTCTTTGATAAAACGATCGCTTGTGACATTCGTGGATCATTCTTAATCTCCTTAATTGTAATGGACCATTGTCTTAACTCTCAAGTAACCAAATAATGGACAGACCTAAAAGTAGCGAGTAATGAACTACAATCGCTTAAGTCGCCCGCTAAATGTCCCAAGGACCCCATCTCACACTATCCCCTCCACTGTTACAATGTTAAAGAGGTGTTCAACAACGCACGAACAGCCACGTTTACCTCCGTGTCCGCCACGTGTCTCCCAAAACTAAAATCCCAATCCGCGCGCGAAGTCTAATCCCACACCCGCCGAATCAAATTCACCTTTCGGCGTCACAAAAAAAATTATAATTTAATTAAATAAAGGGGGCCAAAAAAGAAAAAGAGAATAATAGCCGAAACGAACACATTCTACTAATTAACGGCCACAGCACGCGAGCCAGATCTAATCTAAACAAACAGACAGAGAGAGAGACTGAGCGCAGATAATTTTTGAGTGATGGAGGAGAAGCTGATACAGAGGCTTGAAACGGCGGTGACGCGCCTGGAGGCGCTGTCGTTGTCCGGGGGCTCTGCGGCGGCGGCGAGTGAGGTCGACGCGCCGCTGGATCCGTCGGTTTTGGCGTTCGAGGATCTGATTGGGCAGTACGTGGGTAGGGTTTCGGCCGCGGCGGAGAAGATTGGGGGACAGGTGTTGGATATCACCAAGATTGTGGCGGAGGCTTTTGCTGCACAGAAGGACCTGATTATCAAGGTCAAGCAACACAAGGTCAGTGCCAACCCTAATGCTTTCTTTATCAATATGTTAATTTGTGCTGAGCCTTTGGCATTGAGTTTTCATTTTTCTGTTCTTTTGTTTGATTTGGATTGGGTGCTGGTTTTTGCTTGATTTTGGATTGGAGGAGAGGTTTGATTTTAGGTTCAGAGATAGTGAAATTTGAGATTGAGGTGCAGTCTTAGTGTGCAATGTTAATTGGGTTCGAAATGTGCTATCTTTTCGTATGTGTTTGGATCTGACCGGCGATTGTCTATTTGTGTTGGCGATTGTCTATTTGTGTGATGCATTATCTATACAGTGATAAAGAAATGCAAGTTTTTTGTGTTGAATAACAAAACTTAGAGTAGCCATTTAGCAATGAAATGGTAAATGTAAAAAAGAAGCACATTTTCCTGGTTGAAGTTTGGTGTTGCTATCTTTGGTCGGTTTGAATGATTCATGCTGCAGTTATCAACTAAGAATATTGGAGATGGGATTTTTATCTTGATGGTAGAATGAGTTCTAGGTTATATCTCGTATATGAGGTAGAATTGGGTTGCCCAAGTTTAACACCGTCCTTTTGTTTATCTTTGTGCAGAAACCTGACAATGCAGGGTTGGCTGAATTTCTGAAGCCACTCAACGAGGTCATTACAAAGGCAAATAAATTGACAGAAGGAAGGCGATCTGATTTTTTCAATCACTTGAAGAGTGCTGCTGACAGTCTCTCAGCTTTAGCATGGATTGCCTATACAGGGAAAGAATGTGGTAACGGAAATGAACCATAACTATACTTGGTTAGGAATGTGTGAACTCGTTCATTTTTCCAGACCCTTATTATTTTTTCTCCCTTTAAACAAGGTATGAGCATGCCTATTGCACATGTCGAAGAAAGTTGGCAGATGGCTGAATTTTACAACAACAAGGTACTCTTTATATCTTCCAGAATCTCATAAATTGCATGAATACACATGCGCATGTCCCAGAATCACACTGTCTAATTGCACATGCTGTTTTCACCAACTTGTTGATCACTGATGCTTGCATGAGCAAAATTTCCAGTAAGAAGGTGCTGACTCTGTGGCATGAAAATATACAGATTCTTGTCGAGTATAAAACCAAAGACCCAAATCATGTAGAGTGGGCCAAAGCTATGAAGGAACTATATATGCCTGGTTTGAGAGAATATGTTAAGAGTTTCTATCCATTGGGTCCAGTCTGGAGTCCAACCGGCACAGCTGTTACGGCTGCTCCATCAAAACCAAAAGCTCCGGCACCAGGTGCACCTGCTCCTCCACCTCCTCCATCCGCTTCACTCTTCAGTTCTGAAACTTCTAAGGCTTCGTCATCACGCCCGAAAGAAGGGATGGCAGCAGTTTTCCAAGAGATCAATTCTGGCAAGCCTGTGACTTCAGGTATTATTATTTTTTTTAGTTTCTGTTGATTCAATATTTACGCTACATTGGAGAGATGTGATTTGGTTTTCTTGTTCCCTAGGTCTGAGAAAGGTCACAGATGATATGAAGACGAAGAATCGTGCTGACAGAACTGGGGTTGTTGGTACCCAGGAGAAAGAAAGTCGTACTAGTGCACCTGCTGTTTCTAAAGTAGGACCTCCGAAGTTTGAGCTTCAAATGGGTCGGAAGTGAGTGTTCATAATCATTGTACTATGGTTCAAATTCTTATAAGGAATTAATGCCCGTAAGTGATTCATATTTGCCGTTGTTATGCCTTCGGCAGGTGGGCTGTTGAGAATCAGATTGGAAAGAAGGATTTGGTGATTAGTGAATGTGATCCAAAACAGTCGGTATATATTTTTGGATGCAAAGACTCTGTTTTGCAAATTCAAGGTAATTTAACTATATGCCAAACTTTAATCCCAATTGTATAAATATCTTGAATGTCAATTGTCTTTCCAAACAACCCCTATACCAGATTCATATGTTATGTTCTACATAAGTGCTAGGCGCTACTTGTATGAAATGCCATGTGCAACTTATTGTTATTTGCTGCATATGCAGGGAAAGTAAACAACATTACAATTGACAAATGCACTAAGATGGGAGTTGTATTTCAGGTTAGTACAGCATCATTAATGGAAGCAATGCATATGCATGTATCCAGCCTTATTTTCTGTGTTCTCTTTTGATCACAGGATGTTGTGGCTGCTTTTGAGATCGTCAATTGCAACCGTGTTGAGGTGCAATGTCAGGTATCCAGTTTTCTCTTAAAATCTTGATAATTGTATCACAGGATACTGAGTGTCTCCATAGTTTGCGATACTCAACATATGGAATGGCTGCGTAGATGTGAGTAACCTCAACAATATATGGAGTGTACAAAATCACCATACCATCTTTGTTATATGAAATTTGACTTGAAGACATCAAATGAAACTTTTGCAATGTTACCATCTGACGTTGCACTACTCAGTTCATATACAGTGATCCATATATTCAGTTTGTGAGTGGTTATATTAACTCATTGTATGGCTATTCCAGGGCTCCGCCCCAACAGTTTCAATTGACAACACAGCTGGCTGCCAATTTTATTTAAGCAAGGATGCTCTTTCTGCATCTATAACAACGGCTAAATCAAGTGAAGTGAATATAATGGTACCTGGTGCTGAACCTGATGGCGATTGGGTATGTTTATTTGTTCTTTTATTAAGTTTGTGTTTAACTATTGTGAATTATTTTTCCTTGATGCAGTATATGTAGAGATGTTCCAAATTTGACTTTGATTAAAATATTGGTCAAAGCATGTTTTATTACCAATAACATTAGGCTTATTATGTTGTATGTTACCAACATTGCATTTGCGTTAGTAACTTTATACCTAAAAATCTCACAGTATGATGCAACAGTTGGATCTTTTGTCCAAATAATCAGTAGATAACGTGTCTAATCTGCACCTATGTAGTGGTAACATTGTCTCATGATTGAAATTGAGCTTGTGTGCATTAGTTGTTGCCTTCAATTCTCACCACATCAAGTTCTTCATTATTTCAAAGTGGATCCCCAGTATTGGATCTTTCTGTCCAGTTGTCCTGTAGATTAGGTGGCAAGGTGGGATTAGGGTTAGGTTGGGGTCAGTTGTTCCAAAATTGATGTTAGTAAGAATAAGATCAAGGGGAAAAAATATTTGCCATACAGGTTAGTTAAGACGTAACATGATTAATGATAGGAATGTCGTGCCTTTTTAGTTAGGTTAGATATTTTCTTACAATGCCCATATGAGATGTATGGGAACATTCCTGTATGTTTAAGAGACTGAAACAGCATATCCACTAATGCCAAACTTAGGTAGTTCTGCTGACAAGTATGTCTCCACTAATATACTTGCACGTGATACCATAAGCAGTAGGAATGTACTGAGGTATTAGGAATGCTCCAGTGCAGGTGATAAATAATTTTTATTTCATTGAATCGAAATTCGCTTTTAACCTCTGGTTGTGATGTAATGGATTTTTTTTTTTTTTTAAGTATGGATTACCGAGAAAAGTTGAAAAATCTGAATGAGATGCATCTTGTGACTTAGTTTCCTTTAAAAATATCAATGAGTTGCATCTTGTGACTTAGTTTCCTTTCTACTGTTTCTGCATCAAATGGCATCTTTCTAAGACAATCTGACTAAATGATGAGATATTAGTTTGTTTGCTTGAGTTTACTAGGGAGGGCTTACCATTATGTAATTTGCAGGGCGAGCATGCATTGCCAGAACAGTTTATTCATGTGTATAAGGATGGTCGCTTTGAAACAACTCCAGTCTCTCACTCAGCAGGAGGGTAATTTGGAATCTTTTGATTGCCATCTAACCGTCTCCATAGTCTCTTTGTTTTGTTTAACTACTTGCATGGTTGAGTGGCTTTTTCTCTTCTGTCCTCTATTCAATTGCTTTCAGTATATAAAGGGGATGCATCTTTTTCTTGTTGGTTATGCTCTTATCAATCTCACTGGTTTTCTGTTGTATCAAACCGTGGGATTCTTCTGCATGTTTCATCAAACATGGGATTCTTTTGGGTGGTTTTCTCGGAAAAGTTTGTTTTTAGAGGAGTGTTGTGGCAAGGTTTTTGCAACTGCGAGTGAGCTGGAATCAGCGCTTGAGCTCTTGTAACACATATACTTCTATATTTGATTGATTATATATTTCATATTTGTAGTCACCTTCTACAGATCTTGATAAGTGAATGGTGTATTGCTTTTATGCTGGATTTTTTTTTCTTTGGTTAAATTGAAGGCATTTAGACTTGTTTTGACTGCAAAAGATTTGTAGGTATGTTGATGAAGGGAAAAATTGTTGACCACTTAATCCTTTTTGAAGCTTAACTTTCATTTGTAGCTCTGGTTGATCACTACCATGGGGCTCGGTTACACAACTTTATTGCTGATTATTTTTTGTTTTTGTTTTTGTTTTTTTGGATTGACGAAAGAACTGGGAACCTTTAAATATCAATACAAATTAGCTTATTCCTGCTAAGCAAATTCATGAAATTGAGAGTACAAGGCTTCTGCCAATACGTGGTCCAGCTATAGGATCCTCATAATATGAATTTGTTTCACAGAAACTCCCCACTGATACACACCATAAATATTCAATATAAAACAGATGATACTCCTAAAACTCAAATGTTGAGAACCAAGCCCTGAATAGCGTTAGGTCATTAGCACTAGCCAGTACCATCAAAACTGCAGAGCTGCCGCCCTTGGTTTTTCCATGTAAGGTATCTTTGGCTTCGTTAATTTTAGATGCTAGGTAATGGCTACCTTCTGCATCTGTGGATGGTTAGCGACCATCACCCTCTTATGGGCTTCCCTGACCTTGGTTATGGGAGCACTCTCCCTGACTCCAAGTATTAGAGCTGCTTCCCTCCGGGTCATGGTAGGCGGTCTTGCTTTGTTCTACTTTGGAGGTCGAAGAAATAGTTGGTTGGCGACGCAAGGGTTTATGGGGTTTCCGACTAATATCTGATGCCAATTAATTTTTGTTGAATACTTGAGTTTAATAAGGATTTTGAGATATGCTACAGAAAAGAGTTTTATTTTTTAGTTCTTCTATTAGGATGACATTCAACTAGAAGTACAAAAAAGGATCACGGGGGCACCCTTTCCCCTGTTGATCTTGATTAAAAGCCAAAGACATCCTAAGAGTGTTCTCTAGAGCACAAAAGAGATCAAGGGAAGCAACTCAAAGAAGATATCTGGCACGAAATTTGCTTTTCTAAATACATCAGAAAAGAAAACCAGAACAAGTTTCTCAGCAAAAGAAGGATGTCATTCTTCTTCGGCTCCCACGTGGTCACTTCTATAAATCCCATTTGTTCAAGTACAAGACAATAGTAAGTAAACCCTCATCCACAGAGACTTCAAGTCCGACCGCCTAACTTCAAAGTCCTTCCCCACTTGATCCACTCATTTTCTCGCATCTATTTATATTTAAAGATAGAAGAATTTTATGAGAAGGTTACTCACTTGTACTCTTTACATTAGACAAGAGAAGTTTAATCATAGACTTCGGGAAAAGAATAATGAAAATGAATAATTTTAAGTCACGCATGGTTTGCGGAAAATAAGAATCAAGAGTGTCTGAGATACAAAAAGAAAGAAAATATTTTCCTAAAGGATGAGAAAATAAAGGAGAAAGTGGTTAATTCCAAACACTAAAAGAATCAATTTTCCCTTATATTTTCTTACATTTATTACTCACAAGTCACAACACATTATTTTATTACATTATTTACAAACTTATCACTTCTATAAATCTCATATGTTTAAGTACCACACATTCGTAAGTAAACCTTCAACCACAGAAAATTCAAACTCAACTGCCTAGCTTCCAAGTCCTTCCCCGCTTGATCCACTAATATTCTTCCATCTATTTTCTCTAGAAGAATTTTCTGAGAAGGTTACTCACTCGTTACATCAGACAAGTCTTCCGAGAAGTTTATTCATAGACTTCCCGGAAAGAATAATGAGAAGGAATAACTTTAAGTCCTATTTTCCACACGCAGTATGTACATGCTCAGATTCACATACCACGTGGGGACCCCACCCCCTCCCAACGTGATTTCACTATCCTTGTCAGCTGGTACAATATTTTACTTTTTAATGTGGAAAATCACAACTTGACAATCGAGGAAAAAACACACTACGTGTTTATAGTAAAATGATGTCATGTAACTTCAGCACTTCCTTCACCGAAAGCCCCAATGCGCAAGTACAGGAAAGCTCTTCACAGGCACGAAAAGTATATAAAAGCTTATGGTTACGTGCAATCTATGCAATTAGCACTTTGAGTCCTGTAGTTAATATTCATTGCATCAAATTAATGCATTTCCATGTAGCTATATATTAATATCATGTTAGGTCTTATTGGTCGTTTACATTAATTGCTCTACCATGATCGATCGCCAGCAAAATCAGAGAATTTCACAATAGGAGTGGTTCTGCTAGTATTGTTGGAATTAGTGGTTTAGATTCGAGTCTTTGGAGTCCCACATTAAAGAAAATGAAAGTCATCGTTTGGTTGTTGCGCCTGGATAACTAGAGTAAATAGAATATCGATATTATTGTACTCATATGCATGAAACAAGTCAGTCTTCCACACAATAAAGTCAACATCAACTCTAATAATGTAATCAGTATTAACGAACAATAATAATAAACTATAATCATGTATTATTAGGTCGTTTTATGAAATCCAGAGAAATTCTTACATAAGTCAAACATACACTGTAGTTGTAGAGCTGTTCAATCAAAATCCATAAAAAAATTTAAATGTGTTCTGAAATTATCCTTACTTTATTAAAGTGAATACTCAAAACAACTCCCTACATGTACACTGAATTGTCAGACCTACTAAATACATGATACATTTGCCTTATCTAAAAATCTTTTATAAAACACGTTAAGTCTTCCACACAACAGAGGTAATTAATATCAACTCTTAAAATGTAATCAGTATTAACGAACCAATAATAATAATAATGAACTATAATCATGTTTTAGGTCACCGTAACCCCTAGAAGACGCAACGAAGCGCCTATAAATACTAAAATATACATTACAATTCCCACACACTATCATACAAGTCAGTTCCTAACTCCTCCATTTTCATCACAGAATAGATACACGCCAGGTTTTCTCAAACAGGACACCAAGAGTCCCACCCCACGAGTCCCTCCCAGTCATCACCACGAGAGAGAGAGAGAGAGAGAGAGAGAGAGAGAGAGAGTTCTGTCCAGCTAAGCCAGTAAGATCGGTAGTTGAAACACTTGGCTCTCTCATCAGTCATCACTTAGATTTCTTTACCGTTAAACCTAATCGACCCGTCTCTTCCTTCTGTCCCCCCTTTTTAAATATTCTATCTGCATCATCATCTTCCACACTGCAGAATCAGAACACAGCTAGCTCTCAATACCATGGCATCCCTCACCTCACAACTCCCAATCCTTCTCTTCCTCTTTGTCATCGCCTTCACTTCCGCAGGTCAGTTCCAACTTTCCCACAACACTAAAAAAAAACAGAAACCACAATAAAACTGTTTGGTCACTCCACTTTCAGTTACTCACTTTTATTCCCCTCCCCGTGAGAACCGCAAAAAAAAGCGGAAACGAATCGTATTCTTATTCTTAACCCACTCTCTCTTTTTCTTTTTTTTCCTCTGTTGCAGACTCCCAGTCGTTCATCGGTGTTAACTACGGCCAGGTCGCTGACAACCTCCCGGCACCGGCGGCCACAGCCAAGCTCCTCCAGTCCACCGTCATCAAGCAAGTCCGCCTCTACGGATCCGACCCCGACGTCATCAAGGCCCTGGCCAACACCGGCATCGGCATCGTCATCGGAATCGGCAACAGCGCCATCCCCTCCCTTGCCGCCGATCCCAACGCCGCCGTCCAGTGGATCAACTCGAACGTCGTCCCGTTCTACCCGGCCAGCAAGATCAACCTCATCAACGTCGGCAATGAGGTCCTCTTCTCCAACGACCAGGGCCTCATCTCGCAGCTCCTCCCCGCCATGCGAAATGTCCAGTCTGCCCTCGCCGCCGCTTCCCTCGGCGGGAAGGTCCGCGTCTCCTCCGTCCACGCCATGACGTTGCTGTCGCAGTCCGACCCGCCTTCCTCGGGTCGGTTCAAACCGGAGTTCGTTGACGTCCTCAAGGGGCTGCTGGCCTTCCAGAGGGACAATGCCTCGCCCTTCGCCGTCAACCCGTACCCGTTTTTCGCCTACCAGAGCGACCCGAGACCCGAAACGCTCGCGTTTTGCCTCTTCCAGCTCAACGCGGGACGGGTCGACCCGGGCTCCGGGATCAAGTACATGAACATGTTCGATGCTCAGGTCAGTAATAATGAAAAACTGAATTTAATTCGGAGGGTCTTTTCGTAACTTTGACCTTGTCCACCATGACTGACTTGTGAGTCAAGGGTCAACGGACAAGTGTAGGCCTTTTGCGTCGTCTTTTTTCTTTTTTCTCATCAAATCTTTTTGTCATAAACTAAACTAAGCTACGAGTCCACAAACATGAAGACTTCTACATAACTTTTTTTTTTTTGATACATTGATTTAGTTTTTTATATGTGTTCAATTTTATTTGGGTCAATGAAAGTTTTGATAGAACTAGGGTAAAAACATGTAATTCATACGATAGAGTTTTGATTTCAGACGTTACATTATTTTTTCCTTACTTTTCAATGAAATGATGGAGCATTTGAAACACTCGTGAGTCGTGAGTCGTGATGTGACCTTATGCATGGTGGCAGTGTCACAGGGTGGCCGTTACAATAATATTAGACAAGTCTATTGATGCATGATTTATATTGTCATTTTATTTAGTAGATTAAATGAATTTGGTGAAAAACATTATGCATAGAGACAAAAAAGAAAAAACACTATATAATGTAGCGAGGAACCTCTTTTCTTTTCATAGGCTCCAAAATTCAATTTGGGACCACACTTAATGCCTTGATCATAGAGACAAAAAAGAAAATACAATATACTATTGGAGAAAATGTTAGTGAAACTAAGTAGCATTGTGTTTGGTTATTATTTTGCCAAATAATGCTTGACAACTATATGACTATGAAATACAGATTCGATCTTTGTGATTGAGAATATTTGATGGGATATGGCCTCAAATTTTTTTTTTGTCCCCGATTTTTTAGTGTATCATTAGTATTTTGTGATTGATAGTGTATCGTTAGTATGGTACTAGAGTTCTTTGATTGATAATAAGTTATGTGACCAATTTTCATTCTGCAGGTTGACGCTGTGAAGTCTGCCCTGAATGCAATTGGATTCAATGACATTGATATTTTGGTGGCTGAGACAGGATGGCCATACCGCGGAGATAGCAATGAAGTTGGACCTAGTGTTGAGAATGCAAAGGCATACAACGGCAATTTGATTCAGCATCTTAGATCCATGGTTGGGACTCCATTGATTCCTGGAAAACCTGTGGAGACATACATATTTGCACTTTATGATGAGAATCTGAAACCTGGTCCAACCTCTGAGCGATCGTTCGGGCTGTTCAAGCCTGATTTATCTGCCACTTATGATGCTGGTCTCTCAAAGAGTAGCGAGGTAAACACAATAACCTCATTACCATTTGTAGGAATTATCTGGTTCACATAGAAAGCTAACCTTTTTTCTCTTCAAGATGATGATATTCACTGTCTTTTAATTAACATTCTCATGTCTACGGAGTGAAGAAAGTTGTTTAGTGAATAACAATTTTCCATTTTTATGAAAAGAATTAGAAAACCAAAATTTGAACTTGAAAGGACTATTATGAAGTCGATAGCCTGATATTCTTGATCTCAAACCACATGTCAGTCAATTATTACAATGGCACAAACTTGACATATCCGAAACATATTGGTCAGTCAATTATTACAATGGCACAACTTAATAGAAACATATTGGTTTTTAAGTTTCAGAAAATTAGTCAGTTTTTAAACTGAGTTTCTAGAAAATGAATCTGTGTTTGAATGGGAGATGTTATTGACACTCTCAGAATGTTCGTATGCACTCCTTACTGTTTATTTCTTAGCTCAATTGTCAATGCCACTCTTGAAACACATTTTACTGTGTATGTAGAGATAAAATTACATGTTAGTAAGCGCAATTCTGACAGTCAAGTAAGATAAAAGTAGAAGAATAATTTAGAGTGGGAGAATGATGAGTGTCAATAGCACCTATCTTTATGTAGCCTCATGTTTTTATTTTTTTTTTTATGTTTTTATTTATTTTATTTTATTTTTATTTTTATTTACAAAAAAGGGATATCCTTTATTCCTGATTATCTGCACTGCCAATTTTAACCCTTGGTTCTGTCTATTCTCAGACTCCCTCAACACCATCAGGGACTCCTTCACCTAAGCCTACTCCTTCACCTGAGCCTACTACTTCATCAAAGTGGTGCGTGCCCAAAACTGGTGGCGTTTCTGATGCTCAGTTGCAGGCAAATCTCGACTATGCTTGTGGCCATGGAATTGATTGCAGTGCAATCCAACCCGGAGGTGCCTGTTTTGACCCAAACACAGTAGCGTCCCACGCTGCCTATGCCATGAATCTTTACTACCATACTGTTGGCACAGATCCAATGAATTGTGATTTCTCACAAACAGCAACACTGACCTCCACAAACCCCAGTAAGTTTCCCCAAAAAGAACATATCTATAACATAAATCTAAAAAGGAATACAGAAACCACATATACGAATCAAATAATGTGGTCAGTCATAAAGTACATGTCAACTGTTGCATTGTGTGATCAACTAATGCCGAGTAAAGATGCGGATTTTTCAGCGTTTCTCATATCTGAATAATTCATATACCATGAGGGAACACGATTGTTTTCAAGGACTAATGATTGATAAAGTGAATGAGCTTTTTGCTTCAGTTTTTTTTTTTTTCCCTCTCTTTTGCAGCAATTTTTCTATCTGAATCATTCACTACCATTATTTGGAACGCCCTTTATAAAAGTGGTGATTTTGCTTTTAAAGACTAGTAATTGATAAAGGTCAATTATTAGAAATCATAAAGAGTATATATGAGCTTTATTGCTGCCCTACTAGCTTCAAGACAAACATGTAAATTAAAGTAGTAACTATTTTCCAGTTCTATCTCACAAATCAGCTTGATTTTGATTGTGAAGCTCTTTTAACTGATTGTTCACTTTGAATTGTAGGTTACAATTCTTGTGTTTACCCTGGTGGAGGAAGTACTAGCAGACTACCTTACGAAGCAGGGAAGATTAACACGATGTCAAATAATGGATCTTCTAAGGTTGGAAATCTGTTAAGTATAAGGAATAAGGTCTTGGTGTACCTTTTTTGGTTTTTAATTTATAGCTTATCCTTCTGATTGTAAAGAATGCTAGTTCTATTCAGTATAGGAACAACTCCATGATATATCATAAATGGGAATTGACAAGAGAGTGTACAAGGTCATAATAAGTCGGTTTTTTGATTATCGTATAATAATTATTGGTAATGAAATCAATGCGTGAATTATTTCTTTTTCCAAGAATTTCAACATGTTGCGAGCACAAGTATTACCCAAATTCGATTCAAACTGATGACTGATGATGACAAGTTCATGAAATATCCAAAAACTTTGTCTGTGTCTGGAATCATGATTCAAGAGAGTGGAGAGGGACCACGATATTGTGTTATTGTTCAATTGATGGCAACCCAACATGGTCGACCGATCGTCCAAGGTTCATTTATCACCCTCTGCTTTTGAGTTATGACTTATGAGGCAATTGATTGATTGCCAAGAAAAAACAAGGGGGTGTGGGGAAGGGAAACAAAAGAAAAGCACAATACTATTCTCCAAGAGAGATAACAGAACCAAATACTGTCCCAAACTGAAAGATATTATGTACTGTGACAACAGTCCAACAACGATCCATTGTCGTCCAGCGGTTAGGATATCTGGCTTTCACTCAGGAAACCCGGGTTTCGATTCCCGGCGATGGAGCTTTTGCGTCTATTTTATATGCTAGTGGGTACGTGCCTCTGATTCCGAGGTCTTGTGTATCTGAAAGATCCGTATACTCTGACGTTTGGTTGCCTTGTCGATTTTTATCTTATATATCATTATTAATTAGTTTGAATGAGAATTGAAATTTGTGGTTACTTTCTTTATTGTTTCTTTGCCTTCGAGATTGCCTTGGATTATTCTCCTTTTTTTTTTTTTTGGAGAGATTTGGATCCTTTTATTAATTTATTCCACTCCATCGCATCTGCAAGTGGATATGACATTTTAGTCATAGTGAAACATATACGGTTAAGAGTGATTGTTGGACGACTAGGCTCATTGCCTAGGGCCGTATTGGTTCTTCTAGTTCTTTAGTGACGGTATGGGGGATGGCTGTGTTTTGCCAAACGACTAATTGAAAACATCTCTCCTACGGCTATAAAGTTGTATGCTGCCTTTGGACGTCTTCGGTTAGCAAAAAATAGTGATTATGCTCATATTCTTTTGATGGATGCGAAGGAAGTGAATTTTCTTCTTTAATTTAAAGAAGCAGTGTTGAGCTACTTATGAGACATTTGTGGGAGACGTCAAGTCTAGCTTTTATTACATTTCTTTGTAATATTGTATTATCTTTGTAATTGTGATTAGGTATCGCACCTCTTAGTTAAATATGCGTTCATGTTTCTTTAACTTTCATATGTGGATTTGTTCTAGCTCCAGATGGCTAGCTAAATCATGTACTATTTGATGAGGTTTAGCCTCTGATATAAATAAAGTTTATTTCAACAGAAACAAATGTCAGGGTAAGCAAATAATTTGATAAATCAAAATGGATTAGGATGTAATAACCTCTATTTGGAGTGCATTTAGGCCAACCATTTTCAATTGTTGTGAAAATAAAATTGTGACCGCCAGAGGGCTTAAGCCTAAAAGAATCTATAAACCTTGTAATTTCGAATATAATCGGGGGTTACAATCTCTTGCGGTGATCGGATTGATGCTTGAGTTAATCAGGTTGGGCAGATCGTGGTTTTGATCTCCTGGCAGAGGCAATCCGGACAGGGATCTGTCGCGTCTTGAGGTCCAACCTCTGATGTTAGCCACGATCAATGATTGGCAATGTGGTAATGGCAAGATTGCTGGTGCCGGTTCATTAGCGACAGAATTGGTGGCGGGGATGGACATTTGCAGCTCGTTGGTGGCAAAGTTGGTGGCGGGCCCAAGGTTTTGGGCCCTTGCTAGTAGGCTGCTGTTTTTAGTTATTTAAATTATAGTTGTTGTTTTGTAGTTTGTTTGTTGGTTATAATAAGTTCTTGCCATAGTTTGGTAGGAAGGAATGGGCTTCGTGCCAGCTCATGCACCTTGTGTGCCTTGTCTACTTTAGGTAGGCTGCGAGTTTCTTGCATTAACAAATGGTCGCAACCTTTGAGTGGCAGTAACGTGTCTGCTCTAGGTAGGCAATGAGTTCTTTGCTTGGTCAAATAGTCGTTGCCACCTAGTGGCAGGGTGAAGCTAGGTGTCTCTGGATTTATTTTCCAGTGACAACATAGTGAGAAAGTAGGCAACATAGTGGGAAAGTTGTGTTATTGGTAATGATACTTCTTCGTAATAGAGTTATATTTTCGGTTGACGTCAACTTCCGTTGATAGAACCCAAAGTCGTGACGGCTAGGGTTTAGGAGGAAACGAAACCCTTCATTCTTGCTACAAACAAAATTTGTCGGTGAAGCTTGTAAGGGCTTCGCTTTCCTTGTTATCCCTTATTGAACATATGTCTTTCATTTTTAATTCATTATTTATAGGAGGAAAATGAAACCTTATCTAGCTTAATCCTAATTTAATTCTCAAACCCCACCACTTGGATAGTTGGGCTAATTCCAATAGCTTTTTGTGTTTAATTTAGGGTAGTGAAATTCATACTTCTCATTTTACAATCTACACTCCTCATTTCATTTTTTAGTAGAAGTTTATATAAAAGACAACATTTTAAGTTACTAAAGATAAAATTTAAGTTACCAAAAAAGAAAACATGAAATGTAGATTGTAAAATGAGGAGTGTGAATTTCAAAAAAAACATTGTGAGAAAAAATTTATTAAAAGAATTCCAAAATAAAAATAAAATAAAACAATTAAAGAAGGAGGAAATGAAGTCTGAATTTCTACAAATCATAATAAAAAATACTAATGTGCCATCTTAATTTGGAAATTTTATCATTGCGGTAAAATCTTATTTTCTTGAAGTCGCCTGAATATGAAGATGAAAACAAAATTTGAAAATATGCATTTCACCGTAGTCGGATATCTTCTAAATATTCGAGGTAGCTTCATAAGAGTAAGGTTTCAAATTTCTCCGAAACTGCCGAACTTTCTGTAATTTTGAAGTACCGAAATGAAATTCATATGCTATATCATTTTCGTCATAAGTTTGCTGAATTTTTTTTTTAAATTTTCCATACATTTCTGTGAAGTTCTTAATTTATGAAATATCTACAAAAAAAATATATATTTAAAAATTCACACAGAAATTTTGTCTAAAATTTCTGTGAAATTTTTATGTCACTGATAATGAACCTTTTGCTCCATACTTTCATAAAGAAAATATGAAATTTTGATTTTTTTTTTTTTACAATCAAGTTGAATACAACAAAAAACCTTTTTTCTTTTATCTGCTACAAAGTTGAATCCTCTAACCACAACATGATTCCCTTTTTGCTTCGTCTCAAATGTCGTATGCTTCATACAATGGAACATCGATTGAGTAATTCCACAATATCTGATATATGAATTGCATGTGGAAAGAGATCCACACACATATAATACTCATGTGATGAAGTACCAAAATCATTTGCAAAATTCATGTATTTGGGAGCAGTATTGTATGATACTAAATGGAAGCGGTTCAACCATCTAGATCAAACCACATCATAGTAGCTTTTATATTTAGTTTGTTGTACTAGTTCATTTTCATTAACGGGGTTTTGGTATTACGTTTCACAGCTCCACCCCATTGTAATTTTCGAATTATTAGTGAAAAGGGGTGATGGATCAGGCCAATCTTCCCATTAGGTTCCAGCCATAAAAAAAAAAAAGTAAATCACATTCATATTATCAATATACAGTACATTTATAATTACACATACTTAAAAACACTAGTTTAGTAGCCTACTATAGTACTAGTTCATTATTCATCCATATTAAATATCACAATTCTATTATAAATGTATAATTTTATAGAGGTTACATTGTAAATAAATATATTATAGGTTAGTTTAGTCTATGTAAAAATTTCATTCTAAAATATCATTTTATAAATGTAATTAATGTGAATTTTTTATTTTTAACTGAAATTTCCACTGAAATCGAAACTTTCTCTGAAATTTTCTTAAATTTGAATTTGTAATACCCGCAATTTTCATTTTAAATTCGAGTAATTGTGTTGAGTGATTATTATACGATTTAACGATTATTGTTCGATAATAATTCACTTTTACATTAATAAGTTTCGAAACAATTATTTTTAACGAAAAGCTCGAAATACTTGGTTTGAGAAATCGACTTTTTCTATGTACGAAATTTGGAGAAACTTCCTTCATGAAAGTTGTAGAGCTCGTCGATACGAGTCCGTACACGTGCGGAACACAAAGATCGGATTTTTTTTGAATTAGTTATCGAATTACGAAGTTTTCCGAAACTCGTATATATAGAAAAAAACCCTAATTTTTTTTTCTACCGGCCTCTCTTTCTCTCTTTCTTTCTTTTTTTGGAAAGCACTATGCTTTCTCTCTCTCAACTCTCGCATATCTCTCTCTCTCGGCCGAAAACAGAGGCAAACAAGAGCAAGCCACCACCAGCTCGTCTGGCCACCCCACGACTTCAAACCTCTTCAGGAGCTTCGTCTCGACCTTGCGCAGCTGCCAGAGGCGGCCTTGCGCCGCGACACGGCCTGTAGCGGCGGCGGCACGGCCCGAACCGAAAAGGGTTTATTTCGGTTCGATCTCGATATCTCGAGCTACACACCACCATTTCACTTGATTCTTGGCTCATTGAGCTCGCCTCAACTTCCTCTACAAGCACCAAGAAGGACCGGAACTGGGTCGAACGTTTTCACGTTCGTCGGAGCTCGACCCGAACGGATCGAAACTACCAAGCTTTCGATCAAGATATCTCGAGCTATACACGATCGTTTCTTGTGATTCTTGGCTTGTTGAGTTCGCAAGGAAGTTCTGAACAAGTTTCCATAAGGGATCGGGACCTAAGGTTGCAGTTTTCACGTCGGTTTTCAAGCTCGCCGGTTTCTGGAATTTTTCCGGGCGCCGACTGTAATTGGTACTTTTCGATCCCTTCCCGTCATTTTTTGGTCTTTTGCTAGTTATGAAAGTTGCTCAGAATGATGAAACGAAGGGGACAAGCTCGGCCCCGACACCATTGACGGTGGTCGGTGGCAGCTCTGTCCCTAACTCCGGCGGCCCTTTCCGACCACCTCCGGAGGTCTAAAATTTGGTTTCTGTCCATTTTATGATTCTATGTTTCGATACGATCATTTCAGCGTATTATACACATTTTTCGGATATCGTATGAATTAGTTATGAATTTTGTGATTTCGATCGATTTCGATCGTTAGATTTTTGATCTGTGAAATTAGGACCGTCGGATGAACTTGTAAATTTGTTATGATGATCATATGACTGTCCCAGAGGCTTTGTGTGGTCTTGGGCGAAGATCCGACTGTTGGATCTTCGTATATGTGCAAAACGGTAATTAGGGGAGCGATTCGTGAGAAACCGCTCGTCGGATTTTGATGTAAATTAGAATCCGGCCGTTAAATGGTAGTTAATTTATGTGTTGAAATTGTTGGCTAAATTCGAATCATATTTGATTAGGTGATTGACGGATTTTATTGAGTGGGCTATTTCGGCGTTAATTATAATTATAATTATATTGAAGACACAGCGGGAATTTCGAGGTGAGTAAAACTCACATGGTTCATATTACGAACCGAGCGTTTAAATTTATTTATTTTTAGTAATTGTGTGAAAAATATTTGCGGATTAAATATTTGTTTTAAAATTTCATGGACTTGAATCACCACGGTCCATAGGTAAGTAAAATGAATTTTAATTATGCAAATGAATTTCATGATTTTCTTGTGTGAACTATAGATGGTATTAGTGGTCATTCCTGAGTGGATGATTATGTATATATATATTTACGTGGAAAATATATAATGTTGAGTGAAGATATGATTGACTGAATTGATGAATTGATTATATTTCAATTGTGTAATTCCATAATAATATGGTGTATCTTGGTTGGGTTGATTCAAGTATGTGATTTTATATGTTGTGCTCATTTATGGGTTTAGGGTCGACGTAGCGACCGGTGTGGGGTAATCGGACGCTCTAATCCTGGGTGGATGATGGGATACGATTGGTTGAGTATGTGGAATTATTGGACGTTCTAAATATGTATATAGGTATACATATTGATGAAATACGATAATGATAAATATGTCGGATGCCATAACTTAGGCCAGGTGACGGGCTACGATTCAGTTAGAGCTCTAGTCTGTCAAGTACCGTATTTTATAAATACGATGTTGAGAGTTGTGTGGAAAGATGTGTATTGGGGTTTATCTTGATGTATTGAATTGGTGTTGATTGAGATTGTTAGTACGTGTGGATGTGGAAATTGTTTAGTGTTGTTGTGTGTGGAAATAGATATGAATTGAATTAAGCAATAGTTCTTCCTTTTACTCATACGAGCTTTCATAAGCTTATCGGGTTTTGTGTTGTTGCAATCCCGGTACACTATTCAAATGGTGTAACGGATATTCCTGCAGGTCAGGATAACCAGGGAGGTGACCGAGCTGCTTAGGTGTTACAACAGTTTTTGTTATTTCATTTAGTTGTGAGGTGTGTATGCTCATTTAGAGCTTTACATTTTATTTTGGATTTGAGTTGTAATAATTAACCGAGACTAAATTTGGTTTGATTTTATTTCGTGTGGCGAGGATGTTATGAAAAGAAATTTTCAGGATGATTATTTTGAGTTTGTAGTATTTTCTTGTTTCGGATTTTAAATTGTTATTATAAAAATCGGGGCGTGACAGAATTACTAAAATTGAAACCAAAACCGAAACCGAAATTTTTATCGAGGAAGCTAACCGAGTCTACTAATAATATACATTTCAGATAATTAAATGGTGGACTCTATGCCTTCTAATGGTAAAATTGTTTTATTCACGAGTTTAGTCTGTTAACTGTAACGGTAAGCATTCTCAGTGTTTCACACGTCAGCTGTGACATAGAACAAAAATTGACAAGTGGATCGAGGTGGGCCCCGTATCCGTCAGTGAGTAAGCAATTACACTTGTGCCCCTGACGGTGCGACTCATCAAATCATAGCGTCGTCTTCTTCTTCAAACTCTCTCTCTCTCTCTCTGCCCATTTTCACTGACTTGTTCAGAGCGGTGACCCTTCTCACCTTTCTCACAGAGCCCTTCCTCTTCCTCCCCCCGTGGCCTGCTCGCAAGTTCAGAATTCCAAATTGGAGAAGAAAACAAGAAGCAATGGAAACCCTAGCTTCGCTTTGAATCGGTCCATGATCGTATCCTGAGCTCGAATTCCGAGCAATGTCAGTCGCCGAGCTCAAAGAGCGCCACGCGGCGGCCAGCGAGACGGTCAACTCGCTCCGGGAGCGGTTGAAGCAGAAGCGAGCCTCGTTGCTGGACACCGATGGTAATAAAGTAATTACTGTTTACTAAATAGAGAGAGAGAGAGAGAGAGTAGAGATTGAAATGTTGTTGTTGTGGTTTTGGAATCTAATTGCTCAATTGTTTGCAGTGGCTGGTTATGCAAGGTCTCAGGGGAAGGCTGCGCTTACTTTTGGCCCAACCGATCTTGTTTGCTGCAGAACATTGCAGGGTCATACCGGAAAGGTATTCAGTTTTTTTTTTTTTTTTTTTTTGGTGTTTTAATTGTGTGAATGAACTTCACATTTCTATGGGTTGAATGAATAATTAGGAATCGGTGTTGCGAAATGTGCCATTAAGAGTATCAGGCTAGAATTTGAGATTTTGAATGTGTGAAGATCAAAACTGTTAGCCGAGTATTTTTTAGGGTAGTTTAGTTGTTTACATAAGAAACACTAGATGCGGTATATGAGAGAGAAGAGGAAGCAAGTAGAAAAGTGAGGTTTGTTGATTAAGGATATTGATAAGTTAAATGTGTTGAAGGGAGTGACCTAACAGTTTAAGACATCTTTAGATAGATGAAATAGTATTTCCAGGATTTTTAAAGTGAAAAATGTCCTAGGAACAAAAATTGGAGAGATGGGTCAAATCTATGGATTATAAGTCCAACCAAAATTGAAGATTTGCAAGAGTTACTTAAGATCACGGTGAAGGAGAAATATGTAGGAGTATATAAGGGTAAACCCAATTGAACCCCAAAGAGTTGCTCTCTCATCCATAATGTTTCTTAACTGAACAATGTTCCTATCAAAACCCACTATATATTTTATTAAAAGAAGCCTTGACCTGTTGGATATGGATCTACATCTACCCATGCTTCTTTTAATTAGTCTATTTTGAACTTTGGGTGTAGAGGGTTAAAGTTGTCCGTTTAATAGATGATTAGTGTAGAGAGCCACTCTTCAGGTGTATATGGAACTAGACATGGAGGCCTGGTTTGTTCTGCAGAAAGGAAGATAATTCCTTTGTCTTTGCCATGGGATGGTATACTTATGAAGTTTGTGGAAGTTGAGTGGATAGCAAGTTATTTAGTAATACTGGGATGATTCAGTAACAGTTGTACATTCGTCACAAATTCTTTTTATTCCTTTCCCCTCCTTGTCTATAAACTTCTGCTCTTGGAATTTGGTTAATTGTGCTTTCTAGTCCCTAACACTGCAGACTATCCATGGCTCCATTTCCTTTTTGTTTGGTTGCCTTCTGAAGTAATCAAATGGACCATTGTTTTTTTTTCCCTTCATCATGCATTTGATTATCATAGTTGTGATGCACCTTTAAGAAGATGAGGTTATGTCTTTTTTATACCAAAAAAAAAAAAATGAAAGAAAGAAAGATAATGATGAGGTTATTAAGATTTTTACTCACAAAGACCATTTCAGGTGTATTCATTAGATTGGACTCCAGAAAGGAATCGAATTGTTAGTGCATCCCAAGATGGGAGGTTGATAGTCTGGAATGCACTAACAAGCCAGAAGACCCATGCCATAAAGCTGCCTTGTGCATGGGTCATGACTTGTGCTTTTTCACCAACTGGTCAATCTGTTGCTTGTGGTGGTCTTGATAGTGTTTGCTCGATATTCAACTTGAGTTCCCCGTGCGACAAGGATGGGAATCTGCCTGTGTCAAGGACGCTTAATGGGCATAAGGGTTATGTTTCTGCTTGCCAATATGTTCCAGATGAAGATACTCACCTGATTACTGGATCTGGTGACCAAACATGTGTCTTGTGGGATATTACTACTGGACTCAGGACTTCAGTTTTTGGAGGCGAGTTTCAGTCTGGACACACTGCAGACGTACTGAGGTATACTATTGCATCAGGTTCTTGAATGTGATTGTATTAAATAAACATATGCATATTGTTGAGAACAAAATAACCATTTTTATTCAACACACATTTATTTCCCAGCATTACAAGTTGATTTATGCACACAGAAGTGGTTCAAGTCATCTTGCAACTTATAACTCATGAACAATTTGTTCCTTTTAATTAATCTACAATGAAATTCCTCGTTTTATCATTTCCTAGGTTTGCTAATGGCAGGAATTATATTTTCACATTCATGTTATTGATTTTACAGATGGCAATGTTTGGTCTAATTGTTTAGTGCGGTGAGAAACTTTGACTACATTTCCAGTCATCCTTGTTGAAGTTTCAGGGTAGCCCTTCGTTTATAGGTTTCTCTTAGAAATTATGGTTGTTTATGATGAATGTTCTTGTTGCTTGTTACATTATTTGATCCTATACCACACTTAAGTTAATCCTGAAATATGGAAAAATATTCCATCAAACCGTAATATTTCGTTGTTGTCTGTGTTATTTTCCGATCATGAAGACTCTAAATGTGACATCCACCTTGGTGATGGTGACTTGATGTGGCAAGTGATTAACAGGAATGTTTTTTACATTCTTTCAGTGTCTCCATCTGTCAAACCAACTCGAGATTGTTCGTATCTGGTTCTTGTGATGCAACCGCACGATTGTGGGACACTCGTGTTGCAAGTCGAGCAGTGCGGACTTTTCATGGTCATGAGGGAGATGTCAATGCAGTGAAGTTCTTTCCAGATGGTAATAGATTTGGAACTGGGTCAGATGATGGAACTTGTAGGTTATTTGACATAAGGACCGGGCACCAACTCCAAGTATACCACCAGCAACATGGTGATAATGAATCCCCACCTGTGAAAACCATTGCATTCTCAATATCAGGAAGGCTTCTGTTTGCTGGATACGCGAATGGTGATTGCTATGTATGGGATACTTTGTTGGCAAGGGTATGCGTATTTTAAAGTCAATTTTATTCTTCAATTTTTTTCCTACCTTTATCCCTTATACTTTTGCATCTTCAGTTAAGGCCACTTTACTGTGTAAGAAATAACAACTGCTGATGCTGTATGATCATGTTGTCTTGTACTTCAGATATTTGGAAGTAAAAGGATTTCATTCAGCATGTTTATATGACAACTTATTACATACATCATTTGTTTTGTGAGCAATATTACATAGAATTGATGTATAATTCGGTTTCTTCGTATAAAATTATTTTGTGATTGTCAAGTATTACTTCTAAATCTGCATTGAATGAATCAGTGGTAACATAATGTAAATAAGTGAATTTTTGGAGTTAGGATGAGGTTATCTGTATCTATGCAATTATAGTTCTTTTCTGCAATTAGCAGGGTGTTGTTTATAGTTTAAATCAACTGGTTCCATTGAATTGTGATGGTAATATGAAGATCTTATCGTCCACTAACCATGTGTCTCCTAGTTTGTTGTACTTGATATATTCTTAATATAAGTTTAACTTTCAGGGATGAAAATATAGTCGAGTATTTTATCTGTGATAGCTATTTGTTTAAACTGCATCTTGGATTTTTCAAGATTTCTGGGTTAGCTATCTAGCCATATAACCATGTGATAAAGTTTGTTGGTCTACTGCTATTCCCAAAAGCTTAAGGGGTTATGACCAAAAAAAAAAAAAAAGAGCTCAAGGGGTTGTTTACTAACCATGATGAAAGAAAATAGTCGCTCCCAAATAATAACACCAAGGAGAATGATTTTTTTTTTTTTTTTTGGGGTGTGGGGGTGGGGGTGGGGTGTTAGGTAGTGATTCCTACTCCGTAAGTGTAAATTTTTATATACCAAATTACCCTCATATTCTTACAATAATCCAAAAACACTGTTATGGTTTTTAAACACAAACTTTTGAACCAAAAAACACTCGTATTTTTCAATAATTCACAAATACCCATGTGTTTCTACTTAAATTTCGGATGCTAGTAGACATCTTAATGATAGTTATTTTTGTTCACCCCCTTTGCATCTTTTCCCCCTCTCTCTGACTCCTCATCCTCAACGTAAACGCGCCATAAGCTGTTAGGATGTAGGCCAACAATGGTTTTATATTCATAAATCCCCTCATATGTAGGTCGCTCTCCACTAGTAGTGTCCAACATATAAACTTCAATGTATGTAGTCAATTCAAGGATTCAGCTCAGGATCTCTTTGCTTTCTGATGGTAAAGTTTTAGATTTCCAGTATTGCAGAAACCGCTCTTTTAGGGCCAACAATTGTTTTTTATTCTTAAATCCAACATATATTGAGTGGTTAAATAGTATCAAAATAACATAGCCTTGCATGCCATTTGAAGACAAAAGTTCAGTAAACATCGTTCATTGGAAAGTGTTATTTATCCATGCTGCATTATGTGAAATTCAGATTCCGGATATTCTTCTGAATGAAAGTAATTATACTTTTGAAATGTCCCATTAATAATCTGTTGGTGATCCTGTTGATTAGTCTTCAATTGCATTTTTAACATTTAACTTGTGCATGATGAATTTTGTTCATGTAAAAGGATCAAGTGTCTTTAATTTCTCTGTTATTCTGTGGCAGGTGGTTTTGAACTTGGGATCTCTCCAAAACTCACATGAGGGCCAGATTAGCTGTTTGGGTTTGTCAGCTGATGGAAGTGCATTGTGTACTGGAAGTTGGGATACTAATTTAAAGGTTAGGCTTTGCTGTTTAATTTAGATACGCAATGTACTTGGGAGAAAACACCATATTTACTAAGTTCTTTGATTTTGTTTTCTTTCTTTCTTATTGTATCTGTTTCCTACTTAAAAAGGTGAGAAACTGAGGCAGTGTATATCAATGCTTAGGGGTTTACTATTTATAATACTTTGACCCGCAATATTTCTTTCTTTTTCTTTTTCCAAGATGGACATTGTATGTTACATGCTTTTGGTCTGGTTCAATTTCTATATCTGTAAACAAGGTACTTCTAGTTTATGCTATGCTCTGAGAGTTATGTTAACAATAGGAACTTCTGTTTAGAATTTTAAGAGGCAGTATAGGGTCCAAGCTTTTTAGTATGTTATCACAATTTTCCTTCATAGGCACTATGACTACCGAGCACTTTACTGATCTCATCTCTCATAGAGGTTGACCACTCTCTGAGATATACTGTCAGCAATTATGTTAAATAAATGTGTTGGTATACATGTGTCAACCATATCCTTTCCAAACAAGTTAAATCGTAGATAAGATATTACTTTTTGATTTGATTGATCCCGGCATTAATTGCAAGGCATTGTGGTACAAGTTGTCTCTGTTGCAAGGCATTATGGTAATAGTTGTCTTTTGTTCAATTGGTTTTCTTCTTTATGTTCCCATCAAGCAAACATGTGTTCCTGGGTAGAAAAATTTATTGCTTATTCTAGGTTTGACATATCAAAAAGAACAATTTATGACATGTTTTTGTTTTGTGTTTGCACTGCAGATATGGGCTTTTGGAGGGCATAGGAAAATAATTTGAGCACCATAGTTCTCATCTCATATTGTGTATCCTCAATTTCAGCTCTTCCCACACCCATTATTCTCCATGGTTCTCATAGTATATCCTGTGTAGCTTTCTTTCTGTTGTTGATCAAGTTACTCAGTTTGAGGAACTAGGATCCAGTATGTGGCTTGTTGTAAACCTCGAATTGAAAAAACTGACCATTTTAATATTGGGAAAAAAGTATACATTTCTTTAGACTTGGGGCGGGATAAACCGTCTTGGTATGTAGGTACTTACACACCATTTTAATGTTCTTTGTCTGGGTATATTTCACCCTTGGTATGTAGGTACTCTCGCACCAAGTAGCCTCCATTAGAATCCTGTAATGAATGACCGATTTTTCTTCCCTTACTAAATGGATTTCTCTATCCCTATTCTATCGTCTGAACTCTGAAGGGGTCTGCAACATGTTGTCTGCACTGGTTTGGCCTAATGGTTTGACAATGAGGCCTTTTTTGTTCCCTTTTTTGTTTTTATTTTTATATATAATTTTTTTACCTGAAGGCCTTAATTTTGTTTTGGATAGTGCTTTTTGTTGCCATCGTTAAATGAACCTCTACTAAAACCAAGATCTATTCCGGAATAGAATACGTTTGACGTGGTTTGGAAAAGTGGGTACTTCTATGACACTGCTATAAGATCCGACCATCCAGACCAACCGATGTACCAACAAGGAGAAGGGATATTACACATATTTGTATTGCTTCTAATATTGGTATTAATTAAATAAAAAAACCTAAACCGAATCCAACCAGGGAAGACCGATGTTTTTCCTCGGAATGATAGGATTAGTATAATCTATCGACTATGAAACATTGGGCAGTCCGTTCATACTTAATTGGTGGATTCAGCACATCCTCTTCTGATTATACAGTTTCTTACTCTTTTTCTACGATTAATTATTGGCTGATTGAACTTTGATGGCTAAACGGCCGGTTAACAAGAAGAGACTTTCCATGACTAATTGGTCCGATCTTCCTCTTAAGATGTTGTCTCCATTGCCAAACAGATAGATTCCTTTGAGGATTTTGTTACTGCAGGTGCAGTTGATAGATCATGGAGATCAGCTGTCATAGAGGAAAACTTGACCGGCCGATCCACACATCAAGTTGACGTATGCTCCCGAAATGGATGGAACGACCATCCGTGAGTTTCACAACCTGCAAAAAGGCAAGCTTTGCAAACTTAATTTTGCTAGTAACTGCTGACAAGTTGTGTTACTCTTCTTTAGGATGGCTCATGACTCCATCTCAATTTCTCAAACTTAATTTATCGCATCCTTTAAATCAAAAGACAGTTGACCTGCCACATAACTTGCTATATGAAAAGTATTATCAGCAGATAATCTGGCTAGTAATGTAATCGACATGTACGATCAGTTCGCTGTGAAAAAGTTTGTGCTATCAGCAAGTCCTACTTGGACCTCGGATTACATGGTCATGGTTCTTTATAGCTCAGATATATTAGCATTTTGCAGACCAGAAGAAGACAATGAATGAAGCATGATTAATAAATCATACATGATTAATAGACCTTTTTTTCTAGATATTAATTATTATCAAGGACAATTTTTTGCTGTCGACTGTTCTGGCAATGTAATGGTCTGTGACATTGAAAACCAAAGACTAGGGTTGTTGTTTGAGACGTTGAGCTATGACAATGACAATGGTATTTGTAAGTCTCTGTATTTAGAAATCATACATGGTAGAATTAGGTGGGACACTATTCGTGGTTTCGCGAACTAGTTCGTTAAGCGAAAGATTTGTCTATAAAACTCAGGAGTTTAGGGCTTTTGAGTGCCATTTGGTAATGGCAATTGGTTGGACTCGGAGGTAAAGACCTTGGGAGATAGAAGCTTTCTTCTTAGGTACTAATCCTTCATTCTCAGTCGATGCAACAAAGCACTCTGGATGCAAGGCCAATTGTAGATATCTCCCCGGTGACTTTTATGAGTTCCAACGCAAGGACATTGGTGTTTTAATATGACAAATGGAAAAATCGAGCCACTACATTTTTTTTTTTTTTGAGAAACTGTCTAACTCAATTTTATTAATAATAAACAGAATAAAAATTATAATAGATAGATGTAGAAACTACATCAAAATACAAAATAGCAAGAGAAATACTAGATGCAACAACACATCGGAAATAAAACCTAGCAAGGGTACGAAGAGATGCAATTTAACATTTGATGAGGCACCAGACAGAGTCCGTACTATGTAAAACGGTACCAATAGTATGGTCGGTCGTACTTCCACGCAAAGATATACGTCGAATAGAGGGTAACCTTCTATCAAGGTAACCGCCGGTAGTGTGACCGACCTTGCCTACTCCACGCAAAAAAAATGCGCTGAATAGAGAGCAATCTTCTACCTAAGTAACCAAAGAAGCAATTCCAACAATCAAATAAATTTAAGGCCCAAAAAAAGTCTCCCGGATCCCAAATCCGAACCCAACCAGCTACGGGCTCATTCACCAGCTGCACAGCCCCAAGAAGGAAGGCCTAGCCCAAACTCCTACTTGAGCAATCCAACAGAGCAGAGGCCCAAACCCACAGGGGTCTACTGTGGGCACTCAACACCTCTCTGGGCACTAGCCGTGCTCTCGACCCCGATAGCTGCTCCACCGCCCATCGCCAGAGAAAGCACAATCCGGTCCCACCAACGTGACTCCACTTGCCTCCACCATATGTAGCGCAGGTCCAGCCCAAAACCCAATCGCTACTCCACTCAGATCTTCGCCTTCCTGACCTCGGCCCCGACCGCTGCTCCACCACCCTTCGTCGGAACCTGACCATCTCGGCCCCATCTGATTGACACCAGACACCGCCCTCCACGTCGGTCTGCCTCGTCACCGTCAACAGACTGAACATTGCGCCGCCATCACCTTCTAACAGCCGCACCTCCATCATTTGCCGGAAACAACCCTAACCCATTCTACCCAGATCTGGGACGCGCCAAGCGCCAGCAGCTCTCCCCCATTCACATCGCCCTACCAACCCTAACCACAACCACAACCTCACCAAACCATACCCAGTACCATTCAAATCCAGTTTTAGTTGTGCCCGTCTTGGACGGAGATGACTAACTGTCGATGACAATCCGATCCAGCCAATCGGTGCAACATCTTCTCTGCCCAGACAAGATCCATCATGGAAAGACAGAATCGGAGAACTCGAAGTCGTCGCTGGCAAGAATGCGAGCCACGCTCGATTAGGAGACATGATATGAACCATGCGCCAAGACAACGACGCCGAGATCGGTGCCGGAAAAGTACTCCATCGATGATGGAGAAAGGTACAGAGAGGCCAGGAGCGGCGCTCTCCCAACCCTAGTAGAGTGCTAGGTATTTTCATATTTAATGTTTATTAATCGAGCCACTACTTGAAGAAACCCCTAATTCTTTATTGCAACATTTGTGGATTGAACCAGGTTTCTAATTGAAATAGCCCTCTGTTTTTTTTTTTTGTCTCTAATTTTTAGTTTATTGTTGCTTTCATTTTTGTTTGAGAGGCTTTGTGGATTTCCCACGGGGCCCCATTCTTTTTGCTTTTGTGGTTTTTTTGTTTCCTTTTTTGGACGGGTTCAATTGGTCATGTGTTATCCAAGTGATTAAATTTGTACAAGGGTACTTGTAGTATAAATGTATTATATATAAATATGTCTATAGTATGTAATAGATACTGTATATAACGTAGGTATAAAGACTTGTGTAACATGCTTTATGCCAAGAGGTAACAAGCATGACAAATATCATCATTAAAGATAACCATATGGAGTTGTTTTGATGATGATCATAGTTACTAAATTGGTTTTCTCTTGGAGCATTCACATTAGCTTTGTACTCCTATATAAACCCTCAATTGAGAGAAGAATAAATACACATTACTCTCTCAATTTCTCTGTTAATTTATGCTTGTCCTCAAACACGTTATCAGCACGATATTGCTCTAGAATTAGAATCGAAAATTGACAAGAGAAAGGAAGTTCATCATCCAATCGAAGTCAGTTTTCCAAACCTACAAAAAACCTCCAAACCCTGGCACATATCAAAACCCTTGGTCCCAGAAGCCCAGAATAAGCCTCAGAGCCGCTAGAACCAGCCGGAAACAGCCTGAACCGGCTGCCGGAAGATTTGAACCACTGTTGAGTCCTGCCGAGCAGCTGCGCAGAAGCTGCCGAGAGCTGCCGAGCGGATCTGCTGAGAGCTGCCGAGAAGACCTGCCGACACCTGCCAACAGCACCTGTCGAGAGTTGTTGAGAAGCTGCCGACACCTGCCGAGAGGATCTGCCGAGCCCTTGCCGAGCACCTGCAGACAGCACCTATCGAGCCCCTGCCGAGGACCTGTCGAGCACTTGCCGAGGATCTGCCGAGCAGCTGTGCAAAAGCTGCCGAGTAGCTGCCGAGACACCTGTCGAGTAGCTGCCGACAGATCTGCAGGGCAAGTTTTCGATGACTTTTCCGGTGACTTTTCCGACATTTTTCCGGCAACACTATTTCGAGGTATTTTTTACTAAAAGTTCCCGTTTTTTGAGTTTTTATTCATTTTTCTCCTCTTTTCTTTTTTTGGGGACCTGCAATAAAAAAACGGAATTATAGAAATTCACGCTAAACGAACTAAGAGCGTTCATAATCAATGAACTAAGAATGTTCATAATATTCGAACTAAGAGTGTCCGCAAGCATCAATTTATGACCATATTAAATATCATTGTTTCAGTCTAATCTAAATATTGTTAGAAATTGATTTGTTGGTAGCATAGCACAGAAATCTTATTATTTTAGTTTTCGTGGAAGTTTAAACTCCGAAACTAATATATCGTTTCTTCTTATCTTCAGGATGTCGAATGAACCTAAACTCGGCTTTCAAATCCTTGACTCAATAGGTTCGGATTATCATAGCTGGAAAAGTGACGTTGAGAACCATTTTACATCGAAAGGGATATTGCCCATAATTCAGGCACCAAAAGCGGGCCTTGTGTTCCAACGAACACCCATAAAGCATGCACAAACAATTATCTTGATGCGACGCCATATGGACAAAGCACTCAGATTAGAGTATATGTCCATCAAAGATGCAAAAGATCTATGGGGAGCGCTAGAAGAGCGCTTTGACAATATCCAAGATTCCCTCATCCCTGACTTGAAGGTTCAGTGGAACAATATACGCTTCTTCGACTTTAAGTCTGTTGCTGAATACAATTCAGAAGCTCTTCGCCTCAAAGCCATGTTGAGGTTCTGTGAAAAACCTCTCTCAGAAGAAGAGCTAATTGAGAAGACTCTCTCCACCTTTCGGGGTCGCAGTAATTTTGCTATCAAAGCAATATCACACTGAAGTCAATGCTGGACGAATTACGAGGTTTAATGAGCTCATCACTGTTATGTCTGTAGCTGAAAAGTATGATAACATCCTCGTAAAGAATTATAATTCAAGGCTCGTTAGAACCAAGAGCATTAGTGAGGCGAATTTTAATGCACCAAAAAAAGGGTGCAAGGAGCGGTACCCAAATAACAAGGGACACGAAGGACGAATGAGTCCATATAACCGCCCCAATGAGGAAGGACACCACAACTTTAGAGCGGGCACACGTGATGGCAACTCCACAGGGAGAGGTAGATATGGCAACACCGGTCGTGGAGGTCGCACTATGCACTGTGGTGGTAGTAGCAACCCTCCTAGGGAATATCCACAATGTGCACCAATTGCACCTCAAATGAAGGGAGGTAACCACAATGACATGTGTCATCGATGTGGATCAATCGAGCATTGGTTTAAGCAATGCCATACAAGTACCCAACTAGCTACACGCTACAAGAAGTATAGAGAAGCAAGGGAGCAAGAAGCCAACCTTGTCGAAGATGAAGATGGTGAAGATATCAATCTCACCTTAGAGGACTTCAAAGTTGAAACTGAAGTGCACAAAGATGACGCAGACTTTGATTAGAATAGTCATTTTCTATTTTCCAAGAATGACAAATGTGCCTTAGTTAATAAATAACAATTGTATTAACTCTTTCTCATGTGGCGCATCGAATGAAGTATAATGTGTAGGAAAGTAATTGAGATCGTGGTACTTAAGCGAGCCTCGCTCCATCAACATCTCTCTCTACTTTCCTGGTCATATTTCATTGGAGTTACCAAACGGATTGAGTAAACTACAATTTGTCTAAGTTTGACTTTTTATTCTGGAATAGACTCTAGAAACTTTGATGTAATCATTGGCTATTTTTCTTATCAATAAAGTGTCGCATTATTATTCAATGTCATGGACATGTGTTAAGATCCGAACTTTATTCCAAGGGCTGGAAGAACCCTATTGAATTTTAAAGATATAAGAGCCAATGGTTTTCATGTGGAAACACATTGTGAGAATGGACAGAAGTTCCTTTGCATCACCTCTAATGACTACAGAAATAAACGAGTATTAGAGAAACTTATGTGTCACTCTAGTAGATTGTATGCAACCACTATTAGAGTCATTTAATCTAACCATGTTATGAAAGATAATTTATGGGACTCTGACACATATAGGCTTTAGCACGACTGTTTGAGACATCCAGGTCGTGAAATGGTAATCCGTATATTAAAGACTTCACACGGACATCCATTCTTCAAAACGAAAAGAAGTACGAACCAAAGATTAGTCCAAGGAGTTACTTCTAAAACTTATTATTCGTTTTGCAAAGCCTGCTCTTTAGCAAAGGTAGGATCAAGACCATTCTATGCAAAGGACACTAAAGAAAATATACCATTCTTGCAAAGAATCCAATGTGATATTTGTGGGCCTATTCAATCAACTTGCGGACGTTTAAATATCTCATAATATTGGTTGACACGCAAACACGCTGGTCATGTGTTATGCCATTGTCCATCTATAAAATGCTGCTTATGCATACTCCTAGCACATATCATATGACAACGGGCTCACTCCCCGGATCATTATATTTAGTCAATTGGGTTTGACTATGCTAGAGAGTTTACATCAAAGACTTTCGATGGTTATTGCAATAGAACTGATGTTAGACATCACATTCCCATATACACACCCAAATGGTCTCGCGAAAATGACTACGATGGTAGCTCGGACATTAGTGATGCGCACCAATCTCCTTATATCCGCTTGGGGTGATGCAATACCGCATATAACTATGCTAATTCATCTACGACCTACCACCACTTAATGTATCTCTGCGTTACAGTTAGTGACTGGGTATAAGTATTTGTACTTACGCACACTTGAGTGAGCCATTTATGTGCCAATTGCGTCGCCGCAACGCAGTATGATAGTTTCTTATAAACAAGTGAGAAACTCAGTTGGATTTGAAACTCCAACAATCGTCCGCCACTTAAATGCCCTTGCAAGGCGATCTCCTTACCGTTAGATTTGCGGATGTCACTTTGATGAGACAGTCTTCTCAACGTTAGAGGGAGATAAGAACACGAATGTTTAGCAGGAATTATCGTGGTCTGTCCCCACTATGTCTCATCTCGATCCCTATTAAATTGATGAGATCACACACATTTGCTGCAAATAAGCCTGCAAGGAAGGACGTCCCTACAAAGGGACGTAGCGCCACCCTACACGGAGGTAGGCAGGGCGCCAACTCCATAGCCCCAACTATGATGCGTGGGAAGCCTGTGGATTCGAAGGATACTCTGGCACAAACCAATCCTTGGATCATTGACACTCAAAATCCATCTCATGAGTATCTTTCAGATTATGGTTATCGTTAGGGGACACCTCAACGTCAGAACCTATTCCTGAGAATATAGAGCTCTATGAAAATTACACTAGTGTACATGAGACGTGGGATAGAAACTCCATAATTAATGATGTAGTTGCGCATGAGTTTGTTGAGTCCGATGATATCGAACCACGCTTCATTAAAGCATGAATACCAACGTAGAGAAATTTGGCCTAAATGGAAAGAAGCAATCCAGGTTAAGGTTGGATTCTCTAAACGAAGAGGAAGGTTTTTGAGCCAGTGATGCCAACACCTCCCTACATAAAACCTATTGACTAAATGGGTATTCGTTAGAAAGCGTATTGAGAAAAAGAGACGGTAATCTCACCTTATGGCATAAGGCTTTTCACAAAACGCCCTGGAATTGACTACGATGAGACATATTCTCTCGTAATGGATGTTGTTGCATACCACTGCCCTGTCAGTTTGGTAGTTTCCACATAACTGAACATGCAGCTTATAAATATGGTCACTACATATCTCTATGAGGATCTGGATACGGAATATACATGAAAGTTCACGGTGAACTTTATTTACCCAAGTCAAGTGGCTCTAGACCACGGAGCGCGTTTGTAATAAAGTTGAAACGCTCACTAAAGTGACTACTTGATTGGGAAGGAATATGCCCACACGTTTCCATTACAAGTTTCGGATTCTATCGCGGTTCATGTTGGACATGATCTTCATTAGAAGCCCTTAAAAGGTTAAGGGAAACCACTGAACACCTGAAATCCTAGTTTGAGATTAAGGATTTTGGGGAACACTATTATGCCCCTGTTTAGAATTTGAGCACCGTGATGATAGATGCTTAGGCATTTTGACAAGGTCAAAGCCTTCAAGCACCTCATGACCGTTCATTGTCTTGATCCTGAAAAGGATCCTCTTCGTCTGAAGGATGATGATAAAGATGTGCTAGAGGTAGATGTGCCTTACTCAAGTACAATAGGCGCATTATTGTACTTAGCTCAAGGCATAAGACTTGACATCTCATTTTGCCATGAACTTGTTAGCTAAGGTATAGCTCTGCGCCGACGCAACACCATTAGATTGGTGTAAAAGATATCTTTCAATACTTGAGATGTAGGATCGATATGGGCTTGTTCTGTCCCTACAGAGAGATGATGGATTTGGACCTATTACACACCAGAAACGCCGCCAACGTTGGCTTATGTTTTCTATCCCCACCCCAAAATGACATAAGTGTTTTTGGAAAGGTTTTGCTGATGTTTGGTATCTCTTTGACCCATACAAAGGTCTTCTCAGACTGGTTAAGTGTTCACCATGGGTAAAAACCGTGATATCTTGGAAGTCTACAGAATAGACCTTAGTCGCTATATCTTTGAACAAATGCATAGATTATTGCTCTTCACGAAGTAGTTCATGAATGTATATGGATTGGATCCATAGTTACGCATATTCGAACAGTTGTGGTTTGAAGTCTACCACAGATGAGCCTATAAGCATTTAGGATAATGCTGCTTGTTTTGAACAAATGAGACAAGGCTACATCAAATAACGCTAGTTTTACCGTTATGTGATACCGGCTTTCGTTAAAGTGGACGAGGGTCCATTCTTCCGATATGTGTATGATTTGTGGAGTTCCACCAATCTGTCAAGAGAAATATAACGGCGTCAAGAGGGGAGACCGCGGTTGGCGGTCTTCGCTCCTCCGATGCTATAGTTAGACGATATACTTGTATTGACAAATGTGGCTGTTGATAGCTATATGAATGTGTCATCAATAGAGAGATAAATGGACCTTTTATAGCCAAACTAGTGAGTTGCCTCACTCTTCTTTTCGATGTGGGACTGACATGCTTCAGTTTGCTGCGTTCTGGCTCTTTCTGTAGAGACAACTTCAGGTGGCGCGTGTCGGCGCGTGGAACCATACTTCGGCCTGGGGCCGGTTTGTCGGTGTAGACTATGTTGAGTCACACAGTTGAGGTATTTTGACAAGTAATGTCGGTAGTCATACAGCTGATTGTTTATTGAGGGGAGCTGCTTGGCAGCATGAGGCAGTAGGTGGCAATCCCACTCTTTCGGTGCCTAAGTGTTGGGAAGTTATTGGCCTGATCAATGGCTGACGTGGGCTGTATTAACTGTTCCCTTACTCTTTCCCGGAGGAGAAAACAAACTTTATTGCACCCCCTCGTTGAGGTCGGTGTGTTGATAATATCGACGGTATGTCCCTGGTTGGGTGTGTTCCGCCAAACCTGGTTTGGTTAGCGTACCATGCCTTTTTATTGTTTGGCGGGTTAGCGATGTTGGGTTTTGTGACTTGGAGTTTATTGGTTTAGTGAATGACAGTGTATTTGTTCTTCATAGATAGGAGAGTTGATGTCCGGGGGTGCACTTTGTATCGGAGAGTGCACTTTTTTGACGGTACTTTCAGTTTGGTGGCGGATAAAAGAGTAAACTGGTTGCCAACTAGTGTTGCATTGTAGATTTTACTTAGCGGTGAGTACGGCTATATGGCCGATAAAATTTGATTTTGGCAAGGTTCTCTGCTTTTCTGACAGGGTAGGGTGACACGTGGGGATTGTTGATAGGGGTGGCATGCGCGGCAATGCCTCTGCGGAACCGTTGTCGCTTCATCATAAATGTTGCTTTTATGAGTGCGTCGATTTAATCGAGGCGTCGCCTCGGTTAGGGGGATACGTGTCGTGATCTGATGGTAAGGCTACTCAAACGGTGACGATCGTGATTTAGGGTAAGAATTTGTATTTAAGGGGGAACTAACTCGCGTTTGTGGTCAGTTCCTGCGCTACTCCTATTTTGCGTATTCTTCGTCGACTGAGAGAATCAAAGAGAGGTCGAGTGTGGTGGGAGAAAGAAAGGGAGGAACATAAAGGCATGACCTTTGCCAGAAAAGGGGGACGTGGGTGAGCGAGACCTCACTTCGACGTTGTGGTCTGCTTCGTTGCTTTCTGCGGATTCAAGGTACGTTCTTGACTGCGCTGATGGCTGTTTCTCTTTGTTTTGGTACACCTTTGTGCTTCTGGACTCGTGTGTTTTTGGTGTGATTTTGTGTTGTGCTGTGTTTGAGGGTCTGAAGGTGTTTGGGTTTGTTTTTATTTTTATTTTGTTTGAACGATTGTTCTTGGGTTTGTGCTTGTGGTTTGAAGGTGTGGGGTTGTAGGTTTAGATCTAACTTGAATGCTAACTTCTAGGTTTAGAGTGTTTGTGGGGCATGTCGGGCGTTATCTATATTTCAAGTAGCGAAGGATCGGACGTGTCGTCGCTTAACTCATCAGAGATGGATTTTGTTAATTCATTGTGTCATCCTACTTCTGCAGGAGGGGGCTCGGAGGAACCGTTGGATATTGTCCCACTGCAGATCATTTCACCGCCACCTATGGCAGCGCGTCAAAGTGAGGAGCATGCGATTTATCGTTGTACTAGAGAGGAGGACGTGTCCGATAGTAGTGAAGAGAGTGTCAGGGCTTCTGGGTAGAGCGATGATGGGCTCGAGGTTGGGGATGAAGGTCAGAGTTCCGGGCCCGCTAACTTTTCGTGGATTCTCAGCGATGGTGTCAGAGTGGAGGAACCTTTGTCTATCTTGTCATGATGGAGACTACGCCAGTTGCGGGATAGGTTTCATCTACCCGACATTATGAAGTTGCGGTCGTTGGAAAAGGGGGAACGAGCGACTGACTTGCCGGAGGGTTACACTGCTATTCAAGAATCTATACTTCATCATGGCGTGAAACTTCCGCTACTTCTAGCCTGCAATACCTGCTCCACGAGTTGAATGTTGCCATAGGTCAAGTTTCCATAAACATGTGGAAAATGCTGCTGGGCTTGACCGCTTTGTGGGACTTGTCGGGATGTGAGTTTCTAGCAGTGGCGGAAGTCTTATTTTTCTACGAGTTGACGTACAACGAGAGGAAACGTTGTGGCTGTACCGTTAAGTTGACTCGTCGCCTTGGTGCCCCGAAACTTTTGGAGCACACCCTAGATTCTTCAACAACATGGTGAGCTGCAGTGTGTGTTGTCACCGAGGGTTGGGAGTATGATACTAGGCCAGAGAGGACCAAAGTTCCTCTTTTCAGGGTGACGTCGAGATTTCAAGCGATAAAAGGTTGTTATCTGTGTTTAGCACCTGGGTTTTGTGTTAACTGCTAACATTTGTTTATTTGCCTACTTGCCGTTAGGTAAAATCTTGTGTGTCTCTGTGATGTGATCCCTCCTTTGTTTCATTTGCAGAGGGCTGGTGACCCAAGCTGACCGACATCGAGCGAGAGCGAGTGTGTCGGGTGTACTATTGCTGGGAGCATAAGAGCTGTTTAGATTTGCGAGTTCTTTCGCATTGGTCCTTGCTTATTCGTCTGTGTCTGACTCGCGAGCCTGATAAGTATACTCTTTGTGATTCCAGATTCTTTGCACTGTTATTTTTTGGCATAACGGTTTTTTTTTTTTGTAGCGGTGATCCGTTCAAACAAAAGAACCAATGAAATGCTGAAGAAGGTGATGGCGGATCTTGGTGGGATCAAGAATTATGTCAACTTTATGCTTGATGAGGCGATAAAGGTGAAAAAGAGACTGTTGATCAGCAAACAAGGGAGATAACGACGGGAGGGGAGGCCAAAATTTTGGCGCCTCCGCTACATTCCAATCGCGCCAAGTTGAAGAAGAAAAAATCGGGTGGTAAGGAGAAGAACATGGCGGATGAGGGTGAACAAGAAACCGAGGAGACAGGGTTTGTTCTGGAAGGGTCGACTGACTAGAATGCTCCTGTTGTGAGTCGAGACTTGTCGGCTGAGGATGCTGAGAGGGAGAGGAAAAAGAAAAGGGCTAAATTGTTTAGTCCTTGAGCTTTTGACCATAAAACACTTCAGTCCCTGACCTTCTAATTTCACACGTTTAGTCCCTGTACTTCAAAATTTCATACCAATAGGTCCTTGCCATCTAAAAGTCGCTGTGAAATGTCTATTATGCCCTCAGTTCTTTTTTTATAATAAATTTATTCCTTTATCTTTTTTTTTTAATTCTTTTTTCTTTATTTTATTTATTCTTTTTTTTTTTCAAACAGAAAGAAAGAAAGAAAGAAAGAAAAACAGAAAAAAATAAAAAAAAAACAGAAAGAAAGAAAGGGAAAAAAAATCCTTTTCCAAAAAAAAATAAAATAAGTAATTAATTAAAAAAAAGAACTGAGGGCATAATAGACATTTCGTTGTGACTTTTAGAGGGCAAGGACCTATTGGTCTGAAATTTTGAAGTACAAGGACTAAACGTGTGAAATTAGAAGGTCAAGGACTGAAGTGTTTTTCGAGCAAAAGTATAAGGAATAAATAGTATTTAACCCAAAAGAAAATATGGACGGATAAGGGCGTTTTCAAGCCTGGCGGCTAGATGGTAATTGGTGCATCTACTGGGGATGTTGGCGGTCCGTCAGCTGGGCCTTCTGCAGTGCTGTAAAAGAGGAAATTTCCTTCTTCCGCCATAGTTTCAGATCCTTCCAAGAGAAGCAAGGTTGGGGAGAAACATGTGTTGGGTGGTCAGAAGGATGTCAGGATCGGTAGATTTGCTTCTGACAATCCTGTTGTCAGGCTTATGCAGAATGCGCTCGCTAGCCAACAGGCCTTTCTTCACAAGGTGTGTGAGCGGCTGGGTTTTAGCAGTGATGCGTGAGTTGTGAGGCCAGCGGCGTCTTCGAAACTGGAGACTTCCCTCGATCTAATTTTGAGGGGGGGGCTCATGAGCTTTACCTTTATCAAGGCTCCGCAGAGGAGCGTAAGCTGAAGGAAGAGTTGCTGCAGGCCCAACGTGACTTGTCGGAGGAGAGGGAAAAGAATAAATCCACTGTCGGGGATATTGCGAAGCTTGACATTGCTCTGGCTGATGTGAGGGAGAAGTTCAAACTGGCGGTAGACAAGACTCTCGCCGATACAAGCACCATCAGTATATTAAGTGCTGAGTTGGAGGCTTTGAGGCGAGAAAAGACTGAGCGAGAAGATACTATAGCTCAGCTGCAGGAGGCGCTTACCGCCAAAGAGAAAGAGTTGGCGGATCTTCAGTCTACAAGGTAGGAGGAGGCGGCTAAGTTGGCTGAGGATGATAAAGACAAGGTCCTTCAGGAAGCGGTGGAAGCGTTTAAGAAGCCTAATGCGTTCTCAGAGCTGCTTACTGATGCCGGTCGGGAAGGTGCCACCGCCAACTTTCAGGAGCTTAGGGACAAGGGGTATTTGAACATGGACAAGATTATCGCTGAACGAGCACCGCTTCATGCTGAGCCAGGAGATGCCGAGGGGACTGGGGACAACGAGTCGTCAAGTGGTGAATCTTTTGGTAGCGGTGAGGATAGTTCTTCTAGTGAAGAAGTGCGGTCTGACAGTAATCCAGAGACTCCGACTCCGACAACTAAGGAGCAGAAGAAACAAATGCACGCTCGCCAACCTGTCGACAAGCATCCTGCTGGTGACCGCGTTGTAGAGGGTGGTCGGGATTAGAGCCTAGCAGCGATAATCGCATGTGCTGTCTTTATTCTTTTTGTAATGTGACGGTCCGTCACGTGTTTTTAGGTAATGTGAACAGCTTTAGATTTGGAATTTTTTTATTTTTTTTTATATTTTTTATGACCTTTGGATTGTGACGTTAATTTTTCGTAACCGTCAATGAAACATTAAAGGGATTAAGATTGGTCTGTTACATGCATGTATACTGCCTTTGGATTACGTGCAGGTGTCGGTCTCTGGACTTGATATATTTTTGGGGGTTTTTTTTTTGTGCATGTGTGGGCGATGGTTTGAATAATTCCTCGTTTCATTGATGACCGGGCGGACCCAGTTGGTTACAAAAATAAGTACCCGTAGGGTAGCTTTTCTTAGCTAAACTTTGCAAAAATTAGCTAAGTGAAGATGCTTGTGGGCATGTTGTACCGCTACTTGCAATAGTAACAGAGATGCTGAGTGTTCCACGGGTGTGTGGATATGACGCCTTCCTTGTTCTTTAGGTAAAATGTGTCGAGGCTTACTACCTCTATAATTTGATAAGGTCCCTCCCAAGTTGGACGGAGTGCTTTTGGCGATGGCATGACTTCTTTCATGACCTAGTCGTCAAGTTATAGATTCCTGGCTTTCACACGGTTGATGTAGAAACGGGATGCCCTCTGCTTGTTTTGCAAGTTGTGCAAATGTGCCTTGTCTCTTTTTTCTTCTAATAGATCTTTGTCGAGGTTGATACCGGCAACGTTTGTTGTGGCGTCATGTCTGTCGACCCGGGCTGTTGGTTGGGCTACTTTGATGGGAAGCATAGCCATGGTGCTGAACATCATGCAAAATGGAGTTTCACCGTTGGCAGATGTTGGCATTGTCCTGATGGCCCACAGGACTTCTGGGAGCTTCTCAGCCCATAAGCCTTTTTTGTCTTCCAACTTCTTTTTAAGTAGCTTTTTTATGACTTTGTTAGCAGCTTCAACCTGGCCGTTGGTTTGGGGGTGTGTCACAGAAGCGAAATGCATTTTGGTGCCCAGTTTAGCGATGAAACTAATGAGTTCTTCGTTGTTGAATTGCGTTTCGTTGTCAGTGATGATTGTGTCGGGGACTCCATAACGGCAGTAGATATTCTTCCACAAGAAACGTTGGACTTTAGCGGTTGTGATCATTATTAATGGTTCTGCTTCGACCCATTTGCTGTCGTAATCGATGGCCACAATTATGTATTTGAAATGACCTTTGGCCGTTGAGAGTTTCCGACAATGTCCAACCCCCACACGGAGTGAATCCAAGGTGCGATAATGATAGATAACGGCTCTGCTGGCGCATGTGCAGGTCTGCGAACTGTTGGCACTTGTGACAGGATCGTGATATTTCCTTGGCATCATTTCCTAGTGTCGGCCAAATGTAGCCCTGACGCATGGTGCGGTTGGCTAATGACCTGGCTCCTGAATGGTTGCCGCACTCTCCTGCATGTATTCTGGTCAGGACTTGTTTCCCGTCTTCTGGAGTCAGGCACTTTACGTTGGGATGTGTGAATCCTTGGCGGTAGAGTTTGCCTTTTTGAATGTTGTACCTTGTTGCCCTTCAAACCAATCTCCTGGCCTCAACCACGTTTGTAATTGAGTATCTTGTCCATCCAATTGGGGCTTGTCTCTGTGGTATAGATTTCCGCCAATGTTTTAGTGATGCTGGGTTTGCCGAGGGTTTCCACCCTAGTGTCTGTTAGACTCTGGTGTGGTTAAGCTGTTGCGAGGCGTGCTAAGGAATCGACCTTTGCATTCTTTTCGTAGAGTATCTGCGTGATGTTGAAGGAGCTGAATTTGCAGAGCAGGGTCTTGGCATACCCTAGGTATTCCGCCAACTATTTATCCTTGACTTGGAAAGTGTCGTTGACTTGATTCACCACAAGTTTTGAATCACTGAAGATGTCGACATTTTCTGCTCCGTAATCAATGGCTAGCAACAGTCCAGTGATGAATGCCTCATACTCCGCCATATTGTTGGAGGCTTTGAAATCAAACTTGAGGGCATATTCCACATTAAGTCCCCCGGGTCCTGTGAGGATAATGCCGGCATCGCAGGCCCTGGCGCATGCGGAACCGTCCACGTAAAGACTCCACAGCGATGATTTCTTTGCCTGAGTGGTTTCCTGGTGTTGAGTGTTATCTTTCGATTGTATCCCGGTGATGTGTTCCTGTTGAGGATCAGGAAGCTCTACTATGAAATCAGCTACCGCTTGTCCTCTGATGGCGGTTCTAGGTTTGTAGTTGATGTCAAACTCACTGAGTTCTATTACCCATTTGCTGAGGCGTACGGAATGTTCCGGACTTTGTAGCACTTGTTTCAGCCGTTGATTTGTGAGGAAATGGATTGTATGTGCCTGAAAATATTGGCGCAACCGCCTGGCTGCCATGATGAGTGTCAACGCTAGTTGCTCTAGGGGGTACCTTGTTTCTGCTCCATTCATGCCCCTGCCTGTGTAAAATACTGGCAGCTCTTCTGATGCTTCTCTACGGACGATTGCACAGCTGATGGCGGATTTTGATGCCGCAAGATAGATGTATAGTATTTCGCCCCGCACTGGGGTTGAGAGTAATGGAACAGAGGCCACGTATTCCTTGAGGCTTTGAAATGCTGCCTCACGATCGGGTGTCCAGTCCACCACCTTGTAGTGGGACCGTTTCATTGCCTTGAAGAAAGGTAGACACTTGTTGGTGAGTCTGGAGACGAACTAGGAGAGAGTTGTCAGTTTTCCCTGCAAGCTTTGCACTTCGACATTTTTTTTTTCGGAGACTTCACTTTTATGATTGCCTGTATTTTTTCGGGGTTACCCCCATTCCACTTTCGCTGACAATGTATCCAAGGAACTTGCTGGCGGTGACGCCAAAGAAGCACTTTTCTGGGTTCAAGTGCATTCTGTATGCGAGCAATATGATGAATACTATGCGGAGGTTGGCGACATGGCCGCCAGCTTTTATGCTCTTGACAAGCATGTCATCGACATATACTTCAATAATCTTGCCCAAGTGTTCTGCGAACATTGCGTTCATCAGGCGTTGGTATGTGGCTTTGGCATTCTTGAGGTTGAAGGGCATGACATTATAATAATATAAACCCTTGTCGGTGGTGAATGATGTGCATTCTTGATCGTCGGGGTGCATTTTAATCTGGTTGTAGCTAGAAAAAGCATCCATCATGTTGAGTAGCTTGTGCCCAGCTGTTGCGTCAACTAGCTGGTCAATGTGAGGCAAAGGAAAGTTTTCTTTAGGACATGCCTTGTTTAAACCTTTGAAATTGACACACATCCGTTTCCCATTGGGTTTCTTTACCATTAATACGTTGGAGATCCACTGCGGATAATGCACTTGACCAATGAAGTCGATGTCTCGTAACTTGGTCACCTCTTCCCTGATGGCCCGATATCTCTCTTCATCAAACGCCCGTCATTTCTGCTTGACGGGGTAGAATGATGGCTTGATGCTGAGTTTGTGTTGAATTATGTCGGCAGATATTCCTGGCATGTCAGCGTACGACTATGCAAATACTGCTGCGTTTTCTTTTAAAAACTGAGTGAGTTCAGCCGCTACCTCAAGGGAGAGTTGGGAGCCAATGCGCACAGTTCTTTCTGGGTGCTTGTCGGAGATGCTTATGATGTGGAACAATGTCTCAGGGTTGATGGGCTCCTTCTTGTAGTATTTCTCTTCATCGTCCCTAGGATCATCAATCTTATCCGTCAACTGTGGAGTGCTGGCTACCGTTAAAGTTTCATGGCGGTACCTCGACTTTGATACCGTTGTTGAGTAACATTCACGTGCAACTGATTGACTTCCTCTGACTACCCCAGTGTCGTTAGGTGTTGGGAACTTTATGAGCAGCATATATCTAGCAATGATGCATTTGAGTTTATTGAGTGCTGGTCGACCGATAATGGCATTGTATGAGCTGAAGCAATCTACCACAATGAACTCAGTGTGTATCTCTGCTGCGTATGGGGCTGTTCCGATGGATAGGCTCATATAGTCTGATCCCAGGGGTTGGGTTACGTCACCGGAGAACCCGAGTAACGGTTCGTGGTCTTGCATAAGCTTATTATTGTGCTGTAGCTGTGTGTAACGCTTATTGAATATGACATTGACGGCTGACCCGCTATCCACCAATATTCTTCCGATAGAGGACCGATCGAGAACAGCGTTTATCACGAATGGGTCGTTATGTGGCGAGTGGATACCACGCTCTTCTTCCTCAGAGAAGGGGTGATTGGTTCCCGACCAGTTTTGGCCATTTTTGTGGATCGGTCATAGCGGATGTTGAACACTTGTTTTGGGTGGTTAGCGCGCTCATAAGGCTTTCTTGCTCTGTGTGATAAGTTGCCTATGAAAGCACCGCCTTCAATAGTGTTTATTCTCCTTATTGGTTCGATGTTGGCGAAAACTTGTGGCGGCTGTTGCACCTTGTATCGTTCTAGCTTTCCGTCGCGGCATAATGACTCAATTACACTTTTGAGGGCATTGCAGTCATTGGTGTTATGACCGCTATCTTCATGATGTTTGCACCATTTGCCGGTGTTTCTAGGCTTTCCTACTCTGGGATATGTTCTTGGGGTGGTGGTGGGATTTGGTCTTTGCACTGATCATAGATTTCTTCATATGAAGCCGTTAAGACTGTAAGGACTTCGAATCTGTGTGCATTTGTGGCGGGCTTATTGTGGCGGTTATCGTGGTTGTTACGACTGTCATTGTGGAAAGCTCTGTGGCCTTTGCTGTAATATTGCTGATCTTTTTGCCACTTATCTTCGTAACTGCTTTGTTGCCACTCTTTTTTTTCTTTTCTCATTGGGCAGTATGGTGGTATTTGGACTGGTGGTGGTATTTTCATTTTGGGGCATGGCAAGGTGTATGGTTTTGAGTAGAGTTTGTGGTGGTGGTGGCGGCGTGGAGCCGTATGTGCTGTACTCGGCTTGGGAGTGTGTGACTGCCTCACTCATGACGTAGTCATATGTGGCATTTGTATAATTACAGTTGAGATGGTATAAGAAACTTGCCTTAAGGAGTAATATCTTGAAGGCTGCTAGCACCATTGTTTTATCCAGATCCCGACATCTTGATGTGGCAGTTCTCCATCTCTTGACAAATGATTTTAATGACTCATCACTGCCTTGGTGGATGCTGAATAACTGGCTAGAGTTGTGGTATCCATCTGTCATGAGGATGAATCGCAATAGAAATCTGTTTGAGAGAGCAGAGAATGAGTCCATGGAGCTTGGCGGGCATTCGAAAAACCAACTCATTAACTCGCCATCCAATGTTTCACTGAACAGGTGGTAGAGAGTGGCGTCATCAAATCCCTTATAATTAGTTACCTTTTTGAAAGTATCCATGTGTACAAATGGATTTGTCGCGCCGCCAAATAGGGGTATCTTGGGAGTTTTGGCAAATGTGGGTCTAACAGTTTGCAAAATCCTGGAGGTAAATGAGCCTGGCCAGGCCGCAAAGAGCGGATTTTGTGTTGGCGGTGGTGTACCGGCTTCTGCTATGAGCAACCTCTCTTCTAGTTCCCTCATTTTTTCCAGTATCAAAGTGGAAGCGTCGACAGTTGGCCTAGGCATTTGCTGGGTAGGTGCCGCCAATTGTTGGCGGGGTGCCAGTGCACTCCCCGTGCCCCTATGCTGTCCAGCACTGAATGAGTTATCGTACTGTGGTTGCGAGTCCGCTACCTGTTCTTGTGCCAATGTTGGTGGCGGTGGCGATCCCCGATCCGCTAGTTCAGCTGTGTTAAGAGCGACGCTGATCTAGATTATCGGTACTGTGCTGCTCTGGTTCCTGTGCTCCGGCTGAGCCTCGCCCTCTGGGAATATTCGCTTTGAGTTGATCGCGTATTTGCCCCTAGAGCTTTTTTCAATTCGTCAAATTTTGACAACAACGTCGCCACCTGATTCTGAGCCTCCGCTTTTTCCTTTCGTTCTCTTTCTCGCTCTCTGTTTGCCTTGTGTAGGTCCGCCAGGGCTATTTCTAGCATGGCGGCTAGATCCTGACCTTACGTTTGACGGCTTGGGCCAGTCTAGTTTTCTACCATAGATTATGGTTGGGGTACCTCTGGGGTGTCAAGGTTTTCACAGTTAGTTTTTGTCGGTGTGCTAAAAAATTCGCGGGTGATAGCTGCTAGGTTGGCTAGGTTGGCCTGAGGGTTGACAGGCTCGCTTGCTTGTTCCTCAGTGCCATCGCCGCTTCCGCTAGCCATGGTAAGTTACAGGGAATGACTTGATTTAAAATCGAGTTTCCACAGACGGTGACAAATGTTAGTGCTAGTTTTACCGTTATTTGATACCGGCTTCCGTTAACGTGGATGAGGGTCCAATCTTCCGATATGTGTATGATTTGTGGAGTTCCGCCAATCTGTCAAGAGAAATATAACGGCGTCAAGAGGGGAGACAGCGGTTGGCGGTCTTCGCTCCTCCGATGCTAAAGTTAGACGATATACTTGTATTGATAAATGTGGTGGTTGATAGCTATATGAATGCGTCATCAATAGAGAGAGAGAAGTGGACCTTTTATAGCCAAACTAGTGAGTTGCCTCACTCTTCTTTTCGATGTGGGACTGACATGCTTCAGTTTGCTGGATTCAGGCTCTTTCTGTAGAGACAACTTCAGGTGGCGCGTGTCGGCGCGTGGAAGCATACTTTGGCATGGGGCCTGTTTGTCTGTGTAGACTGTGTTGTTGTGTTTTCGGTAGTCACACAGCTGAGGTATTTTGACAAGTAATGTCGGCGGCATAAGTACTGATTATGCTCGGCAAGTATATGATGTATATACAAAAAGCGACAACACCAAACATAAATCAACAATAACAAGACTCTCCTCAAAAGATCAAAATCAGGGGGAGGTGTCTACATATATGGTCTCGAAACGTGAAAGGTGTGTTGTGCTTTTTTTCCCTTTCAACAGAGGTTATTTTTGTCCCACTGGGTTTTTTGTTACTCGGCAAGGTTTTTAATAAGGCAACGAGAGAAGCACCACGTTTAGGCAACACAAGGGGAAGTCAAAATTAGGGGGAGTATCTAGAAACATACTCCACACTCAATGCGCGTTGTGCTCTTTTTCTCCTTCGACCAAGATTTTTTTTCCCGCAGGGTTTTAGTACTTGGCAAGATTTTTAACGAGGCAACCTAGAAGCGTACGACGTAGACAATACTATTGACATGAAATATCCAAGGGGGAGTGTTGTAGTATAAATGTATTATGTATAAATATGTCTATACCATGTAATAGGTACTTGAGTGTATAATGTAAGTATAAAGACTTGTGTAACATGCTTTATGTCAAGAGGCAACAAGCATGGCAATTATCATCATTGAATATAACCAAGTGGAGTTGTTTTGATGATGATCATAGTTACCAAATTGGTTTTCTCTTAGAGCATTCACACTAGCTTTGTACTCCTATATAAACCCTCAATTGAGAGAATAATAAATACACATTACTCTCTCCCTTTCTCTGTTAATTTATGCTTGTCCTCAAACACTTTAGTATTTATGTTGTGTTCATGCCATATTGTTTAATCATAGATGATAATTTAACTACATTGATGCCATACCTCTGTTTTCAATAAGAATTCTTCAGCATTGCTTGTAGTACAAGATATTCAACAACTGGGAAGTAATCACAATTCGTACATAATTGTTTTTGCAATTTGCAGATTTCAGTTGAATTTTAAGCTTGTTTAGGATGTAATGAACCTTTTGAGCAAATTGAGGAATGACATATATAAATTGGCCGTTATCAACTCTCGCACCTTTTACTAATCACATGAATTAAGAACTTAATCATCTCTGGTGAGAACTGAGAAGGGTGACTTCAGTTGCACAAGCAGCAATGGGCTAAGATAGACCATCTGGGTATGGTCCATGGCAATGCCCAATGCAGGCACGTACTGTGGAGTTTGGATCAGAATCAGAAACCTTCTCCTCCTCAAAATTGCACTCAGTCACTTGCAATGTGGTCTTGAAGAGTGTTAATTAAGCTGGACAACTGCCTGGCGTTTCTGGAGGTCGGCGGACTAGAGGAGGACGGGCACTCGCTTATGGATTGCGACAGACTTGGAAAGTAGATCAGATTGCTGAATTCGGGCAAGGAGCCAGAACACACCACATTTCAAACAAAGGCAGCTCAGGCCAGGACTACCTTGGCTTCACATGAATAGGTGGAGAGCTTGTTGAGCATTGCCAGAGAGAGAGGATATGTAGCAAACATACCGTTAATGGTAACTCTTTAACTTAACTATAACGTTGAGAGTAGCGCTAACTTAAGCTTAAAATATCATTTAAACAATACGGAAATAAAATATTAGGTTCTTCTCTACCTATTCAAGCTGGCGTAACACACTTTTTAATACTCTATTCAAGCTAGTCATAATTCGCTTGCAAGTTTCGTATGAAACTTCTGCAATTTCTACCCACTGTTGATAACACCACCTCAATCTAACAAACTGATAGTATGTTAATGTTTTATATTCTTCCCAGCTCTATAAAACCACTAGACCTCGACTAATCATGCCACACCAAACATACTTGACGTTGCATACAATTAAGTACAATTGGCGGCTTCAAGAATGGCAAAAAGCAACAACTTCAGCTGGGCATTCTTACTTCTCTTCTCATGTTTAGTTGCGTTCTTTTTCATTCCAGCCAAAGCTGCAATGAAGACCTACCAGTTCGATGTGAGTGCTTCAGGAACCTGAGCTTCCTCTACTGCTTTTGCTTACACTATAACAAAACCGTACTTATGTGTTTTTCATTTATATGCAGATTCAAGTGAAGAATGTGAGCAGGTTGTGCCATCCTAAGCCAATTGTTACAGTTAATGGGATGTTCCCTGGACCTACAATCTATGCTAGAGAAGGTGATACAGTTCTAGTTAATGTTACCAACCATGCACAGTATAACATGTCAATTCATTGGTAAGACTTTTCAGTGTTAAGGCACAAGGATATTATGATAGGATGCATATATGAACACAACCTGTGTTACTAATGAAATATCTGGTGGACTTATTTTCCAGGCATGGTCTAAGGCAATATAGAAATGGGTGGGCAGATGGACCTGCTTATATAACACAATGTCCGATCAGGACAGGAAACTTTTACACCTACAATATGACAATCACAGGGCAAAGAGGAACTCTATGGTGGCATGCTCACATATTTTGGCTGAGAGCCACTGTCTATGGAGCAATTGTCATCCTGCCCAGACACGGGACTGGCTTTCCTTTTCCTCAGCCTTACAGCGAAACTAATCTTGTGTTAGGTAAGTTTGAGTTATTGTTAGCTCTCATAAGTGCCATGCACCTTTTTCTTGTACTAAAGGATATTTACCTATATATCTAATTGCAATGTTTTTTGGAAAACGGCATAGGAGAATGGTGGAATAACGATGTTGAAGAGATTGTTAAACAAGGGAACAGACTAGGGTTGCCTCCAAAAATGTCAGATGCACATACCATTAATGGGAAGCCAGGGCCGCTCTTTCCATGTTCTGAAAAACGTAAGTCAGGCCATTCATGTTATGTTACCACTGCAAATCTAGGCCAATGCATATATCCACTGAAAATAGTATGGCAATGGACATAAAATATGAGAGTAAGTGATAAGATGACATTTCAATGATTCAAATTGATAACTTGGCTTGCACTAGCTTCTTTTCATAACGCAAATATTTGGACCGGCAATTTTGCATTCTCATTTCTCATTTTCGCTATCTCAGATACCTTTGCAATGGAGGTTGAACAGGGAAAGACTTACCTGCTACGGATCGTCAATGCTGCACTCAATGACGAGCTATTCTTTGCAATTGCTGGCCACAACTTGACAGTGGTAGAGGTTGATGCAGTCTATACCAAACCATTTACATCTCAGGCAATACTAATTACACCAGGCCAGACCACAAATGTTCTTGTTCAGGCAAACCAAGTCCCTAGCAGATACTTCATGGCTGCAAGGTCATTCATGGATGCACCTCTTTCCATAGACAACAAAACTGCCACCGCAATCCTACAATATAAAGGCATCCCTAATTCTGTGCTGCCAGTCCTTTCCCAAATTCCAGCACTCAATGACACAGCTTTTGTACTGAGCTACAACGCCAAGCTGAGAAGCCTAAACACAGAAAAGTACCCAGCAAATGTACCTCTTAAAGTGGATAGACATCTTTTGTTCACAATTGGTTTAGGAATCAACCCATGCACTACTTGCCTGAATGGAACACAGCTCACTGCTTCCTTGAACAACATCACATTCGTGATGCCTCAAGTCGGGCTGCTTCAAGCTCATTACTTCAACTCCAAGGGGGTATTTTCCACAGATTTCCCTGACCGCCCGCCAACACGGTTCAATTATACTGGTGCCCCACTCACTGCCAACCTTGGGACTAAACTAGGCACCCGGCTAAGCAAGATCGCCTTTAACTCGACAGTAGAGTTGGTACTTCAAGATACCAATCTTCTCACTGTGGAATCCCATCCAATCCACCTCCATGGCTACAATTTTTTCATTGTTGGGACAGGAGTTGGTAACTTTGACCCCAAGAAGGACCCGGCTAAGTTTAACTTGGTGGATCCTCCTGAAAGAAACACCGTTGGAGTTCCCACGGGTGGTTGGGCTGCCATAAGGTTCAGGGCTGACAATCCAGGTAAATACATCAGAATAACAAAATAACATGTTGTAATAAACTTCAAAGCTCATATAGTGCAAGATTTGTTTTTTACTCAGCTTAAAGGAACTAATTATTTGTATTCAAGATATTTTACTGAACCATTGAACAATATTTGATCATGTACAGGTGTGTGGTTCATGCACTGTCACTTGGAGCTGCATACTATGTGGGGAATGAAGACTGCCCTTGTGGTAGAAAATGGGAAAGGCTCAAATCAATCTATCCTGCCTCCACCTGCAGACCTTCCACCTTGTTAGTTTCTTCCTTGTACCGGAGAACTAACTCAGAACAGAGTTATTAGCGGGAATAATGTTTGGGGTCATTTGCCTGACAATTCTCGCAATCCTATCGAAAATGCAGAGTTCTGCAAAAATGTTCAGTCAATACTTGTGATTGACGAGACCAATAAAAGTGTGCATTGTATCAGAGACTATTGAATGCTAAATTAGTCCCTCTTTTGTGCAACAAATTACCCAGGATTTTTATTATCAACGCTGGAAGAGCTGAAAATGAATTGATCATATAACATTGGTGGAATTGCTGTCAACATTCAAACTGAGCAAGAACACGCCAAACAATTACATGTACATTCTTGGTCGTAATATAAACACGTGTGAACACACATGCACAAATGTTCACTAGGACAATTTCACAACACATAGATTGAGAAAGCAATTTGAAAGAATTTTGCATCAAAGAAGATTTATGTCATGAAAATAACTTACTGATCAAAAGCGTAATGCAAATGTAGCTTGACTCACTCTTGCTTTTCAAGTAAATTTTGATGGGGCTATAACTAATAGAAACGTCTAAAGGAAGTGACATGGTGGTGGTTCTGGTGTTGGTGGCGTAATGAAAGTAAAGGTCTGTTGGGCAAGGATGGGTTAGTCCTCCGCCCTGCCTTCGTTTGAGTTTGGTTTTCAACAAGTTGAGTAACAAGGAGATGCAAAGGGAGTTGAGTGCTGGGATTGAGTTCTGAAAATATAAATGCAAATGTTGTTTAAGAACAAGCTAAATTGACACACAGAGAGAGAGAGTAATGTTTCAGAGAGAATGGAGATTTCAAGTATATTTATTCATCCCATACAATAGGGTATTTATAGGAATACATTTGTAGTGTGAAAGCTCAAAGCGAAAACCAAAATGATAACCATCTCAATGATGAATTCTGCCATGCTTGTTGCCGCTTGTTAAAGCATGTTACATAAGTCTTCATACACTCAAGTACCTATGTTTATACACTCAAGTACCTATATATACACTTTAAGTATTTATTACATGATATAGACATACATAGTATTATACATTTATACTACAACACTCCCCCTTGGATATTTCATGTTCAATAGTATTGTGTTGGTGGTGCGCTTCGAAATTGCCTAGTTAAAAACCTTGCCAAGTAATAAAACCCTGTGGGAAAAAACAACCTTGGTCGAAGGAGAAAAAGAGCACAACGCACGTTGAGTGTGGAGTATGTTTCTGGATACTCCTCCTGATTTTGACTCCCCTTGAAGATCGTGGGAGTTCGGATATCCTTCTCAATCCAATACTCCTTACATGTTTCTAGAATGGGGATTTAGGTAGTGACTTAGTAAATAAGTCAGCTACATTATCTTCTGATCGGATTTGATTTACTTCAATATTCAAAAGTGTTTGTTGTTGCTGACTGTAGAAGAATTTCGGCGATATATGCTTGGTATTGTCGCCCTTGATGAAACCTAATATCATTTGCTCAATACAAGGTACATTATCCGCATAAATGCATGTAGGTTCATTTATGGTAAATTTCAAACCACAAGTTCCTCGAATGTGTCTATTTACAGACCTTAGCCATATGCACTCACGCACGGCTTCATGTAGTGCAATAATCTCTGCATGATTTGAGGAAGTAGCAACAAGGGTCTGTTTTGTAGATCTCCAAGATATCGCGGTGCTTCCTATGGTAAAGACATAACCTGTTTGGGAGCAACCTTTGTGAGGGTCAGAGAGATACCCTGCATCAGCAAAGCCCGTCAAAACATCATTATCATTTTGATAGAAGGGAGGAGGAGAACGTTGGTCACTATGGATAGTATTTCCGACGTTCATATTTCTTTTCTCTCTATAGGGATAAAACAAGCCCATATCAATCGTACCGTTCAGGTATCGAAAGATTGTCTTTATACCAATCTAATGGAGGCGTGTTGGCGCAGAACTATGTCGAACTAACAAGTTTACTGCAAATGAGATATCCGGTCTTGTGCATTAAGCTAAATACAATAATGCGCCTATTGCACTTAGATATGGTATTTCAGCCTCTAATAAATCTTCGTCCTCATTACTTGGACGAAACGGATCTTTTCTGGGCTCAAGACTAAGGTTGATCATGGAAGTACTCACAGGCTTTGCTTTATCTTTATTAAAGCGCCTTAGTAACTTTTGAGTATATGCTGACTGATGGATCATAATCCCATCATTAAGGTGCTCGAGTTCTATTCCAAGACAAAACCGTGTTTTTCCGAGATCTTTCATCTCAAATTCAGATTTCAAATATGTAGCAGTTTCTTTTAACTCATCTAGAGTTCCAATTAGGTTCATGTCATTGACAAAAACTGCTATAATTGCAAATCCGGATCTTGTCCTTTTAATGAACACGCAAGGGTATATTTCATTATTAACATATCCCTTCTCAATCAAGTAGTCACTTAGATGGTTATACCACATCCGTCCGGATTGTTTCAATCCATATAGTGAGCGTCTTAATTTTATTGAAAACGCACTCCGTGGTTTAGAGCCACTTGATTTGGATAATTGAAGTCCATCTGGAACCTTCATATATATCTCTGAATCTAGATCCCCGTAGAGATATGTTGTAACCACATCCATGAGCACATGTCAAGTTTTTCAGAAACTACCAAACTGACAAGGTAGCGGAACGTTATAACGTCCATTACGGGAGAATATGTCTCTTCGTAGTCGATTCCAGGACGTTGTGAGAAACCTTGCATCACTAGGCAGGCTTTGTATCTAACAACCTCATTTTTGTCATTACGCTTTCTAACAAAGACCCAAATACCTGTCTCTTTGTTAGTGAATCCAATTCAGTCTGGATCGCATCTTTCCATTTGGACCAATCTGCTCTTTGTTGACATTCTTCAACGGAGCGAGGTTCGATATCATCGTATTCTATAATTCCTTTTTCAATATGATATGCAAATGCATCATCAATAGCCATAGAATTTCTGTCCATAATTACATGTATAGTAGTGTAATTCATGGAGATCTCTCTATTCTCTAGAATTGGTTCTATCATTGGAGTGTCCTCCAATGATGTCTCTTGGACATAACCATAATCCTGAATTTTTTCATGAGATGGATTATTTGTATCGATGATTAATGGATTATTTTGTGTCAAGCTCGCTTTCTTTCTTGGGTGAGAATCCATCGAACCTATGGGCCTCCCGCGCTTCCTGGTAGGAGCCGTGGGTCTAAACACTACATCACCCATAGAGGGGATGTCATGTCCTTTAGTTTTAGGGACATCAATCCTTGCAAGTACATTTGCAGCAGGTATATGTGATCTTGTCACTTTAGCGATATCAACAAACGCATCGGGCATTGATTCTGCTACGTTCTGAAGATCGAGAATCCTCCGCACTTCTATTTCAGACTGTGTGGTTCGGGGATCAAGATGAGACAAAGTAGGAACGGACCACTACAATTCCTGTCTTTTCTGTTGAACAAAGTGTTCTTGTCTCCCTCTAATGATGAGAAGACTGTCTCATCAAAGTGACAATCCGCAAATCTAGCGGTAAATAGATCACCTGTCAAGGGTTCTATGTAGCGGATAATGGTTGAAGAATCATATCCAACATAAAGGCCTAAGTGTCTTTGAGGGCCCATTTTGGTGGGCAGTGGTGACGCAATTGACACATAGACTGCACACCCAAATATGCGTAAGTATGAGACATCAGGCTCATACCCAGTCACCATTTGGGACGCATAAAAAGGTTGGGTGGTAGTGGGTCTCAGAAGAATAAGCACAGCTGCATGCAATATTGCATAGCCCCAAGCAGAAATAGGAAGATTGATGCACATAACTAATGCCCTGGCAACCATTTGAAGTCTTTTAATGGCAGCTTATGCGAGTCCTTTTTGGGTTTGTACATGACGGACAGGGTGTTCCACCTTAATCCCAATGGACATGCAATAATCATCAAAAGTTCTTGATGTAAACTCTCCAGCATTGTCAAGACGAATTGACTTAATAGGATGATCAGGGTGGTGAGCCCTTAACTTAATGATTTGTGCTAGGAGTTTAGCAAATGCAGCATTTCTTGTGGATAAAAGCATGACATGTGACCGACGTGTCGATGCATCAACCAACACCATAAAATATCAAAATGGTCATCTACTTGGTTGGATAGGTCCACAAATATCACCTTGTATTCTTTGTAAGAATGGTATATTTTCTTTAGTGTCCTTTGCATAGGATGATCTTGATCCTACTTTTGCTAAAGAGCAAGCTTTGTAAAATGAATGATATGCTTTAGAAGTAACTCTTTGGACCAATGTTTGGTTCGTACTTGTTTTCATTTTGAAGAATGGATGTCTGTTTGAAGTTTTTAATATACGGAGCATCATATCACGACCTGGATGTCCCAAACGGTCGTGCCAAAGCCTGTATGTGTCAGGATCCCATAAATTTTCATTCATGACATGGTTGGATTCAATGACTCTAATAGTGGTTGAATACAATCCACTAGAGCGACACATAAGTTTCTCTACTACTCGTGTATTTCCGTAGTTTTTAAAAGTGATGCAAAGGAACTCTTGTCCATTCTCACAATGTGTTTCCACATGAAAATCATTGGCTCTGATGTCTTTAAAGCTTAATAGGGTTCTTCCAGGCCTTGGAGCATATAGAGCTTTGGCGACATTAATATTTGTGCCATTTCGTAACAAAAATTGAGCTGGTCCTTGACCATGAATCAATTGTGATGGTCCTGCCATCGTAGTTACTGAGGATTGACTAGGTGTCATCCATAAAAATAATTGCCTATGTCGCAATATAGTATGTGTGGTGCCACTATCAAGAAGGCATTCCAATTCTCCGGAAAACATACTGAAAAAGAATAAAGTTCGGAATATTAACATATGTCTATGACATTGAATGATAATGCGATACTTTTTTAATAGGGAAAATAGCCAATGATTACATCAAATTTTTTCATAAGTCTATTCCAAAAATCAAACTTTAGACAAATTGTTGTCACTCAATCCGTTTGATAATTCCAATAAAATATGACCAGGAAAGTAGAGAGATGTTGGTAGAGCGAGGCTCGCTTAAATACCCCGATCTCAATTGCTTTCCTAGACATCATACTTCATTGGGTACGCCACATAAGAAGGAGTTAATACAATTGTTATTTATTGACTAAGGCACATTTGCCTTTCTTGGAAAATAGAATGAGGTTTCTTCTAATCAAAGTTTGTGGCATCCTCGTGCATTTCATTTACAATTTTGAAGTCCTCAACGGTGAGATTGACATCTTCACTATTTTCATCTTCAGCAAGGTTGGCTTCTTGCTATTTTGCTTTCTTGTACTCCTTGTAGCGTGCAGCTAATTGGGTACTTGCATGACATTGCTTAAACCAATGCTCGATTGATCCACATCGATGACACATGTCATTGTGGTTACCTCCCTTCATTTGAGGTGCAGGTTGTGCACGTTGTGGATATTCTCTAGGAGGGTTGCTGCTACTACCATGGCGTATGGTGCGACCTCCACGACTCATAGTGCTATTTCCACGGCCGGTGTTGCCATATCTCCCTCTTCCACGTGTGGAGTTGCCATCACGTTTGCCTACTCTAAAGTTGCGGTTTCCTTCTTTATTGGGGCGGTTATATGGACATGTTCGTCCTTCATGTCCCCTATTATTGGGGTACACATGTCCCCTATTGCTAGGGTACCGCTCCTTGTGCCTTCTCTTGGGTGCATTATAATTTGCATCACGATCGCTCTTGGTTCCAACGGGTCTTGAATTATAATTCTTTACGAGAATGTTGTCGTACTTTTCAGCTACCGACAAAACATTAATGAGCTTATTGAACCTCGTAATTCGTCCAGCATTTACTTCAGTGCGATATTGCTTTGATAGCAAAATTGCTGCAACCGGGAAAGTGGAGAGAGTTTTCTCAATTAGCTCTTCTTCTGTGAGGGGTTTTTGACAGAACCTCAACATGGATTTGAGACGAAGAGCTTCTGAATTGTACTCAGCAATAGACTTGAAGTCGGAGAAGCGTACATCGTTCCACTGAACCTTCAAGTCAGGGAGGAAGGAATCTTGGATATTGTTAAAGCGCTCTTGTACTGCCTCCCATAAATCCTTTGCATCTTTGATGGACATGTAATCTGAGTACTTTGTTCATATGACGTCGCATCAAGATGATTGCCTGTGCATGCCTCTTGGTTGTTCGAGGGAACACAAGGGCCGGGTCTGGTGCATGGATGATGGGCAATATCCCCTTCAATGTGAGATGGTTCTCAACGTCGGTTTTCCAGCTATGGTAATCTGAACCTGTTGAGTCAAGGATTTGAAAATCGAGTCTAGGTTCATTCGACATCCTTGAAGATAAGAAGAAAATATTATTTTCGGAGTTTAAACTTCCACGAAAAATAATAAGATTTCCGAGCTATGCTACCAAGAAATCAATTTCCAAGAATCATTGTGAACACTCTTAGTTCATTGATTACGAACGCTCTTAGTTCGTTTGGCCTGAATTTCTATAATTCCGCTTTTGATTCTAAGTTCCCGAGAAAAAGGAAAAAGGAGAGAAAATAAATAAAAACTCAAAAACGGGAACTTTAGTAAAGAATACCTTGAAATAGTGTTGCCGGAAATTTTGACAGGAAAAATTATCGGAGGTGATCGGAAGGATCGTTGGAAAAAGTCGAGAAAAATCGTCCGAAAAGTCACCGGAAAAGCATCGAAAAGTCACTGGAAAAGTTGTCGGAAAGTCGCCCCGCAAATCTATCAACAGATGTGTTGGCAGCTGCTCGGCAGCTGCTGCGCAGCTACTCAGCAGTTGCTACGCAGGGTCTCGACAGCTGCTCAGCAGCACTCGGCAGCGGTCAGGTTCAGGTTTTCTGCTTCCGGCGGCCGGTTTAGGCAGTTTCCGGCCTATTCCGGCGATTCTGAGACCGGTTCCGGGCTTTTGAAATCAAGGGCTTTGATATGAGCTAGGGTTTGGGGATTTTTTGTAGGTTTGGAAAAATGACTTCGATCGATGATGAACTCTTCTTTCGTCAATTTTCGATTCTAATTCTAGAGCAACTTCGTGCTGATAACGTGTTTAAGAACAAGAGGAATTGACACACAGAAAGAGAGAGTAATATTTCAGAAAGAATGGAGATTTCAAGTGTGTTTATTCATCTCATACAATGGGGTATTTATAGGAATACATTTGAAGTGTGAAAGCTCAAAGAGAAAACCAAAATGATAACAATCTTGATGATGATTTTCTGCCATGTTTGTTGCCCTTTGGTAAAGCATGTTACATAAGTCTTCATACACTCAAGTACCTATGATTATACACTTAAGTACCTATCTAAATACTTTACGTATTTGTTACATGATATAGACATACATAGTATTTATACATTTATACTACAACATTATCCCTTTTATCAATAAACTGACCTTAACATGCGTTATATATCAAGTGAGAAAAAGACGGCAAGATGCCTCTCTGCTTATTCAAACTTAAGACAACAAAACACTTTAGAGCGATAGAGGTACTTTGTCGTTGAGAATGAACAGATATTTTGCACAAGTTAGCGTCATCATCATCAGAGTCTTGCTATTCGAATTTTGGAACATGATATCTCTGAACTTTGGAAGTGATAACTTCTTAAAAAATTATATTGCATTCTATTCAAAACAGGAGGTATTCCAATACGTACAACAAGAACAATAGTATGAGAAGCTAGCTGCTAATAAGAGCCCAAGTGTTGTAGTATAAAATGTATAAATACCGTATATGTCTATATCATGTAACAAAATACGTAAAAATATTTAGATAGGTACTTGAGTATATAATCATAGGTACTTGAGTGTATGAAGACTTATGTAAACATGCTTTACCAAAGGGCAACAAGCATGGTAGAAAATCATCATCAAGATGGTTATCATTTTGATTTTCTCTTTGAGCTTTCACACTTCAAATGTATTCCTATAAATACCCCTTTGTATGAGATGAATAAACACATTGAAATCTTCATTCTCTCTGAAATATTACTCTCCCTTTCTGTTTATCAATTCCTCTTGTTCTTAAACACGTTATCAGCACGAAGTTGCTCTAGAATTAGAATCGAAAATTAACGAAAGAAGAGTTCATCATCGATCGAAGTGATTTTTCCAAACCTACAAAAAATCCCCAAACCCTAGCTCAGATCAAAGCCCTTAATTCCAGGAGCCCGGAACCGGTCTCAGAATCGCCGGAACAGGCCGGAAACCGCCTGAACCGGCCGCCGGAAGCAGAAAAACCAAACCGGACCACTGCCGGACCGCTGCCGAGACCTGCCGAGGTGCTGCTGAGACCTGCGCAGCAGCTGCCGAGGCCCCTGCGCAGCAGCTGCTGAGACCCCTGCGCAGCAGCTGCCGAGACGCCTGCGCAGCAGCTGCCGAGCAGCTGTCAACACATCTGTCGACAGATTTGCGGGGCAACTTTCCGAAAATTTTTCTGGCGACTTTTTCGACACTTTTCCGGCGATCCTTCCGGTCACCTCCGATAATTTTTCCGGTCAAAAATTTCCGGCAACACTATTCCAAGGTATTCTTTACTAAAAGTTTCCGTTTTTGAGTTTTTATTTATTTTCTCTCCTTTTTCCTTTTTCTCGGGAACTTACAATCAAAAGCGGAATTATAGAAATTCACGCCAAACGAACTAAGAGCGTTCGTAATCAATGAACTAAGAGTGTTCACAATGATTCTTGGAAATTGATTTCTTGGTAGCATAGCTCGGAAATCTTATTATTTTTCGTGGAAGTTTTAACTCCGAAACTAATATTTTCATCTTATCTTCAAGGATGTCGAATGAACCTAGACTCGATTTTCAAATCCTTGACTCAACAGGTTCGGATTACCATAGCTGGAAAACCGACGTTGAGAACCATCTCACATCAAAGGGGATATTGCCCATCATCCATGAACCAAACCCGGCCCTTGTGTTCCCTCGAACACCCAAGAGGCATGCACAAGCAATCATCTTGATGCGACGTCATATGGACAAAGCACTCAGACTAGAGTACATGTCCATCAAAGATGCAAATGATTTATGGGAGGCCCTACAAGAGCGCTTTAACAATATCCAAGATTCTCTCCTCCCTGACTTGGAGGTTCAGTGGAACGATGTACGCTTCTCAGACTTCAAGTCTATTGCTGAGTACAATTCAGAAGCTCTTCGTCTCAAATCCATGTTGAGGTTCTGTCAAAGACCCCTCACAGAAGAAGAGCTAATTGAGAAAACTCTCTCCACCTTCCCCGTTGCAGCAATTTTGCTATCAAAGCAGTATCGCACTGAAGTAATTGCTGGACGAATTACGAGGTTCAATGAACTCATAAATATTTTGTCGGTAGCCGAAAAGCACGACAACATTCTCGTAAAGAATTATAATTCAAGACCCATTGGAACCAAGAGCGTTCGTGAGGCAAATTATAATGCACCCAAGAGAGGGAACAGGGAGCGGTACCCCAACAATAGGGGACATGTGTACCCTAATAACAGGTCCATATAACCGCCCCAATAGGGAAGGAAACCGCAACTTTAGAGCGGGCACACGTGATGGCAACTCCGCACATGGAAGAGGGAGATATGGCAACACCGGCCGTGGAAATAGCACCATGAGCCGTGGAGGTCGCACCATGCGTCGTGGTAGTAGCAGTAACCCTCCTAGGGGATATCCACAACGTGCACAACCTGCACAATCTGCACAACCTGCACCTCAAATGAAGGGAGGGAACCACAATGACATGTGTCATAGATGTGGATCAATCGAGCATTGGTTAAACAATGTCATGAAAGTACCCAATTAGCTGCACGCTACAAGGAGTACAGGGAAGCAAGAGAGCAAGAAGCTAACCTTGCCGAAGATGAAAATAGTGAAGATGTCAATCTCACTGTTGAGGACTTCAAAGCTGTAGATGAAGAGCACGAGGATGCCACAGACTTTGATTAGAATAATCCTTTTTCTATTTTCCAAGAATGGCAAATGTGCCTTAGTCAATAAATAACAATTGTATTAAACTCCTTCTTATGTGGCGTACCCAATGAAGTATGATGTCTAGGAAAGCAATTGAGATCGGGGTATTTAAGCGAGCCTCGCTCCACCAACATCTCTCTACTTTCCTGGTCATATTCCATTGGAATTACCAAACGGATTGAGTGATAGCAATTTGTCTAAAGTTTGATATTTGGAATAGACTTATGAATAACTTTGATGTAATCATTGGCTATTTTTCCTATTAATAAAGTATCGCATTCAATGTCATGGACATGTGTTAATATTCCGAACTTTATTCCTTTCAGTATGTTTTCCGGAGAATTGGAATGCCTTCTTGATAGTGGCATCACACATACGATATTGCGACATAGGCAATTATTTTTATGGATGACACCCAGTCGATCCTCAGTAACTACGATGGCAGGACCATCACAATTGATTCATGGTAGAGGACCAGCTCAATTTTTGTTACCAAATGGCACAAATGTTAATGTCGCCGAAGCTCTATATGCTCCAAGGGCCGGAAGGACCCTATTAAGCTTTAAAGACATAAGAGCTAATGATTTTCATGTGGAAACACACTGTGAGAATGGACAAGAGTTCCTTTGCATCACCTCTAAAAACTATGGAAATACACGAGTTTTAGAGAAACTTATGTGTCGCTCTAGTGGATTGTATGCAACCACTATTAGAGTCATTGAATCCAACCATGTCATGAATGACAATTTATGGGATCCTGACACATACAAGCTTTGGCACGACCGTTTGGGACATCCAGGTCGTGACATGATGCTCCGTATATTAAAAACTTCACACGGACATCCATTCTTCAAAACGAAAAGAAGTATGAACCAAACATTGGTCCAAAGAGTTACTTCTAAAGTATATCATTCGTTTTGCAAAGGTTGCTCTTTAGCAAAGGTAGGATCAAGACCATCCTATGTAAAGGACACTAAAGAAAATATACCATTCTTACAAAGAATACAAGGTGATATTTGTGGACCTATCCAACCAACTTACGGACCATTTAGATATTTTATGGTGTTGGTTGATGCATCGACACGTTGGTCACATGTCATGCTCTTATCCACAAGAAATGCTGCATTTGCTAAACTCCTAGCACAAATCATTAAATTAAGGGCTCACCACCCTGATCATCCTATTAAGTCAATTCGTCTTGACAATGCTGGAGAATTTACATCAAGAACCTTTGATGATTATTGCATGTCCATTGGGATTGAGGTCGAACACCATGTCCCTCATGTACACACCCAAAATGGACTCGCCGAAGCTGCTATTAAAAGACTTCAAATGGTTGCCAGGGCATTGGTTATGCGCACCAATCTCCCTATTTCTGCTTGGGACTATGCAATATTACATGCAGCTGTGCTTATTCGTCTGAGACCCACTGCCACCCAACCCTTTTCTGCGTCCCAACTGGTGACTGGGTATGAGCCTAATGTCCCACACTTACGCATATTTGGGTGTGCAGTCTATGTGCCAATTGCGCCGCCACAGCGCACCAAAATGGGTCCTCAAAGACGCTTAGGCCTTTATGTTGGATATGATACTCCAAGCATTATCCGCTACATAGAACCCTTGATAGGTGATCTATTTACCGCTAGATTTGCGGATTGTCACTTTGATGAGACAGTCTTCCCGTCATTAGGGGGAGACAAGAACATTAATGTTCAACAGAAAAGACAGGAATTGTCGTGGTTTGTCCCCACTTTGTCTCATCTTGATCCCCGAACCACACAGTCTGAAATAGGAGTGCGGAAGATTCTCGATCTTCAGAACGTAGCAGAATCAATGCCTGATGCGTTTTCTGATATCGCTAAAGTGACAATATCACACATACCTGCTGCAAACGTACCTGCAAGGATTGATGTTCCTAAAACTAAAGGACATGACATCCCCTCTATGGGTGATGCAGTGGCTAGACCCATGTCTCCTGCTAGAAAGCGCGGGAGGCCTATAGGTTCAATAGATTCTCGCCCAAGAAAGAAAGCGAGTTTGACACAAAATAATCCATTAATCATCGATATAAATAATCCATCTCATGAAAAAATTCCGGATTATGGTTATGTCCAAGAGACATCATTGGAGGACGCTCCAATAGTAGAACCAATTCCAGAGAATAGAGAGATCTCCATGAATTACACTAGTATACATGTAATTATGGACAGAAATTCTATGGCTATTGATGATGAGTTTGCATATCATATTGCAAAAGGAATTATAGAATACGATGATATCGAACCTCGCTCCGTTGAAGAATGCCAACGAAGAGTAGATTGGTCAAAATGGAAAAATGCGATCCAGACTGAATTGGATTCACTAACAAAGAGACAGGTATTTGGGTCTATAACACTGACACCACCAAATATAAAACCTGTTGGCCATAAATGAGTCTTTGTTAGAAAGCGTAATGAGAAAAATGAGGTTGTTAGATACAAAGCCCGCCTTGTGGCGCAAGGTTTCTCACAACGTCCTGGAATCGACTACGAGGAGACATACTCTCCCGTAATGGACGTTATAACGTTCCGCTACCTTGTCAGTTTGGTAGTTTCCGAAAAACTTGACATGCAGCTAATGGATGTGGTTACAGCATATCTCTATGGGGATCTAGATTCAGATATATATATATATATATATATGAAGGTTCCAGATGGACTTCAATTACCCAAATCAAGTGGCTCTAAACCACAGAGCGCGTTTTCAATAAAATTAAGACGCTCACTATATGGATTGAAACAATCCGGACGGATGTGGTATAACCGTCTAAGTGACTACTTGATTGGGAAGGGATATGTTAACAATGAAATATGCCCTTGCATGTTCATTAAGAGAACAAGATCAGGATTTGCAATTGTAGCAGTTTATGTTGATGATATGAACATAATTGGAACTCTAGATGAGTTAAAAGAAACTGGTACATATTTGAAATCTGAATTTGAGATGAAAGATCTCGGGAACACACGGTTTTGTCTTGGAATAGAACTCGAGCACCGTAATGATGGGATTATGATCCATCAATCAGCATATACTCAAAAGTTACTAAGGCGCTTTAATGAAGATAAAGCAAAGCCTGTGAGTATTTCCATGATCAACCGTAGTCTTGAGCCCATGAAAGATCCGTTTCGTCCAAGGGATGAGGACGAAGATTTATTAGAAGCTGAAATACCATACCTAAGTGCGATAGGCGTATTATTGTATTTAGCTCAATGCACAAGACCGGATATCTCATTTGCAGTAAACTTATTAGCTCGACACAGTTCTGCGCCAACACGCCGCCATTGGATTGGTATAAAGACAATCCTTCGATACCTAAAAGGTACGATCGATATGGGCTTGTTCTATCCCTACAGAGAGAAAAGAAATGTGAGCGCCGGCAACACTATCCATAGTGACCGACGTTCTCCTCCTCCCCTCCATCAAAATGATGTTTTGACGGGTTTTGCTGATGCAGGGTATCTCTCTGACCCTCACAAAGGTCACTCCCAAACAGGTTATGTCTTTACCATGGGAAACACCGCGATATCTTGGAGATCTACAAAACAGACTCTTGTTACTACTTCCTCAAATCATGCAGAGATAATTGCACTACATGAAGCCGTGCCTGAGTGCATATGGCTAAGGTCTATAAATAGACACATTCGAAGAACTTGTGGTTTGAAATTCACCACAAATGAACTTACATGCATTTACGAGGACAATGCAGCTTGTATTGAGCAAATGAAATTAGGTTTCATCAAAGGCGACAATACCAAGCATATATCGCCGAAATTCTTCTACAATCAGCAACAGCAAACACTTCTAAATATTGAAGTAAATCAAATCCGATCAGAAGATAATGTAGCTGACTTATTTACTAAGTCACTACCAAAATCCCCTTTCGAGAAACATATAAGGAGCATCGGATTGAGGATGATATCCGAACTCTCACGATCTTCAAGAGGAGTCTAAATCAGGGGGAGTATCCAGAAACATACTTCACACTCAACGCGCGTTGTGCTCTTTTTCCCTGCCGACCAAGGTTGTTTTTTCCTACAGGGTTTTATTACTTGGCAAAGTTTTTAACGAGGCAACTTCGATGCGCACCATCTACACACTACTATTAAACATGAAATATCCAAGAGGGAGTGTTGTAGTATAAAATGTATAAATACCGTATATGTCTATATCACGTAACAAAATACGTAAAAGTATTTAGATAGGTACTTGAGTGTATAATCATAGGTACTTGAGTGTATGAAGACTTATGTAAACATGCTTTACCAAAGGACAACAAGCATGGCAGAAAATCATCATCAAGATGATTATCATTTTGATTTTCTCTTTGAGCTTTCACACTTCAACTGTATTCCTATAAATACCCTTTTGTATGAGATGAATAAACACATTGAAATCTTCATTCTCTCTGAAATATTACTCTCCCTTTCTGTTTATCAATTCCTTTTGTTCTTAAACACCAAGTACATTAGCACATGCAGCACTCATCAATCTCTATGGGAGGAAAAAGAAAAAAAACCAACAAACTTGAGTTTATTCTACATATAATGATAGAAGCTGAGAAGGGAGACTGACTATTAGTAAAGACCCACAATACACACATTTGATTGTCAATACTCATTTGTATCAAAGAGTCTTCCAGGAAACAGAATCCATAACAAAGTAAACCAAAATATGTGATTGAGAACAACACGAGATGTACTACTATAGAGGTCAATTTCCTGAACCTGTAGAGTGACTTACAAAATCTGAGATGTAACAAAAGGAATTGAAATATGAGTTTCTGTAATATGGATCTGGTGCAACATTGTACCTACCAGAGAGAATGTGAAATATGTTTGGATTGTCATGTGCAACATCATTCAAAACAGTAATGGGGAAGAAAACAAGGCCATGCAGAAGTGATTCTCCCCATTTCCATCTTCCTCATCTGCTGGTTCATACTTGAGACATTACAAGATTACAGAAAATAGAATTACTGTATATCCTGAATAGAAATAGAAAACTGCTGGTAATTTATAAAGAATCAGCAAATATCCTGTATATTTTTCTATTTCTTAATCTTGATCATCATTGGTATCTTGGTGGTCTCTGAAATTACCATATTCTTCGAAAGCAATCAAGAACCAACAGGGCTGTTTCATCCTTCAAAAAATAAAAAGTGTGTGTGATTGAAAAAATGAAAGTGTTGGTTCGAATGGGAACAGCCTAGCTGGCCATGGTTGGATCCGGAAGGCACCGACCCGTTATTCTTCCACTGCAAAGAGAGGAAAGTGATCGCTGCTCTGTGAAACCAGCCTCACGCATTGCCCTCCTCTCTAGGAACCATGCAGCCCAAGCCGCATAGCCCAACTCCTTCGTGCCCCCACTTGGGTCATAAGCTAGCAAGACAATCTCGGCGATGCAGCGGCCCTGTTTGTAGCATTTAAACAGGCAAACGTGTAGCTTGTCTTCGATGTGGGACAAACAGCCAGCTTTTTTTTTCATCCTCTTTAATATTTGCCCATGTGGGATTTGTGTTCACCTTGCTGCCTACTTCTTTCAGCTATGGAGTTCGACTCTGATGCTTCTTTGTAAGCTCAAAACATAGTCCATAACTAATCCTTTTCAAATTAAAGAGCCAATTCAAGGAGATGAAAAGAAAAATTTGGTGATTGAAATTGGGTGAATCAATTAAGAGTCTGCTAAAGGCTCTTATCCACCAGTCAATTGCTCTTCACATCAAGAGAATGATGTTAACAAACACGAACTAGTGAGGCTGGAATAGACAGTTTTTAAGCCATCTATTCCATACCCACAATTCTTATGGCTGCGTGTGTGGAATTCCTAAAAGTTATCTATGCCCTACGGTTTGTTATTCTCCTCATATATTTGCGTCGAATATTAAGGATTGATTCATAAGATTACAAAACTAACATGTGCTTACAGTTGGTCTCTCTGTATTGTTCCTTAACATTCATGCAGACACCAAGGTTTATGAATCATATGCTTCCATTAAAAACCACCAAAATTTCTGATAAACTAGCTAGTTGAACATGCTATCTAGACCTATGCCCACAAAATTGCCCTTCAGCACTGAAGGGCTTTAAGAAAGATTATCGGTTCAAATACAAAACTGTTCTATAAGCACAACATCTTCAATTCATAATTATAAATACTGTAATTGAATTAGGGATGCGCATCGATGAAATTGTACATACCAGACTTCATGTAGATAGCTGAATTGGTCAAGGGACTAACTGAGAGCAAAGTTTCCATTAGTTGATTGCCAAAGCAAGGAGCTAACATCTACTGCCTAACCTTTACAAAAAGAAATCCAATGAAGTCAATGAACCTAGATAATTGCTGATAGGGTACAGAATAACAGTCGCAAGCATGTTCTTGAATTACAAGTTGTCATTGTTCCATTTGGTTTTTCCTTTTTTATAACAGAAAACTAAATCACAAGTGAGATATAAGCTAGAACGTACTGAAAACTATAGCTTATCAGCTCAAGTTGTATCTGCTACTATTGAGAATGCAAGAACTTGATCTCACAACGTTTAGCGTCCTAGAGAAAAAAAAAATGAACACTCACAAATTGTTTATAGATTTGAAACAATTCATCGCATGACTTCATTTTGAGTTGAAAGAGAGAGAGAGAGTCCTGTAGAATTCTTTCCACACTTGGAAAGCTAGCTAGCTTTCTATGTAAGCAAATTAACATTGCTTATGGAAAAAGACATTGTTTGAGTTTGTATTCTGCACATATATTCTTCATACGTAATTAATCTAAGTTTAGACTATAGTTTAAGCTTAAGATATATATCATATTAAGACAAGCTTATCTGTTATTTGAATTCAAAATCGGGTTGCAGTTAGACAAGCAATTAAGGTATTGCAGCAGTTTCTTTATGGATGGATCTGCTTTGCAAGGTTGTTGTATATATATGTCAGATTGGTCCCTTGTAATGCACGAGTTGTTCTTGTTTTAGTCCCATATACTAAGAGAACATAAGGGTAAAATTAGGAGAAGGCTATCATGGACAGTGGGAGTGCATCGAGTAAGTTTTCTGGATTCATGTTCTTATGTTTAGTTTTCTAGAGATTCAGGATTGATATGCAGTCTTCAATCTCTAGTTCATTCTTACATTCATTTAATTTGCAGTAATTCTATTAACATGATTTGATCCAGTATAGGTTTTAAATTATGTGATTGTGATTGTTTAAGCATACTGTTTCTAACATTCTACTCCTAAGTAGAATTAGGAGATGCTACAATGAGAGTTTTTCTTGGTTAATGTTATACTTTGAGTCCAATATGAGGAATAAATAAATAAAATAAAAGAGTTAAGATCAGAATGGGAGCGGAAACTCCCAGAAGGACATCTTCTCCAAGAACTTTTTTTTTTTGCTCGGAATGGGAGGTCAGCCTTCTCCAATCCGAGCCCGGCCTGCTATTTGCTTGACCAAAAGTCCCAAAACCCTAATGCCATTTGATATCCTCCTCATATTCGATGTGGGATCTTATTCAACTGCATTCCTCTTTCAGCTATGTTGTTCAACTTTATGCTTATTTGCAAGCTCAAACCATATTTCATAATTAGTCTTTTTATTTTATTTCATTCTTAATTACTAGTTCAGGGATGGAGTTGAAATTATAGTGTCCATTTGCCCTAAACTCTTAACCAAAAGAGTTAAATATGATGATGCCAGCCTCTTTTGATAACCAATCTGCTTGATTACTTTATGAGTGGCCTTGATGCCTAAATTAGTGTAATGTTGTAGTATAAATATATTATAGTATAATGATTATATCATGTAATAGGTACTTGAGTGTATAAACATAGTACTAAAGCGTATAGATATAGGTATAAAGACTTGTGTGGCATAAAGCTTATAGGGAGGCAATAAGTATGACAATTATCATCATTGAAACAACTATATAGAGTTGCAGCTATGATGATCATAGTGATCAAATTGAACTTCTCCTAGAGCTTTCACACCATCTTGTATTCCTATATAAACTCTCCTTTGAGAGAAGAATAAACACATTACTCTCTACTCTTTACATCTAAATACTCTGTCTCTCTCTGTTAATTTTACGTTTATAGTTAAACACGTTATCAGCACGATATTGCTCAAGGATTCGAATTAAAAATTGACAAGAGTAGAGGAAGTTCATCATCCAATCGAAGTCATTTTTTCCAACCTTACAAAAAACCTTCAAACCCTACCACATATCAAAGCCCTTGATCCCAGAAGCCCAGAACCGCCTCAAAACCGCCAGAACTGGCTGAAAACAGCCTAAACCGGCCATCAAAATTTGAACCGCTGTCGAGCCCTACCGAGTCCTGCAGAGTAGCTGCCGAGAAGTCCTGCCGAGACTTGTTGAGAGGATCTATCGAGACCTCATGATAGCACCTACCGAGCACCTGCCGAGAAGTTACCGGGCAGCTGCCCATAGATCTGCATGGCAATTTTTCGGCAACTTTTCCGACTTTTTTCTAGTGACTTTTTGGAAGCAATTTTATGGAAACACTATTTTGAGGTAATTTTTTTTACTAAAAGTTCCCGTTTTTTGAGTTTTTACTCCTTTTTCCTCTTTTCTTTTTCTTGTGAACTTGCAATCAAAAAGTAGAATTATAGAAATTCACTCTAAACGGACTAAGACCATTCGTAATCAATGAACTAAGAGTGTTCATAATATTCTGACTAAGAGCGTCTGCAAGCATCAATTTATGACCATATTCAACATCATTGTTTCGGTCTAATCTAAATATTCTTGGAAATTGATTTCTTGGTAGCATAGCTCGGAAATCTTATTATTTTAGCTTTCGTGGAAGTTTAATCTCCGAAACTAATATATCTTCTCTTTTTATCTTCAGGATGTAATGAACCTAGACTCGACTTTCAAATGCTTGACTCAACAGGCTCGGAATACCATAGCTGGATAACCAACGTTAAGAACCATCTCACTTCAAGAGGGATATTACCTATAATCCAGGCACCTAATGCGGGCCTTGTGTTCCAACGAACACTCACAAAGCATGCACAAGCACTTATCTTGATGCGACACCACATGGACAAAGCACTCAAATTAGAGTACATGTCAATCAAAGATGTAAGAGCCTATGGGTAGCGCTAGAAGAGCGCTTTGGCAATATCGAAGATACGCTCCTCCCTAACTTGAAGATTCATTGGAACAATATATGCTTCTTCGACTTCAAGTCTGTTGCTGAACACAATTCAGAAGCTTTTCGCCTCAAAGCCATGTTGAGGTTCTGTGAAAAACCTCTCACACAACAATAGCTAATTGAGAAGACTCTCTCCACCTTCCCTGTCGTAGCACTTTTTCTATCAAAGCAATATTATACTGAAGTCCATGCTGGAAGAATTATGAGGTTTAATGAGCTCATCAATGTTATGTTTATGGCTGAAAAACACGACAACATCCTGATAAGAAGTATAATTCAAGACCCATTGGAACTAAGAGCGTTCGTGAGGTGAAATATAATGCACCCAAAAGATGGCGCAAGGAGTGGTACTCTAATAATAGGGGACCTGAGTACCTTAATAAAAGGGGACATGAAGGACGTCTGGGTCCATATAACAGCCGCAATAACAAAGGAAACTGCAACTTTAGAGCGGGCACAATTGATGGCAACTCCACACGTGGGAGAGGTGGATATGGCAACACCGGTCGTCGAGGTAGCACTATGAGCTGTGGTAATAGCAGCAACCCTCCTAGGGAATATCCACAAATGAAGGGAGGTCACCCCAATGGCATGTGTCATCGATGTGGATCAATCGAGTATTGGATCAAGCAACGCCATGCAAGTACCCAACTAGCTGCACGCTATAAGGAGTACAGAGAATTAAGGGAGCAAGAAACTTACCTTGCCGAAGATGAAGATGGTAAAGATGTCAATCTCACCATTAAGGACTTTAAAGCTGGAAATGAAGTGCATGAGGATGCCGCAGACTTTGATTAGAATAGTCCTTTTTATTTTCCAAGAATGGCAAATGTGTCTTAGTCAATAAATAACAATTGTATTAACTCTTTCTCATGTGGCGCACTCAATGAAGTATGATGTCTAGGAAAGTAATTGAGATAGTGGTACTTAAGAGAGCCTCACTCCACCAACATCTCTCTCTACTTCCTTGGTCATATTTTATTGGAGTTACCAAACGTATTGAGTTATTACAATTTGTCTAAGTTTGATTTTATTTTGGAATAGACTTTGGAAACTTTGATGTAATCATTGGCTATTTTCCTTATTAATAAAGTGTCGCATTATTATTCAATGTCATGGACATCTGTTAAATTTTGAACTTTATTATCTTTCAGTATGTTTCCCGGAGAGTTGGAATGTCTTCTTGATAGTGGTACCATATATACCATACTATAGCATAGGCAACTAGTTTTATGGATGATGCCTAGTCGATCTTCAGTGACTACGATGGCAGGACCATCACAATTAATTTATAGTCGAGGACCAGCTCAATTTATGTTGCTAAATGACACAAATATTAATGTCGCCGAAGCTCTATATGCTCTAAGGGCTAGAAGAACCCTATTAAGCTTTAAAAACATAAGAGCCAATAGTTTTCATGTGGAAACACATTGTGAGAATGAACAAGAGTTCCTTTGCATCACCTCTAATGACTACGGAAATACACGACTATTAGAGAAACTTATGTGTCGCTCTAGTGGATTGCACGCAACCACTATTAGAGTCATTGAATCCAACCATGTCATGACTGAAAATTTATGGGATCCTGACACATACAGGCTTTGGCACAACCGTTTGGGACATCCAAGTCGTGATATGATGCTCCGTATATTAAAAACTTCACACGGACATCCATTCTTCAAAATGAAAAGAAGTACGAACCAAACATTGGTCCAAAGAGTTACTTCTAAAGCATATCATTCGTTTTGCAAAGCTTGCTCTTTAGCAAAGGTAGGATCGAGACCATCCTATGCAAAGGACACTAATGAAAATATATCATTCTTGCAAAGAGTCTAAGGTGATATTTGTGGACCTATCCAACCAACTTGCAGACCATATAGATATTTTATGATGTTGGTTGATGCATCGACACGTTGGTCACATGTCATGCTCTTATCCACAAGAAATGTTGCATTTGCTAGACTCCTAGTATAAATCATTAAGTTAAAGGCTCACCATCCTGATCATCATTTTAAGTCAATTCGTCTTGACAATGCTGGAGAGTTTACATCAAAAACTTTTGATGATTATTGCATGTCCATTGGGATCAAGGTTGAACACTCTGTCCGTCATGTACACACCCAGAATGGTCTCGCAAAAGCTATCATTAAAAGACTTCAAATGGTTACTAGAGCATTGGTTATGCGCACCAAACTCCCTATTTCTGCTTGGGGCTATACAATATTACATGCAGCTATGCTTATTCGTCTAAGGCCCACTACCACTCAACCCTTTTCTGAGTCCCATATGGTAACTGGGTATGAGCCTGATGTCTCACACTTACGCATATTTAGGTGTGCACTCTATATGCCAATTGCGCGGCCACAGCGCACCAAAATGTGTCCTCAAAGACGATTAGGCATTTATGTTGTATATGACTCTCCAACCATTATCCGCTACTTAGAACTCTTGACAAGTGATTTATTTACCACTAGATTTGTAGATTGTCACTTTGATGAGACAATCTTCCCGTCGTTAAGGGGAGACATGAACACTAATATTCAACAGAAACGACAGGAATTGTCATGGTCTGTCTCCACTTTGTCTCATCTTGATCCCCAAACCGCACAGTCTGAAATTGAAGTACAGAGAATTCTCGATCTTCATAACGTAGCAGAATCGATGCCTGATTCATTTTCTGATATCGCTAAAGTGACAAGATCACACATACCTGCTACAAACGTGCCTGCAAGGATTGATGTCCCTAAAACTAGACGACTTGATGCCATCTCAAGAGTACATGAGAATGGCGCCAATGTCCCCTATATGGGTGACGAAGTGGCTAGGCCCACGGCTCCTGCTAGGAAGCCCGGGAGGCCCATATGTTCGATGGATTCTCGCCCAAGAAAGAAAGCGTGTTTGGCATAAAATAATCAATTAATCATCGATACAAATAATTCATCCCATGAGAATATTCCGAATTATGGTTATGTCCAAAAGACATCATGGGGGGACGCTCCAATGACAGAATCAATTCCAGAGAATAAAGAGATCTCCATGAATTACACTAGTATACATGTGATGATGGATAGAAAATTCTATGGCTATTGATGATACATTTGCATATCATATTGCAAAAGGAATTATAGAATACGATGATATCGAATCTCGCTCCCTTGAAGAATGTCAACGAAGAGCAGAGTGGCCTAAATGGAAAGATGCGATCCAGAGTAAATTAGATTCATTAACAAAGAGACAGGTATTTGAGTCTATAACGCTAACACCCCCAAATATAAATCTTGTTGGCCATAAATGGGTCTTTGTTAGAAAGTGTAATGAGAAAAATGAGGTTCTTAGATACAAAGCTCGCCTTGTGGCACAAGGTTTCCCGCAACGCCCTGAAATCAACTACGAGGAGACATATTCTCCCGTAATGTACATTATAACGTTCTGCTACCTTGTCAATTTGGTAGTTTCTGAAAAACTTGACATGCAGCTTATGGATGTGGTTACAACATATCTTTATGGGGATCTAGATTCAGAGATATATATGAAAGTTCCAGATGGACTTCAGTTACCCAAATCAAGTGGCTCTAAACCACGGAGCACTTTTTCAATAAGATTAAGATGCTCACTATATGGATTGAAACAATCCGAACGGATGTGGTATAACCGTCTAAGTGACTACTTGATTGGGAAGGGATATGTTAACAATGAAATATACTCATGCGTGTTCATTAAAATGACAAGTTCCGGATTTGCAATTATACCAGTTTATGTCGATGATATGAACCTAATTAGAACTCTAGATGAGTTAAAGGAAACTGCTAAATACTTGAATTCCGAATTTGAGATGAAAGATCTTAGGAAAACACTGTTTTGTCTCATAATAGAACTCGAGCACTATAGTGATGGAATTATGATCCATCAGTCAGCGTATACTCAAAAATTACTAAGGCGCTTTAATGAAGATAAAGCAAACCTATAAGTACTCCCATGATAGGTCTTAGTCTTGAGCCCGGAAAAGATCCGTTTCGTCCAAATGATGAGGACGAAGATTTATTAGAAGCTAAAATGCCCTATCTAAGTGCAATAGGCGCATTGTTATACTTAGCTCAATGCACAAGACCAGATATATCATTCACAGTGAACTTGTTAGCTTGACATAGTTCGGCACCAACACGCCGTCATTGGATTGGTATAAAGACAATCTTTCGATACTTGAAAGGTACGACTGATATGGGATTGTTTTATCCCTACATAGAGAAAAGAAACGACGGCAGTATGGGATAGGACTCCACAAGGCAAAACGCCACCTTCCGTAATGTAGACGCCGGCACCGCCGTCCATGGTGGCCGATGTTCTCCCCCTCCCCTCCATCAAAATGATGGTGATGTTTTGATGGGTTTTGCTGATGTAGGATATCTCTCTGATCCTCACAAAGATCGCTCTCAAACAGGTTATGTCTTTACTATGGGAAGCACCGCGATATCTTGGAGATCTACAAAATAAACCTTTGTTGCTACTTCCTCAAATCATGCAGAGATTATTACTCTACATGACGTTGTTCGTGAATGCATATGACTAAGGTCTGTAAATGGACACATTCGAGGAACTTGTGGTTTGAAGTCTACCACAAATGAACCTACATGCATTTACGAAGATAATAAAGCTTGTATTAAGCAAATGAAATTAGCTTTCATCAATGGCGACAATACCAAGCATATATCGCATAAATTCTTCTACAGTCAGCAACAACAAACACTTCTAAATATTGAAGTAAATCAAATCCGGTCAGATGATAATGTAGCGGACTTATTTACTAAGTCGTTACCAAAATCCCCCTTCGAGAAATATGTGAAGAGTATCGAATTGAGAAAGCTATCCGAACTCCCATGATCTTTAGGGGGGGTCGAAATCAGGGGGAGTATCCAGAAACATACTCCACAGTCAACGCGCGTTGTGTTCTTTTTCTCCTTCGACCAAAGTTGTTTTTTCCCACATGGTTTTTATTACTTGACAAGGTTTTTAACGAGTCAACTTAGAAGCGCAATGTCTAAGCAATACTATGTTGAAACCAAAAAATATCACAGGTCCAAAAATTATATGGTGATGGTCTTTTAAATCGGAAAGGTGGGAGCCCATCACACCAAATATTGGTGCACAATTATACGCTTGTACAAGCTGTTGCGAGACCAAGAAAAAAGAAATACATTCATACATCTCTGATTGATAAGCTTAAAGTTTGTTAAATAGCTTTGAATGTCCAGCAAATGAGGATAATTGCTATTCAAAATGTTGGTTGGCTTTGACCAAGTTCAAACGACAAGCAAGACGGCTATTCAAACTGACGTCAGGGATACATGTTCTGCTAGCTTTGACTATTCAAGTGTTGGTTAAGTGCTTGACCAATTCAAATGTGAAGATAACAGCTGGGGATACACTTATCATTCAAATTCAAATACAAAGTTGGAAAGGGTTATCAGCTACCCAGCTACACTTACCCAACTACTGCTATATAAAGGTGGCAACGTGAAAAGAAATACACACAGGCGGGAGAGAAATACAAAGATACAGGCAGCAGAGGAGAAAAGGTTACAGAGCAGAAATACAGAGAGCGGAAAGAGGAAAAAGAGGTACAACTACGCAGTGAAGCTACGTTTAGTTACAAGAGAAAGAGGAAGAAAGTCTGCAGGTATAAGGCTAGGTACATTATGGTTAATTTTTCATAGACAAAATTTCCCAGATGATGTCACTGACAGGAAAAACAAGTCTGCCTTCCCTGTGATACAAGCTTCTCCAAGTGATCCTCAAATGTCCTGTGGCCCTCCAAAACTCTAATAGGCCGTTCATGAACGACCACAATTATTAGAGTTCTCCTAAGCTCATCGAAATGATGTTCTTGCTGCTCCCAAATGCCCCGAGGCCTGGGAAGCATTGAAACAAGAGCGGTTGTTTATGAACAGCTGAGTTTCAAGCTCAAAATCCCTCCCAAATGGTGTTGCAAGCTTAATGCATTAAAATATTTGGTTGTTCATGAACAGCCCAGCTTCAATGCTAAAATCCCCCAAAGGATGACGCTGTTATCGCTTTAACGGAGGTTGTTCACGAACGGCCAAAGTCATGGATGGCCATGACCATCACACAAATATTCCTTGAAGCCAATGTCGAAGCTATAGTCAGCAAATAGAAACTGAGACGAACAAAAGTCTGTCTTTCCCTCAAAGTCTCATCCTTTACGACCACGTTTCAAACAAAATTGCATGACAAAGCTTGGCGGTGGTGAAATAATGGAAACCTGCAAAAGAGTTTATATTAAGAAATACAAAAGGGTCTGGACAAGGTCCAGATGCTCAGAAGCAAAAGAAAGATCAATTAAGCTTTGCTTTGTTTCTTGAAGCGGTGGCGTGATTGATAAACTAGAAGACAAAACAATGGAAGCAAGCTTAATTGTTTAAACAAGAATTTAAACTTGAACTTGCTGTATATCATACGCAAGAAGACAAGAAGCATTGGTTTGAATATTCAACCTGGAACTTGTACAGTCAAACGGTGGCAAGCATAATACAATTAATTAATTCAATCTTGCAAGATAGAAGACAAGGGGTGACATAACTAATTGCAGCAAGGTTAATTATCTCGATGCAAAAGACCAAGACTAGAATATTTGTCACGGGTCAGAGAATGAAAGGCATGACAAAAAATGATGATGACCAATTTCCAGGCCTTTGAAAAGAGACAAGTACGCAATTGAGTCAAAACCTGAAACGGTGGTCTAAAAGCATATTTGATCGATCGTGGCATTCATAGAAGGGTCGTACGAGTCTATTACCAGAAGAAGAATTGCACCTGCTTTTCGTTCCTGCACACGACTAATCGACCAAGTACCGTAATGGGAGGAAATAAACCCGCAGCAGAAGATCTGGGTAAGATTGATTAAAGTCAGTCAGTGTGCGAATAAGAAATCGGAGCTAGGAAGATATGAGGATTGAAGCTGCTACCCGATCGCAGACGCAAGCGACAGAATGCAAGAATGGGGTACAGGATCCAATCCATTTATACAAGCCTCCGCGGTACAGCTTCTTCTCTGTCTTGGACTACAATAGCTGATTCCATCTCCGACTCGACCTCTAACTCAGACTCTTGATGATCACGCCTGAATTCTCTCAGTCTTATCAAATCGATTGGCATGAGGACGACGAACTGTTATGCGGCTAGAAGCTTTCCTCTTAGTTATGTGGTTTGGGCCTGGAGTTGCAGAGTTGGGCTTAAGATTGGGTGTGGATATAAATTAACAGTTCTCCAACCTATGGGCTTGCTGAATTCGCCCATCCACAAATGTTGAGGCCCATTGCCAAACAGTTCATCCCCATGTTCGGGCCCGGCTAAATTTGTTTGCCGACAACACAAAAGCCCATTTACATGGCCCAATGCAATATTCAACACATAGGGTGCCCAAACTAAATTTGGTTGTCTGCAGAAGAAATACATTCGACGAATTCAAAATAAATATATGTACATCCGCTAACACAAAAATTCTCTCAATATCGGAAACACAATTACAAGAACTACAACGGTTTGATCCCTCTTTGAGGGTATGTAGGCAATCTAATGACCCACTAGATGCAACTGCAAGTCCAAACAAAATCTCTGACTCTCTTGAACTACGAGTGGCTTGATTCCTTTCCAAGGGTACGTAGGCAACCCATTCAAATATCCGGGTGTAGCCGCAAAAACAAAAATGAAATCAAAGGGTGTTTCCCTGTAACGAGAGAATATAATTAAGAAACACATTCTGTATTGAATGGGTCGAACCCAAAATAATTAAAACTCTATTCACTAAATTAATATGAGTAAAATTATGTTTGGTGACATTTACGCTCACTGTGTGCAATATTTTCTCCCAACACACTATTAACATGAAATATCCAAGGGGGAGTGTTGTAGTATAAATGTATTATAGTATAATGGCTATATCATGTAATAAGTACTCAAGTGTATAAATATAGTACTTGAGTGTATAGATATAGGTATAAAGACTTGTGTGGCATAAAACTTATAGGGAAGCAACAAGCATGACAATTATCATCATTAAAACAACCATATGGAATTGCAGCTATGATGATTATAGTCATCAAATTGAACTTCTCCTAAACCTTTCACATCATCTTGTATTCCTATATAAACCCTCATTTGAGATAATAAACACATTACCCTCCACTCTTTACATCTAAATACTCTGTCTCTCTCTCTCTCTGTTATTTTACGTTTATACTTAAACATGTAATTGTTTTTATCCCAAATCATACCTACTATTGTTTCATCGATTTATCCAAGGAGTTTCTCAGATCTTTTTTCTTCTTTCTTTTTCATCTCGATCGTATGTATTCCATCCGTACAAAGTTACAATTGTAATCATTCTACTTCTGTTTTCTTCCTTTGTAGATTTGTATTACACGTAATTTGAAGACAATCTGTTATGAGATTACGGATTACCATTGATGCAGACACCAAGGATTCGTTAATCTCCCAATAGATCAATTGCTTATAGACCTTTTGAGCGCTTTATAGATGGTTCACATTGTTACTCCTTGCGTACAAAAGAAAACTACGTCAGCTTGATTCTTTGCTTTTCTTCAATGTCTGTTTTGTAATGGGGTGGCGGAAACTGGCAAGCATTTATTCAAGGATTGTGAAACTTTGCGGTGCTTTTTGGCTTTTCTGTCCACTGAAGATGCAAGCTAGGGCTCGCCCTTCACCCTTTCTGAACGACCGGGTATTTGATATGATGGATACGTTGGGGTTAGATCTGCTAGACGTGTTCTTCATGGCTCTTTGGGCGGTGTGATCAGAAAGAAACAACATGGTCTGGAAGAAGGTGACTTAATTTTCAACCGCTGATCCAGTGGTTTACCAAGCATTTGGAAGATTACCAGAAGTTGCGTTCTAAAGCTGGTGGGAAGAAGAAACGGCCATAGTCCAAGTGGCAATGTCCTCCAAGAGGTAGGCTCAAACTCAACATTGGTGGGGCTTATAGGATCGATAGCGGTAACGGTAGAATTGGTGTAGTTGTCAGAGATTATATGGGTAGTGCGGCACTTGCTAGAGCTTTTGCGCACGCACACTTGGCATTTAACATGGGAGTGGAGGCCTGTGAAGGTTGATCGGAAATAGTTATTGAAAATGACTGTACCCTACTGATCACTGTTCTCAAAAGAGACGGGGTGGACTTCTCTGAGTTGAGTCATTTTCTGGATGGTTTTCAATCCATCCGAATTCGGCAGATTTATTTGTAAAGCAAATAGTGTTCCTAATAAACTTGCTCACCTTACTAACCATCAAGTTGCGTTCACTAATCAAATGGCAAATCATGAAGATGAAACAGAACAGCTAATCAAAGATTCTGTGGAAGGGTTAAAGAATTCAAAGACTAGCTTGAATATCAGAAACACATAACAGAAAACCTAGCTCGCTTCTAAACCAAGAGTCCAAAGCATTATAGCAGGTCCTAGCTAGTTCGGACTGCTGTTTCCAATTGCAGAAGCGTGTTACAACTCGATCTGTTTAGTCATTTCAATACAAAGAAGCACGGACCTTACCACTAATCACCATGAATTAACCCTGCAAAAGCGAAAAACGTACCACATGCATCTTTTCCTATGTGAAACCAGATTGAACAAACTATTTAAGCATAATTAGGTCAATGAGAATAATAACGACAAAAAACTATCCTAAAGAGCCAGGGAAGGGGTTATTCTATATATAAAGCATATACTACAGCAAACAATAGTCATGAAACTAATACCCTTGCATGGAAACCCTTGTTTTTCTTTTAGTGAACTTTGCAGTACCAAAAATATTCATCCCAACTTAAAAAGATATGAAAGAAATAGAGAATGATAGATGGAATTTGAGAGAGAAGATCGAAATTGCGCAACAATAGTACTTAAAACTAGGACTCCAGAAAAGTAAAAAAACCTGGACACTACGTAATCCTTTTTATTGTAAACTAAACCTATGTACATAGGCTGTGTCAAGCCAAGCCTATTATCACAAAGCTTAGAAGCAAGGTTCTGGTATTGCTTAAGCAAAGGTCCACAGTGCAAAAATGTTGCTTTTAGGAATATCCACATTATTTGGCAAAAGAAAAAGAAGGGCAGATCTTACTACTATGTACTAACAAACAAATGGTTGACAAAGATATGGAAGCTCAAAAACAGAATTTGAATGGGAAACATACTCTTTAGTGCTAACCCTTTTCCTTAACGATAAAGCTGAGAGTCGCTGTAAAATATTTAGCTTCACGTAGCTCTCTTATACCTCAATTATTTAAACAATATAGAATAAAATATTAGGTTATTCAGCTACGTACTCTCTTCCCTGTTTAACACCATTTTAAGTCCCTATCCCAGTAATCCGTAGTTTGCTTACAAGTTTTCGTATGCAACCTCTGCAATTTCTACCTACTGTTGACAACACCACCTCCATCTTACAAACTGATAGTTTATGTTATATTCAGACCTATAAAACCACGAGACCTTGACCAATAATGTCACACCAAACATTCTTGACCTTCCATACAAGTACAATTGGCTTCGAACATGGCAAAAACCAACAACTTCTGCTTCTGTTCTTTACTCCCCTTCTTATGTTTTGTTGGGTTCCTCTTCGTTCCAGCCAACGCTGCTGTGAAGTCATACCAATTTGACGTAAGCACTTCACGAATGCCTGAGCTTCCTCTACTGATTTTTCTTCAGAGTTTAACACAACCTTACATGCTTTTTTTTCCATTTATTTGCAGATTCAAGTGAAGAATGTGAGCAGGTTGTGCCATTCTAAGCCAATTGTTACAGTAAATGGGTTGTTTCCTGGGCCTACAATTTATGCTAGAGAAGGAGATACAGTTCTAGTTAATGTCACCAATCATGCCCAGTATAACATGTCAATTCATTGGTAAGACATTTCGATATTAATGTAAATGATTATTATGATAGCATTATCTATTATCATAATTGTGTTCATATTTCATAATGTACGATTTGGTGGATTAATTTTCCAGGCATGGACTAAAGCAATACAGGAATGGGTGGGCAGATGGACCTGCTTATATCACACAATGTCCAATCAAGACAGGAAACAGTTACACCTACAATATGACAATCACAGGCCAAAGAGGAACTCTATGGTGGCATGCTCACATCTTTTGGCTACGAGCCACTGTATACGGAGCTATTGTCATCATGCCCAAACAAGGCACTCCATTTCCTTTTCCTCAGCCTTACAGAGAAGCTAATATTGTCCTAGGTAACTATCAGCTCTCATAAGTGCCTGAAATTTTATTTGTAGTAGATGTTGAACAACGTGCTTAAACTTTCTGAAAGCAGAAACTAATTGCAATAGTTTTTGTACATGGTATAGGAGAATGGTGGAATATTGATGTTGAAGAAGTTGTGAAACAAGGGAACAGACTGGGATTGCCTCCGAATATGTCAGATGCACATACCATTAATGGGAAGCCAGGGCCGCTCTTCCCATGTTCTGAAAAACGTAAGTCCGGCCATTCATGTTACGTTACTGCAAATCTAGGCCAAAGTGCCAAACATCCAACAAGAATGAACAAAATCAATGATTATAGTATGCCAGTATAAAATATGAGTATGTGACAAAATGACGTTTCAAATGATTCCATAATTTGGCTAGCACTTCTTTTTATAGCACAACTGTTTAGATCTGCATAATGAAATTTTGCATTCTTATCTCTCTTTTTTGGTATCTTAGATACCTTTGCAATGGAGGTTGAACAGGGAAAGACTTACCTGCTACGGATCATCAATGCTGCACTCAATGATGAACTATTCTTTGCCATAGCCGGCCACAACTTGACAGTGGTAGAGATTGATGCAGTCTATACCAAACCATTTACATCTCAGGCAATACTAATAGCACCAGGCCAGACCACCAATATTCTTGTTCAGGCAAACCAAGTCCCCAGTAGATACTTCATGGCTGCAAGGCCATTCATGGATGCACCTCTTTCCATAGACAATAAGACCGCCACTGCAATCCTTCAATATAAAGGCATCCCCAATTCTGTTCTGCCAGTTCTTTCCCAACTTCCAGCACTCAATGACACAGCTTTTGTGCTGAGCTACAATGCAAAGCTGAGAAGCCTAAACACAGCAAAGTACCCAGCAAATGTACCTCTTAAAGTCGATAGACAGCTTTTTTACACAATTGGTTTAGGAATCAACCAATGCACAACTTGCCTGAATGGAACACAGCTCACCGCTTCTTTAAACAACATCACTTTCGTGATGCCCCAAATCGGGCTGCTTCAAGCTCATTACTTCAACACCAAGGGGGTATTTACCACAGACTTCCCTGACCGTCCTCCAACAGCTTTCAATTATACGGGTGCACCACTCACTGCCAACCTTGGGACTAAACTAGGCACCCGACTAAGCAAGATCGCATTTAACTCAACCGTATAGTTGGTGCTACAAGATACCAATCTTCTAACAGTGGAATCCCATCCATTCCACCTTCATGGTTACAATTTTTTCATTGTTGGGACTGGAGTTGGGAACTTCGACCCCAAGAAGGACCCGGCTAAGTTTAACTTGGTGGATCCTCCTGAAAGAAACACAGTTGGAGTTCCCACCGGTGGTTGGGCTGCCATAAGATTCAGGGCTGACAATCCAGGTAAGTACATCATCATAACCAAATATCATGCTGCCTTAAACTTCAAGGCTCAAAGTTACGTCCTTAGAAAACTAATTAAACAATATCTGCTCATGTATAGGTGTGTGGTTCATGCACTGTCACTTGGAGCTGCATACCAGCTGGGGTTTGAAGACTGCATTTGTGGTAGAAAATGGGAAAGGTTCAGATCAATCTGTGTTGCCTCCACCTGCAGACCTTCCACCTTGTTAGTTCCTTCCTTCTACGGAGAACTCATAACGGAGTTGACCGGGGAACACAGACTTGTTTAAGGCCTTTTGGCTGACAGTTCTTGCAAACATCTGCAAAATGCAGGAGTTGAGCAAACATTCGTTCATAATTTGTGATTGACGAGACCCACAAAAGTGTGCTTTGTATAAGAAACTATCTAATGCTAAATTCAACAATCTGTTTTTTTTTTTTTTTTGCAACAAATTAGCCCAAAATGACTTAATTATATAATACTGGAGGAATTGCCGTCAAGGCGTCAACATTCAAACTCAGCAAGAACGCGTCAAATAAATACAAGCGACATTGCTGGTCGTAACATAAACACACATGCACACAGGTCCACAGGCATGGTAGTCATTTAGAAAACATAATGGAAGAATTTTGCATTGCAGATCTATGTCGTGAAAAGAAATAGCTGATCGAAAACGGAATACAAATGTAACTGCATTCACCGTTGCTTTCAAGTTTCAAGTGAATTCCGATGGTGCTATGAATAAACAGATAAATCTAAAGTGCAACTATTTCCACCCTACTAAATACTTTGTTCACCCTACAATCAAATTTTTTCTTTAAAATTCCAAAATTGTCCTTAACAACAATTATTAACATAATAAATAATTCTAGTTAAGGAATTTTATAGATAAATAAAACTTTATCCAACAGACATCTTTATTATCATCTCAGCTTTCTATACCAAAAAAAAAAAAAATTTAAAAATATCATCTTAGCTTCTTCATCGCTATTCTACCAAATAATTAGTTAGACGAAATTTTCAAGTTATAACAACAAATGAAAAGAATTGCTGGTTAGTAATATTTTGTTATACTTCATGTTACTCATGTTCTATTCTACGTCACAGTAGGTAATGAAGGGAGAAGATAGAGAAGAGGAAAAAAAACAAAAGAGTAAAAAGAAACTAGAAGGCATGGTGTTGCAGCACGATGGTGTACTTATTATTTTTTATTTTTTCTTTTCTAATTTTACATTTTCAATGGGGTTATTTTTTCTCTTTTCTAAATAATTTGAGGCTGAAATTGGAAGTTTCAGAATAAAAGTTTAATTGTAGGATAAACAAAACATTTGATAAGGCGGAAATAGCCTCACCCTAAATCTAATCGGAGTGGAATTTTGGTCGAGTACTGGGTTTGAAGGAGATGCTATTAGCCTCTTAACAGTGATAATTGCAATAGTCAAAGATGTAGACTGTAAACAGCTTCGTTCCCTTCATCTCTATTACACCTTTTTATGTACAAGGGCAAAAAACTACGCGAGCTGATCCACTGCACCCGGAAAGGAGTGGTGATCAGCTTAAAAACACTCGTAACTTAGGTCATAATCGCTTTCTCCACTACAACTGGGATCTCCAAATACTTCTCATGAATACCAACTAGTGAGAGTTAAAAAGTCGATCACAAAATTTGCTATTTAAGGAACTCTATATAAGAAATAATAAATCATCATAGGTGTGAACAGAAAATGTAAGCACACAAGTGTTACAGTATCTGCCAATTTTTCTGAATTGAGATGAGTACCCAAACAATACAATCGACTTCTGTATAATCCAGAGTGCCTCAAAATTCAGGTCTTGTACATTAGAAAAAGGCAATTGAAACTACACTTGAATAAACAAAATAGAAAAGGAAAAAAAAATATAAGGGTGTAACAGGTAATAGATGAGCAGGAAACGCTCACTAAATTGCATATTTGACCCCCTTGCAATCTCACCGAAATTTGAAATTAGTAATGTGCAATTCTTTCTACAAATGTTTGTTCTGTATGCAGCCATCCCTGACAGTGCTCTCATTAGAGAAATAAAGAAAAGGCCGTAGTGTAATGAAACATTTCAAGTTTCCTCAACTAGCCGCTGGCCACAATCTCATGGATGGCATCGCTGACAGTCACATCCTCGGATCTAACCACAAGCTTCATCGCAACCTCCTTTGAACTATCAATTCCAAAAGACAACCGCACGAGGACCTTCACATTGCCTATGTATACACCAGCCAATAAGCAAGTGTGGGACCTTGAGTTGCTGGCAATAACCTCTGTGCCCTGCAACCATACCACCAAATATAACATACTTTACTACCCAAAAAACATGTTGTATCAAAAAAACATGTTGTACTGCTATGAAAGAACCAGATGCAAAGGGAAACTGATGGACTAGACTAAGTAAAGTAATAATGATCAGGCCAGACATTCCATCGAAGTTTAAGCAAAGTGCTATAAACTTCTTCTGATAATGTCAATGGACCTGTCCGGGTTCCAAAACAATTAATCAAACTGTCAGTAGGATTTTAAGCAAATTTGGAAATCATAAAACTACGAATCAGATTGCTCATCCTAAACGAATCCCAGAAAGTACAAAGTGTACAATTTTATCAAACCTTTATTCCCAGAACAAGCAGCAAATGAGGACAAAGTGCAATGTAATTGATTAGCAGAGAAAAATATGAACAAAATAAACAATGAAGGGGCAAAAACATCAGGTCAAATGTCTTGTACACATTTTTACTGTTGATCGATTACAAAAATGTCTTGTACACATTTTTACTGTTGATCGATTACAAAAATGTCTTGTACACATTTTTACCGTTGATCAATCAGACAAAAATGTCATGTATATGCCTTTCCTTTTTTTATCTTGCTCATTACTCTTCTGAACTAATCAATTGAATTGCACTTTGCCTTCCCATCCATTTTTCTCAGTCTTGTTTCTCATTAACTTATTCTATAACCATAGTTAAAAATTATTGCATAATCAACATACATCCTTGAAAACAAAATTACCTCACAGGGCTGCATTCCAAGGAGGCTGATGACAGCAGAGACTGCTTCATTCAAGCTCTCCCTTTGGCCCAGGCCATATTCATCTACACGCTCACAATCTGGGCCGATGGTTTCCCATGCATTTCTGAAATTGAGTACTTGATCCTTCAAAATATAATCAGCAGCAACCACCTCAAGGTCCTCCAGCTGGTATTCATCTTCTACACCATCATCCTCTGCCTCTCCGGTGGTTGGATCAACCTGGTGACACACAACAAACTCATAAGGAATGAATACCAGAAAAAAAAAAAAAAAAAAAAAAAAAACAAAACAAAACAAACTTCTAATCATTGGCTATTGGATATTGTATATCCTAGTACATGCCCAGTTTCCTCACACACACACAATTCAAAGAAAGGCATGAATTCAGAAAACCTCATAATTGAAAGATTTGAAGTCACTCTTACCTAAAGTTATGGAGGTGATTTATTATTATGAGCAGAGATCAGTGTTGTGAACCAACACAGAATTATGGATGTGAAGTTCAGAAAGTAAGAAATAAGCTTGGAACATGACATTTCCATGAGGTAATTTTAAATTGACAACACTACATTATAGAGAATATTAGATCAAATTTAAAGCTAAAACTAGTCATATCCAATGTCTGGTAGTCTGGTTCTGTTAAAACTAGTCAGTCAAATGTCCAGTAGTCTGGTCCTAAGAGCCTGTTAAGAACCTAAATCATTATCAAGGGAGGAAGAGAACAACTTGTACCTCTTTAACAATGAATCTCAATGTGTTTGAAAATTTTCCAACTGCAGGGACACCTTCTGGCTTCTCAAACGCCAAAAAGGTCTGGCCAGGTGTATCATAAGGAAGAGACCTGAGAGGCTTGGATCCCACTTCAGTAAACTCCTCTGCATCAGAAGCATCAACGGCAACAATAACCTGAAAGAAGCAACTTATAAGAACTTCCCAAGAAGAGCTACAAAAGTTAAATGCTGTTTTATACACTCGGGAATTACATTTTCCAGTAATTGCTCGGGAATGGTGTTGGTGCAGTTGTACTGGAACACAACATGCCTATCAAAAATGTGCTTGACAACGTTAACTGCATATTCGGTTTCTGCCTCTGTCAACTCCACAGGTGCCGAGGACTGATAGGTACAAAAGAATGCAATTAATTCCAAAAGCAAGTAAAAAAAAAGCAGTTACAAGCATGGCAGTAAGGAGAGATGAATATTCATGTCACAAAACCTTGAAAAGTTTCCCAAAGTTTGAAAACTCTGGAATAGAAGAAAGCATCTTCTCATAAGCATCGACTGTGGATGCAGGGCCACTTGGAGGAGCACCCAGACCAGTTGGCTTTTTACTCTGGGCTTTTTTCTCGGCAAGTGGCTGAGACTTAATCTCCTTGGGTACAGAATTGATGTCAAATGGTTCTTCTGAAGCCTCCTGCAGTCATATTAAACAACACTGAAAGCATCAGATAAAAACCTTAATGGCACACAGGAGAAGAAAGTTCAATATACTTTTTCAATGTCACTATAAGAAACAGTTTCCTTCCCATAAGAACTTCAGGACTGCGATCGAAAGGTCTAATAAAGTGAGGTGGCTTACATAATTCTTCAAACTTGTCTCAAGATTAACGAGGGGGACATCCAGAGACCCAAAGAGAAAGTCCTTTACATCCTGGTCAGTCTCAACAACACAACCATCCCCTCCAAGTGTACTAAGATAGAGTGTTGCCCTATCACGAACCTGGCAAAATGTAAGAAACGAAATAATTCAATATGTTCAGAAGGACAGCATAGAAAAAGTGTAATAATTACATGAAACTAACACAAATAAATCACGAAAGTAAAGGCATGGTAGTGAAACAAATCAATTGCTGGCATACGAACAGAGGCACATCTCTCCCTAGATGAATGTTCATACATATATTATAGATCCTATATAAAAAGCCTCAAAAGTTAATATACAATACCTCATCATCACTGTCAAAGAGGCACCTTCTTAACAGAATAAACACTCGGGGCTGAAACATAGAAGAATCAGATAACATATGTATATCAGTAACAAACAATTAAAAAAATGAAAAAAAAAAAAAAAAAACACATTTCCATAAAGGGGACATAAGAAAATACACAATTCACTAGGAAAAATGTTACCTTCAATGAATCAACCATGGCACCAAATTTGGCTAATGTGCTCACAGCACTGGCCCGGACAGTGGCATTCTCAAGATGCACTCGATTATAAATGTACCGTATGTATTTGCTTGGATCCGAGGTTCTTGGCCCTTCAATCCCCAAAAAGTGGAGTATCTGATAGTAGAAGATTCAAATCAACCAAAATAATAAGAGAGGTGGGGAACGAACAAATGGAGCTGAATAGATTCTTCAACAAGAGAGAAATGCCACCTGAGTAGAAAGGTAGGTAAATTCACAATCTTCAATGAACTCACAGAGATGAAGCAAGCCACTTTCTTTTGCTTCTGGGATATCTCTAATGAGAATCACAATTGAGTCAACAATTGCTTTTTTGTACTCAAACCCGCCTTCTTCTCGGAGAATGTTGCTTAGGAAGTTCATGCTGTAGAAAGCAAGAGGTAAGAGACATTACTTGATATAAGCAAAGGAAAACAACGCCCATCAAAGAGATCCAGATGTTCTTAAAATAAAATTAAAACAGAGTATTTGATATATCACTCACAGGGCTCTATACTTCAATGGAAACTTCAAACACAGAGATCTAATGGCTTCCACAACTACAATTTTGAATTCATCAGCAATATCTGACATGAAGTTAGTTATCTGCTTCATCAAGCGATCCACACTTGATTCATTTCCTGTCTTCAGAAGTGTGGTGATCGCAAGTGTGGCAATGCTTCTGTTCTGGTCAGATATCAAACTCTCCATATCAATGTTGCAGTTTGTGACGGCCATTGGATGAGTCATCGCCACCTGAAAAACTTCAGTCATTAATACAGTACAAAAAAAAGAACATGTATCAAGCAGATTAATTATGAAACTACAATCAATCTAACAAAGATCAGAACCTTCATCTGCACAAATAATAAACACCTCACAATTATAGTACGCTGGTCAGTCAGCTTATATTACTTGCAAAAGAAGAAACTAAAATAATATAATACTGAAACAAACTTCCCCCAACTTATAATACAGAAGAAAACAAAGAAGGCAAACCTTGTTTAGGGTGCGGACCGCAGCAAATCTTAACACTGGCTTTGAAGAACTTAAAAATAGCTGAAGAACGGTGATAGCTGGAGTCAATTCTCTGTTGGTCACACCATGGAGCTCTGTAATTGCTCTGGCAGCTTCAAAAATTACCATCTCTGCTTTGTGCCGCAGGCAACCCTCGAGATAATCATAAAAAGGACGGTCACCTGCTTGTGTACTCCCAGCGGACTCCCGGATTACCTGCACACGTATAATTATTTAAAACAAGACACAAAAACACCAACCCAGGTGAAAAGAAGCACCCAACAGACTAAGTACCTGACTAGTATAGCGGATCAACAGGCATTGAGCTAATGGAGAACGGACAGTGCCCCTTGTCAAGCTGGTAACCAACTTGCTAACAGCAAGACGGTCATTTTGTCTTATCTGAAATTTCACAATAACAAATTAGTCAACATCTTTTGTTCTAAACATGCTCATTATAAGTATAATCTAATTGCAATTATTTGTTACATGAAGAATGTTTCTTTATATATTATACAAATTCCAAAATAAAGGTCCCTTCTTAACTACATTATCACATTATAGGGCATAAATGACAAAACAAACAAGCAAATATTAAGACACCGTGGGTTGGCAAGCTAAATCGTGGCTTTACAAATAAGAAATCACTAGGGAAACTGATATTCAGTCAGCCCATAACAAAACAGATGCTCAGATAAACCAACCAATTCTTTCTGGATGTGGATAATTGGTTGAGTAACAATATGGTAATATAACATGAAATTTATTTAAGTTTAAGATATTTAAGTTTGCAAAACTGACAGTTGTAATACCTGATGAAGTAAAGCCAGTGCATGAAACTGTACAAGGGCTGCCCTTGACTGGACAGCTTCCTGAACCTCATTACTCCACCTTTTAACAATCTCTGGGTTAGTCTGTCAAAAGCCAAAAAAAGAAAAAAAAGAACATAAGGGGGCAAAGTCAACCACATATAATCCTGGTTCTTTGAATAGGATGAATATTAAGTAGTACCTGGAGTAGATGGATCCCACTGACTAGAGCTGCACTCGCAACCACTGGATTCTTGTCAACAATGGCTTGTTTCAAATACCGCTCAATCTGGGTAAGAAGGGTTCCATCCGTAATCCGACAAAGCACACGAATGGCATTGGCCCGATACATATCAGTTTTACTATTCATGTCCTTCATTAGGGAGCTTGTCACAATAATAACCTTGTTACCAGAGATACAAGTCAGTTTTAGTACTCTCATCATGCAAAGACAAATACAAACTGAAATCATATCATCAAGTTATGTACCTCATCAGCAGAAGGCGATAACTCTTTTATCATCAGATAAACCATTCTCCTCAATCCTATATCTCTCGACTGGAAAAGCTTGGTCACCGAAAAGAAAACTTCGGTAGCTTCAACCTATAAATTTAATGAAAATTAACATCTCAAGTGATGACCAATCATACAATAACATAACCTCTCCTTGTTTAATAATATTACAATCGCGTAACACACAAAATATTGATTTCATTCAGGGAAGAGACGAGAACTATTAAGTACAGAAGGAACTAACCTTAGTGAAGGTTTCACCCTGGTTCAGTAGATACAGAAGCTTTGTGATAACCTGAAAGTGCCAGATAATACAACACACACAATTAATTTCTGCATAACAAATACGAATCAAGGAAAAAAAATGAAACTGGATAGTATTATTCGCTGCTGCAAAGCAATAACCTGAGAGCATCTTCTTGCATCTAGCTGAGGATCATTGAAGACCCGAGCTTCTTGAAGAACAGCCCCCTTTTCAATCCCCAGAAATGGAGAGTACTCTGCTTGCAACCAACATTACAAAAATTACAGCCTCAGTAAGCAGCTAACTACTATACAAATCACATAATGAAACATTGCTAATATCCACTAACCCGAAGCAATTATAGGAAGACTACAAGATCCAAATCACTAAACCAATGGAATTAAATCAAAGCAAACGAAGCAGATTTGCAATGAGTTCACTATCAGCATTGACACACAAGATTCGCAGAACTCAGAATTTCACCAGATCAGCCAAAACCGAACCAGATCAACAACAATTACACCACAATTCACTCAAATCTGATTTACACGCCTCACAATACGCATTCAGTTCAAACAGATTGGCAATAAACAAAGAGATCTGAATAAACGAATCGCCGATTTGCTAGTTTCAAAACCAGAGCACCGAAACACTATGCAAAATTGGGAGCGGAAAAACCAGATCGAATTCGAGAGCGGTGAAATTGATTGCGTAATAGAAAACGGACATTACCTTCATCGTCGCGATCGTCGTCTTTCTTCACTAGAGGCTGAGCCATCGGAAACCGGAATGAATCTCCGAGATCTGGACGAACTGTACGGACCTCTTCGTCTGTGTCTCTATATATATCTCTCTCTCTCTCGTCCCTCTTAGGCTCGCTCTGAGCGTTACTTAGTGAAGAGGAGGAGGGCTCAAATGTGAAGGAAGTTGTTTACGAACGGAAAGAGAACCTATAGAGGGCTCGAAGCAGGAGATGGAAGTGGGATCCTGTGCGGGGAGGGAGTATTGTGGGTGATGCTTTTCCGTGAATCATAACCCGCCACGTCAGGTGTGCAGTTGACAGCAGTGGCGCAAGTTCTAAAGTACCCCGTGCTTCGTCGCGTAATTACAAGCCGTGTCATTTACTTCATAGGAAAAAATTGTAAGTATTATCTTAACTTTAAGTTGTTTGACATTTTAGTACTTCAAGTTACAAACCGATCACTTTAATATCTCGATTTTTTAATCACATTTCACATTGATACCTCCCGTTAATCATGCCTTTAAAAAATATCATGTGAGGTGTACCCTGCACTTTTTTCAGGGATATTTGGGTAACATAACATTTATTAAGATAAAAAATAAAAATAAATTACTTTTCATAATTTTGTTTGTTTTGATTCTCTTTCTTTCATTCGGCAAATTTTCCAAATATTTGATTAGAATTGAATCCAATGCGGAAATCTATGAGTTGTAGTTTGAAGTTTGAAATATTTTTTTTTTTTTTTGGTTTTTTTGGAATGGGTTGGAATATTAGCCTAGCTGGGATGGTTGGCCCCACGCGCGGTTCCATTTATTATATTAATCGTAGAATTTTGCATCGGAGGGACATAAAACCTGAACTCTGAGCTACAAAAGAATAATGAGAGCAATCCTCGTAGAGAACATCCTAAGTAATAGCAGGAGTCTCATCTATCCAAACATCATCATAGAAAATAAACGAGCTAGTATGCACCATTTGCTTTACAGTAAATATAATGAATCGTAACTGACTGAAAATCAGACATATAATCTTTACAATTATCTAGAATCCGACTTACCTCTGAGAAATTTTTCTCACCACTTTTGAGTGCTGCAATCAAAATGGCAGAGTCGCTTTCAATATCAATGTCAGCCCAACCTTAATGAATACCAAGCAGAAGATCAGCTCTACACACCTCAACTTCCATATTTAGGACAGAGTATGCATATAGAAAAAACCTAGCCAAGGCAGTTATATCATTGTCATCATCGTTTCTGACCACTACACCAATACCTCTACTTCCATAATCAACTCTAAAAGCTTCAACAACATTAATCTTCAGTCTTCCACTGGGTGGACATTGCCATTCAGAGGTAACCCCTTTTTCTTCCTCACAAACTTGGGGTGGTATTTTTGATAGTCTTCAAGAAATCGTATTGACCACTCAATTAACATCATAGGTTGGAAAGCAACTTGTTTCCACACCATCTTGTTTTGGTCAACTCATACAACCCACAAACCCATATAGAATAATCATGCTGATCAGAGGACAAAGAATCCAACTATCCAACGTTCAGGTAGCATGGCTAAATATTCAATTGTATTTAGGGAAATTTTTAAGAGCAGTACATGAGGTATAGGGGCCATTGAGAATTAAGGTTTATATACTTTACAAAACTGAAGAATGGTGTCTAGGCTTCAAAATCCGACCCAGCATAAGTACAAGTCATCAGTTTGATTGTTAGTCTGCTTGGTTTCCTTCATTTTTATGAGGGCAAATTGGTCTCTTCAATAATGATGAAAAAAAAAAACTGGTCCGCCACTCTACTTGAACCAACTGGGTTTTCTTCTTCAGAAAACTCAAAACCTAAAGTACAACTCCCCTCCAATCTGAACAAAAACAAATTCCACAAAGCCGACTTCGAGGAACCCCATGACAACAAATCTGAAGAAGAAGAAGACGACGATGAGGAGTCGCCACCGCCGCTACAATGAAAGTCGTTCTCAGATGAGTCACTGTTATGTTCGTTTGAGGCCAAGCTAGAGGCCATGGTCTATCGGATGGAGACCAGAAGGTCGATACGAGGAAATGATGCAACCTCTAATTTCTCGCAGGTCGATGTCGAATATGTCTGCTCCGTGTCTACGCCAGTGCTCGGGAGTGGTGGAAACAATATTAGCCTTAATTTGGATTCGAGATTGGTGTATTTGAATCTTAGGGCAACTGGGTCTTCAAGAATGGATTTTCTATATGCTTTGTTGTCTGTGATTTTCTTTTATAGGCTAGCCAAAATTATACATGGTTGTGTGATATTGGGTTTCAGTAGAAGAAGAAGAAGATCATTATGAAACAGTAAAGAAGAGGAAGGGTGGCACTGTTAATGGTGCCTCTGTGTTTGAGAGGATAAAATGAAAATTGGTCATGTGTTGGAGATATGAATCCGAGCTTTCTTGAAACAACTAATTTGAGGTTTGGAGATAGAACTTCAATTCCTTCATACATGTTGGTTCTTATAGAAATGTTCGATTGAAACACATAGGAAAGGAAAGTAATGGAGTGACTTTGTTCTCTCTCTTTGATATATAGCACAAAGAGAGAAAACCTAGATAGGAAATGCAGAGAAGTGAAAGTTTTTAATCAAGGAAGAGTAGCATTTGAAAGGGAATCTCAGTGTGCTTTGAAACAAACATAAGTTGAGGAATCGAGACCAACTTTCCAAAACAAGGGGGAAGTACGATAAACGAGAATGAAAGTACTAAATTACCCTTTGAAAAATGAATAATAGCATAAAGGTTAATTGTGTAATTGACATGTACCAAAAGTGTGTCGGGTTTCAAACCCCAAGTAACCATTCTTCAGTTTTGTAAAGTATATAAACTTTAATTCTCAGTGGCCTATATTTCATGTATTGTTCTTAAAAATTTCCCTTGTATTTAACTTTAAAGGTGCAAACATCCAAAAAGAAAGCAAAGCTGGACAATTCTTGAAAAGTTGTGTACTTGTTTCCCATGCATCCATACAAAAAGGACACTATACGTCAGGGAGTGAAACATGCTTTTGAGCAAGAGCACATTTAGTTGGCAAGATGCCCTTCAGAAGCTTCCACAAAAAAACCTTAACCTTAGGGGGAACAGAAGAACCCAAAACCAACTGCCAATAATGCCACCAAGCATCACCCTCCACTGCTAAAGAAGTAGAAGCTCTATCACTCACTGTTTGGGCTTTGTTGAAAATGTAATAACCACTTTTGACATTGTAAATACCCTTCCGATCAAAATGCCAAATCAACCTATATTCCGTGCTACTAAGGATTAAAGGATAGAAACAATGGTCTCCACCTCGTAAGCAGTAAACAACTCTTCCAAAATCTCTAGAACCCACTCTATCTTTTCCTCATCAATAAGATCAGAGACAACCCTTCCATCAATGGTGAGAATGGTTTGAAAGAGTATGGCACAGGCACCCAAGGATCATTCCAAATTGAAACACCTTTCCTATCACCTATTTGGAACCACAAACTTTTCTTCAAAACTTCCCTACCCTAGATAATACTCTGCCAAGTATACGAGACCCCTCCCTTCACTTCCACTTCTATAAATGAACAATTTGGATAGTACTTTGCTTTAAGGAGCCTAGCCATAATGGAGTCTAGATGCTAAAGTAAACACCATCCTTGTTTAGCCAGGAGTGCCAAATTGAAATGATGCTTATTCCTAAAACCCATACCACCTTCATTTTTCAAAACTCAAAGCTTCTCCCAAGAAACCCAATGGATCTTCTTCACTGCCTCATCCCTTCCCCACCAAAATCGTGCCATCAACCAGTGCATCTCATCACACAAGTGCTTCGGAAGCTCAAAGCAATTCATAACATAAGAAGGTATGTTTGAGCAACCGCCTTGATTAATAACTCTTGTTGGCCACACTAAGAGTTTTTTCTCTACAACCTTGTGTACGATCCTGAATCTTCTCATTCAAAAAACGAAAAGCTTCTTCTTCTGAATAACTAAGTTCCGTCTGTAACCCAAGATATTTGTCATGTTTCTCCACCCACATAACACCCAAAGTAGCAGTAATCTCATCCTGCAAGGCTCTGTCAACATTTTTGCTAAATGAAATAAAACTCTTATGATAGTTTACTTACTGTCCAAAAGCACATACATAATCATGTAAAATATTTCTGCCCCATCTCTGCCTTGAAAAATATAAAAGAGTCATCCGCGAAAAAAAGATGACTGATTTTAGGTGCCCCCAAACAAATCTCCGCCCCATGCAATAAGTCCCACCACTCAGCCTGTGAGATACAACATGACCACACCTCTATGCATAGTAGAAATAAGTATGGTGAAATGGAGTCTTCTTGCCTCAACCCACGAGAAGGAACAATCCTGCCTCTTGGCTTCCCATTCACAATTATAAGGTAAGACACAGTACTAGCACAACTCAATATCTACTGTACCCAAGTCAAACTAAAACCCATCTTGGCCTGGTAGAAGGTGTGAAAAGTATAAAATATAGTTTAACAGTAGTTTTTTTTTTTATTTCAATAATTTAAGAGTGTCTTTTGAGCTGGTAGAAGGTGTGAAAAATTTAACAGTGAGAATAAGGTAAATTGCGCCACCTTAATACCCATATGAGGAATTGCATAAATGATTGTGCGGTCTATTTAAGTGGTCCTTAGCATATAGAACTTGAGTTCAAATAAAATACCTCAAAAGAGAGCAGCGCGGCTCTCCTCGAGAAACCCTAAGGGCGGCACTTTTGTTTGCGAAATTGTTCTCATCCTGCGGCTCCCGGACGTTGGGGCTGGTCTCTGGCCTCGCCGCCGTCATAGGTCTACTGCCAGATGGGTAAATCGATGCCTGCTGCCTATAAGGCTCTATCAAAAGAAGTTTCGCGATGTTGTCTCAGTTGGTTTTCAGCAGCGCTAGTGTAGGGCGGTGGATGTGCTGTAATAGATTAGCAATCGATCCCTGAGGAAGGTTCTTGGCTGATAGCGCCATAGGTCTGGATCGAAGGTGGTATGGGTTACGAGGATCTGGATTGAGATTGATTTTTCCTTCGGGGCTTTGGTGTGGCAACGTTGCTCGTGGCAACTTGGGTCGTGGACGATGAGAGGCCATGGCGTGGATTGTGGAGACGTAGCTTGAGCGCCGTGGGTTTGACGGAGCTTCACTGGAATGATAGGTACGAAGGGTGATGGCAATGAATATGGTGGACTAGCCCAAACCAGCTTGATGGGCCTTGCATGGTTTTTCTATGGTAGTTGCCCTTTTGGGCTTCTAGTTTTGGGATAAGGTTTTTGCCCTAGTCCATTAAATTATGTTTCGTGTAGTCTTTACAATAATTTCCTTTTTGGAAGCTAATGCACATTATGTGCACTCTATGTATCTCTAGCGCCTCTAGAGTAGTACTAAAGGAGGAACTCCACTATGTCTACGTAAATGACATGTCTAATGAGTGGGTCTATTTTTATATACCACTATGGGTACTACCACTATTTTTTTGTCTGTCTGTACATGGCAGCGGAATGGTATGTAACGGCCTATTTTGCCTTTAGATGAATATATATTCGCACCCGGCTCTGGGTTTGATTCAAAAAAAAAAAAAAAGTATTCCCTAGCATGAAATAAACACGATAGTTTACAATAATTAAAAAATTACCACTACATCTCTAAACTAATTAGTAATTACAGATTTGTCATCCATGTTTCAATAAACTTAATGCAATAAAAAAATTAAATAAAAAACTTTCTGAATCATTATTCATTACTTTGGCTCAACTATTTCTATTTAGGGAGAATATCACAAATAGTCACTCAACTTTTACCTGTTCGACACTTTGGTTAGTCATTTTTTAAATATATCACTTTGGTCACTCAATTTTAAATCTGTTATTCACTTTAATCACTCTTATTTTCCACAGTATCAATGGTATTTTTGTCCAACCAATCGTGAAAAATTTAGAAGTCTAAATTGGAATGATTGGTGTAGAAAGCTCGCTAGCATGGCTTGTTTTCTATGTCACCAAGCACAACTGCACAAGTAACCCTCTCTTAGTCTTAATGGGCCCACGAGCCATGGTGGGACCCAACCACGATATACATCTCGCACCCCAACATTTAAGCTATTATGTGGTAGTCGGAAGGCGCCAAGAACTTGCCGAGAAGCCACATTCCCCGCCTTGCCAAGTTACCTTCACAATATGCTTTTGAAGACTAGAAATGAGACTTCTTGTCCCACATTGAAGAAATATAAAGGAGAGTGGCTTCCTTCTTTATAAACAGGACCATTCCTCCCACTTAGAAGACCATCCCATTACAACTTGCATTTGAAATCAATTTGGGTTGCAAGGCCCAACACACATAGTAAAAGCTAAAAGTGGATGTAGCCTCTCCCAAAGCGGGGAACGAACTATATGTCTCTCGTCTCTCTCTCTCTAACATTAACCAGACCCCTCGGTCACACACATTAAAATTGATGCCATATGTGGGAAGTTGATAAAAAGGCTTCGTCACCTATCACACTTGAGCCCGTCAACATTTAAATGTCAAGGCCATTTCACAAAAATTTCTTTTGAGTGATCTCATTTGGTTGCTCTCTGACTCCATGTCTCTCTGACCAACCTATAATGTTACATAAAGGAAATCATTGAGTCAATCAGTAAAAAAAAAAATCATAAAAAATAATAATAATAATAATAATAATAATCATCATCATCATCATCAGCTTGAATCCTAGCAGGCTAGTAGCTAGCATCAGCCTCCCCCCAGCGAAGCTAACGACCAGCGCTAGCGAGGCTAGTGACTAACACCAGCCACTGTTAGCGAGGCTAACGCTCCGCCAGCGAGCGCACCAGCAGACAAAATGCTCATTCGATGACTAAAGTGATTGACAAAGTAATAGTTGAGCAACAAAAGTGATATAGTTAAAAATTGAGTGACTAATGTGTCAAATGAGTAATATTGAGTGACCATTTGTGAAATTCTCCCTTCTATATAAACCAAGGCAATATTATAATATTATAGATGTAAATTATAATAAACACCTTCAACTTATTTTTTTGTACAAAAATGTTTGGAGAAAGAAATGCTATCCTACACCTTCACGTTAGATCATACCTACAACCTCAACCCTGAAGGACTGACGTGGGACACATACGTATCTCCGCTGACATGACTCACCCCAGATTTCATCCTCTAATCCGAAGTGGCCCGACTTTAGGAGAAATTTTACAATTTCTTTTTTACAGAATCACTCCTAAAAATGGAATACCTAGAACCTACAATTACAAACTCATGACTTCTAATATCACAAATCTAACCTCAAAGCTCTAGAGCTTGTCTATTACCCATAATAACAACCCCACTCCAGATAAAGTATATATGGTTAACAGCCAAAAACCTTAATGACAAAAAGATAAAACAAAATAAGAAATCTACCAACAAAATACAGAAAGTAAGAAAAGAAAAATAGTAAATGTAGCTAAACCAAAGGACCAAAAATAGTCGTTCCATAAACGACTATTACAAAACCTACTTTTCAGAGTTTACAACATAAACACTTGTATGAAACTACACAATAAAATAATAAGGGATGAGTAAAACTAATGCTCAGTGAGTAACTAATCAAATAGTAGTCAAGTAAAACAATATGTAATCGAGTAAAGTTTAATTACAAGTAAGCGCAAACAAACACTCACCAACAACAGATTAAAATGTTACACTTTCACTTTCACACACTAACATTGAAACTAAAATCAACCCACTGGTTCGATCATCACACTTTATACGGAAACATTGAGTAGCCACTGTGATACATATGTTCTTTGGTACAATTGTGATACAACTGTGAGACGGCTTAATACATCTTATGATACAACTTGATACTGATGTAATACACCTTGGGTTACATCTTGATATAACTTGGTACATCTTGTGATACAGGTTGATACAATTGTGATACAGCTTGATACAATTGTGATATGTGTGATACAACTGATGATATAATCAACTTATGAGACAACTTTACGGCACAAAAAAGCGTGTCGTAAAAGACAAATTTCTCTTGTGGCATACAAAATGTGTGCCGTAAAAAACATTTTTTACGCGTCGTAAAATACTCTTTTGCGCGCCGTGAAACGTGTTTTACAACTTTGATTGTGTGTCGTAAAAGACCATTTTGCGTGTTGTAAAAGACCATTATATGTGTCTTAAAAGGCCATTTTGCGTGTCGTAAAAGATCATTTTGCGTGTCGTAAAAGATTATTTTGCGTGACTTAAAAGATGTCTTCATTCACTCTTCTAATAGACAATATTGTCAATTAAACTCTTTCATTCAAGCATAGTAAACAAAAGCATTCATGTAGTAAATTTTACCAATTAAATAACTTCATATTACAAAATCATAGTATAATTAAACTGGTTTTCAAATATAGAACATGCTAGCTAGATCATCCTTGCGATATAATTTTTTGCTCACAACCTCAAGGTTCGAGCATGGAAGAAAAACCTTGCATGTTGTAAAATGATCACCATTTGGCAAGAAACTTTTTACTGTTTCCAAAATTTTTGACAGCAGAGCTGGAAGCTTATCATCGAAACCGTATACCTCTAACTGCAGTTTGTCCAGATATAAAGAAAAAGAAGGTCCCATGCTGGCTATACAGGCCTGCAAAAAAGGGAAAGAAGAGCTCCTGTCATTATAGATTCAAAAGCATATTTTCTATGAAAAACCAGCACTCTAAGTCTTTTACGGCACACATATTATGCATGCCGTTAATAGATAACTAAATTTACGGCACACATAAAATGCACGCTGTGAGTGATCCGAATAAAGACATTCTAACGGCACATATGAGATGTGACCCGTAAATGACAGTCTTTTATGACGCACGTTAAATGTGCGCCGTAAAAGACCAATTTTGCTGTAGTGAATTGTGATACATACACACACACACACACACACACATATACATGTGTGTGTGTGTGTGTGTGTGTGTGTGTGTGTGTGTGTGTGTGTATATATAAGTTTATGTAGGGGTCATCATGGGCCGGGCTAGGGCCGGCCCTACCCTAAATTTTAGGGCTTAGGGTCGGGCCGGGGCGGGCCTAGTCAAAGTCAACAAAATTTAGGGCCGGGTAGGGTCGGGCCCGAACTTAAATATGTTAACCCTTACCCGTCCAAAAAGCCCGATCTGTTAGGGCCGAAAGGGCCTTATTTTGTTTAACAAAAAAAAACATTATTTTTTTCTTCTCAAAATATGGCTTAATGGTATATATTGGTGATAAAAGACTTATTGTTTTTTATTGAACATATTTTATATTCATATAATACTTGTAACTTATAACATTTATTAATATTACTTAAGGTGGTTATATTCAATTAACTATCTATATAAATCTCCCAATATTAATTGTTGTGTAACAAAGAAAATAGAAATTAAAGAAAACAAAACTTATGAAATCAATTACAAAGAAAGAGATAAATTGCATATTATAGAAAAAAAGAGAAACGTAAATAAAAAATAGAAAAAATAAAAAAAATTATGGCTTATTCGGGCGGGCCAAAAATTTCAAAATGGAAATTGATCTATCTAACAATGCTCATGGAGGGTAACAAGCCTAATAAACTAGTTATACTACATTACAAGGCATATAAGGATTATGTGTGATCCAAAAATTTTGAAATGAAAATCAACCAATCTGAAAATTCTCATATGTTTATACAACATTGATAGGTATTGTGTAAAGAAATTAGGCTGATCTGCCGTGAATAAGGCGTCCAACGTAGCGGTCAACGCTTTGCACAAGCAAACTTTCCTAAGGGGAGCGGCACCATGCGGGGACAAACGTTGCGGAATTTTGACATCCGTGAGTAGACCCCCTACCCATGAGAGTGTGGGAGCTGAAAGATCGAAAAAAGTGAATTGCCAAGGACCGGTTGAGAGCATATTTGTTTTATGTTCTATTTAGGGTAGTGAGTTGACCGGGTAGATCGAGGTTCAACCGAAGGCGGAAATTGCTGAAATTTCTACCACTAACATATATTCATATGAAAACAACATCCAGCGGTTCATTTTAAAAAATTCCATTTCGTCCCCCATTTTGCTCATGGAGGGTAACCTCAATCATTTAAATGCAATGTATAAGTTATACAACTTTAGGAGGCAAATTGATATAGACCAACATATTTGTAATTAAATTTGAAATTTTTATCTTATATCTACGCACATCCATTGATGAAATACTTAAAAATGTGATGTAAAAAATTTAGCACGTTTTGCGGTTGTCACGCCATCGGTCAACCAAGAAAACATACAAGTGAATATGGTTGACCAATCCGATCGGGTTCGAAACTATGGTGAAATTGACTAAATTTTTAACCACACGCATAATTTATTGTAATAATCACATCCAACGGTTGATTTTCTCATTTTCTTTGAATTGATAGAGGTTGCTCTTTGGAGTGTATGATATATAAATATAGATTTATAAAAAAATTAGTGTCCATTCTCTTTGGAGTGTATGATATAAAAATTAGATTTACATAAATTAATTGGGTTCAAATGTTCAATCTAATACCCATTCTCTAAAATAAAATATTTCTTATTTCTTTTTATGTAAATATGTAATATAGAAAAATAATAAAAATAAAATATAAATTTTAGGGCCGGGCCGGGCAGGGCTTTTAGGGCCGGGCCGGGCCTTGGCCCTTTCGGGCTCAATCGGGCCGGGCCGTAGGGTAGGGCCGGGTTTCATTTGCATGACCCTTACCCTACCCTATTTGAGAAAGGGTCGGGCCGGCCCGCTCTAATGGAAGGGCCGGGCCGGGCGGGCTTAGGGTCCAAGGGCCATATGATGAGGCCTAAGTTTATGGAGTGATGTACATATGTGATACATCTGTGCTGTGATACAACCTGTGATATAGCTTCATATAGCTTGTGATGTAGCTTGAAACAGCTGTGATACAACTTGATACACCTTGTGATACAACTTTGATACATCTTATGATACAGCTATTATACAACTTGATACAGCTTGAGAGAAAATGTGTTTTGTTGATATAGCTTTGATACACATTTGATACAACTTAATATAGTTTGATAGAGCTTGACATGGCTGGCTCGGGCTACGAGGTGATTTGGGACAAAATTGAGTGAAAATATGTTTTGTTGATTCAACTTGATATAGTTGATGTGGCGGCCCATGTCTTAAATTAGTAAACACACTTTATAAGGAAGAAGGGTAGTTCACGTAAGTAAAATTTTATATAAGAAATAAAGGGCTTAAAAAGAAATGGAAAAAAGATGGGGCCTGAGAGGAACAATTTTATTTAAAAGAGGTATTAAATGAACTACCCCTAAAATTTGATGATTATTAGACTAGCTATTGCCCAGACTTTGTGGGAGATCTGGAAAATGAGGAAGGCTATTGTCTACAAGAATCACACTCTAAATCCTGAAGAACAATCTTCTCGATCTGTACAAATGGTATAAGTGAGTTACTCAATGCTTGGTCCACTATACTTTGTTCTATGAACTCAGATAATTTCATACCGCACAATAAGCAATGGCTACCTCCTGGCTTTTCAATGAATATCAATTTATTGACAAAAAAGAAAAAGAACAAAGAAGGTATAAGAGATGACAAAGCAGAAGTCACAACACTTTATCTAAATACTAATTTCAAATGAGATTGCTTCAAAGACATTTGGCAATGGCCCACTTTGATCTATGAGTATTTTGAGCTAAAGTTATGGATTGAAGAGATTAAAATCAGTGTTTTTTGTGTTTGATCTCGTGTCAGAAATCCAAGTCCGAAACACAATAACTTAACAAGTACAAGAAACACACTTAGAAAATTTTTCATTTAAATTAAGCAACTAAACAAATCGAGCTCACAATGCCAATAATGACTCGTTCTTTAGAGTCACATATTATATTACAGAGAGTTTATAAATAAAACTAAATAACAATACAAAAAGTAAACACACCCATCATACTCACTACACAGTAGAAGACTAAAACCAAAGTGCCCTTCAACGTCCAAGATACAGAAAATACACATATGCTTTGACAACGATTATTTAGTATTCTAACCTACACAATAACTCCTACACCATGAAATAGTGTACCAGGTTGAAATAACAAATCTGGTAAGCTTTTACAAGCTTGTATGAGTAAACCTGAATAACCACAAAACACCGTTTCGACTCAAGGATAACAAATCAATACAATGATTAATTCCAACATCAAAATCCTTTTTTGATTAAGGAAAACACATGTCATCACCGTGACAAATCAAATCAGTCGAAAACTCCACAACAAACCAAGAAATCAGTTTTCTTTCCTCTCAAAGGAAGTATTTATCACCACACCATGATAAAAGATTACTCAGCTCACTAGAGTCTCAACCATAACTGTACTAACAAATCAATCCAACTGAATACCAGTAATCTCTACATAGAAAATTAGTTCAGGAGATCACCCAAAAAGCACACAATTCAAAATAGAAATCATAGTAATCCCTGCATATAATTTAGTTCAAGAGATTACATTAAAATCAATAAATAGAAATGATAGTAATCCTTACATATAGCTTAGTTAAGGAGATTACTTAAAATCAACAATAGAAGTGAAAAAGCAAGTTAAATAAAGAAATCAAATAATAGAAATGAAAATGGAAAATAAATAAGAAATCAGACAATAGAAATGAAAAAGAAAATTAATTAAAGAAATCAACAACTTGTGCTATTAATGAATCCTTCCAAAACTCAACACCTTTTACCAAAAGGACAATTACAAGTCACCCCGTGATAAAATCATAAGAACTGTTAACCTAACAAATCAATATGAAAATCTGGTCCAACCTGACATGTTAGCAGACGGACTAGAGCTCTAACTGATCATAACCACTCACCCGACCAAAGGCGTGATTCTCGATATATTGCCTGAGGTCACAACCTACGACCCCAGATCCTTAGGTCAACCTAACCCTTAGATTAAAACATTTAAACAAGTCTCACTTGACCCAAAATGTCACCCAAATCACCAAAAAAGAGAAATCATGTGACTCCCAATCTTAACCACTTTTCAAAAAATATATATATATATAATTTCCCACAATATTTTGTTTCCTGGAAGTTATACCCCAAAATAATAACGAACTTACTCGCACACATTGCTTGTATCACCACAAAAATCACCAATATATGTTATATTTCTGCAAAAAATAGATGCTTGAAATAATAATCCAAAGAAAATCACCATTATATTACTTTACCTAATGTCACGCCATCCAGATATATATTTCACGTAAATATATATACACACACACACACGTAGTCATCCATTCAAGAATGTCTACTGATACCAACTATAAATTCATTTTTATAATTAAAATCTCATTTTACTTACCCATGAACCGTAGTCGAACAAGTTCATATAATTTAAAACAAATATTTATTTTTATATAACAATTTCACAATTTAGCGATTAAATGTACGATAATGAAATTTGGTTCATAAATGAAACACGTGAAATTTACTCACCTCTAAATCTCGCTACATCTTCTCTTACAGCCAACATAAAGTATCGAATATGTTTCGTCAATCACCTAAGTAAAATAATTCTCAACTTAGTACGCATATCAAAAGGCGATTAAAGTTTGAACCATTGTTCAAACTAAAACCCTGAAAGTAATGCCAATCTAGGCAAAACTTCATCTGAGACCACCCCAAAGTCTCCAGAATACCTATACGATAGATATAACAAAGCTACAAGTCGATTGAATGGCCGAGTCCTCACGGATCGAAAGCCGATCGAATCGACTAAAAACCCTAACATGCTCAAACAATCTCCAAAATATACGTATTGTATATCGAAATGCTCGTATCGACAAGTAGATCAAAATTAGGAACAGAAATTGCCCCTAAGGTAGCTAGAAGCTGCCACCACAGAAGGCGGCGGTGTCGCCGTCAACCTCCTAGTTGGGCGGCAAGACCTATGCTAAAATCTTCCTCTCAATATGTACAATAACTTTCATAACTAGCACAAAGCTTGAATCAAAGTGGATTGGCAGGAAATTACCTCGACAGCAAGTAGATCAGATTTTGCCCAGTTTTCTAATCACCCTTGGTTCTCCTTCCACACTGCGTTTCTCTTAAAGCCGTTTGGGGAGCATGATCAGCAACTTTAGAGGATTCCAAAAATACCTGGTGGCTAGAGCTATGGTGGCTGGAGGAGGAAGAAACCTGCGTTAACCTAAAAATGAGATCGGATCAGGTTTGCTTTGCTGCACTGTGTAGCGGCAAAGATGGGCCAAGATGCTACCACAGGAGGTGTAGAAGGATGAGGCGAAGTTAAAGCAATTAGTTTCACATCCAAAGGGTGGCCGGACGACGAAGATATGGCATGTCCAACTTTTGAAGCCATTTTCGGTCGAGAGAGAGGGGTGAGTTTCAAAATTTGGAAATCTATTCTTTTCTGCAAATTTCAGAAATTTTCGTCCCTTATACAAAAATGGAAAGTTTTTCCAAAAGCCATAACCTCTTCATACGAACTTTGATTTTCGCGTTCCGCATATGCAGAAACTTGTATCGACACATTCTATGACTTTCATGAATGAACATTCTAACGTATAAAAAGTCAACCCTTGAATCAAAGCATTCTGAATGAATGATTGTTCGAAAAACTTTCGCTCCACAGTCGAACCACAAAATCGTACTAACGAACATTTTATTAATTCCATGAAACCATAAGAAATTAATAATGAATTTCAGGGATATTACATCTCGCCTATAGTTGTTTGCGAATTAAGAAACGATCAGGTTTTGATTTTTATTCAGTTGAATTTTTTCTTGTAAGAAATGAAATTCATGTAGTGATGTATGGCTAAAACCATCTCTATCCTCGATGGGTGTAGGATCTTACCAAGATGATCTTATTCCTCATTGAATGACTATTTAGAATCCAAGACCAACTCATTTTTCTTTTAGATTTATATGTTTTAATGTTTTGTAATCATTTTTACAATATGATGACAAAACTATCTTTACTTTAACGGTCTATAATAGAAAAATAAAGGGCATGTATTAAAGTTTATACAAATATAAAGTTGAGATACAAAGTGATAGTTTTGTAATTTAAGATACCAAAGTGTCAAATAACATAAAATGGGGTATTGTCTGTGATATTTTCTCTACTTCATATGTTAATTAAAATACACGAATACCCCTACCCACCACCACCTTGGTCGACTAAAATAAAACTGAAAAGGGCACTATATCTAGCCAAACCATTACATCGGGCACTATGTCTAATGTTCTTAAAAATGCTAGAGGCGTTAGTCGGCCAATAGCTCAGAGTCTAGCGCAGTGGTGCCGCATCTAAGCGGTTATTATTTTTTAAATTTTTGTTTTAATTTTATAGCATATAATTATGCAATATAAATATTAAAAGTACTATAATTATTTGAAAATAATCAAAATACTTAAAAAAGAGAAAAAAGAGAGGGGGGGGGGGGGGGGGGGTGTGTGTGCGCGCGCGCGTGGTTGGGGAGAGTTGGGGAACTTGCAATATGAGTACTTGGAAAAAGAAAAAACACACTTACATTGCCATCCTACATAACATATGTTAATAAGTATTCACCAAAGTTAGACCCCCTTGGTAAGTTTGGTTCTTTGTCAATTATTGCTCCTGAATTTCACTATGTTATTTTGTAATCATGATTTCTTTAAGGAGCATTTGATAACTGCCTTAGATTTGTTTGGTTTAATTTTTTGTCAGCGACTTTTATAGACAAGGAGATACTCCTATTCATTTTTAAGATGGGGTTTGATCTATCCACATTCATGATGTTGTTACATATGATTGTAATCACCTCACTTCAGGGCCTATCAATTGATAGTAAATCTTTGTTTCAAAAAAAAAAAAAAAAAATTTTAAGATGTGGCATTTTCTTTAATTCCATACTTGGGAAAACGAGTGCTAAATGAATTTTCCTTGAGATTTTTGAATTTTCTTAATTAATATGCTCCTTTCTTCTTTATGTTAGTGCAAGCATCAATTGTCTAATGAATGATGTGTCAATTTTATTAAGTTGCTTGGCCACTGAGGTAGAGCATCTTTAGTAATGCTACCCATTTTTGAGTCAAATTTTAGCTAAAGTAGCTAAAAAGTCATTTTGGCTAGTTAGTTTAGAAATACATATGTATCAGTGCTCTCTATTTTAGCTAATTTTGAATTTATATTGTTTTTTAAATGAAAATTAAATAGTTTAAATGTATTTATAAATTACATAAAATAACTCAAAATGAATGTTTTAAATTATATAGAGCCTCATCTTACTTTCTATATTCAGGAGCGAGATAGTTAAAAGTTATAATAGAGAGCGACTTAAAAGTCTTGTGCAGCTGCTAAATAGATAAAAAACTAAACATGCTCTCTAAAATAGCTAAAGAGCCAAAATAGAGAGTCTGCTAAAAATGCTTTTATAGTACAAATGTAGATTAATAAATGTATTTATCAGTTTACCTATGGTACGATGAACTCTATTTTTAAAAAGAAAAATCTGTACCCGTTCCCACAAAGAAGAAATTCAAAACTAAATCGCAGGTTAGTTGGTCGTGTCCAATCAATCGGAAAAAGGATTTTGTGTGGGTTTATTATGCATGTACTCACCAAATATATTCCTAAACTGAACAAGTCAGTCACAAATGATATTATTTAGTTTTAAAGAAGAAGTAAAATACAACCAAATCTACTTAATTATTTGAACAAATCTGTGCTTTTTATATTAAAAGTAAATACAAACACATGCATATAGCTAGGTTCAACCATATTCCAAACAAAGAAAAATAAAAGAAAAAAGAACTCACTCCATAAATGGTCATGTTAATTTGGGAAACCCCAGAACTTCTACCTCCAGTCTTGTTACAACTCCCTTCATCAATGACCATGTTTAGGAACCTCATAACCTCTACCACCATCTTTTTATACACGCTTAATTGGAGGTGCGCACCTAGTGATCAATTTGTGGTGAATACAAAAATGTCTACCACTTTTGACATGAATAGAAGGATTGATGTTTTAAACAATGCAACCAGCTGGATCAATCGATCAATCTTGATGTCTATATATATACTCCAAATAAAGTATTGTCGGTTATTTTGGAAAGTGGAGTTTAATTACTAGTCGAGCGCGGGCTACTTTATACTTTCTTGACAATCTCTTCGCTGTTAGAGGTGTTCCCATATTCGCTGCTTGGATAGTCTTGGCTTTCCCCCAATGTCGTCTTTCTAAAATTCTTCATGTTAGCATTATATGAGTCAGAATCAAACTCAGAACTAGTATTAGAGCCACCAAATAAAGCACTGGGACTAGGTTTTATTCCTTCATGCAAGTCCTCTAGCGACACATCTCCTTCTAGTGCTCGTACAATCTGTTAAAAAACCATACGTATATATATTGTTAAACAAGTATTAAACGTTCAAAAACCAATATATGAGTCAATAATGTATATCAAGTTAGCTAACACACACTCTCTCTCACATGCAGCCTCCTCGTAGAGATTGAGGCTAGAGAGTAAACTCATGACTTAGCATGATGAATGATACCACATTAGACTAAGCGCCAGAGTTCAGAGAAAGTAGGCCAATTAATAGTATATGTTAAATTAATTAAAGGATCTAACTAATTATTACCTGGCTCATTTTGGGTCGCTTTTTTGCAGAATGCCGGATGCTTGTTGACGCACATGCAACCATGCGTGCAATCTCTTCCTGATCATACTTGTTTTCTAGTCGTGGATCAGCTAACTCACTGTAGTTCCCATCCTCTATTGCTTTCAATAGCAAAGGCCTAGCCTGTAAATCAAACATTCACATTACTTCAAATTTTAGTTCAATTTCAGTAATTATATTACTTTTCAAACCAACTACGAAATGATCTTTCAGACAAAAAAAAAAAAAAAATACTTTGCAAACACTAAAGATATGCAAAACAATTATTTTCTTGTGAGATAACGTGACACAGATCATCAAATGTCAATCTACTACGATTTAATTTAGATTCTCTAGTCATCATAATTGTTATGAATGAGACACAGTGTACAAACCCAGTCTACTAAAGTGTCCTCCTCATATTCTCCAGTGGTGTCCACTGGGCGTCGTCCAGTAATCAGCTCGAGAAGCATGATACCAAATGAGAAAACATCAGACTTCTCAGTCAACTTGCCACTCGATGCGTATTCAGGAGCCAAGTACCTATGGGCATCTTTTGTTAATTTCCATCGTATTGATTTATTTTTTCTTCATGGTTTAATTTTTAAAATTAGACAATCATACAAAGGAACTGAAAATGACATGATTTAGTTTCTTACCCGAATGTCCCCATGACACGAGTAGACACATGAGTGACATTTTCTTGGTTTAGCTTTGCTAGCCCAAAATCTGCCACCTGAAATATATAGTGTGTTATATGTATGTACGTGTATATCAAAATTAATTAGAGAAGAACTAGTTACTAGCCAATACAAAAAATTCTTAGATATAGTTACATTTTTTAGGTAAAAGTTATATTTTTATTAAAAAAAAATAAACGTTAAAATTTTTCTATGCTTCGCATTTTTAGGAAAATAAAATCTAAATCACTAAAAGTACCTTAGCTTCAAAGTGATTGTCAATTAAAATATTTGCTGCTTTAATATCACGGTGGATAATCTTTGGATGACCTGCAGATATGAATAATGTATTAGAAATACCATGATGGTCTATTAAAGATTTGGTGACTCGTATATTATCAATCATACGAATCAATTTGGAAAACAGTGTAAATAATGTGTTAGAACAGATGATACGTATTTAAGCTTAGAGGCAAATTAGGTATAGAGAAAATCTAGATATAAAGAAATGAAACACTTACAATCTTCGTGCAAGTAAGCAAGCCCTTTAGCAGATCCCAACGCAATCTTGACCCTCGAGGCCCAATCCAATGGTGGTCGATTCTTATCTAGAAACAATAAATGGATCATTTTGAATAATTCTTAATAAGTTGATAAATCTAAGAGATATATAGGGTATATGCACATACTATAAAGGTGGAACTCAAGGGTGTTATTTGGAACAAACTCATAAACCAACAATTTTCGGTCTCCGTTAAGGCAATATCCCACAAGCGAGACAAGGTGGCGGTGATGGACACGGCTAATAATCTCAACCTCTGCTGCGAATTCTCGATCTCCTTGGCCACTTCCTGCTTTGAGACTTTTCACAGCAATTTCTTTACCATTTGGCAACACCCCTTTATGCACAAACCCGAACCCACCTTGACCCAACAATTTGGCCTGGGAGAACCCTGAAGTCGCAACTGCTAAGTCATCATAAGTGAAAGTGCTCGTGTTGAACCCGAGAGCCACTGAAGGGTGTGGAGGGGGTTGTAAAGGGCCGTGAGGGCCTGAGAAGTTGGAGGAGTTCATCTCGCTGCTAATCATGGGTGGCTGATGCGCTCCTGTGTTAGTCCAACCAGATAATGCAGAAGGTGGAGGCATGTTCATAACGTGCTCATTGGGTTTGTACCCTCCACTTTGCCAGTATTCACTTCCTGTTCCTACATTCACATTATTTAAGATTGAAATCTTTTCGCATCAACAATTTCATTATAACTTTATATTTCCAAATCATCAACTTGTCTCCTTAAGCCCTTGGTGAGAAAAGGGACTGAAAGGTCGTCAGAATAATCAAGAGTTGAATCTACTCATATGTAACAAAAAAGGAGAGTACAATCTGTAGATAATACATATATATATATATATATATTAATATATGTATTACTTTTGGTGCTTCAAGTAATTATTATGAAATGTCCCAAGGATTAATGATTTAATTACTAATTAATGATCTGTGTTTAATAAATCTACATCTGGCCTAGTGAATCTCATTTGTTTTTCTAGCATTTAGTATTTATTTTTACATTATAAGCAAACAAGATCGACTATGAAATTTTAAATTTATCATATTAATTTTTATAGATCAGTAAATCCTATTACTTCATCTATTGCGTGAAAATTAATGGCCAAATTAGCAATAACTATTTTAATATGTTATCATTCAAATGAAGATAAATTTTTCTTTTTTACAAGGGAGTCCAAAATCATACCAATGTTAATTGAATAAAGGCTTTTGAAAGTTGAAGTTTATAAAGTAGTACATACCATTAGGACGATAAGGATCAGGGTTATCCATGAGGTGTGAGGACTGTCGCTTCTTCTTCCTTCTAGAACATGCCAAAAAGAGCAAAACCAGGACAAACAACAGCCCTGCTCCAGCTGCAAGTCCTATTATGAGTGGTGAGGAAGGAGAGCTGGACGATGATTTGTTGTCTTTATTAGATAGAGCTGGTGGTGCTGGAGGGGACTTTTTTGACGGTGGTGGAGGTGCATGCCAATTATTGCTGGGCGATTTGGGTGGTGGTGGTGGTGGTGGATGATTCCCTTGGGATGACTGAGAGTTACCATTCCCGCCATTGTTGTTGTTGTTGTTGTTGTTGTTGTTTTGTCCAGAGTTATTGTTATTATTTTGTCCAGAGTTGTTTTTGTTCTGGTTGCCGTTGTTATTTTGGTTGCCATTGTTGTTCTGGTTGTTGTTGTTTTGTCCAGAATTGTTGTTGTTGTTTTGTCCAGAGTTGCTGTTGCCATTTTGCCCAGAATTGTTGTTGCCATTCTGACCAGAATTGCTGCTCTGTCCAGAATTGTTGTTGTCATTCTGCCCAGAATTACTGTTGCTATTCTGTCCAGAATTGTTGTTGTTGTTGTTGTTCTGACCAGAATTGTTGTTGTTGTTCTGCCCAGAATTGCTGTTCCCGCTCGAATTGTTTTTCCCACTTGAATCTTTGTTCCCATTGTTGTCTCCAGAGTTACCATTCCCACTAGAGTTGTCATTTCCATTGTTGTTCCCACTAGAATTGTTGTTGTTTCCTCCAGAATTGTTGTTGTTGCCTTCAGAGTTACCATTCCCTTGATTAGATGGTGTAGAGTTTGAGCTCGGAGATGACGATGATGATGGAGAAGTTGATGAGGATTGTTTAGAATTCGATGATGACGAATCATTAGATGAAGGCGCCATTTGTGGAGGAGCTCCCGACCAATATTATCGTGGGACGGTGCCGGAGAAACCCCGCCGCTCCTTCGATTAAAGTGGAACCTGATGACCCCTATAACCACAACATGCATTCAAACACGAAATTGTATGGAAAAGAACATTTTATCTTGAAATATAGAAAACAAATCAATTCAAATGAAATAGGAAAAAAAAAAAAACTTTGATTGATCATATGCACATAATGCGTGACATGAATGTGCAAACTAAATCAAGTTGTTCTTGGTATTGTATGCGTAGTATAGTGCATACGTGAATAGTTAGGTGCATGTGGTTGTAATGATTGAGAGAGAGAGAGAGAGAGAAACAGAAAGGTTTTACCTAAAGAAGAAGGGCATGCAGGGGAGGGGATTCTCAAAGGAGGGAGAGGAGAAATGATGTTGCATGGTAATAATTCAACTCTAGAATGAAGAAACCGTGGTCCTCCTTCTCCCAGATCATCTTCCGAAAAAACTTGGGCTATTTTCTTCGCGAACTTCTATTTTTAAGTGAATTTCATCCTCATTTTTGCTATTTTTGAAACCACCATGCACTTTTCTTTGGCATAGAACAACCCCAAGGAGACTTCACAACTTCTGTTTTGAGTTATGTTAATGACATCTGTATACATTAACAAACACAAATACATAGCTAACTTCCAGCCAAAAATAACAATAATCATATTTAGCTTTACAAAAAACAAAATAATATTATTCAATCTTTCTGGGTCACGCACTCATGTGTTTGGTACAACGATTGTATTCAACGAATCTCTTATATTGACGGATGCACATTCATGCGACTATTATTCAGTAAAACCCAATCCACGAAAAGACAATCGAAATGAATAGTACCATGACTGTTTTGCCCCTGCAATTTTTGGTCTTTTGCGTGATTGTCCCCACAGCTGCCCACAGTCTTTTGCGCCGAGTGGCTTTGCATGTTCGATCTGAATGAAGACAGCCAGGGGCGGAGCCAGCCACATATAGGCCAGCTTGGGCACTTGCCTAGACTGAGTTTTTCTTATTTACGTTGATTTATATATGTTGGCTGAAGGAAGATACCTAAAACACAGCAGAAAAGGGCACAACCAGATGAATCTTGCCTTACCTAGGCTGGGTTTTTCTTGTTTGCCTTGAATCTTGCCTTACCTAAGAAACTTTTCTGGATCCGCCACTGAAGACAGCTGCATCTTTGATCTGCACAAAGTGAGAGAGTGGGACAGAGGGAGAGGACGAAAGGGGTTCTTTTCTGAACGGTTTTTTTTCCCTTCGATATCTTCGGTGATTCCCTTTATGCCTAGATTGATTATCAGGCAGAGGGAACTACATCTACAAGAGGGGCAGATGGAAGCGCTTCAAAAGGTTTTAGGCTTCCAGTGTCAGACTCTCTAAATTGTTAAGCTTTTTCGATTACCAATTCGATTCTCGACTCTTTTGTATCCGTCCATGTCTGCCGAGGCCCGGATGACGTGGAAGGTAACAACTCTTATCCTCTGCCTCTAACTGTGCGTAGTATATATATATATACTTTTTGAAATTTCCGTTTTTGTTTTGGCGGCTGAGAAAATGTGAAGAAATGAACAGGAAATTGAGTGGGTTTTTTTATTTTGGTTTTAACTTTTTGGAGCGTAAAAAGCTAGGGAAGTTTAATTAGCTCGACCGTTTAATTGAATAAACGTGGTTGGGAATTTAGGTGGAGAAATTGAAGCTATTCGCTGCAATTTCTTGGAGAATGAACAAGGAGTATGGTTTATCAATTGGATTTTAGTTTTGTTTGTTTCGTTTGTAGCTTTGTGTATACTGTTGGGGTTGCTGGGAAGAGTTTAGGTCTGAAAATCATGATTTTTGAGCTGTTGAGCTAGGAATTTGAACTGTGGAATGCAATGCTTTTCATATGTAATTTGCTTGAATTGAGAGTTTATTTTTGTGTTGAGAATGTAAGACTGTGATGGGAATCTGAAGGGTAAGGCAATGTTTGAAATGCAGGCTACTGAAGAAGAACCATCACTGCCCTGCGACGTATTTAGTCATGTTTTTGATCTTGAATTGAATACCTTGTTGAAATTCATTTTAATAAACCTGTACAGATGTGGGCACATATGAGATGTGGTGATTGTACATGCTTCTATGGAGTTATAGACGAGGGTTAATCACCGTGGTATTTATGCTCAATTGATTGTTTCTCTTCCATGTTAGATAAGTGTATTGGTCATTGATTATTTTATGGTGGTGGTTGCCATATCAGATTAATCAGTTGGAGAAGGACAAAGATGTTGTTGTTCAAGCACAAGCAATTGCAATGCTTGAATCCTGACCTCAGCTTCCATTTTCTGTTGTTAATGCTCTGCATTACTTTCTCATTGACTCTAAGGTATTATCAAATTCATAGTTATATTAGATGTGGAATCATGTATCATGAGGAGAGTAGTTTATGAAGTTTTGTTCTTTGATCCCAAGGTGTTCTGGAGAGTTCAAATTGAGGCAACCTTCGGATTGACTAATACATCATCTGAGGTACCACAATTTAGTTGAAGGAGCTTAGATGCGCACTTCTGCTTTTAGTGATGGTTACAATTAAGATGATTTGAACTAATGCTCTTAATTCTGATGGTTTGATTTTGATAGATTTGGAGCGCTTACAAAAGTCTCGCCAACTTTATCTTTGATATGTTCATGTATGTAATATAATTGCATATTTTAACAAAACAGACTAATTTACATGAACAAAACATGTGTCTTAATTAAGAAAAAGACTTTGCGCTATAAGTCCTCGATTCTGTTCAAGATCTAGTAGGAACAACAATGTTATACCTCTACAAAGTGTTGCGGCATCGCTCAGGTTTGTTTACTAGTCTCTTATATTGACGAATTATGCATACATGTGACTATTTGGACATGAGTGCCCTGACATGACTTATCCTAGGTTTCACCCTAAAATCCGAGGTGACCATGTGAGACCCACCTTTAAGGATAACTCTACCAAAAGTTCAGCAGAATCACCCCTAAAGATGGACTACACAAAGACCTGTAGAAAACACAACATATACTTCTAATTAAAAATCACCGGTATTCTTCTGGAGCCACTCTGCTCCCCAAATCATATCAACTCCATCCAAGTAAAAACAAGTCCAACACTTCCACAATAGTCAACTGAGTACGTGAAATTTAATATTTCTCCAAAAATACTAATACAACTCTCGATTTAAAAGCATAATCTCATAGGTTATCAGAGCAGGAGGGGAAAAAAATGAAATTCAATTTACAAGTAGATTAAATAAGTAACCTACAATATAGAATACAACAACAGCTAATGCTATGCCACGAATCCTACTACGCCGAACCAGCTAATCTGCAGACTAGACATTTGAAACTGAATGGCCCAAGGGAAAGTAATTAAAAACGTTAGCGTGAGTGGATGAAAATAAATAATTATAAATAAAACGAAAATAAGAATTTAATGCTTTCTCACTTTGAAAACGTTTATAAAAATTAATGATGCATGCAATTGTTTAAGAAAATATTTCAAAGAAAATAAATTTTGTGAAGACCACCGGCCCTTCTAGTTAAGTAGCAAAAGAAAACCGAGAATTTCAATAACTCGTAAGGCTGAACTAGTCCCACTGGTCAAATAGGAAAGTAAACTAAGGGGAAGAAAGAATCCACCATTCAAATAAATTGAAAACTCGTAAAATAGGGTCAGCCCCGCTGGTCAACTAAAATCGGACTAGCAGTAGTAGTCAAATAATAAGTAAAACAAAGGGAAGAAGTATTAGTCATACAAGTGAGCCTCCCAGGCTAATAAGTACTTACATACTGCGGTACCTTCATTCAAGCCACCGAGGCAGAAAAGAAACTAGGTTATCGTGATGCCGCCACTAAGGCAAACCACATCACCACAAAGGTGAAAAAGGCTTTGTGACTCCACCGCGAAGGTCGTAGTCACATTGTCTTGAAAGGCGGAAAGATATGCTAGCATGGTAATTTGATCACAACACGTATGACATAGTAAAATCATATGAAAATCGAAAATCAGTAAAACTTCCCCCAAATCTCGCAAACAGTGCATGAGTACAGTTGGGCTCGAAAAATCTCAAGTAATAACATGCTCATAACATAATAACAATTGTGAGATTAATGAATTTCATAAATAAGTGGATAAACAAGTTGTGGAAAATCATTTCCAAAAAGCTCAATATCATTTAAAACAAATAAGCAATAATAATAATAATTCTGAAAGTCATAATGGGAATCAAGTCAAATAATCAATTCTCAACCAATTCCAAAAATAATAATCGAAGATCAAATCAATAATCCCAACTCAATTCATAATCCGAAACCAAATCATTTGCTCAAATAAACAAAACATTGCTTACGAAAATCGTTACATGCATATCTATTTAAAACAAGTTGTTCACTTACAGTATAAAGCTAATGTGACCAAGCGTATGGGTCCTCATTGAGTGATGATACACAATTACAATTAGTAAACAATAATTCAAACATTAAATACGATTCTAAAACAAAACCCGAAAACCCTTCGGTGAACTAATTCATCAAACATCCGAAATCACATCGGATTCAACCTAAATGACAAGGGTTTCGCCAACTTATTATTTTAATATCCTAAGGAAAAACGAGGATGATCCAACGGTCGGATTTCCTCGAATCATAACCCGAAAATCAGAAATTTCAGAAATTCTGATCGATCCCAAAAGTTCACCAAACACCAAAAAAATCATATCAACATGTTCGTATGGCGAAGCTCAATCAAATGAGCCAAGGCAGAAGCCCAAAAACGGCCCCCCACGCACCACTGCGATCCCAAATTGGGTCTCAACACCGGTGACAAAATGTCCATTACAACATCCCTTAGGCTGTGTTTGTTTCGTGAGACTGGATGTGAAACTAGCTTATATAATAAAATTAGACTTATCCCAAATTAGGCACACATGAGGACTCAATTAGAGAAATTCTTAGGTAGGGCACCCCCACCACGTCACATTTACGACCATCCATTCGTAGCCTGACACGTGTGATTTTTTTTTTCCACGCCAGATTGCTGTGAAAAGGCTGCAAACTTTCAATCAAATTTCAATTCCTGCCAAGAGTTCTGCCTCGATTAGAATTCCTCGATATAATTGAATCTGGGAACAACAAACGCCACCCATTTTCTTCTTCTGCCTTCATGCTCTCCATCAGATCGAGATCTCCGAACGAAAGAGATCGCATGGAATCGCCTGGTAATCTTCAATCCTCAATCTATCGCTTTTAGTTGGTCATCCTTATATTTCATTCATTTCAATCTCAACATCTCGATTCTATATACGTGTTCGTAGAGGTTCTGCAAGGTCATACACTTCCTGCTTATATATTTCTCGAATCAGAAGCTGCTTCAATCTCACATGCAATTGTTCTAGCATTTGGTTGGGCTTTTTTTATCTACAGTTGAGATTGGTTGGGAGTTCATGGATCCCCCTTTAAGTAATAGTAACTGTTTGTTTATTGGGTTGATCCTAGGATTTGCAGACGAGATGAAGATTGCTATAAGAGTAGGATGTAAATGAATTTGATGCTAATATTTGTGACAATGACATTGCACACCACACCAGAATGTTTTTCATGTCTTATGAACACAATCCTTTTCCATATTCTTTGTCAATCTCTCACTCTAATTGACCAATTCAAAGCTGAGGTCTCTTTGTTCCTCTTTAAAATGCCAATATTGTCACTCTAGAAGCTTCGTTATTCTTAGAATATACCCCAAAGTATTTTGTTATTGACACGCCTCAGTATTAGGTTATGTCTTTCATTAGTGTCTTGTTAAGTTTCTTGATTATGGCGTTAGCTCCTCTGTTATGTAGAATCTCCAAATCACGCAAAAACAAGAAGCAGCAAAGCATTGTAAATGCTCAATAGCTGATGTTGTGAATGCACTTGCAAAGTTCACCTGGGCTAGCGAAGCACACAGCAAGATAGAAAAGTTAAAGGCAGAAGGGAAACCAATTCCAACAAACATTGGTGAGGTCTTATATCTTAAATTTTCCTTTCCTTCATGCATCCCAGGTTACTGAAAATCACAACACAGGGATGAACCTTACTAAGTTAGTATCTCTAAATTGGTGGAATTAGGAGTAGACATCTTCAGAATGTCTTATAACTTGCCTTTGCTGTTTTGTCATCTCTAGGGAACTTTATGATACAGTAGGATTGTGGTTAGTTTTTGGTTGAGATCTGGTTTCTATATCTCTCTGCAGTGCCTTTACTGGCTTGTTCTGGCAGCTGAGTTTAAATGTGTGCTTGTTTAGAAACCTGGAATTGCTTGCTCAATTGAATATATGGTTTATATAAACTTCAGCTCCTGATGGTTGCAGGTGGAACATTTTCCGTTTATTCATTACCCTGTTGATGCAAACATAAAGGCTATTTCTAACTCCAGCCATATCAGGTATGCATATCTATGATTGATAATGCTTATCTGTGAGATTTTAATAGAAGCATTTAACATATGCAGACTATAAGGGTGATATTTGATAGCAGAATGATGCATTGTAGTTGTTGTGCTTTTGTAGCATATTCTAGACAAATAGCAGGTAGTGTACTATGGTTTTGTAGCATATTCTAGGCATTGCTATATACAAGTGGGATAAAGGCAAATAGCAAGTAGGGTACTATGAAAGCCATGCCGATTTTTTCAATTGACTAATAAAGCTTATCTGTGTCAAGAACATGAGATTGAAGCTGTCAGGCCATGAAATGAATAATGCAGTGGCACCTCCAAGATGTACAGAGGATAGGTGAAGAGGGAGTCACAAGTAGAGACGCAATTGGGAGAGCAGAGTCTGGAGGGTTGACACAGAATAGTGTCAAAGTTGCAACATACCTATATAAACGTTTGCTTAGAAGAAAATTGAACATTTTCTACTACAATTGTTTGTTGTCAAAAGGTGGCAGGCTTTGAACAGTTTGTCACTTCCAATTTATATATTTTGAGCAGTTCAATGGTTGTATTTTTAAACGTTTATAAACTAGCAATACATTTTGTTAGTAAAAGATTAATTAGATCTTATTCTAGTAAATTCTAGCAATATCTATTGAATTTGACCAACAAGCAGTGTGTGTGGGAACCATTATACATTGGCCAAAGACTTGTATACAGTGGGATGAAATAGCTGTTAAAAACAAAAGCCATTGCAGCCAATGGAAAGTAGAACAGTAATTGCAACCCAGACATACTGTTCAGCAAAGCGCAACAATTGATGAAAATAGTCATATAAGTGGAGGGTGTTCCCTCAGTTGAAGCTGCACATATATAAACCCCAACATATATATACTTGCATCACAAAATAAGAAGTCAAAACTAGTTGACTTATATCATCAGTATCATTCAAGGGGGAACTGATATATTGTTCATCTTCTCCAAACCATATCTCACAGAGATTAAATTATATGTAGCACAAATGGGGGAAAAGTTTAATCAAAATTACTCCCAAACTTGTCTTCAAGTCTCACAAAAGAGATCCTCTTAGTACTGCATCATTTAAACCTACACAATATAACTTCACTAACTTATACATAATTGAGTTGCATGTCATCAACTTAAGAAGATAATATAAAAACACAACCTGACTTCACTGTGGTTGTTGTTTGAGTGTAGTATTTGTAGTTAGAGTTGTAGCTGGTGCAAGATTCAGACCTGTAGTTGAGTAAGTTGAATTCTACAAATATGAAACTCAGTTTAGTTTCATTATAGCAATTAAAATGTATGAATGTACAAAAATTTCAAAAATATATATATATATATACACACACACACACACCTGGTTTGAGAAAGGTATCTGACCATAGCTAAAACATGGATTGGGATGTCCAAAAGGCCAACTTAAAATTCCCTAAAACAGAAAATGACATGTAAGAGTACTCCCTCTGTAATACATAAAAACTCATACATGTAAAGTTTCAAAATGTATACCTGATTATAAAATGAGGTGTTAAGTACACCAAACTGATGATTAGATGTAGACACATGATTTGGAGCTTTTGGATCATTGTTTTCTTGGCTTTCTTGTTCCGCATCAATAAAAATTTCAGCTATATAAACTTTAGTCAAGAAGAAAAAAGCAGCTTAAGTAAACACACAATAACACAATGAGAATCATTAAATATATATATATATATACACACACACCTTTTGTTCTCTTCTTCCGTTGGTTTATCTCCCTCACGTCTTTGATTCTAGCATTTTTCATTCCCTTAGTCTTTGCACTTGGTGGATTCAAAACTTGTATCTCATTACTAGGAATGCCAGAGTCAGATTGGTCACCAAGTTTCTTCAAATTTTCCGACATGTAGATAGTGTCCTTATCTTTTTCAAGGCGCTTCATTGCATCTTTTAACAGATCCTTGACAATTTCAGTACCTGAACCGGTCAGTGAGGCTATGTCATACACACTATTTCCTTCATGCATCAATTCGCTAAGGCGCAACACTCTAGCAGATGTTGAATTCTCACTTGTTCCTCCACATGTATTATTGCTAACCACAATCCCTTTCTTTGCTTCTTTGGTCCACCTCTTCAAGATATACTGAGTGGGTAAAGTAGTGATATTATTCGTATCAAACACCTTCAAAGAATGACGACACAAGATTCCAAGCGACTCAAATGACTTACAATCACAATTAATGTTCAATGATGTAGAATTATATTCAATCTTGTGCACACTTTGACGACCGTCTTCAATGGCTTGATATATATAAACTCCATCCCTACTGGAAACTTCTTTTAGTCTAACTCCCATACAACTATAGAATTCTGTTTCAAAAAGTTGAAACATTTTGTTAGTATAAACCTTGGCTGCACTCCTTAACATTTTACTCCATACTTTTGGACGTGGTGCACCATTTTTGCAACGGTAGTCATCTTCCAACTCTGCTAAACGATTCTCTTCAATCTTTTTCTCATAGTGATGAACAAATTTAATGAGCTCCATTGTGTGTGTAGAGATTCCATGGAACACATTGTTCGTACTTTCACTCCTTTGAGTTGATCTAATCTTTGCTGAAAAAATATCCAGATTAAATGCTGGACACCACTTTTGTCTAAGTGAATACAACTTTGTAAGCCAAGTATGATCTCCAAGATTATATCTAGTAATCATGCTATCCCATGAAACTTGAAATTCAACTTCAGTACTACATCCATGTAAACAATGACTGAACTGTTTCTTGAACTCAGGATTTTCAATATAACTACCAATTCTCTTGCTGGCATTCTTGGCAATATGCCAAGTGCACAATCGATGACATGCATTTGGAAACACTATTTCAATTGCATTTGCCATTGCTTTATCTTCATCTGTGAAAACAGTTTTTGGTGCTTTGTTTCCCATCGACTCCAAAAATGACTCAAATAACCAAACAAAAGACTCTGTTGTCTCATCCAATAAAAAAGCACATCCAAACAAAACATTTCTCCAATGATGATTAACTCCAACTATAGGTGCACAGATCAGATTATACTTGTTCGTCCGAAATGTTGTATCAAAGCATATAACATCCCCAAAACAATCATAATCAAGCTTTGCTCTGCTATCCCTCCAAAAGAAATTCGTCATTCGGCTATATTGGTCCAATTGCATTGAGTAGAAAAAGTTAGGATCCTCACCTTGTTTGCGCTTAAAGTGATTCAGCAAACTCTGTGCATCACCTGCTTCCAACATTTCATTCTTTTTCCTTTGCAAGTAGTTATAGACGTCCTTCTTAGTGCACCCAACATTTTCCGGACCACCCACTTCATTTGCTATGTAGAAAAATGATTTCTTTGGTCCTATGCCGGCATCATACATAGAAGTAAAAATATTTCCACAAGCATCTGTTACTTTTCGCCCTGATCTCAAAAACTGCCTTTCTTCTAGCTTTGCAAGCTCATGGTTATGATCTGAATTGATCTGCGATACTGTCCATATTCCATCTTTCACTGTAAATGATATCATAGCTTTACAACCCACTCTTGTTTCTAACTTCCTGTGTTTGTTTGGTTGAAATACATCCTCGTCTATTGTAAACCCCTCCTTTGAACACAGAAATTCTCGTTGGCGGATTTTATTTGATGCATCTCTTCGAATATGTCCTTTACGAACGCTGAAACCCTTCCTCAAAGCATAGGTGTTATATATATTGTAAGCCTCATCATCAGAGTGTACTTGCATTCCCATTTTGAGTTCTTCTTCGTCTCCAATAGTTTCTTCCATTCCTTTACAAGCCAATTGAACTCTGTCAAACAACAAATATACAATGTAAGAAACAATTATAGCCTCATCCGGTCGAGTAACATATAAAGTTGAAAGCAATTTTTTTTTCTTTTAGCTCATTGAACGTAAAAGGCACACTTTTTATTGACAAGCTTAAGCAATGATCACTACGCCTAGAAAGTTGAAGAGAAGACTTCTCTATAGTGCATGAAGATTGGTTTATAAGGGACTCCTCTCTCTATATTGCATGAAGATTGGTTTATAAGGAACTCTTCTCCACGTAGCTTGCCTCTACACCACTTCCATGGCAAAACAATTGAAATACCCAGATTGAAACCCAACAAAAACCACCTCTCAAACCTCAAAATGATTTCAATTCCAATAAAACCCACCTCCAAAACCTCACAATTTCCAGAATCCTGACTAAAACCAACCTATCTCCTCTCCACCCCATTCACACGAAACACTCACAAGAAAGAAAAGACTGACGAAGACAAGAAGTACAAAAATTCAACAAGAACTAAAAAGAGAATACCTTACTGATGAGAATGAACTAACAGGTCGAGCTGTGTTTATTTTGGTGAATCTGGAATGGAATGGAAATGATGATGGACTGGGTGAGAGAACAGAGGCCTCGTTTGTTGTTCCCAGATTCAACTATATCGAGAAATTCTAATGGAGGCAAAACTCTTGACGGGAATTGAAATTTGATTGAAAGTTTGGAGCCCTTTTCGCAGCAATTTGACGTGGAAAAAAAAATCACACGTGTCGGGGTACGAATGGATGGTCGTAAATGTGACGTGGTGGGGGTGCTCTACCTAAGAATTTCTCCTCAATTAAATGAGATAAGAGAGTCCCTCATCAGCTCCCGACCTTCTTACATAGAACCCCCCAAACTCACTAGATTGTAGAAGGAAGGGCTTCAACAACGCTCATTAGTCTCTCAATCCCTTTCGCGCACTTCAGCCTCATCTCTCCACTCTCGATCACTCTTCATCCTTCTTGAACTACTCATCCAGGTTCAATTTCTTCTCTCTCATGCTCCTTTTCCTTTGATTCTAATTCCATCTTCCCTTCGACCCCGTCTAGCTTCTTCTTCTGGTGTATCTACCGTGATTTGTTAAATTAAAGACTATGGATTGATTTTCTATTAACAATGGTTTATGGGTTGTAACAATTGGTGTCTGGGTAGCTTGATTTGCTAAGAATTGATCAATTTCAAGACTGGGGTTTTTTTCTTCTTTTAACAACGTCTGTTTTTTTTATCATAGAATTAATGTTTCTGGATTTGGATAGTTTGATCATAGATTTAATATTGTTTTTGGTATAGGAGTCTGCTAGAGGTGCAGTTGAGATTGCTGGGAAATATTTTCCAGGAGTAGAATGCAAATGGGGTTATCAGGGTCTTGAGGAAATTATTGCAGATAGTTCAATTATTGGTGTTGCTGTGGTTTTAGCTGGCCAAGCTCAGGTATAGCTAATACTAAAGCTTGCTTCTTTTTTTATTGAATCATAGAAACAAAAGCTTGGTAGTAGAAATTTGTAGTCATTTTAGCGTTTTGCGTGTAAGAGGATCTTATTCGGATGAGTGGATTACAGGAATAATATAATGTGTGTGAAGTAATGGTCTCTTAGTCTTAAGTGTTTGATTATACCCTACGAGCAAAATGTAGAACTAAGTTTTATATGGTTGTTGATCCAAACTATAGTATTACCGCTTGTCCTCATTTTCATCCATTTTCTTTTTTTGAGAATACATTTTCATCCAAATTATAACTCTGACGAAATGAAAAAAGGAAAACATAATGAACTAACTATATAGACATGAAGATGTATTCAAGTATGTGAGATACACCCTTTCGGATATGTTTTTAGCATACCGTGTAGCTGTATAGATGTGAAGATGTAATCAAGTATGTGATATTAACCAACTCATGCAAATTGATTTTTCACTTAAGCTTCTCAAAGTAGGGAAGAATGTCCTTCAAGGTTAGTCCTAGTCTCTAAACAATTGTATAGTTGGATTGTCAGAATGATGCAATTCTATTTGTGAGATTGATAGTTATGTTAAAGGATTTGTAAAGCAATCTCCATCTCCAATCAACCCCTAGGCTGCTGCCTTCTTTTTTATTTGATAGAAAGCTTACATGTTATGGTGCTATAATAAATCATTTGTACGTTTCATCGACTACAGTGGACTAAATCTTTCCTTCTGCTTGTCATTGCTGTACCTATTCACTATTGCTTGGCCAACTTGATGGAATTGAAGAGAAACCAGTAGCAGCTAGTAAGTAGGATACAGTTTACTTTTATGTGTTATAACTATCTTTCAATTTATTTTATGACATCTTAATTTAGAAAATGTTGGTTATTTGTTATGTTATTACTTTTACATGTTATTCTGTTTATTCTGTTATGCAGCTACAAGTGAATTGGAAACTGCAATGTCAAGTTATAAATCTATTGTTGCTAATACCCCCAATAAACCAATTTAGGCTGTAGCAGAAAATTATCGATTTGAACATGCTTTTGTTGAGGTACTTTTTCTCCATTATTAATAAGGCTTAACAATGTTTAACTTTTGACTGCAAGACCCTCTGTGTCGTTTTCACAGGGCAAGAAACTAATGACTGAAATTGGATATGTGATGAGCATCCAGGTTATTGTTGAAGGATCAATGAACAATCCCAACCCTTACTTCTCAAGCTCTTGGAAGCGAGACTTTAATGTATGTACTCGATATAGCTGATAACTATGAAGTTTCTCCGTTCTTCATTAGAAACCATCACCTGCTCAATGCATTGGTTCTGACTAGGGGTGGAAGTTTCTTGCAATAAACAACTTAAAATCAACATGACTGTTTAACCAGTATTCCACCCCTAGTCAAAGACTTGTGACTAATGAGATACACCTATCGCTCAATCCATGCAAGAGTTGCTGCACTGGCTTATATTGGACAAGCTCATTCTTTTGCTAGATTAACATTCATCGTTGTAATTGCTAGGTGGAACTTTATTAGCATGTGGAGTGTTAAATCAATGTATCTCAGGCTGTGTTGTATTAATAGGTGGACTTGTCAATGTGTAAAAACTAACTACAAGTATGCATATTGTGGTTGCTCTTCTCAATCTATGATTATTTTTGGATTAAATACTGTTTATTCCTTATACTTTTGCTTGAAAAATACTTCAGTCCCTGACCTTCTAATTTCACACGTTTAGTCTCTGTACTTCAAAATTTCAGACCAATAGGTCTTTGCCGTCTAAAAGTCGCGGTGAAATGTCTATTATGCCTTCAGTTTTTTTTCAATTAATTAATTATTTATTTTATTTTTTTTGGAAAAGGATTTTTTTCCCTTTCTTTCTTTCTGTTCGAAAAAAAAGAATAAATAAAATAAAGAAAAAAGAATTAAAAAAATAGAGAAATGAATAAATTTATTATAAAAAAAAAACTGAGGGCATAATAGACATTTCACCGCGACTTTTAGACGGTAAAGACCTATTGATTTGAAATTTTGAAGTACAAGGACTAAACGTGTGAAATTAGAAGGTCAGGAACTGAAGTGTTTTATGGTGAAAAGCTCAAGAACTGAACAATATTTAACCCATTATTTTTCTATATGTGAACTTTGCCAAAAAACAAGCTAGAAACATTTTCAAACACTTTTGTGATTGCCATCTTGCTAAGAATTGTCTTCAGCTTTCACCTTCCAATTTTCTTTTCTTCTCACAAACTCAAAAAATCGTTCACGTTTCTGCAAATTACCAACTTTTAGTCCAATACACAAACAAACATGAGATAAGACTATTTTGACTATTCTGCTCTTTAGTCCTAAGCAATACCAAACATGGGTCATGTGTTAACATAGCATATCCCAGGCTAGAAGAGTCTTAGACTATCATAGGAAATATAATGGGGGATAATAGTCCCCCGTGACAAACACAGCCTAAAAACTTTTACAACTACCACAAAGTCCAATTTCAAGTCTAGAAGCTGGAAATTAACTTGAAAGCTACGGAAGTCACTAAACTTCAAGCTTTCGATTCTTTCTCCTCTCTTCAAATCACTTCAAGCCATTTGGAGGGTCTAATAAGCAGTTCATGCTCTCCAAAACCCAACTTGTCTCACCCGAAATGGTGGCCTGAAAACTAGTTTCGACTACGCCACTGAAACAGATTTATTGCAAGGTTTCCTAGCTTACTGCTCCTTCCACAGCATGATTAGCTCCTTACCACCACCACAAATCAACAGAGGAAGGGAAGGGGTTTTGAACGACACCAGTGGCGTTTGGATTGGTCATCGGACGATGGAATTTCGACCGGTTTTCTGTCTTGAGTTAGGTTGGCTGCGCGGGTCAGCATGGAGAGAAAAGGGTTAGTGTCTTGGCCCAAAAATAGAAGCTTTCCTTTTTCATCTTGCTATTTATAGAAACTTCCTAGAACAGTAACTTTGGCTTTTCAGACTGTAACTTTCATTCGAACTCCGATTTTTAAGTGCTGTGTGTCCACAAACTTAGCTTAACGTGTTCTACAACTTTCGTGAAGAAAATTTTCTCAAATGACGAACGAAATGAAGAGTCATCTTTTGAAGCCCCTAAAAGTATTGAAACGAAGTTAAAAGTGAACTTACTTATCTTTTACTATCCGATTGACCAGTAAACCAATAAATTAAAGTATGAGATGTAACATGCCCAGATTTCAAATTGTATCTACTGGTGGAGCTACAACGAACAAAGGTGAAGTAATATTGTGTCTAAGTATTTTATTCTTCATTAATTTCAAGTGAAATCAGAGCTTTAAATCCCAATATTTTATTTACCTATTTCTAATTTTTTTAAGTATTTTTCAAATATCTGCCGTTGGATCTCTAAATATATATATATATATATATATATCTGTATGTGTGGGTGTGTGTGTTAATATATTCAAGCATCTGTGTGTGTGTGTGTGTGAATATATTCAAGCTAGCCACAAATTCTTAGTTTTCTTTTGTCTTTAGGGTTAGCCCAAGTGAGAAAGAGAGGTGGGGGGATGTAGTAATAGAAATTGGATTAGGATGCTATAATGGAAAGGGTTTAATTATCCACGACAAAAAAAATTCTAATTTTTACACTCATTATTAATACGCCTATGCATTTCCGTTCATATCTCCTTTTTGATATATCAACATAGCAATCAAGACCTATGCTTATCTCTAGAATCTTTCCATCCACCCTTCCTCACTTTTTCCAAAGTACAAAATCTTCTCTCGCTTTTTTTTTTGATTCATAATTTTTTTCTCTACTCTCTTATTTTCTCCAATTGATACCAAAAGTTTAGTTATACATATGAATTGCTAAAGACTAGGTGTGAAGAGAGAAATGTGAAGGTAATTTTGAAAAATGTTGATCGTAATATCTAATTGACTATGTTATTGTGAGAATATGAACCATGCTTATATTAAAATTTTATAGATTTTTAAATTCTCTTAATCTAGACTTGATGAGCTGCATAGTAGGGCACAAGCTATGTTTCTTTATTACGTTGTAGACATGTTGCACTCTCTGGATATAGACTTAAAGAGTTACAATAAAATTATAAAAGGTTTTAGGTTATCTTGCAAAGAAACTAATATATTGGGAATATAGTATTCTTTTTAACTTTTGCACGAGCACTCGTATATTTTAGGATCGATTTTAGACCTGAATTTAGATGTTGAATCCCAGGGTGAGTCCTAAATTAGTGAGTTATAAGCTTAAGACATTGGATCTGAGCCTCAAATGTAGTTTTAATACTCTACTTTTAAAATTTCCAAGTTTGGATCCCAAAGCAAGAGCGTTTGTTCCTCATCTAGAAGCTTAAATACCTATCCTTAAACCTATCCCTCACTGAAAAAAATATAATTTAATTAATGTTTTGTAGTCTGAAACAACTCAAGGTATGAAACTTGTTTTAGACTCATACTCTTATCCTACAAATTGAGGAAAAAGTTTAGGTGAGTATGCATAAACACCAAGAAAAAAATCACAAATAGTTCCTGAACTCTAAGCCAATCGTCAATTTGGTACCTTAAGTTTGTAAACAATCACTTTATTGCCTCAGCTTATCTTTGTCCATGATTGAATGGGTGGTTATTCAAAGTTAGTAATTGGCTAACAGATTTCGTCTCAAACTAATATTTTTTCTTTTGCAATAGTCTAAATCAGAGCTCAAGAACATTTCTCATTTCGAGAAAAGGTGTGGGAGGAAAATGACATATGGAATACTGACCACACCGAGGAATACTGACCACACCGAGGGATAGACCATGAACCACAATGTTTTTATTTTAGCCAATAGCCTATTTCCATGCAGGTAATGCGCCTAAGTCCTTTATAGATCGAGTCAAGGAAGAATTCTACTTAAAATTTTTGGTATCTTGTCTAAGTGTTAAGACACACTTGTTCCCTCTTACATTTTTTTTCTTATGACTACTACTTATCTATCTGAAAAGTTATTGAGGTCCCTAGGACTCAATCTAATTGAAACAAGGGGTGAGCCCTCAAACAAAGCAAAGGCTCAAAATCATATTTCTTCATTCTTTCTAATTCATTCACTTTAAGGCTGGTTCTAAACGTCGTAAGATCTGGATTAAGATGTAGTAAATTATATCTGATTGTACGAGGTTCCGTCGAATGCTTCTATCACTAAGCAAAGATATAGTGTGAATAGGAGTTCCCATCCCACCATTTTACCTTCATGGCATGTTTACATGGAATAGAAAAAAATCATGAATCGGAGACAACTGGAATGGGAGTAGGACGGAATCGGTATGAGAATATTTCATTTCCATCAAGATGTTTACATACCATATGGAATCGGAATATGAATACACTCGATTACAATTGATGTTGTTTGCTAATGTTCATGAATCAAAATTAAAGCTAGTTCGATTACTAAAATACCTCTACAAAAATAAATGTTCATTAAACAGGTATATATATTATGCGTAATTAAATATGGGCTTATGGAAAATATGTAAGGCTATTTTGGGTTAAAAAAAATGCATTCCTGAAGCTTTGATTTATAAACCCATACCCGCCTTGGGTATCAAACTCCGGGTTATTCAGGAATCGATTCCTGATAATGAGGTGAGACCCACACCTATTACAATACTTATATAAGTTAGTAAACGTAGGAAAACTCATATACTAAAATCATTCCCTTCATTTTCATTCTCATTCCAAGTAAGTAAATGTACCATCAAATCACTAGCAAAGGAAAAGAAAAATAAAGGATAACATAAATTGAGGCTATCCAAAGAAAAAAAAAACACTAGTTGAAGAAGATGATGGAAAGATTGAGACTGGCTGGTTTACATCGATGGCATGATGTTGGTTATATTTATGAGATGAAGATGAGGTTGTCGGGAGAGAGAAAGGAAGGAGAAGAAAATAAGGGGTCAGCTTTGAAAATGAGGAAACGATGGAGACACCACTAAAAAATAATGCACTTGGTAATCACATGAGTTTATTTAATGTCATAGTAAACGGGTATAAAAAGTGTTCAAAAAACTTGAGTTAAGGCATCGAAATTTTAGTTCACCAACTTGAGATATCAAAGTGTTGAACGACTTAAAACTTGGGGTACAGTTTATGACTTTAGCGTTAACCACTAAGATAATGTGCAACACCAATTACGATTACGAAAACTAAAACTTTCAATTATTGCATTTCATCAAAACTACATAGATACCCTCATTTCTTCTAATAATTGGCATGCATGTTGGATAATTCTGTTCATATGGTCAATTATTTTTTACTCAATTGTGCTAAACTACTATTGTTTTGAATTCAAGGGTAAAGACAATGAGACACTTCTATTTGTTTTTTTTTTTTTTTTTTGCATCATTCTTTCCCGCTAGATATAAATCTCAAATGAGTTGAACAAAATTGAGTAAGAAACCATTTGAGCCCCTTAACATAAGTCATGTGTTAGGATGCAATTGAACAATTATATCACTAGACTCTAGCATAGTCACCAACACAGAGGGAACACAATTGCTACGTAGTTTTTCATTAAACTTAATTCTCATGGGCCTCCTAAAATGCGCCCAAAGAAAAAGAAAACAATGAGAGAGAGTTTCTTTCCTGGCCTAATGCAATCGATGATCTTGTTAATACTTCTCAGTTAGGGAGAGGATGTGAATAAAGTGCGCGCCTTTTTGCTTGGATCTGCCCCTTACTTTCTATCAGGGGTTTATTACTACATAGGAAAGAAGATAGAGTAATTTGTGGCAATTACAAATCCAACTAAAGTCATCGGGAGAATGATTGGATTTAAGCTCGGTGACAGTGTTGGGACTTGTTACGGTGATGTTGTATTGTAATTCGGTTTCCTAGCGTTTGGATCGAGATGGTCTTGGTGTGTCACTATTTGTATCGAAGACCTAATGTTAGATCAGATCTCCGATCGGGTTTTTGCTGCTTGTCCCAAGGGTTTGTTTGCAGCTTGGTGCGGTGAGTCCACCTATCTAATGGTGGTGACCTCAATTTGTAACTGGCCGGCTGTAGGTTGGAGGAGGGTAGGAAATGGTTTTGCAATGCGTTTTTTATGGTAGCAGTTAGACCTCGTTTGGTTCGCAAAATTGAAACATCAGGAAAAGAAATTTAACTATTTCTTTTGTTTGAGATGTAAAAAGAAAGGAAACACTTTCCTGAACGAAGGAAAATAAGAGGGAAAATGGTTTCTTCCATAGCTCCAAGGATTCATTTTCCTCTATTCTTTCCTTGCATTTATTACTCACATCACATTTTTTTATTGCATGAATTACAAACTTTTTAAAAACTTTCCTTATGTTATCAAACATAGAAATAAAAAGCCACAATAGGTGGTCGAGTTAGTAAGAGCCTCCAGGTGTGGAACCCCCACACTCGGATTCGAATCCTGCTGACGTCTATTAGAATTTAAATCTTAATCTATTCATGGTGGTTAGGGGGAGGAAATATTTTGACATGATCTCCGCGCATGGATTAGTCTCTGGGCCTCGGAAGCCTTTGAGGATATTGTGTGATCTCAATAAAAAGGAAAAAAAAAAACACTGGAATGAATAATTTATGGGAAATGTAATTTCCCATCCTATGAGAATGACAAATGAATTATTTTTCTTTCCACGAACCAAACGAGGCCTTAGTGGAATCTAATATGGGCTACATATATGAGGCATTTTTCTGGGCCTGTTGTTTAGATTTGGGCCTAGTCGTAATGTGTCGTATCTCTGGGGTCGAGTTATTGACTCACTATAATACACCGTTGATCGAATGATAACGTTTTTCACTCGCATCTATCACGTGTATTCCTTGTTCAGAAGACAGAGTTGACTAGTATATATGCACATTTTTTACGGGTACAGAGCCATTAATCGGTTGGTATGCCGACACTTCTGTACCAACGATATTAACACTTTATAGGATTAAGAGTCACCTTGGTCAACATGATTACTTTTTTTGGCTCAGGATGAACCGGAAAATAAGTAGCTCCATTAGTGTCCATTTGGCTTCAAAAGTTATGTTGACAGCAGAGTTTTTCATTTTTTATTTTTTTAAAAATATCAATGGACTATTAATTAGGGCCATTTGCATTAAGTAACATATTTATGAAAATGTCGCTAGAGTAAAAAAACACAAATCATTCTCTCTCCTCTTCGGCAAAATCTGAAGAGATTTTCGGCAATTTCCAGCAGTTCACAAAAGCTACTCTCATCAACAACAAAAGTTATTCCGATGAGATTCCCGACAGTCTCCAGCGTAGTCACAAAAGTTACTGTCACAAATACCGAAAGCTATTCTCACCCACCATAAAAGTTACTGTCACCAATAATAGAAAGCTACTCTCACCGACACTCGAAAGCTACTCTCACTAACACTCGAAAGCTGCTCTCACAAACACCAAAAGCTACTACCAAGTATAATAAAAACTACTCAGAGAGACTGAGAAAGCTATTCCAAAAGACTAACAAAGCTACTTCCAACGACTGAGAAATGGTATTACTAACAATACAAAAGCTATTTTAAAACATCAAAACAACTATAAATTTACAACTTCATTTTAAGTTCACTCATTCTTCTTCAGAACTATAGTTATTCACCAACAATAAAAAGTTATGTACATTAATTATGTTAAATATAAACTAGATTCAGATTATATAAGCCATTTCATTGAAAATATAACCAATATCCAACAATTGAAATATCTTCAATCTGTCATCAACACCAAAAGCTACTCTCACCAACACTAAAAGTGACTTCATTCTACATTCCTTATCTAGCATTTTCTTGTATCTCAATTTACTTTCTCGTTTTTTCACTTTTACTTCCCGCATCATGTATGCGCCTTCAGAGTTTTTCAAAACGGCAAGAATGAATAATCAGAAAAAACTTTAGACAATAAAAAAGAACTCCAACGATCTCAAAAGCTAATGTCAAAAATGTTGTCGAAATATAAAACATACTCTCAAAGACTCAGAAAGGTACTACAAGCATATATAAAACAAATGCCAACGACTGAGAAAGCTATTACCAAGCGTAACAAAAGCTACTCCCAGAGACTGAAAAAGTTATTTTTAGAGACTAAAAAGCTACTCCCAACGACTGAGAAAGCTATTACCAAGCAGAACAAAAGTTACTCCTAGATGTTGAAAAAACTACTCCCAAATATTAACGAAGCTATTCTCAACGACTAGAAAAGCTACTACCAAGCATAACAAAAGCTAAGCTCTAAAAGACTAAAAAAGCTATTCCTAAAGACAAAGAAAACTATTTTCAAGCAATACAAAAACTACTCCATCAAAATGACTATAAATTTACAATGTCAAACGCATTTTAGCCAAACATAGCTCCAATTAGTCATAAATGGATAAACAAATAAATTAGAGTTTATTAACTTCATTAGTGGAAATTAAGTTTACCAAGAATACATCAAGCTCTTGTGTTTCAAATTGGAGTACTTCACATTCGAGTGCATTACCCATCTCTTCTGCCACTTTCCTCCTTCAACAGTACCATAAGGCTATTAAAATCTGGAAATGTCATTCCCATATTTTTGAAATTCAGTCTCCGGAGACTCTAAACTACAGTTATCTGATTCTCCAGTACCTTCTCTTTTTTAAGACTATTGGCATCCTGCTACAGGTCACCACAAACCAAAATAAGATCTAAATTACTCCACACATAAAAGTTCAACAACTAGATAACAAGTACTTTGGAGTACTTAGAGAGGTAATTAACTAGAGAGCCAATAAACACAACTACTTAACACATGAGTTTAGTTTCATAATTCATAATCTTGCATCAACTTTACCATCAAATGTATATACAGATTGAAAATATGGGTACATAAACCTATAATGTATACTTGAGAAATTCATGACAAATCTCGATTGAAATTACGAGTTTGATAATTACTAATACATGATATGTTGGATATCAAATCCTTTAAAAACCAAAAGGAAGGAAAAAAAAAAGAAGAGAAGAAGAAGAAGAAGAAGAAGAAGCATAACCAATACTATAATCTTTCATCCAAAACTCAATTCCAAGATTAAAGCCACTATGAACAATCACCCAATTTATAATCCAATAAGCCAAATATCTACTCTGATACAGTGAATTATCTTTAAAACACGAAGCGTACCGCTTCCAGAGTAGCTCCGATTCGTCTCCGAATCAGTAGCCTCGAGCTCTACAACGTCGACAGTAAGGTTCTGAGGAAGAACGTCAGAGAAGAACTTGAAGAGTGCAGCGTTGATTGACAACTATTCGATTTAGAGCTAGACTTGAAGGACGGAACCATGGAGGGAGTCATCGAGGAGCTTAAGATGGAGACGTGGCGACAAGACCCGACCCAAAATTTCACCCTGAAATTCCAGGTGGCAATGCGGGGTCCACTTTTTGAGAAAGTTCAACAGAATTTTCCCTGAAAATGGACAACCCTACCTGAAAATAAGTAAAACCACACTTCTAAGCAATCTCCTTATACTCCTGGAGCCATCATGCTCCCAAAATACCAACAACTTCATTTTCACATTTAGCAAAAATTCATAGGTTATCAGAGCAATTCTAAAACAAACGAAAAGATGATAAAGGATATATAGATCCTACAATGCAGAAGCAATCAATGACAACTATGCCTCGTCTCCATGTACGCCCGACCTCTACTAATCTTGTCTGCAAACTGAGTATTTGAAACCAAAGAGCCCAGGGGAAAAATAATTTAAAAGCATGTTAGAGTGAGTGGACAAAAATAAATGTTTCACAAATATTTGAAGTAAAAAGAAATAATACTTTTCCCTCAAGTATTTCTTTTAAAGTCTCATGCATGCAATTTTTATAAAATAATCGTTTGAACTAATTTATACAACACTTTTGCAATTTAGTTAATAAAGTTCGAAACTCCAACAAAACGTGTCAGTCTTGCTGACCAATAAATAATCAAACTAGCACCGCTAGCCAAAAAAATATCGAAATATAATATGGGGAAGATAATTTACCATATAGGTGAGCCTTTCAGGCTCGAGTGATAGCCCTCTAGGTTAAAGTACTCCCATACTCCCGTTATATACCCTTACACCACTAAGTGTAGCGATCAAGATACTGGGCTTTCGCATTACTGTCATAAAGACAATAACCAGCGCCACAAAGCGAATGGGCTTCAGTGACCCAATCACCTCGTCACACAGGCGGACTCAATGCTAGCATGATAAATAATCACCCAACGTATGGCATAAGAAATCCGAAAACCAATAAATCCATAAAGCTTCTCCAAATCTCGCAAATGAATTTCCAATGACGTGCCCCACATGCCAAGATAATCTGAAAGTCAAAACAATTCATAAGCAGCGAGATATATGTATAATATCTCGTCAAAAGTCTCATTTCCAAATATCCTCCAAAATCTCAAATCAGGTGAATATAAATATTATGTAACATTCTCGAATTAACTTCAAAAAGTAATTCTTCCCAAATCAACAACTCACAAAAATCAAATAATAATATAATATATATATCAGAGATAATCGTTGAAAGCTCAATGTCCAAGAAATAGTAACACAAATCCATTTCTCAAATCATAATTGAGATAAAGCATAATAAATCTCCCAAAATTAAACCATATTCTCGAAAGTAAATTATAAATCCAAGTCCGAGCATAACAATTTCATATCCGAAACTCATATGAAAATAAATCAATGTCAAAATTATAATCATAAGCAAAATATTATGCTTGAAAATAATTAAATAAATCAACAATTTGGGGAAAATAATTGCATGCATCATTATTTAAAATAAAAGTCCGCTCATAGTATATGACTATGCTTGCTGTTTATTCGAAGTTTCCTCAAATGGAGGTTTCTCACGTCCTGTACAAAAATAATCGCACATAAACAAAATAATTACAGGATGGAAATTAACTTTACGATAATTAAAACGAATTTCTAATCGTCTCCTTTAATCTCTACTCCTTAAATTCTCCTCAGATTTAATCCAAATTTTACCAACAAATTCTATTCGTCGAATTACAAATTCTAACATGAATTCCAAAGTAATCCGACGGTCGGATTATCGTAAATCGATAATCGAAACTCTTAATTTTTGAAATTCATAATCGATTCAAAACTCCTCTAATCTTCACGAACCTTCACATATAAGCTCTACAATATCTATGTGATTTAACGAACTAAAAAAAATAGAACTTAAATAACTGTTCATACGCCGCACTATTCACCGTCGCACTATACAGTGGCCAACTCCTCCTCCGGCCAACAAATTTCATCGACAGTATCATCTCAACATTTCCAGTAACTTTCTCAACTGTGACAAAGTCAGAAAATACCTTGAAGTGGCCGAACAATTAAGCACTCTGAAGTACAGTGAAATTTTCCAATTATGCTTTCTTCCTCCACGCTTCAATCTGGGTTATGAAACTTGGCGAGCATGAAGAGTGGCTCAAGGCGCTTCTAATGGACCTGAGTTTATAACTGGAGGTGGCTGGAAATCGGCGTAGACCAATTTGCTACAGTAAAAAATGTTGGCTTCAGTACTGAATCTCCGACGCACAACGCCGTTTTGCGACTGGATCTCCAATGCACGAACTGGATCTCTGACTCTCTCCTCTTCCTCTCAACTCCACCTACCACGTGTTACGACCTGAACCTAAATTTAGACTTACCGGTATTTTGGACGATAAACGAGAGTTATTTTAATTTTCGACTCCGTTTTGACTGTTTAGAGGCCCTAAAAGGTGACTTTTTGTTCAGGTCAAAATTCGAGAAAACATTTTTCATGAAAGTCATAGAGGACGTTAAACCAAGTGTGTGCATACTTGGTTCGTAAAAATCAGATTTCATATGTGAAAGTTATAAGCGAAATATAAAAGTTATTGTTCATGATATATTGGTATAAATTTAAAAAATTACTGTGGCCGGGCAACTTTTCTTTCTTTCCTCTCTCCTTTTCCCATGCTCTCTCTATCTCTCTTCTGCAACTCTCTCTTTCTCCATCTCCAGGCCACCAAATGGCAAGCTGCGGGTATCGATAGATTCGTCTCCTCCTTAACACGCATGTGGGAGTTGTTTACTTCGATTTGGCCGAAAATGTGGATCTCGATCTTCCTTTGCCATGATTGATCATTCAGAACTGCTATAAAAATCAAGTTTTTTAGGAGCCCATCACCACTAGGTCTCGAGGTATTTGCTTCCCAGGTTCAACTGATAACTGCCTTAAGCCGAGCCCTACATGGATGAATTCGAGCCAACTTTCGTACCCACTTAGCATTAGGTCTTCACAGATATGACCACCGATCAATTTGCTTCTCATTATTCAATCTATTCCTGAGAGAAAAAAACCGGGTGATGAAAGTTTTGGGGTAAGACGCTTTGCCTGATTGATTGGTCGCCGTATAAGATTGGTACCTTGCGGCCATTTGCATATGGCTTAGGAGGGAGACCATAGCCGCTGCCATAACTGGAATACAGAGCTCCGTGAGCTAGGGTTTGGGGCAGAGTCAAAACATGGTTTCCATCTCTAATCTCTATATTTGTTATCATTTATACCACTTGTAAGTCACCCGTATTTAAAATAATTATTTCTAAATTGAGTTATTTTATTTTTTACCGTTAGATTTACATCCAGCGGTGGTTGAACATGATTTTCTTGTTAAATTACTGCTAAGTAAACATTACGGTGGATAAAGGAAAAAAAAAAAAAAAAGGTAGCACAACTAGTCATTAACAATTTCTAACCCGAGTGATCAAAAAAAATTAAGACCTCCTTATTTATTATTTAGACCTCTTCTCGTATTTTTGCCCACATAATTTTCAATTTAAACCTTTTTTTTTTTTCCTTTTCTCCTTCCCATTTAGGATGCGATTATGTACGGAGATCACTTCTAGTAACTTACCTCTCTCTCCCATTCTCTCTATTTATGTCGATGTTGATGAGGCTGGGAGGAGAAAATAGGTACACTCTAAGAAAAACAAGATGGGGTCATGCACCCAATGAAAACTAACTTCAAGATAACCAAAAGCACTAACTATGAATTGTGAAAATCAATTATAAGGTAGTAGCAGTAGCTTCATCGATTAGCAACCAAAAAGACATTGATTCTGAACCTTCTTTACCTATAAACCATAAGGAAAATATAAAATACATAACGAAACATCAAGATATCTTGTTTTCATTATCTTCTAGTGGGTTGTTACCTATGTTAGGAAAAGTAATAGAATGGAAGTAGGGTCGTCAACGGTCCATTCATTGCGGGATTGAGCCGGACCGGGTCAGGCCTTGTTATATTTTTAAATAATGACGGGTCAGGCCGGGCCGGATTTTATTAAAAATCGAAGGATCCAAACCCGTCCATATAAAGCGGGCTTTTTCGGGCCGGGCCGGGCTTGGCCTTGCTGGCTTTATTTATAAATAAATATTTAAAGACGTAAATATTTTTTTTTTAATCAAGCTTTGGAAATTCATTGGATAATGATCAAATACAACCAAAGATAACAGATCTATATTGTACCAAAAAAATCTATATTTATATATAGATACTAATTTATTGATAAATAAATTTTTAAAGACACTAATTTTTTATAAATCTATATTTATACATCATACACTCCAAAGAGCAACATATAGCAATTCAAAGAAAATGAGAAAACCGACCGTTGGATGTGATTATTATAATAAATTATACGTGTGTTTAAAAATTTAGTCAATTTCACCGTAGTTTTGAACCCGATCGGATTAGTCAACCGTAGTCAATTGCATGTTTTCTTGGTTGACCGATGACGTGATGACCGTAAAATTTGCTTTTTTTTCACATCACGTTTGTAAATATTTCATCGATGGATGTGCGTGGACATAAGATAAAAATTTCAATTTTAATTACAAATACATTGGCCAATACCAATTTGCCTCTTAAAGTTGTATGACTTTTACATTGCATTTAAATTGTTGAGGTTCATTCTAAAGCAAATATGAAGTGGAAAATGAATTTGAAAAAACCAACCGTTTGATGGAGAGATTGTAATATTTTATGGTGGTTGTAAAAAATCCAGCGAATTTGGTTTTCGTTTCGAATTCGATCAACTAGGTCAAACCTAGTTACTCTTGTAAACCTATATTTATATATCACACACTCCAAAGAGCAACCTCTATCAATTCAAAGAGAATGGGAAAACCGAACGTTGGATGTGATTATTACAATAAATTATGAGTGTAGTTAAAAAATTAGGCAATTTAACCATAGTTTCGAACCCGATCGGATTGATCAACTGTAGTCACTTGCATGTTTTCTTGGTTGACCGATGGCGTGATGATCGCAAAATTTGCTTATCTTTACATAACGTTTGTAAAAATTTCATCGATGGATGTGCGTAGATATAAGATACAAATTTCAATTTTAATTACAAATACATTGACCTATACCAATTTGCCTCTTAAAGTTGTCTGACTTATATATTACATTTAAATTATTGAGGTTCATTCTAAAGCAACCATGAAGTGGAAAATGAATTTGGAAAAACCAACCGTTTTATAGAGAGATTGTAATATTTTATGGTGGTTGTAAAAAATAAAGCCAATTTTGTTCTCGTTTCGAATTCGATCATCTAGGTCAAACCTAGTTACTCTTATAAACCTATATTTATATATCACACACTCCAAAGAGCAACCTCTATCAATTCAAAGAAAATGGGAAAACCGGCCGTTGGTTGTGATTATTACAATAAATTATGAGTGTAGTTAAAAATTTAGTCAATTTCACTATAGTTTCAAACCCGATCGGATTGGTCAACCGTAGTCGCTTGTCTGCTTTCTTGATTGACCGGTGGCGTGATGATCACAAAACTTGTTTATTTTTTTACATCACGTTTGTAAATATTTCATCGATGGATGTGCGTGGACATAAGATAAAAATTTCAATTTTAATTACAAATACATTTGTCTATATCAATTTGTCTCTTTTAAAGTTGTATGACTTATAGATTACATTTAAATTGTTGAGCTTCATTCTAAAGCAACCATGAAGTGAAAAAATAATTTGGAAAAACCAACCGTTTGATAGAGAGATTGTAATATTTTATGGTGGTTGTAAAAAATTAAACCAATTTGGTTCTCGTTTCGAATTCGATCAACTAGGTCAAACCTAGTTACTCTTATAAACCTATATTTATATTGACACACTCCAAAGAGCAACCTCTATCAATTAAAAAAAAAAAGGGAAAACCGGCCATTTGATGTGATTATTACAATAAATTATGAGCGTGGTTAAAAATTTAGTCAATTTCACCATAGTTTCAAACCCGTTCAGCTTGGTCAACCGTAGTCGTTTGTATGCTTTCTTGATTGACCGATGGCGTGTTGAGCACAAAACTTGCTTATTTTTTTACGTCACGTTTGTAAATATTTCATCAATGGATGAATAAAAATTTCAATTTTAATTACAAATACATTTGCATATACCAATTTGCCTCTTTAAAGTTGCAGATTCCCGTCTAAGCAGAATTGTCTTCACTTAAATTGCTATAAATTCTTCTAGAAAATTCTGAATCGCAAACCGTAAAATTTTTCAGAAATTAGACACATGGGGCTTTCCTTGCATACAAGGTACAACTCTTATTTCCATCCGAGCAGTTTCCAGTAATTTAGCGAAGTTAGATGTTCTGCACAACAATTTATGAGTTGCAGATTCTCGTTCAATCTGAACTTCCTTCACTTAAATTACCATAACTCATTCTAGAAAAGTCAGAATTACAAACCGTAAAATTCCTCAGAAACTAGATACATGGGGCTTTCCGTTCGTATAGGGTACAGCTCTTAATTTCATCCAAACAGTTCCTAGTAATTCAGCAAAGTTAGATGTTTTGCACAACAGTTTATGTATTGTAGTTCAAGCTGAACTGCATTCACTTAAATTGCCATAACTCCTTCTAAAAAAGTCAGAATGACAAACCGTAAAATTCTTCAGAAACTAGATACATGGAGCTTTCCGTGTATATAGGGTATAGCTCCTAATTCCATCCGAGTAGTTCCCAATAATTCAGCAAATTTGGGTGTTCTGCACAAGAGTTTCTGTGTTATTTATATAATAATTTTTGTTTGCGGGCTTTTACGGGTCGGGCCTAACTGGCTTTTACGGGCAGGACCTAACCGGATTTTGGCGGTCCGGGCCGGGTTTCAAACCCCTAAACCAAGCCCGGCTCTCTACCTATCGGGCCGGGCCTATGACGGGCCAGGCCGGGCTTTTGGCCCTGCGGGCATGTGGGCCTCCATCGGCCCACGGGCTAAATGATGACCCCTAAATGGAAGTAACAACTCTAATCACAAAAGGATAATTTGCAAAAAAAAAAATAAAAGAGTAAAGAAAAGGGAACACCAAATATAACGTGGTTCAGCAAGGTGCCTACGTCCACAGGGTAGTAACAACAAAAACTTCCTGTATGAAATAATGGGTGGGTATAAGAAATATCCAACTTCAAGAAAACTACTTGAATGAAATTCTATCATACTTGTTTTGTTAGGTGACAATTACTACATTCTCAACGTGGATGAGATTAGATGACTAGAAAGGGAAAATGACATCTTCTTATATTGGCTAACGAGGAAATCTCTGGCGGTGTGTTTGGATGAGAAAATTATAAAATTCGTAGGAATTTATAAATTACATATAAGTGCATATTTGAATGTTTTTTTAGCCATAAGGCCACCAACTAGTTTTTTTCCTCATAAGACCACTAGATTAAAATAGGTGTTATATTTTAGATATTAAAAATCAATATATTTACATAAATGCTACTAGAGTACAAAATCAACAGTCATTCTCTCTCTCCTCTCCGGCGAGTCCCCGGCAGACCTTCGGACAACTCTGGTGATCACAAAAGCTACTATGATGAAATTTCCGGTAACCTCTGGCGAGATCACAAAAGCTACTGTAGCTAGTAACAAAAGCTACGCTCCCCAAAATCAAAAGTTACTATCCCCACTAACAACTATTCTCGACACCAAAACCTACTTTTACCAACAACAAAAGCTAATCCGGTAAGTTCTTTGACGAGGTAACAATAGCTACTGTCAACAACACTAAAATCTACTCTCACCAACACCAAAAACTACTTCATTGAATTCACCAGTGAGGTAACAAAAGTTATTGTCACCAACATCAAAAGCCACTCTAACTAATAACAAAATCTATTCTGCTGAGGTCTCCGGCGAGATCACAAAAGCTACTATCACCCAGACTAAAAGTTACTATCACCAATAGAAAAACCTATTTTCACTAATAAGAAAAACTACTGTCAACAACAGTAAAAGCTATGCTCACAAACAAGAAAAGATACTGTCCATAATACTACTGTCACCAACAACAAAAGCCACTATAATCAATACCAAAAACTACCCTTACCAGCACCAAAAGGTACTACCAAACTGAACAAATTTACTCCTAAAGACTGAGAAAACTATTACTCCTTATTTCAACAAACACAAATCCAATTGGGCGCAAATTTTGCTAAATCATCCGAAATCAATAACAAACCAGTCAATAGATATTCACATGCCACACTCCACAGAGAAACCAGAGGCGAGTAGAGAATCGGAGGTTGCTCGCTGACCTTGAACCTCTACACTCACTGGTGGAGCGACGCGAGCTTGTTGGCATCGTGGATCTTCGAGTCACAGGTCAGACGCAGGTAGGCCAAGTCAGTGAGGCAAAAGAAGGCCGCCGGCAACAACTTGTCGGTTTATAGGGCTTGGGGGAAAGGTTCGGTAAAAAATATCAACGCCAAAGTACGAGCACGAGGTCAAGTTCACAGAGAAACCAGACAAGAATAGAGAATTAGAGAGATCTGAGTTAGACTCCAGTGAGGTAGCTTCGATCAGAGCTTTTTCGTCGTCGTCGTTGTCTTTAGGCGTGGTGGTGCCGTTTTGAGGTTTTGCAAGCTTGGATCGATTGGAATCTCACCAGATTGGAGGCGATGGTTGTGGAAATCTGGGCGGTGGGGAGGTGTGGAGAGAGTGTTGTGCCTTAATCAGTGATGGGGTGGTTGGGCTTTGGTCGAGTTTGTGTTGTGGTTCAATTGATGGTGACAGTGATGAAAGATGGTGGTCGGAATTGATGCTTTTCGGTGATTGCAGAGGGAAGAGAAGAAGAAAGGAGATTGGGGAAAGAGAGAGAGAGAAATGAGAGGAAATGAATTTCTTTTCGTTTGGCTAGATGATCACGGAGTTAGTTTTCTTCACGAAGGGTAAAATTGTCAGTGTGAAAATAATTTAAAACTACAAGTGGCCTTATATGTATAAGAAAACTATGGTGGCCTTATAACTGATTTAAGTTTCAAACTGACATTTGTGTGTAATTTTCTAAATCTTTAACTCCATCAATCTAAAATTCCATTAATTATAATTTCTATTGTTTGGTTGCATCTATTTAGGATTTGAAATGTATAATAAATTAACAAAGTTTAAAACAAATAAAAAGATAAAATAGAAAAAGTCTTGTTTTGGAAATAAAAATTAAATACTGTAAAAGAATTCGTAAATGACACATATTTTGGTGGAAATTGAAGTGATGAATTTAGATAACGAATTCCTTCATTTTTTTTCTACAGAGAAATTTAAAATTTCTAATCTGATAATGCCAAACGAGGGAATTGGCTTTTAGGAATTATGAAATCTTCACTTTCAATTAAATTTTATCATTTTTCCCCTCATCCAAACACACTCTAGATGTAACATCCCGAACTTGAAATTTACCGGTTTACTTGGCGTTTAGACTGTAAACGACCTTTACTTCACTTTTATTGTCGTTTCGGTACTTTTAGTGGCCCTAAAAGTTGACTCTTCGATCGGGTTAAAATTTGAGAAAGTTTCCTTCATGAACGTTGTGGAGGACGTTAAATCGAGCGTGTGCATATGTGGTACGTAAAAATCAGAGTTCGTATGTGGAAGTTATAAGTGAAAAGGTGAATCTACTGTTAATGGTAACTCTCTATATATAAGGAAACTTACCGAGATAAGTTCCTATTTAAGAACTTACCCTGACTCTCCCTCTTTCCTCTCCCTTTTCCCCTGCGTCGCCCTCCCTTCTTCTTTTTCTTATTTCTTCGTCGTCCGGTGTCCGATCGACGTGATTCTACTTGTCTTTGGACCGTCTCTTCCTCCTCTACACGATGATACCAGTGGGTATCGGCAATTTGGTCGGAAAACCCCGAATTTATGCAATCATTTTTACTGTAGTAGTTTACTTCTCCGACAAAATTCTCCAGTTTTCGGCTATCTCCGGCAGTGAAATTGGTTCTATTAGGAGTGTCTCGAGTCACTGATCATCTTCCCTCAATACTTCTAGCTAAAATTTTTACGTTTGGAAGGTGAATTTGAAGGATTTCCAAGTTTGTGGGTTTGTGTTCATCGGCAAAATTGGAGCACTTCAAGGTATTTTCTCACTTGGTCACAGTTATGAAAAATGCTTAGAATGTTGAGATGATGATGTTGGTAAAATTTAGTAACCAGATATGGTGGTTGACCAGCGATGCGTGAATAGTGGCGGCACGTGAATAGTGTCAGTGTGGAACAGTGTGGTGCGTGAACAGTGATTTAATTATGTTTTAAGCTAATTAAATCTTATAAATATTGTACAGCTTATATATAAGGTTTTGTGAAGTTTGGATGGATATCAGAGATGATTGGAGGAGTTGAGATTAAAGGGATTTGGAATTCGATTTTAGTTATCGTAAAGTTATTTTCCGTTAGGTAATTACTTATTTACGGAATATATTTGTGTTTAGGGCGACGTACTGAGCAATTGCTCGACGAAGGAACTCGCATGCGTGATCGCCTCAATAGTACTGTGAGTAGATTTTTATTTTCAAAGAAAAAATGCATGCATTTAGTTTTTCCGAAATAATATTTATTTATTCCTTCATTAATCGAGCATAATATATTTTGCTTTGGATTATAATTATTTTGGGTATTGTTTTCCGTACGAATTTCGGATATGAATTATTATACTCGCATTTGGAAATTTGATTTGTTTTGAGAATATGATTTAATGTCGGAGATTGATTATGTTTTGTGTGATTTTTGACGAATTATTTTCCGAGGTGATTTCCGGAATTTATTAATACGTTTTATTTATCGATATTGAGCTTTCTGGAATATTTTTGAAAATGAGATTTTCGATGGAATCATATTTGTTTATTATTCCTCGCTTATTTGTTTATAATTTCGAGATTATCTTAGCGAGTATATTTATTTTCTTGAGATTTTTTGAGTATAAATGGGATTCATACTCGTGTTTTGTTGCGCAATTAGGGAAGCTTTATGGATTTACCGGTTTTCGAATGATTTTAATTCACTGTACCTGGGTCTTCATGCAGTTCTCCTCCTCATGTGGGTGTAGTCGAGTCTTATTAGTACTCCTCCCCGTTTATTATGTGTTTTCGGGTGAGTAGAGCAGAGCATGTGATGCTCAAGAGCCTAGGAGGCTCCGACCCGAGCCTGGGAGGCTCCCTTATTTGTATGATGAGAACTTTTTCCCCATATCTTACGATTACTTGATTAGTGGGACTAGTCCATATCTTATTTAGCCAGCGGGGCTGGTCTTATCTTCTTGAGTACTGGAGTTTCAGTTTTGCTATTATTGGTTGTTTGTGACTAGCGGGGCTAGTCGGCTTTTGGTAAGCTAAACATTTTTTGGTTTTCTATTAAATTGTTGCATGCATCGGGTTTCTAAAGAAATAAACGTGGGAAAATATAAACTTCTTTTATGTTACTATTATTTATTTTTGTCCACTCACGCTAACGTTTTTATCTACTTTTCCCTTGGGCCCTTCGGTTTCATATGCCCAGTTTGCAGGCAAGATTAGTCAGTGTCGGGCGTACTTAGAGTTGAGGCATAGCTAGCACTACTTTCGCATTGTAGGATCTATCGATCATTTATCTTTTTTTCGTTTGTTTTAAAATTGCTTTGATAATCTATGAATTTTTGTTTATTGTGAAAATGAAGTTATTGGTATTTGGGGGAGCAGGATGACTCCAGGAGTATAAGGATGGTTGCTTAGAAGTGTGGTTTGAATTCTTTACAGGTTAAGGTTATCCATTTTTGGGGAAAGTTGTGTTGAATTTTCTCAAAAGTGGACCCCGTATGATCACCTAGAATTTCAGGGTGAAATTCTAGGTTGGGTCATGTCACTAGATGACTTCATTAATGCTCCATTCAACCACTTCAATAAATACTATTTCATGAGTCTTTCACATTTATCTTGGTCCATGCATTTCAACATTAGTCTAGAACCATGAGATGTTCCCTCATAAATTCCTTGTGGGAAACTAAAATACATTACTCTAGAATCAATGGATGAACCTCATAAATTTCTTGTGGGAAACCAATGTATCATTTATGAATATACTTCGTATTTTGGTCTGGATATTTAATAATTTATTCTTGTCAGCAGAACGAAGGCATACAAATCTTTAAACTTATAATTTTAAAAGCAAAGCACTCTAAAACTTGAATATTGCATGTTCCAAGTTCTCTAATAATGACTTTTTTCCTTTATTCAATTAGATGAGATTTTTTTTTATCAGAGGTAAATTAAAATTTCACAAATTAAAAAAAAAAAAAATGAAAAGATCTATATGCTATACGAGGTGGTCTGAATAGACACGACTCGGGATTTCTTGTGGGAAAAAAGAGCGAAAAGGAAAATAAATATTTATTGAAAATTTAATTTATGACCGATCGCTTACAAACGAGTACAGGTCGGCTACAGCATCAGATGACCCGGAAGACTAATAAGACCAGAAGACCATCAGCTTCCTTCTCAGAAAGAAACCTCTAGAAAAACTTGAAAATTAGCTCCACTTTCTCTCCTGCTCCCAATTCAGATCGTCTCCAATTCAACTCAGAAACGATGCCGTCTCGGAGAAGAACGCTCCTCAAGGTCATCATCCTCGGCGACAGCGGGTCTGACTCTCTCTCTATCCCTTTCTATTTACCTACTCTAATTCTGTGCTCTAGGGTTTCGCGTTTCAATATTGTGCGGATCATTCTAGATCTTAGCTCACACAGTGATCTGAAACCTTGATTTTCATCTGTTACTGTTTAGCTACGCGAAATTTGAGTTGGTTGATGCTTCTTAGGAGTAAAATTGTTCGTTTGATTTGTGATTTTTGCAGGGTTGGGAAGACTTCTTTGATGAATCAGTATCCTTTGGAAGCTCTTAAGTTTTTTAGTGATTAGCTAATTTAGTTCTGGAGATGATGCGTTGTGTTTGTTTAGATAGTGCAATTTTGGTTTTCCTTGACCGTAATTCTTATAGATATGTTAATAAGAAGTTCAGCAATCAGTACAAGGCGACTATTGGAGCCGATTTCTTGACGAAAGAAGTGCAGTTCGAAGATAGGCTCTTCACCTTACAGGTATTTTTTTTAGTCGTAGTTCATCTTATTGATTTAAGCATTTTAAATATTTTTATGTTTTTAAGAACTGCATAAGGATGTTTCTCGGTTTAAATGCAGATGCTTGTTTGGTGACTTGTGTATATTGATTCGAATTTCATGGACTTGTGGTTGACTTAGTGGTGACCTAGATTGGGAGGAACTAGGTGGTTAAACAAGGCTAGAAAGATCCGAGTTAAGACTAGATAGATGTTGATCTGATCTCATCACTTTTCCTTTTGATACTTGCACCAAACCAGAATTTACAATTTGTTGTTTTGAGAGTCTGAAGGAATAATTAGGATCACTAATCTTCACAGCTATATTGAACATTCACATGTTGAAATCAGAATCGTTTGATGGTTATGACTTTTTTAATTAACTAGATAGTTCTTAATGATTGGAAATTCCCCTGAGCCTTCATATCAACAATTTCTTTTACTTAAATGGCCTTATCGTGTAATCATATGCTAGAAAGGACAATATTCCAAGCTAGCTTAGGTCTTCACGTTTTTGAGAACTAGAAATTTGAAGAGGCACCTGTATTTGGTCACTTTGCACAAGGGGTAACAATGTTTCCCCTTTAAAAATTTTAGAGGTGATTTTCTTTAAGAATGCAAGTCTGAATCCAACTTGCTATCATGATTGCATTTTTTCCCGGCTTTGGTTACGGCCAGAGTGGATTCACAGAAACTTCTTTGTTTCTTTCTTTATTTTTGGCAATTCAACTGCTCTGATTGAGATTGCCTGGAAAAAAGTTGAACTTTCACTTTGTCCAAGTTCTTCCCTCTTTATTGTTAACATGGCCAAGGCTTTCGCAAAGTTTGTAATTTTGCCCTTCCTGGTATTGAGTGACTGATATACCTTGCCGGCCATTCCTTTTCGTTCAATTTTTTTCTTGTTTAGTTATACTGCCATATCTGAATTGTAATCTAGTTTCAGAATGTTACCTTATATGTCAACAAACCAAAGTTAGTTTGGATTTTGTAGATCAACCAAACAAGTAAACCTAAATCAGTACCTCGCTCTCTCTTTCGCTTTCATACTTTTGATATCTAGTTTCTGTAAATTCAGGGCATAATTTTGTTTTTTTTTTGTCGTGACGGAGTATGTTTAAATTATTGTTGATATTTTTATTATCTCAACTACTCAAAGTGTTGAACAACCTTCCATTATAGGCTACTGTGTGAAGGTTGTGATCTAGGGGATTGTGTTCTCTGTATAGCGTAATCAAGCAGAATCCAGTTTCTAAGCACTTAGTCTTGTTATGCACTTAACTTTACAGTCCCATTGAATATATTCTAGCTTAGCATGTCTACCATAGGTTGTGCAGTAGACTTCTATGTTTTTAAGTTCTAGGATAATTTGGCCGCTACATGGGTTCAATAAGTCATCCACCTTCTTTTGTTTCGTTAGATCTGGGATACCGCTGGTCAAGAACGGTTTCAGAGCCTTGGTGTAGCATTTTATCGCGGTGCTGATTGCTGTGTTCTTGTTTATGACGTTAATTCGATGAAATCTTTTGATAACCTTAACAACTGGAAGGAAGAATTCCTTATTCAGGTATTGTCTTTGATTTCTTGTTGCAGTCTTGCAATCCCTTGCGGTTATTCTTTTAAATCAACTTACATTTCCTAGCAAGCACAATTGGGAAGTTGAGCTTTTGATATTGACTTGGAAAATCTTCTGCAGGCTAGTCCTAACGACCCAGAAAACTTTCCATTTGTTGTTATTGGAAACAAGATTGATGTAGATGGTGGAAATAGTAGAGTGGTATGCATCTTTTATAGGGGAAAATTGTCCTCCCTCCTTCTTTCTCTCTCTCTCATTCTGTTTGTTGAAGTCTACATTTCACTTTCTCTAGGTGTCGGAGAAAAAGGCTCGAGCTTGGTGTGCATCAAAAGGAGACATTCCGTACTATGAAACGTCTGCCAAGGAAGGCATTAATGTGGAAGAAGCTTTCCAGTGCATAGCAAGGGATGCTCTGAAGAGTGGAGAAGAGGAGGAGATGTAAGTTGAAATTGAAACCATCTCCATATGCTAATCACCCATACATGTCCTTGAGTTTGAAAGTTAATTTTACAGATATATATGAACAAACTTAATCTAATAGTAGCCAAAATAGTTCCTCCTCACACTACCTCGGTTAGATCACCTATTCATAATATGATTTAGTGGTTCTCGATATGCCCATCTTATTTCCCTTCTATAATGGGAATGAACTTCACTGAGATGTTTTTAGTAATATGCTGACAGGTTAGTCACTTTGTTTACCATGACAAATTGAAATTATATTACACCAGCACAGATTTCTATTTCTTTTCCAAATAATTAAGTTTGATAGTTTATACTTTATGTCTTCTAGTCTTTAGACTAATAAAACCTTCTTGAGTAGACATTGCACTTGACAAATTGTGTAGGTGAGAACTGTTCTGGTTTTAAATATTACATATATGATACAGTTACAGTTTTGACATATACGTATTTTGACATATTTTTCTTTCGGCTGTGCATCTGTGAAACTACCAATTTCATGAAGATACTTGCCGGATACCATTGATGTTGGAAGCAGCAGTCAGCCAAGGTCGAATGGATGCGAGTGTTAAATATTTCAACTGAATTCTTTTCCTATTAAAAGAATAAGTCATCTTTGGAAGTACATTCGGTGCTACTACACTGATACTGTATATTACTGTTTGTGTGGGGAACAAATTAGTCTCATCAATGCTTTTTCATCTCGGTTGTGTGGTGCCTTTCTTTCTGACCTGTGGTTGGTTCAAACTGATTACATATTATTTCATCCCCAATATCCCGTATTTCTCATTACCACTACAAGAGATGGTACAAGTTGTATTTTGATGCATTCTTCATTAAATATAACTAGTTTGTGTTGATAACAAATTTTAACTCCTACCTGAAGTCTGAGATGTCACTATACCATCAATATCATCCATCAAAACTCATTATCAAAGGGACGATTTGTTTCAGAGTCTGCGTGGTCCTAAACCATTGTCCATGAGGACTCAAATGATTCAGCAGGGATTTGCAGTTTACTTTCTAAGTCCTTGCTCCTCTGGATATGATTCATGAGAATAGTAGAATCAAGATTCATTAGAATAGTAGAATCAGATTTAACATTCAGATGCTTAATTTGCGTATCAACCACTGCAATTGTGCCTTCTTTTAATTATTATTTTTATATAAATTACATATATATATATATATATATATATCATTAGATTTTTGTTAAAAGTAAAGTTATTAATACTAGTTGAGTGTACGCGTGTGTGTGTGTGTGTTTTTTTTTTTTTTTTGGGTTTTTGTCCATTTACCATATTTCTAGGGATTTTTTTCCCACTAACCCTATTAAGTTTTTTTAATTCCTTCTTACCCAATACATTCTAAGGGAGTCTTCCCTAATACCCTATTAAGATTTTTTTTGTTTTTAATATTTTTAATACCATTTTATCACTCACCCCTTTGTTACTTAGAGAGAGAGAGAGAGAGAGAGAGAGAGAGACCATGGGAGACTTCGCAGGAGCCGGTCACTAGTCGTAGGATTCCGGTCACTAGTTGTCGGAATTCGGTCAACTTTCGCCCAATTTCGGTCACCGCCCACTGGATTGGGGGCAATAGACTTCTATTGGGCATGTATTGCCCCCAATAGATGTCTATTCCTCCCTAATAGAACTTTCGGTAGCTAGAATGGGAACTAACATTTCTAGGATTAGATAAATAAAACTTTAATTAAAGAAAAAAAATGAAGATATAACATCAATTTAAAAACGTCTATTGCTCCCCAATAGACGTGTATTGACCCCCAACAGACATTAATTTTTTTTTTCTTTCCTTCTGTCCCATTACTTAAAAAAAAAAAAAAGATTTGGGCATCCGAAAAATGATCTAACCACCAAGCTCCCCTTCTCCTTTCGGTTGCAGACTCGGGACCGTGTCATGGAACTCCAACAGAAGAGCTTCGTCGTTTGGAACCGAAATTGGGCTAAGAACCTAGTCCAGGACTTGACGAAAAGGAACCCGAGACCGGCGGTGACATTGATGAGATCTCGGATTCTTCAAATCAATGTCGAGGTACTCGAAGACGAGGTAGAGCACCGGCTTCACGTCCTTCTTGTTGTCCACATGTTCGCCGCAGAGGAGACAAACCACGTAGAGCGACTGTCGCCGCCGGCCTGCCACAGAAAGTCCCTAATTGATGATGACGACGCCATTTCGACACTGATCGGTGATAGAGGGAAGAGAGAATGTGCCAGAGCTGAAGGACATGCCGGAACAGAGTCTTTCCCTGACTTTGAACCAGGACGGTCGGCACGCCAACGAGGATTTGGCCGAGAGAGAGAGAGAGAGAGACTGCAGATCGCAGAGGGATAGAAAGAGAGGAGAGAAAATTGATGGCATGGATGTAATTCATTAATTAGATGGAGGGTAAAATTGTCATTTTATTTCTAATTGAGTTAGTGGGAATAAAAATATCTTGTTAGAATAAGTGAGATAATTTTCTCTTATTTTGGGGCTTTGGGTCAAAAACCAATTTTTTTTCCCTCCATTTCTTTTTTTGCCAACTGGTCAATAAATTTAGGGATATTGACCATTTACTCAATTTGAGCTCAATAAATGCCCACTTACTTCACTAAAAGATTTGTGTGCCCACTTACCTAATTTAAATGTAAAAAGACAAGTTTGTCCTTTTAGATAATTAAAAATCATTGAAGACCTTACCAGACTTCCGTCACTGGCTGTCGGAATCCTATCACAGGTTGCCGGAGGTTTCCAAAGAGGTTGTTGGAGATTTCTATTACCTCCCAATAATTTTTTATAAGGTTTATTGGGAGACAATAAAATGTCTATTGGTTATTATTGAGGGCAATAAAGTTTATTGGGGGGACAATAGAATAGGACGCGGGATTTCGGTCACTGGTTCGGTGATTGCCCGAGGTTCACCAAGAGGTCGCCAGAGACTTTTATTAGCCCTCAATAAATTTGTTTATTAGGGGGGAATAAAAAGTTCATTAGAGGGCAATAAAGTTTATTGGGAGGCAATAAAAACTTTATTGAGCATCATTGGGGGTAATAAAAAATTAATTGGGGGACAATAAAATAGGACACCGGTCGCCGGTGATTGGATTTCGGCGGTCACCGGTGACCAGAGTCCTGTAGCAGGCGACCGGAATCCAATGAAGTCTCTCTCTCTCTCTCTAAGTGGCAAAGGGAGGACGACAAAATTGTCCGCAAAATAAACAAAAATTAATTAAAAAAAGGGAAATTACTGATCACTCCCTGTATTTTTTTCTAAAAAACAGTTCAGTCACTCGCTTTTTAAATTAAATAGTTTAATCCTTATTCTCTCTAATTTTCACACAATAGGTCCAAAATGACTATTTTACCCTTACTTCCTTTTTTTTTTTTTAATTCCTCTCTCTCTCTCTCTCCATTTATATATATATATATATATATATATATATGTATGTATATATCCAGTGCTTCTTGGCTAAGGACATCCTTACCTAAGCTTAGGTACGGATTTTCAGTTTTTTGGCTATTTTTCGATCATATATTCACATGTTAACCGTTCAGTTTTTAGGTTCTAATGTCTAGATCATCTCTACAAAATTTCAGCCAAATTGATGATCGTTAAGGCATTCAAAACTGCAATTTACAACAATGTACATGAACGGTTCAGGTTCGACAGATTCGGTTCGTTCGTGTAAATTGCAGTTTTGGATGCCTTAACGATCATCAATTTGGCTGAAATTTTGCAGAGATGATCTATACATTAAGACCTAAAAACTAAATGGTTAAGATGTGAATATGAGATCGAAAAGTGGCTGAAAACTGGAAATCCGTTCCATAAGCTTAGGTAAGGATATCCTTACCTAAGAAAAATCCTATATATATCTATCTATATATGTGTGTGTGTGTGTGTGTGTGTGTGTTATATATAAATTTATATATATTTACCCCTCACAAAAACGTAAGGATTTTGTGTTTTTCCCTATTTTTCGATCACACATTCACATCTTAACCGTTCAGTTTTTAGGTCATAATGTATAGATTACCTCTGTAAATTTTCAGCCAATTTGGTGATCGTTAAGGCATCCAAAACTGCAATTTACACGAAGGAACTGAATCTGTCGAACCTGAACCGTTCGTATATATTATTGTAATTTGCAGTTTTGAATGCCTTAACGATCACCAAATTGGCTAAAATTTTGCAGAGGTGATCTATACATTAGGACCTAAAAACTGAACAGTTAAGATGTGAAAATGTGATCGGAAAGTGGGTCAAATATATATACAGCGGTTCTCCACTACGGACGTCCGCAGTTTTTAGATCCGTACGGATTTCCAGTTTTGACCCACTTTCCAATCACATTTTCACATCTTAACCGTTCAGTTTTTAGGTCCTAATGTATAGATCACATCTACAAAATTTCAGCCAATTTGGTGGTCATTAAGGCATTCAAAACTGCAAATTACAACAATATATACGAAAGATTCATGTTTGACAGATTCGGTTCGTTCGTGTAAATTACAGTTTTGGATGCTTTAACAATCACCAAATTGGCTGAAATTTTGTAGAGGTGATCTATAACTTAGGACCTAAAAACTGAACGGTTAAGATGTGAATGTGTGATCGAAAAGTGGGGAAAAACACAAAATCCGTACGTTTTTGCTTAGGTACGGATATCCGCACATGAGCAAGGTTATATATATATATATATATAGTGCTTCTCCACTGCGGACGTCCGCAGTTTTTCTTAGGTACGGATTTTAGGTTTTGACCCACTTTTCGATCATATTTTCACATCTTAACCGTTCTGTTTTTAGGTCCTAATGTATAGATCACCTCTGCAAAATTTCAGTCAAATTGGTGATCGTTAAGGCATCCAAAACTGCAATTTACAACAATGTACATGAACGGTTCTGGTCTGCAGTTTTTGATGCCTTAACGATCACGAATTTGGCTGAAATTTTGCATAGGTGATCTATACATTAAGAACTAAAAACTGAACGGTTAAGATGTGAAAATATGATCGAAAAGTGGGTCAAAACTAGAATCCGTACCTTTTTTATTAGGTGCGGATATCCGCACCTGAGCAAAGTTATATATATTTACCCCTCACTCTCTCTCCCACTCTCACGAAACATCTCCGCCTCCTCCGTTTTCCGCCAAGTATCCAGTGAGAGTGTGTGTGTGTGTGTGTGTATATATATATATATATAACATGAAGTGAGGGGTAAAATAGTCATTTCGGACCCCATTGTGTGAAATTTGAATGTTTGAGGAGTAACTTGTTAAAATTAGGATAGTGAGGATTGAACTGTTGATGCCCTAAAAGTACAGGGAGTGACCAGTAATTTTCCTCTTAAAAAAATAACTTAATTGGGTATTAGGGCAAAAAATGTAATACCCGCAATTATCATTTTAAATTCGAGAAATTGTGTTGAACGATTATTATGCGATTTCACGATTATTGTTCGATAATAATGCACTTTTATAATTATCGAAGTTTCGAAACGTTTATTTTTAACGAAAAGCTCGAAATACTCGGTTTGAGAAATCGACTTTTTCTACGTACAAAATTTGGAGAAACTTCCTTCATGAAAGTTGTAGAGCTCGTCGATACGAGTCTGTACACGTGCGGAACACAAAGATCGGTTTTTTTTTTCTGATTTAGTTATCAAATTTAGAAGTTTTTCCAAAACTTGTATATATAGAAAAAACCCTAGTTTTTTTTTTGGGAAACCCTAATTTTTCCACCGGCCTCTCTTTCTTTTTTTGGGAAGCAGACTGTTCACTCTCTCTCTCAACTCTCGCGTCGCTCTCTCTCGGCCGAAAACAGAAGCAAAACAGAGCAAGCCACCTCCAGCTCGTCCGGCCACCCCACGACCTCAAACCACCTCCAAGAGCTTCATCTCAACCTTGTGCAGCTGCCAGAGGTGGCCTTGCGCCGCGACACTGCCTGTAGCGGCGACAGCACGGCCCGAACCGAAAAGGATGGATTTCGGTTCGATCTTGATATCTCGAGCTACACAGCACCATTTCACTTGATTCTTGGCTCATTAAGCTCGCCTCAACTTCCTCTACAAGCACCAAGAAGGACCGGAACTGGGTCGAACGTTTTCAAGTTCGTCGGAGCTTGACCCGAACGGATCGAAACAACCAAACTTTCGATCAAGATATCTCGAGCTATACACGATCGTTTCTTGTGATTCTTGGCTTGTTAAGTTCGCAAGGAAGTTCTGAACAAGTTTCCAGAAGGGATCGAGGCCTGAGGTTGCAGTTTTCACGTCGGTATTCAAGCTCGCCGGTTTCTAGAATTTTTCCGGCCGCCGACTGTAATTGGTACTTTTCGTTCCCTTCCCGTCATTTTTTGGTCTTGTGCTAGTTATGAAAGTTGCTCAGAATGATGAAACGAAGGGGACAAGCTCGGCCCCGACACCATTGGAGGCGGTCGGTGGCGGCTCCGTCCCTAACTCCGGCGGCCCTTTCCGGCCACCTCCGGAGGTCTAAAATTTGGTTTCTATCCATTTTATGATTCTATGTTTCGATACGATCATTTCGGCATATTATACGCATTTTTAGGATATCGTATGAATTAGTTATGAATTTTGTGATTTTGATCGATTTCGATCGTTAGATTTTTGATCTGTGAAATTAGGACCGTCGGATGAACTTGTAAATTTGTTATGATAATCATATGACTGTCCCAGAGGATTTGTGTGGTCATGGGCGAAGATTCGACCGTTGGATCTTCATATATGTGCAAAACGGTTATTAGGGGAGCGATTCGTGAGAAACCGCTCGTCGGATCTTAATGTAAATTAGAATCCGGCCGTTAAATGGTAGTTAATTTATGTGTTGACATTGTTGGCTAAATTCGAATCACATTTGATTAGGTGATTGACGGATTTTATTTTAGTGGGCTATTTCGGCGTTAATTATAATTATATTGAAGACGCAGCGGGAATTTCGAGGTGAGTAAAACTCACATGGTTCATATTACGAACCGAGCGTTTTAAATTTATTTAATTTTTAGTAATTGTGTGAAAAATATTTGTGGATTAAATATTTGTTTTAAAATTTCATGGACTTGAATCACCACGGTCCATAGGTAAGTAAAAAATGAATTTTAATTATACAAATGAATTTCAGGATTTTCTTGTGTGAACTATAGATGGTATTAGTGGTCATTCCTGAGTGGATGATTACGTATATATATATTTACGTGGAAAATATATATTGTTGAGCGATGATATGATTGAGTGAATTGATGAATTGATTATATTTCAATTGTGTAATTCCATAATAATATGATGTATCTTGGTTGGGTTGATTCCAGTATGTGATATTATATGTTGTGCTCATTATGGTATTAGGGTCGACGTAGTGACCGGTGTGGGGTAATCGGACGCTCTAATCCTGGGTGGATGATGGGATACGATTGGTTGAGTATGTGGAATTATCGGACGTTCTAAATATGTATATAGGTATACATATTGATGAAATACGATAATGATAAATATGTCGGATGCCATAACCTAGGCCAGGTGACGGGTTACGATTCAGTTAGAGCTCTAGTCTGTCAAGTACCGTATTTTTATAAATACGATGTTGAGAGTTGTGTAGAAAGATGTGAGTTGGGGTTTATCTTGATGTATTGAATTGGTGTTGATTTAGATTGTTGGTACTTGTGGATGTGGAAATTGTTTAGTGTTGTTGTGTGTGGGAATGATTATGAATTGAATCAAGCAATAGTTATTTCCTTTTACTCATACGAGATTTCATAAGCTTACCGGGTTTTGTGTTGTTGCAATCCCGGTATACTATTCAAATGGTGTAGCGGATATTCCTGCAGGTCAGGATAACCAGGGAGGTGACCGAGCTGCTTAGGTGTTACAGTAGTTTTTGTTATTTCATTTAGTTGTGAGTTGTGTATGCTCATTTAGAGCTTTACAGTTCATTTTGGATTTGAGTTGTAATAATTAACCGAGACTAATTTCGGTTTGATTTTATTTCGTGTGGTGAGGATGTTAAGAAAAGAAATTTTCAGGATGATTATTTTGAGTTTGTAGTAATTTTCATGTTTCGGATTTTGAATTGTTATTCTAAAATTCGGGGCGTGACAAAAAATATGTAATTTGTTGGGTAAGTGGGCAATCTTATAAGATGTTTGGGTTAATGGGGTTAGTGTAGCTCAAATTTGGATAAATGAACATTTTTTTCCCATAAATTTATAGTCTTTGCTAAACCAAGTATCTATTGAACACTGTTGAATAGGGGCTGACAAAAAAAGCCCGGAAACTTGAAAATCCAACCTGATCTAGTCAGTTCGGTCAAGCTCTTCTTTTGTTGTTTGAATGGTTTTACAGTGTTGAGTTTATTGTGGGTGATGTTATTCATAGGCACTTGTGCATTCTTTAAATTATCTATACTATTATTATTAAGAGGAGAGTTTGTTAGCTAAAATAATTTTTTTTTGACGAAAATGACCCTAAAATATTAATTTTTTAATTAATTAAATTACAAGAATAATTATGATATTTATAAAATCTATTTTTATTTTAAAAAAATAAAAACCCACAACCCACTTTTCTCTCTCACTATCTTATCTTTGTAATAACTGTTTTCTTTTTTATTTTCTAAAAAAAAAAAAATACTTGTACGTGTGGAGAAATGCTAGTTTTTTATTTATAAACTATCCATAAATACTGCTTCATTGTTTTTGAAAATTAATGGTGTTAATACAACTAAGTTCTACGCCCTTTTTTAGTTAGTGGCTCAACATGTTCTTTATTGCGTGTCTGCTAAACCCAAATATCTATTGGACATGACTTAAGAAAAAAGTTCGTCAACCTGAAAAAAACAATTTGGCCAGTTTGGTCCGGTTTTTCTTTCAATTATTTGACATTTCAATAAGGGAGAAAAAGACCGAAAGCTTGAAAAGCCGGCGGGTTTGGCGTGGGTTTTCTCTTAAAATTTTCAATTTCGATCCGATTCTGGTTGAAGAAGGAAAGGGAGGACAGAGACAAATTTTAAAGAATCACTTAATTAAATAAAAAATATATAAATAAAGATTGAGAAGGATATATAGGTCAATTCATCAATAAAATAAGTGAATTATCTAATATACCCTTGTATTTACCGGACCATTGACAGAAGACTAACAAACGTATGTTATTGACAGTGACTTTAATCATTTTTGAAAATCAGGTATCAAACTGAGCGGGCCAAAAGAGTCAAGGCATTGATAGTGATTTCAACATTTTATATTTTTATTAGCCTACTTTGATAATTATGTTACGTAAATTACAAGTATTTCGAAATTTCATGAAGCCCGCCTCCATATATAGTACTAGAGATTAAAGCAGATCGCTTACTGTTCATGCTGCCATCAAAGAAATCAGAGGGAGTATCAGCTCGTGAAAAAATGATTTTGCCCCTAATTTCAATTACGACGCTGCCATCGACGCATGGGTATAAAAACCTACGGATCAGCTGCATATTCCATTTTTGGTTCTCTCCTCGCTTTTCAAATCTCTTCTCAGCTTTCATCGCCAACCCCAAAAACTTGGGTTCGCATCAGCAAGGTAATTAGGTGGGCGGATTCTGGGTTTTTACCCACGATCGTTCAATTTGTTTTGATTCGGCAAAGAAGACCTCCTTTGGTTAGTGTTTTTGCTGTCTAGACTTTTGTTGAATTTAGCATTAGAATTGTTAGCACAATAAAATCAAATAAGTGAAAAGGATCAGGTTGAATCTGGGTTTCAATATTCTTTCAATTTCACTTTAGACCTCTACTGGACATGTTTGCATTTCAATTCCTGAATCCATGGCCTTCATATTGTCCACTTCAATTTTTTTCAACTGATAGTACCATTCAGTTAGCATGACTCCTTTTTTTTGCAGGAATTGATCTTTTTCGAAACTGAAGGTTGTTCATGAAATCTTTTTTCATCTTATTCAATGCATAAGTTCTGATGTGTAGAAGAATAAAAAAGATGAAGTTACGGGTGCATGCTTCAATCTTCTAAGAAGAAAGCTTTAGTAAATGGAACAAGAAAAGGGGAGCTTTTAGTGCTCTGTTTTTGGTTTGAATCTCTGTCTACTACTGAAGAAAGGTAAAATGTACTTTGCCTGCTCTTTATTCAATTCATGGCCGTCTAAGGACTTGGTGGTCTTGATTTCAAAAAAAGAAAAAAAGAAAAAAGAAAAAAAAAAGAGGACTTGGTGAATCTTTTTCAACCTCTAAATTTTAGCTCACAACTTGATCCACCCCAAGCAGCCTCTTTCACACTTAAGTGGTTATATGTAAACTATAAGCTTTTCATTTTCTTTTCATTGTTTTGGTGCTTCAACAGGATGTAGTACTGGGAAAGATGCAAACCATGTTATTATCTTATTTATGTTTTGTGAATTCTTGATATCTAAGCTACAAAATTATTAAGGCCAAAGCTCGCAAATTAACATACATGCATCCTGCTAAACCTTTTTATGTATGTGGAGTGTAGTTTTCTCCTGAAGCTTATTATTATTATTATTATTTTTTTTTTCCTGATATTTCCCTTTGCCTTATTGTGCAGGCCAAATAGGCAGTTCTAAGTGGAGCTGCCCTCGAGGATGATTAAAGAGATACTTTTAACAAAGCTTGATGGTTAGTGTAAGGTTCAGCTGATTAACCCTTGATTAAGAGAGAAAGAGGCCTAGGTTCTGGACTGTTTTGTGGTCACTGAGCTCGCGAAGCCCCTCACTCTTACTGCATGTAAAATTAGCTCAATTTGGTTACTTTCGTTCAGTTTTCTGATTATTTTAGTTCTGCACAGATCAAACTTTGGGAGAAGAAATAAAGTGTGTGATTGAATTGTGTAGGAAATAATTGCCAGGAGATAAGTTACTGATAATAACAAGCCTGTTTTTATTAAAATGGAAATCTCAAGTTTGTTCTTTAAGATATTTGTAGCAGTCAATTGACAAAGAGTTGAAGTTCTTCTCAGCTTCATGTTTTATTTTGGCAGTTCATTGAATGAAGCATCCTTGATATATCTACCTCTTACAGCTGGTCTGCATAATCTTAGTTGCTTTGTTAGTTCTTTTTTGCTTCGTTGATATATTTACCTCTAATACTGCATCCCTAACTTTCTTTTTTGATTGATATGAAAAATCCCATAGGTAGGATTAGAGTTAAACTGAAAATGAATGAATGAATGGATGAATACGAATATGATTCTGGTTCCAATTAAATAGAAATATAAGACTAGATAAATCACCTGTGCGCAGAATACCTTTTTTTCTATGTAAAGTTTCGTTCTTTTCGGGTTGGAGGTTAAGTGGTTAACCCAAGCGAAGCGTGCTGATTTAGGTGAGGTTTCTATTGCGCAATGGATTTTATTAGAAATTAGGGGTTGTGGGTTTTCTGGGCTCCAAACGCTTCTCCTTCTCCAGAGATCATCTGACTGATCCTCACACACTTCCAGGAGAGCAGCTAATATTCATTTAAGGCCCCGTGTTACTATCATTTTAGCCAGAGAAGAATATTTGTTAAATGCAACTACTTCTAGCTTTTTATGCTTACTCATTGCTTGGAGAATGATATTCCTATATTGAATTGTTTAAATTTATCTGCTATTGAACTGGTTTTGGTCTAAAAGAGCAAGCCCCTTTCAAATCAACGCCGTTTTGACATTGTATTGCATAAGGTTAGGAATTTTTTTTTGTTCAGCTTTACCTTTGTGCGCTTTATGTTCAATTCAAAATAATAAAATGAAAAAAATGAAATTTATGAGCTTTACATTTACTTCCTTGAATGTAACATACTCAATTTATTACATATTTCATCTTTAGGAGCTTCATTCTTTCATGTAGCCAAAATGTTAATTCGTTAAGCTCACACCAGTTTGCCTTTTTTTATCTTCATATTGAATATCATTAAAAGAAATGCTTACTTGAATTGCATTTGGACTACATGACGTAAAATAGATTTCTTGTATGAATTCAAGTACACACTTTTAACGACTTGTTATAAATTTTCCAAAGCTGGTTACTTTAGTAGTGCTACTGTTCTTATTCCCATGTTGTTTTTACTTTTAGTTCTTAGTTATAGTTTACTAAATTGAGGTTGTTTGTTGCTTGCAGAGCTATCTGCTCAAACGGAACATTCACTGTGAAAGCTGTAAGCACGAAGTTCAGAAATTGATGTAAAATTTGTAGGTACATTAATGTTTTGGTGGATTGTATCTGCTAAACCATAAGGACTGATAAATGTTTAACTCCTTCCTGTAAATACTTCCAAAATCAGAAATTTTTTTTTGTTTCCCTCAACTCATTAAACTTTCTTTAGAAGTTGTATAACAGAAATGCTGAGGTTAATGCTGCATGAACAAGTTTTCAACCATAACATATATCAGATTAATGGAATGGATAAAAATTCATGTATTCTGAGTTCATGAATGTATATGATTGTCCTATATTTATTTTCTACCAAAGAAACCTTATCTTCCATAGGCTGTATGTTAACGACATGAATAACGTGTTTGAAAATCTGCATTTCTTAGTTTATATATTGTAAGCTGTAAACATGAATACCTTCTACTAATGTTTTGAAATATGGAATATGGATGTAAGTGAAATACTAATTAGTTTCCATTTAGTTTGCATAGGTTGGACGGTGTTTTTGAAGTTCAAGTTTGAAATCATAGGGTTTCGTATTGTAACTTTTCAGCACTTTTTTATTTTTTTTCCCCTCTATACAACTAAGCATGTATTAAGTTGGTGAACCTTTATTTTAGCTGCAATGATTACCAGGTTTTGTTGAAGTTTAATTGTATATACCAATGTTCTAAAAAATGGCCTAGGTGCCCTCCTAGGAGCTACACGGTAAGGAACCAATCAGATTTTGGCCTAGGCGTTGCCTTTAGGCGCTGGACTACTAGGCATCCGCCTAGGCGGGCTAGGCGGGGCTAGACAGTGCTAGGCGGGGACTAGGCAGTGGTATACTATATATTGACTGTGGGCTTATTTAAGGGTTTTTCAGTTGAATGTCTCTTGATTTTGAGATTTTTGAGTTATACTTAAAAAAAAAAACTGCTTTATGTTTTACTTTTTGTGATATTTTTCTTTAGTTTAAATTTTTGATATATATATATATATATATATATATATATGAGGAGACGAGAAAGAAAAAGGAGAAGACGAGAAGGAAAAAGAAAGAAAGAAAGAAAGAAAGAGGAGATAACGTACAAAGGAGAAGGGGGAAGAAGGACGCGAGAGGAAAGGAGATAGAAGGAAGAAAGAGAGTGTTACGTCCCGAACCCAGAATTTTCGATTTTTATTAATTTGACGGTAAATGTCAGTTATACTTAATTTTTACTCCGTTATATGATTTTAGTGGCCCTAAAAATTGACTTTTTGTTCGGGTCAAAATTTGAGAAAATGTTCTTCATGAAAGTTGTAGAGGACGTTAAATCGAGCGCGTGCATATGTGGTTCATAAAAATCGGAGTTCGTATGCGAAAGTTATAAGCGAAATATTAAAGTTACTGTTCATGGTAAAAAGGTATAAATTTGAATTTTTACTGTAGCCGGGTAACTTTCTTTTTCTTTCCTCTCTCTCCTCCCGCGCGCTCCCTCTTTCTCCTCTGCACATTTTCTTTCTCTCCTCTGCAACTCCAGTTGCTTTCTCTTTTCTGGCCACCAAAAAGCGTGAAACCGGTGGCTACGGACTCGTCTCGACCTCCTCTTGGCGCCTGCTGTGGTGGCTCACGGCGGTTTGGCCAGAAAATAACGCATCGGGTCCTTGAAGTTTCACTGTAGCAAAAGTGGTCAAAGCCGATTTCTCCCGATTTCGGCCACCTCCGGCGACAAACCTTAGTCCAGTAGAAGCGCCTTGCGACGTAGATGATGCTCCTCAAACCTCTTGCAACGATTTGCAGCGTGGAGGAAGAAAGCATAATTGGAAGATTTTACTGTTCATACGGGTTCAAACTTCTCCTTAATTGTTGAGGTACTTCTACTCATTTTCTGACTTGGTCATAGTTGAGAGAATTATTGGGTGTGTTGAGAAGGTGCTGCTGCCAAAATTTGGTGGCCATTGGAGCTGGTGACTTTGGTGGCGGCACCGCCACTGTGGGCGGCGGTAGCGGTGGCTAGGGTAACTGTTTAATTCCGATTTCTGACTAGTTAAATCCTATAATTATCCTAGAACTTGTATATGAAGTTTGGTGAGGATTGGTGGAGTTTTGAATCGGTTATAAATTTCTAAAGATTTGGATTTCGATTAATGTTAATCGTGAATCCGATTGTCGGATTTTCTCCGTAATTGTTGTAAAGTCTGAATTTGACGATTGGGCGGTGTTGGTGAAGTTTGGTTGGTTGTAGAAGAGAATTGGAGGAATTGAGGTTATGGGTTTAATTATTGTTTATCGTAATATTATTTTCTTTCGTCCGGTAATTGTTAGTTACAAATAATTATGTACAGGACGAGGTACCGACTCATCATTCGACGAGGATCCTTACGCTTGGATACCACGTTAGCCGTATACTGTGAGTGGACGTTTGATTTTAATTTATGCATGCAATTAAATTTTCTAAGTTACGAAATTATTCAAAGTATCTGTTCTTTAATGAGCATATTATTCGATTTTTGATTATGAAATTAGTTATGGTTCAAATTGCCGATTAGAAGTGGTTATGTTCCATTTCGAACTTTTTATTAAAAATAATCTTCGATAAGATTATTTCTGAAAATGAAAGTATCATTATTTATTAATAGATTCGGGTTTCTCGAAAAATCTTCGGAAATGGAAGTTTTCTTCGAGATTATAAACTTACATTATTTTAGTATATTGATTCATAATTTTGAATCATGTTGGCGTGCGGGGTCACGTTGTTGGACTGAGTTCCTTTCTTGTGAGACTTCGAGGAAATCTCACAAATTCTCGATTTTCATATGGTTTTTACCCACCATACCTGGGTCGATATACTTTATTGCTAGCTAGCCTATTGGTACTCCTCCCTACTTACTTTGTGTTAGTGGGTGAGTAGAGCCGAGCATGGGATGCTCTTGAGTGTGGGACACTCCGACCCGAGCCTTAGCGGCTCACTTTATTTTATTGTATGGTGATGACGTTTTTCCTCATACCTTTTAAATTATTTACTTATTTATTTATTCGTCCGACTAGCAGGGTCGGTCGAACTTCCCTTAAGCCAGCGGGGCTGGCTTAGTCATGAAAGTGATTTAAAAACCTTTAGTTCCCTATTGCATGCATAAGAACGTTCTAAACAATAAATGTGGGAAAGTGAGAAACACTTCTTTCTTAATTAAATATTTTTGTCCACTCACAACTAACGTTTTATCGCTTACTTTCCCCTGGGCTTTTCGGTTTCCTTTGCCCAGTTCGCAGTGTTGCTGTTCGGCGTGGGATCGAGGCTTAGCACCAGTTCTGCCACTTGCCTTTCGTAGGTTAATATTAACCTACCCTATGTAATATATTTGCTTTTATCGTAGATTGCTCTGATAACCCTAAGAGGCTGTATTGTATAAATTTTACTGCCTTACGCTTGGTTGTTGCTTAATGACTGTGGTGGTTGTGAAATATATGATGACTGCTTGTTGTGAGATCTTGAATTTAGAAATATGTGTTTTGTCGTTTTTCTCACAGGTTGGGTTGTCCACTTTTAAGGGAAGTTCTGTCGAATTTTTCTTAAAAGTGGGCCCCGCAGAGTCCATCTTGAAAATTTGAAAGGATTTTCGGGATGGGTTCTGACAGAGAGTGAAGGGGGAAAATTATCCTGTATGAGACTCACTTTTTGATTGTATTTTGGCATCTCGACTGTTCAATTTTTAGGTCCTAATATATAAATCACTTTTGCAAAATTTCAGCAAAATTGATGATCCTTAAGGTATCAAACTAGATTAAATCAATGGATGAACCGAATCTATCCAACATGAAGTTTTCATGTTTATAATTGTAAATTGCACTTATGAATGCCTTAACGATCATCAGTTTGGTTGAAAGTTTGCAGAATTGATCTACTCACGTAGACGTAACAACTGCATGGTGGAGATATTAATAAGTATCTAAAAGTTGGTCAATTATGCAATCCCTTAAAATAGCCAAAAAAAAAAGAAAGCAATCTCTCATATTATATATAGGACCTTTACACTAAGGGATCTCTATATTTTTTTTTTTTGTCATTTTAAGGGATCTTTTGTTGGACATACTTTTGGAGCACATGTTGGCATCTCAACAGTTCACGTTTTAAGACTCCATGATTAGATCACTTCTGTAAATTTTCAGCGAAATTGGTTAGCGTTAAACTATCGAACTAGATTAAATCAATGGACGAATGAAATCTGTCAAACCTGAACCGTTCATGTTTATAATTGAAAAATCACAATTTTAAATACCATAACGATTATCAATTTTGGCCAAAAATTTGTAGAATTGGTGTACTTATATAGACCTAATGGTGGGGATGTTAATAAGTGATCGAAAAGTTGGTCAAATACTCAATCTCTTAAAATCAAGGACCAAAATATTGAGTTTCGAGGAAATATCGATGATCCCGGAAACGGAAATTTTGAGAATATATCGATTTTTGGTAAATATTTGAAAAATAACAACGGAAATCTATATAAAAATATGGAAATTTGAAATGAAGCTTTAAGAAATGCTTATTTGATCAATTAACTCTTGTATTTATAAAAATGTTGAGCAAACTCATTGCATATGGATTTGTAGTGAAATCAGGAAAATTCATATGTGCTGACAAAATAAAGATTTTTGACATTTAACTTAATACATCTCAACTTTTGATGTTATATGGATTGGAACACAATTTGAAACATGAAATTACACCTATAGTCTTTCACACATCCTAGTTTATGTGAAATATAGTTGAAAATAATCTACATTTTATTATATCTATTTATTGAAAACAATAATTAAGAATCAATATTCAGTATTAAAATACCTAATTTTTGTCATATAAAATTAGGAGCACAAGAAATATTTGGAGCAAAAAAATGAAGTTGCAGAAGATAATGAGTTTAGTGAAAATATTTTTATTTATAAAGAATTTTTTTTGAAAGGTTTAAATTTAAAATGGTTGGTAAATTCAAATATTTTGCAAGGTGTTTTTAGACTCATAAATTGTATATATATTTAAAGTTAGTGCATCCTTAATAAGATGAGTCTCAGTTGGAATGGTTGAGATGTATGGGTTGTCTGTCTCAACCAAGGTTCGAATATCAGGGTTTGCATTGGCTTTTTGTTCTTAGTTCAACTCCAATTTGGGCCCAAGTTTGGCTGTTGGGCTGCATACAGAAGGCAAAATATCATGGATTTCGTGATAATTTCGAAAGTTTCACGAAATATCTGAAAATTTTCTGATATTTCGGCGAAATTATCGACTTTTAAGACCTTGCTTAAAATGGCCAAAAAAGGATATTGAGAATGGCCAAAAAAGGATACATCAATAGAATGGCTATATATATATATATATATATAGTTTTATGTTTTGTAATTTGAATCAGTTTTATTTTCAGTAAATATATATGCTTTTATATATGCTTTAAATTTATGTTTTAAATATATGCTTAAATCTCTTCTTTCAAGTTATTTCCACCTCCGCTCGGTTTCTAGTATCAGAGCCGTAAGAGTTGATTATAGTTAATTAATTAAAACTTCTCGGACCCCAGGTGACGGATTACCGCCTAGGTGAGGTATCTGAGTTGATCTGTTTTTAAAACCTCTCAAACCCCAGGTGGCGGACTACCGCCTAGGCGAGGTATTTGAGCTGATATCTCATATTCTACTTTCTATGCTAAATGATTGCTTGTCTGGTCATCTTTCTTAAGTTTGTAGGTACTCATTTCACCTCTTCTTTTCCACCTTCAATCTTTTACTTTCTCCAACCAAACATTAAGTCCAGGTCCAAACAATGAGTCCCGGGTGAGGCATGAGCGGATGCGGCATGAGTGGAGAAGAGATGTCCCGCCCCGAATTTTAGAATAACAATTCAAAATCCGAAACATGAAAATACTACAAACTCAAAATAATCATCCTGAAAATTTTTCTTTTCTTAACATACTCACCACACGAAATAAAATCAAACCGAATTTAGTCTCGGTTAATTATTACAACTCAAATCCAAACTGTAATGTAAAACTCTAAATGAGCATACACACACCTCACAACTAGATAAATAACAAAACTGCTGTAACACCTAAGCAGCTCGGTCACCTCCCTGGTTATCCTGACCTGCAGGAATATCCGCTACACCATTGAATAGTGTACCGGGATTGCAACAACACAAAACCCGGAAAGCTTATGAAAGCTCGTATGAGTAAAAGAAGGAACTGTTACTTAATTTAATCTCATTTATTCCCACACACAGCAACACTCAATAATTTCCACATATGCAAATAATAACAATCTCAATCAACACCAACTCAATATATCAAGACAACCCAACTCACAACTTTCTCCACAACTCTCATCATCGTATTTATAAAAATACGGTACTTGACAGACTAGAGCTCTAATTGAATCGTAGCCCGTCACCTGGCCTAGGTTATGGCATCCGACATATTTATCAATTATTGTATTTCATCAATATGTATTCCTATATACATATTTAGAACGTCCAATAATTCCACATACTCAACCAATCGTATCCCATCGTCCACACTAGGATTAGAGCGTCCGATTACCCACACCGGTCATTACGTCGACTCTAAACCCATAAATGAACACAACATATAATATCACATACTGAAAACATCCCAACCAAGATACATCATATTATTATGGAATTACACAATTGTAATAAAATCAACTCATCAATTCAACTCAATCATATCATCAATCAACAATCCACTCATCAATATATATTTTTCACGTAAATATATATATACGTAATCATCCACTCAGGAATGACCACTAATACCATCTATAGTTCACACAAGAAAATTATGAAATTCATTTGTATAGTTAAAATTCATTTTACTTACCTATGGACCGTGGTGATTCAAGTCCATGAAATTTTAAAACAAATATTTAATCCGCAAATATATTTTCACACAATTACCAAAAATAAATAAATTAAAATGCTCGGTTCGTAATATGAACCACGTGAGTTTTACTCACCTCGAAACTCCCGCTGCGTCTTCAATATAATTATAATTTATAATTAACGCCGAATAGCCCACTCAAATAAAATCCGTCAATCACCTAATCAAATGTGGTTCGAATTTAGCCAACAATTTCAACACATAATTTAACTTCTAATTAACGGCCAGATTCTAATTTACATTAAAATCCGACGAGCGGTTTCTCACGAATCGCTCCCCTAATTACTGTTTTTCACATATACGAAGATCCAACGGTCGGATCTTCGCCCATGACCACACAAAGCCTCTGGGAAAGTCATATGATCACCATAACAAATTTACAAGTTCATCCGACGGTCATAATTTCACTGATCAAAAATCTAACGACCGAAATCGATCGAAATCACAAAATTCATAACTAAATAATACGATATCAGAAAAATGCGTATAATACGTCAAAATGATCGTATCGAAACATAGAATCATAAAATGGACAGAAACCAAATTTTAGACCTCCGGATGTGGCCGGAAAAGACCGCCGGTGTTAGGGACAGAGCCGCCACCGACCACTGCCAATGGTGTCGGGGCCGAGCTTGTCCCCTTTGTTTCATCATTCTGAGCAACTTTCATAACTAGCACAAGACCTAAAAATGATGGGAAGGCATCGAAATTACCGATTTACAGTCGGCGGCCGGAAAAAATGCAGAAACCGGTGAGCTTGAAAACCGACGTGAAAACTGCAACCTCAGGCCCCGATCCCTTCTGGAAACTTGTTCAGAACTTCCTTGCGAACTCAACAAGCCAAGAATCACAAGAAACGATCGTGTATAGCTCGAGATATCTTGATCGAAAGTTTCGGTATTTCGATCCGTTCTGGTCGAGCTCCGACGAACGTGAAAACGTTCGACCCAGTTCCGGTCCTTCTTGGTGCTTGTAGAGGAAGTTGAGACGAGCTCAATGAGACAAGAATCAAGTGAAATGGTGGAGTGTAGCTCGAGATATCGAGATTGAACCGAAAATGGTCTTTTTCGGGTCGGGCCGTGCCGCCGCCGTCACAGGCTGCGCCGCCTTGTGAAACTGCCTCCGGGAGCTAGAGCAGCTCGAGACGAACGCCTGGGGCTTGGTTTGAGGTCGAGAGGTGGTCTGTGGAGGGAGAACAATTAAGGAGAAGTTTTCTCCCCTTTTCGGTCGAGAGCGACGGTGAGAGAGCTGAGAGAGAACCCAGTTTTTTTTTTTTTTTCTTTTTCCAGAAACAGAAGGAAGAAGAGGAAGAGAGGAACCGGTAGAAAAAATTAGGGTTTCCAAAATTTTTCTATATATACATGTTTCGGAAAACTTCGAAATTCGATAACTAATTCAGAAAAAATTCGATCTTCGTGTTCCGCACGTGTACGGACTCGTATCGACGAGCTCTACAACTTTCATGAAGGAAGTTTCTCCAAATTTCGTACGTAGAAAAAGTCGATTTCTCAAACCGAGTATTTCGAGCTTTTCGTTAAAAATAATTGTTTCGAAACTTCGATAATTGTAAAAATGAATTATTATCGAACATAATCGTGAAATCGCACAATAATCATTCGATACAATTACTCGAATTTAAAATGAAATTTGCGGGTATTACAATCTACCCCCCTTAAAGGAATTTCGTCCCGAAATTCAAGTACCCAATTCCCCAAAAAGCTGTGGATACCTCGTCCTCATGTCAGATTCTAACTCCCATGATGCATCACCCTCATCATGATGACTCCACAACACCTTCACGAGATCCACCTCTTTCCTACGAAGTTTCTTTGTAGACCTATCCAAGATACGAACAGGTTCAACTACAAACGTCACATCCGGGTTCACTTCGATCGTACCGTGGTCAATCACGTGAGACTCGTCTCGAACATACTTCCTGAGCAGAGACACATGGAAGACGTTGTGCACACCCGACATGCTAACAGGTAAAGCAAGACGATATGCCAAGTTACCAACCCTTTCTATAATCTCAAAGGGTCCAACATACCTCGGTGCGAGTTTCCCCTTCTTGCCAAATCTCACCACACCTTTCATAGGTGAGACTTTCAAGAACACATGATCACCTGTCTCAAACTCCAACGGTCTCCTCTTCAAGTCAGCATAACTCTTCTGTCTACTCTGAGCGGTTCGGATTCTGTCCCGAATAGTAGTGACTTTCTCTGTAGTCTCATGTACAATCTCAGGTCCGATGAGCCCTTTATCCCCTGCTTCTGCCCAACAGATAGGAGTCCTACATGGCCTACCATAAAGAGCCTCATATGGAGCCATACCGATACTAGAGTGATAGCTGTTGTTGTAGGCAAACTCTACCAATGGCAGATGATCCGCCCAACTACCCTTAAAATCCAGAACACAAGCTCTGAGCATGTCCTCCATCACCTGATTCACTCTCTCGGTCTGTCCATCTGTTTGTGGGTGACATGCAGTGCTCATAGCAAGAGACGTACCAAATGCCTTATGGAACCTTCGCCAGAATTCTGAAGTGAAACGAGTATCACGATCAGATACAATCGTCACAGGCACTCCATGAAGCCTCACTATCTCGTTCACATATAACTTACACAATGCATCACCTGAGTACATTTTTGCCACCGGAAGGAAGTGTGCTGATTTAGTCAACCGGTCAACAATCACCCAAATCGAGTCATAACTTTGCCTGGATCTGGGCAATCCAGTCACAAAGTCCATAGAGATGTCTTCCCATTTCCAAATAGGAATCGATAAGGGGTTCAGCATTCCTGCTGGTCTCTGATGCTCTGCCTTCACCTGTTGACAGGTAAGACACTTCGACACGTGTTCCGCCACATCCCTCTTCATACCATACCACCAAAACTTCCTTCGTAGATCCATATACATTTTAGTACCTCCTGGATGTATAGTATATCGAGACCTATGTGCTTCCCGCATGATCTCCTCCCTGAGGTTATCAACACTCGGTACATACAATCTCCCTCGAAATCTCAACCCTCCATCAGCCCCAATCATCCACTCAGAAGGACCCTCCACATCCGGGTCAACAGTCATCTCAGAAATCCTCGCCTGAGCAAACTCATCAAGTGTCTGACCCTGAATGATCCTGGAGATCAAGGTGGGCTGTAAGGTGATACTACCGAGAAAGATTCCCCGTCCTGCTCCTGCGGGCATAAGGTCGAACTCAGATGCAGCTTCTAACATGCGCCACTCCCGCACCATAATCGATGCCATGATTACCCGCGGTTTCCTACTCAAAGCATCCGCCACTACATTCGCCTTTCCGGGATGATACTCCAAGGTGAAATCATAGTCCTTAATGAGCTCCATCCATCTCCTCTGCCTCATGTTCAATTCCTTCTGGGAGAATATATACTTCAAACTATTGTGATCAGAAAAGAGTTCAAATTTCTCACCATAAAGATAGTGCCTCCAAATCTTCAAGGCAAACACCACAGCTGCTAGCTCTAGATCATGAGTAGGGTAATTCCGCTCATGTATCTTCAACTGTCTAGAACCATAAGCAACAACACTACCATTCTGCATCAACACACACCCCAAACCCTGATGAGATGCATCGCTGTAAATGACTAATCCACCACCACTAGTAGGAATAGTCAACACCGGAGCTGTAGTCAATTTAGTCTTCAGCTCAATGAAAGCCTTCTCACACTCGTCCGACCATACGAACTGAGTGTCTTTCCTGGTCAATTTGGTCAAAGCCGAAGCAATACCAGAAAACCCTTCAATGAAGCGCCTGTAATAACCGGCCAATCCAAGGAAGCTACGGATTTCTGTAACCGTAGTAGGGCGACTCCAACTCATCACTGCTTCAACCTTCGAAGGATCCACAGAAACTCCATCCTTCGAGACCACATAACCAAGGAACTTGACTTCACTCTGCCAGAAGTCGCACTTCTCGAACTTGGCAAATAGTTTCTGCTCTCTCAATGTCTGCAGCACTATCCGCAGATGCCTCTCATGCTCAGCTGACGACCTTGAATAAATCAAGATGTCGTCAACGAACACTACCACAAACTGATCCAAGTAAGGACTGAACGTACGGTTCATCAAGTCCATAAATGCTGCGGGGGCATTCGTGAGACCAAAAGGCATGACAAGAAACTCAAAATGTCCATACCTGGTCCTGAACGCCGTCTTTGGAATATCTTCCTCCTTCACCCTCAACTGGTGATATCTAGACCTCAAGTCAATCTTCGAGAATACAGTAGCTTCTCTAAGCTGATCGAGCAAGTCATCAATCCTAGGTAAAGGGTACCTATTCTTGATGGTCACCTTGTTCAACTATCGATAATCCACACATAGACGAAGTGAACTATCCTTCTTCTTCACAAACAACACTGGTGCGCCCCAAGGAGACACACTTGCCTGAATGAACCCTTGTGCAAGTAAGCCCTCAATCTGAACCTTCAACTCCTGAAGTTCAGCTGGAGCCATTCGATAGGGTGCTTTCGACACAGGTGAAGTACCTGGTATCACATCAATGGAGAAGTCCATTACCCTCTTCGGAGGTAACCCAAGGATCTCCTGAAACACGTCTTCATACTCTGAAACTACAGGAATCCCTGTAATCTTTGAAGTACTACTCCCTGATTCAATATGGGCCAAAATCCCTATCCTCATGGTGATGTCAGACTTCAGACAACGGTAATGAAACACCGGTTGTCCCGGAACATGGAAGGACATAATCATCCTAAAGCAATCAATAACAGCATGGTTCGGGCTCAACCAATCCATACCCAAAATCACATCATACGTGTGATCCGGAATCACAATCAAAGATGCAGAGAACTCTCTGCCACCAATCCCCATAGGGAATCATCACAAAGCATGCTAAGCTCAAGAGACACACCGAGAGGTGATGTAACACACAATGATCTAGTCATAGGCATAGCAATCAAACCCAAAACATCCACAACCGAACTAGATATGAAAGAGTGTGAGGCTCCCGTATTAAACAGTACTCTAGCAAGAAAGTGATAAACAGATAAGGTACCTTCCACTCCCGTGCCTGCCTGACCGATGGTAAAGACTCTAGCATGAGCAGGTGGTAACTGACTCTGCTGGTTATCCTGCACTCTACCCTGATTCCGAGGACACTCCCTAGCCTGATGCCCTGCCTGTCCACAGCTGTAGCATAACCTACCCCGTGGCTTCGTGCACGCACGAGAGATGTGGCCCGGCTCGCCACAGTTAAAGCACTTCACCGGAGTTGCTGGTGCTATCTGCCTGATAGGCATAGCCTGAACAGGAGGAGCTACTGCTGCCCTAGCTGGAGCCTGATGCTGAAACTGAGTTCTCTGTCTCTTCCAGAACCCACCCCTGAAGTCTCTAGCTCTACTGCTCCCTGCTATGGCCTTTCCCTTGCCCTGGAAATCTCTCTCAGCAGACTCCTTCTCTCTACGAATCAGGTTCTGCTGCTCAATGATCTATGCCTTAGCCAAGATCTCTCTCTTGGTCTTCAGCTCCAAGATGGCTACATCACGCTCAATCGAAGGACTCAACCCTCTCTGAAACTTCTTGGCCAAGTCCTCATCCTCCATCTGCCTCACATACTTGTACAGTCTGGAGAACTCCGCATCATACTCAATGACGGTCATCTTCCCCTGTACAAGTGCAAGGAACTCTCGCTCCAACCTCTCCTTCACTGATGGTGGAAAGTACTTCTCCCTCAATAGCCTCTCAAAGCCGTCCCATGTCAAGGTAGACATCTCAATGCTCCTCTAAGTGACGTTCCACCACACCCTAGCCTCACCCTTCAGCATGAAAGCGGCTAGCTTCCTCTTATCAGTCTCAGTGCAATCAAGCAGATCGAAATAAGTCTGCAAATCCTCTATCCAACGATCCGCCACCATATAATCAGTGCCTCCTCCAAACTTGGTTGCTCCCAAGCAAGTAATTTCCCTTGCTAGCATCAGCAAGCGAGCAGGATTAGCAACCACAGCCACAGGAGGAATAGGCTGATCCTCATAAGGTGCATCTTCCTCCGACTCGAATACTTCTTCGACTGGAGGGGCCCTACCCCTTCCTCGGCCTCTACCCCTACCACGAGGTCTACCTCTACCCCGACCTCTGGCCTCGTTTCCCTCAATCTCCATTACCTAATAAGCATGATATACTTGATTAATACACGCATAACACTTAAACAAAGCATAAGTCAAATGCAAGTCCATATTAACCAAGTACTGATCATACATAACGATGCTTAAATTTCCTAAAAGTACTAACGTTCCTAGCCAACCTAACGCACTCACATACCCAATGACATTGTCAATACCGAAGAGCACACGATGGGGATCCGCTGCAGACGGGCCATCACTCGGTAAGTATTGACATATCACCAAATATGTACCTTACGCTCTGATACCAAACTGTCACGCCCCGAATTTTAGAACAACAATTCAAAATCCGAAACATGAAAATACTACAAACTCAAAATAATCTTCCTGAAAATTTTTCTTTTCTTAACATACTCACCACACGAAATAAAATCAAACCGAATTTAGTCTCGGTTAATTATTACAACTCAAATCCAAACTGTAATGTAAAGCTCTAAATGAGCATACACACACCTCATAACTAGATAAATAACAAAACTGCTGTAACACCTAAGCAGCTCGGTCACCTCCCTGGTTATCCTGACCTGCAGGAATATCCGCTACACCATTGAATAGTGTACCGGGATTGCAACAACACAAAACCCGGTAAGCTTATGAAAGCTCGTATGAGTAAAAGAAGGAACTGTTACTTAATTTAATCTCATTTATTCCCACACACAGCAACACTCAATAATTTCCACATATGCAAATAATAACAATCTCAATCAACACCAACTCAATATATCAAGACAACCCAACTCACAACTTTCTCCACAACTCTCATCATCGTATTTATAAAAATACGGTACTTGACAGACTAGAGCTCTAACTGAATCGTAGCCCGTCACCTGGCCTAGGTTATGGCATCCGACATATTTATCAATTATTGTATTTCATCAATATGTATTCCTATATACATATTTAGAACGTCCAATAATTCCACATACTCAACCAATCGTATCCCATCATCCACACTAGGATTAGAGCGTCCGATTACCCACACCGGTCATTACGTCGACCCTAAACCCATAAATGAACACAACATATAATATCACATACTGAAAACATCCCAACCAAGATACATCATATTATTATGGAATTACACAATTGTAATAAAATCAACTCATCAATTCAACTCAATCATATCATCAATCAACAATCCACTCATCAATATATATTTTTCACGTAAATATATATATACGTAATCATCCACTCAGGAATGACCACTAATACCATCTATAGTTCACACAAGAAAATTATGAAATTCATTTGTATAGTTAAAATTCATTTTACTTACCTATGGACCGTGGTGATTCAAGTCCATGAAATTTTAAAACAAATATTTAATCCGTAAATATATTTTCACAAAATTACCAAGAATAAATAAATTAAAATGCTCGGTTCGTAATATGAACCACGTGAGTTTTACTCACCTCGAAACTCCCGCTGCGTCTTCAATATAATTATAATTTATAATTAACGCCGAATAACCCACTCAAATAAAATCCGTCAATCACCTAATCAAATGTGGTTCGAATTTAGCCAACAATTTCAACACATAATTTAACTTCTAATTAACGGCCAGATTCTAATTTACATTAAAATCCGACGAGCGGTTTCTCACGAATCGCTCCCCTAATTACCGTTTTTCACATATACGAAGATCCAACGGTCGGATCTTCGCCCATGACCACACAAAACCTCTGGGACAGTCATATGATCACCATAACAAATTTACAAGTTCATCCGACGGTCCTAATTTCACAGATCAAAAATCTAACGACCGAAATCGATCGAAATCACAAAATTCATAACTAATTCATACGATATCCGAAAAATACGTATAATACGCCAAAATGATCGTATCGAAACATAGAATCATAAAATAGACAGAAACCAAATTTTAGACCTCCGGAGGTGGCCGTAAAAGGCCGCAGGAGTTAGGGACAGAGCCGCCACCGACCACCGCCAATGGTGTCGGGGCCGAGCTTGTCCCCTTCGTTTCATCATTCTGAGCAACTTTCATAACTAGCACAAGACCTAAAAATGACGGGAAGGCATCGAAATTACCGATTTACAGTTCGGCGGCCGGAAAAAATGCAGAAACCGGTGAGCTTGAAAACCGACGTGAAAACTGCAACCTCAGGCCCCGATCCCTTCTGGAAACTTGTTCAGAACTTCCTTGCGAACTCAACAAGCCAAAAATCACAAGAAACGATCGTGTATAGCTCGAGATATCTTGATCGAAAGTTTCGGTATTTCGATCCGTTCGGGTCGAGCTCCGACGAACGTGAAAACGTTCGACCCAGTTCCGATCCTTCTTGGTGCTTGTAGAGGAAGTTGAGGCGAGCTTAATGAGACAAGAATCAAGTGAAATGGTGGAGTGTAGCTCGAGATATCGAGATTGAACCGAAAATGGTCGTTTTCGGTTCGGGCCGTGCCGCCGCCGTCACAGGCTGCGCCGCCTTGTGAAACTGCCTTCGGGAGCTAGAGCAGCTCGAGACGAACGCCTGGGGCTTGGTTTGAGGTCGAGAGGTGGTCTGTGGAGGGAGAACAATTAAGGAGAAGTTTTCTCCCCTTTTCGGTCGAGAGCGACGGTGAGAGAGCTGAGAGAGAACCCAGTTTTTTTTTTTTTTTTCTTTTTCCAGAAACAGAAGGAAGAAGAGGAAGAGAGGAACCGGTAGAAAAAATTAGGGTTTCCAAAATTTTTCTATATATACATGTTTCGGAAAACTTCGAAATTCGATAACTAATTCAGAAAAAATCCGATCTTCGTGTTCCGCACGTGTACGGACTCGTATCAACGAGCTCTACAACTTTCATGAAGGAAGTTTCTCCAAATTTCGTACGTAGAAAAAGTCGATTTCTCAAACCGAGTATTTCGAGCTTTTCGTTAAAAATAATTGTTTCGAAACTTCGATAATTGTAAAAATGAATTATTATCGAACATAATCGTGAAATCGCACAATAATCATTCGATACAATTACTCGAATTTAAAATGAAATTTTCGGGTATTACAAGAGAGATGTCTAGGCTAAGGTAAAAAATTAAGGGTTTTGGCAGTCTTCCAAACTTAATATTTTATCCCAGCCAATCCAGTCATTTTTTATTATGAGTAGACTATTTAGATCCAACTCAGTTACCTCCAGTTCCTCTAGATCTTCCCTAAATAGGATCCCTGACATAGTTAATGAAGAACAAATTGAATATCAGTCAAACGATAATATTGACATGAACGATTGGAATATACCCAGAGTCCCTAGTAACGAAATTTATAAGAAAAAATGGTCCCTTTCTTCATTCAAAAGTGAACATCATATTAAAACAGTAGAACAAGTTTATGCCCTTAGTAAATAACATGAAACTTGTCAGCTATTTAGCCCTGAGTCAATCAAAAAACACAAAAAAGATGGTCACAATTTCTTACACATAGGTTTAGTCCAAATCGGCGTTAAACCTTTAACCCGAAGAGGTCTAAATGCCTCAATACTTTTATGCCTTAGAAATGCAAGATTCACCGACTTCAGTGACAGTACTCTAGGAGTCATCGAGTCGAGCTTATTCAACGGCCCAATCCATTTTGATTGTTATCCAGATTTTACAGTTAGTCTCAGTGATCCTCACATCTTAAAATCCTTAACCTTAAATATTAAAACTTCAGGTTATAATGTCCTCGAAGGAACCCAACCATTAGCTTTAATTTATAGAATCCACTATAAAGTCACCGGTACAAATATGAATTTTCAAGCCATCAGTAAAAGCCCAAAAGATCAAACTCTTTTAATTCAAAGTAGTAGAGACAATGCTAATATTAGAGTTCCACACACAATCAGCTGGTCAGATGTTCATCTACCATCTGAATGGTCTCTCACTAGTGAAAATCAACCTATCAACATACAACATAGTCTCTCTGATTTGAACTGTATCCAACAATATAATGATGGTACAGTAAGAATCAACTTTCATAACCCTAGACTAAGTCAAAATATTAGGATTCAAGAATTAGGACAATCATCCAGACATTCTTTTGCTGGTTCCACCTCTGCTGAAACTATGTCACGACAAGAATGTGACTTAGATAAAGAGATAAAAAATATTAGAATCAAGGAATTAGAGGAAGAATTACAAAAACTAAAGATTAAAAATATCCAAACCACCTCACAAGTCAGTTACCCCAGTTATGTAGAAACCCAACCAGTCTTAGATGAGGAGGAACAAACATCTCCCACAGCTACTGATTTTGAGGTCGTCCCTCCCATAAATCCGCAATTAAGTACACTTAGTCGACCATTTACCATAAATTATTCAAAATTAGATAAAGATCTTGAATCTCCAAAAAATATTCATAGACAAAACCTTTATAGGAAACAATATCCCTTAATCGAACAACGAAAACAATTGTTTCAAAATTGGCAAGCTTTTATGCTCGAAACCCAGTCTGAAATATTTTTCCTTGATTTCATTGACCAACAAAGCAAAAAAAATATTCAAACCCTCACAAAAGCGAAATGGAAAACACCCACTAACTCCATTGTTACTTCCAGTCATCCCCCTATAGAAACCATTGTCATTGATCACTTCAACACACCTATAACGGCATCATCTTTTAAAGTTGCTGGAGATAACCCTGAACTTAAGAAAACCATTGAACAAAATAATTACACAAACCAAAGCCTAATCACTATAGGAAGCTAACTAGACAAAATAGAAACAAAAGTAGATACCATTTTCTCAAAAGTAAGCATCCTATCTCAACAACAAACAGAAACACCTTTAATCCACTTTAGTGAAATAAATAAAACTAATCTCAAGCTCATTTCCACTGCATACAAAATTGAACGAATGCTCAAAGAACTCAAAGCTGAACCCAGCAGAATTGCAGTCATCCATAACCACGAATCTCCCTCAGACTCCTCCTCTAATGGTGATTCTAATACAATTTCCAAGATAAATCAAACATTTCAAGACCTCCAACTACATGGAATTGTTCATCCAAAGAAACCACATCTCAAAAATTGGACCGAAAGCCCTCCATCATCCGTGTGGAACTCTAATATTAGCATTGTCTCTACTACTTTGAATTAAAAGAGTTTGATCTTTTGGGCTTTTACTGATGGCTTGAAAATTCATATTTGTTTTATATATATATATATATATATATATATAGCCTATCCGGAGCGAGGTTAGGGTTTATGGTCACTTTTCAGTCGCACATCCACATCTCGACCGCTCAGTTTTATGGCAGTTATCCAACCTGAACCGGACTAGCTTTAAGGTAGTTATCAATGCCTTAAAGATCATCAATTTGGCTGAAATTTTGCAGAGATGATCTATACATTGGTACCTAAAAACTGAACGGTTGAGATGTGGAAGTGCGACAGAAAGTGACCATAAACCCTAGCCTCTCTCTGAAATTTCAAAGCGAGGCCTCACTCTAGATATGATCTGTGTGTGTGTGTGTGTGTGTGTGTGTGTGTGTGTCTGTACATATCAAGAGTGAGGCCTCACTATGAAATTAATGTGTGAGGTTGGAGTTTAGGGTCACTTTTCTGTCTCACATCCACATCTCGACCGTTCGGTTTTTAGGTACCAATGTATAGATCATCTCTGAAAAGTTTCAGCCAAATTGATGATCTTTAAGGTATCTAACTCACTTAAACCAGTGGACAAATTGAATTTGTCCACCTTGAACCATACAAGCTTTAAGGCAGTTATCAGTGCCTTAATGACCATCAATTTAGCTGAGACTTTGCAGAGATGATCTATACATTGGTACGTAAAAACTGAACGGTCGATATGTAGATATGAGACCGAAAAGTGACCCTAAACTCCAACCTCACACGTTAATTTCAGAGTGAGGCCTTGCTCTGGATATGATATATATATATATATATATATATATATATATATAGGGCCCTTACGCAAAAGTCAGAAGAGGACGTCCCCATAGACGCAAAAGTGCAGACGTCCCCCCTCCAGCCTCCATCAGGCAGCGATGGTGGGGCTACGGTTGTCGGACGACCCCTCTGGACAACCCAGACAACATCGAGGTTGACTTCAAACTCTTCATCGACGACTCTAACGGTAAGCAGAGGCTCGATATAGAGGCATGGTTTGAGTCTGACAACTGTAGCACCACCATCGCTGCCTGATGGAGGCTAGAGGGGGGATGTCCGCACTTTTGCGTCTGTGCGGACGTCCGCTTCTGATCCGGCCTATATATACATACATATATATATATATATATATATATATTGTAATACCCCGGAAATTCGTATTTATTTTTCGAGGATTTTTTGGAATTTAAATTGTGGTTATTGGACGGTTTAGTGGCTCGTGGACGGAGCGGAAGTGTTTAGGGACAAATTATTATTCGAAAAGTATGGTTTTAGGGGGGTCACAAAGGTTGACTTTTTATTCGTTGGGATTCTCTGAAAGCTGTAAAGCGCGTCGATACGAGTTCATGGACATGTGGAATGTGGAAATTGGAGTTTGTATGAGGAAGTTATGACTTTCGGAAAAAGTTTCCATTTTGGTATAAATAGGAATTTTCTGAAAATCATTTCATAATTTCATATTTCCTTTTTCGGAAACCCTTTTTATCTCTCTCTCTTCTCTCTCGATTGCACCTTTAGAATCAAAGATATCCGGCTGACCCGACCCAGACTCGATATCTGACCCGGCTGTAGTTTCCAACTCCGACGAACTCCGACCTTGAAACTTGGACAGTCCGACTCGCCTTCTTGTTCCTCTCCTCCCTGTGGTGGCCTCTAACTGCGATTCTCCTCCAATATGGCACTGCGAGGCGGTGAAGATAGAGGTATTAGGACCAGATCGGAATTCTCAGTTCCGGCGACGTCGTGGCTTTATGCTTCTTGGTTTGAGTTTGCAGCAACCTCCTTGATCGATCTATGGTGGTTGTTTGGACCGATTCACGTGAAACTTGATTTAACTCGGATTGAACAGTAATCTACGGGTTGTGAGGTAGTTTTCGACCCTTTTCGCTTAGATTTTGACTTCGAACTAGTTATGAAAATTAATAAGCATGCTGAGATGAACATCTTTGATGTTGGGAGTTTTGTGAAATATTGAGTTTTGGCCGGCGGCGGTGCACTACCACATGTGGCGTTCCGATCATGTAAGGGACAGTTTCTGGTATTATATGTCTTCTACTCATAAATACAAGCGTTTCGATATATAATATGCAAATTTTGGAATTCGTATGAATTTGTTATGATTTTTACGGTTTCATACTGGTCGATTTATTTTATCCGTGAGGATTCGAGCGTCCGATCGACTTGTGGTTTGGACACATCGATAGTGGAAGTATTCTGGAGATTTTGGGTGGTCTCGGATGTAGTTTTGCCTCAATTGGCGCCACTTTGGGGATTTTAGTTGAAAACAGGGGTTCAGACTTAAACCGTTTGTGAATCATTACCAAGTTGAAACCGTATGTGATTAGGTACTTGACGAAGTATTCTTGAACGGTTTTGCTGTTTGGCTGTTTTGTTCTATATTGAAGATGCAACGACAATTTCGAGGTGAGTAAATCTCACGATATTTGTTATGAGAAAGATTTTCATATTGTCTTGGAGTTATTTGGTTAACTATGACTATAGTTGGTATTTCTAAGTGAATGGCTACGTATGTGTGTATATTTACGTGAAATGTATATGTATTGGTGCAATTGTTGTGATATGGGCAGCATGGAACGTATTGAGTTCAGTATTGTTGGAAATAGTGGAATTGAGTATTGAGTTGTGATAATCAAATTTCATTTGTTGAGAGACCATGAGTCTAGTATGACCATCTTAATTTGTGATTTAAGATATGGTAGCTTGTGTAGGAATATTTGTGTAATGAATCGTTTAAATCAGTGTGATGAATATTATGATGTGTGTCATGAAAAGCTTGTGTAGGGATATCTTTGAAATGAATCTTTGTGATGAATATCATGTAAAAACATGACGGCTATCTGTGTGATGACCGGTGGAATCTGTGCGATGATCAGTGTGATGACTGTTCGGTTGCAGAGCTGAATAGTTATTAAATTAACAACTATCGAGTGGATTGCTGTGATGGTTAGAAATACCTACAGATGACAGAATGCGGGGTTATGACGATTATTATGACTTGAATTGTGATTGCTTTATTTTACTTGTTTTGAATGGTGATTGCATTGTTTTGTTTGAATTGTGATTGCCTTGTTTTCTTCTTGTTTTATTGATTGATGGTTTGTTTTATTTTAAAGGCCATAGTGGTGACTATTAGACTCTGTAGTGAGGATAGGAAGGTGATTCATTGTTTTCACCTTTGATGTCATGTTGATGACAAAGGCTTCTGGCAGAGAGGGAACGAGTGTGCTTTTGGCATTCATTGTAATGCGTTAGAATGGCACCAAGCATGGCTTGAGGAAATCTTGTTTGACTGAAATTGTGTGATTGGACGTTAAGTTAAAAATTTGAGCATGAGGTTTTAGTCACAAGTTGACTTATGTGAGCAGAATATAGAGGGTTATGAAGTCGATGGTTGTAGATGTGAGTTATGTGCATATCGTGTTTAGGTTGAGGTGATTTAAGATTGTATTTCTGCTTTGTGGTTTTGAGTTTACTCATACAAACTTTCATGAGCTTACCGGGTTTGTTGTGTGGCAACCCGGTGCACTTTTCAATGGTGTAGGGGTTAGTCCTGCAGGTCAGGGCAATCGTGGCTGAAACGGAGGATGTGTGCTAGCAGCTTTATGATAGGTAGCCAAACTTGTGACTTTACCGTTATTAAGACTTCCGCTTGTACTAGCTCTGAGGAGCATTTATGTTTTATTTTGTTGTTGACAGTTTAATTCGTAAGTTAATGTAATATATGACTCTACGGAGAGGGTCAATATTGACATAGTGGGTTCATGACATCAATATGTAATTGGCTTTAAGGGAAAACATTTCCAGATATTTTGTATTGATGGCTGAACGTTCACGCATGCATAATTATAAGATTATATATTGATTTTTATTTATGTTAACAATCAGGGGCATGACATATATATATATATATATATTATGTTGGAACTAGCCACAATATTTGTGGGTACTGGACTTAATCACCTGGGTTAAGGTGGTCATAGTCTAACAACGGTTGAACTGTTTTTGCTTGTCACGCTATATTTTGAGAATCCCAAAAGGCTTTTAAGTTGTAATTTAATTTTTGTACCTCGCAGTATCTTCTGTTGTTGTTTTATTCCTGTTTTATTTTAGTCATGCTTGATCCAGCTAGTTAAGATAAAGATTGCTTACTAAGCACCTGAGCTCATTGATTTTTTATTCTCTTAGTATTCTCAGACCTTGAGGAAGAGGACATAATGGGTGACACAGAATACCGGCATAGAGAGGCCAGTCGGCCAGAGGAATTAGAATAATACTTTTGCTGAGTTTTAGCTCCTTGTAAGGGTGCGTGAGAGTAACTAATTACCTTATTTCCAACTTGCGGAGTGGATAGCGTTGTTTTGGAATATTTCTTCTATTTGAAATTTGGTAACTATGTTTTTTTTGGACTAAATTCAATTTGTCTCCTCTAACTTTGAGGCAATCATCAGTTTGGTTCCTGTTTTTTTTTTGTTAATCATGATGATCCCTATACTTTCAATTTCCATCACTCGCATTCAAGTTTCAAATTTGACTCTAAAAATGACGTCACAAGCTGAGTTGACAATCACACCATGGCCACTTTTTAGACTTTGACTCTAAGTTTGGACTCCAAACTATCCTTTTTTTTTTTTTTTTAATTTAATTTAATTTTATTTTGCTCCAATCCACCCTTATTCGACCTTTTGCTTGATTTTGCTCCAATCCATGAAATGTCCAATCGATCTTAACCTCAAAACACCAATTTGCTTCTTCATCTTCTTCTCCAAATTCGAGTTTAGGATTCCACAATCCAATTCCACAATCTAGTTATGGCCTCAATTGGATGTACTGTGATCTAGTCTCTCTCTTCCATCTTGCTCTCACATTCTCTGAATCAATCTATGTACAAAACTGAAACCCCTTCACACAAATTCAATCAATAAGAGGCAAACCCATCACAACCAGACCCAAAACTCTACCCGCCGCCTCTTGCGCAAGACCCAAGCCCGGACGCCCTCCCATGAATCTAGCATGCTTATGGTCTCGTCATTGACCTCAAACCCGGTGTGCAAGTCGTTGAGCCGGTGTTTCGGGTCCATCGACCACACGATGATGTCATCGTGGATCTCGAAGAGGCGCAGTTTGTGGGACTTGAAGACGAGATCGGCAATGGAGAGAGCTTGAGTTCTAGCTTTGTCGCTTTGCATGGTGAACTAATTGGAGAGCGATTTTGCAGTTCTTGTGGTCGCTGACGATTTCGATGTCGAAGATCGAGTCCGGTATAAGAGTGGAGTCGAGGAAAGTTAAGAGCCCAACTCTAGTTTTTTGGTGGTGCTGTGGGTATCAGTATGGGTCGAAAAGAAGAAGAAGAAGAGAGAGAATCAAAATGGGGCGCGCGAGAGAAAAAAGAGGGAGATGTAGAAGCTTGGAGCTGAATGGGATCCTGGTTTCGTTGTGTTTTTTGGATTAATTTGGGCTATGTTCTTATGGGTTTTCTCTGTGACATAATTGATTATTATTGTTTGAGATATGAGATTTAGGCATGCTTCCCAGGCTATGTGGATTTCAACCTCAGGAAGAATAGGTTTTTCATGGTCTAGAATTGGGTATTGTGGGATTCAAGGAATTTATAGGATGTTGGTAATCGAAGCTATAGGTTAGGGAGCTGAGATGGACATATGAAGAGGTTGATCGTCTTTGTTGAAGAAAGAGATGAACTGAAATATGAAATTGGCATAATCTAGAGCCGGAATTGGAAAATGTATGACATCAAAGAGGAAGCAAGAAAAAAAAAAAACAGGGGAGAGAGAAGTCCATTTTGCCCTTCAGAATGGGCCCTCAATGCTGGTGCCAACTCAGACGTCATGTTTGCAGTCAAATTTGAAATTTGGATGTGGGTGATGGTAATTAGAAGTGCACATAATTAAATAATAATAATAAGGAACCAAACTGATGTTTGTCCCAAAGTTGGAGGAGACAAACTGAATTTAGGACGAGTTTGGCCCTGAGGTGATTAATTTAAAAGCAATTTTAACTGTACTATGAGAATAATCAACTGTGAGATTAAGTAATTGAGTGTTTGATAAATTGTGTTTTTAAAAGTGTTGTGAGTACAAAGACAGTGTTTAAATGTTTGGTAAACTTTAGTATAAAAGTGTTGTGAGTTTAAATAATGATAAAAAAGAACATGAAGTTAAAATCGTGTTAATGTATATCTTCTATAGATAATAACATTTATGATCTTTATAAATTATGCCATAATCATTCAATATACACCTTCGAGAGAGAGTCTCTCCAAGTTTGGTTTAATTGGTGGGATATCTATGGGAGTCTAGCTAAATTTTAAGAAGATAATTGACATATGTATGACCATTTGGGTAATTTAACCCTCCCCTTAGTAGGTTTGAGATTATAGAAGCACCAAAATAGCAACTTCTATAAGTTCCATTGGGTTTCGTGAACTTTTGCTGAAAGCTGAGTCTAAAGCTTTTACCAAACAGGTCAACTAGCTTAAATTTCATATTAATCTGCTTAATTATTAATCCCAACAGAGCCAAATTGGGCCTTAGTCCCCCTGTTTTTAATCCTAGGATTGATTAACCAAGATATTATTTGTATCGCTTTTGATTTAAGAGTGTTGCTTTACTAATTATTGTGTGCGAATTATTAGTTAGGCTTGGCTTGCCGTCCTTTAATTATTAGATTGCAAGCGGCCGTTATCTAGATGGTTTTGGGTGTGATAATAACAATATATAATAGGAGTCATTACCATTAATGACGGTAGTTGGACCTATTAAATACTCCTCGACTGCTAGGAGGTTTCCATTTTCTTCGATGTGGGATTAATGCCTTCCCAAATAGGAGGTAGCTCCTCAGTCCAGGTCTCTGTCCAAAAGATTGTACCGCTATGCAATGGCCTCCAGTGTTGCCTGCTACAGATGTCATAGTGCCGAGGCGGCCGAGCTCTGATTCCCGGTGTTGGTTTGTGGTCTGGATGTCGTGGTGTAGTGTGCTTGTTGTTGAAAGTTCATGTAATAGTTCTTCATATTCTTATTAATGTATACATATACCTTTGCCAATTTTTATAAATAATATTACAGGGTGCAATTTTTCGCAAATAAGCCATCTTGGTTGGTTTGTTAACCTTACCAATACGGCAAACACGAGTAAAGTTAACTTGACCCAATAAATGATTAGCCAATAGTCAATTAGTAAACTTGGGTACTTAAAAAAAAAAAAAAAGAGTAATCTTAAGTAACCTGATGTGTCCCCATTTGTCTCTCCGTCGAGCTTAACGCCACATTGCTCTCCCTCTTCCTCTTCCACTTCTCGTGATAGGAAAAACGAGATGCATATGATGGTGGATTGGTGGAGCCTCTGTGCAGCCAGAGCGAGCAGCAGCCCCTACCTTGTTTTGCTAAACGATCTCCTTCTTATTCCCATTTGGCACTACCTCTTGGCCTTCCTCACAATTTCCTTGGCATTCCTCTACCATTTCCTCGAATTCCATTTCCTCCATGACTTTTTTACTGGATTCAGAGGCTGCCCCGTCGCCTTGACCTACCACTCCTCCTCCCATATCTACCACGACGTCATTTCCAAGTGTCGGATACTCCATGCCAGGTATTTGGTCACGCCTTGGCTCTCAAGCCCTCATTTACAGACCGTCTTCCTCAATATCTTTGGCCGCCCTCCAATTTTCAACTACCGAAGGTACTTCATTATCAACGAATCATCCCCTTTCAATTCCAAATTGGATTTGCTTCCCTCTTGAATATTTCATTGATGCTTTTGTCTCTTAGACAACTTTTTCATCTGTCTGATGGTGGAACTATCGCCTTGGATTGGTTAATGAACTCTGATGGTAACCATTCATCCCTTCACACTAATTAATGTGCATCTACACACACACGTGTCCACACACACATGTGTGTCTATATATATATATAGGCAGTAAGGAGTGCATAGTGAATCATCTTCATTACATTTGGTTGCTGTGTCTGCTTTCTATTGTTTTCATAGTATTTGAAGTCTAGATTTTGTTGCATGCTATTTGTTTCTTTGGTTCTTATGTTCTATTCTAATTTCTACTTAACGTCGGACCGATGTTAGTTTGTACTGACACGGAGTTCAATGTTTCCTGTTTATTGTAATACACGGTATTCATTATGTCATTGTTTAGTCTTCGTAATCTTTTGGTTTTTACTCTTTGAAAATATTTCAAAAAAAAAAAAAAAATCATGGAAGAAAAACGGACAAGTATGGATGGGGTGGGAGGGAGATAGTATCGCTAGGATGTTTCCTATAATGGTGAGTTTAGAAGAAAGAGGAATTTGATTGAAGTTGAATGTGGAGAGCGGCAACAAGGTGGAATTTTATCTTCAAGGAGTATATTCTCCCACATCGTATTGGGCAACAAGGTGAATACTGGGAGATTAGTGCATCAGGGCTTCAAAACGTACCCAGGGGCTGGTGTCACTAGACGTGGCCGAAAAATGGAAATTGAACAGGGTTACTACAGCGCGGCATCGAGGTAAAATTTCCTTCGATTTTCTCTCCTCATGGTGGGGTAGCTCGAGCCACATCCATGGGTTTGTAGAGGAGGAGGAGGTGGTTCGAATGGCACCGGCGACGTGGCCTGGGGTGGCTTGACGATGAAGAAATTGCCAGATTTGTGTTTCAGGTCAGTTAAGGCATTCGGGTTAGTCGAGAGAATTGGTGAAAGTTTCCAGGAATGGAAAGTTGCACTCCAATTTTTGTGTGTTGCATGTCCACTAATTCGATTTAACGTGCTCTACAACTTTCAAGAAAGAAGTTTTCTTAGATACTAAGCCAAAAAAAACAAATCAACTTTTAGGTTCCCTAAATGTTTGAAATAAAGTAAAAAGATAATGATTTTAATTGTTTACTGTTTAAATGACCAGTAAACGGATAAATCTAGATACATGGTGTAACAACCTTCCTACCTATAAAAATTTCGCCCTCGAAATTTCCTACTTTTCAATTGGAAAGATGGGGATATACACTATTGAGTATATTCACTGAAGAAGAGGAAACATATGGATCTTATGAAAGAGTTGAGGATGGGCTAATGACGGGAAGTGCAAGTATATTAAAGATATAATGGAAATATCACTTGGCTTAGGTAAGGTAAAACAGTTTGATCGAAATTGAATAACATACTCATACTAACCTCTGATGCAGCATGACTCTCCTGGTGAAGCATAGCCTGAAGTCTAGTTTGAGCTGTTGGATGTCCACGTTGACCCTTACCTCGCCTAATTGAATCTGCCTGCTGCACTAGCACGAGTACCACTACTGGATGGATCACCAGATGCACTACCAGAAGCGTCATCACATGCCTGACTAGAGTTTTGACCAGGTCCCAATATATCCTTCAGAATCAACTACAGACACTCTTATCACCATGCTGGCCACATTGATAACACTCTCTACTACCTGCTCGACACTGAAAGGTATCCACCACAGGTCTGACACTACGAAACGTTGCTCTGTCTCATGTAGGTCTCATAAGGATCACTGAAGTCACCAGTTGTCCTTGAAGTGTCACTCTTTCGTTTAATCATATCTCATGTCACGTCCACCAAAACTTGGTCCAGCTTTAGAACTAAAACTGCTAGGTCTATTGCTGCCATAAGACCCATATCCCGATGTAGAAGCAGCCCTCTTGGCTGGACCCTGACTAGGGCCACTAATCTCTAAATGTCGTGAGTGAGATAGAATCTTGGCCTCACATCTCATCTCAACAGCCAGTCTGAACTCTGTGTAGTCATTAGGTGCCAACCAATCCTGATACTCTTTTCGGAGTCCTTCAATAAATCTCTAACCTTTCATTCTCTCGATCGCTACCAGCTCAGGTGCATGATTGGATAGAGCAATAAAAAGGCATAATAGTCATATCTTTCCCCTGTTCGGACCTCATCAACTCACTAAGCAGACGATCCCGTACAGCTTGATTAAAGTACCGCTCAAAGAAATGAGTCTGGAACAGATCCCAAGTCATCATGTGCAGGTCAAAACCTCTCTCCCTCATAGTGTGCCACCACAAATATGCATCACCATCTAGAAAATCAAATGCTAAGGGCCCCTTCCTAGCAGCGAGACAACCCCAACGAATCAAACACTCTCACCATCCCAGTAATCCTATCCTCTGTAGCAGATGGCTCCGGGACATTGGAAAAAGAATAGGCCTGATCATCGCATCTATCATGCTCTACAGTGAAGTCTGTACTTGGGTTTGGAAGCGCTGCTGCAAATCGCTCAAACACACGCTCAGAGGTACCTAAAGTCAAATAAGACGAGATATAGAGAGTGAATTTTCTGATGATTATTACACCTATTCTGTGGTGTATATAAACAGATTACAATCGTACTACAACTATTGTGTACTACTGTACTACACAACATATACAAGGTAAGTAGTTACAACAATATATTCCCTTGTAGTCTATTCCTAATAGGGAACGATGACTCACACTAACACTCCCCCTCAAGTTGGTGCATATACATCAACCATGCCCAACTTGCTTAGTGAGTCATAAAACGCCTTCCTGGAAACTCCTTTGGTAAGTACATCTGCAAGTTGCTCTTCAGTTGGAACAAAAGGAAAGCTAATGATTTTGGCATCTAGCTTCTCCTTTATAAAGTGACGATCAACCTTCACATGCTTAGTACGATCATGTTGTACTGGATTCTGTGATATGTCAATAGCTGCCTTGTTGTCACAATACAACTGCATGGAATTTGTGAGTATAAAACCTAGATCACGTAACAGATTTCTCAGCCACAACAATTCACACACTCCATGAGCCATACCTCTATACTCGGCCTCAGCACTAGAACGTGCCACAACTTTCTGTTTCTTACTTTTCCATGTAACCAAATTACCTCCCACAAAGGTAAAGTAACCTGATGTCGACCTCCTGTCTGTGATATTTCCAGCCCAATCTGCATCTGTGAAGCCACAAACCTCAAGAATGTTGTTGTGCTTAGAAAATAGTACTCCCCTACCTGGAGCTGACTTCAAGTACTTCAGAATTCGCATAACAGCATCCATGTGACTCACTCTCGGATTATGCATGAACTGACTCACCACGCTCACTGCATACGCAACGTCTGGTCTGGTATGAGCCAAATAAATCAAGCGCCCAACTAACCTCTGATAGCGAGCTCGATCAGTAGGTACCTGATCTGGATACTCAGCTAAACCATGATTCTGCTCAATAGGAGTGTCAATAGGTCTGCAATCTAACAAACTTGTCTCTATCAGCAAGTCAAGAACATACTTCCTCTGGCACAGATAGATTCCTTCTCTCCCCCTGGCTACCTCAATTCCTAAGAAGTACTTAAGCTCACCCAAGTCCTTCATCTCAAACTCAGAAGCTAACTGTCTCTGCAGTCTATCCATCTCAACAGTGTCATTACCTGTGATTACCATATCATCCACATAGATAATTAGAGCTGTTACCTTCCCCTGTTGATGTTTGAGAAACAAGGTATGGTCTGAGTTGCTCTGCTTGTAACTAACCTTCCGCATGAACTGTGAAAATCTTCCAAACCAAGCACGAGGTGACTGTTTGAGACCATACAGAGACTTTCTCAATTTGCATACAAACTCACCAGGAGAAGCAACTACATACCCTGGTGGGAGGCTCATGTATACTTCCTCGACTAACTCTCCATGAAGAAATGCATTCTTGACATCAAACTGTCGGAGTGGCCAGTTTAAACTAGCAGCGAACGAGAGCAGAACCCGAATAGTATTCATCTTGGCAACAGGAGCAAAAGTTTCATCATAGTCTATACCATACGTCTGAGTAAATCCCTTTGCTACAAGTCGTGCTTTGTATCGATTCACTGATCCATCTGCATTATGCTTCACGATAAACACCCAACGACAGCCTACAGCCTTCTTGCCTTGTGGTGGAGGCACAAGTTGCCAAGTACTGTTCTTCTGCAACGCCTCCATCTCTTCATCCATAGCCTTCCTCCACTTTGGATCCCCCAATGCATCCTGCAGTTTGTTAGGTACTGATACAGCAGATATTTGATTCACAAATGATGCATATGACTTAGACAACTTCCTAGTGGACATATAGTTGGCTACTGGATATGTTGATTTGGCAGTAAGAGTAGGTTCATATCTTTTGGCTGATTGACCTCGAGTGGTCCTATGTGGTAACACATATTGCTCAACATTAGACTCACTACTACTAGTATCAGTGGATGGACATACCTCAAATGGATGATCTTCAGTACCAGGAAGTTGTGGGTCAGGGGTAGAAGCGATGGCAGGAGGGGCAGTTGTGTCTTCAACCTCATTCTGAGTGATGGGAACCGGTGCTTCTGCTGCTGGAGGCGGCGAGCTAATAGTTTCAACCGGATCTGTCAAAATACCTCCTAGCTGTGTGGCTTCTCCCTCTCCCTCTGATTCCCCCTCTCCATGATATAGCTCTTCAAAATATGAATTCTCCCCCTGAAGAGCTGTATCTGAAGAGGAGAAATAACTCATGTCTTCAAAGAAAGTAACATCCATAGTGACATAATACTTTCTGGTGGGTGGATGATAGCACTTGTACCCCTTCTGATGACCTCCGTAGCCAACAAACACACACTTAAGGGCCTGGGCATCCAACTTAGACCTTTGGTTTTTAGGGACATGGACAAAAGCAACACAACCAAAGACACGAGCTGGAAGATTATGAAATGAAGGTAAGGAAACATGAGATGCAAGAACCTCAAATGGAATTTTTCCCTGAAGGACACTGGATGGAAGACGATTGATAAGATGAGAGGAAGCATGTACGGCATCGCCCCAAAGATACTTAGGCATATGAGCACTAAAGAGAAGGGCACGAGCCATATCAAGTAAATGACGGTTTTTCCTTTCAGACACACCATTTTGTTCTGGTGTTTGTGGACATGTAGTTTGGTGAACGATCCCATGGGTTTTGAAAAAATCTTGGAAAACATGATTAACATACTCTCCCCCATTGTCAGAACGAAGGACTTTAATGGTGCTATGATATTGTGTTTGAACAAGAGTGCGAAAGGTTTGAAAAGCTGGAAATACTTCATCTTTGGTTTTAAGAAGAGCAACCCATGACAATCTCGTACAATCATCAATAAACAACACAAAGTATCTCATACCCAATACCGTGGGTTCTCTAGAAGGTCCCCAAACATCAGAATGAATCAACTCAAAAGGAGTAACACTTTTATTAGAAATACTAGGAGAATAAGTAGCACGATGACTCTTTGCCAAAACACATGTTTCACAATGTAAAATAGACTCATCCACACCAATAAACAAAGTAGGCATGGTTTTTCTCCTAAGACTAAAAGAGTGATGCCCTAAACGGCGATGCCACAACCAAATTTCACTTAGCTTATCAGAATTCGAAGTCAAAGCGGTGCGAGACTGTGCTCCTGGTTTCTCTCCTGCATACGTCTGATCCAGATGGAACAACCTGCCCCTCAGATACCCCCGACCGATTATCTCCCTGGTGAGAAGATCCTGAAAAATCACATACATAGGATAAAAGGTTACGGAGCATTTAGACTCAGTATTCAACTGGGGAACAGATATCAAATGGTGAGACAAGTCAGGCACATATAACACATTATGAAGTTCTAAGGTGGGAGTAATACGAACTGACCCTGACCCTAACACAGGAAAGGCCTCACCATTGGCATTGGTTACATAGGACACTGGTGGGGAAGACAATTCAGTAAAATACGATTTGTCATCAGTCATATGATCGGAGGCACCAGAATCAATAATCCATGTATCAGAACCAACAAAGTTAGAAACCTTTAAAGCCATACCAACTTTACCTCGACCAGCTATAGAGGCTGTAGGAGTAGCTCCACCAGCTGTATGATGATCTTGGCCAGTCACTCCATAGAAATCTGGTTCTTGGACTAATTGAACCGCAGCTGCTTTCCCTTTGGGACGAAAACCTTGATTTTTAGGTTTAAGGTGTGGATGCAACTTCCAACAAGTCTCCCGAACATGCCCAAGATCGGTGCAATAAGAACATTGAGGACGAGGGCGGTTAGTAGAGCCTTGTGGGAAACCTTGCTGATGAAGTGGGGCTGAACGCTGCTGCTGAAGGAAAGGTGCCCGTGACTTGACCTGAACGGCTAGGCTAGATACTTCAACCTGTGCATGTTTGACACTTTCCTGCTGAGACTCATCTTTGCGGATATATGTAAAAGCTGTGTTCAAACTAGGAGGGTCTGTCATTCTAAGCAATTCTCCCTTCGCACTGCTATGCTTCTCATCAAGCCCTCTCAGGAATACATGAACCCTTTCTAGTTCCTTCTCCTTCTGGTACCATACAAGATCTTCCTGATTCTTGATCTTGCAAGGACGCTTCTGATCGATTTCAGCCCATACATTCTTCAGCTTGGTGAAATACACAGCTACTGGTTGCCCGTGCTGTTGCATACTAGCAGCCTTACACATCAATTCGTGAACCTGTATAAAATCAGACTCATTGGTATACAGATCCCCCAATGTCTTCCATATTGTTTCAGCAGTCTCACACTCTTCCACCAACTGTAAAACATCTTCAGTCATGGCTTTGAAGAGCAGAGCCATCACAGATCCATCATCATCCTCCCACTTAGCAAAGGCATCCACATCTGCCTCACTAGGAGCTTTGGTTGTTCCATTCACATGCCCCATCTTGTGTATGCCACGAAGATGAACAGACATAATCTTCTTCCATGTTCGAAAATTGGTACCATTGAGTTTTGGACCACCAAAAGAACCACCATCTGAACTTCGAACAGAAACCTCAATCTTTTGGACCTCATTGATCTTAGAACTCTGTCCTTCACTATCATCACCACCCATTGCAACAATACAGTAGTAAAATTACACAATCACAGAATATGCAGCGGAATGAAAGAGACAGAACCAAAAAATAGTATAACATGTAGATTTTTTTTTTTTTTTTTTTTTTTTTTTTTTTGAAACCTGTTGCAGGTTGACTGGGTTTACTGCTTGAAGATGGAGATCGACATGTCCAGGCTGAAGAGGGACCGAATGGACCTGTTGCAGGTTGACTGGGTTTACTGCTTGAAGATGGAGGTCGACAGGTCCAGGCTGAGGAGGGACCGAATGGATGAGAACTGATCGGTCTCTAGGTGGGTGCCCAAAGTAAATTGCTGATGCTGGGTCTACAACGGAGGACGACCGACAGAGGACGACGGAGGACGAACGACGATCTGGTCTGACCGGACGACGAAGGACGAACGACGATCTGATCCGAAGGCGATCTGCTCTGGGATAACGACGGAGGACGACGGGTCAGATTGAGCAGCTTGCGACGAAGCTGAGAAACCTGATCAGATTGGGCTGAAGCCGGGTCCAGGCGAACGACGGAGGACGACGGGTGCGACGAAGCTGAGAAACCTGATCAGATTGGGCTGAAGCCGGGTCCAGGCGAACGACGGAGGATGACGGGTGCGACGAAGCTGAGAAACCTGATCAGATTGGGCTGAAGCCGGGTCCAGGCGAACGACGGAGGACGACGGGTCTGTTGCAGAAGTTCCAAACGAAGGTGATTGGGTCTGAACAAGGAAGACAAAGGCGGTCTAGTCTGGAGACGAAGCCGGTCTGATCGATGGAGATGGCGGGTCTGATGACGTTGACGTCCAAGAAGAAGATGATCTGGTCGTTCTTGGATGAGAGATAACGACGGAGAATAACGCCGTGTAAGGAAAAACAATAACCCTAACAATGGGGTTTTTGAATTAATTCCTTGAACTAGGAAAATTAAAAGTTGAAAAAAAAGAGACAAAATCCTCTCGGATCTTAGCTCTGATACCAAGTCAAATAAGACGAGATATAGAGAGTGAATTTTCTGATGATTATTACACTCATTCTGTGGTGTATATAAACAGATTACAATCGTACTACAACTATTGTGTACTACTGTACTACACAACATATACAAGGTAAGTAGTTACAGCAATATATTCCCTTGTAGTCTATTCCTAATAGGGAACGATGACTCACACTAACACCTAATAAACCCCGAGGTACATGATCATCATCATTCCCCTAAGAGGGTGGAGGATTCCTAGCAGTGTACAAGTTCGGCGTCCATGAGGCATGGTACCTAAGAAAACACTAATTTCAAGTAACTTTATGAAATGATACAATGAAATGTCACACTTAATTATTACATTAACACCAAAGAGTATATGATGGGGAACCTCTATTGTAGGGCTATCACTTAACTGAGCATCACCAAGTACATGAGGCAACAGAAATGAAACAAGGTCATAGAATTTGATAACATAATCTGATACCAAGTTGACAGGTCCCACCCTAAACTTTACCCTGAAATATAAGGAAATATAAGGTGGCCCTTTAGGGCCAACTTCAGGAATAACTCTATAAATAATTCAGTAGAATTATTTCAAAAAATGGACTATCCAAAACCTGTAAAGACATTCTAACACTTCTCGATAATCATAACTATTCTCATCTCCTAGAGTATACATGCTCCCCACAATTCATAACCAACTCCCCAAAAATTTTAATAAATTTGAACCCACTCAAAATAAAAACTTATACAAATGTTGGTAACCAGAGCAATCTAAGGATTAAACCGATATATTACATAAGTAGTTTAAATAGTAATCTACAACGAAGATGAAGGTGGTGAACACTATACCTTAATGTCTACGTATGCTCGACCTCAACTAATCTGCAGGCTTTGAAGTTTCAGAACCTAAAATCTTGAAGAGTTGATTCTCCAGCCTTTGATTGAATTGAGCAACAAGGTGGATACTAGGATGATAAGTGAATCAAGGGCTTCAAAACCTAGGTGGTGGTGTTGCCAGAGGTGGCCGAAAAATGGCAATCGAACCAGGTTGCTACGGCACGGCACATAGGTGAAATTTGCTTCAATTCTCTCTCCTCATCACTAGGTAGCTCGAACCACATCTATGGGTTTGTAGAGGAGGAGGAAGCAATTTGAATGGCACTGGCAGTGTGGCCATGGGTGGCCTAACGGCGATGAAATTGTCATATTTCTGTTTCGGGTTGGGTAGGGTCTATCGAGAGAATTGGGGAAATAGGGTTTCTGACTAAAATGGAAAGTTTTTGAAAATGTCAAGTTGCAATTGCTATTTATAGCAGGTTTCCCAAAATAGTAATTTCTCACTTTAGATCATAGCATGTCTACTAACAGGTTTAACATGGTTGACAACTTTCCATAAGGATGTTTCCTCGAATACTAAGCCGAAAAAAGTCAACTTCCAGGTCCCCTAAATGTTTGAAATAAAATAAAAAAGTAAATATTTTAATAGTTTACCATCTAGATGACCAGTAAACAGGTAAATCTAGATATGAGGCGTAACATTTAAAAACAAGGCTTTGCTTGCAAATGGTTGCGAGTTTCCCCATAGAAAGAAAAGTGCTATGCACAGGTTAATGGGAAGCAAATATGGTACTCTAAACCACTGGTTGGGGTCAAGTTTAGAAAGATACCAGAGGCTATGATAATTGATTGCACGGAATGTGGTGAGGAAAAGGTCTCAGAAGCTGTGCGGGCAGGGAAATCATGTTTTGAGCAGTTCTTTTTAAAGGCTGTAATTTTTATTTTATTTTTGATAATACATTGTTGCAATTGCCGTATGAGCAGATAATTAGTCCTATTCTATTAGCTATCGTATGTAGTTCAGAAGAAGAATTATATGTGACAGGGAAGTATTGGTTATGATGCTGACAACAGGAAGGTTTTAGTGTATTGCTCACGAGGATTTTAGAGGCTGCAACAACTCATGAGGAATTTTTTCTTGTACCTCTTATTACCGATGGTTATATGATAATGCAGATATTAATCATATAATAGTATTAATCATATTATAGCTTTTGACCCATGTTAGGCTATTTAAATGTATTAAAATTGTAAATTTAGGCTTGGTTGGTATCACTTGGTAAGGATAGTAAGCAGTTTATATTTCCTGACCACTCAGTTTTCACCAAAGACCTTAATTTGCCCAATTGCAGTTAGTGGTGTGATTTCACTCGAGGTAATAATATCACCAAATTCTTGAACTTGGTTAGCTGTATACTTCTATAGGTTCTCTGCTGTGCAGATTGTGAATCTTCACCTGGTCTTATATCTTCCTGAGCATCCTATGGATACAGGCATACAGCTATTGGGCGTGCCAAGAGTGCCATGCTTGCTGCGGTTGGGAAAGTGGCTTATGACAAGTTATATCTCGACAGACGATACAACAACAATCAGATAGTGGTTTTATATTCCTTTGGCTTTAAGCTTATTGCATGGAAGTAGTAGGTAATTCTAGAGGGTTGTGCAGCCTTCTTAATGAGGCTAGAGTTGGCTAGAGGTTGGTCAAAAATTTTGGGTGGTTTCTTCATGGCTGTTCTATGGATGCTGCGGTGGCAGAGAAACAGAAGGGCTTTCGAGGAAGGGACAGTGTGGGGAGATATGAAGAGATTCGATTCTGGTCTTTTGTTTGGGTTCGAGCTATGTTAGGCTTTCTTGCTTTTATTTCAATTGGCAAACTGCCGGTCTTTTTACTGTGCTTTAGTTTGTTTTATTTTTATTTTTTATCTTTGTTGTTAGAAGTTAGAACATCTAACCTAAATTTTTTCTGCTTTACGTCTTGGTTATACTTGGATTATTTTATCTATAATTAGATATAGTATTCCAGCTGGTATTTTATTATTTATTTATTTATTTATATTGTGGATCTTGCATGGAGTTTTGATACTTGCGATTTTAATCAATTCCTCTTTCCTCAGTCAAATAAATATATGTACACGCAGGCACATATATTTCTTGTGTCAGAAGACATAGAGCTTTATGATAATGAGTACTGTATATCATTTTTCTTTGCTTCAGTTCTGGGAAGTAAATTTGACACAAACAATGCTATTCCAAAGGATGATATAAACCCGATTGTGCTAGCCATTCCTGGAATGACAAGCGACTCCAAATCTCCTGTAAGCTTCATATTTGTTTACTTTCATTCTTTTATTGGGTCTGAAAATGCTTTCTGGTGGAATTGTGGTGTCTCTAGCAACAAAATCTTGTTGTACGGGTTTCCTTCTATTCTGCTGGATTGAAAGGCATCTGTAGGTTATGTCTTGTATATACTATTTCGTATGCATTTGATCTAGTTTTCTGGTTTTATTGGTTTATTTTTTTTTCTTGTAGGCTTCTTGTCCACATTTATTTTAGGGTTACATACTGATTACTACCTTGTAATTTGGATCCAAAATCAATTCAGTCCCTGAACTTCTAATTTCATTAAAAACACCCATTTTAATTTTGATCTAATATGTCTAATTTATTAGTTTTCCAACAATTGAGTTATTTAACTTATTGGCGTGGCTCATATATGAGCCATGTTTTATGATGTGGTGTTGAGGTGACCTACATAATCAATTTAGGAGTGAGTTCCATTATTAGAAATCCATCAAATAAATAGTTTTTCAACAAAAAATCCAACTATAACTTGAATCCATAACAAAATATTAACGAATTGGACTTATTAGATCAAAATTGAAAGTACATGGGTGTTTTTGATGAAACTAAAAGTCCAGATACTGAATTAATTTTGGACCTAAACCACATGGTAGTAACTAGTATTTAGCCATTTATTTTATCATTCTGTGTGATCAATAAAAGTGGTTTCTCTTAGGAAATATAAATAGTTTTGGACTTAAATCAAATAACTATTTAGTTAGAATGGATGATAAATTGCTCCTAGAAACTTGAAAGGAGAAATGTGGAAGCTTGGAGTCTCAGGTCGATTAGAGGAAGTTTGTTTAAGTGCGATATACTGTGTAAAAATAGCACTGAATTAATAATTTGGGGGTACGTGTTGATCTTGCAAGAGTTCAAAATACAATCTCTCTCTCTCTCTCTCTCTCTCTCTCTCTCTCTCTCTCTACTAAATTAATTCTTTGATTGAAAAGATATGAAATTGCATGTTTCATGTAAAACGTTAATTGTCGCTGCACTGGGTTTCTCTACATTATTCAACTTCGTAATATAATCAGCTATCTTCTTGGGCTGCTTTTTGCATACATGATGAGTTTGATATCGATATTGCAGTATATAAAGCATCTCGCTTTCAACACAGCGCAAAAGGGATGGAACATTGTTGTTATCAACCACAGAGGTTTGGCTGGTGTTTCAATTACTGTAAGCAGCTCCTTACAAATTTCCTCCTCCTGTTACTTCTTTTGCGAGATCACATCCATATCTATTAACACTAAAATTTGCTTTTGAACTTGGATCTTTTTTTTTTAATTTTTTTTTTAGAGGTAGACTTCAAGCTTTATTGATGAAAAAATTAGTTCATATATACAATGAATAGATATAAAGCAACTGATGGTTGCAGGGAATGGAAGAATATTTTGAGTCCCACGGTTGGTAAATGCAGGTTTGGAAAAATGAATCCTGCCTTATCAGAAGTCAGGGAGGGAGTGAGTGAAACCCTTGAGGTCTCTTAGGTCTTGCTTTGTCTTTCATATGGGAATACATTTATTATGAATTGTCAGGATAAAATTGGTTTTGTTAGATTAGAAACATGAATAGAAGTAAAGGTACCATTGGAAACTGACCAAATTTCTAACATTACCAAACAGTGTATTGGGATCTTGCTGTCTTCTCCCCTAAAAATAACATTTGATTTGCCAAAACACTGTATTGGGCATTGGCTCCTTAGTGTGTTTAACCATGTTCACTATACGATTTAGTTAGGCCACTTATGAATTGGTCTTTTTTTCTTTCTTTCTTTTTAAAATGTTTTTGGGGTTTTCGTAAAACCAACATGCTCTTCCTTAATAGCCCTAGCTACAATCTTTTGGAGACAGGAAACTCTAGTCAATAGAAAGGTATATGAGGTACGGTGGTTTGAACCCCATACCACATGGGAGCAAACCATGAGCCTTACTGTTCCACTAACCCGTCGGTGTTGGGGCCACTTATGAGATTATTCTACACAATTACTAGAATTTGTAGAGCAAATGCTAGAAATTGTAGGAGCTATTATCAAATGACACAATAACTAGCACCATGTTAGTTTTGGGAAAGGAGTATAAACTATTACTTTGTTTAATGCTTTTTAAGGAACATTAGGTTTTATTTCAAGGGAAAGACTACGGTATCTTAATGTATCAATACATTATGTAGACTAGATTTGATACAGAGGTAGACAGACTCCATGAAAAAGTAGACTAGCTTGACTTTTGATCTCAAATTAGTCTACCTCTATATTGAGCTAGTCTACCTCTGTATTGAACTAGTCTACTTGATGTATCGATACATTAATGCATCGTAAACAATTCCTTATTTCAAATTGAGAATAAAGAACTACAAATGATGGATATGGAGTAGATCTGTTACAAGGCAGAAAGTTCAATAAACACTTCGGAAATATTTCAATACTCTTGCCCTATTCGATAAACTAAATGGAATATCCTAGCTGAGCATTGATTCTCTAGATGAGGAATGCACATATCCCATTTTGTAAGCAAAACTGGACAAGCTGTCCGCTGTAGTGCAAACAACATCATCTATCACCGAACAACTTCTAAAAATATGAAAAATCAGATCCAAATAAGCATTTTATTGTATCTAAATGAGTTGTTTGGAATTAGCCTTTTCATACTCTGTTAAGTTCTGTACTTATCAATACATTGTACTCTTTGAGAGGCTTTCTATAGGAATACAGTGATAGTCATGGACAATTATTATCAATTTCTATTGAATCAATGTGTGGTATTGCTGAACTATTTCACGACGACTCTTTAGCGCCTCCACCAATTTGTTGGCTTATTTTCATGGTTGATCTTCATCTTGAGCTCAAAAATTTTAAAGTCTCTATTTTGATTTCCCTACTAATGGAAGTGGTTTAAAAATGTAGTATGCGAGTTGTGTTGGCATGATGTTTTTGTAGTAGTGCTCTTAATCGACGCCGTAAATTTTGTGGGTATTGCTGTTTCTTATTAGTTAATTATGAACTTCTCATTAGTTTTATAGGTAATCCCACTGTATTTCATTTTTACGTGTTTCAGTCCGATTGCTTTTATAATGCTGGTTGGACAGAGGATCTGCGGCAAGTCATTAATCATCTCCATTATGAATACCCCAACGCTCCTTTATTTGTTGTTGGAATGAGTATGGGAGCCAACATTTTGGTATGTGATATAGTCATGTTATATAATTCTTCTAAGCGTTTTGAAAGAAGCTACTATTTGTCTATTGCTTTTGCTTTAATTTTTTCTTAGGAGAAGTTTAAGTTTTTATAGGAAAGAAGCAGGTTATGATTTTGGGGAGATATGGTGTGATGCAGTTACCTGAGTTGGGTGGCAATGGAAAAACTAGGAAGGTTTTCGATGATGTACAGGGAGAGTGCTAGTTTATGGGCATCAATCGGGGAATGGTAACTCTAGTTTGATTTATTCCAGGTAAAATATCTTGGGGAGGATGGAGACAGTGTTCCAGTTGCTGGAGCTGTAGCAATATGCTCTCCATGGGACCTTCTGGTTAGTGCTCTGAATAAAAATGTTTCTTCTTAGTAATTGTTGAAAAAATACCACGACATAGGAAGAGGGTACGTACTTCTTATCGCAATGGGAAATTGATTCTTAAAGGATGAGCTAGGACTTAAGCGAATTATCGTACAGGCTCTTTTGCATGCTTCGTTTCATTGAGACCTCAAACCATGCATGTGGATATATAGACATTCTTTTCAGCCTCATTCTGCAGGGCCGGCCCTGAGTTTTCAGGGGCTCTAGGCGAAAAAAAAAGGGGCTCTCCACCTTCAAATATATTCACAATTTTTTTTCCTCTTTAAAAGTAAGTAAGTTACTAAGTTTACAGCTTTTTAATAGGCTTACAATTTAGTAGTATAGTCACTTGCAACTAAACTACTAAAGTCCTCACTAATACTCTACCTTCACAATCCATTAAACCAACTCCACCACTCAGATTCTGCTACTTTTATAAAAGTTTGTCAGTTTGATAGACTCTTCATGTGTTGGTTTTACTTTCTGAATATATATTGTCAGATTTCAGGAGCAAAATGTAGCATAGGCAACAAAACTTGCTATATTCTGCACTTGGATTCTTTTCGCATCTCTGCATAATAGAGTACAGTTCTGTGGTTTATGTATAAAAAATAAAAAAAAATTCTAGCTTGCATCTGATACTGATACCACTACGGCACTAGTATGTACCAGTCTACCATTATTCCTTTAACAAATAACAAAGATGGACTTAATTCATAATTAGTTATAATCACTATTAGTTAAGATGAATTGAATAAGAAGAAAAATAAAGAAAACATACCCTAAAATCTTAATCATTGATTAATTGAAAAATATTTAAATTTTCAAAGAATACTTAAAGACTTGCCCAACGAAAATGCTTAATTAGTATCAAAAGGTTAAAATCAACCGCTATTTTCTTCTTCCCAATTCTCAAATTTGCCATAAATTCAGAAAAATTAATAAACCATTACAGAGAACAAGGAAAAAAAAGAATGATTGCAGATGATGATGATTATTGGCGAAGTGAATCAATGTTCTGATGATGAATTAGCTGCTAGGTTTTGAGATTTGAGAATTGAGAATTTGGAATTATGGAGGTGAGGTAAGAACAAGAGACGCCTTCTCCCTAAGTAGCCGCGTAGAAGTCTAGGAGAACTAGAGAAGAAGTATAAAACGACAAGACATCGATACGGGCATATATTACTTTATCTTTTTTTTTTACATATATACCATAAATATATATAAAACTTCGTTTAATTTCAGGGGCCTATGAAATTTGAGGGCCATAGGCACAGGCCTGCTGGGCCTATACCCAGGGCCGGCCTTGCCTCATAGTTAGCTTCTTCTTTTTATTTTATTTAAATTATTAATGTAGATGAGTTTCGCATGCACATTGGGGCAAGTACTCGGGTTTTGAAAGTATCCCAGAAGTTATACATCATTTTTTATTATCCAAATAGATGTGAATTTATCCTCGATATGGAGATATCAATTAGGTAGATAAATATCTAACTGTTGCATTCACCACTTGTACCTGTTTTAAAGTTATATACTTTATCTCGTCAAAAATAAATCAATATATAAATAAATTAATTAATTAATTAATCATAAATAAATAAATAAAAGTTATATGTTTTAGCTTCTAAACAGTTTACTGTGAAATTTGTGATATTGTAAAATAATGTTGGTTTGTTGGGATTTCAAACCAAGAGCCTAACAAATATGCTTATTTACAGTTATGATGGATTCTAGTCCTTATGTATAGGCAGTCGTGCCTTATAATTGTGAACTTACTTATCCTATTTTGATTTGCTCTGCAGATTGGTGATAGATTCATAAGCCGTGGGCTGTTGCAAAAAATTTATGACAGAGCTCTTGCAATTGACCTTCAAAGCTATGCACAATTGTATGTATGGGCTTCCTTTTTGAATTGGCTAGTAAATAGTTCCTAAATGATTATGTAATTTTCTACTTTATATGCTTTATTCTGGCCTAAATGATGATGAATTTCTATATCAAAATGATGTTTATGTGATTGTTTATTGCAGACACCAGCCTATTTATTCTCGCCTCGCTAATTGGGAAGGTATAGAAAAGGTAGGTGTTGTCACATAATTAAGATTTCAATCCCCAGCATTATTTTAAGAGGAGCATAGAATTATTTGACACTTCTTGAAACAATGGTTTGACCAACAATGACTTCTGTTGATGCCATGGCTGCTCGTCTTGCTTCTTCTCTTGCTATTGCTGAGGGGAGAAAGCAGGTCGATTTGAAACCTACACAAGGACAAGGTCTGCGTCAGGCAGACGTGTTTTTGGTGGGAAAACTCCTCACCGCTCGGGAATACAAGGTTCGTTCTTTCTTGCGGATGTTTCGCAATGCTTGGAGAGTGAATGAGTCTCTACATGTTGAAGAAGCAGAAGATCAGAGGGTGTTGTTTACCTTGTCTGATGAGGCTGATCGAGATTGGATTTGGAAGGGAGCCCCATGGCGGTATAACCATGCACCAGTTGCCCTAGCTTACTACGATGGCGTCGCTGCCAATGAATCTGTACCTTTTACCGTGGCCTCGTATTGGATTGCACTGCAAGGAATCCCTCCAGTGTTTCTTTCTAAAAGAGTGATGACAATGATTGGGTACACTCTTGGAGATTTCAAAGAGATTGATAAGCAAGCAAAGAAAGTTGAAAATCTTGGAAATTAAGGTGGAGATCCCTTTCAACCGGCCTTTATCCTTCAAACGATGGTATTGGGTTGAGGATGAAGTCGAGTTTCTCTATAAGTTCAAGTATGATAAGCTTTTTGGAAGATGTCCTACTTGTGGTTTTGTTACTCATGTTGGTCTCCCATGCTCGGGTCCAATCTTAGAGGAGGATGATGAGGAGGGGGAACGTACTGTGGTGGGTGTGCAAACAGGGCAGTCTCCACCTACACCGACGTTGCAAATTGTCTCTGCTTCGTCATCTGGGCTGGCGTCGATAAGCAAATTGAATGTAGGTACTAGGGTTAGGGTTTCGGTACCAGGCCAGAATCTCATCTTTCGTACAGTGGTCCCTAATCAAATGCCGGAAAAATTGCTTCACGATCCGGCAGTGTTACTGTAACGTCCTCGTCGTCAAGCCCAGATTAGGGAATTGCCAGAGATGATGATCATTCTTGAGGCTTTAACAGGTAAAAGAAGAAGTAGGGAGGAGGAAACCATTATTTTTTCTCCTAAAAAGCTAAAATTGAGTCTTGTTATGGGTAAAAGGAATTTGAATTTGGAACCAGAGAATTTGGGGTTGGTACCATTGGCAGAAACTGTGGTGCAGCCTATTCAAGTGAAGAGGATCGGAAGAGAGGCCGACCTGCAGGTAGCAAAAACAAGCTACCATATGGGGAAAAGAAAAATGCGTTAAAGGTTGATGAACCTAGGGCAGCAAACAAAAAGTTGTTGCCAAAGCTTGATAAAGCATATGCAAGTTCAAGCTCCAACCCGAAAGGGAAGGAGATGGTTCTTTACTAGTTTCTTTTCAAAATTCCTTCAAGCCTGTGTGAGGTGATGAAGCTTCTATAAGTCTTCTATGACGTTTCTAGTTCTTGTTTGTACCATAATTACGTGCCTGGCAAACAAGGATTAGTTGAATATTTCTTCCGTAGAGGGCAAAGTTTGATTACTTTTGCATAGGCTTGCTAATTAGTGAGCGTATCAGAGATTGAATTAGTTTACTATAGCTTGGATATGGTAGTCTGTTGATTATGGCTTTCTTATGTAAGCTTTGTAGACTGTAGCCTTTTAGCTGTTGATCTAATGCATATCAACTTCTATTTCAAAAAAAAAGAATGGTTTGACCAACAATAAAACTTTTGTATGATTCGTTCATTTATTTATTTTTCTTGGCAGGAAACCAAAATTCATTAAGGAAATAGTGCATTAGAAATCCACTAGATTAGAAAGCTACAAACTAAAGAACCCAAAAAAAGCTAGAAACAACACCCAAACCCCAGACTTTTAGGCTTTAGATATCAGGTGCATTCCAACTTTAAAACAATTGGCATCAAAGTAATTAAGCTTAAACTCTTCTAAAGCCCACTAGGAAGCAAATGATGTGTTGCTGCTATGGCCTTTAGACGTTTGTGCCCCCTAACTGGGTCACTCACCCTCCTTCTTCCCTTTTAGCAATTTTACTTCAAGATCCTTTGCCCCGTCCTCACTGTTCTGAGGGCTCTTAATTTGGGATGTTGTTTTTCTTTGTTCTTTGTTGTTCTTGTTATAAAAGTTCTCTTGCCAAAAAAAAAAAAAAAAAAAGAAGCAAATGATGCACTCCTATCCCACATATTTTAGTGTTAAAACATTGATGCTATAGTGTGTAGAGTGTCTAGCTACACACACATATATATATATATATATATGTCCTGCCTTTTACTAATGTTTGCTTTGTTGTTATCTTGGGATTCAAAAGTCGCGTTCTGTTCGTGATTTTAATCATCATGCTACCTGCCTTGTTGGGAAATTTGAGGTACTAATGAACATAATTTACTAGTTTTTCTTGCTCAACGGTCTTTTTTATAACTTTTTTAATTTTAATTTTTTTCTGATTAAGTTGAGTGTGCTATTGTGTCAGACTGTGGACACATATTACAGGCGTTGTAGTAGTGCTAGTTATGTAGGAAATGTGTCAGTGCCACTACTCTGTATCAGTTCATTAGATGATCCAGTTTGTACTAGGGAAGCCATTCCTTGGGATGAATGCAGGTAAAGTTGCTCTTAATATTCCATCGATTGCTTTCTTTCATTCATCACTTTTTTCTTCCACATAATTTAAGCACATGTTTGATATTTGTCTTCAATAGGAAAAACTTAAATATTGTATTGGCTACCACAAACCATGGAGGACACTTGGCTTTCTTTGAAGGATTAACTGCGGCTAGCATTTGGTATTTAATGTTTCTAATTTAGCACCCTATTTCCAAATTTGTTAATCACATCTATGTAGTTCATTCCCATTTTACAACTGAAATGCTATTGATCAAGTAAAAGGTTATCGTACGCATTTTTATGAAGTTTGAATTTGTATATCGCCTCTACTTGTGCATTATTGAGGAAATTGCATCAATAATTCCCTTCTCTTATCCAAAAAAAAAAAAAAAACAATTCCCTTCTTACATTTGGCGGTCTATTTTCTTTCCTTGCAGGTGGGTAAAGGCTGTGGATGAATTTTTTAAAGTTTTACATTGTAGCCAACATATGCATGTCAAGAAGGTATCACTATGCCAATAAGGTCATCAGATGACAGACCGAGGACTATCGTTTGATTCGTTAAATTTCTATTGTCTTCTAACCTGATATTTGTTAGGCATTCAGACAATGGTTATTACCCGTCGTCTGTATTCGACTCAGACTACAGAAGATTCCTAATAATCTGCTGTCAAAATATGTCCAAAAATGTTGAAATACTGACTTTATGTGGTTACATGTGTAATCAAACGAGAGTTATGTTGTTTTAAAGGAGCCTGAACAACATAAATTCATAAAGTTCTATTGTTTGTTTCAATTAAAATGACATAAATATGTCGTCTAACTATATAGAGGTTTGAACTTTTTTGGCTCTTTCTGTTGTGTGACTCAATTATGAACAACATATATTCTTAAAGTTATGTTGTTTCTCGGGCTAAATACTGATTACTATCCTGTAGTTTGGGTCCAAAATCAATTCAGTCTCTAAATTTTCAATTTCATCAAAAACACCTGTGCACTATTATTTCTCATCCAATAGATTAATTCGCCAAGCATCCATGAAATAGATTCGTTAAACTGCTGATGTGGGCCAACTCAGCCTTGGTGGGGCCCACATGGAAAGGAAAATACCAAAATTAACCATGGCGCTCTTCTAACTCACATTTCAGTTCTGAATTCACCTTTCTCCCTAAACACAAACCCAAATAAAAAATATAAAAAATCAACCGTTGACATTCCTACGAGCATCATCACATTCATTCCCCAACTTGATCAAATTCTCAATTTCCCATTTGTGACGATTGAGGTTTCTTAAGTCAATGGCGAAGCTGGCTATAGATCATGTTGGCTTTCCCAAGACGGACACCAAGCTCAGTGCCGACGGCTGTCGCAACCCTGTCAAGAAGTCCGAGCCAATCACCATGGATTACATTCTTCTAGCTTTATTTAAGACCAAGATCACACATATCTAATAACAAGTGCTTGAGATGTGGATAACCCGAAAGTAAAAGTTTAAGATCAATTTCGTTAGTGAATTCAACCTCTTGGAGGGACATGGTTTTCACTAAAAATAGGGTTACATGATCATCAACTCTATAACTAAAATTAATTCTCACTTTCTCCAGATTAAGACTAACCAAGCAATGTGAAGAGAACATTGCTTGGGGAATCAGGAAGAACGTACCTAAGCTCAGTTTCGACTTCGACAAAATGAAGCTCTATATCTTCGACACATCTCTCAACTACAAATGTCATCTACTTGTCAATCGTGTCCTTGTTGTCTATGGCAAGACTGTATATGGTTCGAAGCCTCAGCTTCTCTAAGCTCCTCTATTTTTGACAACATTAAGCAATTCTCCAATAATCAGAGGAATCTTCAAAACTTGGCATGGTTATTGGAATTGGAGGGATCGCCCTCATCAGATAGATTATGAGGAGTGAAGGCCACATGGCTATCCACTACCTCGAAGTAGAGGTTGCTTGAGCGGCAAGTTTGATCGGAAGAAAGTAGAAGATTTTTTCGATGACGCTGTCGAGTAAGAATTTCTGGCGACGGAGATAGTGGTGGTGACAGTGGCGATCAGGCGATTCTGATCATTGTCTGTGTTGTTTAGGGTTTTCACTCGTTTGAATTTAGGGGAAATCAATTTTGCGTTGTTTTGGCGGAAGTAGCGAATGGTCACGTAACAGAGAATCAAGACTGAAATCTGGTCTAGAAGAGAAACAAGGTTATTTTTGATATTTTCCTTTCCATGTGGGTCCCACGGGACTGAGTTGGCATGCCGCATCAGCTGTTTAACAGCTCCATTTTACAAACGCATGACAGATTGACCTATAAGATGAAAAGTAATTGTGCTGGGGTGTTTTTGATGAAATTGAAAGTTTAGGAACTGAGTTGATTTTCGACCCAAACCATAGATAGTAACCAGTATTTAGCCCTTGTTTCCTTTATTAAAATGACAGACATATATTGCTTAAATATATAGACTTGAACTTTCTTGGGTCTTTTTGTTGTGTGATTCAATTAGGAACCACAGTTATATGTCGACATATAAGACTGCATACAACAATCATTTGCTTAAATTCTATTATTCAATGTCGGTTTGGATGTCAACTATATTTGGTCCTTATGTCTTAGCAAGAGTAGTTGCACAACACAAATATAACAAATCTGGTATGCTTATGAAAGTAGATACACCAAACCACATCCATTCTTTCACAAATAAACACTTTTATGACAAAAGTCTAATAGTTTTTGCTTGGTACTGGACAAGAGGTCCCCAATCTAGTCCAAGCTATAAACCCTCTCAATGTCAAAACTAAAAATTTTACAAGCAATTATTGTTTCTAAATAGGCCTAAAAGAAATAGAGAGAGAACAAGCATGAGATGAAGTTCATCTATAGAACGATCGACCAATATTCCATTTCACTTTTGATACTGCAAACATACTCTTGCTTATACTTGGAGAAGCTCTCACTTTCTTCCTCAAATCTTCACACTTCTTAGCCTATTTATGTTATTAACATTACATCTTTTAGAATTTTCCAGTCAACTTTTCTTGCATTGCTTCATTTGCTGTTAGGTCCATATATAATTACCTAGTAATTATTCCCCTAATCTTGTACTTTTGCTTAACCGTTGTGATTATTCATATATATTTATTATGTTTTTCTTATCATGTTAGGAAATGATGAAGAAGCTTGAAAATACACTAAAAATTTAATCATAGTACCTTTTCCTACCCCAGAAGAGAAATCGAGATAGACAAGGGAGAATGAGAGGAAGCCTGACCAAATAAACTCCAAATGAGCTGAAAATTTACAGAAAAGTTCAAGACATCCTGAGAATCATTTCTAATCAAGATACATGAGCTAGTTCGAAATGGAAGGTCTTCAAAAGATCTGTGATTTGTTTTTGTACTAGAAGACGAAAATTGCAAAACCGGACTTGCATGGATTCTGACAGAATTTCTGGCCAAACCACTGTAAAGTAAGTCCTGAAATTTTACCAGGATGATCTGTAATCATGGAGAAATATTTAGTATGAAGAAAGCGAAAGCCAATTCCAAAGTCTTTGTAGATATTTAATTCAAGGAATAAATTATATGAAAGTGCGTAAAAGGACGAAAAGAGGTCAACGTCATATTCCGGCCAAGTTGGCCGGCCAAGAACATGTGTGGAGGGTGAGAAAAAGTTGTTGACTAGGCTTATGGACTTTTGGTGGGAAGATGTGGTGTATGTTGTTTTGAAATTCAAAACTTGAAAGAGGTCAACGTCATATTCCGGCCAAGTTGGCCGGCCAAGAACATGTGTGGAGGGTGAGAAAAAGTTGTTGACTAGGCTTATGGACTTTTGGTGGGAAGATGTGGTGTATGTTGTTTTGAAATTCAAAACTTGAAAGACGACAAGTAGTCTCCCTTTTACATCTTACACATTTGTCTATCATTTAATTATTACCTTGTTCTCTTATACAATGATCCTCCTACCCTTACTTTGTCTCACCCACCAAAAATTTTATGGATTTTTAAGACATTTCTATGTGAAATTAAAGACTAGATCCATATTTTATGCTTACAATTTTGGCTATTACGTCTCACCCTTGATTTCTTTTCATCTCCACCCTTTATTCAAATTGGCTTGGCTTATAAGTACCTCTATTTTCCTCCTTACCATAATTTCCATCGCCTTTTTCATTTCTCCCACTTTTCTACTCCATTTTCTTTGTAGCTTTTCATCTTTTAGTTAATAGTTTCAAAACTTGTGTCTAGAGAAAAGTGTAAAGTGTCTTGGGTTTTTACCAAAAACTGAAGATCCTTTACATTTTTGATCAATCACGCCTTAGTTTCATAATTTTAAACCTTTGTTCTTCAAGTTTCTAAGAGTTTTGTTGATTTATATGGCAATTTGGGTTTGAAAGAACCGAAATTTATGAAACATCTCTCACTAGTTTTGCATCAAAGGGAGCTATATAGAGGTCTTGAGGTTTTGGTTTGGTAGCCAACCGATTTCTCCACTCTTCCTCTCTTTTACTTGTTGTTTATTATGTATACAGCTTTGATGTATGTAACTATAGGTTGCGATAGAATAAATTTGGGGCTAGGATTTAGCCCTAGCCAAACTTTAGCCCTAGCCAAACTTATGTATGAACAATGTGATTTGATGTAGTTTTAAGCATGGTTTTGAATTTCTATGTTACTAGTTTAATATGCCCTTCATTTATGCCATTAGAAGTCATGATCTATGTGTATGAATGTTGGAATCTCATGAAATGGTTGCTAGAAGTCATGAACTTAGTATACTAAAAGCATGTGCAACATAGAAATGGTGATTATACAATAGCCAAGTGAATTGCTTGATTTCCTTACAAATGAATCTGAATGTATGTGTGTGTGTGAACTTTGGTAAACTGATAACCAAGGAACCTAGGTTTGCATTTACGTAGATTTTACCTTTATCCTATAACCAAGGGATGAGTAAATACAATGAGCCTGTGGAATGGTTATTTTCGTTAACCAAGGGTAGTTCAGAACACATGTAAAAGCATAATGTTTCTTAGCATCTACTTGTTGAAGCCGAGGGGGATTTCACCAAAAGCATGTCCAATTTGCATTTTGTCACAAAGTTTGGCACAAGAGAGGCAAGGTGCGTTTCCCTGGCACCCTTTTATTTCTTTGATGCTCTATGCTTATTAGTTTAGTTCAGTTTACTTTTTAGCACTTTAGTTTAATTTAGTTTTAAATTAATCAACACAAATTCAAACCACTACTATAATTGTTAATATCATCATTTTGGTGGTGTTGGCTTCCAATGGACCTAGACCATTAATTTGTAAAAAGCTAGACTTGCATGGAGGAGAGAAAGGCTCGCGGTGGTTGATTGGAGGAGTTGCGGTCGCTATGGTGGTTGATTGAGAGAGAGGCAGTGTCACGCCCTAATTTTTAAACATCAATAAAAATCAAGATAATTCTCACAATTATACAGACGTGATGGTTCAGTTATCAAGCTGTCAATACAAAGTACCTGGAAAACTTTTTCCTTTTATACCATGTATATACTGATGCCTTGAACCCACAATGTCAATATATACTCACTCCGCAGAGTCATATATTACACAAGTTTACGAATTAAATTGCCACAACAAAATAAATGTAAATCAGAGCTTACTACATAGAGGAAGTCATAGCAATGGCAAAGCCAACAAAATTTGCTCCCTACCTGTACAACTGCGAACACACTATCTCAGCTTCAGCCACGATTACCCTGACCTACAGGATTAACCCATACACCATCAAATACTGCACCGGGTTGCCACACAATAAACCTGGTGAGCTTATGAAAGCTTGTATGATTAACTAAAATACATCAATATCAAGAAACTCATACCACTCATAATAACACCACCAATCTACCTAAGGAAACAACTCAACCATGATTCCTTTCAACACCTAAGTGCAACACAAGTTATTGCCGTGACAAAAACATATTATTTGATAACTCAACAAATCAATATGGAACTCAAAGTCCCTCATGGACAATAAAAGAAAGAATACTCTCGAGAATGTCTTTTAAACTACATACTTATGAGTCTCAAGCAACCTCTATCGTTACTCTCATAAGCTATAATGGCAGACAGACTAGAGCTCTAACTGATCGTAACAAATTACCCGGCCAAAAGCTTGGTTCCCAATTACATGCCTTGGTAACCATCTGTGACATCTAATTTTCAGACCCATCTGGTGATTGAACCAAACATTTGATTAAGTCACACCCGACCTAAAAATGTTAAATAAATCTAATAAAAGATTTCCCCTTCCCTAATCACCATCTGTGACTCTTGGTACAAAGATCAATACATTTAAAATAAATCACGCTTGACTCAAAAATGTCACACCAATCTCAACACTTTTCAAACAATAGAAAACATCTTTTTCCACGATATTGTTTCCCGAAAAGTCACATTCAAAACAATAATATGAACACCATCATGCATATTGCTTCATCACACATCACACTCATAAGAATATATATATTTCTCGTAAATATATATCTAGGTAGTCATTAGCTCAGGAATGCCACTAATACCAACTATAGTTTGCAGTTAAATAAATAACACCCAAAACGATAAGATAAATCTATTCGTAAATGAATATTGTGAAATTACTCACCTCGAAATTCCTGGTGCGTCTTCACACAACCAGATAACTTACAGAACGCACTCTGTCAAGCACCTAAGGAAAATATGGTCTCAACTCAGTATACGAAATACAAGCAATTAAAGTTTGAATCCCTCATTGAACTAAAATATGAAAGTAACGCCAATCGAGGCGAAACTTCATTCGAGACCACTAGGGGTGGGCATGGGACGGGATAGGCTGGGATGACCATGATCCTAAACCCAAATACAATTCTTACAAAGGGAGGGGACGAGATGGGATTGCCTTTTTGAAAATTGATCCCATCTCTTCCCGTCCCTTTTGGTCTCGGGTTCATTCGTGATCATTAGGGATCAGCCCATTTTTAAATTATCTAAAAACAATATGTATAATTCAACTTAACATCAAATCATAATTATCATTTAAATTATAAAATAATCAAATACCAACATATATGAGCATTATCCATACAAAAATCATCAATCCAAACATTATATCATAGATTTGTTACAATGAACTCAACTTTTAGTCTTTTTGGTACATGTATATAAGAGTTCTCTAGGCCCATACATGTATCACCCAATACTCAACTCTAAAATTTCACCTAATCAAAATTGCTGTGAACCCAAGTTCTGAAAAGTTTGGTGCTCTAGTTCTTCTCCTCCTGCTTAGTTTTACTCTTGTGGGAACCCAAGCTCAACTAGTAAGCAGTTCCAAATTGGCTGCCCAGATTAAGGACCCCGAAGGGACAAGCAATGGTGGCGGACATAGGCAGTACTGGAGAACGATACCACATCTCTAATCCAGAGTCACCGGAAACGCTGCACCTGCCGGTGACCCGCGTTCCGGAACGCCCGACCCCAATCGCTGGTCGTTCGCGATCCGGATCGCCAAACACAGCGATCCCTGACAGCGATAAGGAGCCGGTTGTTTTCGCCAGCGACTTCCCAAATCTGAAGCGCCTACTATTCTTTTCAATCATTCACCTCTCTTGGCTCCCTTACCATTAGTGAGTGCCCAAAGCTGGCATCTATTATTAGAGAACAAGAGGATCTGAGTCACTCACACAAGTTTCACATCTATGGGGACTGTTATTCACAAAGAAATACCAACTAGGTAAAGGATGACACTGGCTCAAATTAGCCCACAAAGAAATCACATCCGCCGGCCAGAAGAGGGAGGAGGATGGCGAGGAGGCAGAAGAATGGACCCAGATTTCTTAGCACTTTCTTAGAGGATAATGTCACGCCTCGAATTTTAGAATAAAATTCAAAATCCGAAACATGAAAATTACCACAACTCAAAATATTCATCCTGAAAATTTCTTTTCTTAACAACCTCACCACACGAAACCAATCAAACCGAATCTAGTTTCGGTTAATTATTACAACACAAATACGCAATAATTTGTAAAGCTCTAAATGAGCATATACACCTCACAACTCAAGAAATAAAATGTAACTGCTGTAACACCTAAGCAGCTCGGTCACCTCCCTGGTTATCCTGACCTGCAGGAATATCCGCTACACCATTTGAATAGTATACCGGGATTGCAACAATACAAAACTCGGTAAGCTTATGAAAGCTCGTATGAGTAAAAGAAAGAACAGTTACTTAATTTAATCACATTTATTTCTACCTAAGTCAACATGCAACAATTCTACAACTACAAAAAGACAACAATCACAATAAATCAACTACTCAACACCAACCCTTACTCACGTCTTTAACCACAATACCCCATCATCGTATTTATAAAAATACGGTATTCGACAGACTAGAGCTCTAACTGAATCGTAGCCCGTCACCTGGCCTAGGTTATGGCATCTGACATATTTATCTTTATCGTATTTCATCAATATGTATACTTATATACATATTTAGAACGTCCGATAATTGTACGTACTCAACCAATCGTATCCCATCATCCACCTTGGATTATAGCGTCCGATTACCCCATACTGGTCACTACGTTGACCCTAAATCCACAATACGTACAATCGTATGTTTTCACAGAATTAAATCAACTCAATCAACATATATGATATTATCATGAATTTAAAGCATTTGAATATAATCCAAATCATCATTCTATCTCAATCATATCGTCATTAAATCACACAAATCAATATATATATTCCACGTAAATATATATATACGTAATCATCCACTCAGGAATGACCACTAATACCATCTATAGTTCACACAATTACCAAAAATAAATAAATTTAAAACGCTCGGTTCGTAATATGAACCACGTGAGTTTTACTCACCTCGAAATTCCCGCTGCGTCTTCAATAAATATAACTCACCATAATCCAAATGCTCGTCAACTCAAGCCGTCAAGTACCTAATCAAGTACGGTCTTTACTTAGCAACAAAGCATGAAATAAACCTAAATGATGATCCAACGGTCGGATTTCAAAATAACGATAATCCAACGGTCGGATTCTAAAATAAGGACAATCCGAAGGTCGGATTGAATTTAACTGATGATCCAACGGTTAAATCCTCACGGATTGCCCATGGAAACATCCTATCAAAATTATACGAAAATCCGATGGACGGATCTTCGTTAATCGCCTCCCGAATCACTATTTTATAATTATACGAAGATCCAAAGGTCGGATCTTCGCCCGTGACCACACAAAGTCATCGGGACAGTCATATGAACATCATATTAAAATTTTAAGTAAAACCGATGGTCTGATCTTCGTAAATCTCAAACCGAAGGTAAATTGTAAAACCGTAAATAGTAACGTCAAAACAGAAATTGACTATTTATCAACTTTTTCTAACATGACCAAGTTATATCTCAAAACACTCGTATGGATGCATAGATCATCGTCCAGATAATAAAAACTCAAAATTCGGTCCGACGCGCTGCCACATGCGGCGGTCAGAAGGTGGTCAACGCCGGTCAATCACCTCCGATGCTAAAGTCGTCAACTACAAACTTCTTCAAAATGAAATTGTGGACAACTTTAATACCTGACTTTTTCGGAGATGAGGTCTAGATCGTCCTAGATCGGGTTTTGAAGTTGGATTAATCTCGGCCCTCTGATCAGTCTCCAGATCGAATCAGGGACGTCGAAATCTTCAACTCTTGATCTATCACTGTGCACTCAAAATCGTGTTGCAAGCCATATATGGGGATGATCAGAAGGAAGAGCACGTCACGAAAATGAGGAGGATCGGCCCGTGCACAGCCGGCACCACCGAGATCCGACCGGGTCGGGCGTTCGGGGCTGAGCTGCTCCGATCTCCTGCTTGCGGCGAGCGGGGGAGGCAACGGGGTCGACAGGGAGGCAGGGGACGTCGATCTGAGCGGCCTCGCTGTGGTTTCGTCGCCGTTGGACATCGGACGGCGCCGGTGCAATCGGGTCGGGTCGCGCGGGTCCGGGTCGGGTCGATCAGATTTCTTCGGTCCTTCGGGCTTCAGCCGAGAGAGAAGAGAGAAATTTTTTTGTTATTTTTTTGGTTTTTCTGAAATTTCAACAAAAAAAATCCTATATTTATAGAAAAATTCCGATTTTCAAATAATCATAACTTATTCATACGAACTCCGAATAATACGTTCCACATATGCACGGACTCGTATCGACGAGCTCTACAACTTCCATGAAGGAAGTTTTCCCAAATTTTGAACGTATAAAAAGTCGATTTTCACGACCCCCTAAATAACGTTCATTTTCGAAAATAAAATCATTCGGAACCAATTTCCTCAACCCACGACAATCCAAATAATCCCAAATATCACAACTCAATTAATATAACAATTAATGAATTACATAAATTTATTGTATGAAAATCTGGGTCTTCACAGATAATGACTTGATTATGCTGTGAACATCTCAATCTGATCCAAGATTATCTAAAATAAATATAAAAAATAAATGCAGCTTTCTTTATTATTTATTTTCTATTATTTGTTAGTTTACTTGTTTATCCTCTATAAGTAATGTGGTTTTCATAATATACTAATAAGGGGTGTTTAGGTAAAATTAAAGTCCTTTAGGATTATGATTCTATTTATTATTTTTCCATCATTTTATTTATTATATGTAATTTATTTTAATTAAAATTAGTTAATACATCTTAACGTACCGCGTACCCTATAGACTGGCGTACCACGTATCGGCTCCGAGTACCCGTATCGCAACGTCCCGCGTTTCTTGTAACATTGCTCTAATCCGAGTCTATTGTCACTGATGAATAAGGACTCGAAGACAAGCATTGATATAGCACATCCAAGACAGGCAAGCGGTGGCATAGCGCATCCGAGCCTAGAACAACTAAGCTCAGATACCATCATTAATTGGGATGATTAAGGAATCGGCATCGAGCGATGGTGGTGGACATGGTGGTGGTGAACATTAACATGGCCATGCATGATGCTCAGATTATGGGACAGTAGTCATAGCACAACATTCTAACAGTTCAAGTGATGTAGGAGATATATGCTGAATCAATAAGAGGAAAATATCAATCCTCATGCAATCCTAAAAAGCCAATCTTTACTTCATAATGTTGTTCTACAATATGAGTTTCTTTATTGTTAAAATAATCTATCGTCATTGATCATCTTTAGCTTTTTTTTTTTTTTTTTTTAATATGGTATGATTGGTATCTACATTGGAAATTTTATTGTACCCTAATCGATATTAATGTTTCTTACACACATTGTCACAGACTCCTCAATTTTTTTGGTCAACATTTTTCTAACCCGTTTTCATTTTATTGAAACGAAAAAAAAAATTCCATCATAACTTCATTTGCCACCACACCCACTTCGGATGCCTTTGCCGTCCTCTCTCTCTCTCTCTCTCTCTCTCTATTTTTTTACTAACAAAAACGTAAAATATATTAGATGTAATCACGATTGAAAATGCAATACTAAACAATCCCATCACAATAGCCCATCGCTGGTTCCTTTTCATAACCGAGGGAAAGGGAAAGAGGGGTTTACCATAAAAAACAACTCCACCATCCCCAAAGACAACAAAGAGGAGGAAGAGAAATAGGCTAAAGCCTTTAGGTTTCTCCATCAACAAGAGCAAAAGAGAAAATTTGATACTTAAAGCCTGACGGCTAAGCTCACAAACCCTAGCAGAGCTAGGTAGACAAACAAAAGTTTTCACTTTAATATATTTATTTTAATTAAGTTAACTTATGCGGTAACAAATAAATGTCCTTTATAGAAAATTTAATCCTGACATAATCCTAATATAACTCAAATTTCTTCTTTTATCAATGATCTTCCTATAAAAGTAATCAATTCTGCAGATAATGACTCCCTTTTAGCTAGCCCCTGTATCAGAGGATGAAATCTGCAGAGCTGTACATTAACCAGTTATGGTTAGCCTTGACAAACCACAGCTAATAACAAGAGGACACATGTTGAATCCAGCCTTCAGTCCTGAACCCCTATTCGAAACCCTCAACCACAATGCTCTATTCAAAACTAAAACCTCAGTAACAACCGCAACCCTCTATTTGTCAATTACTCCATTGTTTGATTATTATTTAACTTATTTATAACTTGTTATTTGTATATATATTATACTGTTATAGAAGAAAGTAATGTGCAGTTTACATTGTGAAAATGAGGCAAAGAAAGAGGAAAGCAAGTTTTCTAAAATAATTTCCAGTCGAACGGATTGGGCCTGAAAAAACCCGACAACTAGCCCATTTAATTACGGTTCGGGCCTTCCCGATCTCTTAATGCAAAAAACAAAATTTGAGCCCGGCCCGCTTCTTTCAGGCTCGGGCCTGATCGCTACAAAACACCTAACTGGCTGGGGCGTGCCTAGGCCTAAGATTTCCTATTGATTTTATAATTTTGCGTACCAAAAGAATATATGAATATCTATGATACATCATTATTCTTGTAAAGAGATAAATACAATAGCAACCTTAATAAAAAAAAAAAAGTACAATAGCAACCCACCATAGTTTATGACGTTAAAAATAGATACTGCTAAGTACAATTGCCCACTGGTCACTGGAAAAATAGAACTAGCAAGAAACAACATGAAATAGCTAGCTTCTTCTATGCAGGAAGTAGCAATGATTACAAAAAGGAGTTCAACCCTAATGCAAAAAGCTTCTTGTTGAGCGAAATAAGTCACAGACAATCATCCACATCATAAGGCACAACTCTCATCTTATGAAAAATAATATACCATCGGGGAACATCTTTATTGTACTATTTGCATAAAAACAAAAGTCATTATCCTTCAAGATTGGAGCAGATCTCCCACTTACAATTCTTGACGATCAGACAAAGACAACCCACGTGAAACATACACACTGAATAGAAAGACTCCAATTGTTTTGGGCAATCCAATATCAAATACTTTGGAGACTGGTTAGTCTAGAATTTTGGATGCTTAATTTATTAGCAAAAAAGATACACATAAGTGAAGAAAAACCCAATTGTTTTAATGTAATTGGCTTGGAAAGGTACTTGTTTTTTCTGCAAGCATTTTAATTTTAATGATGGAGAAATGAAGCAAAAGAGATCTCGATAGTTCAATATCTTCAAATATATTTAGGTTTAATTCATTAATTATATTTTCTGATCAAAATCAGTTGTGAAGCGTCTTGGTTATTAGTGACAGGTATGTAGACTTAGTGGATATATTAGATTGCTAGAGTGTATAAGACAATATCTTTTCGACTCAAACCATGTTTTGAATTGCTGGAGTTTATAAGATAATGCTTGTCTAGGGATGGTAATGGGGAGGGTAGGGTAAGAGGATTAAATTACCATCCCCATACCCGATTTCATTCTCCATCCCCTTATCCGCCCCAATCCCGTAAAAGATATTGGGGAATCTCCGTCCCCGTCCCTATTGGGGATTAGGTCCCCATACCCCACTTAATCCCCGTTAACAATATTACTAATTTATTATACAAAAATTTATACAAATAATTATGGAGTGTAAAATATGAAGTTAAAATCAAAAATTAAAATTAAATTATTTTTTTATTTCAATCAAGTAAAATTGATACATTGAAAAAGATCTTTTATTAAAAGAATCTTTCTTTTTTTGAACGTATTTATTAAGAGAATTTAAATATTGACAAAAGATGAAGTTTACATAAATATTTATTTATAAATAATATCAAAAATATATATATAATAAATAATATATATATATTTCAAATATTTTTTATTGGGTGGGTATGGGGATGGGGATCAAAATACCATCCCCGTCCTGTACCCGATTTCAGAATTCGAATATTGAGGATCCTCATTCCCGTTATCCGATTTCCCCCGAATTTCTCCCTGTTAGGGTCGAATACCCGATAGGGATTTTTGCCATTCCTATGCTTGTGAATTACACATATGATTAAGAAATTGGATGCTTTCGATAACATGTGTGGGATGATTTGATTTTGTGGATTCCAGGCTTGTTTTCATTTGGATTCTAAACGTGGATCCAAGGCTGAGCGGGATCCTGACATCAAAACATACCCCAAAAGTATTTGCTTGTCTTACCAACATAGTTACCCTACCATCAAAACACCGACCTACACCATTATAGCTGAACTATTTCATCAAAGAGGGAACATGCATATCCAGACTGAATCTGGTCGACTTGATTTATAATTTATAAATATTAAGAGACGGTTGGTGAAGAACGAGCGAGTATGGGTATATACAAACTAGTGAAGAGCCATTCCACCAAATCTAACTTTTAACTCTAGCAACCCCCACCGCATTGGGTTACATCAGTGGACATTGTAAAACTAAATTACAAAACAAGCCCACCCAATTATAATTGTTCATCAATAACATGAGGAGAACAAACATACCGTTAACATCAAAAGTTGAAGCCATTGTTGCAGCTGCAAGAACAATGTGCAAAGCGAGGTTGAAGTCTTCTGCTATTCACCAACTGTAGCTTCTGAATGGGCAGAACACAATGCTTGTAAAACCAGGTGGTGATAACAGGGACCCTAACCTCTTATTTATACAAGTACTAGTCCTAGGAATCCTCCCATGCATAAAAGTTTTCCCTAAGAATCTAGTATTGCACAATTGTAATCCTAATGCATCACAGTTCATGACTTTCTTGTAGTCCAAATAATGGATTCCTAATCCAATGATAAATACACTATCACATTAGATATCTAGGTTGATTCTTTTCTAGATCCATGTTGTACTCGATTTAATGTTTTAATGGTTTCCTAGTTGCTCTAAGATAACTTGTGATGAGTCCACTTTTGATCTAACAATCTCTCACTTGGACTATCACTGGTTATCAAGGACAACCATAACTGAATAACATCAACTCATTTACAACCAATTGAAGTGTGCACTAGATAGATCAGCATGGTCAAAATGCAATAGCTTATGCAGAGCAAGGAAAAGCATACACTTTAACAAAATGTAGCACTTCCAGACCACTAACATAAACTCCTGCATTTCACATATGCTATTAAAACAAAATGATGCAGTATATGAACATTGTGTATTACCAGAAGATCATATACCTAAATGGTCCAACTGAATGTTTCAAAATGAAACTCAAGCAAAACCGTAAACACTGATGGTGTTAATGCTTGTACTTTATACTGAAGGAACATGTTCACTGAATATTACAAGACCATCTGATATCAAGGTAACTCAAGAACACAAAATAAAGGTTACAGAAAATTTTAACAAAAAAACTGTAGCAACACATTTGAATGAAATACCTCGAGAATTTTATTGATAATCAAAATTCAATGATACACAGAGGGGTGATAATGACTGAACTGAAAACCACAACTATCAAAAAATTATAAGAACTCAGAAAAGTACAAACTCATAAAATTTGCTCTTAACTAAATTAGGCTCCCACTAAACTCAAGAACCTAAACTAGGTAAAACACCAATATTCTCAATATGTGTCTTGAAGGCAGCAACTGATAATGCCTTGGTGAAGGGATCCGCAAGCTGACAATCTGTGCTTATACTCAATACTGAAATTTCACCATGCTTGACTCTCTCTCACACTGTAATACTTCAGGTCAATATACTTTCAGTTATTTGACCTTTTACTGTTTTTACTAAAAAATAATGCTGCCTCATTATCACAATGAATCACAAGAGCTTCTGAAACAATATGACTTAGGATTCTAGTCTGTATAAAAAATTTCTAAGCCAAAGTCCTTTACACATTCCTTCATATACTGAAATGAACTCTGCCTGCATTGTGGATGTTGTTACTAAGGTTTGTTTCATGGTTTTCCAAGCCACAGCCCCTCCTGCAAGCATAAAAACATATCCATAAGTTGATTTCTTTGAATCAGGGTAATTCCCTACAAAGTCTGAGTCTGTATATCTAAAAAGCTCCAATTTTTCTACTTGTCTATACACAAGCATGTGGTTCTTAGTCCTCTACAAGTATATGAGTACTTTCTTTCCAGCTACCCAGTATTCATGACCTAGATTAGACTGAAATCTGGAAAGAATGCCAACTGCAAAAGATAGATCAGACCTTGTGCAGACCTGAGCATATATGAGGCTTCCCACAAGCCTTGCATAAGGCTTGGATTCCATATCCACTTTCTCAACCTCATTCTTTGGACTTTGTTTCTTAGTGAGCTTATCTCTCTTAGACATTGGAACCTGCCCTGATGAACAAGTCTCCATGCCAAATCTTTTCAATATTTTGGCAATATAGCTTTGCTGGGATAAACCTAGCAGCCCTTGTGCTCTATCTCTCTTAATTTCTATCCATAGTACATATGATGCCTCTCCTAAATCTTTCATGTCAAAATTCTTTGACAGAAAAGCTTTGGTTTCTTTAAGTAGCTTTAAATTGCTACTGGCCAACAAAATGTCATCAACATAAAGTACTAGAAATATAAATTGGTTTCCAGATGTTTTGAGATAAACACACTCATCCACTAAATTCTCAGTTAATCCAGAAGAAGAAATCACATAGTCAAACTTTTTATACCACTGTCTAGAGGCATGTTTTAAACCATAAATGGATTTTCTTAACTTGTAGACTAAGTCTTCTGTTCATGGTTCAATAAACCCTTCAGGATACTTCATGTAAATAACCTCATCGAGTTCTCCATTCAAGAATGTTGTCTTGACATCCATCTGGTGTAGCTCCTTATCAAATTGAGCTACAAGTGCCATAATGATCCTAAAAGAGTCTTTGGTTGAAACTGGGGAAAAAGTTTCAGTAAAATCAATACCCTCATTCTGTGTGAAACCCTTGGCAACTAACTTAGCTTTATGTCTCTCAACATTCCCATTAGCATCTCTTTTGGTTTTAAACACCCATTTGCAGCCTATAGCCTTTTGGTTAGGGTCAGGTTTAACTAAATCCCAAACTGCATTTTGGTTCATGGACTCAATTTCAGCTTCCATAGCTTGTTTCCACTCACTTGACTGACTGCTTTCAATAGCTTGATTGAAAGTAACTGGATCATTGTCATCTGCAAGATCGATTTCAACTTCATGTTCTTGGAAATAAACAATGTAGTCAGAATCTCCCCCCCCCCCCATAAGATGGTTTCCTTGCTCTATGAGACCTTCTTAATTGGGGATTTTGATTTTGGTGTTATTCTGCAGGCTGATCATGAGGTGCTACAGGTTGTGGTTGATCAGGTAAGGGTTCAAGGTTAGCTTGATCATCTGCAAAATGCATTTCTTGATCAACAATTGGTCTTGTGCATTTTGAGCTTATAGGACAGTAATGGCTACTTGTGTATCATGAAATGTAGGCAATATGTTTTCAAAATGCTCATTATCCACAATTCTTCAACTTCTAAAGATAAATCTTCAAAACTTGTGTTGTGAATTTTCTCATCCAAGAATTTTACTTGATGTGTTTCAAAAATTCTTGGTGAGTGTTAAACTGCATAAAGTCTGTAACCCTTAAATTTTTCAAAGTAGCCTATAAAATAGCAGCTTACAGTTTTTTGATCAAGTTTGTTAATGTTTGGATTGTAAATTCTAGCTTTTGCAGGTCATCCCCATACGTGACAATGATGGAGGCTAGGCTTTCTGCCACACCATAACTCAAAAGTAGTTTTCTCTATAGCTTGACTACCTTTTCTATTGCAAACGTAGTTTGCAGTTCTTAATGCCTCACCCCACAAAAACCTAGGAAGACCTGTTGTACACATCATACTCCTAACCATATTCAAAAGTGTCCTATTCTTTCTCTCAGCCACACCATTCTGCTGAGGATTGTATGGTGTGGTATATTGAGCTTTAATGCCTTGTTCTTGTAGAAACAAGGCAAAAAGACCCTTTTGTTGTCCACTCTCTGTGTATTTTCCATAAAATTCACCACCTCTATCTGACCTAGAAGTTTTGATTTTCTTTTCTAGTTGTTTTTCTACTCCAGCCTTAAATATTTGAAAGGCTTTAAGTGCTTGAGATTTTTCTGAAAATAGATAAACATAACAATATCTAGAAAAGTCATCGATGAAGGTTATGAAATACACATTTCCACATATTGTTTGAGTTCTAAATGGACGACAAATGTCAGTATGTATGAGCTCTAAAAGTGCTTGGCTTCTGTATGTAGTCTTTTTCCTTAAGTTAGTTATCTTTCCCTTAAAACATTCAACACAATCTTCTAAATCAGAAAAGTCAAGTTCATTCAAGATATTGTTTTTAACCAAAATTTTCAATCTCTCTTTTGATATATGGCCAAGTCTTCTATGCCACAAATATACAGACTTTTCATTGCATTTAGTTCTTTTAACACCAGTTAAGGTGTTACTCGATGTGTTATTATTTTCAACAGGAGAAATTTCTTGTTGACTGTGTGAACAATTTAACTGTAGGTAATCATTCAATATAACAGCAGAACCAATTTGAACTGAATCTTTAGAAATAATAATTCCATTATTGTCATTAAGAAGTCTACATCCAGATTTAACCAAAAGAGAAACTGAAACTAAATTCCTTCTCATGAAAGGTACATAATAAACATTATCCAAAACTAACAACTTTCCTAAACCAAGATCTAGTTTTAAGGTTCCAATAGCTTTGACTGCCACTCTCATGCCATTGTCTATGCACAGGTTCACTTCATCACTTCTTGGGACTCTCTTCCTTATGAATCCCTGCAAGGAATTAGTAATGTGTAAGGGACTTCCTGAATTAATCCACCAAGTTTTTGGTTCAACATTAACTAAATTAATTTCTAAAGAAAACAGTGAGTTAGAGAAATTACCCTTTTTGATCAACCAATTCTTAAAGCCTGTGTAGTCTTTCTTCTTATGCCCCACTTTCTTACAGAAATAGCATTTGAACTTAAATGGTTTGTTTGCTTTAGCTGCCTCCGAGGTTGACCCGTTGGTGATGGTTTGGTAGGCTTAAGCTTTGATTGGTACTGGTTCTTCTTCTTAGGTTTCTCAACAAGGTTTACTGAGGTACTTGGTTCTTTCTCCTTTCTCATCCTGTCTTCCTCATCTACACAGATAGCAATCAGCTCCTTAAGACTCCATTTTTCCTTCTGAGCATTGTAGCTAGTCCTGAGTTTGCTAAAACTATTATGCAAGGAATGCAGTGTAGCATGCACTATATGATCATCAGTGACCCCCATGTTTAGGTCCCTAAGCTGAGCATTAATCTCAATGAGCTTCATGATATGCTCTCTCACTTTCCCTGTGCCAGTGTACTTAAGCTCGTTAAATTCCATTGCCAATCTAGCTGCCTCAGCCTTATCACTCTCTCTGTACATATCATGGAAGGCATACAGGTAATCCATGGCTAGATCAGGTTCTTCTACGCTACCTCTAACTGTGTCTGACATGATAGTCCTAATCACATTCTTTGCCATCTTATTAGCCTTATGCCACTCCTTAAAATATTTCTTCTTTCATCTGTGCTTTCACTAGTAAGCAACTCAGGTTCATCTTTAGTTAAGCAAAGGTCCATGTTCTGGTTCCTGGCTAGATAAAAATCTACTTCGTTTCTCCATTTTTGTAGTTATAGCCAGTTAGGAGCTGAATGGTGTTCAATGTCACAGTAGGGATTCATAAAGAACAAAACACAACAAAGGTTTTTGTAAGTTTTCAATCCAAATGTTCTTATTATCTTAAGTTTAAGTTTTCAGTAACTTAAACAATCACATAAAGTCAGTAGAAAATAAGAACCAAAAACACAATCAATGTCACATATCATTCAATAGCCCTTTAACCAAATTAATAGCATGCAACACTTTTGAGCAGAAGACATGATATTCTGAAGGTTCCAAATCAATAAGCCACATCTGTTGAAAGCAAGTTATCCAAAGAAAACAAATCAGATCTTTAGACAGAAATTTGTATTCTAAGTATCCATATTTGAAAACAACAGATATGTATATTGCTATTTTGCATTTTAAAATCATACTGTACTACTTCTTTGAAAGCAAATTTGTAATACCCGCATTTATCATTTTAAATTCGAGTAATTGTGTTGAGTGATTATTATACGATTTCACGATTATTGTTCGATAATAATTCACTTTTACATTAATCGAAGTTTCGAAACGATTATTTTTAACGGAAAGCTCGAAAAATTCGGTTTGAGAAATCGACTTTTTCTACGTACAAAATTGGAGAAACTTCCTCCATGAAAGTTGTAGAGCTCGTCGATACGAGTTCGTACACGTGCAGAACACGAAGATCGGATTTTTTCTTATTTAGTTATCGAATTTAGAAGATTTTCCGAAAACGGGTATATATAGATAAAACCCTAGTTTTTTTTTTTTGGGGAAACCCTATTCTTCACCGGCCTCTCTTTCTGTTTTTGGAAAGAAAACTGCATTTTCTCTCTCTCCCTCCGCGCGGCCGAGACGCAAAAACAGGGCAAAAGTTCACCGAGCTCCCATCTCCTCCTCCGGCCACCACTTGAGCTGCAACCACTTCCAGGAGCTTCGTCTTGACCTTGCGCAGCTGCCAGAGGCGGCCTTGCGCCCCGACACGGCCTGTAGCGGCGGCGGCACGGATCGAACCGAAAAGGGTCGATTTCGGTTCGATCTCGATATCTCGAGCTACACACCACCATTTCACTTGATTCTTGGCTCATTGAGCTCGCCTCAACTTCCTCTACAAGCACCAAGAAGGACTGGAACTGGGTCGAACGTTTTCACGTTCGTCGGAGCTCGACCCGAACGGATCGAAACAACCAAGCTTTCGATCAAGATATCTCGAGCTATACACGATCGTTTCTTGTGATTCTTGGCTTGTTGAGTTCGCAAGGAAGTTCTGAACAAGTTTCCAGAAGGGATCGGGGCCTGAGGTTGCAGTTTTCACGTCGGTTTTCAAGCTCGCCGGTTTCTGGAATTTTTCCAGCCGCCGACTGTAATTGGTACTTTTCAATCCCTTCCCGTCATTTTTTGGTCTTGTGCTAGTTATGAAAGTTGCTCAGAATGATGAAACGAAAGGGACAAGCTTGGCCCTGACACCATTGGCGGTGGTCGGTGGCGGCTCTGGTCCTAACTCCGGCGGCCCTTTCCGGCCACCTCCGGAGGTCTAAAATTTGGGTTCTGTCCATTTTATGATTCTATGTTTCGATACGATCATTTCGGCATATTATACGTATTTTTCGGATATCGTATGAATTAGTTATGAATTTTGTGATTTCGATCGTTAGATTTTTGATCTGTGAAATTAGGACCGTCAGATGAACTTGTAAATTTGTTATGATGATCATATGACTATCCCAGAGGCTTTGTGTGGTCATGAGCGAAGATCCGACCGTTGGATCTTCGTATATGTGCAAAACGGTAATTAGGGGAGCGATTCGTGAGAAACCGCTTGTCGGATTTTAATGTAAATTGGAATCCGGAGTTAAATGGTAGTTAATTTATGTGTTGAAATTGTTGGCTAAATTCGAATCATATTTGGTTAGGTGATTGACGGATTTTATTTGAGTGGGCTATTTCGGCGTTAATAATTATAATTATATTGAAGACCCAGCGGGAATTTCGAGGTGAGTAAAGCTCACATGGTTCATATTACGAACCGAGCGTTTTATTTTATTTATTTTTAGTAATTGTGTGAAAAATATTTGCGGATTAAATATTTGTTTTAAAATTTCATGGACTTGAATCACCACGGTCCATAGGTAAGTAAAATGAATTTTTATTATATAAATGAATTTCATGATTTTCTTGTGTGAACTATAGATGGTATTAGTGGTCATTCCTGAGTTGATGATTACGTATATATATATTTACGTGGAAAATATATATTGTTGAGTGAAGATATGATTGACTGAATTGATGAATTGATTATATTTCAATTGTGTAATTCCATAATAATATGGTGTATCTTGGTTGGGTTGATTTCAGTATGTGATATTATATGTTGTGCTCATTTATGGGTTTAGGGTCGACGTAGTGACCAGTGTGGGGTAATCGGACGCTCTAATCCTGGGTGGATGATGGGATACGATTGGTTGAGTATGTGAAATTATCGGACGTTCTAAATATGTATATAGGTATACATATTGATGAAATACAATAATGATAAATATGTCAGATGCCATAACCTAGGCCAGGTGATGGGCTACGATTCAGTTAGAGCTCTAGTCTGTCAAGTACCGTATTTTTATAAATACGATGATGAGAGTTGTGAAGAAAGTTAGTACTTGTGGATGTGGAAATTGTTTAGTGTTGTTGTGTGTGGGAATAATTATGAATTGGATTAAGCAATAGTTCTTTCCTTTTACTCATACGAGCTTTCATAAGCTTACCGGGTTTTGTGTTGTTGCAATCCCGGTACACTATTCAAATGGTGTAGCAGATATTTCTGCAGGTCAGGATAATCAGGAAGGTGACCGAGCTGCTTAGGTGTTACAGCAGTTTTTGTTATTTCATTTAGTTGTGAGGTGTGTATGCTCCTTTAGAGCTTTACATTTCATTTTGGATTTGAGTTGTAATAATTAACCGAGACTAAATTCGGTTTGATTTTATTTCGTGTGGTGAGGATGTTATGAAAAGAAATTTTCAGGATGATTATTTTGAATTTGTAGTATTTTTATGTTTCATTTTGAATTGTTATTATAAAATTCGGGACGTGACAAAATTATATGCATAATTTTAAAACACAAGATACAATTTTCAGGTTTGTTAACTTAAGATTGTCTGCAAGGATTAGTGAAGAATGCATTGTGCAATATGTTCACTCAAACCTACAGAAAACACAAACCAAAATTGAGCTTGAAAACTTGATTTTCTATCTTGATCAATGATCTTTATAATAACTAAGCTCTTTGTACCTGAAAATTTTTAACAATGCCTAAAGGTTTTGGGAGATGTTCTGAATGCATTGTTATGTAACAAACCACAGATACAAAATTCAAGAATTTATTCAAAGCATGCATATAAAATCACCAGCAGAAACAATACAGATATGCAGACACAAAATTTTCGATTCCACAAAACACAAAAGCATTCAAGAAAATTAAATTTTCTCCTGTCACCATCTTACTCTAACCTATGCCCACGCTGGGAATGCTACTAGGGTTCTTGTGCTCATCAATCAACAAAACAAAATTGAATCAAAAGATGAGTTTTTCTGTAAAAACCTGATCTTTGCAATCTTCTCAATTTTGCTGCAAAAACTTTCGCTGAAGCATGAATTTAGAACCAGAAGGCAGCAAAAAAGTCCTTATTGGCATCTTAATCGAGCAACACAGGGGTCTTGAATCCCTATGAGATGAATTCATCTTGTGCATCTCCGATTCCAAATACCCAGAAAACAAACCCGCCTCATGTGACCATTATGATAACGGTCACTTTCTTTAGTTTATGAAAGAGTGTTTTGGGCTGGGTCTGCCTCAGATCAGCAAGTGTTGCTTCTTGGGCCAAAAGGGTTTTTCTGAATGTGGCCAAAACGTGGGCGTTTTATTGCAAAGCAAATTTTTTTTTTTTTTTTTTTTGAAAACCTTAAAACGATGTTGTGCTAAAAAAAATTTTGAAGAACAATTTTGTGAGCCTAAGCTCTGATACAAATTGTAAAACTAAATTACAAAACAAGCTCACCCAATTACAATTGTTCATCAATAACTTGAGGAGACTCAAACATACCATTGACATCAAAAGTTGAAGCCAATGTTGCAGCTACAAGAACAATGTGCAAAGCGAGGTTGAAGTCTTCTACTATTCACCAAATGTAGCTTCTGAATGGGCATAACACAATGCTTGTAAAACCGGGTGGGGATAACAGGGACCCTTACCTCTTATTTATACAAGTACTAGTCCCTAAGAATCTAGTATTGCACAATTGTAATCCTAATGCATCACAATTTAGGACTTTCTTGTAGTCCAAATAATGGATTCCTAATCCAATAATAAATACACTATCACATTAGATATCTAGGTTGATTCTTTTCCAGAGCCATGTTGTACTCAATTTAATGTTTTAATGGTTTCCTAGTTGCTCTAGGATAACTTGTGATGAGTCAACTTTTGATCTAACAATAACTACGACAGCAAAATCCTAAGGTCCAAATTCATCTGAAAGACATCACCCACCTGCTTGGATCCTAAACCATGTTTGGCAAAAAAGAAAAAAAAAATAAAAAAAGATCGTTGCTTGCAACTTGTCCATAATCACAAACTATTACCTCGCCATGCAACCGTTAAACTAAGTGTGACAAAGACACTCAAAATCTGACAAAGACACTCAAAATCAGATACTAATTATAATCCAAATTGAAATTCAAATATTATCGATAAGATAAAAAATAAATTAAGGTACTAGTTATGATAATAACCCTTTATTCTAATTGCAAATTAATTTGTTGAACGAAATAAGTCACAAACAATCATCCATATCACTTGGCCACAACTCTTACCTTAAATAATACATCAGTGGGGACATCTTTATCGCCATTATTTGCATGAAAACAAAAAATCACCATCCTTCAAGATTGGAGCAGATCTCCCGTTTACAAATTCTTGACAATCAGACAATGACAACCCACATGAAACATACACACTGAATATAAAAACTCAATTGTTTTGGGCAATGCAACAAATACTTTGGAGACTAGACGGTCAAGAAATTTGATGCTTTATTAGCAAAAACCATATACAAAAGTGAAAAAAAAAAACCCCAATTGTTTTAAAATTATTGGCTTGGAAAGGTACTTGTTTTTTCAGCAAGAACTTCAATTTTAATGATGGATAAATGAAATAAAAGAGAAGTCGATATTTTAATATCTTCAAATATTTAGGTTTAATTTATTAATTATATTTTCTCGTCAAACTTAACTGGCGAAACATCTTGGTTGTTAGTGATGGGTATGTAGACATAGTAGATATTTTGGATTGCTATGTAAGGTAATATCTTTCCGATTCAAAACGTGTTTTGGATTGCTGGAGTTTATAAGATAATGCTTGTCAATCCCACATATGATTAAGAAACTGGATGCTTTGATAACATGTGTGGGGTGATTTGATTTTGTGTAAGTAAGTTTTTTTTTTGTTTTTTTATTTGGAGTAGAAGAGGTCATCCATTATGCAGCTCAGCAAGCAGTACGAAAACGATCCCCGCCTATGGGGGTGATAGAAAGAACCGTTTCGTAGAAACTACTACAAATCCACCCCTAAACAGAGCAAACTAAACTAGTAATCTCCTAGTACACCCACCTTCTAGGATTAAGCCCAAACAAAGAAAAGTAGAAACCAATAAAAAAACACCTCATGGGCTCAACGGGTCACTCTTTTCTTTGTGATCTTTCCCACTCAAAGTAAGAAAAAAACAAGCCCATCATCTTTCAAAACAAAAAGATGAAGGCCCAAACAAAAATTGAAAATGAAAAGCAACACAACCGGGCACGCCCAAGACAAGGCCCTCGTAGCCCAATACCAGGCCCAGTCAACCCATCTAGGGCAAACCCTAAGTAAGAAGACAACCTTGCCTCCTCCACCGAACACCACTCGCTGGAGGACCTCGCCTACTCGTTCACCACCGCTGGTAGCCCATGAATCTGACTCCAAGCGAAACAGCACCGACGACGAGCAAACCACTATATGCCCGCGCTCACTCTAGTTCTGCCAGCGATCTTCGCTGCCACCAATGTCAGACCTCGCAGCCATCATCCCCGGAGCATTCTGGCCTAGATCGGTCATCCATTCAACAATCCAATCACCAACGTTGGCCTTTGCAAACACCAGATAGGGTACAGAGACACCAAAACTAGCCACTGTGAACCAGCAGTAATCCGAGGAGACCCAAACTCACGGTCCCCAACCTCCATCCATGCCAACTATAAAACTCTCAACAAAGTCACCAGCCGTGCGACCTCTATCCAAGATCCAGACACGCTGATCCGCCACAGACCACCACAGATTCACCCAATTGGATCTCGACCTCAGATCCGCCAAGCAAACACACCTACCTTCCCCGGCAGCAACCATAGGGATCTCTGTCCAAGGCGGCACTCTAAGCGCCAAAACGAAAGCAACTGAAAGAAAAAAAAACAATTATCCACGAGGCTACCAATGGCCATGACCATTGAGGTTTGGAAATTTGGGTATTTTGTCGAATGAGGAAGGCCAACGATAAACCCTAGCAGAGCGCTAGGTCAGGAAAAAAGATGAAACTCTCAAAACTTATTTAAGTAAGTTTGACACTACTTGTAGTATATATAATATAATAAACCATGCATACTCATTGGCTAGTTGGGATTAACTTATTCTATTCATCATTTGTTTCCTTATCAATAAGTGCATATAATTTTATTCATCATTTGTTTTCTTATCAATAAGTGCATATAATTTAATTCATTGGCATACCCAACATGACTCTCGCGGCTAGCTTAACTTGATTATATGAAGAAATTTATTCTCCTACTAATGTATCTATAAATAATCTGAATTTACGTATCATTGCAATATCGACGAAGGCTTCTTGCATAGCATTGCAGTCATGAACTCCCTTTGTGCCATCTTAGCTCTCCTCTCACTTCTTTTGGTAAGAATCTCTATCTTAAATATCTTTCCATCTTAAATAATATATAATTTTAAGCTTGATATATATTTGTTATTTCTTGTCAAGAACTTGAAAGATGGGAAAAACGACCTAATTCATAGGCTAAAATCTTAATTACATTGTATTTGCATGAAGTATTTTAGTTTACAGGATGTTAGATATGTAATGCTATTAATAACCTAAACTGTTGATGAAAAGAAAATTTACTTAAATTAAAAACACTAGGTTAAAAGTAATATAATCTCTCTAAGATTTCGGCTTGATCTTGTTAACTTTTCCTATGTTGTGGAGCAGTTCACTACAACTGTAGAATCAAGAATAGGTGCAGGAGGCTACATGAAAAATTCCATTGAAAAGCAACCCACGCCAGGAGACGCATGGAAGCTCGTAAAAGAACAGTTTGAGCTTAACAATGCTGATCTATCTGATGATCATAAGGCTGAGAAAGCCGACTGCCATGAAAATGGGAAACCTAACATTGAATTTGAGATTGTGGAGTTTGAACCGAGACCTAATATCTCAATTAATCATGATGACAATGAAGTTACAAAGTCCAGAACTCTTGGAGACGAGCCAGAGTCCAAGGCCATAGGTAACGTGCACCCTAAGGATAATGGTCCTAAAGATAAGCTGCCATTTGAAGCCAAAGCCAAAAGGCATGCATTTGAAGAAGATTTTGAGCCAAGGCCAAATATTTCTGTGTACAATGCCTGAGGGAAATGGGAGGTGATGAAATACTGGTGCAATTTATGGTGCTGTTTTTAAAGTCAAATTGTTATGATCGTAAGATAGATGTGGTTTGATTGTTTGATATTTCAAGTCGAGTGACTGTAAGCTTCAGGATATGTATGTATGATGCAATCCTGTAAGAAGTTAAATAAGTTGTTTCATCCCTAAGTGCAATCCGTGAATAGATATGTACGTATCTGGTTATTGTGAATTGTTATTATTGATCCGTAGAATACGAAAAAGATGCTCAAGTTCAAAACAGTTGCATGCACTTACAAGCATCCGCTCTGCTTTCTTAGAACGCGCTTCACGCGCTGGCAAAAAAGCAACCTCCATTATCAATTCATATTCCTTGCCATTTCTACTGCAATCCGGTCACTGGTATTCTGATCGATATCTTCACGCTGTGGCGACGGCGAACTCTCCGGTTTTCACCTTCTTCGCCCTCCCAACGGGGAGTGGTGGAGAAGAATCATCTTCTTCTTTTAAGCGTATTCGTACTGAGCTCCAAGCAGTTAAGTTACTGCTACTGAATCTGAATTCTCAATTCCTGATTTGCTTGCTAAATCGAACACTTATGCTGCTCGGCTACTGAACCCACTTTGGTGCCTATTGCAGGACCTTGATCCTTCCAATGATAAAATTAATAGAATGGTTGTCTGGGTTAGAATTCTGGGTACCTAAGAGATATTTCAAGGAATACACATTGAACAAAACTGGTAATATTTTGGGGTCTGTTGTTAGAATTGATAAACTCACTCTTGCTCAATCCAGGGGCAAATTTTGCAGACCCTGCATTGAAGCTGATTCTATATAATAAAGTCATATGAGCTAAATGAACTCAATCCAACATTAGAGGATGACATCCCGCGCACTAATTTGAATCTCTAAGCTGTCTGAAGTACAATATAGGATTTCTTACGGAATAAAATGATACAACTCGAGTTAACATCACCTCATGAAAAGTTACAGCAGCCAAATTCAAGTGGACATCGACTTGAAAGCACTGCTTCAAATAGAAGCTTAAAAAGGTTATATTGTAGGGAACATCCAGTGAGTCCTGTCTGGTAGAGAAGTGCTGCCTGTGCCTTCGCCTTAGTCTTCATATTACAAGGTAATCATGGGTCATGGGACTGGACGGATTAGCTTTTGAGAACCTCAAATAAAGTTTATAGATAGGCCACTTCCCAGATCATCAAATCAGCCAAAATTTCATGACACGCCTTGCAGCAAGACAACAGAGCACATTCATAATAACTCTGAAAGCCCCTCGTGTCGGGTTTTATCAGTGGTAACATAGGGAAAATGGACAGGTTATATTCTGTTGTGACAGAATTTTGAACTTCCAAAATAGCAACCAAGAATCTGCCGAACTTGAATAACTCACATGGTAAAATGGATGGTTGATGACCGATATATAAGAAAGGATCAACATTTATTCACATGTTCTCTTGTGAAATTTACTTTGTCCCAATAGAAGAAAGGCTGTCCTGACTGGGAGGCCGAATCGCACTTCCTGACAAAGTTGAGGACGAAAATTGGTTTAAAGGGGTCGAAGCCACCGCCCCCGTGGGTCTCGACATGGGTGGCCTTTGAGAGGTCATCATAAGTGGGGGCCTTGGAACTGAGTTTGCAACATTCGTGGCCATTCTATTGGTAGGCATCGCAGATGGCATTCCTCTAGAAGAGGAACCTGGTAAGCCAAGTCGGGCAGCAATTATCTGTGCCCGCTCATGGTAGAGCTTCTGTCTTGACCTATCCAATTGCTCTTTTACCCTCATCACAACACTTTCCATCTCATGAAAGAAACCTAACTTCGCTTCCAACTTATGCAACTGCAGTTGAACAAAAAACTCCAAAAAGTAAGAACTTTACGTTATTAATAGCAAACAAACAGTATGGAGAAAATATGGCATTGGGATGACCTGCTTCTCTATCAACATTGCTGCAAGCTGTCGAATTTGATCTTCTTCCTGTTCTGCTAGAAGTTTTGCCTTCACAGCAGCTGCTGAGACAGCAGAAACTGCAGCTTGCTTTATTTTATCAATCTTCTGTTCGCCTTTTGTCTCTTGCTTTTTATCATTTTTTGGGTCTGTACAGTCATGCTTGTCGTGTTTACTATCATCAGTCTGATCCTCACCTGCAAAGTGCAAACAAACAGGAAATTAGTAAATCACAGGCATTGAACTTTAATTCAAAAAATTAAATGTGTTGAACAAAGGCTTTTCTTCTTTGTGGCTTGATTTGTTGCACTTTTAATGATTCCAAGCAAAACTGGCATGCATAAGAACCGCTTCCCAGATTCTTATCTGTACCAAATTTAACATGCTCACACACACAGACACATGTATATATAAAGAGAGAGAGATATACTTGCAGTGTTTTCAACTGGTTGGGAAGGCTCATTCTCTTGTGGGGGCTGAGAGTCACACACCATATGAACATCCTTTGATGTTTCTGTAGGTTGAGGGGGTTCTGATGATTTGACAGTAACTGGTGGTGGAGGCTCATCTCTTTCTGAAGGCAGAGCATTAGATACATCCACTTCTTTTGATGCCTCTGTAGACTGAGAAGGTTCCTCAGCTGAATTTGATGTAACTGGTTGCTGAGGCTCCGTCTTCGTTGAGGGATTGGAGTCAGACATATCCACATCCATTGGTGTCTCTATGGTTTCAGAAGGCTGTCCTACTGAAGTTCCCTCTCCCGAATCCTTCACTGAACTTGGTGAGGTCTCAACTTTTGAATTATCTGACTCCCCCAAAGTTGGTGGTTGGTCATTTGGTAACTCTGAGTTGTTTGACTTGTTCAATTTATCAGTTCCTACTTCCTCATGAGAAACCCTATCATCTTGTTCTTTTGTAGATTGTGACTTTTCTTCAGGAGTAACTTCTTCAAGTTTCTTGTCGTTGTTATCATTTGATACACCTCTATCTTCCAAACCTGAGGTGGAGTTATCCTCTTTATGACTATTTTCTTCATCGACTTTCTCACTCTGCACTTCCCTTTCAGCAGCAACACTGCAAATCCCTCAATCGCATCAGATAGAATGCACAGAAACTGGTGGAGACATTATTTGCTCACAGAAAATCAACATACCTATCACGACTAGCTTGTTCCTTTCTGTCATTTGGTGGATCATCCAAAATAAAGCAGTGCCTCGAAGCCAGCTCAATGCCAGGAGAATCTGCAGATATGGATTTCAAAGAATTATGTGCTGAGGCAATGGCATGATCAGGTCCCACCAACCGTGCCAGGAATGCTGCCTGTAAAAGAGTTCAGCCTATAATTAGTGACACATTAGCCAAGCTTAAAGGCAGAGTATGGTTATATGCTTTTGTTAAACCCCACAGCATGTAACGGCTCCACTAGACTAGATTGTATTGGTACCGACATAATACACAGCATAAGTATATGCATGCATGTATAAAGGCCCAAGCACTGTAGATGCGTGCATGCACATGACAAAGGTGGAAGGTTAACAAACTCAGTAATATAGTTATCTCAAGTTCTGGCAGTAACCAGCGGTAAATTTCTGAGTGCACATAAAGTGGAAAGTTTAAAGGGTAAATTAGATTGCAATTGCCAGACACTGGGCCCACTAAAGGCACAAAATTTAGATGCAGGTTGTCAAAATTTGTAATAGAATGGGTGCCTCGATGCTACATCAATTGTCGGCTAACAAGAGCAGGCTACCAGAAGACTAAGATATTTTAAAGACAGTGCTTATACAGAACTGTTAGATGTCCAATTTCAGTTTATTTATATGAATTCATAACTATAAGTCTATGTTACTTTTTTATCCAAGGCCCGACTCACACTAACCCATGGGCTGATGCAACATATCCACAAGTAATTAACTTACCAATGCCATGGCAGGGTTTCCCACATCTGCGAATGAGAGTTGACTTTCAGGTGTTTGAGGATAACCAACAACTTCAAAGGCTTCTTTAAGAGCCTTCAATGCAAGGTTCTCATCTGTTTCCTGATCAATTTTCAAATCACCACTATCTTCCAACTTCGAGGTGTCCTGACCAACTTTGACTTCATTTTCATCTTCTGGCTTTGAAGTATCCTCCCCAACTTTAACCTCACTTGCTTCTTCTTTTGAAATTTCCATCGGGGAAGTTTGAGGGTCACTCTCATTAGCACTTGTCTTATTCTCTGTCGTTTCAGGGGCATCTTTGGGGGGCAATAAATCATTGTTAGTTGAAGTTGGATCTGCAGTTTCTTTGGCACTGGCATCAATATCATCATCATGATCTAGGAAGGTATCCTCGATTGGCATTTGAACAAAGTGCAATATACACTGAGCTTTTGTTTTTGTAGCAACATGTTCAGCAATCTCATTCCAGTTTTCTTTATATAATTCTAATGCTTCAAGGAGAAGGAGGGTCTCCTGATCTGTCCACTTCCCACCACTTACCCCGGGAGCCTCAGCAGGCTCCATAAGAATAAAATCTGATGAAGACATACCCGAGTCGAATTTCCCGTTGTTAAAGCAATCAGAACACAGATCAAAATCTGCCTGTTGAAATGAATGTAAATAGTAAACAGGACAGTCGTAACCAGGCAACTGAAATTTGCAGTGATTAATAAATGTATAACCATAACAACCACTTCATTAGACATCAAGTTCAATCAACCTGACATGCAAATTGTTTGAGTACATCTTATGCCTTATTAAAAGTAATTTACTCTAATACAGTAGCAAAGAATAAGCACCAGGGATGTATAACAATTTACTACTAGCTGGTAATAAATCCTGCTGACCTCCTAAAGATATATAACAATTCTGAATCTGACAAATTTTATCTGGACAAATACATAGTTCACACTAGAAAAATAAGAATCTTGAAAAGTTATGGTAAAATGACTTCTTTTGATAGCATGCAAGTGGTTGAACTAATCTTCATGTTGATGATAAACGGTACTATTTTCTTCATTTTATAATTAACATGCCACATCCATATATAATCAAAGATAAAGTAATACGTGTACTTTCTATAAATTCAATGAAAAATCAGGAATTGTATGAAAGAACCGACCTGCTTCTGGCAATGGTAGCGTTTGCGTGAGCAATCAGCTGAACATGAGTTGCAATGGTACTCAACAGCTGGCCCCTCAGGCCTCACCAATTCTTCAGCAAATGTAGACTCTGGGAACAGACCAGATAGCACACTTGGAGTAAATATGTTAGTCTTAGGAACCACTGATGATCGTGATTCTAGTGCTTCAAAGTGATACAACTTATCTACCAAAGAATCCCTTTCTGTCACCTCATCACTGTTGACACTCGCAACAGTAGAACCTGTTGGTGGGAAGGGGTGGAAATTTATCAAACCCCAGTGGTCCAAAAATTCCATTACTTCTTGCCTTGAATCGAAGTCTCCCACTTCAAGCTCCAACATATCCTTCAGTTCAACCAATGTTCCCGGATTCGCATGGAATTTTTTCATAATACAATTGCGTATCTCCAAATATGTATCGGGAGTTCGAGTCTCAGACTTCCCATTAAAGAAAGACGGCAACATACGCTCCTCAATGGCGTGAATCTTTGTCCATGAAAACCAACCTGTAATCCAGATAATTGATCCCAATCAAAACAGTTTTACATTAATGTTCCAAAAAAAGGAATTCGAAAGTTGTCATATCAAAGTAAAGGCAGTGAAGTCTCTAATTTCAAAAGCAAAAACTACTTCAGCACCTGTATATTTAGCACAATGCTCTCATTTTCAGTAACTAAACTACACAAAATCTCTAACCAAGAAAATAAAAATCCAAACTTTTCAATCAATTCTAACAAAAAATTTGAACAGAAACAAGGGTTTGGAAATTGTCTCACCACAATGACTGGGAACCACATGAGCATTGGCATCGCGAGATCTAATGGCTTCAAACTCAGCTTCCATAGAAGCCTCCAAAGCCTCCAACTCGCTCTCCCTTTTAGCCCGCTCCGCCTCCACCGACGACGGCTCCGGCCGCTTCGTCTGAGCAGCAGGCTTAACGGCCGCGGCTGAGGCCGACGCATGGTTATTGGGCCCCTGGCGGGCCCTCGTCAACGGGCCGTTGTGGATCGGAGGGTGAGAAAGCGAAGCCTTCTCGCGAGTCAAGCGTTTCGACGGTGTTGATGAAGAGCCCGATCCGCCGAGGCTGCTGGCCTTTCGCTTTTGGCCTCCGGCGCGGCGTCTGGAAGAAGTAGGCTCGGCGGCCGGAGAGTCGGCGGCATTAGCCGGAGGCTGAGTTCCGGCGTCTCCGCGTTTTTCTTCCATGGATGGGGGAATGGGTTCGGATGCGGATCGGGGTTTGGGCTTTGCAACATATACAGACTTGCACGCTATTCTGTAAATCGTCAGTGACACGGTGACTTTCTCTTTTAAAACATGTGGAAATTATCATTTACCAATTAACCCCACTTACCCAAACACTCAAAGAGATTGCATACTTAAACAACAGTTTTCATTTTTAAACATCAATTACCCAACTGTTTCAAAACGGGCCTGTTTTATCTAAATTTTCTGACCGTTTTGCCCTTTTATAACTAAAACGCTTTCAAATTGTAACTGAAACGAGATTTAAGGAGAAAAGCTCTCCGATTTTAGAGAGAGATGATTGGCTCGATTTATAGAGAGAGAAGCTCCCTCGTTTTTTAGAGTGAAGCTCTGCCATTTTAGAGAGAGATGAGCTGTGCGATTTCTAGAGATATGAGAGGAGAGCCGTGCGATTTCAGTGTGTGAAGCTCTGCGATTCGTAGTTAGAGTTAGTGAGAGAAGACCTGCGATTCCTAGAAAGAGAAGATATGCTGCGATTTTCACATGGAGTGAGATGGAGATCCTATTTGTGTTCCTCCATTACGGTTTGCTTATTTTCTTCATTGATCTGTTATTGTTTGATTTTAGCTCGATTCAATCTGTTTGATTTTAGGTCTTTTTGTGTACGAATTGTTGGGTTAACTTCAAACTGATTTTGCTGAATCTGAGCTTTGTGTTATGTTAGAATTGGTTTTAAATTGTTTTTGCAATTCTGATTTGAATTTCCAAGTCTTTTTTGAGTGCATTGTGTTAGTTTTGATTTTTTGTGTTAAGTTCGTGCTATTTTTATCATGAATTCATGCTTCGTGTTGTTTTCGAGCTGGTTCTGAGGTGTCTTTGTGGTTCCGATTATATTATTGGGAGGCAGTAATCTGGCTACTAGGGCCCAATAATGTGTTTTAATTGTTATTTAGACTCTATAATTGTTGTTTAATGATCCTTTTATTTGTTTGAAAAGCAATTTCAGAAGTGTTTTTGTAGTTTTGACTATATTATTGGGGGGCAATAATATGTGTATTTAGGGGCAGTAATGTGTATTAGAGGTTATGAAGTCGCTGTAATTGTTGTCTAGTTATCCTTTTCGTTATTTTAAAAGTATTTTGGTACTGCTTCTGATGTGTTTTGGTAGTTTTGATTAAATCATTGGGGGGTAATAATAGATTCGTTCTCCTGTTTTTTTTTTTCAGGATAATGGCTGATCCTCTGGTTGCTAGGTGCATTTACTCTGGCAAAGGTTACATGATTCCTTTGAATAAATGTATGAGCTATTCTGACTTGTATGAAGACATTTTCCGTACATTCCAGTTTTTGCGAAGTGATGTCATTGAGCTTTGGTATTCAGTTCCTGGTTATGAAGTTTGTTTTCTTCGTAACGATCGTGATTTCTAGATGCTGTTCTATTCTTCAAGAATACGTAAGTTAGATTGTGTTGAGATTTCTGTTTTAAAGGTTGGTGGAAGTTGCAGCAGAACTTGTTCAGTGGATAGTTGTTCGACATTTATTGATGAAGATGATTATTTGGGGGAAGCATTTAGGACTGAAGTTCACAAGACGTATTTGTCTGATGAGTGGAGTTTTTATATTCATCATGTCGGGGAGAAGTTTCATGGTGCACCTGAGCTCCATGAGAAGCTCAAGAAATATGCAATTGCAGTTGGTCTCGGGTTTGTATTTTTGAGAAATGATTTGGATCGTATTCATGCAGTCTGTTCAAATGTTGGAACCGAAGGTTGTGATTGGCATCTTCGCGCTCTTTCATCATCTACCAATGGTTGCCTTTATATAACAGAGTTGAATAATATTCACACTTGCAAGGGTGTAGTTAGGACTCAAAGCACAAGCTTTTGGGATCCAAGGTTGTCAAGACTTGCATTGTTGCCGATGTTAGTTATATATAATCTTTCATTGAAGCTAAGGGAGATTATGAGTAAGTTCAAGTCAACATATGGGTTTGATATTTCCTCCAAGGTTGCATTGAAAGCAAAGCATATGGCTAAGGAAGCGATTTTATGGTTCCGATGCAGATTCGTTCAGCAAGTTATCTTGGTATAAGGAAGCTGTTTTGCAGAGTAACCCGGACTCTTCTTTTGTGCTGGAAGTTGACCCATCTACTAATCGTTTTCAGAGGCTTTTCGTAGCTTACGGCGGTTGTGTTGAAGGCTTTCAATTCTGTTTGCCTGTGTTGTATGTTGATGGAACGTTTGGTAAAAACATTTACAAGGGTCAGATTCTTTTTGCAACTGGAAGGAATGGAAATCAAGGTAGCTGTATACTTTATTGCGCCCCCCCTCCCCACCCATAATATTATTATTGGCCCCCAGTAATATTTGTTTTTGTTTTAGTTTCTTCAACTATGTGTTTTTGATTTTTCTTGTTTTAGGTTCTTTTATTGTAATTGATATCATTTTTGCTATGCAGCGACACTCTGCAATAGTTTAATGCCATGTAATAAAAACATTATTGGCCCCCAGTAGACCGATTTTTTTGTGTTCTGGTTCATGCAGGTTTCTACCCTCTAGCCATATGTTTTTGTGATTCTAAGACAAATGCGAATTGGACATTCTTTTTTAAGCATTTGAAGAGTTTGCTTGAACCTCAAGGAAGAGTCATCACATTTATCGGGGTACTGGACAGTTGAGCGCTTTCAATAAGGAATTTGCTGGTCATCCTCACTTGTTTTGTTACAAGCATTTGGTGGCAAACCTTTGCCAGTAAATATAGGAGTAAAGGTAATTCTGTCTTGATAGAAGATGTTAAGCAGAAGTTTTTTAAAGTTGCATATTCCTCTACTGAGAAGGAATACCATTTCAATTTGCAGTTGCTTAGAGAAGTTGGTGGTGCCGAGATTATTGACCCTTCTGTTGCTGAAATCCCTGTGGAAATTTGGTGCCGTGCATTTTATACTAGCTGCCGATATGGAATTATGGCTAATTGGATTGCTGAATCATTTAACTCTTGGATTGCAATTGAGCGTTTGATGCCGGTCTATTGTATGTTGGATCAGACTAGAATAAAACAAATGGAGCAGATGGGTGAGAGGAGGGATGAGGCACAACGTTGCACCACAGAACTAACTCCCAAAATGGAGAAACGTTAAAGGTGCAGATGGAGAAATCCTGTCGTTTCAGTGTCCATTATTCTAACCCCGGTGTTTATGAGATTAATTTTCTTATGTAGTTAACATTTCCGATCATTCATGTTCACATGTGAAATGACAGATCAATTGTTTTCCTTGTCCTCATGGCCTTGCTGCAATACAAGCTGCCTCTAAAAATGTCTATGATATTATTGATAAGTACTTTCGTGTTGATATGTTCAAGAAGAGCTACAGTTTTCCTATCCGACCGATCACAAATGTTGATATGTCTTCTTCTGAATCTCTTACTGACTATATATTACCTCCCCTTGCGAAGAGGCCACCCAGGAGGCCCACGGTGAAGCGGTTCAAGTCTATTGGAGAGGTTGAAAAGAAATTGATTCGTTGTTGTCGTTGCGGCAAAATGGGCACTCATAACAAGTTGAGCTGCACAGAACCTCTTGTTGTATATACTTCTATAAAGGATTGATAGATTTTACATTTTCTATTGGGGGGCAGTAATAGATTTATTGGGGGGTAATAATTGTTTATATTCAGGCTCAAACAACCATTATTCTTTTCAGGATGGCAGATTTTTACTTTTGGTTTGATCTCAATTGCTTTTAGATAAATGAAGTTAAATTTTGAACAGGTTTGAATTCCATTGATTGCTTACAAGTGGTTTCTTGGGGGCCAATAGAGACATTATTGCCCCCCAATAATGTCTAACTATTCAAGGACATTAGATCTTGATGTGATTTGAAACCCAACTGAACTGTTGCAAACAAATTTAAATACCAACTGAGATACTTCTGGCCATGTTCTTAAATATTATTAGGGCCCAATACTCTTCTGTCCAAAATTCCTAAGATTATTTAGGGGCAATAAACCTGACTATTTTGGAAGCATGAATCGAATACTGCATGTAAATTCACCATAATTTGTGTAAAAGACCTGTTATAAATTGAAGTCAGCAAAACTATATTGTATCATCCAATACTGCATGTCATTTCACCATAATTTGAAAATAAGTTTGGTACGAGAACTTTACAATTCCTACTTTTCGATTCTAGAAGCTAAATTCCTACAATTGCTATCCCTAATTTCGCTCTTCACTCTCTCCCCAATTGAAGGTGCATGATCCTCTCAAGCATTCTTTTCCTTATGTTGTCCCCACCTTCCTTGGTTGGTTCTTCACCATTACTATGCTCTCCATGAAATGGAGCATAAAGGGTCCGCAATCAGCACTGTAAAGAAGTTAAATAATGTATGTTAACTTTATTGGGGGGCAATAAACATAGAGATTGTTTTGCAGCTTTCAGGAATGTAGTCAACAACAACAAGTTTCACAACTACAACGCCAAACAGTGTGGTTTTATGTACTTACGATGATGTGTTCTACTGCAGGCAGTCAAAGTCTTCATAGAGTTTATAGTCAGTCTCCACAATGTTGTTCTGCAAGATCCAGTTCCTAGTTTGGTTTTCCTCCTCGGTCATTTCTTCTTCAACAATAATTAGGTTTTCTTTGTCATCTTCGCCTTTGCATTTTTCTCAAGTGACCTCTGGATCTTGGCTATCTCCCGGGATTCTCATCATAGTCAAGTTCACATAATGTATGAAATTCTTGATACCTTACATGTTTTTTGGCAGATATAAAAGTTTAGTTCTTCAAAATCATGCTAAACACTATGAAAAACATAAACAAGTGTTGTGAAATGATTACATACCACTCTTGCTGCATTCACATGGTACTTCTCCTCATTGGTGAATTCATCGATTGCTGGCCTCAATGAATTCATATGAGTGAAGCTCATTTTTTCATTGTCGATTATTAGCAAAGTGTAGTGCATGCTTGTACCGTGGTGAATTGGTACTAACACCCTTTTGAAACGGAAGATTGACCACAGAGGTTCAAACAACTTTGTCTCGACACCACACTCAAAAGGTCTAGTATCCTACCGTTTTCTTTGTTATGTTCATACTTTATAGCATAGTACTGTATTGACAACATAACCAAGTTAATTCAAGTTAAAACTGAAAACTGTGGGGTAATAAACCATTACTGACTCCCAAAAAAGGACATTACTGGGGGGTGGGCAATATAATATGTCTACTGCCCCCCAATAGACCAACATAAAACAGTGCCTTTTCACTCAATAAACACAAATCAAAAGAACAGCTTTCAAAGACATAATTTAAACGAATAACCACCCACAGTTGATACATTATTGTGGGTAATAATCTGTCTATTGCCCCCCAGTAGACCAGCTACAAGCCCTCCATTTTCACCCTTTTACAGACTACTGCTATTTAATAAACGCAAAACTCCATTTGCTTGGGTTCGATTACTTACCGCTGCATCTACAGTGAGAAACCCCACTTGAGCATTTCGCTTTCCGGCATCAGACATCAACAAGTCAATATAAACGCTAATCACCTACATTTGTGTCATTTGATTTTCCATCAGAACTGTATAAGTGAACAAGATTAAAGTAAATTGCCCTAAAAAAACCATATTACTGGGGGGCAATAATTTGTCTATTTGCCCCTAGTAATACATTAAATGGACCCCTTCATTGAAAGGCTTACATCAGTTTCAACATCCCCTTCTTGGATGATTACTCTGAGGTTGTGCTTGGTGATCCTGCATAGAAGATCGATGCTCATCCAGTACTCGGTTATGTTCAAAACAGAAATATTTTACTCAAATGGTTTGTAAACCATATGAAATACAGAAATTGAATTTTTGTAAAATATGAAACCAGGCTGTGTACTTACGTGTCTTTCACAGCAACGTTGAAGAAGTCTTGGTAATGCCTTGCCACTGCGGGGTTCAGTGTCCTCCAAGTTGGCTTCTCGCAGTTGACACCCTTGATCTTGATCTTGTTCATCACTATTTTTTAGGCCTGTGGCACGTTCCTAGCTTTCTTAGGTGCAGCTCTCTTCCTTATTTTTTCTTCTTCGGGAGTGTTGTACTCCCATTCCTCTTTTCTAGCCTTCTTGGCACCCCTCTTGGGGCACCTACAAATAATAAGACCAAAACCTGTAAGTTATTGGCCCCAAATAATGTGTTTACTGGGTGGCAATAATAATATTTTTGCCCCCAGTAGATCACCATAAAATCTCATATATTTTGATTATTCACAATCCAATGTATTAAATAAACACACAAACATCAGTTTTCACTTCAAGTGCCTTATTTAAGTTATAAATGAACAAGGGTCAAAACATTATTGGGGGCTAATAATGTTTCTATTGCCCCCCAATAATTAGCAGTAGACAATCTTAGCCGTGATACTCACCCAGTTGTCAAAGCTTGGTGTGTCCTGCACCTCATCACCTAGCTCAAAGTCTTCCAGTTCAAGTTTCACGGACCACGGTCTAGCTTTTATTAGATCCTTATACATTTAACAAGTCAGCTCAATGTAGTAATGAGATATGTACATGCATGTAATGTTTTTGTGTTTTGCTTACCATGGCCAAGTTCTCATTCCTATACAGTTGCTCCAGGTTAAATATATCCTTTATCGACGATCAGATGGATCTTGGAGTTTCCTGCTGCTTTCCAGGTATCCAGGTCTTCGCCTTAGTTTTCTCAAAGAACCAGTAGTAGATGAGAAGAAGGCATCCATTCATTGTAGATGGACTGTTTCTCCTATACTTTTATAGCCCTTCCATGAAGAAGTCCAGAATCAGCCTTGGCCAGTTGTATATGTTTTTGGTCCCAACACGTTCACATACGGCGACCATATCCCATGTAATCTGAGCTCCAGTTCTGTTGAAGAAGAATATGCTGAATAGATATGTGATCATCAGTACGGCTATATTCCCCGCGTCTTTCTGTTTTCCCTGCTTTTTCAACTCAGTTACCAGCTTTGATTCCACCTGTGTTATGAGGACAGCCTGCTTCTTTAGAGGGCTGCCAAATATTGGGGAGTCTTCCATCTCATCCCTTACCACCTTCTTGGTCACATTGAATACCTCTCCCTTAGTCGGAAGGTGAAATAAAGCCGTGATGTGTCCTCCTCTGTTATTTCCATTGCAACATCACCAAACTTCCACTTATTGTTTGTGTGGTCAAAGTGCCTCATGATTATCTCCAGGTCCACTTCATGCTTATAGAGCTGGATCTCAGTTATCTTATCTTGCCAGAATGGTTCGATCATTTCACCAAAATCCGTGCCCCTCAATATTTCCTTTGTTTCTTCTGGTATCCTCTCCTTATGTGCATCTACCACTCTCCAGAAGGAACTGAGTGTGCACTTATGCTGCTTCCACTCAATCTTCACTTTTTGGACCTCTTTCTTCTGCACTTCCTTCTTATTTGTCCCTTTGCTTGGCTTCTTTGCTTTACTCATCTTCGGTTTAACATTTCTCCTCTTCTTTGATTCTTATTCTTCTAAATCCTCTTCCTCTTGAACTGTTTTCCTTTTTGGATATTGTCTTGTTTTGATAACAAATCTCTTCATTGTGTGTTCGCCTTCTGATTCTGAATCTTCTTCAATTGATTGTTCTGAATCTTCATCGACGTCTTCTTCAGTAGATTCTTCATTGGAAATCTCATCTGCCTATTGTCGCTTCCTTTTTCTAATTAAGTCTATTTTTTTCTGCAGTGGCTGGTCAAATGTTGTCCCAATATCTTGATCGAAACTCTCTAAACTCCGGACATCTTCTTCAGAGTCACTCATCAAGGTGAATTTCGGTCTAGCCATTCTGCGCAGAAACAAAAGCAAAATGATCATTATAAATTCACCAAGAAAAGAATTTTGACCCCTAATGAAGACATTATTGGGAGGCAATAATGTGTCTACTGCCCCCTAGTAGACCATAAAAAATTGCAGCACTTTCTAGGATTCACAGAGTATTGCACCTTATCACAAACGAAACCTAAAATGATCATTTTATAATCAACAAGCACTACTACAGAAAATGAATCACACGACACCTCTCATACGACTTAACACTGTTTTCCGTGGTGTGAATAATTTCTCATTATTGAGATGACGGTTGTAAAATTTCCGTCTTCTAATATGAATTCAATCAACGGGTGTTTTTCATGCTGAAATTATGTATTGCTTCAGAAGACGTTTATAAATGGAAGTGTGGTATGAGGTTAAATTGTCATAGAGGCAGCAAGTTTTCTCAGCATGTAGTGTTTATATGACGGTTACTTCAAAACTGTGGTGTGAATCTATAGATTTGCAAGTCAAAACTCAAAACATGTTCCCTCCCATATATTTCCCTCCATTTGTCTCCCCCCAAATTTAGTTCCCTCTCAGCAGGCAATATGAGGAGGCAAAATTGAAAATTTTGAAGCGGCATTCAGATAACATATATGTGAAAAACCATGGTCTGATGTCTTGTATATATGCATGCACCAACTAATTAATGGCTTATCTGCCCGGCCATGTGTCCTAGCTAGCTAGACAAAATAGCATCCATTCAGACAAAATTATTATTAGAACACTTAATGAAAAAAAATGTCTTCCCAAAACTAATGCTTAGACCTTGACACAGCATTGCCCCCAACCATACCTCGACATAGCACCATTCACTCCACAAAACCCCGATATAACGCCAATCATACCTCGATATAGCGCCTCCAAACCTCGACTCTCTTCGACTCACTCTGACTCACTCCATAGCTACCCCGACTCACTCCACGGTCCTAAACCTTAAATCCACCACCTCTGAAGGCCCGACTCTCTGGTGCGAAGCTTTCGAAGCCCTAAGTTAGAGATTTGTCTTTGAATATGGTAAGCCCTAAAATTTGGGGGTTTCTGGTTTCTCGTCCTCTCATCCTTATGATTTCACAAATCATGCTTTTGATTTCGGGTTCCTCACTTTTGATTTCAAGTATTGATTTCGGGTTCTTCACAAATCACTCTTTTGATTTGGGGTTTTGACCAACTGGAGATTCTGATAAAGGTATATATACCATCACTCTCATCTTTTGATTTGGGGTTTTGACTAACTGGACATTTTCCGGTGTAGACTTTGAACAAATTGAGAATGTTGTTTTGATTTTCTTCACTAGTTTAAGATTGATTTTTAATGGAAGATTTTCTTTCAATGTGTTGTTGTTTTTCTGGTTTTGATAACTTTAAATGTGAACCCATTGGTGATTTGCTTTGATTTCCTTCTCCCTATTAGGCTGACAAAAGATTTCAGTGGATTGTCGTTGGACGAGAACACGGTGGCACAAGCTATCAAGCTACTGATAGAAACGAAACATGTTCTAATATCAAATTTATCAGTTATCGGAAATGGAACGGTATGTTTTATCAATTCTTGAATGTGTGTAACATTGTTGATTCATGATGAAAATTTGTGTCATTCAATATGCAACTTATTAACTACATTTCTATGTGCAGCCTGAAGAAGCAGAACGGTTCTGGTTTTTGTTTGTTTTGTTCTCAGTGAAAACATTGAGTGAGAAAAGTTCTGATAATTCACAAATTGAGAGCTGCTAAGCTGAAGTATGTTGTTTGTCAATCTGCTTTTTTTTATCCTTTTTTTTTTCCCCTTGTAGCTTATGTTGCTTGCTCATGAATTCTTCTCATTTTGTTTTTCAGTTGCTTCCAGCATTGTGGATTTCTTTAAGGAGCTTCCACAGTTTATTGTTAATGCCGGCCCAATTTTAAGTAATCTGTATGGTGTAGATTGGGAGAGCAAACTTGAGGTATTAATTCTTTAGATTCAGTTACTTCACGACACTGTCTTTTATGTATTTTACTTGATCACTCATGAGTTTGAGTTCTTAATTTGTAGGCAAAAGAGTTGGAGGGCAATTTTCTGTACTTGAGCCTTTTAAGCAAGTAAGTGCCCTTTATTTTACTTATCGCGCTTGATGTATTATACTATGATACAAAATATTTTGCTTTTCTTTTAAGCTTTTCTGAATCTTGTGTAATGATTTTATTTGTTTTCTGGTCTTATGTTTAACCTCGTATATATGTGATTGATTTTATTGTCTTGCACAGGTCCTGCTACTGTTGCTGATTCTCAGGCAAACAAGGAAGCAACTGATTAATGTTCTGTTTTCGTTGGGAATGTGAGTAAATTAAAGTTCAATTTGTTTTGACCTCTTAGTTAGGAAGAGATGCTGCCATTGTGTAGGTATTCAGGACTGCTAGTTCAGGAATGATATAAATTAGTTTTCAAGGCATATGAGTAGATGCAGTTGCATGGGTGTGGTCACTGTGGTGTTATCATTTGCATCTTTTGATTGCAGTATTTAAAAGCTTTGTTAGATCAAGTCGTTTTGACATGGAAAAGTAAACAAAATATAAATGAGATTAACTACACCAGATGACATTCTTTTCATTATGATGTGCTTCTAATGGATTATGATTCAAGAAACTTGCATTACTAATTTCTTAACCTATTGAGGATGGCATTCTTGTATGGAAATTGATTCTTATATTGATATCCTGTTGTGCATCAAAAAAGAAGACAAAGGATAAGCATAGAAGTAAACATTGCTGCTTGGTAAGCTATCTTATTTCTAATAACTAATAAGGCTTTATCTGAGCCTAGTTTCAGATTGCAGAAACAGTAATGTATAGTTTCATATTGAAGAAACAGTAATGTACATCAGAGGCTAGTTTCAGAAATTGGTTTTGATTCTCTTTATGTGTTTCTTCTTTGCAAGGGTGATATTGATTGGAAGGAAACTCTTAAGACGCTGCTGGAAACTCAAAAGGTATTTTGCTGAATGCTCAAACTCTGATGGTTGATGCGTAGTTGCTTATGTATGCTTGGGGAAGGTTTGATGGTTGCATGATTAACTGTTTTTGGTTATATGGAGATTGTAAGTTACATGATTGGCTTTGTAATTCATACATGAAGGCAATGTAATGTAGTTTGGCTGAGCATAACTCCATGAAATTGTGCGTACAACAGTGTTACATGATTAATTGTTTTTTAAAAGAGAACAAAATTTTCATATATGTGCTGCACATGCATGTTGGATTATATTGTTATTGGCTAGGATAATGATGAATTTGGATTATGAATGCTTATAAGACGGAGGTCCGATGATGAATATTGTTATTTGCATCTGTTGTGGACTTGGCAGTGTTATAACTTGTTTGTTGCTGTTATTTTTGCTTAGATGGATGATAGGTCTTGAATGCATGTGGATAGAAGATCTCTAGCTTATGAGTTAGGGGTGGCAAGTTTCTTGAAGTTTGCTATAGAAAATGGGAAATATTGTAACAATATGCCTTGCCCATGTTGTAAATGTTGGAATATGGATGACTTTCCAATCTCTATTATTAAGACTCATCTATATTATAATGGGGTTAATGAAAGTTATAAGATATGGAAGTGGCATGGGGAGAAAGTAGATACAACATCGAGTAGTAGTGAAGATGTAGGCTCTTGTTAGATTGAATCTGACTCGGTGGATGGGAATGTTGGGGCAGATTATACTGTAGAGATGGATAGGTCTGATGATGACGATGAGTTTTCATCATAGTGCAATGAGTTTAAGGAGTTCGTTGAGGATGCAAATAAACCATTGTACCCTGGCTGCACTCGATTCACCAAGTTAGGTGTCCTAGTGAAGTTGTATAATTTAAAAGCTAAACATGGAATGAGTGAAGCTGCTTATTTTGATTGGCTGATTGCTTTTGGGGAGCACCTTCCCGAAGGTAATTAATGAAATCCATACTTCTGTTTATGAGGCAAAGAAGACTTTGGGGGTGTTAGAGATGGATTATAGGAAGATACATGCTTGCCCTAATGATTGCATTTTGTATAGAAAACAGTACATAGATGATACCCAATGTCCTACATGTGGCGTGTGTAGGTGGAAAATAGGAAAAAATTCAAAGGTGAAGGAACTGTTGCCGGACCTTGAAGCGTAGTCGCCGTCTATCGGTGAGTATCGAGGTGAGAGAGAGAGAGAGAGAGAGAGAGAGAATCAGGTATGGAGGGAGGAAGAGTTTTGAATGGGTTTGACGTCTGAAAGAGAGAGATAACTGACGAGTCGTGTGGTTTTAGTGTAGTGGCACTATCATAATTTCTTTCTTTTTGGAGCCTAGATGCGTCGTGACACTGTTGAATTGGATAAGTGGGCACAAACAGTTGAAGTTGGAGTGATTGGGGAATTTTGGGCCCATAATTGGCTAAGTGGTCGTTGCCCCTTTAAACATTACCTCTCACGGTGAACCTGTAATTTTTTTTTTAATTTTTCATTCATTTTAGCTATTAAATAGACTAGAGCCGAGACGAAAACTCTTGTATTCTCCTAAATCCAAAGTATGCGGAATATGCATGTGTTTATGAAAGCTTAAAAGCAGCTTCAATTTATAAGAAGCTTATATGCATATTTGGTTGTATTGCTTATGTTTTGGTTGTTTTGTGTTTTATGTTTTGTGTTTTCTGGTTTCAGTTTTGTCTTGTCGAGTATTATAATTCATAAAACATAGAAAACATAAAGCATTAAACATTTACTTACAAACGTTTTTAGATTGAGAACTCACAAAATTTTCTTTATTTTGCTCCTTAGGAATCTCTACTGTGACCCTTAACACCATTCAGCTTTTAACTGACTATAACTACAAGAAGTAGAGGAACTAAGTAGACTTTTGCTTAGCTATGAAACAAAACATGGACCTTTGCTTGACAGATGAGCAAACTAGGACCACCATGTCTGACACTGTGGGAGGTAGTGTTGAGGAACTTGCGCTTGTGATGGATTTTCTGTATGCTATTCACAACATGTACAAGGAGAGTGACAAAGCAGAGCGATTAGATTGTCAAAGCAATTCAATGAACTCAAGTACAATGGTACTGAAAATGTCAGGGAGTATGTCATGAAGCTTATTGATATTAATGCTTAGCTCAGGGAGCTTCGAATGAGGGTTACTCATGATCATATGGTGCAAGCTGATATTTATAAATGTTGATGAAGATGACAAAATTAGGAGGGAAGGAGAACCAAACACCACTGTGCCTTGTTAAGAAGCCTAATAAGATGAAAAACCAGAACAAACTAAAGCCAACCAAAACCATTACCAAAGGGTCTACCTCTGCAGCAACTACAGACATTAACTCTGTTTCTGGTGGCTTTCTCCGGGTACCTCACTCAGAATGCTATACCGCCTGGGGTACCGGTCCAACTTCTAAATCCTTTGCCAAGAATACAACATTAGAGGATTAAACCGTACCAGATGGTTTATACCTCTCTGATGCCTGAGTAAGATACTAATATATTAATGGATACGAAAATAGTAGGTAAAGGAGTTATTACCCTAAAAAGGTGGTTGTGCTGATACCTTAATACTCGAGACTGGGAAGGGAGTTCTTCTTCTTGTTGATGTGGGACATAGGTTGTTCCTTTGTGGCTATTGTCAGCCTTATGATGTGCCATTAGAGAGGTTGTGTTGATCAGGTCCATGGCCTCTGGTGTCCGTGGTGCCGTCCGGGATGAGTATCTTCATGGTGGGTTGAGAACCCGGCCCATGGCATGGTACCTGGGTATCCCTACACGCCCCAGTTGATAGTGACAAACCTAGTGAAGTGTCCCCTGGTGTGTAGAAGTCCCTAAAGTTCCCATTCAAGATATTTCTTGGGTGGGGACTTGATAATTTTGGCACGGGGTCTGGCACTTGTGTGCCCGTAGGGAGTCTCCAATGTTCGAGTGCAAGAGATGTCTTTAGCTAGGGCCTTGATCTAGTGGAATGGAGAGCATGGTATCATACCCGATGGGGTTTATGACCTTGGGCCTCTAGTACCCGGTATGGTGAGGCTAGAACTCGTATACCTAGTGGAGTAGATAGGCCAGGGATCTCATGTACCCGATGAGGTGAGTGAGCCTTGATCCAGTGGGATGGAGAGTGTGGTATCGTACCCGATGGGGTTTATGACCTTGGGCCTCTGGTACCCGGTAGGGTGAGGCTAGAACTCGCCTAGTGGAGTAGATAGGCCAGGGTCCTCATGTACCTGATGAGGTGAGTGAGCCTTAATCCAGTGGGATGGAGAGCGTGGTCTCGTACCCGATGGGGTTTATGACCTTGGGCCTCTGGTACCCAGTAGGGTGAGGCTAGAACTCTTATACCTAGTGGAGTAGATAGGCCAGGGGCCTCATGTACCCGATGAGGTGAGTGAGCCTTGATCCAGTGGGATGGAGTGCGCGGTCTTGTACCCGATGGGGTTTATAGCCTTGGGCCTATGATACCCGGTGAGGTGATACGTACATGTAAGCCACATGGGGCGCAAAGTGGATTTGTGCAATAAATGCCTGTCCTTTCGACTGACAGTTTTGAGGCATGGACAGATGTATAGGACACGTGTAGTGATCCTATGGTTGAAGGCTTTTCGTCTTCAACGGATGTGATTGGTGGCAGGTTGAATTTAAGAGGGAAATCATCTCTTCCTCTCCAGTTGCTTCTGAAAAACTAAAAACACTCTTAAAAATCTCCGACGGCTTGCTGTGGAAGGAGCGAACTATCGACTGTTGACGAAAAAGGTCAAAACTTCTCCGCTAAGAATTGAAGTTTGGTTTATGTGTGCTTCTGTGATTTTGTGGGCTTGTTTTGCTTTGTTTCGTGATTTTATGCCATGGGTGTTTTCTGGTTTCTGCTATATGCTTTTTCATATATTTTTTTGGGTTTTGTGTGTAAGGAATAAGAACAATGCTAGTGTTGGTTGTCTATGGGTGTTGGTATAGGGGAGAAGGAGAGGGAGGGAAAACAAACTGGGTTTTCCCCAGTTTTTGGTTTGATTTCTGGGTTTGTTTCAATTTCTGGGTTTCTTTGAATATCTGGGTTTGAAGTGGGGAGCAATCCACGCTTCAACAAGGCCATAGATCTAAATGCATAGGTTGACCCTGTGTTTCTGATTCCAGATAACAAATTTGTTGCTTGTGTTCCCGTAGTTTTAGGATGGAATTAGAAACCAAGGTTGGGGATGCAGGATCGTTATATTAATCTCCGCGAGACAAGCAGAAGCAGATATTGATCTGTACCTGACAACTATTGCACGTACGGGATGACAAAGAATACGGGATCTTCGATTAGGTATTGTTGGAGAGTAGTAAGAGTACCGATGGGGATGACAGCAAGGTTGACTCTGGGGCGGAGGAGCAAGGAGTACGGTAGCCACTCCCCAGGGTATACCTAAACCTAGGTACACGCTGGTGGACGAGACTGTGTGCGACGAGCCCTGGAGAAGCAAGGCGATGAAGGAGATTAACACAATGAGGATGAAATGGGGAATACCGAACGCGGTAGATGGCAGCGAATGCCCCCCCCCGGATGGGTAGAGCTACACGAGAACCAACTCCACCAAGGGCTATCGTTACCGCTACCCCAGTGCCTACAGTATCTGTTGAGGATGCTGAACCTGTCACTGGGGCAATTGACTCCGAATGCGTGGTGACAAATCCTGAGTATGATAGCCATGTGGGACCTGTGCTAGCAAGGGTGGCCCACCGTCAATGAATTTCGAGCTGTGTATCAGGTATTGTACTTAAGGAAACAGGCTTATCAAGGTATGGTGACGTTCGCTGCTCCGGACTATGAGCCGCTAGTTACCGACATGCCCACCTCTCAAAGCAAGAAGTAGAGGAATAAAGTATTTCTTACGGGAGGGCACTGGCAGATCAAAAATAAGAAGTGGCATCTAACGGGTACGATCGAGGCGATCAGGGATAAGTCATACTCCCTGTCGGAAGTTTAGAAGAAACGAATAGTCCAGGTATACGTCGTATAGAGTGAAGAAGAAAGAAGCTCCTATAGGTTCATCCGATACACCATACTAGATAGGATAGGCATATGGAGACTACCCGGTAAGGCTGGTGTTTGTGTGTTTTTTTTTTTAAATAAAGAACTTGGTTATGTTTTTGATTGCTTGATGATTGAATATGTCAACCTTGTGTGCAGTTAAAGTGCCAAAGAGGAAACCCCGGAAAGGTAAGGAGGATGACAAGATGAACGATAACAAGTTGATGGAGATGCTCATGAGCCAAGGAGAAGATGCACTTCACATCGATGTTGACCTCGCGTCGAAGGCAACGGGTCACTCAATTGAGGAGTTTCTCCTCGAAATTGATGATGAAGGGTATGGACACCCTGATCCTAATGCCCCTGCCACCTAGAGGGAGCAACCTATAGCCGGGGATGCCGTTACCATAGCTGATACAGGAAGAGAAAAGGCGCCGATGTTTGGCTCAGTAACTTCCCGATCCATTGGGTCGGCTGGAAGAGAGGAGGCTATGCTCCCGGGTGAGATGAAGAGGTTTCGTAGGCACCTCCACCGAAGCAGGGACAAGGAGGGGGTCACTTACAGTTGAAGACATGTAAAGGAATGGGATCCAAGAGGCAGAAGAAAAGTCACCCGTTGCTGGAGCCGTTAACGTCACTTAAGCTACTCTCCACGGCCATACCAGTAGTCCCCAAGAAGCCCATAAAGAAACTGCTGAGCGAGTACGGGGTTGCTGATGAGACATTTGTGCGGTCGATGCTGAATGATATGAAGGATATAGATCTCGATCGGGTACGGGGGAAGGACAACACACCCCAAGAGAACCGGCGAATTTCTCAGGAATTAATGATGCGGGTACATGTAATCCTAAAATTGATTTACATTTTGTTTGCACTGCTACTCGTGTGTACTGACAGGGTGTTACAGGCACTGTTCAATGTGTACGCGATCGATACGAGTGAGGAAGACACTCAACTGAAGGAGGAGGTCAGTAACCTCTCTGGGCAGGTGAAGTATTTACATGGGGAAAAGATGGAGAAGGAGTAGGACTCCTTGAAGAAGAAGGTAGGACTCCTTGAAGAAGAAGGTAGAGGCGCTAATTCCCAAGGTAGCCGAACTGGAGGCGGCTAAGAAAAGGGTCGCAGAGCTAGAACGAGAACTTGCCGGGGCGAAAACTGAGGTGGAAGGTGTCCGGCACTCGGTGGAAGAAGCTGAAGAATCTGCCAAGGCGTTGAAGACAAAAGTAGAGCAGCTGGAATTCCCGCTGAAAAGCAAAAGGCTGTGGCCGAGTTCAAGGGCTCCTGTTAACGTGCTACTCGTTGCCCAAGACAAAGCTGTTATAAAAAAGTATAAGGAATGGGTAACAGTTGGGTACATGGATGAAGCCAAATTCAGGCGGGAACTCCTTGAGAAGAAGAAGAAGAAGGAACAAGAGGCTAAAGAGAAGAAACAGGGAAGCCAGAGTGCCTGACCCGAGGAAGGGGCAAGTGGCGGTAATACTGATGTTTAATATTAGTGAGTTTGCCTTCCGGGGACTTATTTTGTAACACCCATTTTTTGAACTCCAGCCTCAAGCCAGTAGTAGGGTTGGTCCCTCTTAATATAGCTAGGTTGGTCCCTCTTAATATAGCTAGGTTGGCTGGTACGTCCAGTAACTAAGGCAAAAAAAAAAAAACTCAAGTAATGGTCTGAATAATCCATTTTTCCATTCAAAACAGCACTAATGACTTATACAAAATGTGTACCCGATGGGTAGCTTGCCATAGCTGGATGATCAAAAGCTAGGTAAGATGCTCTGGGAGCTACTTGTAATAATACTTGAGGCACTGTGTATTCTATGTGTGTCAAGAAACAACTCCGTCCATGTCCCAGATAAAAAAGGTTACTGGGCCTACCTCCTCGACGATCTCGTTAGGGCCTGTCCATGAGGGATCCAGTCCCCGGGGTTCTGGGTAGACTTGTTTCATGACCTAGTCCCCCAACTTCAGTGTCCGAGACTGAACCTTGGCATCGTAATACCGGGCTATTCTTCTGTTGTTTGCAAGATTATGCATGTGGGCCACATCCCTACGTTCTTCAAGCAAATCAGCATTAAGGCGTAGCCCCTCTGCGTTAGTACCCGTGTCGAAGTACTCGATTCTAGGACTTGGGATTTGTGTTTCGATGGGTATAACCACCTCAGACCTGAAGGCCATGTAGAAAGTGTCTCCCCGATAGCCTCTGTCGCAATGGTCCTGATAGCCCATAATACCTCTGGGAGTTTGGAAGACCAAAGGCCCTTGGCATCGTCCAACTTCTTCTTGAGTATCTTTTTAATTATTTTGTTGATAGCCTCAACTTGACTGTTGGTCTGGGGGTGAGCTAGGGATGCGTAGAGGATTCTGGTACCCATGTTCTCGGTGTAAGCCCTAAGTTCATCGTTGTCAAATTGGGCACTGTTGTCCGTGACAATGGTGTCCGGGACACCAAATCTGCAGTAGATGTTTTTCCATAGGAAATTTTTCACCTTCTCCATGGTGATAGCAACTAGGGGTTCTGCCTCTACCCACTTCGTCTGGTAGTCGACGACCACAATGGCATACTTGAATTGTCCCACTGCTGTGGGGAGCTTACCGATCAGGTCCAGGCCCCATTGGCAGAAAGGCCAGGGTGCAAGGAGTATGGAGAGAGCAATAGGCGGTGCCTTGGGATGTTAGCATACATTTGGCACTTGTGTCAAGAGCTTGATATTGTTTGAGCTAGGGCCAACATGGTTGGCCAGAAGTATCCAGCCCTCAAGGTCTTGTGCGTAAGAGATCGGGCCCCTACATGGTTGCCGCATACTCCAGTGTGTATGTCCTCCATTATCTTGTGGCCGTTCTCTGGTGTCACACACTTGAGGTTGGGGAAGCAATGACCTCTTATGTATAATTTCCCATCCATGATTGTGTAGTGGGTTGACCTCAATTGGAGTCTTCTTGCCTCAACTTTGCCATCTAAGGCCAAACTGTCAACCACGTACTTCAAGATTGGGTCTATCTAGGAGGCAGTGTCGTCCACCGCGAATACTTTTGACACCGTTTTAGAAGTGCTTGGTTTTTCTAGTATTTCTACCTTGGTGGCCCTGTATATAGGACTTGGAGACGTTGCCGCAATCTTAGCAAAGGCGTCAGCCTTTTCATTTTTTGCTCTGGGTATTTGGGTGATGACGTATGAGGTGAATCGGTGAACTAATGCCTGCGCTAGGGATTGATAAGAGGACATGTGGGGTTCCTTTGCCTCGAAGTTACTGCTGACATGATTAACGACCAACTGTAAATCACAGAAGATATTCAGGTGCTGAACGCTTAGTTCCCGGGCTATCTGTAGGCCAATTATGAGTGCCTCGTACTCTGTGGCATTGTTGGATGCTGTGAAGGAAAATTTGAGGGCATACTTATAGACTTGGTCCTTTGGGCTGATAAGCAAAATACCAGCGCCACTTGTCTTTCTGTTAGATGCGCCGTCTACTTACAATTGCCAAGTGCTTGGTGGTTGTGGGTGTAGGGCTGGTGGTTTAGTTGTTCCTGTAGGTGGGTCATGATGGGGAATGAGTTCAGAATGAAATCTGTCGTTGCCTGACCTTTAATAGTTGTCTGGGGTCTATACTTGATGTCAAACTCTCATAATTCAATGGCCCATTTAATTAATCTTCCTGATGTCTCTAGTTTCTACAGAACCTGTCTCAATGGGTGATTAGTGAAAATTGTGATCGAATGTGCCTGGAAGTAGTGTCTGAGCTTCCGGGCAGACACCAGGAGGGCCAAGGCTAACTTCTCAATGTCCGGGTACCTTGATTCTATTCCAGTGTAACCTTTCCCAGTGTAGACACCGGGTACTCGCAATCTGAGTCCCTCCTGATCAAAGTAGAGCTGACGGCGATCGAAGATGCCACTAGATAAATGTAAAGCATTTCTTTGGGAACAAGTTTGGACAGCAGGGGTATCGCTGCCAGGTTTGCCTTTAGGCCAAGAAACGCAGCTTCGTGCTCAACGGTCCAGGCTATTACCTCGATGTGTTGGGTTTTAAGTAACTTGAAGAAAGGGGTACATTTATCTATGAGCCTCGAAATGAATCTTGACAGAACGGCCACCTTACCCGTGAGGGACTGGACCTCATTCCGGTAAGTGGGGGAGGTCATGTCCAATATAGCCTGCACCTTCTCAGGATTAGCCTCTATCCCCCTATAGCTAATGATGTACCCGAGGTTAAGCCGCATACCATTGGGTAATATGATGACCAAGACAATTGATAGATTAAGTACGTGGTCCTTGTCTGGTAGGCTTTAGACTAACATATCGTCCACGTATACCTCCATGATAGTACCGATGACATCTGCAAACATGGAGTTGACAAGTCCTTGGTAAGTGGCACCTGCATTTTTCAATCCGAAAGGCATGACCTTGTAACAATAGAGGCCTTTGTCTATACTAAAAGTGGTATGTTCCTCGTCCGCGGGGTCGAATCTGATTGTACCCACTGAAAGCATCCATAAAGCTGAGTAACCGGTACCCAGCTGTGGAGTCAATTAATTGGTCAATTCGTGGGAGGGGGGAAGCTGTCCTTTGGGCAAGTCTGGTTAAGATTCGTGTAGTCTACACACATACTCCATGATCCAGGCGCCTTCTTTGGAACCATGACCACGTTGGCTAAACACAGGGGATATGTCGCTTCCCTGATGAAATTGATGGCCATCAGCTTCTTCACCTCAACCTGGGTAGCCCAGTACTTATCATGTGTGAAATCTTTGCGCTTCTGTCTTACCAGTGCTAAGTAAAGGACAATACTAAGGTTGCGCATGGCTATGTCAGTTGGTATACCTGGCATTTCTTCATATGACCAAGTGAAAGCGGACGCGTTGGAGTGGAGGAACGAGATGAGGTTCTCCCTGATAGTCGGAGTCAACTTGGTACCTATCTTGACGGTCTGTCCGGGTATTCCTCTGATAACACGAATTCCTCTATATCCTCCACGGCACCGGCCGTTCTTCGTCAGAGTCTGTATTGTCTCTGGGGTCCTCATACCTGTTAATTAGAGGGTCGGTGGCCACAGGCAACATTTCTGATTTTCCTCTTCCCCGGGACACCATTAGAGAATAGCAGTGCCTTGCAGCTGCTTGATCACCTCGTATGGTCGCTACTTCCACTGGGGTTGGCACTTTCTGTTACACCCCGTATCCGATTTACCTTTTTCTGAGTCTAAAGGAATTATTATACATTTTACCGTATTTGATTTGGGTTTTTATCAAGTAGGGGGATGCTAGAAGTTGACTTTTTATGGGTTAACAATTTGAGAAAATTTCCTTCACGAAAGTTGTAGGGGACGTTAAATCGAGTCAGTGGACATGTGATGCACTTAAATCGGAGTTTGTATGTGAAAGTTATGGCCGAAAATGTAAAAGTTACTGTTCATGATAATTAATATATATATTATATATGGAACATTACTGTTGGTAGATTTCTATTTTCGGAAATCTACCCCAGCTCGATAACTCTCTCTTCTTCTTCCCAATTCTTTCCTCCTCTTCGGTCCAATTTTTCCTCCTTCGATTTCTTCCTTCTCCGGCCGACCCACGATTGAATCCGGGCACCTCCAAGCTCGCCTCTTCCCCCTTGTTACATATGTGGTGGTGTTTTGTTGTGATGTGGCCGGAGGAGCTCGATTTTGAGTCATGTAGTCTACTGTAACAGTTTGGGATTTTCGTCGATTTCCGACGATTCCGGCCATCTCCGGTCACCAAACCGGCATCAAAGGTTCTGTTTTTGCCATAGATCATTTTGCCCCTAGCCTTGAGCCACGATTTGCAGTGTGGAGGTCGAATCGATAATTTCAAAATCCTAGGGTTCTTGAATTTTCTGGAAATTTTTCACAGGCCAAATTGGAGCCCTTCAAGGTAAAATTGAAACTTGTTGTAGTTGAGAAAGAGGTTCCATTTGTTGAGTAGGTGGTGCTGCCAAATTTTGGTGGCCATCGGAGGTGTTTGCCGGCGGCACGTGTAGCCCACATACCACCACTGTGGATGGTGCATGGTGGCGCATAGGGCGGAGTTTTGGTTTCTATTTTTAGCTAATTAAAATGTACATGAGTTGTGGGGGTTGTAAATGTGACTTTGGTGTAGTTTGGTTGGAATCCGACATGGATTGGAGGAGTTGGGTTTAAAGGAAATGTTTAGAATATCAATTTCTAATTATCGTCGATTTAATTTCCTGTCCTGGAATCATATTTTTACAATGCTATTAGTACAGGACGAGAGAAGTCTCCATACGAGGAGAATATCGATCGACGACAGGATTAGTTGAATACTATGAGTGGACTTTTAATTTAAGAAATGATGCATGCATTTACTTTATCAAATTAATGCTTTACTAATTACCAAGAAATTTATCGAGCATATTATTTTAATTTCGGATTATCCCATTATTTATTTGATTAATGCTTCTAGTATGATTTCGATTTTAAATTCTCTATGCTCGATTTGGATAACATTGTTATTGTATGTTTTTCTTTGACAAATCATTTTCGTGGTAACTTCCGGAAATTTTTATTATAATTAATTATCGATTCTTGAGATTTTAAGAGAGATTCGGAAATGGTTTTGGATTATATGATTATTTGAAAGTATTATGGCGTGCGGGGTTACGTCATTGGAATATGCTTATTCTCTCCTATTTATTTTGAATTTGAGTTTATCTTGACGTGTGGGACACGTTGTTGGAAATTCATTTGCTAGAGTTGGGGAAGCCTTATGTATTTATGTATTTATTTTTTTTCGGATCTCTTTTGCCATACTTTGGGTGACTATTATCATGCTAGCATTGATGTCCGCCTTTGTGGCGAGGTGATGGGATCACCGAAGCCCGTCCGCCTTTGTGGCGTTGATTACTGTCTTTGTGACAGTAATGCTGAAGCCCAGTATCCTAATCGCTATACTTAGTGGTATGTGGATATATAACGGGAGTATATGAGAGTACTTTAGCCTGGGCGGCTATCACCTGAGCCTAGGAGGCGTATGGCTATCTTCTTCCCCTACTGTTATCTTATTTTTGACTGGCGGGGCTAGTCCGATTTATATTAGCCAGCGGGACTGGATTATATTTCCTTTCTTACTCTCTTTTGAAGTTAAGGAAGTAAAATTTTTACAAACATTGCATGCATCGAGGTTTTATAAATTTAAATAAGTGGGAAAGTATGAAATCATTTTTCTTTAAAATTGTTATTTTTTTTGTCCACTCACGCTAACGTTTTTCGTCTACTTTCCCCTGGGCCTTTCGGTTTCAAATGCCCAGTTCTCAGAGTTGCTGTTTGGCATACTAGGAGCGAGCCATAGTGGCCACATCAGTTTCCTGCCATCTCATATTGTAGGTTACCTGTTTAACCTAATGTATTCTATCGTATTTTCTATTTAGTTGCTCTGATTACTAAGGGAGTTGTGACCCGAACTTGTAATGAATTATATTTGAGGTTTATGACCTAACTTTGGTAAATTATTGTATTTTAATTTATGGAGCTTCGTTGAACTTTAAGTTTTGAATTTATTTTGCTATCTTTGAGTTGAGTTAGTTGGAATATGGGAGCGGGGTGGCTCCAGGAGGTTATGGTTGGGTTATTTGAAGTGTATTCGGTTTCTTATAGTTTTGCGTTGCCTACTTTTAGGGAAGGTTCTGTCGAATTTTTCGGTATAATTTTCTTTAAAAGTGGGTCCCGCAGGGCCACTTCAGATTTCACGGTGAAATCTGGGGCGGGCCTTGTCACTTTCATCATGAGCATATGACCTGCAATGAATGTTTTTAAACGCCAGAGTGCCGGCTGTCCCAAGATAGCATTATAGGTCGAAGTACAGTGTACTACAATGAACTCTGATTTGATGGTTGAAAAGTTTGGACTTTCTCCCACAGTGATTGATAAGTAATCTGATCCAAGTGGGTGGACAATGTCTCCCGAGAAGTTGATAAGGGGCTCATTATCATGTCACAACTTGGCCTGTCCCCTGTTCAAAGCTTTGTACGCATCACGAAATAAACACTAATAGAGGCCCCAGTGTCCAACTACCCGAGAAGTGATGTAGTGGTCCATTTGGAGCGTGATCAGGAAGGGGTCAGCATGGGGCATCTTGAGGTTCCCTTCATCCTCCTCTGAGAAGGTGAAGGACTTCCACCCAGCATTGCCTCCTTGCTTGAAATTGAAAATCTCTGGGTGTCTTGAACTGGAGCATCGTTTTATGCTCTGAGGAGGTAAGTCCTTAGGACCACCGCCATGGATGGTGAGAATTTGGCTGTATACGTCGATGAACCCTATCTCCTTAGAGGGTAGATACTGTTGAAGTTTGCCCCTCTGGACGAGGGACTCGATTGTGTTCTTTAGGGCCATGCAGAGATTAGTATTATGTCCAGCGTCCTCATGGTAACTACAGAACCTACCAATATCCTGCTGGGTGAGTTTGCTTTTTGGAAACTTTTGGGGTGGTGGCCCGAGTATTTCATCTCTATTTTCATTCCAGATGGTCTCGTACGTGGCTGTGAGGATAGTGAATACCTCGTATCTGGGTGGAGGTGGTGTCTTTGGGTATTGTGTACGGTCATCCCAGCGGGACTGTGTCCCCGTATAATATGTGGACCTGTATGACTCTTTGTTTCTCTTGTTGCGGAGTATGGTGACCTGCATGTGTCCTGTGCCCATTCTCGCTTTCTTGGCTTTTGCCTCTATACTAGGGTTGGGGCCTGATTAGCAGTCCCCTTCTTTTCTAGTTTGTCAGTATCCCCGTATGTTTCGAACTCAGCCTGGGTGTGCCTGATGGCAATGGCCATCAACGTATCGTAGCTAGCCGGGGGGTGATGATTGATTCCATAGAGGAAGTCCTCGGGTCTTAGGCCCCTCCTGAAAGCTAGCTCTGCCAATTCCTTGTTGAGGTCCCAGCATTTGGCGGTAGCCGCTTGCCACCTATTGACAAAAGATTTCAAAGTCTCGTTCTCTCCCTATTGTACCTTAAGCAGTCCCATCGGAGTGTTTATTCAGTCGGTACGTAGAATGAACTGAGCCACCAATTTGTCGGCAAGTCCCTTGAAGTTACCAACGGAACCAGCCGGTAGTTTGTCGAACCAACTCAAAGCCTCTCCAGATAATGTTTCCTGGAACATGTTGCAGCAAACCTCATCCATGTACCCTTTGGCACTCGTTTGTGAACGGAAGGCATACAGTTGTTGATATGGATCCCCGATTCCCGTATAATCAATGCTAATCTGCTTCATTGTGTTCAACCGTACCGCACCTTTGACTTCCAGGGTGAAAGGACCCGGACGATCCTCAAAAATGGTCATTGGCCGCTAGGCTTCCCGGTGCTCCGCAGCCTCTACCCTCACCTGGAGGTCTACAAAGTTGAACTCATTTGTAAAAGCAGTGTCGTATTCGGGTCGGCTACCAGTGGATCCTTATGAGGTGGCCGTGGTAAAGGTGGCTGTGGCAGGTGCCTTAGGCTTTCCGGGTGCAACTCTACAGGCATGTGAATGATCCCTTGCCCGGTAGCAGAGGTGGTTAGCCCCATACTAGTCCCAGCCGCAACTGGGGCCACATTTAATTCTGTCATTAGCTAAGAAGCTCGGGCGAGGGCTTGAGTGAGAGCTTCTTTATGTTAGTGCCGTCGATCTAGTGCCCGAGCGAGTGCCGTATTCTCGTCTTCTAATTCCTGTAACCTTTGCTGTGATAGGAGGTTAGTCTCTCTGTCGAGCCTCTGTTGTTCCAGATCTATCCGAGATTGTTCCCGAAAGGCTGCAATCTCTGCTAGCATGGCCTCTAGCTCCGAGATCGGTGATGCTGGATTAGGTACTTGAGGGTTGCCTGGGTTCTGTGAGTCCAAGAATTCGAGACTATGCGTTTCTCTTCTGACATAGGGTGTCTCTGTCGATGAAGTGCCCGGAGTAAATATTAATGCTCGGTCATGATAACAGACCATATCTGGGGCGCCAATGTTTCTGATGGCTTTCTCAGGGTACCTTACTCAGAATGCTATACCGCATGAGGTACCGATCAACTCTTAAATCATGTGCCAAGAACACAACATCAGAGGAATAAACCGTACCGGAAGGTTTATACCTCTCTGATGGCTAAGTATGATACTAATATATTAATAGATATGAAAATAGTAGGTAAAGGAGTTATTACTCTAAACACGTGGTTGTGCTGATCCCTTAATACTCGAGATTGGGAAGGGAGTTCTTCTTTTTGTCGATGTGGGACGTAAGTTGTTCCTTTGTAGCTATTGTCAGCCTTGTGGTGTGTCATTAGAGAGGCTGTGTTGATCAGGTCCAGGGCCTCTGGTGCCCATGGTGCCATCCAAGATGAGTATCTTCATGGTGGATTGAGAACCCAGCCCATGGCATGGTACCTGGGTATCCCTACAGGCCCCAATTGATAATGACAAACCTTGTGAAGTATTCGCTGGTGTGTACAAACTCCTTATGTTTTCATGTTAACACTGCACCAAATAACATGTGATTTTTTTTTCAAATAACATAAGCGAGTGAGATATTGGAAACTTGCCTCTGAAGAGGGCTAGATATTAGAAAGTTGTGTCCGAAGAGGATTAGGGTGAAGTAATAAAGCTCTCAAATGTGAGAATAACGTATTTTTTAATGATTTATTCAATATAAATAAACTAGTAATAACGATTATTTAACTAAAAGCAATGTGCTGAAATGAATAACCAAACATGCTAACAAGATATGAATTAAAAAAAAAAACTTACCACTTTGTAGTTCGTAAACTAAATTCTATTACTGATGAGGAGGGAGATAAACTTGAAACTAAATCACTTGCATGAGCTTCTCTCGTTCACCTGCTCCAATGAACTTCTAAGCATCATGTTTCTACTCCGTTGAACTTGATCTTCTCGTAACGAACTCATGATAGTCATACTTTTGTGAGAGGTTTATTTTAGCGAGCAATCTATCTCTTCATAGCTTTAACAGGTCCTTATCAGGTTTATTTTCTCACTATCCTCGAGCATTTCTTCTCGAAGCTGATCTGTAATGGTTGGTTCTTGCTTAGGTTCTTACGTATCTTGTAGACCCTCCACTGATTTCTTTGCTTTCATCTCCTGCTTATCTCTAGGGTTGCACACATACTTTGCTTCTTCATGATCTCCATTGCATAAATTTTCTTTGATAGAAGTTGGTCTCCGACTCTCCTCTAACAGAAATTATTTTTCCCTCTTTTGGGGAAATGAACTTCAACATGGTACAGGGTTGAAACCTCTACATCCATCTTGTGTATTCAAACTCTCTCTCAAAATTACATTACATGACGAAGGCTTGTCGATGTGACAAACTCGGTACTTTCTATTGTAAAAAATATGCGGTAAAAATCCTGTACAATTAAAACTCAAAATAATTTGGGAATATATTAGGAAATAACAATAATAATAGAAATAAGAAAACACAATTATACCTCGAAGAGAAATGCCTAAGGGCTAAGGCTGGTTTTTTTCTGATTGAGAAATCGCTCTGGTCCGATGGCGCCTCTCCAACATCTTGAGGTCTACTGTCAGACGGGTGATCGGTGCTTATTTTTCAAGGGGCTATGTGGGATGGTGTTTGTGCTCGGGGTATTATCAGATGGCTTCGGCAATGCTTTTGGGTGTAACCTCTTAGAGCAGTGGTTGTGCTAAACAAGACTGGAGAGCCTTCTTGTTTGCTTCTTGGACAGTCGGCGTTATGGGTTCTAAATCGACAGCAGTGTAGCTTGTGAGGAGATGGATGGGGACGATGATGTTTTGTGGTGGTGTGGTGAGCTGCGATTTAGGTCGTATTGGCGTGAGATTGTGGCGGTGTGGATTGTGGAGGCAAGGGTCAGGGCAGAATGGGTCGGGCGAAGCAAAGCTGGGCTATTATATATGACATGCTGTCATAGAGATGGTTGCTGGGCCTGGACCATGTCAGACTTGGTGGGCTCTGAGTGGGAACTCTTCCCTTACTAAAATTTGGGCTGGGGTTGTTGCCCTAGGCCTTTTTGTATGTTTTAGCTTTGTCTTTTACAATAAATTTTGGAAGCTAATGCACATTTAAGCACACTTTAGGGGGTGTTTATGTCACCGGACTATCATGCCCGGCCTTAATTTCTACAAGAGTCCTGGACTCCTCTAACTTGGGTTATGCTATAGTAAGCCATGAATCATGTTTGGCGCTGTCTAGGACTAAGGAGCAGCAAGAAAGAACAACAACAGAAGCAGCAACTAAATCATATGCACAATTCTCACAATTCACAGCAGAATTGGGTCTGTCTCAACAACAGAAGCAAGCCACGAATCATATGCACAATCCTCATAATTCACAAAACAATTCTAAATCTCATAAATGAAGAAAAAGCAAGCAAATCAAACACAAATTTCAAAACCCTCTCCCATACCTGGAATTGAATTGGTTCTGTCTCAAACTCTTCAATTCTTGCAGCCAACAACCAAATATCAATTGGGTCTTTCCCAGACCTCCCAAAACTCAACGATTCATGGCAAATGAATTTCTGCAAAATCCTCCTTCACTCTTCACTTTGGGCTTAATGGGTACCCGTCATCTCTGAATATCTGTGTTTTGGCTAGCAGAAAACTTAGAGGCGATTGAAGGGGAGAGTGAAAAATTGAACCTGCAGAAGAGATGGAAGGAGACCCAAGAAAATAATAGCAGAGTGAGAACATCATGAAGCTGAAGCGAAGGGTCGAAGAGAGAGATTTTGGCTTCCACAGTCTGGTAGTTTTTGGCGTCGTTGTGGAAGAAGGTGAAAGCGTGTTTTTGGGGACTCTAGAGTCTCAGTTAATTGAGTCCCAGTTGTTGCCAAACACAGGATGATGTCTGTTGGACTAGATAAGGTAGTCCACTCCCGTCCAATCCCACGAAACAAATAGCGCCTAGGTGTCTCTGGCGCCTCTGGAGTAGTACCAAAAGAGGATTCACGCTATTTTTCTATGTATTTAATGTCTAATGAGTGGACCTATTGCTATGTATCATTTTGGGTACTACCACATCTTCTTGATCTATCTATAGATGGCATCGGAATGATATGTAACGACCATTTTGGCTTGTGATGAATATATTGTTGCCCAATTTGGGTTGATTTAAAAAAAATTGAAATAAGAAAACAAAAGAAAAGTAAGAAAATATAATAATATATAGATTTTTATATAAGAAAAACTTATTGAGTCGAGGTGTGCAGGAGCACTGTCCTAAGAAAATTTTTTTTCTCTATTGCACAAGGTTGAATGATGAACTTCCCCCAAAATACAACAACTCTTATAGCTTTATTGAACCTCAATCACCCGTACACTCAACATGGTGTAGACTTAAAATAGATATATCGTATAATGTGTAAGAGGACTTTAGTAAGTAGGGTGTTGTGCTAGAGTGGTTGTATTATGGTAAGAGCTTTTTCTTCTCACGATATCTCTCATATGAATCTAACCATCTCGACATTTCATTTTCGACAATACATCCAACCATATGTTTTCCAACCACACATGCCTTCCAACTCCCTTATATAGCCACATAAACCATGTAACGGTCAAATAATCATTACATATTAATATAGAAAGCAGTTAAAATCATAAATAAGATAATGAACGACATATTATTAAAAATAACTCCTATAATAAATAAGAAATAAATAAAAGATATTTAATTATTAATCATAAAATTCCTAACACTTTCTTGCTCCCTTATGGTTACCAACATCATGGTTTCTCCAACCGGTCATCTTTCAAAGCAATTAATAAGCGGCGCCTTGCATGGTTTGATGTGATTTTTGTTTTGCTTAAGTTGTTCGAATTCAAGAACATCAATACAAACAAGTAGAAAACACAGATTTGTTCTAGTCTGTGGTAGGTTCGTGTGACTTATAACATCAATACAAACAAACAAAGATCACAATCACAAAGTCTATAGATATAAACAAGAAAATACTAAGATGAACATGTTTCTGGGTATCTGGGATTGATAACTATGTTGTAATCCCTACTACACTGATAATCAAAAATCAAGTAGAAAACACAAATTTGTTTACCCAGGGAAAACCACAGATTAAGGTTAAAAAAAACTGCGGGACTCTAACTCTTGAGAACACAAAATAAGTAACCAATCCACTAGAGGTGAAGAATAAGTTTCGTTACAAACACAAGTAGTACTACGCTCGACTACAATCACTAGACTAACTAGATGAGGTGTTTGTCTTGAATCTTCTCAGCCTTCTTCACTTGAATGCTCTTCAATGATCACTCTTCTTGCACCAATGACTTATCTCCTGATCTCGAGAGAACCGTACCGTGCAATCGAGTGAATGATGAAACACTTTGACAAGGAACAAGTTTTTCAAGGACGCATATGAGATTCTCTCTAAACAAATAAGATGCACACTAATCTTGCATGAAAGTCCTACCTAATGAACGCACACTATTCAGAATATATGGTGGAAAAGAAACGTGCTCAATCAATGTGTCTAACCCTAATTGATTCCTATTAGGAAAAATCTTTTAATAAAAGATAGTCAATTAAAATAAACCGATTGACTTTAATGGTACGAATTAGATAGGTGAAAAATATCTTTACAAAATAATACTTGAATTATAGAAAGATACTTTCCAAAAAAGGATGACTAGAAAAATCAGGATAGACTTGGGGATTGCAACACAGGTTGTAATCCCAGTGCATACGCAGACACATGAAATGCATTTACTTAAGACTTCTCTGACATTAGTTTTGAGGTACTTTTCCAGTTTATTCAGTGATGAATTGCCATGATATACTTGACTAGTTTTGTCTGGGAATGCCAACACAACCATATAGGAATCTTGTACTTACAATCACCCCCTTTGGCATTCCTATACAAAACAATCATATACTAATCAAACTCCCCCTCAACATGTACTTAAGAATCATCACATTCCATCAGCAATATACTTTCTTGAAACACTTATCAACACACCTTCTAAAAAGCAAGTAAAAGATAATAGGGATGTCAAGACAATTTCAAGATCAATTATCAAAAGATTTAAACAATCAAATCACAAGTTGATCAAATTCACCAATATCTCCCCCTTTTTGTCTAGGAATGACAAATGCAACTTAAACGAGTAGGGAAAGCTATGCAGAAGGAGGATCATTAGTGGATGTTGCTCAATAGATACTAGCCTAAGAAGAATCAATTAGAGGAAGATAGTCCAAGTATCAATACTCCCCCTAAGTGGGATCGTGTTATGAAGGATGCAAGAATGAAATTCAAAAACACAATGAGTGGGTTTGTTTCCTTGTACAATTGACAAAGACAAAAGCATAGCCTTTTAGACAAGAGTGTTAGCACCAATCCTCAAATAAGATCACATGAGTGATGAGTTTTTGACAACAACAAAGTAAGCAAGAAGATGATCGAGTATTCTGTACCTTTGTTGTGAAAGTGAATATAGCTCAAAGTGGGGTGTATAAGAATCTCAGAATCAGAGAAAATAGAACATACATAAGAGGTGAGAAAATAATCACAATCAACTCAAATCTCCTCTTATGGCACTGTGCGGGCACATATAAATTTTTTTTCGTCTTCCACATATTATGAAATTTTCACTTTTTTTTTTGTCACAAGAAAACTAAGACTCATGTAATAGTTTTATGCCAGCAACTCCTAAGTCAGTTGACTTTAGGGTATTAAATGTAACAATGACATCCCAAAGGACACATCAACTCGAGTCATAGTTTCACAATCCACCAGGGTAACCAAACCATTCCTTTTTCTTCCCAAACCTCATATCATTCACCACGACCAAGGCCTGTTTAATTTGCGAATAGCCTGGCTTTGCTCCAAAATTTTGTACACTTATGTGTGCAAATGACAATACAAAGTGATGAAGAATATGTTGTTCATGCTCAAGATTACAAAGTGATGCAAGAACAAATTCAAAATAGATTATTCAACTCATCACGATTAGATTTAAGGAAAATATCATAACACTTTATCAATCTAAGTTAATTTGATCTATTAGACACATGAGATACAAACTCACATGCAATCCTGATTCTCCAGAAACCAGAAAACAAAAATATAGAAATAAAATGATCTATGCACCTATACTACTATGAGGTCATACAGTATGAATACATGCAGAATGAATCAAGCTAATTGAGAGTATCAATACTTAGAGCACCCCCCAATGGCGCTTCTAAGTTATTCAAATCGAGCTGTGTTTTAGGGTTTAGTAAATGAATCAGCCAATTGTTGTTCAATAGGAACAAAAGCACGCTCAAGCATATTATCAAGATTATCCATATAAGTAGAAAAATAATTATTAGAACCCTTTTTATTCCAGATTTGCTTATGCTTCAAATTCTGCTCTTTAGTGATTGAAATACGTTCTACAATCCTATTTATCAACTTTAGATGCTCTTTCAGCTCAGCTTGCAAAGAGGCTGTAGAGCTAAGTTCCTTCTGTTTCCTGAGTTTTTGAGATTCCTTAAGGAGTAGAATACATCTAAGATGAACGTGTCCAAATTTTCCACAATAATGGCAAGTGGGGGTGAAATTTTTAAGTTGATGAACATACCTGGGCTGACGCACAGAGGTGTGACTGTCAGAACTAACCTGAATGATTTTCTGATGTGGTCAGAGTGTCAAATCCGGGTCTAACCTTTTGGGTACCTTTGGGACAGAAGTGTTGTCATTGAATGATGAGGTTGAGCTCGAGGAAACATCATGTCCTATACCTTGGCCAAAGGCTTACAAGTTTCAACTTCGTAACCCAAGTCTTCCTTGTTGCTATGCACTTTGCCAAAGCCAATGATCTTAGAGACCTTTTCAAATCTGATTGAGAACTTTTTGAAACATTCTTTGACTTTATTTAGCTCACCGATCCTGCAAAATCTCATTCTCATTGCTTAATGAATCATTTAAAGTGGATTGAGCTTTGATTTCAACCTGGACTGTTTTGATTTTGTCAATAAACTCAACACGCTCTTTGTCCCAATCTTGAGACTTGAGCTCATCCTAAAAAACCTTAACTTCATCAACAAGATTAGTACGCTCATCTTCCCATTTTTTCAAAGAAGATTCAAAATTTTGCTCAGTTTTTTCTTTTTCTTTTCTTAAGGACTCCATTTCTTCCTCAAGATTGAAATTTTTCCTGAGAACAATTTTTGAAGCACTATACAATTGCTTACACTTCCCATTTGTCTCTACATCAAAAGCTTCATTTTCAACATCAGACTCACCTGATGAATCGTTATGAAAAGAGAAAGTAAGAGCAAGATTTACCTCTTCATTCTCAGATTGATAGCCTTCATCGATGTCACTCCAGGTGGATTTCAAAGCCCTGTTACTTTGTGAATTATATTTCTTGTTGCCACAATCAGTAGCAAGATAACCCATACCACCACACTCAAAGCATTTAGGTTTATCAGAAGGAAAATTTTGAGGAAATTTTGTCAATTTTGAATTCTTATCAAAATGATTTTCAGAGTACTAACTTATTTTTGAATCACAAATTTTTTTTGAAGAGTTTCAGAAGAGTTTTTATTTTCAGAAATTTTTTAAACTAATGCTAAATCCACGGAATCATCATCAACAACATCTTTATTTTGAACAGAAGAAAAAGCAACATTTTTTACCTTTTTCTGGGGCTTGATCTTCATCTCAAAGGTTTTGAGATTATCTATAAGTTCATCAAGAGAATAAGTGTCTGTTGACCTTATAGCCACACTCAGTATAAGTGCCAAGTTATAGTGTAGGGGATTATGAGTAGAGGATATCGTACCCAAGGGATTGGAAAACCCACTCTCGCTAAGGAAAACCTAAAGGATGCTAGATGAATATGCAAATGTACAAGTCATAAACAATGGCTCACAAGTGAACCAAAGTTCATGATGAATATATGCAAGATGGTGTAGTGATTTGATTTTTGTTTTGGAGATGATTTGATTCGGAAATAGCTAAATGAATACTTGAAATGTGAACTAGGCTGAGCTAAATTAGATTCAATGAAATAGATAGGAGTGAGGACTTAAGGTTTTCACCTTCAGCCTCTCTTGTAAACAAGGATGCTTTTATAGTGAATGATACCATTTTAATTAACCAATTTCTCTCCTTGCATCCTTCTCAGGTATGACAAGGGACATGCTCCTTTGATGATATCAAACAACCCCTCTTGGGTGTAGTACTTAACCTACTTAAGTCATGCATTTCAATCAGGTTAGGTATCTAATGCATTTACCTAATGCATAAAGCTTGGAGATGAAGAGATCATGCAAACCAACCAAGCTTATCTCTAAGTGACTATAGTTCAAAACCCTAACATGCACATAAGATATGCTATCATGCTTCCAACAATCAAGGTTAATCAAACCCTAATTGTTTCTCATGTCATGGCAAATATTTATACCCAAATTGATTAAATATAAGCATAAACATTCAACTCTTGAACTAGCATGTTAAGGTTCTAATAAAAAGTGCATCAAACATAATATTTATATCAATGTCATACAAGATTAGCTAGGGCTTTCAACCCTAGCCTCAACAAACTAACTACTCACTCATAACCAAATATATAAGCTCCAACATGTTTATGAACAACAAACTAAAAAGTAGGGATGGAGAAGTGACTAGTGATGATCAAATTGAGGATGGTGTAGATGAACTCATAGATTATGTATATGAAATAGAATGGGTAGATGGAAAAGATGATGAATTTGGTGGTGGAGGTAATAGATGTTATGGATTGATGGTGGTGGTGATGGAGGTTTTGGATTTATAGTGGTGGTTATGGAGGTTTTATGGAGGACACGATAATGGATTGTAGAGAGTAAAGAGAGAAAAAGATGTAATGAAGTGGTATATGGGTGATGCCTTAAGAGTGTGATGAAAGGTTGCTTATATAGAGAAGAAAGAGAGGAGTACAATGATGGATGGAAGCAAAAGGAGTAGCTCAAGCATTGTAAGAAGCATGAAGGTGGAGTACGAGAGTGGTAATAGAACCTAAAAATAAGGGAAAAGAGTATGAAAGAGATGGAGTAAAAAGAGGGAAGTAATGATGAACTATTAGTGTGTAGAGTAGAAAAAGATGACTTAGGAGAATAAAGGAGCAGCTATCTCTTTTTATTGTGCATGGGAAACATGAAATTGAACATGTTGGGATGGTTTTGGGTCACCAAAGTCAATGACAAGCATGGAGAGAACCCTATGCAATATGCCTATTATCCAAATGATAATATGATGAATTAATTCTGTCATAATCTTGTAGTATTCTTCTAGAACTCTCCTTGAGAATTGTAGTAACATAACCCTTCCAAAAATACACAACAAATCCGTCTAAAATGGATTCTTGGCCAAGTTAATTACCTTTATTCAACTAGGATTCATTTTCTGCTTCTGAATATTCATTCAATTGAATCTACACTGAGACTTCAGAATTGACCCTCTACTTCTTCATACAAGATATTCCTCGATAAGTGTAGATCATCATGGTAAAATTTTAGAGCTTAATTCCCCATGGTTTAGCCGGAAATGCTGCAAAAATCCTTAAAGGGGTTTTGCCTTTTTCGTCTTTTAGTCAAAAATTTGGACAGATCTTTTGAAGACCTTCCACTCTGAAGTAACTCTTGAACCTTTCATAAGAAATTATCCTTAGGATGTCTAGAATAGATCTAGAAAGTTTAAACTTATTTGGAATTCGTTTGGTCAGGCTGCCAACTCACCTTCCTTGTCTAGCTTGCTTTCTCTTAGCCGGAGTAAGAAAATGCGCTAAGGTTGACTTTTTAGTTCATTTCCATGCTTCTCCATTATTTTCTAGCATGATAAGGAAAACATAATAAATATATATAAATAAACACAAAGGTTGAGCAAAAGTACAAGATTAGGAGAATAATGGATTAGATTAGCCAATATTAAATTAGACTTTAGAATAAGTAATTTCTATGTTTTAGGGTACAAATATGTATATGAATTATGATCCAACAGTGTCCAAGTCCTGAGCTTCCTCTATAGTTGTCTGTTTAGACTGAAACTTTGATGAAAGAGACCTCAGAACTTTGACAATCTGATGCTCTTAAAATGGACCACCGAGACTATGACATTGACTTGTCACATTCAGAAGATGAGAATGAAAATCATCAACTAACCCTTCTTCACCCATAGACATGTTTCCAAATTCCAAGACCAGTCTTTGAAGCTTTTGAGAGTGAACTTTCTTATTTCCTTCGTAGGTAACTTCAAGAGGATCCCATGTCTTTTTAGCTGTTTCACAGTGTCTGATATGAACTCTCTCCCTCTTGGGGCAAGGCGGTGTAAAGACTATTTCTTACTTTAAAGTCACAATTCCAGTTATGAATCTCATCTTGAGTCCATTCCTTCCTAGGCTTAAGAATTCTTGTAGACTAACTAGCTTCCTTCATCTTTGGGTCTTCAGGCTTGGTTGGATGTTCCGATCCAGTCTCAACTATGTTCCACATATTCTCATCTTGAGAATAGAGAAATGCCCCTCATCATGATCTTCCATTACGAGTACTCTTCACCATCAAAACATGGGGGACAATTTTTCAAACTAGTAGCTATGTCACGTTCACATTCCATTTTGTCCTCGGATCTACTAAAAATCTTTAGAACCCGCTCTGTTGACAAATGAAAATGCTAGGATGAACATGTTTCTAGGTATCTGGGATTGATAATTGTGTTGCGATCCCTACTGCATTGATAATAAAAAATCAAACAAAAAACACAGATTTGTTTACCCAGTGAAAACCTCAAATTGAGGTTAAAAACACTGCGGGGCTCTAACTCTTGAGAACCCAAAATAAGTAATCAATCCACTAGAGGTGAAGAACAAGTTTCGTTACAAACACAAGTAGTACTACACTCGACTACAATCACTAGACTAACTGGATAAGGTGTTTGTCTTGAATCTTCACAGCCTTCTTCACTTAAAATGTTCGTCAATGATCACTCTTCTTGCAACAATGACTTCTCTATTGATCTCAAGAGAACCATGCAATTGAATGAATAATGAAACACTTTGACAAGAAACAAGTGTTTCACGGATGCATATGAGATTCTCTCTAAACAAACAAGATGCACACTAATCTTGCGTGAAAGTCCTACCCAATGAATGCACACTATTCAGAATATATGGAGGAAAAGAAACGTGCTCAATCAATGTGTCTAACCCTAATTGACTCCTATTAGGAAAAATATTTTTAGAAAAGATAGTTAATTAAAATGAACCGATCCTAAATCAGTTAGGACTTTAATGGTACGAATTAGAAAGGTGGAAAATATCTTTACAAAATAATACTTGAATTATAGAAAGATACTTTCTGAAAAAGGATGACCCAAAAAAGCAGGACAAACTCGGGGATTGCAACACAGGTCGCAATCCCAGTGCGCATATATATATATATATATATATATTTTTTTTTTTTTAATACCCACCCCTCCCCACCCATGATGGGCCTCGAACTCCTGACCTCCCAAATAAGAGTTCAGAGCCTTACCACCCCACCCCACCAACACACACACACACCCAACAATCCCAATGCATATGCAGACACATGAAATGCATTTCCCTGATACATCTCAGAGATCATTTTTGAGGTACTTTTCCAGCTTCTTCAGTGATGAATTTTCATGATATATTTCACTAGCTTTGCATGGGAATGCCAACACAACCATGAACAAATCTTGTACTTACAAAACATGCTTATGAGAACTGAATATATAGTACTAACCTTGAGTATTCATGTTGATCAAATCATTGATTGCTAAGGTCTTCTGCTTTTTACCAAGTGCAAGTTCCTCTCTATGGGTCAAGGTTCTGTGTACTCAGTGATTGTGGAAGTTGTATGTAGACCCCTCCCATAAAGAGAATCTATTCAACATAACCTAGATACATATTATGCCTTTAATTCCTTAAACATATCTGATGCTACTTACCTTAAACAAGTAGTAATAGGATTCTCAAATATCTATCGCTCCATATTACACAATAGATTACAAGATTCGACTCATATCACAACAATCTCATTACTTAACCTTCAAGTAAAGCAAACAATCAATGCATATTTCCTTCATGATAGTGATGAGTTCATAATTGTTTCTTACATGACTGACTAGTCAGTCCTTAGCCTGATTGTCTTTGAGCGATTTTGTTCTCGAGGAGATTTTTTGATATAGTCGAATTTTGCTCCTCGAACTTGTATTGAACGAGAGAAAACATGCCGTTATGCATGTCAAATCACATAAAATTTCTTTTTAGTGTTTTGGAGAACCAGCCACGTGCTCTAGTTGTCTTAATTTCCTTCACTCTCAATAGTTAGGCTTAGATGATTTGACAATGCTGAGTTTCCAAATGCAAGCAAAGTGCGTTTTGTGGCATTACACTAAAATATTAGGTCGTCGTAGTGCAGAAAGCTTGATACTGTATATTTAAAGTACTGACTTCATGTTGAAGGAGATTCTACCGCTGGTCTCAAGGTGCTACATACGACTCTGGAATCAGAATTTATTGCAATGATAGGTCCTACAAACAAAACCCTAAAACGACATGCTACTAGAAGTTGAGAGAAAACTCTCGTAGTTTTTGTTCTCTTTCAATAAAGGAAGTGAAATCCACACTCCCCATTTCACTCCCATTCAATAAATACGAGAACTTTTTTTTTTTACATGCAAAGGGCTATTCCTTTTTTTTTTGCTTTGCATCCTCAGTTAACATTCTGAGTTTTGTACCATATATGTCCATAAAGTTTCCCCTAGGTCTTTGTATCCCATATTCTGCGATCTAATAAGGTTTCCTTTTTATTTCATTTAGGAGAGATTATCTAAGTAGCTAAATTCAAATGAGAAGTGATGGTAAATGAAAATAACGCAACTATTTATGAAATTCTATTCAGGGATGAAATCAACTTATTTAACTTATTAATTATGGACTTTCAAGACTTGCATGATAAGCATGCACATATCCGGTTTGAGCTTAGACTTACCCAACTTGAAAGTTGAAACATAAAACATCAAACCACATAGATCTTATAGTTATAAAAACTTCGACTTAATCAAAAAGCACCAGATCAATTGCCCCCAATATTTCACTCTTCATTCCCTCAGTTATTATAAACAGAAGTATATAGCCTTGATTCAAAGTCTTCATCAGATGCATTCATATTGGCTTCGGCTTCAAATGGCTGCATTTCTTCATGACCATTATTGTTTGGGCGCATGTAACCAATTTCCTTAACAGAATCAGGCTTGTCTTCAAGAGTACTGGATTTTACTACTTCACCATCATTGTATTTATTACAAACTCAACCATATCAAACTCAATGCTAGGTTTCAGATCATGGCAGTCGGGTTTCTCATCTTTATCATCAGAAAGATCAACATTGTCAATGTCCAGTTGTTCTTTCATGAGTTGCCATAAGTTTTGTGGCATGGGCTGCCTTTCAATAGCATTTTTCTTATAGCCTCCTGCAACTATTCTTGATTCTATAGTTTTAGTGAACTGCTCCACACCACAGAAAACACAACACAATAAAAGTTATGAAATCGATGAAGAATTTTAGAGATCATATTTACTTTTAAGCCCTATTATATATTGTTATTAATGTTAACAATGGTCTATATTAATTCATCGATTAACAGTTCAGGTTCATGAGTTATAATTTAAACAACATAACTTTTCACTCCATATGAAAAACACTTCATGCAAATATAGTATGAGATCTTGGCTAGGTTTGTCTTGGCAAGAAATATATAGGGAAGATTGAGTTGATCGGGCTACGAGTCTTGACTAAGGATCTGGCGATGAAAATATATAGCGTTTATCATTGGTCATAGAAAGAAAATTAATTAAGCTGCAAGTTCTCACCAAAAGAAATGAGAGAACAGCTAAGATAGCACAAAGGGAGTTCATGTCTACAATGCTATGCAAGAAGGCTTCCTTCGATATTTGAACAATATGAAACCTTGTGATTACTTATAGAAAAATTAGGAGTAGAATAGTTGTCTTGCCTCGAGGATCTTGTCGGGTTTGGCGATGAATAACATTCTTCAATTACAATGGTGAATAATTGATGAATAAATTAGTAAGGTGAAATCGAGGCGGATCTAACAATGTCAAATTGATTTGGAAGGCTTCCAAAGATACAGTGGTGTTCACGTACCTAATCAGTTGCTGATGAAAATGTTCACCTGGTCAGTTATTAACTAAGAAAATAATGCTCAACAACCCTTGGATGTAAATCCAATGGTAATGAAAATTATTATTAAGTTGAGGTGTATTAGTTTCCACCCTTGGATGTAAATCTAAAGGTTATTGAGCATAAGTTCTTTGGTCAGCAACTGACCAGGTGAACACCACTGTGTTTGCAACATGTCAATGTTGATTCTTTGGATATTTCATCACAGACTATTATCGGATCTTGCACATGCTATCTTGATTAAATAAATAATGTATGAAACTATGGGTGAATTAAATTAAGTACGGTAGTTTTTTTTTTTTTTGAAGGAAAAGGAAGATATATTTCTGTGAGCAAAAGATCATACGACTGTATAAGGTCAATTTAGGGGATCTAAAGATCACCTATTACATTCGCTGCTCAACTGACTGCGGTAATAGTCAGGCTAACATCTAAAAGGAAGATGCAAAAAAAAAAATAAAAAAAAAAAATAAAATCCAAAAGAGAAAGTGCGACAATTAAATCCAAAAGGAAAAAGAAAAGGCCCAGTACCATTTAGTCTAGTGGCATAAGTCTCCCCTTTGTAAGTGGGAGGTCGTGAGTTCGACTTACAATAAACTAGTTGTTGTATATGAGTTGTTTATTTGATAAAAAAAAACCTAACAGCTAAATTTATTCTAAACACAACCCTAACTCACCGCATTTGCCTTGATTAGCTTGGGGCCTAGAAACCATCTTGGTGTACCCCTCAACCATTACTGCAGTGAATAGCCTTGAATTAGGATCATATTGAGTTCAACCCACAATGAGCCCAACCCAAGAACCAGTCCAAGGCTAGAGAGAGGAGAGAAAATGGGATAAATTAAAGGCAAGAGGCCCAACCTATTCCTCGGATCTTTTATTTTTTTATTTTTGGTTAAATTAGAACATACCAATAGTATGCTCCGGTTCATAGATAAAGAATAGTACAGAGGACTACTCAAATATAACATGTCTGTTCAGAGTAGTATATGCCACATAAAAACACCTCGCCTTGCAGGCAATCTATTCTACCTAGCCTTACACACCAAGCATGCAATTGTGGTACGCTAAATCTAAGTACTGCCACAAGATTCATCGAGGCATTCCTATAAGCATTGACAATAAAACTAGGACAAAACCTATCAAGCAACTATAGGTTCTTTACCCTTTGACAGGTTGGAACCCTTGACCTCCTCCACAACGGTGAATTCTAATAATCCATTCACCAATTTCTCCTCCTTCCTTGGAGTCTTGAGCTTCTTTGTCGGAGATTTCTTCAAAGCTGAGGCCTGCACCACCTTGAGTTCCTTTACGTTATTCTTAACACCTTTCGGCCTCCCTAGCCTCTTCTTATATACTTCTTTGATAGGTTTCACAGAGCACAATGCTATTGTCATAGCATCCAAATTAGTCATACCAATTGCAAAACTCATCCTCATCTTCTTTGGAGAAACACCATCCATGTCCCCACGCTTTCTACGCATACCACAGCTAGGAGCTATCTCCACTGACTTCTTCTTTGTTGAACGATCAAGTCTACTGAGCCCCTACTCTGAACCTTTGATGGTGGTTCGCTGCCATTCTTCATTGGCTCACCTATAGATGCAGACTACACCCCAGAGTTGCCTTCTCCAATACCACTACCAAGCTTATGATGGATCTCCTTCCTCCCCTTCGATTTAGCAGCCTATAAGAACCTCTCCAAACCAGTGCCCTAAAAATCAGTGCCGATCCAATATGTGGTCTCATGTCCACTTGGTTTAGAGCACTTTCTAGGTTCCGCCATGCCAGTGATTGATCAGTTCTGGCTTCTAGCGGTAACGGTGTTCCAGTACAGGTTAAGCTGACACATATTGGATCGGTATTGACCTGTACTGGATTATTCAATAGTCAACTGCAAATAAGAAGTGGAGATTAAGGAGGAAGACGATGACTTATCTGACGACCTATTTTTGATCCTCCAACATTTCTAAGAACGGGCTTCAAGCAAGTTCAAAAAGATCATTCTACTCAGGACGTCATTGGGAACGTACATGAAGGGATTCAAACCCGCCTATAAGCTGCAACCAAGGTTAGTACTGATTCTGCTCTTGCATGCTTCTTGACTGAAAATGAAGTGAATATTAACATAATTTCCCCTTGTGGTTTTATGTCACTTATTGAACCAAAAAATGTTAAGGGGGCTTTGAATGATGATGATTGGATAAATGTCATGCATGATGAATTGAATCAATTTGCTAGGAATGATGTGTGGTATCTTGTGCCTAGGCTCAGTGAATTCAATGTAACAGGTACAAAATGGAGGTTTTGAAATAAGAGTGATCAGCATGGTAATATTACTAGGAATAAAGCTAGACTTGTTTCCCCAGGATATAAACAAGTTGAAGGACTTCATTTTAATGAAACCTTTGCCCATGTTGCTAGACTTGAATCTATTAGACTTCTTCTTGCAATTGCTTGTCATCTTCACTTTAAATTATATCAAATGGATGTAAAAAGTGCCTTTCTGAATGGTGTGTTACAAGAAGAAGTATATGTTGAACAGCCTCAGGGATTTAAAGACCCTAGCAATCCTAATCATGTGAACAAACTCAAAAAGGCCCTGTATGGATTGAAACAGGCTCCAAGAGCCTGGTCTGAGCATTTGTCTACTCATCTAGTAAGCAAATGATAAATTTGAGGTTCAATTAATAAAAATTTGTTTATTAAAAGAGACAACAAACATGTCATGATTGCACAAGTTTATGTTGATGATATCATATTTGGCTCCACTTCTCATTCTTATGTTAAAGAATTCACTAACATCATGGAAAGTGAATTTGAGATGAGCATGTGTGGAGAGCTGAATTACTTTCTTGGACTTCAAGTTCGTCAACTGAAGACAGGTATGTTCCAATGTCAAACTAAATATGTTGAGAATCTTGTTAAGAAATTTGGACTTGAATATGCCAAAGCTGTGACAAATCCTATTAATACAAGTGTTAAACTTACTGAGGATCTAACAGGTAAGTCTGTTGATCAAACTCTTTACAGGAGTATGATTGGTAGCCTACTTTATCTCACTGCTAGTAGACCTGACCTATCTTACAGTGTAGGAGTTTGTGTTCGTTTTCAGGCAAATCCTAAAGAATCTCATTTGGAAGCTGTTAAGCGTATCATAAGATATTTCTCAGGCACTGCCACTTGTAGTGTCTATTTTACATTTGATTCTAATATTGAAATTGCTGGGTATTCTGATGCAGATTGGGGAGGAAATTTGAAGGATCGAAAAAGCACTTCTGGAGGTTGCTTTTTCATTGGACACAACATGGTAGCCTGGCATAGCAAAAAGTAAAACTGCATATCTCTCTCCACAGTTAAAGCCGAATATGTAGTTGCAGGAAGCTGTTGTACTCAAATGCTTTGGATGAAGCAAATACTTCGAGATTATGGGTTTTCTCAAGGTAAGTTGACTATCTTGTGTGATAACTTAAGTGCTATAAATATTTCCAAGAATCCAGTGCAACACTCACGCACTAAGCACATGGCATGAGATATCATTTTATTCGAGATTTGGTTGAAAGGAATTTACTTGAATTAGCATTTGTTCCAACTGAGCATCAATTAGCTGATTTATTCACCAAACCCTTGGATACTGCTCATTTTGAATCACTTAGAAGCGCAATTGGTGTTCTAAGTTCTGCAACTTTCCCCTGATTTAACTATATCTTGGCATGCATTCACACTGTATGAAATCATATTAGTATAGGTGCACTATTCTTTTTATTTTTGCATTTTTTTTTTTGGTTTCTGAAGAATCAGGATTGCATGTGTGGTTTGTATCCCGAAGTGTCTGATAGATTCACTTGAACTTAGATTGATAGGTTTCTACTCCCTTCCTTAAATATGACTGTAATAAGATGGATTACATGCTTTGAATTTGTCTTTGCATCACTGTGTAATCTCGAAGATGATCAGCATATTCTCTATCACTTTGTATGATCACATGCACACATACTTCTTGTGGTGGTAAGTAATATTCTTGGTTGACTTGTTCTTTGTCCACACATACGAAGTTGTTAAAATGTTATTATTGCTACTCGCTAAAAAGGTACAATACTTTGGAGCATGGCCAGACTATTCCCAAAGTAAACAGGCCTTGGTCGTGACAAACGATATGAGAATTGGAAAGAAAAAGGAATGGTCTGGCCACCCCGGTGGAATGTAAAACTATTGGCTCGAGTTGATATGTCCTTTGGGATGTCGTTGTTACATCTAGTACCCTAAAGTCATCTGACTTGGAAGCTGCTGGCATAAAACTCGATACATGAGTCTTAGTTTACTTAATAAAAAAAAATGTGTGAAAGAAAATAAAAATTATTCTCATACGGAGTTACAAGGGGGAATATCTATGTTGTTCATTTATTCTCTTCGTGTGTGTGTTCCGATTTCAATGAATCTAAGAATGTTACACACCCCACTTTTAGCTATGTTCACTTACATCACAAAGGTACAGACTACTTGATCATCTTCCTGCTTACTTTGTGGTTGTCAAAAATGGTTTACTCATGTGACCTTCTCTTGTTGTATTCATAATTATGGATTTGTGGTTATACTCTTGTCGGAAACGCTATGCATAATGAATATGTTCTAATCTTGTGGATGCAAAACCAATCATTGTGTGATTGCATTTAATTATTGAAAATACAAGGATGTATAAACTCCAAAATGAAGGACATATTATAATCTCTACAAAAACAAGAACAGAGAATACGCGTAACACCACAACATTGGTCATGCAGTGAAAACCTCAATCGAGATCAAAAACACTGCGGGGCTCTAACTCTTGAGAACCCAATGATTCACCAATCAATTCAGATTACACGTTTAACTCTGAGATTGCAATGACTGCTGCAATCCTTACTGGACAGACTCACAAACTATTTTCAACATGGAACAAAATAGACCAACAAAGAGACTGACTCTTTTATAATAAAAGGATTGAAACTCAACACGACTTCAATACTTGGAAGAAACAGAGTAGCATGTATATATAGGAGGAAGAAGGAATTCCATTTTGTCAAAGTTGCTCGAAGCTTTGTTGGAGTAGGGCCTTGTGTTTCGGCAAGACAACCAAATAAAATGGGAAACCCAGCTGCAATTGTCCCCGACTTTTGATCTTCGACAGCAAGGTTTCCATGAAGATGAACAAGGCCGCCTCAATTGATTGATTATTCTTCAGACTTGATCTTTGACAGCAAGACCAACACCATTAACTCTTCTTGCTTTTCAAGATCATGCTTAAAAAGCAAAGCCACAAGATTCCACATAAACAACTCTTCATGATTGCATCGGGTTGATAGCAAAGAAAAAAAAAAAATGCTTCGCACACCATTATAATTAAACAACTCTTCTTGCTTTCAAGTTCATGATTGGATAGCAAGGTGAGATGGAAAGCCGATATCGTTGCTTCCTCCTTTCTTCTTTGACAACAAGCTTTCTGTGAGACGAAGGTGGAGAGCCTAGCTGCCATGGTGCTTCCTCCTTACTTCTTTGACAGCAAGACGATATGGAAGAAAGATGCAATTGCTTCCACCTTTGTTCTTTAACAGTAAGATTGTGAGGGTGGAAAGTTTAGCTGCCATGTTCTTGCTTTCTCTTTTCTACAGCTCGTTCTCCATGAAGGAGAAAATGGAAAAACATGAAACCAGATGCAACTCCTTTTTCTTTTGTTTTTTGACAGAAGGGATGGTCATGTAAAGGAGATAAGGTGCACAACAATATTCTTCAGCTTTTGATCTTCTGACAACCAAGTAATTAAACAATCTTTCATGCTTAAAAAGCATGTCTCCCACATGCTAGTCTTTTCACAGCAAGCCGTGGGAACCATACTTGCATTTGATTATTTAATCATACTTTACCATCATAATTAAACAACTTATCCTGGGATTCACATGGCTGTAGTTTTGCAATTGGAATGCCAACAATATTAGACTAACAATCTCCCCCTTTGGCATCCCTATCCAAAAAGGGGGAGAAACATTTTGTTGGCTCCTTGTTTTTCTGTTAAGACTTGGCTAGACTTCTTAGGGTTTGAATTCATCTTTCCTTGTGGACATGTGTTATTGCTATTCATTAATTATAGTTTCATGTTATTTTTCACAAGGTGTGTGATAAATGTTTCAGGAAATGCCTCAAGTACTTGTTGAGGGGGAGTTTATCTAGATTTAATAGTTTTGTTTAGGAATGCCAAAAGGGGAGATTGTTAGTCTAATATTGTTGGCATTCCAATTGCAAAACTACAGCCATGTGAATCCCAGGATAAGTTGTTTAATTATGATGGTAAAGTATGATTAAATAATCAAATGCAAGTATGCTTCCCACGACTTGCTGTGAAAAGACTAGCATGTGGGAGACATGCTTTTTAAGCATGAAAGATTGTTTAATTACTTGGTGGTGAGTAGGTTGTCAAAAGATCAAAAGCTGAAGAATATTGCCGTGCACCTTATCTCCTTTACATGACCATGAAAAATCTATGTGAATTTATTGACCTAATGGAAAATCTATGTCAAAGAAGCAAGGAGGAAGCACCATGAAAGCTAGACTCTCCACCTTCGTCTCACAGAAAGCTTGCTTTCAAAGAAGAAAGGAGGAAGCAACGATATCGGCTTTCCATCTCACCTTGTTGTCCAATCATGAACTTGAAAAGCAAGAAGAGTTGTTTAATTATAATGGTGTGGGAAGCAATTTTTTTCTTTGCTGTCAACCCGATGCAGTCATGAAGAGTTGTTTCTGTACCTGAAGCTTTGCCGGAATACCACAGGCTGCAAATAAGAAGTGGGTTTAATTTAAGAAAAACTTTCCATTAGGTCAATAAATTCACATAGATTTTTCTAGTTAGATTTATGTTTCCTAATATTTACATATAGGTCAAAAATTTGCCTAACAAGATCAAATACTTTCCAATCAGATTTTCAAGCTACATTTTAATGACAAGTTTTATTTCAAATAAATTGTTTATTCATAGTATTATTGTTAGATAGTAGCTCTTTATTGTCAAAATTTCAAATCGTTCTCAGAAATAGGTTTGCGTCTCTTTGCTCTGCAAGTGTTTTACCTAGCCGTCAAGCTGATCATGCATGGGTTTGGGACTGCCGGCTTCTTGGGTCGCCTTGTCCAGTCAACTCTTCTTGGCATCATAGGTTGGCTTTGCCTTCCTCCTTTCTATCATTTTTCTATCTAGTTAAGGTGCTGTAGTTTGCAGCAACGCGGTTGGTTTGGAAGATGGTGGTCGCTTGGTGTGGTTGTCCTTGCTGGTAGCTTCTCCCTCTCGCTACGGTGGGTGTGGACTGATAAGTTCTTGATTAGAAGGACGTTGTCTGATGCTGGTTATGCTGCTGCTTGGGTCGTTGGCATACAAAGACTGTGTCTGGCGGTGATAGATTTTAGTTGGGTCTGGATCCAATAATTGTGGTTTCGAGTTCTGAAGGCAACTATGGCGGCTTTGTCTTTGGCCGTAAAACCGTAGATGGTATTGTTGTTGAAGACGGGCTATTAGGTCATGGCAGCGATCCGATAGCATTGGCAGGGCATGTAGGTGTCATTGGCAAGGGGACAGTTTTAGGGCTTCTAGTGCTTGGAATGGGGCTTCGTCCTCAAGCTCTTGGGCATGTGTGCCTTGGGCTTGCCATTAAGCCTTGGACTTTTGTTTTAATTAGTTTAGTCACCTTTTACTTGCACCCTAGGAAACCCCCTCTGCGTAGGGTGGTCTTGGGTTTGTCGAATAAGTTAAAGGTTTCTTTTCTTTTCTTTTATCCTAACGTTGTCTAGTCATGGTTACTTATGGTGCTCTCACTTAGGTGATTTCATTAGATTGCTTTAGGGTGGCCTGCATGACTTGATGTTGACGTGGCCCACCCGAGGGTAAGTCATGTTGTGTAATTACGTACATTTGGTTATATGGAAGGCTTGATGTCCTATTTCATAAAAAAAAAAAAAAAACTCTTTATTGTCAGACTATAATTTGATTCAAACAATACTATTTTATTATTGAATAATAACCATAACAAAAAAGTACATTTGATGGCATAGAGAGGGAGAACATAACCCTAGTGTTGACGGTGACTTTCATCGCCGAATCTAGAGCCAATCTCCTGTGGCGGTTGACAGGGGTATGCAGACCGTAGGCTATAGGGCTTTACGGAGGAAGAGTACGTGGTTTTGGTGTTGTACAGTAGATCGGTGATTGCACACTATGCCAATAATGCCTCCAGATGACACATTTCAGACGACAGAATTTTTGTTTTCTGTTGTTTTAATCTTGTAAACTTCTTTAGACGACATATAAATTAATTCTGTTGTCTGAATAGCATGACAATCCATACTATTTCAGTTTTGAAAAAGTTAAAAAATTAGGACAATAAATAAATTCACATGAAAAAGTGGAAAATTAGGACAACATTCATATGTCATCTGAGTAAACGGGAGACAAGTGGAAAATTAGGACAACATTCATATATCGTTTGAGTAAATGGGAAACAAACCCTAATTAATCTATAGTATTCCCTCCCTTAGCTAAAAAAGAAAAACTCGGGCTTTCTCACTCGTTTTCCTAGGACCTTTCCCTTAGCTGAAAAAAAAAACCAACCCTAGATCTAAAAACACAATTGCCGCCTCTCACTCTCAGTCAATCTCTCCCTCGCACGCTCTCACACTCTCATGAACCTCAATCCCTCAATCCCTTTCACCCGCCATCTGAAACTTACACACACTCTAATCCTCCTGCGATTCCGGCAAAGCAAGTTTGGGTATGGAGTTTTGGGTATAGAAGTTTGGGTAAAGTAAGTTTGGGTAAGTGATTTCGGCAAATTAGCTTCGGGTATACAAGTTTTCTGAAACCCGTCTCGGTAAGTTGTCTTATTCACCTTGATTAGGTTTGATTAAGACTAGAAAGCCAACACCAAATTTATTTCTTTGATCTTCCAAGCCATTCAACTTGTTATGTTGGCTTCTCCCAACACTTTGATTCTTTATATTTTTTGACAAACGCATGACTGATAGAGCTTTCATGTAACACAAGAACCATCTCCAAACACCTCTTGATTATACAAGTTCGGGTTATTGCTCGGTGGGTCGCACTCTGCAAGTCTTGAGAACCATCTCCAGCTTATCTTTTTCTCTCTCTTGCCTTGTAAGTTCTTCTTTGTTTTTAATTTCATCAAGTCTTGATGGGTTCTCTGATATGATAGGTTCGTTGTTTTTAATTGCATCTGGAGCTGAGTACTGTCTCCATTTGAGTTCTTATGGGTTCGATTATTGTGGATTTTGTTTGAAGTTGCAGTCTTTGGATGGAAATTGGGGGGTTTTAGTTGTTTTGCTTTTTGGTGACATTGGGTTTTTGGATTTGGTTTGTTTGATCTTCCGTTGTGGAAATTGAGAATATGGGTTTGCTTTTTGCTTCATTGTTCATGCTTTCAGTGATAAGGGTGTTAATTTGTTTATTATTGTTTGTTTGTTTGATATGCAATTGGTGGTGGCAACTTTTGAAGGTATCAAACTATATATAGACTTCTTCATCTGAGTTGTTAGTTTGACATACATCAATGAGTGATTTGGACTATTTCATGGAGTGTCAAATATGGTATCAAGGTCTCAATCCTGACTTCATTTTCTGGAAATATCAATTTCTTTTTTCTAAAATTAGCTCTCGATTTTGAAGATCTGAGGAAGAGTTATTACTGCGTTGGTTTTGCTTTTGAGTTATTCTGTCCATTAATCTTTGTTAATGGATTGTGTTCAATGAGAAATCTACAAAAGACATTAATATCAAAAATGCCTCCTTTTACGGTACTTCTTCTCTTTTAGCCTTTTTTTCACTTGCTTTTGGTTTGTTGTTTGTTGGTGATTTTAGGCTGTGAAAAGGTTTCCAGAGCAGCTTGAAGCTCTAGAGTGATCCCTATAGGAAAATTCTTTTGGTGGTATCTGAATCCACAAGACTATAATAATTAGGTACAGTTTATTTGCTAATGTATGTTTGAATATATGTTGATGCATTCTAAGATTTCTAAACTACATCCTTCTTACTATTAAGTCAGTGCTGATACAACTTTATTTCGCATCTTTTACATTCACTCATTGCTCTTTTTTTTATTATTTTGTTTTTTCTTTTAAATTATTTCTTCTTATCATGTGTAGAGACCTGATAAACAAGAACTCATCTCTAACACAAGACACAGTTCAACAAGTGATAGAGTAGACAAAAGGCCAAATCCATACATTCCAGATCAAAATCAATGAAGCAAATGGCTCCATAATCAAAGGCATCTATCCAGACGTGGAAACCTTTACGCCACAAACAGGAAATGAAACAACAACTTTCACACTGGCCCATCCTCTTCCTGACAAAAAAGTCCCTGATAAACAAAACAGTTTGCAGGTAAACCTCTACAAAATTTTTCTTCATTCAACTTCATTTTTCTTGACAGCTCAAGTGTGAAAAAAAATAGTAAGTGTGTATTCTGTTTTTCAATATAATAGGGAAGCTAACATTGAACCAGCAATGTCATTGCAGCTCTTGCACCACTTTTTGTGTAGATAGAACTGGAACAAGCAACTTTTGGATAGGCTCAACTAGACCAAATATTTTCGCATAAAAAAACTAGACCAACTATTTTTTGAAAAAAATGTTCCAGGAGTGGTTGTAACCAAGCAAACCTCAAACTTATTTAGCCTATTTTTTGAACACTAAGATCATCTTTTGTTTTAGATGATCTACAGTAATGAAAACAGTTCTATGATTTTTATCAATTGATATATAGTTATTGTTAAACTACTTTTGTACTTGATTTAATGATCTGCAATATGCATATAACTTCCATATGAGTGACACACGCGTGCACAAAAAAAGAAAGAAAAAAGATATGAGTATCCTAATCACTTGTAGTCCATAAATTGATGATCCAAGAAGTCATGGATAGGTGCTAACTTCTTTTGGAATTCTGCAGAAACTGCCTTGCAGCACAGCTCTCTTCTTTCGATATTGCATTGCTATTGTTGTTGCTGTAGTGAAAGGTTGGAATACTGGGAGTGGTGATTAGCTCGGCTGTGACTTAAGCAAATTAAAGTAAGTAGTAATCTTCTGGTATGCTTTACGTGAATAGCATAGTTGTTTTGTTAAATTAGATAATTGGTATGTTGATGAATTTAGTTGGTTGTTTGTATCTGTTTATATGCATGTGGTGACCTAGTTTGATGATGCTATGATGATGCTAAATTTAGCTCCTAACTGTTGTATATGTGTATATATGTGGAAAAATGATGGATGGTATAGAATTGAATTATGCTGATCCTAGGTGATAGTTTAACCAATTGGTATGTTTATGAATGAAGTTGGTTCTATGTACCTATATACATATACATTATATATAGATGTATGAGTTCAGTGCTTTATGATCCTAGATAGTAGTTTAGTTCCTAATTGTTGTTTTTGTCTATGTATAAGATGGAAAAAGGATGGATGCATGCTGATAGGAGATCGTTGAGGTTTCAAATAGGGTTTGAGGATTTTCTTAAGTTTGCTTCAGCGAATGCTGCTGACAAATCAAATATCTGATGTCCTTGTTTGAAGTGTTGTAACACTAATCGATTTTCCATTGGAGTTATTATGGACCATGTATTTTTTTAATGGCATTGTGACTAGTTATAAGAATTGGAAATGACATGGAGAACCTTCTGTCAAGAATATCGATAGAGTAGGTGAATCTGAAACAATAGATATGAATTGTAACCAAGATATGGGGGAAAGTGAGGATGAGGAGATATGTAGTGACTCGAATGAGTTTCTAAGGTTTGTGGAAGATAGAGATAAACCTTTGTACCCCGATTGTATAAAGACAACAAAGTTGAACTGTCTTATTCAAATATTCAACTTGAAAGCAAAACACGGAATGACTGATGCTTGTTATTCCGACATGCTAGTCATGATTGGCATATTGCTTCCCGAAGGGAATGAGGTACCTGGTTCTCTATATGAGGCTAAAAAAACACTTGCAGCATTAGGGATGGAGTATGAAAGGATTCATGCTTGTCCAAAGGACTGCATGTTGTATAGAGGGCAACATTTTGAAGCTACAAGCTGTCTGATCTATGGTGAATCACGATGGAAAATGGGAAGGGATAAAGTTGAGAAGGAAGGGGTGCCTGGGAAGGTATTGTGGTACTTACCACCAATCCCAAGATTCAAAAGGATTCCAATCAACGAAGACAGCAAAGGACTTGACTTGGCATGTTGAGAATAGGAAAAAAGATGGCATGATGAGGCATCCATCAGATTCACCAACCTAGAAATTGGTCGACACAAAGTGGCCAAAATTTGGTAGAGAAGCTAGGAACCTTCGTTTAGCCCTTTCCTCAGATGGGTTTAATCCCCATAGTTCCTTAAGTAGCCGGTACTCTTGCTGGCCGGTTATCCTCGTTACATATAACATTCCTCCATGGTTGTGCATGAAGAGGAAGCACATGATGTTAACATTGTTAATATCTGGACCGAAACAGCCTGGAAATGATATTGATGTGTATTTACAGCCATTAATAGATGATTTGAAACAACTGCGGTAGGGGGTTGAAGGTATGTATGACGCTATAAGAGAAGAGTCTTTTACACTGAAGACAGTCCTACTTTGGACTATTAATGATTTTCCTGCATATCGGAATGTCTCGGGAAACATTATCAAAGGATATAATGCTTGTCCTATTTGTGTCGACGAAACCTGACCATATAGATTGAAACATAGTAAGAAATGGCATTTATGAGGTATTGCCGTTTTTTTTCCAAGACATCATCCATATTGCAAGCAAGTTGCTGCTTCGACAATACCATAGAGGAAGATGTTGCCCCTTCACCATTAAGTGGAGAGGAAGTGTTGTCAAGAGTTGAATGTTAGAACACAAGGTTTGGAAAAAAAAACCCTTCTGCCCCCTACAAGGGCACTGCAGAGACTAGACCTTATTGGAAAAAGAAATCAGTTTTCTTTGAACTTAATTACTGGAAACATCTTCTAGTACGACATATTCTTGATGTGATGCACATAGAGAAGAATTACTGCGATGCTATAATTGGTACCCTCTTGAACATTCCCGGGAAGACAAAGGATGGAGGTGCTTCTAGTTTGGACATGGTCGATATGGGCATCAGAACTGATTTGAAGCCTACACCTGGTCCAAAAAAGGCAAAGTTGCCTTTAGGTAGTTGGAACTTATGGGTAGAAGAGAAGAAAATAATGTGCAATTCCTTTTTTGGTATGACGGTTCCTGTGCGTTTCTCCTCAAATGTGAGGAATCTGGGCTCGATGGAAGATTTAAGACTGGTTGGTCTTAAATCACATGATTGTCATACGGTGATTCATTTTCTTCTCCCGGTTGCAATAAGATCAGTTTTAGAGAAGCCAGTTAGGTATGCAATTATTCGGTTTTGTCTATTCTTTAAGGGAATTTGTAGTAAAGTCATAGATGTTTCAAGACTTAAACAAATGCAAGCAGATTTGGTTGATACAGTTTGTTTGTTGGAAAAGTTCTTCCCACCTTCCTTTTTCGACGTAATGATTCATTTAACAGTTCATCTTGTTAGAGAAGTTGAGTGGTGTGGTCCGGTATTTTTCCGATGGATGTACCCCTTTGAGAGGTACATGAAAGTGTTCAAAGGGTATGTGCGAAATCAAAATTTTTCTGAGGGGTGTATTGCTGAGAATTACATTGTTGAAGAAGCTATAGAGTTTTGTTCATATCGTATCCTTGAAGAAGATGCTACCACTGTGGGAATTCCCTCCACAAGCCTACCTGAACACTACAAACAGTGCAAACCATTATCAGGCGCAACCATGGTAGCAGTTTATGGAAAGAAGTTGACGCTAGCACACCTTTGTGTATTACGAAATACTGAAGATGCTCAGCCATACTTCATGTAAGTGTTTTCAGCAGTAGCTATCATTTTTTCCTTTGTCATTTCAATAGCCATAATAATTTATGCATTTGATTAATCTGGTTGATTGGTTATCTTGTTCTTCTACTCAGGGAGCATATGCAATTATTGGAGTTAACGTTCCCTAGGTTCAAGTAGAACCATAAGTGGATGAGAGAAAAACAGAATGCCAATTTTGGGGACTGGTTAAAGGAGAGGGTAAGTTCAGTTTGCACCTGTAATGGTGTAAGTGTACTTTTAAATATAGTTTGCAAATCAAATGAGGCTTCCAGACAATGATGTTTCCGAATCCATTTTACAGGTTGCAAATCAAATGAGGTTTCCAGACAATGATGTTTCGGAAATAATAAGGTGGATGGCTGGTGGCCCCAAAAATGAAGTGCCAAGTTTTGCTTCATACCATGTCAATGGAGTTGACTTCAACACCAAAGATCGGGACAATATCCGAATGGTTCATAATAGTGGAGTTTTTTTGGTTGCCGATGCAATGCAAGTTACAAGTGCCAAGGATCAAAACCCAAGGACTAATGATATGGACTTCTATGGTGTTATAAAAAGTATATGGGAGGTAGACTACTATAAGTTTAGGATACCATTATTCAAATGTGATTGGGTAGAGGGTACTAAGGGCGTCAAAGTAGAAGAACTAGGGTTTACTTTGGTGAAACTGAATAGGATAAGACATGTGAATGACCCTTTTGTTTTAGCTACACACGTTAAGCAGATTTTCTATATTCAAGACCCCATCGATGCTGAATGTTCAATGGTTGTGAAGTACCTAAAAAATGACTACCATGGGGTTGATGATGAAGATGGGGTGCATGACATAGAAGTAGAAGAAAGTTCATTTGTTCCCACAATGCCATCAGTCGATACCTTTGATGATGTAGATGGTCAGCATCCTAGCATACATATGCGAGATGGCGATGAGGGAATATGGGTTGACAATGAAAGCCTACCTCATGACTGATGGGAATAGGTAGCTCATAGGGATATCATATTTTTGATATTTATGCTTATTAGGGTTTAGGGTTTATTTTCCAGAATTGTTGCTTTTAGCAGTTAAAGTTATAAGGTGATGAAATATATTTGACATAATCATTTATCTATAATACCTCAGTGTGTGCTTTTTCATAATATATCAGCCATTAATTATCATGTAGCTGACCAGATTTGCTTATGCATTTCAGATCATGGCACCAAAGAATAGAGCAGCAGCTGCTAAAGCTATCGCTTTAAGAATGAAAGCTGTGCAAATAAAGAGGGCTAAACCTAAGGATACGGCAACTTCACCATTGAAAACGTCTTTGTCTAAAAAGAAGTTTGCATCTCCAAATAAGAAGGATGTGTCCCAAAAGAAGAGGACTTTGTCGCCAAAGAATAAGGCTAGATCCCCAAAGAAGAGGACTGTGTCACCAACGAAGAAGGTTGCATTCCAAAAGAAGAAGGGCGCATCCTGTTCTAATGTTCGATCTATGAAGGATGTGTCAAGTAGTAAATCTGGAATGATTGTTAAGTCCACTAAGAGAGCACCGAGAGCAGCAGCTAGTAATGGGGAAGATATCAACGTAACAGGTGGTTTGAAGCTGTTAAAGCGAGGAATGGTGACAATGAGTCACATTACAAGGCGGCTGATCAGAGGGAAGCGGCTAACTGTAGAAATTAATGATAAAGGGGAACCAATTGGTAAGGCTACAAAAGAAATTCAATCTTACATTGGGGTCTTAGAACGTACAAAGATCCCCATCATTGGTGATTGGAGAGAAGTGGACCCGGATGAAAAACAGGAAATATGGGAATCGATTGAGGTATTTATATTATCCCTTAAACTAACCTTATAACTTTGAGTTTCACTAGTTTTAGATGTTAACTTGTTATTACTTCTATTTTTATGCAAGAGGCATTTGTGATTTCTAAAGAATGTAAGAAATTGGTGATATCATGCCACAATGTGGGTGAAAGCACGACTGGACAAGAATGGTAACTTCAAAGCAGTTGAGGTGGAGGAGGCGGCCAATAAAATTGTAAGTCATTTTATTGTACTTTAATGGATGATATTGGTATTGTACAAGAATTACATCCTGAATCATAAGTGTGTTTATATATTTGTGTCAGCAAAAGTTAAAGCAGAAAGAGTTCGATGGATCGATTACCAGACAAGGTTCTGATGATGTGCTCACTTTGGCGTTGGGGAGAACCGAGCATCCTGATAGGGTACGAGGAGTTGGATGTTATATCAAACCATTCTTGCAAATGAAAGAGCTTTATGGCAGCAGGAGAGAGAGACTGTGGTTGCTGAGGAGCGTGCATATTGGATAGCCAAGTTTGCAGAATTAGCTGCAAAGATTGATGAAAAGAAGCTACCATTAGAGTCACCAAAACCTATCACAACCCTTCAAGATCCTGGTTCAGGACAAGGGAGTTGTTCCCAACATGCTGAGAAAGTTATGCAGAATAATCCGGGCGGTTAGTTCCATGCAGTGAAGAAGAGGTTGGTTTTAAATGATGATGCAGTTAGACTATTAGTTGAAGAGAATCATAAAGTTCCAGAAGGGAACCCTAAAGTAACGGCAATAATCGAGAAGGAGTTTAGAGACATCATGGCTCCCAAAACTTTCGTAAACACAGATCTGGTAACACCATTGTTCCCTTCATTTATCTCTTTTCTCATTTCCTATAGTTTGCGGCTTTAGTGGAACTATTAATGAAACTAAAATATATGAACTAATTGTTTATTTTCATTGTTTGTCTTAGGAGACGACTGCTGCGGTGCATAAGTGTGAACTGGCAGTAGATAGGGTAGACAACATTGTTGCTGTTGGAACAATTATTCAAGTGAATGTTGAATCGAGCAATCAGCTGATATATGGAATTCCATTGGGAAAGGAAAATATGCGCGTCTCAGTTGTTCGAGCCATTGTTGGTGATACCCTGTTACCTATTCCAGTGAAGGATAAGATTGTCACTGTCATTGACGCCATTGGTACTTGTGTTGCCTGGCCAAGAAACCAGGTTATTGTCCTTGGAGAAAAGGCACCCCTTAAAACCATTGAGCAGAAGGTAACCAATCAGTCTTGTATAGATTTTAGCTAGTTTGCAAATGGTTTTGTTCAATATGCAATATGTTAATCTGGGAAAAGTTGATAACCTGTAGTCTTATTGGTTTACACAACTAGAAAAAAAATCGTGCTAATACCAAGAAGAGAATGAGAGATGTATTCGATGACAATGAAGACCTTGAAAACTTGCCACCGAATCTGCCAACAACATTAAAGGATTTGTGCATGTGGGGGAACAATTTCCTTAGAGACGGGGTCACCATCCACACAACATTTGCTGCGGACCTTTTCGGCCGTTCAAAGAAAGTCTATATGTTTAGAAGTGATCTCTATACGATCGCCAACAACCTAGAAGTATCAAATAGTGTACTTGTGTTTTACATGAGGTAAGGAGTTATTAAAGCAAGTTGGGTGCATATAGTCAATAATTCATTATACGATTAAATTTTGATTGCCATGTATCACTGTTTATTTTGAAGTACTTTTAACAGTTTCATATTCTAAAATAATTTGTAGTTACCTTCATGAAGTCTTGAAGAAGTGTAAGATGGTGGATATGGTTGCCTTTGTCGATCCTGATCAAACTGGTACACTTGGGTGTGGAAATTCCACTGAAAGGGCTCGGTCTTTGTCAGATCCCTATAGGCAAGAGAGGTTAGGGCAAATCTTTGTGGTTCCATATAACTCAGGTTATGTAAAAAGTAATTAAAGCATCTGGTCTGCCAAGTTATATTGTTAATGGTAATATAACAGATTTTATTAATTTTATGTTATCCCATAGTGCTCATTGGATGTTGACGATTGTGAAGCCCAATGAAGAAGTCATGCACTTCATGGATCCACTTAAAAGGCGACTCAATACTGGGGAAGGGAAATCTATTGTCAACAAGTAAGTGTTTGATATTGTATTATAGTGATTGATCTGTTGGTGTTACTTGTTCATGTACTGGACTTGTTTATTAATTATCATTTTCTATTTGAAGCTCCATTAAAATCTATAATGCTCAAAGAATCGGAAAGGAAGGAAAGTAATTCAATGGAAGAATCTTGCTGTGAGTCTGTTGAACTTTTTGTAGTGGTTATTTTTATGTACTTCATTGTATATTTCAACTTCGATTATCTTAATTCTTTATTTTCATGGTACTCCGGAGCAACAAAATGACAAGACTTGTGGATATTTCATTATGCGTTACATGAAAGAAATTGTGGAAGACAAGAACTTGGATTTTAGTATTAAGGTAAAATTGATCAACTGCTTACCTATGGTTGTTTAATGATATAGTGCATGCTCTGTGCATATAACTTTCATATTTAATTTGCTGCATTTCCTTATTGCAGTGGGGAACGAGGTCAAATTTGGTTGATACAGACAAGGATATTGATGAGATCCGAGCGGAATGGGCTAAGCACGTTTTGAAATTCCCAAAAAATTAAGTATCAACCTATATATATGCTTTTGTTTCTGGTAGGTTATGAGCAGTAGTAGTGTCTAGGAACTGCTTTTGTGCATTTTGATAGAACTGATGGAAAGTGTTGAACAAATGCATGTAGTTTCTGTAACTACTCTATGGATGCTACTAGGTTTTTGTCTTAGTTAGATTAGGATCCTTGCAACAATGGTAGTAATTAAAATCAGTTAATGTAAAGCCTATGCCTTTAATAGACAACAGAAAACTGAAGTTTATTTCGCTATCAAACAACAGAGATACCTTTAACAGACAACAGAAAACTGAAGTTCAATTCACTATCAAACTACATAATACTTTTACCAGACAACAGAAAACTAAAGTTCAATTCACTATCAAACAACAGAAATACTTCTAACAAATAACATAAAACTGAAGTTCAATTGATTATCAAACAACAGAAATGCGACGTTCATTTAATTATCACACAACAGAAGAGTGAGTTTCTGAACTCAATTAAACTACATAACTACATGATTACATATAGTTTTATTTTCTATCAGACAACATAAAAACTTAAATTTGTGGTTGGAATACAAGACAGAAGACATAAAAATAAAGTCTTACAACTATTTAGACGACAAATGAGCATAATTTACCCAATTATAAGTGATTTACAAACAACAATTAAATGTCATTAAAAATGCATTTAGACAATAGATTGTCAAACAAGTCTTTATTTTGGTAACTTCAGACAACATATAAATGTTTTCTTATTTCTTTTCAGACGACAAAGATTTTATTAAAACTGTAGTTTGTACCTCATTTCAATAACATTAATGTGTCGTTGTATATGATTATTAACAACAGAAAGTCTCAAATACTTCAATGTTGGGTTGTTCAGACAATAGAGCCTTGCGAAACTTTTATAGTTTGAGTGAGAATAGACAACAAAGTATATCTGTCGTCCGATGCCTTAATAGACGACAGTTAGATAGACTACAGATAATTTACATATCAGACGACAGATATCATCTGTCGTCTGAAGGCATTATTGGCATAGTGTCACTTGAGTCGGGATGGGTCAATGATTGGGATCATGGATCTTGATTGGAGATTGTTAAGTATCAACGCCGGTGGGTTCAGATTGAGGTTCCTTACTAACGAGAGGTGTAAGTCTTATAGCACGTTCAAGGAAGAGTTTGCATGTTTTGATTGAGGCTTGCTAACTGTGTTTGTAGATTAGACAGCAAAACTACACATTTCTAGCCTTAACACGATGTTGGAAAGGCCACTTCTAGAAAGAATGCCGATGACGATGATGGATCAGCAGGAGGTGCAAGGACATCGTCTTCCTACTAGCTATAGTTTTTCCTGATCTTGGGCCTCGGACTGAGCCTTTGGGCTACTAGGGCTATTTAATTTCGTTACAGTTTTTTTGGACAAGAATCAAGACCAATCTGTTTCAAAGGTTGTTAGCTGTGGAAGAAGGTTAAAGCTTCGACCCTAATGGAAAGGAGCTTGTGCTAGTCTAAATTTTTTAGGTTGCAAGCCCTATTTAAGTAAGAGTAATTTCTATATGCTTTTCTGAGATGTTTCTAGTTTTTATCTGCATCACAATTGTGTGTTGGTAGATAAGGCTAGATGAATGGTTTTTTTCATAGGAAGCAAGGTTGTTATTGCTTGGTTAAGCTTGCTTTATGCGAGCGTTCTATACACCTTAATGAATTTAGTATTAGCTTAGATATGTTTTCTGATTTTTTAGCCAGATTTCTTGTATAAGTGCATGTTAGACTGTGGCATGTTTTATGGCTTTAATTTCTAATAATATAAGTTCTTATTCAAAAAATAATAATAATAACAAAATAAACGAGAATTGATATCAGTTTTGTATTCCTTAATTAATTATATCAATGTCAAAATATTTTCGCTTTACGATTGCTAAAAGTAATGGCTGAGACAGGCTATGTTTAATTTCTTGGCAACTTATGAGAGCAGGACTGCCCTTCCTCAACCCTAGCCCGCCGAGCCTTGGATCTCTACTTCTGGCCGTCAATGGTTGATCTCAATGCTTGAATGGTTCATGGTGGTTTTAACGACGGTCTTGGCCACCAAAAAACAATACTATGGCAATTCTTTGCTGCCATAGAACTGCAGAAGGAGGATAGACTGCTATGGTGCGAGTTCTGACCCAACTACTTGCTATAGGTCAAGGAAACACAGTGGAATTTGGATTTCTTCTAAGTATTGCTATACTTGATATAGGGAACATCTCTACGTTTTTCGAGGAAGGCTAGAACAAGATCGATCAGCCTAAGACTGAGGCTCCTCGTCAATCTGATTCAGATCAGATTTGGCAATTGGTATCACGGTTTGAGTAGCCCTACTAGGATTTGGCTCTTTGGTAGAGGTGTATCATGTCGACATTCCTAAGAATAGCATGGTGGCCCTCGATGTGGTCTCGATGGTGTCGGGTCAAGGCTGTAGTCATGCTTGCCTATTGGGCTGACTTTCTCTCTTTGGGTTTGGCATAGGGCCTTTGGGCTTCATAAAAGTGGGTTAGCCCTTTAGGGTTGTGTTTTATTTAAGTTTATTTTTTATTTTATCTCTTTATTATATCATAGTGTTATCATGGTATATAGGCTTGCTTTTAATAAATGAGCACTCAATTTGAGTATAGTTAGTCTATCCATTTGTACCACAGTGATTTTCACCACAACTTCTTGATTTGTCTATAGAAGGTAGTATAATAATGATATCCTTGAGTATTAATGTGTATGTAATTTATGAATAATGTACTCTACTCCCTAGTATAAGAAGTCAAGTTCTAGTAAAGATAAAACCTAGAAAACACATGTAAGTCTACATTTTTACAAATATTAATAGGCTTGACCCTTTGGAAGCCAAAACTACTAAGAATGATATTAACAATTAGAAAGTGGTGAGATAGTTTGTTGGTAAATTTTAATTTGGATAAAGTAGACTAAGTTGCAAAAATAAAGCAAATAAATAAAGTGTAGCGACTGGATCAATGAGAAGACTAGAGACTTAAGCATCACACCTAATCTTACTTATGCACAAAATGTAACCCATATTTGATGTAAGAACATGCTTTGACAAATTTTCTCTTAGTGCTTTAGTGAAGGTACCAAGAAACCAATTAATCATGCAATTCAACGAAGTTTGGTAAAGTTAGGTTAAATTACACAACCATGGTTTTATTAATAGTTCATCAAAACCCAAAGTGGGATATGAACCACAAGCCTAGCACCCCTTTAGAGCAACTAAACTCACGGCTCATGCATTAAGTTTAGAGTAAGAAATTCAAGAAACTCTATATTTCCGGTATGAATCATTAAGCCATCACCTAAAGGCTACTCATGCTCACGGATTTAAGAAGTGGTCAAGTTCAAGTTTCGTATTCATTAGTTCATTAAACATGCTTTCTAGGTAACTAAGCTGGAAAACACATTATGAGCATTAAAGTTTAGAAGTCTATAGATTCAAAACATGCATAAAGAAATTTACTGTTAATGTTTAAGATCTAGTGGTAACCAAATCTCATTAATGCAGGTCCTAGTTTGGACTGCTACTGAAGGAAGCGTAGCGGTAGCGTCACCTGTCAAATGAAATACAATGGGTGTCAAAGGAGAGACCGCAGTTGGCAATCTTCTCTACTCCGATGCCTAAGTCAGTCAATGTATTTATGTTAATAGAGTAGTGTTAGATAAGTAATAAATGCATAGTAAATGAGGAGAGAGGAACATACCTTTTATAGGTGAGGAGGAGACTGATCTCTTCCTTGTTTTCGATGTGGGACTGATGTGTATTAGTTTGCAGCTTATGTCTCAGCGAGGTGACTTTGGATCTACATGTGACGGCATGTCAAAGGTGATCTTGGCCTGAGCCTAAGCTGACATCCTGTTAGACGGTATTCCCAGAGGTAAAACCCTAGACGATGCTAATGCTGCTGGCAGCATCATGGGCATGACCCATTATAGGTAATTATGTTTAGGCAAATGCTTATGTAAGTACAAGTCCTCTAGTCCCTAGTCAAGAAGGGCTTTCTTAGTTGGGGGGTGTTGTCAACCATGGACTTGTTCTAAGCAAACGCTTCATGCCTTTTCAGGTGGGCCCTTGCCTCTCAAGGAGTCCCCCACTCCCCGGCTAAGACAGGGCTCTATTTGGCCAGTTAATTGTTTGATGAGGGCAGTTACATTTAGCAGTAGGCGCTAGCTAGCAAGCCTAATCTTTGATACCCAAGTGTCGGGGGTGAACTACCGATCAACGGCCACCGTAGGTATTGTTGACCCATCCCTTTACCCTTTTTGGGAGGAGAGAAGCTAGACTACAATGTCGCGTAGTGGTCATCATCATTATGAGGTGTTATCTTACAGCTTGGCAGTTTATTGAGAAATTTGCTTGTGGAGGTCCGTATAGTGGAAAATTTGCTTGTTTGTACTGTTGAAGATGAGAAATTCCACTAGTGGAGGTGCGCTCAAAGGAAAGTGACCCATTTGAAATGCTTGAAAATGAGAAGTTCCGTTAGCGGGGATGTGTTTAGCGGATACTTGCTTGTTTGAAATTAAAATTTTCAAGTTGAAACAAATAAACGTTACCTCTGACAATGTTTTGGCATGTGGCCATATTGATTGGTTTGGTGTGTAAGTGTGTGTCTCTTTAGCACGCCCGTTGCTTTTCTATTAATGTCAGTAATTATTGATTGCATAACTGAGAGGATGCCTCAGTTAACCTGGACGGTTAATGGTGTAGTGGGGCACGTGGCGCCATCTTGTGGTTATCATCTTTGCTATGGACGACTGTGGTTGAACGGAGATTAGCGTAAAAGGCGGGGTGGAACTCAGAGAGGTTTTTTTTTCTTTCATGCACCACACTTCAAATTTTCTTCATCTTCGAGCGGCTGCAACAATGGAGTCACATTAAAGAGACTGAGTTCGAAGCGAAGGTTCCATCTTTGAGAAGAAGGAGATCGAGAGAGGCTATTCCTAGGTTCTGCAACTTACAACGAGTTTCGGTGCTTCATGCATTCAAGGTTGGTATCTTTGCTCATTTCCTTGCCTTGCTTTTAGTTTGTGCTTACTCTAGTCTTTTGCTTTACGTAGTACGAATTTTGTATTTCGGGTTGCAATGTGTCTAGAAAGCTAGCTAATCAAGAACACATTCAACGCATGAAGAACAAAAAAAAGATGTCAACCAAAGTGCACAACCTAGTATGAAAAAGTTCATCTATTTGCAATATTCCTCCTTAATTGATTTCGACTTTTGTTTAGAGCCTTTACTACTTATGATTTAGAGTTACAAAACTATTAGTTGAATTGTTTACCTAGATCTACCTCCAATTACATGCATATATCCTAAGTTGGCCACCAAAGAACAATACATATAAAAGTTTTCTGTAATCCAAAATCAATTAAGCAATCTCACATAAGCAACATAGAAATCAACATATAGAATTTGTAATTTATTTCAAATCATATAAACGAACTTTAAATTTTTCCCTTAACGTTAATTGTTAACTAGAATCCATAACTCTACGAATCAAACCAAAGAAAAACTAAAAGTTTACAAGGAATAAGATAAAGTTACACTGTGAAGGATGAATGATGAACTTGTAGATGTTGAAGCTTGAAGATCTTGAAAGCAAGGCTCCTCAAGAGCTACAGCACAAGGTGGAAGGATAGCGGTTAGGGTTGCTCACAGCTTCTTCTTTTTCTTTTTCTCGTTGGATGAAATGCTGAGCTTCTGGAGACTAGAGAAGGGAACTGATTATTGGTGTATGAAAAGAATGAAAAAATTGATGACTGAAAATGTCCTAAGGATGAATCTATATATAGGGGACGGAAAACTTAGTTTCCAAGCCTTCTGGATCATTCTTTTAATTTTTAGGATTTATCTTATTGATACACACAGCTCCAACCAGTCAAATAAATCCATGCTGGCTTTTCTGTGTCGTCTAACCAATGAGAAGCCTTCAAAACTAAGTAGATTTGCACCATGAATCTTTAAAGAAGATAATATTTCCAAATTTATAAAGATATTTTCTAATTTGAACTCCTAAAATTTCACCAAATAGGGATGTGAGCAACAAGCAACATATCATGACTGGATTCCATCATTTCTCCATGTTGTAATCCCTTAAAACTCTCCAAGGATGATGCCAAACCCTTCTGGAAGCCTCCAGGACATCATATGTGTAATACTATCTGAAATATGAAGTATACATTTGGCCAAGTGCTTCCCGATGTGATTTGGGCCTCAAAACAGAAATTCTCGTCAAAAGTCCGATTCACGCGCAACTTGACCTTCATGTACTGAATCAGCCATAACTTCTAGAAAAATGATATTGATAAGCCGTAAAAATGTCTGAAAACTAGACATTCAAGGATTTCCATCAATATAAAGATCATCATCTATTTCATCCCGAGCTACTCTCAATGCTCTGTCGAATTTGATTGACTTGCACAGGCAGATTTCTTGATTTGGCCTTTCATGCGTCATTGCTCCTAGTGCTCTCATGTTTCACAACCCCACTAGAATTCCTTATGTCTTCAGGGCTCCAAGTCAAACAAGGACTCTTCACATGAAATGTTCTTGAACCTACCAGAATCTTCTTTCTCCTTTCCTAGTTCAATTGGGACTCCTTATGTCATTAGGAATCCTTTTCTTGGCCGGAGTAGGTTTCCTAATCCAACTTGGACTCTGCATTTTTCGCCATTTTTCGTCATTTCTCGAAACATGTTTCCTAGTTGACCAAGAATTCTTGCTTTGACTGGGATTCCTAGTCGGACCAAGAATTCCTGGTTGGACTAGGAATGCTCCATTTCTTCATTTTAGCTCATTTCGGCATCCAGTTTGCCTTTTACTTGTCATTTCCAACGTTTTACATTCTTCTCATGCTTTATGCTCATTTCCTTGTCTTTTATTCCAATGCACCTAGAAAATAGAAACTAGTTAAGTTAAAAATGATTAAGTAAAGGAATTAACTAAGCAAAATATGAGGAGTTAACTATTAGAACATCGCATTAATATACTCCTATCAAATAAATAGCCGCCGACCTTCAGGATTGAGTCTGAATTTGAACCTATTCAAGGTTGACGTTGTGCTTTATATCTTTAACTTGTTGGTAACTGTTGTATGTTTACTTACGTGCGATCTTTATTTGTAGTGGGGTTGCGCGCTTTGAGCTGAGCAACAAAGAGCAGTGCCGCAGAGAGTGAGTGCTCAGTTGTTACGGATTTGAGATCTTCTAAACATACACTTGCTGAATGTTTGGGAGTTGTTAGTGGAGTTGAAGTTGACCTGCCTTCCTAGTACGTTTCTTGCTCTTGCTGTAAGTTGAGCTTTGCGGGATATTACAACCCCTTGTCTATAGTTAACAATTTTGTTATGCTTTTTTTTTTTTAATAGAGTTTGTGCCAGACAATAGCAAGAGTCGCGAAACTTTCCAAAGAGCGATGGACATGGCCCAACTTCAAAACTACCTTCGCGGTATGCTAAGCGATGGTGTGAAGGCCTATAAGATGGTAGTGGATTCGAAGACCCGCCAGTTGAGGCAAACGAAAGAGGAGACTCTGATGCTTATGCCATACGAGTCTCACCTGGCGCCAGCGGGGGCAGAAGTGACCCATCTAACTGTCTTTGCTACTAATAAGGGAGAAGCTGGGGGCACCCACCCGAGTGACCACCAAGAGAAGGTTGTGGAGAGGGTGGTAGGTACATGTCGTATAGGTCACCCCATAAGGAAAAGGTGGGGCCGACGAGGAAGCCTAGGGATGGCGGGAGGTCTATGATAGAGCAAATAGCGCTAGACGTCCCGCTACTGGGGTCTACCATTATGGTTGCCACTGCGAAGGATGGGTTGGATAAGCGGTGGCGTAAAATGACCCTATATAGAGGGTTCAAATCCCGCGGATGAAGGCCAGCTTGTCCTCTGTAAGCAGAAGAAGGCAAGGAAAGATGCTCTGGTGGTAACGGTTGCTGCTAGTAGGAGGATCTCTCCTCCTCCGTTGGACTTATTTGTAGAGTTTGTTCAGTTCTTGTCTGGTGCGGAGCAGGAGTTTCTGTTCCACCTCTGCCAGAGCCTTTAGTTTGGTGGCTTGGACGGAACATTGCATCCAACGATTATCTGCTCAATACTTTCCTATATTTCTTTGCCTCTTATTCTTGATATTTATGTTTTGTTCTCTTTATTTATGATTCATTTATGTTATTTTAGTGTTTTTGTAGGTTTATTTTGTATAAAGAAGAAAAGGAGCCAAAATGAGTTAACTAGGATTGAAAGGCGATGTGCAATCCCAAGTCCAAGAATCTGCTTATATAGAACATCCAACTTCACGTAGTTACTGGGAAATTACCAAATTGAATTAGACAATGTGCCTTGTATGAATGGAAAGCTACGGATATCTACAATCTGTAGAATTTTACGGATTTCAATTTGAATATTTTTGGAGCAAGTTATGTGCATTTGAACTAAGATAGGTCAGACATGAAACCTGCTTGGGAATTTACAAACATTCGTGGAGAACTCAAGTTTCGTGGTACAAGATCGTCAATCCTAATGTTTCAAGGAAGTTAATTCAGATGAGGATTCAATGATGAACTTATTCCTACTTTTAATGAAGCTGAAGATATTTCAAAGTTTTTGATTCCAAATGAAGAAAGGAATTTGATCCCAAGTCTAACAAGAAAATTTGAAGCCAAAGATGAGTAGGAATCTTATAGATATGAGATGAAAATTCACATAGAAGGACATTTCAGAAACAAATTCAAGATGCCCAAGGAGCAGAGGTGACTCATCCATCTTCCCATTCTTTTTCCTTTCCATTCCTTTTATATTCTTTTCTATGTTTTATTTAGTTATATTTTGCTAAACCTTTTTCTAGGGATAGGATGATGCCCTATCATGATAGTTTGTGTACGTTGACGATTTATTGATGGATTTATACTTTCTATATGATGAATGCTTAATCACTATTTGAATTTATGTTTTATGTTTAAGTTCTTTGGTTGATCACCTTAGGGCTTTGCATATAGTAATTGGAAGACAAATTTGAAGCAGAGATGCAATATAATTTGATTAGCTTCTTGTGATTAAGAATGGTAAATTACATTATTACCTGAGAAAGACTAATGGTTTGCTTGATTCTCTTTTTTTCTAGAATGTAATGAATCCTTGCATGTTAAATATATACTTGGGAAGAATAGACTGCCTAGTTAAGGTATATGACCTTTACCCGAGAGGGAAAGCATCATACACTTAAGGAAAACTATGGTCTAGAGTAATTGAGGAGGACTTACATACGGGAATTGTTATCTATAGAAACAAAAGAATCCATTAGTTGCATCGAAACATAAATAAGATTGTTACTGGTTGATTCTGATACCGTTGGTTTCATCATCTTTGCTTTTCAACTTATATTTTGTTTGTTTGTTCCTTCCTTTAATTTTCTCATTATTTTCTTTATTAGAAAATCAAAAAACCATACTATCTTTATGTTGATTGTTTATGTGATTTTATGTTGTTAGTTTGGATTAATTGAGTTAGAATTTAAATTGATTATCAATCCTCAGTTGGAACGACCTAATACTTGCACACTATACTAACGACGAAATGTGCTTGCGAGTTTTAATTAAAATTTCACAATAAACGATCCTGCCGCAATCTCCCTTCTACTCCGCCTTTGGACAATTGGTGGCAGGGTTGAATGAAATATTCATAGCAGCATCGAGGCCATCCATTACAGAGCTCCGCCTGTAAAGTGAAGTTGACGCTCTTCGTCGTTACCTGGCAGAGAAGAAGAGGTAACATGAGGACGCCGACTATCGACTGTGGAAGGCGGAAGTGGATTTAATAGATGCCAGGGGAAGCTAGACGTGACACAATACAAAGGTATCAGAGATGGAGCAAGAAATCACTAGCTTAAAAAAACAACTGGTGGATAAGGTTAAGCACATCGATATCATGGAGTGATATGATGCAGCCAAGAATGATGAGATCAAGCAGCTACATGCTAAAGCTGCCTAGTTATCCGAAGAGGAGAAGAAGAAGGTTAGTGTTGCTACTGTTTATGCTTTCAATCAGTCCCAAGAATTCAAGGTCTTGCTGACAGAGGCAGGCTAAGAGGGTGGTAGGGAGAACTTCCGCTGGCTGGATTCCCGGGGCGTCATTAACTGGGATGAGACTGTCCGGCTAACGTTATCTTCCAATGCTCCCTAGAGTTAACAGGGCGGGGGAGGCGATGAACGAAACGTTGATCCCAGCAGCACTCGCTCTATCAGTGAAGAGACTGTGGAGGGATGACCCCTTACAGACCCCGGTAGTGACTGCCTCTTAAGCATTGCGGCAGCAGTTTGTTGTTGCTCATACCCTCGCTGATGGGATTATGTACACACCAAGTCCTAATGAACATGGTCAGCAGTCAGATGACACTAGTCGTTCTATGGCACAGTCAGGGCAGATTATTGGTTGGCATGCCGGAAAGAAGTGAATGAGATTGCCACTGAAGATTTTTGCTTCTCTATGCTTGTATTACTTTGTTTTGCATAGTAGTTAGGTAACCTTTGTACTTTACTTCAGACAACTTTGGTTAGGGAGTCACAATCTAATTCTAACTTACGCTAAGGTTTTTTTGTCGAATCATTTTTACGAATTTTGCCAAGTGTCGGGTTGTCGCTAACAATTGCTTGTTAGAGTGTTTGTCTCTAAACCTCTAAAGCTCTTATTTTAGCCTTTTGTTATTTCAATGAAACATTGAAAGAATTAAGATCCTTTTGTTATTTCAATGAAACATTGAAGGAATTAAGATTGTTCTGATTGCATGTTGTAGCGGATGTAGTCCTTTGGACTTTGCTGGCATTGCCAGTTGAAGGTTTGTGCAAGTAAGAACAATGGTTTGAATAATCCCTCATTTCATTGATAGCTGACTGGTTAGCGTTACAACAGGATGAGAGTACCCGTAGGGTAGCTTCTCTTAGCTAAATATTGCAAAAATTAGCTAAGTCAACATGCAAATGGGTTGGCGGTGAAATCACTTGTAATAATACCAAAGGTGCTCGATATTCCATTGATGGGTAGATGTGATGTCATCCTTGTCTTTTAAGTAGAAAGTATCAGGATTGACAACTTCTACTATTTGGTATGGGCCTTCCTAAGTGGGGCGAAGGCAGTTGGCAGAGGAATTACTTCCTTCATGACCTAGTCCCCCAATTGGAGGTTTCTGGCTTTGACTCTGGCGCTGTAGAAATGCGACACTCGTTACTTGTTTTGCAGATTATGTATATGTGCCTTTTTTGCGTTTCTCCTCGAGCAAGTTTTTGTCAAGGTAGATGCTGTCAGCATTGGTTTCGGCATCGTAACCTTAAACCCTATCGGATTGGGAGGATTGCCTCTGTACCAAACATCATGTAGAATAGGATCTCGCCATTTGAGGATGTTGGCACTATTCTAATGGCCCATAAAATTACCGAGAGCTTCTCCGCCCATAAGGCTTTGGCATTGTCAAGTTTCTTATTTAGCAGTTTCTTTATGATCATGTTGGCTGCCTCTACTTGGCTATTGGTTTGAGGGTGCGACACAAATGCATAGTGCATTTTGATGCCCAGCTTAGCGGTGAAGTTGATGACTTCATCGTTGTTGAATTGGTGTCTTGCTATCAGTGATAATGGTGTAGGGTACTCCGTAACAGTAGTAAATATTTTTCCACAGGAAGTACGTTACGTTAGCTATGGTAATTGCCATAAGGGGTTTAGCTTCGATCCACTTGTTGTCATAGTCGATGGCGACGATGATGTATTTGAATTGACCTTTGGCGGTTACAAGTTTTCCGACATGGTCGAGGCCCCAGTAGAGTAGATCCAAGGGCCAATGATGATTGATAAGGGTTTTGCCGGTGCTTGTGGGAGGTCCGCATACTGTTGACATTTGTGGGATGACTTGGAGATTTCCCTAGCACCATCGCCAAATGAGGGCTAGAACTAGCCGTGATGCATAGTGCAGTTTTCCAATGACCTTGCCCTTGAATGGTTACCGCATTCCCTTGTGTGGATCTTTGCTAACACCACCTTGCCTTCCTCTTGTGTTAAGCATCTCAGGTTTGGGTGAATGAATCCTTGGCGGTATAACTTGCTATTTTGGATGTTGTAACAGGTTGCCCGCCAGATAAGCTGTCAGGCTTCTACCTTGTCGGTTGGTAGTGTTCCGCTACGCTTGTAATCTAGTATCTTGTGTATCTAAATAAGGTTAACCTCAATATTGAACATTTTCGCCAGAGTTTTAGTGATGCTTGGCATGTCAAAACATTCTACCCTTGTGTCTATTGGGCTCTGATGTGGTTGAGCAGTGGCTAGCCTCGCCAGAGAGTCAGCCTTGGCATTCTTTTCTCTTAGGATTTGTATGATGGAGGGGAACTTGAACTTGCCGAGGTGAGTTGTAACATATCCCAAATATGTCATTAGATGTTTGTCTTTGACTTGAAAAGTGTCGTTGACTTGGTTGATGATAAGTTGGGAGTCGCTCTATATGTTAACGCTGTCAGCGCCTGAGTCAATAGCGAAGAGTAGCCCAGCAATAAGTGCCTCATACTCCACCATGTTGTTTAAAGCTTTGAAATTGAATTTTAAGGCATACTAGATGTTGAGTCCCCCAAGTCCTGTTAGAATTACTCCAGCCCCACAAGTCCTGACCCGGCCAACCAAGTAACAAGAAAGAAGAGAACCAAAGGAAAAGAGAACTTCATATTTTTGTATTCACTAAGGGTCATGTTTAACCTTGAATGCTATTAATAGATTCCACAGCAATAGTCCCTGGCGTAGGCTGAGCCATTGACATGGAGGTTCCACTTTGACGGTTGGTGTGCGGTTACCAGAACAATGTCATTGGATTCAGTTTTGGGGGAGTCCTCTGTTAATGAGGTAGGAATTGGTTTCTCCTGGCGCTCAGTGAGTTCAACATTGAAGTTCGCCACCAATTGGCCCTTCATGACTGTTCTTGGTTTGTACTCAATATCAAACTCAATGAGTTCAATTGCCTACTTACTTAGGCAATCAGAGTGCTTACGACTCTGCATGACTTGCATTGGCAGTTTATTAGTCAGACCATGGATGGTATGAGCCTGAAAATATTGGCAGAGGCATCTAGCAGCAACAATAAGTGCTAATGTCAGTTGCTCGAGGGGTTTATATCTTATTCCTGCCCCGATTATGCCTCTGCCGGTATAGAAGACAGGGAGTTCTTCCTGTTCTTCCCTTCATACAATCGCACAACTGACGGTTGATGCTGAGATCGCCAGGTATATGTACAGGATCTCTCCCAGCAAAGGTATGGACAAGAGTGGAATTGCTGCTAGATATTCTTTCAAACCCTGAAATGTCGCCTCACAGTCTGGTATCCAATTCAGCTTCTTATGGTGGGACCTCTTCATGGCCTTGAAGACTGGTAGGCACTTGTCGGTGAGATTCGAGGTAAAACGGGATAGTGCTGTTAGCTTCCCTTAGAGGCTTTAGACATGTACCTTCTCCTCAAGGGATTTCATGTGAAGGATGGCATGGACTTTATTAGGGTTTGCCTTAATGCCACGCTCACTGATGATATAGCCCAAAAACTTACTGGTAATGACGCCAAAGAAACATTTTTCTGGGTTAAGGCGCATGCCATAAGCTAAGAAAATGGTGAATACAATGCGAAGGTTGGCCACATGCCCGCCATCCTTAATGGTTTTGATGAGTATGTCATCCATACATACCTCTATGATCTTACCGAGGTGCTATGCAAGCATATTGTTCATCAAGAGCTGATATGTGGCGCTTGCATTCTCGAGGCTAAATGGCATGACATTGTAACAGTAGAGGCCTTTGTCAGTTATGAAGGTGGTGCAATCTTGGTCAAGGTGGAGTATCTCAATCAGCGAGCTGAGGAGGAGGATGGTGTTGAGAAGCATGTTGCTCAGGATTTTCAGAGGTCTACTCGGGATCCTCAAGCGCCACGAGGACAAGTGGGTGGTGGGGTTGAGCGCCTCCTAGATCATGATGGCGAGCATGGTTCATCTGCAATTTAGGAGGAAACGAGGCAGTCTCCTCGTGCCTCGACAGGGGGGGTGGGATATGGGGCCATAGCTCCATGCGTGGAGCCAACATTGGAGGTGGAAATCTCCGTCGAAGAGCTATTTGAAGAGGTTGAGTGTCGTCAAAGCGATACCAGTGCGAAGGCTCTCCTAGTTCAAGATGCTGTTTTGGAGCAGCTAGATGCTATTTTTGGTGGCGATATTGGTGCTCCTATATCTCGAGAGGCTATCAATGTCGATAGCGGTGAGGCTGAGGTGACTAGCCAGGCCATTGGTGGTGCGGTCCCAGTGGTCGAGGTTGCCGAGGCTCAACCTGAACTTAAGGAGGTTGATATTGAAAGTGCTCTGACAATGAGGCTCAAGCCCTGGTTGGCGAGGTGGATGGTAGTCGAGTGATGGAGACTTGTGCTCGCATTGATGGAGTTGGGTCGAGGAAGAGGACTTTCTCGCAGGTTCGTCTCGGGAGACCCCTATTGGCGTTAGTGTGGATACTTGTGGGGGCAAGAGGTCGCGAGTTGATGGGGTGTTGTGCTCGATGTCTACGAGTGGAGGGTCACGGGGTTCTCTTGATAAAGTGGCTGGAGGTCTCACACGCACTCTGAGTGAGATTGGGGTGTCAGATGGAGCCATTCTTCACATGGTGGCCGACTTGCGAAATTGCCATTGCGATAGTAGTCAGGTGAACATTGAAGACCAGTGCGTAGGGTATCAGGAGGCTCAAGAGAGGTTAATGAGGGTATGTATTGCCCCGTTATATGTTATCAGTAGAGCTTTTTGTTCATTTCTCATGTTGGTTATTATGTGTGGTATAGGCGGTAAACATGAACAATCATGCCTCTGCTGTGAGGGGAGCTAGATGTCGAGAGGGTGCGGGTGCACAAGCTTTAGGGTGCGCTAGATCATGACCAGGCAGGGTATCAAGAGATGAGGCAAGCGATTGATGATGGGATCGCGAGACAGATGGAGCTTGAGCGAGAGCTCGCTATTGAGGAGGCACATCATCAGGAGCCGAGAGTTCCGCTGCTCCCCTAAGAGAGTCAAATCAGGACCTGACTGGTAAGCTACAGCATGCGGAGGCTGGCTTGAAGGCCTTGGAGGAGGTTAGGGCTCAGGTTGATCCTGCCGGGGAGCATTTTCGAGAGCTGAAGGAGCAAGTCCGGGAGAACTATTCAGAGTTGGAGCTTCGCAGCACAGCTTTGGATAGTTTGGCGCCTTATCTTGATCGCGTGGTGGAGTTGGAGGGCAGGTGGGTACCTTGCGGGAAGAGGTTGGTCTGAGGTCGATGGAGACCCAGATTGGCGAGAAAGATGGTGCGATTGAGCTCCTAAGGAGGGAACTAAGCAAGCAACAGGCTCGGTCCAGTAACTTTGCCGATGAGGACACATTTTGATATGCTTCAGAAAGCCAGGCGAGATGGTGCGGACAAGGTAGTAAACCTATATTTCCAGTCCGCGCATTTTCCGAAAAAGATAAATAAGGCTTTCTCGGATGGTGTGATGCACTCTATTCGTGACGGTATCGCCGCCGGTTGGATTGATCAGGAGAAGATGGTCAGAGACATGCAGGCAAAGAAGGTGGCGCGATCTCAAGCGACTGATACATGAACTGGCCGATGTATCGGGGCCACCCTTAGGCCAGTTTGTCTATCAGGAGGCGGATGGTGGTGATATTACGGAGTGTGAGGAGGCTCGTGTGGATGTCGAGGGCAGGCCGTGCGGCGAGACTGCCGGTGAGCGAGATGGGGAAGGGGAGCAAAACCGAGTGGGAGATTGAGCAAGGAGTGCCGAGGGTGAGACTTGATTATGCTTTGTTTATTATCGATGCCAGCGATAGGCTGGCGTTACTTGTAAATACTCTTGGTTTTTTGAACACATAATCAATTGGTTTGCCTTGGGGCATGACCATTTTTGCATTGGAAGTATTAAAGGTTTATTAGGGCGTCCATTTTCTATGCGATAGTCCCCGTGCACTGAATATATTTATTGCTTTGTCTATTTGTCGCTCTGTCATTATTGTAGGTTATTAAGGCAACGTGACGGTTAGTTGATTTGGGCGGTGGGTTTCCCCTATAAATAAGCAGGGGTAAGGAGATCAGTTCCTCACATTTTTCTCATGGCGTTTTCTTTGTTTTTCATTGTGCTTCTTCTTCTGAAATCTTTCTCCTTTTGGAGGTTTGGGTTTCCAGAATTCTGGGCTTTATAGCTTAATCTCATCTTGGGTAATAAGCTTTATAGCCTAATTTCACCTGGGCTCGGCTTCATCACCCGTTTGGGGATTGCGCAATCTGTGACCCTGCAGGACTGAAAACCCGTCCAAGTGAGAGACCCAAGGACAAAGATCACTGGAGGCGCGGTGGGCTACAACGATGGAGATCGGGGCGGTGATAAGGAAGAGCATGGTGGGCGTTAAGCGTGTCCCCCTCTTTTTCACTGAGTTTACGGCCAGCTTATCAATCCTTGAATTCCAAAGAATCAGACTTAATCGAAGAGGACCTGTACCAGACTAGGGGTGCAGGCATTGGCGGTTGTGTGTATATCGCGTGTTATGGCATTTGACGCCTTGTTTTCATAGTGTACCGAGTATGTATAGAGATGTTTCATGTTGTATATCTCATTTATATAGGCAGAGATTCAATGTATCACTATTGGCCGCAAAGCCTGTAAAAAATTGTCTTTTGTTCTTTAATAAAATGTATATCGACGTTCTGTGGTTTTGGCATTTTTCTGTATTTTCCTTTATTCATTTTGTGGTGGTTTTGGCGAGTGTCGTGTGATATTCCGCTGGGGAGATTTATTTTCGCAAGCGAGTATTGCGTACAATCCTATCATTCATATTCATTGGTGAGTATCGTGTAAAAATTCATGCGCATTCATGCACATTCACCATTTATTGGTTAGAGAGATTTATTCATTTACACTCATTTAATCGCAATTGGTGACACAAGGGTTTGCGAGGGACAGCATCTTGCTGTGTCAACTAAACCGGCCGTAAGCGATATCGCATTTATGTTAGGAGGTAGGCGATTGCATAAAATTCATTTGTGGGCTAGCGAGTATCGTGTAAGATTCAGTCTTGCATGTACATTTGATCGTTCTTGGTAACATAAGGGTTTGCGAGGGATAGCATTGTACTGTGTTAGCTATATCAGCCATAAGCGATACCCTATATTAGGAGATGGGCGATTGCGTAAAATTTGTTGATTTAGCAGGCGTAGGCGATTTACGTTAAGGTCGTTGATTGGCGAGATTCGTTCATGCACATTCATTAGATCGCGATGGCAACACAAGTGTTTACGAGGGACAGCATCGTGAAGTGTCAGCTAAACCGGCCGTAAGAGATATCTAATTTATTTTAGGAGAGGCGGGCGATTTGAGTGAAATTCATTCGTTGATTGGTGAGATTCATTCATGCACATTCATTTGATCGCAATCTGCAACTTAAGGATTTGCGAGGGACATCATCGTGCTGTGTCAGCTAAACTAACCGTATGCGATACTGAATTTATTTTTGGAGACATACCCGATTTGCGTGAAATTCGTTCGTTGATTGGCGAGATTCATTCGTGCACATTCATTCGATCGTAATCGGCAACACAAGGATTTGCGAGGGACAGCATCGTGCTGTCTCAGCTAAACCGGCCGCAAGTGATATCCCATTTATTTTAGGAGACGTAGGCAATTTGCGTGAAATTCGTTCGTTGATTGGCGAGATTCATTCGTACACATTAATTCTATTTGAATCGGCAACACAAAGGTTTGTGAGGGATATCATCGTGTTGTGTCTGCTAAACCGACCGTAATTGATATCCCATTTATTTTTGGAGACTTAGGCGATTTCTGTGAAATTCGTTCGTCGATCGGCGAGATCATTCGTGCACATTCATTTTATCGTAAACGGCAACACAAGGGTTTGCGAGGGACAGCATCGTGCTGTGTCAGCTAAACTGGCCACAAGCGATACTGAATTTATTTTTTGAGACGTAGCCGATTTGCGTGAAATTCGTTTGTTGATTTGCGAGATTCATTCGTGCACATTCATTTGATCGGAATCGGTAACACAAGGGTTTGCGAGGGACAACATCATGTTGTGTCAGCTAAACCGGCCATAAGCGATATCCAATTTATTTTAGGAGACGTAGGCGATTTGTGTGAAATTCATTCGTTGATTGGCAAGAATTCATTCGTGCACATTGATTCAATCGCAATCGGCAACACAAGGGTTTTCGAGAGACAGCATCGTGTTGTGTCAGCTAAACCGGCCGTAAGTGATATCCCATTTATTTTAGGAGACTTAGGCGATTTGCGTGAAATTCGTTAGTCGATTGGTGAGATTCAGTTGTGCACATTCATTCGATCGGATTCGGCAACATAACGGTTTACGAGAGACAACATCGTTCTATGTCAGCTAAACCGACCGTATGCGATATCGAGACGTAGGCGATTTGCGTTAAATTCGTTCTTTGATTGGCGAGATTCATTTGTGCACATTCATTTGATCGTAATCAACAACCCAATGGTTTACTAGAGACAGTATCATGCTGTGTCATCTAATTGGCCGTATACGATATCGTGAAGTAGGCGATTCGCGTGAAATTCGTTCAACGATTGGGGAGATTCATTCGTGCACATTCATTTGATGACAATAGCTAACAACAGGGTTGGCGAGGGACAGCATCGTGCTATGTCAGCTAAACTGGTCGTAAGCGATATCCGATTTATTTTAGGAGACGTAGGCTGCGTGAAATTCATTCCTTGATTGGTGAGATTCATTCGTGCACATTCATTTGATCGCAATCTGCAACTTAAAGATTTATGAGGGACATCATCATGTTGTGTCAGCTAAACCGACCATATGCGATACCGAATTTATTTATGGAGACGTAGCCGATTTGTGTGAAATTCGTTCGTTGATTGGCTAGATTCATTCGTGCACATTAATTCTATCTAAATCGGCAACACAAAGGTTTGCGAGGGATATCATCGTGCTGTGTTAGCTAAACCGACTGTAATTGATATCCCATTTATTTTAGGAGACTTAGGTGATTTGCGTGAAATTTGTTCGTCGATTGGTGAGATCATTCGTGTACATTCATTTTATCGTAAACGGCAACACAAGGGCTTGCGAGGGACAGCATCGTGCTGTGTCAGCTAAACTAGCCACAAGCGATACCGAATTTTTTTTTGAGATGTAGCCGATTTGTGTGAAATTCGTTTGTTGATTGGCGAGATTCATTCGTGCACATTCATTTGATCGCAATCTGCAACTTAAGGATTTGCGAGGGACATCATCGTGTTGTGTCAGCTAAACCAACCATATTCGATACCGAATTTATTTATGGAGACGTAGCCGATTTGTGTGAAATTCGTTCGCTGATTAGCGAGATTCATTCATGCACATTTTTCTCTCTCAATCGGCAACACAAAGGTTTGCGAGGGATATCATCGTGCTGTGTCAGCTAAATCGGCCGTAATTGATATCCCATTTATTTTAGGAGACTTAGGCGATTTGTGTGAAATTCGTTCGTCGATTAGCCAGATTCATTCGTGCACATTCATTTTATGGTAAACGGCAACACAAGGGTTTGCGAGGGGCAGCATCGTGCTGTGTCAGCTAAACTGGCCACAAGCGATCCCGAATTTATTTTTTGAGACGTAGCCGATTTGCGGGAAATTCGTTTGTTGATTGGCGAGATTCATTCGTGCACATTCATTTGATCGCAATCGGTAACACTAGGGTTTGCGAGGGACAACATCATGTTGTGTTAGCTAAATCGGCCATAAGCGATATCCAATTTATTTTAGGAGACGTAAGCGAGTTGAGTGAAATTCATTCGTTGATTGCCAAGATTCATTCGTGCACATTGATTCAATCGCAATCGGCAACACAAGGGTTTTCGAGAGACAGCATCGTGTTGCGTCAGCTAAACCGGCTGTAAGTGATATCCCATTTATTTTAGGAGACTTAGGCGATTTGCGTGAAATTTGTTAGTCGATTGGCTAGATTCAGTTGTGCACATTCATTCGATCGGATTCTGCAACATAACGGTTTACGAGAGAGAGTATCGTTCTATGTCTGCTAAACCGACCGTATGCGATATCGAGACGTAGGCGATTTGCGATAAATTCATTCTTTGATTGGCGAGATTCATTCGTGCACATTCATTTGATCGTAATCGGCAACACAACGGTTTGCGAGAGACAGTATCGTTCTGTGTCAGCTAAACCGGCCGTATGCGTTTTTGAGACGTAGCCGATTTGTGTGAAATTCGTTCGTTGATTGGCAAGATTCTTTCATGCAAATTCATTTGATCGCAATCAGCAAATGAATTTGCATGAAAGAATCGTGCTGTGTCAACTAAACCGGCCATATGCCATATTGAGACGTAGGCGATTTGCGTGGAATTCGATTCGTGAATGGCGAGTTTCATTCGTGCACGTTCACTTGATCGCAAACGGCAACACATGGATTTACAAGGGACAGCACTGTACTGTGTAGGCAAAACCGTCCGTAAGCGATATCCAATTTATTTTAGGAGACGTAGGCGATTTGCGTGAAATTCGTTTGTTGATCGGCGAGATTCATTCGTGCACATTCATTTGATCGCAATCTGTAACACAAGGGTTTACGAGGGACAACATCGTGCTGTGTCAGCTATACCGGTCGTAGGCGATCTCCAATTTATTTTAAGAGATGTAGGCTGTGTGAAATTCACTCGTTGATTGGTGAGATTCATTCTTGCACATTCATTTGATCGCAATCTGCAACTTAAGGATTTGCGAGGGAAATCATCGTGTTGTGTTAGCTAAACGGTCAGCATGCGATACCGAATTTATTTATGGAGGCGTTGCAGATTTGTGTGAAATTCGTTCGTTGATTGGCGAGATTCATTCGTGCCCATTCATTCTATCTTAATCGGCAACATAAAGGTTTGCGAGGATTATCATCGTTCTGTATCAGCTAAACCGACCGTAATTGATATCCCATTTATTTTAGGAGACTTAGGCGATTTGCGTGAAATTCATTCGTCGATTGGCGAGATTCATTCGTACACATCCATTTTATTGTAAACGGCAACACAAGGGTTTGCGAGGGATAGCATCGTGCTGTGTCAGCCAAACTGGCCACAAGCGATACCGAATTTATTTTTTGAGACGTAGCCGATTTGCGTGAAATTCGTTTGTTGATTGGCGAGATTCATTCGTGCACATTTATTTGATCGCAAGGGTTTGCGAGAGACAGTATCGTGCTGTATCATCTAAATTGGCCCTATACGATATCGTGAAGTAGGCGATTCACGTGAAATTCATTCGGTGATTGGGGAGATTTATTCGTGCACATTCATTTGATCACAATAGGTAACAACAGGACAGCATCATGCTGTGTCAGCTAAACCGGTCTTAAGCGATATCCAATTTATTTTAGAAGATGTAGGCTGCGTGAAATTCATTCGTGCACATTCATTTGATCGCAATCTGCAACTTAAGGATTTGCAAGGGACATCATCGTGTTGTGTCAACTAAACCGACCGTATGCGATACCGAATTTATTTATGGAGACGTAGCCGATTTGTGTGGAATTCGTTCGTGCATTGGCGAGACTCATTCGTGCACATTCATTCTATCTCAATCGACAACATAAAGGTTTGCAAGGGATATCATCGTGCTGTGTCAGCTAAACCGACCGTAAGTGATATCCCATTTATTTTAGGAGACTTAGGCGATTTGCGTGAAATTCGTTCGTCGATTGGCCAGATTCATTCGTGCACATTCATTTTATGGTAAACGGCAACACAAGGGTTAGCGAGGGACAGCATCGTTCTGTGTCGGCTAAACCGGCAGTATGCGATACCGAGACATAGGCAATTTGCATGGAATTCATTCAGTGAATGGCGAGATTCATTCGTGCACATTCATTTGATAGCAATCGTTAACACAAGGGTTGCGAGGGACAACATCATGTTATGTCAGCTAAACCGGCCATCAGCGATATCCAATTTATTTTAGGAGACGTAGGCTATTTGCGTGAAATTCATTCGTTGATTGGCGAGATTCATTCGTCCACATTGATTCAATCGCAATCGGCAACACAAGGATTTTCGAGAGACAACATTGTGTTGTGTCAGCTAAACCGGCCGTAAGTGATATCCCATTTATTTTAGGAGACTTAGGCGATTTGCGTGAAATTCGTTCGTCGATTGGCGAGATTCATTCGTGCACATTCATTCGATCGCATTCGGCAACACAACTATTTTCGAGAGACAGTATCGTTCTGTGTTGTCCTTTGGTTCCGATGCGGCCTCTTCCGAAGGTATTTTGTATTCGCGAGGTATGAATTAGGCAATGAAGTCTATGGCTGCTTGCCCCTCGATGGCTGTGCACAGTGTTTAGTTGATGTCGAACTCACCGAGCTTGATAGACCATTTGACCAACCTGCCTGAGGATTCCGGCTTCTGGAGCACCTGCTTCAAGGTTTGGTTGGTCAGGACATGTATGGTGTGCGCTTGGAAGTATTGTTCCAATCGTCGAGTGGCTGTGATGAGTGCAAGGGCGAACTTTTCGATATCGAAATACCTCGACTCGGTATCGTTGAAACCTTTGCCAGTGTAATAAACTGGCAACCCTTCACTATTCTCAAGCCTGACCAGGGCCACGCTGATCGCGGTAGCCGATACAGCCAGGTAGATGTAGAGAACCTCCCCCGGGATGGGCTTAGAAAGAGTGGGTACTGAAGCTAGGTAGTCGCGGAGGCCTTGAAAAGCATTATTGTGCTCGGGCCCCCAATTGATATTCTCGGTGCGATGAGTCTTGAGGAGCTTGAAGAAGGGGGCACATTTATCGGTTAAGCGTGATATGAAACCGGCAAGAGTGACAACCTTCCCCATGAGTGATTAGAGTTCATTCCTTGTCCTTGGCGGTGCCATGTCGAGGATGGCCTGTACTTTCTAGGGGTCGCTTCGATGCCTTTCTCACTGATGAAAAAACCCAGGAATTTTCCACCGAGTACGCCAAATACGCATTTGTCAGGGTTGAGTCGCGTGCCATATTGGAGCAAAATGTCGAAGACGATACCCAGGTTCATGATGTGATCTTTGATGGTAACGCTTTTGATGAGCATGTCGTCCACATAAACTTCAACTATCTTGCCGATATGGTCTGTGAACATGGAGTTGACCAGTCTTCGGTACGTGGCTCCTACTTTTTTGAGGCCGAATGGCATTACCTTCTAACAGTAAAAGCCTTTGTCGGTAGTGAAGGAAGTGTGCTCCTGATCGAGGGTTCCATGGTGATTTGGCTGTAACCTGAGAAGGCGTCCATGAAGCTAAGGAGTTTGTGGCAAGCGGTGGAGTCGACTAGCTGATTGATGTAGAGGGAAACTGTCATTCGAGCAAGCCCTGTTCAAATTGATGTAATCGACGCACATACGCCATTTGCCGTTGGGCTTCTTCACCATCACAACATTGGATAGCGATGTCGGATAAGATACCTCTCCGATGAAACTAATGACCTGGAGTTTCTTGACCTCAGCCTGGATGGCCTTGTATTTTTCTTCTGTGAAGGCACGCCGCTTTTGCCTGATCAGGCAAACATCAGGAGAGATGGTGAGGTTGTAGGTTAGTAGCTCTGGCGATATTCCTAGCATATCGATGTAGGACCTGCTCTTGAGGAAGGCGATTAGTTCTTTATTGAACTCCGAGTCTGTCTTAGAGCTAATCTTGATTTTGCGGTCTGGGTGGATATCGGATATGGGGACGGATAGTAGCTCTTATAAGGCGTCTGGTCTTGGTTGCTTGAGCTAGCGCTTGTCTTCCCTCTTTTTGTTGTGAGTATCACGTTCATCCGGAGTCTCAAGATATTCCCTTAGATCGTCAGGCTTGTCGAAAGGGAAGGTAAGTCCGAGGTTAGGAGCACCTCACGCCTGCCACATCCCCTCGTGACAGTCAGAGAGTTGCATTGTCTCGCTAGCTCCTGATCAGCTCAGACGGTGAGGATGCCTCCTAGAGTGGGTATTTTCATCATGAGCATGTGTCCAGTGACAATGCATTGGAGTCCCTAGATGGCGACTCGCCCTAAGATGACATTGTAAGAGGAGGGGCAATCAACAACGATGAAACGTGTTGTCATGGTGGCAATAGTGTTGCCTCCCCCAAGTGTGATTCCAAAGTTATCGGATCCCAGGGGCTATGTGATCTCTCCCGCGAAGCTGATCAATGGTTCATGGTCTAGGGTGAGTTTTTTTTTTGTCTCACTTCAGAGCTTCGTAGCAATTGCTGAACATGTCGCTGACTGCGGTACCTTTATCAAGATCATGGTGATAAGGAATGGGTCATTATGGTGCTACTTGATGGCATCCTCATTTCAATTGAAAGTGATTGAGTCCCAGTCCATCTGTGGGGTGTGGCAGCTATGGCTAAAGCCTAGTACCTCCTGCCTCGGGGGCATTGGGTCTTCTGTGCATGATAAGTCTCGGGTACCCGTGGAGCACCACCGTGTATCGTTAGGATTTGTCCGTAGACTTCGATGGTGTTTGCCCCTGTCACTGGGGTGCGATACTGTGATAGTTGGTCGATGGCATTTTTCAGTGCCCAGTAGATATTGGTAGGGTGGCCTGGCCAGGTTTCGCCGTGGCGGGCCTAGGATGATGTTCTGGTGACTGTTCCAGATTTCTTCATAGGAGGTGGTGAAGGTGGTGTAGATCTCGTATCGAGGTGCTTCATGTCACTAGTTATCTTTGTGTCGCGTGCCGCTGTATAGTGCCTCGCGGGATCGACTGCTGGAGGAGTTAAGCTTGGGCTTTTCCCATATTGCTTATCCCTTCTGTAGTTGTATCCTTGCTGCTCGCGTGGGCTCTATTAGGTTGGGTGTTCTTGTCCCTGCTGTTGTCTCTGCTTCTACTATCAGATGTCCCAATAGGGTTGTTTACTTGTGGTACATTTGTCGGTTGGGCGTTTGAGGTGGTGTCACGGCTAAAGGTGTCGGACTTAGCCTATGCAAATGCAGTGGCAGCGTCGACACGATCATCCTATGTTGCAGGAGGATTGGTATTGATTTGCAGTAGAAAGTATCCGGGTTGAAGTGCTTGCCTGAATACTGATGCAGCGAAGGCTGGATCAAAGGAACCGTACTGGTGCTGCCGCAAAGAATGAATCAGCGAAGGAACATGTCTCTGAGTTCTTGGAAGCTATCGATTGAGTTTACAGGAAGGTTGAGAAACCAACGCAAGGCCTCGTCCGTGAGTGTTTCCTCAAATGCATGGCACGCCATTGCGTCAATGTATCGAGTTTCGTGTATGAGGGATTGGAAATCTTCCTGGTGGTGGTATGGGTCTCTGGTACCGTTGTACTTCTCGATTTTGAAGGGCTTGGCCTCTTGCGGGTGTTTCTCGGCTTGTATCCGAGGAGTGAATGGGCCCATCTTGCCTTCAAATCCTGCCATAACTAGTTGCCAACCCTTTCTGCTTTCAGCATTCTCGATTCGTGCCTACAGGGAAGCGATAGTCTCGTTCATCTATAGCAGCAGTCGAGTTGGGGTTAGGTGGAGGTATGTTGGCAGCTGCGTTTGTGTCCGGGGTCTCTAGCGGATCAGGTGCTAGTTGGGGTGTTGGCGCCGAGCCAAGTTGTCCTGGGAAGGGGGGAGTTCAAGTAGATCGTCTGGGGTCTGGTGCAAGTACCGCCAGGCATGGGACCCATAGTGTTTCCTGATGTACCACTTGGGTGTGCAAAAGTACCCGCGAGGCCAGTGCTTGGGTCCGTAGTGAGGACTGCTCCTGGTGTCAGGACACCATCAATGGTCGGTATCGAAGTTTCTTACTGGCAGGCCCGATCCGTCGCTTCATTGTGTGAGACCTGTAGTTGGAGCGCTTCCTGCAGGATGTCATTCTGGTTGGTGATGTTCTCGACCGCTCGGCGAGCTGCTGTAGTTACTGCACTCCCGACCTCGGCCTGCGTACTAGTCTCCATCAAGTCGCGCATGGCGATTTCCAGTGCCGTGGTTGGATCGGTTGTCATGATCGAGCATGTCTCGGTCGGAGGGCTCTGGAATTAGAGGGGTGGTCTGTCGTCACCAGTGTCTGGAGTGTTGGTGGCCATTGGCTATGTGTTGTCCTGCCAACAAGGAATGGTGGGAGTCCTTCTAGCGCCAAATGTATCGATATGGGTTTGGTCCAGCTAAACATGGGATGTGTAGGTCTGCCACTCTCGCTATCGGTCTCGAGTATCTGCAAAATGGACACAGGTTAGAGGGAAGACCGGGTGTGCCAGCCTTCAACGCTCCGATGCTTAAGTCAGTCACGTTAGATGATAATGATAATGGAAAGCGATAGTAAACAGTTACCTTTTTGGGGTTGCTGGAGATGACTCTAATGTAGGGGATTTGTGGGAGCTTGGTTCCGTTTCTTTCGATGTAGGACGCTTGAGGTCCCGATATCACCCTAAGGGGTATCAAGACCTTCAGCTGGGAGCTTGTCACGCTTGTGTGTTGGTAGTGTGAGCCTGGTGCTTCTGATACTTGAGCTCAGGAGGTATGTATACCAACAAGGACAATCCTTAATCCTTCAACTTCTTTTTCTTGACAAGTCATGGAAGGATTTTTTTCATCATGGGGAGTTTCGGCCTCATTGGTGAAGGGTTCATGGTACATAGTTTTAAATGTTGCATCTTCCTCCACAAATTGCCCTCTAAGGTCACTTGCTAGTTACCCCACTCGAGCTTCAAGCATATGAAAATCTTGAGTGGTAGATGCTGCTTCATTTCGAACACTTTGATTCATCTCATTTTGATTTGCTATAAGCTTTTCTTGATTAGCCAACAACTTGACAATAAGCTCATCCATGCTAGACTTTGGTGCTTCTATTTAAGATGGACGAACAGGTGTCATAGTGTCTTGATGTATGCCCATCTTGTACTTATAATCTTGCATAAAATCCAGAAAGTTACAGAAGACACAAGCTTCATTATAAGAAGACATATAACCCTTGGGATGGGTATTCCACTCTTGATAAACTCCACCATGAAAACTTTGTTGCTCATGAAAAGCCTCCCATTGTTGATAAACTCTACCATACTATCCTTGTTACACAAATTTTCTTAGACCATTTCATCCTTGGTTCTATCCATCCATTGCTTAAATATCAAGGTTCGAAAAAACGCTACGCGCTAGTTGGGCGGTGGATAAAAGACTAGCGCCCAGACGCCTAAGTGGGTGCCTAGACGGCACCTAGGTAGTTTTGTATTTTTTTAATTTTTATAAAATTTAACTAAATATTTATATAATTAACTTTTTTTTAATTAAATAGAGATAGCATTGAACTAGTATTCAATTACCCGGCAAAAAACTACTCTATCTGTTTTCAATTTTTCATAACTTTCTCTTCCTCGTCCTCTCATGCACCAAACTAGTAAACTAGTAGCCACCACCTCCACATTCTCTCTCATCTCTCTTCATCGATTTTTCTTCAATTTCTTTATTGTTCAATCAATAAGCACACAAAACAACCATAAACAATAACGAAGACCGCGATGATGATCAATATTTTAACCTACAAATCCACTTAAAAAGGCCGCCTAGCGCTCTCTCTCTCCCGTCCCCCTCCCCCCCCCCCCCCCCCCCCCCAAGCCATCAAACTCCATGAAATAACCTACAAATCTGTCTAGAAAGGCCGCCTAGCGCCCAACCAGCCCCACCGAAGTGCCTAACCTCATTCCGCCTAACAGCTTCGATTTGGCATAAGTCGAGTCAGAGAATCTCCGCCCAGTGACTAGGTAGCCTGGGCGGCCGAGTTTTAAAACATTGTTAAATATATACCTATAGCTTCCTAAAGGATTAGTAACCAATAAAAACAAAATGATTAAATGAAAACTTAACCAAAGAAGTGTAACAATTTCTATAAAAATTAGAACTCGGTTAGATCTTGAAAATAAAAAAGCAAAAGGGAAGAGGAATCTAAATTTGAGTGTTCTCTAATAGTCAACCGTTTGGTAACTCCTCATGAAATACGACCAGGTAAGATGGGAGAGATTTTGGTGGAGTCGAAGCTCATTTTAATACACTTCTCTCATTCAAACCTTACCTAGACATCGTATCCAATCGGATGAGCCGAGTTGTGAAGAGTTAATAAACTCAACATTAGAAATATGGAATCTAAATTCTATTTACTTAAAAACTACAAGCTCTAATCTAATTCCAATATAAAAAAATTAAGTCATAGCACTTTATGTATCAATAACCAATTCTGAATAAGTAACAAAAATGTGAAATTGCAAAAGTAATAAGCAAAGAGAAAATAGGTAAGACTATCTTACTAATTTCAACATACTCAATTTAGTTTTTTTTTTTTTATCAAGTGAAATATAATTCATTAAAACTGCAATTACAACAACCGCCGCAATTACAACACCCAAACTTGGGTTTACAATCGAGTAAAGCAGCAACTGACTATCACCATGCATACTTACTCTAAAGACACTACAATGAATTGTCAATGAATCCAATAACGAAGGCTCAATTTAGTATTTGCTTACCACATTTTATTAATTTACCTATCCAAAGTACTTACAACAATTTCAAAAATTAAACTACCACACCAAACAAATAAATAAAAAATCTAGGAATAGGTTCTCTAATTCCCACAACAACCTGAGCTACGGATTGAGTTTTACCTCAATCCTCAACAACGACACCAAAATCTTGATGGGGACATCCTTGAGTATGAATGTGTATGCAATTTATGAATGATGTGCCCTACTCCCAAGTATAGGTGGTCAAGTTTTAGTAAAGGTAAAGTGAAAGTATCGTACTCAAGGAATTGAGTAATTCTAGCCTAAGCTAGATTACTGCGAAAATAAAACCTAGAAAACACATGTAAGTCTACGTTTTAACAAATTAATAAGTTTGTTCCTTTGTAAGCCAAAACTACCAGGACTGATATTAACAATGAGAAAGTTGTGAGACAGTTTGTTGGTTAATTTAAATTTGGATAAAGTAAACTAAGTTGCAAAAATTATAAAGTAAACAAATAAAGTGTACCGACTAGACCAATGAGAAGACTAGAGATTTAGGCATCACACCTAACCTTACTTATACACAAATTTGTAACCCATATTTGATGTAATAACATGTTTTGACAAATTTTCTCTTAGTGCTTTACTGAAGCTACCAAGAAACCAATTAATCATGCAACTCAACAAAGTTTGGTAAAGTTAGGTTAAATTACACAACCATGGTCCCATTTATAGTTCATTAAAATACAAAGTGGGCTATGAACTGCAAGCTTAACACCCCTTTAGAGCAATTAAACTCACAGCTCTTGCATTAAGTTTAGAGTAAGAAATTCAAGCAACTCTACATCTCCCGTACGAATCATTAAGCCATCACATAAAGGCTACTCATGTTCACGGATTCAAGAAGTGGTCAAGTTCAAGTTTCATATTCAATAGTTCATTAAACATGCTTTCTAGGTGACAAAGCTAGCAAACACATTGTAAGCATCAAAGTTTAGAGTCTATAGATTCAAAGCATGCAAAAACATCAAAACAATGGAAATTTACATTATTCGCACATAAGTTTCAAATCCAACCATTCACAACATATGTTATTTTAAGGGCTAAATACAGATTACTATCCTGTAGTTTTGGTCCAAAATCAATTCAGTCCCTGAACTTCTAATTTCATCAAAAACACCCCTGTACTTTCAATTTTGATCTAATAGGTCCAATTTGTTAGTTTTCCGACAATTTAGTTATTTAACTTGTTAATGTAGCTCATATATGGCCTTTGTTTTATGATGTGGTGTCTGCAGGTCACCTCTAGGCAATTTAAGAGTGAGTCCTACTATTAAAAATAAATAATTTTTCAACAAATAATCCAACTATAACTTGAACCTATAACAGAATATTAACGAATTAGACCTATTAGATCAAAATTGAAAGCGCAGTGGTGTTTTTGATGAAATTCGAAGTCCAGGGACTGAATTGATTTTGGATCTAAACCACAGGGTAGTAACCAGTATTTAGCCCTTATTTTAAATACAAGCCATGAACATCAAATTTAAGAGAGAATGAAGGGAAAATCTCAAAGATGTCAAATGATGAGAGAATTGCTTCAATGTATGAGATTTTTAGTTTTTACAACTCAAAACACCATACACATCCACAAAACTCAAGAAAAAGCAAGAACAAAGGCTTAGATGTGTGAAAGCAAGTGTTGTGATTGATTTAGAGTGTGTAGTAACTTCGGTTTTGGTGAAACTCAAGTGCCTACACAACTTTCTCTTACACACTCAAAGAACTATGTACAAGCTATGAAAAACTAAGTTAAAATCAGAGAGACCCAAGGGGGTGAACAATTTTAGGGGAAAGAATAGCCTATTTAAATGTCAAACTAGATGTGAAGGCTTTAATATGTAAGCTTAAAATGTGGATCTTGCTTTTGGTATTGCTTTCCTACATAAGGGCAACTCCAACAATCAAGTTCCATTTGGGGTGCTATCCTCATTTTAGCACCCCTTTATTACACTATTCAGGTAGAACTCAATTCTCTTCTCCAACCATAAGATGTTATATGAGGGTGCTATTTTCACTATTCTTGATTAAAATATAATATAAGTATAATTTTTATTAATATTATATAAAAAAAATATGTTAATTTAATTTTAAAAGGTAAAATTTTATATTTATATTTTTATCATAATATTAAAATTTATTCATATCATTTAATTTTTAAAAAAATTTATTAAATTTTTTTGTCACGTTATGTCGCCATATATGAAAAATAATCAAATTATTAAAAGATATTTTGATGTGTTGTTTCAGCACATATGACAAACAACCGAATTTGGATGTGATTTTGTCACCTTGTGTCAAACTCTAATTGGCTTCCAAATAACGGTTTATATTAGGTCCGCCACGTGTCATATCTTATCTGATCATATCATTTCAAACAGTTCTCACAAATTCACAAACACTTCTCATATCCAAATCCTACAAATTTTCATATTCTTTTCCTTTTGATTTTGCCAAACCATTTCTGCAATGAATCATTTGACAAAATGGTGGATGAAAGATGAGGATTCACAATGGGGTGGTTCTTCAGAAGGTCATAAGTATACCACCAGAACTGGAGAGCTTATAGATCAACGACTCAAAGCTTAACACTTCACGGATCCATGCATATATGAACTAAACATATTTTATAGGTAATATAGAATGCAACCTTAGTTGTTTGACAAGATGATGCACAACTTGGCCAACTACGACCCATATTTTTTTCAGACAAGAGATGCTACTGGGAGAGTCGACTTATCCACCGAACAAAAGCTGAGACCTACCTCCGCCGACCAATACCTGCAGATTTGCTGCAGCTGCACGACAAAGCTGTAGAACTGGGATTCCCGAGGATGGTCAGGAGCCTTGATTGTATGCATTGACAATGGAAAAACTTTCCCACCGGAAGGACAAGGCAGTATACTAGCTACAAGGGGAAACCAACAATCATCTTGGAGGTAGTGACCTCCTATGATACTTGAATTTGGCACACCTTCTTCGGACTTCCAGGTTCCCTGAATGATATTATTGTCCTTAGATGTTCACCATCGTACAATGATGTATACCTTGGTGAGTGAGCTACCACGTAGGTAATAAGCATTATGGCCAATGTTATAACCTAATTGATGGCATATACCCTAAATGGGCAGCATTTAGACAAGCAATTAGAAACTCGAGGATACCATAAACACAGTATTTCACAATGATGTAGGAAGCATACAGAAAAGATGTGAAGAGAGAATTTGGTATTCTCCAAGCTTGTTTGGCAATCATAAGAAGACCAACTCGTGGGTGGAGTATGGAGAATCTTCAATACATCATGATGACATGCATTATCTTGCATAATACGATTGTGGAAGATGAACATGATGAAGATGCAGCAGAGTCATTTGATCCGAATGATATCCCAACTAGACCAAGGAAAGCAGAGATATATGTCAGACTAGAAATTGACACCGATGCTCATCACAATCTGCAACAATTAAATCAATTCTTGTGTTGTTATAGGGAGGTTAGGTGCCCAGTGATGAATAAAAACTTCCAAGACGATCTAGTCAATCACTTATGGATCATGAAGCTACAAGCTAATCAAAACCACCAGAGATGAGTTTTAAGCTTATTGCTTTCAATAAGTGGCCATGTTGTCATGGCAAGTTGTCATAGCATAGATTGGTTGTACTGTTATGTAGTGTGATTTTACTTTGTGTTGTGTGCTTTTACTTTGTGTGATTATGCTTTATTATGTAGATAAAATTTCAATGCTTTACTATGAAGATGATCTAGTTAAAATGATAATTTTTATTTTCATAACTTAAAACACAAACAATTCAAAGCAACTAACAATTAGCAACAACAACCACAATTAGCTTGCGTTGTCTCCTTGAAGGGGTGTAGGATCTTGAGAGTGTTTTGAGATGCTTGAGGCTCTTACCTCCTTATTAATTATCTTTTGTTGCTTCCTCTCCCAGAAACTCATCTTTGTTGGGGTGAACTTTGATGAATCCATAATCATAGTGCGAGCTTCCTCAGTATGTTGCTCAATTAGTTGAGCTTCATTGAAAAGTTTTTGCTTTTGTTGGTACTCACGCTCTGGTTGTTCTAGAAATCTGTGCATTTGAAGTCATAGGTCATCCGCATCATGCTTATTTCCTTTTTTCTTAGCTAGCTTATGAGCTTTCTGTCGTTTAGGACCTGCCTTCCTTGATTTGTAGGTGTTCCATCGTCATCCAAGTCAATAGGAGTAGAAATATGAGAGTTGGTATTTTCAAATATTGGCGTTTTTCCAAATTTTTCCATATTTTTCAAGTATTGTCAACAATGCTCAAAACAAAAATCTATGCCAACTATGTCGTAGTACGTCGACTTAACATTCATGAACTACATATAATATTAAGTAAATAAAATATAAGAAAAAAGACAGCTTAGTATAAATCAATTAATAAACTATATAACAACATTTTACTTTTACACTATATGACAAATAAAAAAATAATTATTACTCAATATATTTCTATATAATTACTTTGTCCTCCTTATTTTCACCGCTTCTTCATTGAAAGAGTTTGACCTTGTTAAGAGCTTGGTGCCACTTCATAGATGCTGGCCTTATTTTTTTCCAACAAGCCTTACAACTAGAAGATGTTCTAGCTAGTCACGCATTGTACTCCTTCAAAACACGATCCCAAAATAAATCCGATGTTTGATCCTTTTCAATGGAACCATTACCACCAACGGTGATCCAAGGTTGCAAAGAACAACTTCTCCATTTTGCCTCCAAGAATCCTTTCTTAGACTTATATTCCAAGAGAAAAAAATTAAGAACAAGAAGATTGGTGAATATATGAAAATTTTTGAAGGAGATGGAGTATGTTTGGTGTGAAGAATTAGAAAATGGGTTCGTTTTATACAACTTTCTAAAATTTACTGTTACAACGGATATATTTTTTTTCCTTAATTTTCTGGTAATTCTTTTCTATATTTTTTTGGATAGAAATGGAATTAATAACCCTCAATTTAATAAGAGCCATCGATCATTTTTTCCCCTCAAATCGAAGCCCTAAACTTCAAAATATATCTGTTTCATTAAAATAAAAAAGAAAAAAAAAAGAGTGACATCAGAACAGTCCATTCAAAATGGACATATCAGAGCCTTTGATTAACATGACCATTGTAACCCCCAACAATCATTAGGGGACATGGCAGTCAGGCGGGGCCCACCAAAGCAAACCAATTTCTGTGAAGCTTCTGTTTCCAAAGCATCAACGTGTGTGCACGTCCATTCTTCTTCCACCCAAAGCATGTCCTTTGCACGTTGTCTTCCGGTGCATCCAACTCAGAGTTGGGTTGACACAGACCAATTCAGTGGCCTTGATCACTGTAGCGGGTCTTGGTTATTGAAAAGTCACATATATAGGATTTGGTTTGAGTCCAAGTTCTATAATTCCAAGATCAAGTTCCCCCTAAAACCCATTGTTGGAGAACCTAAAACATGTTTAACTCTCAAATCTTGTATGACACCCTATATTTGGAGTTGCCCTAAATGCCTTAAGATATTTTTGTAGAGATGGAAAAGTAAGAGAAAATGGATAATTAGCCAAGGAGAAAAGGTCAATAGTAAGTGGACAAAAGGTGAAAATGTCCCTTTCACTTGTCTTAGTCTCATTTGAATTTGAATTAGGATTCCACTCTTTTCCTCCCTTGTCTTTTGACTAGTTGACCAACAGCCATCACCATTGACTTCTGTCCACCACCTTGTCAGAGGTAGTGTGGCCGGATTCTAGCGATACAGACTTTTGCCTTTTTGTGCAATTTCTCCTCCTTTCTTCCTTCAATTAAATTTCCACCAATACTTCAGAGCCTTCGCTTTTTTACAAATATTCTCCCTTGAGTATAGATCATCCTAGTAAAAATTCAGGGCTTAGTTCACCGTGGTTTGACCCACAATGCTTCCGGAATCCGTACAGATTCGGTTTTGCAGCTTTCATCTTCTAGTGTAGAAATTTGCACCGATCTTTTGAAGGCATTCCATTCCAAACTTGCTTTTGCACTCCTTATAAGAAATGATCCTCAAGATGTCTAGTATGTTTATGTAAAATTTCATCTCATTTTGAGTTCTTTTGGTCAGACTACCGCCCCTCTTTCTTGTCTATCTCGAATTCTTCTAGCCGGAGTAAGAAAAAGTGCTAAGGTTGACTTTTTAGTGCATTTCCAATATTCTCTATCATTTCCTAGAATTGTAAGGAAAACATAATAAATATATATAAATAAACACAAAGGTGAGGCAAAAGTGCAAGATTAGGAGAATATTTACTAGATAATTATGGACCTAACACAGTATGAGGGTATGTATTAGCTATCTTGGCATACGTTTTAATGAAATGCATATTTATTCAAAAGAAAAAATAATTGGCTGGGACCCTATCCACATTCAAAAACATCCCAAAATGCATTAAAGTTGTATCAGTATGCTGAGTAAGAATTTGCCCAGTTTTGTAAATAGGAGATTGTGAGTTCGACTAACAATAGACTAATTGCTGTATATGAATTGTTGATAAAAAATTAGAGAAAAAAATTGACAACATACTATTATTTTTAGTCATACAATTAAGAATATAAACCATATGTTTCATTCTAGCTAACTAACCACTCTATTTTTTCTTATACTAGTTGTTTTTGTAGCTACTTTGTTGGTTAGTTAAATTGTGGGACTTAAACTATTGGTGGAGCATGGTTGGTGGCCAAAGAAGGTCGAAATTGATTGCTTAGAAGCTGTCATGTTAGTGAATGGAGGTGATGAATCTTTAGTAATAGAAGGACATCTTATTGACAAGGTCAGATTGCTATTAGCTTCTGTTGGGATACAAGGTAATTCTCATATTTCTAGAGTTGCTAATGGTGTTGTACACGTTATTGCTATTTCTGTAGCCCAATGTTAGGATCTTGGGGGTTGGGCTCTAGCCTCTTAGCTCATAGATGCCATCGATGATGATAGACCTATAACTCATGTTACTAATAGGGAAGTGAGTGGCTATTCGTTGTCCTCCACCATTCAATCCCATAGTTTGTAATCATTTCTTTCAATGGAATTAAGTTTCTTCTTTTAGGAAAAATAAAAATTATGCGTAGGAATCTATAACTTCAATGGTACATTGAACTGTCAAAATAAGACCCAAAAATTAGCAAAATAAAAAAAAAACTTTATGTGGGATGTAAAATTTTGGAATAGGAAATAATAATTTCCTAATCAAGAACTAGGTCAGAGGAGAAGTAGCCCGACATATATGGGAGATTTCTCGAGGTGAAATTCCCTAAAGGCGGATTTAGGTCAGCTGACATCCCTTCAAGGTAGGTCGATATAAGGTGAAATCTTCTCAAAGCAAATCTAGGTGAGGTAAAATCCTCTCAAGATGGGTCTAGATGAGGTAAAATCCCATCAAGAAAGATTTAGCTGAGATGAAATCATGTTTTAAACAGGAGATGAGCCAAAAGAGACGACCTAATCTATTTTGAGAACTATAAGAAAGTAGGATCTCATTGAGGTGAACTCTCAGGATGGATCTAAATAAGGCGGAACGAGTCAGCAGAATTAGTCAGCTGGGCTGAATTGGCTCAATCTATAGCAAGCAGGAAGCACCCCCACATTTTCTTGAGAGTAGCAAAATGGATCAACTAACGCATGATTTGTGATCTTTGCACACAAGTACGTGTACTATTTAAGATTTCCTCTCAACCTCACCTATAAATACGTGGTGAGGTGAACATTCGAGGTAAGCAATCAATTCTATCTACACTCACCACTATTTAGGCACTCACTAACTTAGGTATTAGAGTATCTTTTGCAAGTAGCCCCCCTCTTCCAATTTAACTTGCTGACACCGATCCAAATTAGAAGGCAACCTCTTGACCACGAAGCATTCACTCTCACTCCAATCAGAAAAGTAGGAGATTTCCTGCCGAGTTTTTCCGAACAACAATATTTTAGAGGAAATAAAAAAAATGTCTTATAAGAGCCCCAACTGTGATTGTCTTGGATACATCTTACACACAGGCATGGAGGGAGGGGTGGCCTGAGGTGTGCTATAGCCCACCTCAACATTTTGGGAAGAAAAAAAAATTATTATATATATGCTAAGTTATAGCACCCCTAAAAAAAAGTCAAACATATATTGATATATATAGCAAATGACTAAGTCTCCCCTTTTCCGTCGTCTCCTCTCTCACCTCTACCATGTTTTGCGTTGCTCTTTCAGAGACTCCGACTCTCTATACCCAATCACTCTATCTCTTCACCTTAGCACTCTGCTGTCATTCTCTCAACCTTATTTAGGGTATTATACTTTAAGTACTTCTCTTTTATTATGAAATTTCTTGATGAAATTAGAATGTAATTTAGCTTAGAATTTGTTGATTTCTAGATTTCTTGATGTAAGTAATCAAATTTATGATCCCTAGAAAAATATATTGAATTTGTATTATTAATTCCCAATTTCCCAGGATAGTGGCAATTTCTTTATTGTGTTGATTGTTTGAGAGTTGAGTTGTTTATACTTTTGATTGGGTGTTTTTCAGCTTTTGAGTAAGTTAAATTTGTTTCTCCTTATGGTGGGGAGGGGTGTGGTGGCCTGGTGGGGTGCTCGGGTGTGCTTCTTGCCTCCTTGATTAAGTCTAACTCTGTATTCTGTGATTTTTGTTCACAACGTTGGGCCACATTTTGAGACATGGAATGCTAGCATTTTTGGCTCAGTCATATTAAATCGCCTTAATGAGGGAAGGTACGGGTTTTTCTATCTCAACAAAGGGGAGGATTCAGTGCACCAACATAAATGGATGGTAAGATTATATTAAATACACTCTTAGGTTATTAATAAAAATATTAATTATAAATATCAAGGGTTGAGATTATCTTATAAGTGTTAGGTCATTTGCACCGTCGGTGCATATAATAATTTCCGTCTCAGCAACAAAATTGTGTCATTATTGAGCATTAATATATTGTTGAAATATTCAATGTTGTAATTGATTTTCAATTGATGGAACTAAACAGTAGGTTCAATGAACAAACAAGGGAACTCTTAATTCTTAATTCTGCATTGGATCATCGATTTGATTTTCAATCATTTGACATTGAAAAAGATATGTTGTTTGGCTGAGAAATTCTATCCTCATGATGTGCCTGATTTGAATGATCTAAAAGACCAGTTAGAGCATTTTGAGTACCGATTCTCTAAACTTTCAAAATTTCAAGATTTATGCACACTTTCTGAGTTATATCAAGAATTTGTTAACACAAGGACACCATTCTTGTTGATTGAGAGACAACTAGTCCATCTAGTGATAATTTTTCATGCTTCTACGGCTACAACAGAGAGAGCATTTTCAGCTATGAAGCTATTAAGAACAAACTCCGAAGCAAGATGAGTGATGATTTTCTTACAGATTTAATGACAGTGCATATTGAGAGAGAAATTGTTAATACTATTGATTTAAATTTGGTTATCGATGAGTTCTATGCTTCAGATAACCGAAAAGTACAATTTAAATAGTTGAATTTATATTGACGTTGAATATTTAACATTGAATTGTTTCAATTTTCTATTGTCAGATTTGAATAACAAAATGAATTTTGTGGATGATATTTTAACCAGTGTTATGCAATTGAGATATTCTATCAAAATAAAGTAGACAATGCTAAATTTTTAAAAATAATTTTTGTTACCAAAATAAGATAAATTTAGCCCAGATCAATTATAATTCCTAGTTCCATCCCTCCACAACCTCTTCCATCTAATTAACCTCGGTCTCATGCACGAAGCGTACATTCAAACGAATGGAACTACAAAAAGATATTTCCTACCTGTTTTTTGGATTACTGATAGGAAAAAGTTAAGCATAAGCCGAAATGAGGGACGCGTTTGTCAGTTTGTGTAAAATTTTGACAAGTATGGTCGGTCAATGAATATTTTATATTAACTCGGCAAAGAAAGTTGCGCGCACGTAGCTGCTTGGTTTGAAAACCAAACCGCTCGATCTACTTGTACTATTATGAGCATATTCAATTAAACAATAAATGGGCAATGAAAACAAAACAAGACAGCACCAAATTTTGCAACCTTGATGCTCCATCTATTCCCTCCTACTCCAAAAACAAGGGTAACTAACCTAGCTACCCTCGAATATAACATTATCCAACCAAATCTTCCTTCGTCTCTTTTTGAACATGCCCTCGCATTAATTTGATGTTGCTTTAGAGAAACCATCTCTTTCTGTTCCTATATATACTGGGCATGTATTGGCTTCTCTTTCAAAAAGTTAACCAGTTCTAAGTACTAATCCAATCAAGCCACAATGGCTATAACTACCTTTCCAACCATCGACAAATGCTCATCGAACGGGCGAGAAAACCACACGGTGGTTGCGGACATGGACGGGACCTTGCTAAGAGGTCGCATCTCTTTTCCTTACTTTGCTCTCATTGCTTTTGAGGTCGGTGGGATTTTAAGGCTCCTATTCTTTCTCTTGGTCTCCCCATTAGCTGGACTCCTCTGTTACTTCGTATCTGAATCGGCTGGAATCCAAGTTCAGATCTTCGCAACATTTGCCGGTGTGAGGGTGTCTGAGATCGAGTCGGTGGCGCGTGCCGTGCTGCCTAAGTTTTACTCGAGTGACATTCACCGCGAGTCGTGGCGCGTGCTCTCTGCCTGCGAGAAGCGGTGTATCCTTACTGCCAACCCTAGGATTATGGTGGAACCGTTTTGTAAGGATTTCCTTGGATTTGATACGGTTTTGGGAACTGAAATTGCAACCTACAAAGGTAAAGCCACTGGCTTTGTTTCTCCACCTGGTGTGCTTGTAGCAGAGAAGAAGGCTGATGCTCTTAAGAAGGCTTTTGGAGATGTACAGCCAGAGATTGGGCTTGGAGATAGGCACACTGATATTCCTTTCATGGCACTTTGCAAGGTTCGTCTTGTTATGGTCTATATCTCTATACTATTATCAACAGAATAGAGCTTGCTCTCTAAAATTGAATTTTTTTATCAATTTAACATTTTTATATTAAAAAATTATGAAATATAATTAATCAACAGGAATAATATAATAAATTATAATATAAAAAACAAAAGAATAAAAATTAAAAAAAATAGCAGAAAATGTTTTAGTTGTATTAAGAATTTTCCTATTACTTTTAACTTTTCTCCACACATATAGTAGGTGGGTCCTACTAGTTATTATTAAGAGACATATTGTCAGCCAAAATGAGTGTGAAATAACATAATTATTCTTAAACTATAGTTTAATTTAAAATAATATTTAATATATGAGGAATATTATGGTAAATAGTAAAATATAAATGAATTAACCATAAATGGTCGGTATGGGTGGTTGGCCGGCTGGCGCCGCTATTGCTGATGACGACAAGAACAACTTGAGGCAGCTGGGTTTTGTTCTTGATGGGTTTTGTGGGCTGATGATTGTGCCTAGGGCTTTGAAATTGATTTTGGGCCTGGTTTCTCTTGGATCCAGAATAGCTAATGGGATTTTGTACCCATTATTTAGTTAGTTTCTTTTTTGAAGTTGCTAGTCTATTACTATGCATTACTAGTTCATAGTTTAATAGGCTCTCTTTAATAATAAAGTATGAGAACCATCAAATGATTGGACCTAATCTATATACCGCTGTGGTACTACCACAAACTTTTTATCTACCCATAGATGGTAGAAATAAGATATGTAATGGCCCTTTCTGGCTTAAGTTAATAATATATCGACATGATATTTTTCAAAAAAAAAAAAATATGTTTTTTAGATTACGAGTATTTATCTATTACATATGAAAATAAACATGCAGGATCGCGCAATTCAATTTGCTAGTGCAATTCCAGCTTACAAACAAAAGTTGGTGTCTTTTAGTTGTTATTTTGTCATCATCCTAATAAGATTAAACATGTATGAAATTCAGGAGGGTTATATGGTTCCGCCCAACCCTAAAGTAGAAGCAGTGACCAGAGATAAGCTCCCTAAGCCTATAGTCTTCCACGACGGCCGCCTAGTCCAAAATCCAACACCTATAATGGCCCTCCTCACCATCCTCTGGCTCCCCATAGGCTCCTTCCTTGCCTGCCTTCGAATCGCCGTTGTCTTCCTCCTCCCCATGCCAGTCGTCTACTACGCCTTCTGGGCCCTTGGTGTTCGTGTCACCGTTAAGGGCACGCCACCCCCTCCGGCCAAAAAATCCACCGGCCAGTCTGGCGTCCTCTTCATCTGCTCCCATCGTACCCTCCTCGACCCCGTCTTCCTCTCCATCGCCCTCGGTCGCCCCATCCCCGCGGTCACCTACTCCGTCTCTCGCCTCACAAAGTTCCTCTCCCCCATCAAGGCCGTCCGCCTCAACCGCGACCGCTCCAAAGACGTTGCCATGATCAAGAAGCTACTAGAAGACGGTGACCTTGCACTCTGCCCCGAGGGGACCACCTGCCGGGAGCCATTTCTGTTGAGGTTCTCAGCGCTTTTTGCTGAGCTAACGGATGAGCTCGTTCCGGTGGCGATGGTGAACAAAATGAGCATGTTCCATGGCACCACGGCGCGTGGGTGGAAGGGGATGGACCCTTTTTACTTCTTCATGAACCCTCGCCCAGAATACGAGGTCACATTTTTAAACAAGCTGCCGGCGGAGTTGACTTGCGGGGCGGGCAAGTCGAGCCATGAGGTGGCGAATTATATACAGAGGGCTATAGCAGCCAGCCTTTCGTATGATATCACCAGTTTTACCAGGAAAGAAAAGTATAGGGCTCTGGCTGGGAACGATGGCTCTGTGGTTGAGAAACTTGTGCTGCAACCCAACAAAGTCATGGGGCGCTAATTTTGATTCATTTCCTTTGGTGTTTCCAGCTTTTATGTAAGATGCTCAATAGTATATATTGCACTGTGTTCATGTGCCCAAAAAAAACAGTTAGGGATTAGCCAAGACACCAATTGTCTCTGGTTGATGATTATATTTTCGTTTAGTCAGAACGTATAGAAATAAGTGGCAGGAAAAAAAATTTCTCTGATGGTGGTTATTTTTCTCTTATTTGCGATATCAAATTCAAATGCAGCAGCATATACAGTCCATATAGTCCAAAAGAAATTTGATTGAAGTGAAGTAACTATAAAGTTTTCAATTGCCATATCAGCTTTTCTTACACTATTTGGTGTGCATCGGACAAGGTATTCAATACAATCAGTTCACTTAAATAGTTAAATGTTAAACAAAAACAAAAAAATAGAAGTTATGAAAGTTTGTGAGAAATTTTCAAGCTCCACTTCGATTAGTTCTAAAAGCACTCATGTTACTGTTTTGAACTTGAGCATCTTTTTTGTATTATACGGATCAATAATAGCAATTCACAATAACCAGAGACGTACTATTCACGAATTCCATTCGGGGATGAAACAACTTATTTAACTTCTTACAGGACTGCATCATACCCACATATCCTGAACCTTGAGTTACTCAACTTGAAATATCAAACAATCAAACCACATACAGCTTGCAATCATAATCACAAAAGCTTATTTAAAAACAGCACCATAATTGCACCAGTATTTCATCACCTCTCATTTTCCTCAGTCTTTGTTCACAGAAACATTTGGCCTTGGCTCAAAATCTTCTTCAAATGCATGCCTTTTAGCTTTAACTTCAAATGGCAGCTTATCTTTAGGACCATTATCCTTGGGGTGCATGTTACCTATGGCCTTAGACTCTAGCACGTCTTTAAGAGTTCTGGACTCTGTTACTTCACTGTCACCATGGTAAATTGTGACATCAGGTCTCGGTTCAAACTCGACAATGTCACCATGGTAAATTGTGACGTCAGGTCTCGGTTCAAACTCGACAATCTCAAACTCAATGTTAGGTTTCCCATTTTCATTGCAGTTGGCTTTCTCAGTCTTATCATCAGATAGATCAGCATTGTTAAGCTCAAACTGTTCTTTTACGAGCTTCCATGAGTCTCCTGGCGTGGGTTGCTTTTCAATGGAATTTTTCATGTAGCCTCCTGCACCTATTCTTGATTCTACAGTTGTAGTGAACTGCTCCACAACATAGGAAAAGTTAACAAGATCAAGCCGAAATCTTAGAGAGATTATATTACTTTTAAACCCTAGTGTTTTTAATTTAAGTAAATTTTCTTTTCATCAACAGTTTAGGTTAACAGCATATCATATCTAGCATCCTGTAAACAAATACAATGTAATTAAGATTTTGGCGTATGAATTCGGTCGTTTTTCCCATCTTTCAAGTTCTTCGCAAGAAATAACAATATACATCAAGCTGGCAATTATATATTATTTAAGACGGAAAGATGTTTCTTACCAAAAGAAGTGAGAGCAGAGCTAAGATGGCACAAAGGGAGTTCATGGTGGCAATGCTATGAAAGAAGCCTTCCTTCGATGTTGCAATGATACGTAAATTCAGAATATTTATAGATAAACTAGTAGGAGACTAAATGCCTTCATATAATAAAGTTAAGCTAGCCACGCGAATCATGTTGGGTGCAAATGAATTAAATTATATGCACCTTTTGATAAGAAAACAAATGATTAATAGAATAGGGTAATCTCAACCATGCAGTGAGTATGCATGGGTTATTATACTACACACAGTGTCAAACTTATTTACACAAAATCAAATCACCCCACACACGTTATCAAAACATCCCATTTCTTAATTGTACATGGGATTGACAAGGATTATCTTATAAACTCCAGCAATCTAAAACATGTTTTGAATCGAATTAAAAGAAATTATCTTATGCAGCATTCCAAAATATCTGCTATGTCTACATACCCACTATTAACAACCAAGATGTTTTTTCAGTTAATTTTGAATAGAAAATGTAATCAATGAATTAAACATAACTATATAAAGATATTGAAATATCGACTTCTTTTTTACTTTATTTCTCTATCATTAAAATTGAAAATCTTGCCCAAAAAAACCAAGAACCTTTCCAAGCCAATTAAAATTGGGGTTTTCTTCACTTTTGTATATGGTTTTGCTAATAAAGCATCAAATTTCTACTGTCTAATCTCCAAAGTATTTGTTGCATTGCCCAAAACAATTGAGTTTTTCTGTTCAGTATGTATGAATCACATGGGTTGTCATCGATTGTCAATAATTTGTAAATGGGACATCTGCTCCAATCTTGAAGGATGGTGATTGTTTTGTTTCCATGCAATAAATGGTTATAAACATGTCACCCACTGATATATTATTTATGGTAAGAGTTGTGGCCCAGTGATGTGGATGATTGTTTGTGACTTATTTCGTTCGAAATCAAATTAATTTGCAATTAGAATTAACGGACTATTATCATAGTTAGTACTTGAACAAGTTGTGGAATAATGTTAGTCAAACTTCAAATGATATTTCACTGAGCTCCCTTGCTTGGCTAGAACAATTCCAGGCAGCAAGGCAACCTGTAAAGCAGCAAACTGTGCTCAGTAGGCAGTATTGGAAACCTGCGGGTGGAAACCAGTGGAAATTGAATGTTGATGGAAGCTTTCTACCGCAGGAAACAAATGGAGGAGTTGGTGGAATTCTTAGAGATGGGGCCGGGCAGTTCGTGCTGCTTTTGCCATGTGCAGCAAGTGGCTTCAGCAAAACAAGTTGAATTGAGGGCCATCAAGGAAGGTCTCAATCTACTCCAAACGCTACAGGTACAGGATGTAGTAATAGAGAGTGATTGTCTGGAAGCTACTCATGATATTGCCAATGTCCATCATGAGTTTGTAGTAGAAGCATGCCTCATTGATGATATTAAAATGGGCATGAGTAACATCAGAAATGTGTCAGTTTGTCATGCTCCAAGATCTTGTAATGGGGTAGCACATCGTTTAGCTAGTATAGCCTTTGAAGCTAGTAATAGTTCCTTTTGGGTGGATCATACTCCAGATTGCATTCTGGATGTATTACAATTTGATTGTAATCAACTCATTTGAGTGCATCATATAAAAGTTTTTTCTTTGATTAAAAAATAATCCATCTTATCATCAATAATATCAACTTCAAATTGGATCAAAATCAGTACCTGATTTTGGGCGTCCTCGTCACACTTGGTTCAACGGTTGCATGGCAAGGTAATAGTTGGTGATTAGGGACAAGCTGCATGCAACGATTTTTTTTTTTTTTTTTTCCAAACATGGTTTGTGATCCAAGCCGGTGGGTGATGTCTTCCTAGATGAATTTGGACTCTAGGATTTTGCTGACGTAGATATGGCCACTGACGTAACCCAATGCAGTCGCGGTTGCTAGAGTTAAAAGTTGGATTTGGTGGAATGGCTCTTGCCTGGTTTGTGTAGACCCATACCCGCTCATTCTTCACTAACCGTCTTTTAATATTTATAAATCAGGTCGACCAGATTTATAAATCAACCGTCTTTTAATTTTTTTTTTTAATATTAAAACAACCATATTTTAATATTTATAAATCATGATCCCTCTTTGATGCGATGATTCAGTTATATGGTTTAGGTTGGTGTTTTGTCGGTAGGGTGACTGTTGCTAGTCTATTTTGATGCTAGCCTTGGATCCATGTTTAGAATCTGAGTGAACTCCAGATCAAGTTTTGGATCAAGGTATGGATGTGTTGCTTTACTTGAGTTTTGGGTTTAGGGTTTGTGCGTTCCCAAACTCGCTTGTTCTTCACCAACTGTTGTTTGTGATTTTGATGAACCTTGGAATATGTTTTGGTTTAGGGTTTAGGAACCCTAAACCAAAATGTAAACAGTTGATGGAAGATCGCCCTGTGTTTGATTTAGTATTTTATATGACAGGTCATGTTAACGATCACGTTGATGTAAGATTTCTCTCTGTTTGACATATATTTTTGCATGGAGTATGCATGATCGGTCATAGCATTGTTATACATTTTTCTTCATTGGATATACATTTGGTGTTTATATTCAATGCGGTCTCAGATCTAATTATGTTCTTACTAGATTTGTTTTCTGATGCAGTATCGAATCGATCTATTATTGTTCTCGTTAGTTTCAATTCAGAATATTTATAGATAAACTAGTAGGAGAATAAATGTCTTCATATTGGATTTGGCTCATCTGTAGTGCAGTTAATGTGAATTTCATATAATCACAATGCGTAAAATTATCCAACGGTTTAAATTATCACCACATTGACTAAAACCAATTTAAGAATTTGAGACCAAACTGACGTTAACTTCTCTTTACCCCTCGATAAGCAATAATATAAAATAAAAAAACTTTCTTCATTTCGAACCATTTCGTGAATGTGAGGGTGATCTGGTATGTTCTCCTTTGTTGTCTCTTTTTCGATTCTCCTTGAAATGGGCAAGCTTTACAAATTCGATTGAACTCTCCTTCCTGATTTTGAGGTTTGAATTTCAAGGCCAGGCAACAAGATTAATATTGATTTGTTATCTGTGAGTGAAAATAGGACTGCACTTTTGTTTACTCTGATTTCATAATTTTAGCATATCACGTATAGATTATATAGTAGCAGTTAAGAGCATCTCCAACAGTAATAGTTATATTCATAGCTAAAAGTAGCTAAAACTGGAATATAGCTAGCTAAATATTGAGTTAGAGCATCTTTAGCAGACTCTCTATTTTGGCTCCTTAGCTATTTTAGAGAGCATATTTAGTTTTTTATCTATTTTAGCAGTTGCACCAGACTTCTAAGTGGCTCTCTATTATAACTTTGAACTATCACGCTCCTAAATATAAAGAGCGAGATGAGGCTCTCTATAATTTAAAACATTCCTTTTAGGTTACTTTATGTAATTTATAAATACATTTAAACTATTTAATATTCCTTTAAAAACAATATAAATTCAAAATTAGCTAAAATAGAGAGCACTGATACAAACATATTTCTAAAGTGGCTAGCCAAAATAACTTTTTAGCTACTTTAGCTAAACTTTGACTAAAAAATGATTAGTATTACTAAAGATGCTCTTATGCTCTAGCAGAATACCTAAATTCTAAGTTAAATTTAATTTTTAGTTAAATTCTCTCTCCTCTCTAGCTAAATTAGCTAGGTCTTTTAGCCAAAGTTAAATTTAGCTTTTGTTTAGCTAGTCTGCTGGAGATTAAACTTAGCTTAAAATTAGTTAAATTTTATTTTATTTTTTTAAAAATAACTATTCTGTTGGAGATGCCCTAAAATTGAGAAACATGCTTTTGATTAATGGGATAGTGGGATCGGCTTTTTATTTCATGTCTCAGTTATAATGGAAAACGTTCGAAGAGAAAAAAGAGATACAAATTTTAAATATATGCAGACAAACAATCTTCACTTTGAGAATTTGGGATTCAAGTCTGGGTAAAGGATTTTTATCTAGAAGTACGAGGAGAAATTAAAGGACAAGAAAAGCAGGAATTGGGATTTAGATCGTAGCTGGATAAATATTGTTGATATTGTAGTTTTTGGTTGATGAAGGTGAACATAGTTACAAGCATCAACGTTCAGTCTGAGCAAAATCTCCAAAAAAAAAACAAGAAAAATATAGCTTATATGGCGTGGTCAAATCTATAATCTAATGAAAGATTATGATTTAATGAAATTCACTTAAATTTAGAGTTAATTACATATAAGTGCATATTTGATTGTTTTTTTAGCCATAAGGCCACTAGACTAAAAAATGTGTTATATTTTAGATATTAAAAACCAACATATTTACATAAATGCCACTAGAGTACAAAATCAACAATCATTCTCTCTTTCCTCTCCAGCGAGCTCTCCAGCCAACTTCGGCGGGTTTCCGGCCGACCTTAGGCGAACTCCGGCGACCACAAAAGCTACTGTCATTAACACTAAAAGCTACTGTGGCTAGCAATAAAAGCTACTTTGATGAGATTCCTGGCCACCTCCGGCGAGGTCACAAAACCTACTATCACTAGCAACAAAAGCTACTGTTACTAGCAACAAAAGTTACTCTAGTGAAATTCCGGCAACCTCCGGCGAGATAACAAAAGTTACTATCACCAACAACAAAAGATACTCCTTTCCAAAAAAACCTATGCTCCCCAAAATGAAAAAACTACTATTCCCACCAATAAAAGATACTGTCACAAATACCAAAAACTACTCTCATCAGCAACAAAAGTTACTCTCACCAATACTATAAAACTACTCTCACAAACACCAAAAACTACTTTCACCAACAACAAAAGTTACTGTCACCAACACCAACGAGGTACTCTCACTAACATTAGAAAGCTACTCTCACTAACATTAGAGAGCTACTAACATAGGTACAGAAAAATACGATCACTATGATGGAAAACCACTATAATAGTTACAGAGAGCTACTGATTTGAAAAAAAAAATCTATTGACATTTGCTTGAAAATATACTAACATAGACACATAAAGCTACTATCACGATATTGAAATGCCACTAGAACAATTACACGGAGTTGCTAACTTGAAATAATGAAAATGAAAATAGAAGCTATTGACATCACGTTGAAAAAATACTAACATAGATATAGAAAGATACTATCACTATGTTAAAAAGCCGCTATAACAGTTATAGCGAGTTACTAACTGCAACAAATAACATACAAGAAATGGTTCATTATTCATCAATCAAAATACATCACAACACCATCAGAAAACAGAATTCAACCACAAAACCATCCCCCCATCACACAAGAGCACAACTCTCTTTCTCTCCCCTGCAAAATTCCACAACAGATGAATTCAAACAAATCCAAGCCCATTTATTCCAATAAATCACAATCAAATCAAACCAAACTAAACAAATTCTAATCATGCCATCTAATTAATTTCAACAAAAATACCATAAGGATTTGGTCTCAACCTCAATAACTAAACCAAATACAATGACAATAACGAATGGAATTGAAAGGCTTATCACATTTCTTATTCGGCGGTGTCCCAAATCTGGGCCTTGACGATCTAATCATTGACTTGAATGCTCCAGGTGGCAAACTCGACACCGATGGTTGACTTAGACTCGAGGTTGAACTCATTGCGCATGAACCTGGACAACAAATCAGATTTGCCGAAGCCGGAATGGCCGATCAAGACTACCTTGAAGTGGTAGTCATCGTCCGACCTGTAGGCCATGTCGAAAAGCCGGAGAGACTTTTCGGTTGGAGATGAAGAGGCCGCGGGCCTTGTCGTAGTCGTTGGAGAATCAGTGCTTGTTTAGGTTTCCGATGCAAGTAAGGTGGAGGAAGAGGCGATGGTGGCGGTGGAGGAAGGGTGCTGCCGGAGCCGAGCTAGATGGTGGCGAAGGGAGCTGCTGGAGCCGAGGCGCATGAGGCGTCTCAAGTCAAAATTGGAGATCTGAGTGAATTGGAGATGAGTAGAGAATCGTCTCCAGTGAGAGAATAAAAAAGAATCGGAGATGAGTGGAGAATCAGAGAGATCTGAGTTGGACTCCAGTGAGGTAGCTTTGATTGGAGCTTCTTCGTCGTCGTCGTCGTCTTCAGGCATGGCGGCGCCGTTTCGAGGTTTTGTAAGCTTAGATCCATTGGAATCTCACCAGATCAGAGGTAGTGGTACGGTCGTCAGAATCGGGGCGGGGGGTGGCTGGGCTTTGGTCGGGTTTGTGTTGTGGTTCAATTGATGGTGACGGTGATGAGAGATGGTGGCTGGAATTGATTCTTTCCAGTGATTGCAGAGGGAAGAGAAGGAGAAGAGAGATCAGGGAAAGAGAGAGAGAGAGAGAGAGAGAGAGAGAGAGAGAGAGAGAGAGAGAGAGAGAGAGAGAGAGAGAGAGAAGGGGGAATGAATTTCTGTTCATTTTGGTCGGATGATTATGGAGTTAGTGGAAGGGTAAAATTGTCAGGTTGAAAATAATTTAAAACTACAAGTAGCCTTATGTATATAAAAAAACATTCGTGGCCTTATGACTAATTTAAGTTTTAAATTGACACTTATATGTAATTTTCTATTTAATTTATACCTAATAACTTTAGAGAAGCGGGATTCCTTCGTATAATAAAGTTGAGCTAGCACGAGAATCATGTTGGTTGTGCCAATGAATTAAATTATATGCACTTTTTGATAAGAAAACAAATGATGAATAGAATAAGGTAATCATTTGTTGATAAGAAAAAAAATGTTGAATAGAATATGGTAATCCCAATCAGGCAATGAGTATGCATGGGTTATTAATAACAACCCACAGGTGACAATGCTTGTCATCCCACGTACTGACAAACTTATCACAAGTGATTGACAAAAATTAACACTTATCTACACTAAATAGAAGAGAGCTTGCTCTCTAAAATTAAATTCTTTTACTAATTTAACCTTTATATATTAAAAAATTAAAAAATATAATTAATCAATAAGAATTATATGATAAATTGTGAAATAGAAAAAAAAACAAAAAAAAAAAACAAAAAAAAATGTGGTAGTTATACGAGAAGTTTTTCTACTACCTTTAATTTCTCTCCACACACATAATGGGTGAGTCATGCTAGTTATTTTATTAGGGAAGCTTTATTGTGCATGTTAATTGCTTGGAAGCTTTGTGATTATATGAAATTCATACTCACAAGTCGATAATTCAATATCTTAACATATTTACAATTCTAATGATTAAGAATTATAACTTGTACATATTTACAATATGATTAAGAATTATAACTTGTAAATCGTTTCGCGTTGTGATTATATAAAATTCACACTCACATTAACAAATATTATCACTTATTTAATAGCATTATCACTTATTATTAAATAAGTGATAATGCTTGTAAATCTCACATACTGTCAATGACTTGTGCAATAAGTGTCTTATTATTAGAACACGTAGTGTCAAACTTATTTACACAAAATCAAATCACCCCGCACATGTTATTAAAACATCCAATTTCTTAATCGTCGTGAAGTTGACAAGCATTATCTTATAAACTCCAGCAATTCAAAACATGTTTTGAATCCAAAAAGTATTATCTTATACACTCCAGCAATCCAATATGTCCCCTATGTCTACATACCCATCACTAACGATCAAGATGCTTCACAGCTAATTTTGACAAGAAAATATAATTGATGAATTAAACCTAAATATTTTAAAATATTGAACTATCGACTTCTCTTTTACTTCATTTCTCAATCATTAAAATCGAAATTCCTGCAGAAAAAACAAGTACCTCTCCAATCCAATTACATTAAAACAATTGGGGTTTTTCTTCACTTCTGCGTATAGTTTTTGCTAATAAAGCATCAAAATTCTAGACTGACTAGTCTCCAAATTATTTGTTGCATTGCCCAAAACAATTGAGTCTTTCGATTCAATGTGTATGTTTCACGTGTGTTGTCACTGTCCGATCGTCAAGATCGTATTGTAAATGGGAGATCTGCTACAATCTTGAAGGATAATAACTTTTTGTTTCTATGCAAATAATGCAATAAAGATGTCCCCCGATGGTATTATTAATTTTCATAAGATAAAGAGTTGTGGCCCTATGTTGTGGATGATTGTCTGTGACTTATTTGTTCAAATGCAATTAATTTGCAATTAGAATACATATTGCAAGAATCCTTTTGCATGTGGGGTTGAACTCCTTTGTAATCATTGCTACTTCTTGCATGGAAGAAGCTAGCTATTTCACTGTTCTTGATGGTTCTAATTTTCCCAGTGACCGGCGGGCAATTGTACTTAGCGGTATCTATTTTTAACGTCATAAACTATGGTGGCCGGGTTGCTGGTGTAATTATCTCTTTACAAGAAAATTGATGCATCATCTTTAAAGAACATGCATATATATAATAAATATCGTCATCTGGTACGCAAAATATATAGTTGCAACTAAAAATCAATAGGAAATCCATCAATTTAATTTAGGATTTGAATTAATATAAAAAAGGAACCCTAGGATATTCATACAAACAAAAGGTTAATGAAGAAATAGTATAGGTTTCTCAGTCAAACAATTAGCGCTTTAAGATCTTTCTCAGTTTTCTTTGCTTTTTTGCCTCCCAGGTAGGGGTGACAATTTGGTCTCCCATCCTTGGACTTTTTCTATCAGATCGGTCATGCCTCTGGTCTATAAGGAAGTGGTGTCGACGGGCTTACTTACTTAGCGTTGTTCTCATCTATTTGTTGGCATTTTTAGTTGGCGGATTACTCTAGATTCTAAGCGCTGCTCATTTTTGCCTTCTCTCTATGGCTATGCTCATGGTTGATTTCCGCGTCGAATTTGGTTATCTAGGTCACTCTCCTCTAAATGATCACTTCTGAATTCTGAGTGACGGATTTGGTGATGGCTTGTAACTTGTAAGGAGGCTCACTTAATTTTGAGAGTAACCACGAACTAAAATAGAATACAAGCTTAATTTTGAAAATTTTTCTTTTTAGTATTGTGACATTTTTAGTTGTGCTCATAGACAAGCGTTTGTAAGCATAATATTATGTATAGGGAGTTTACTTTCTCGGCCATTTCACTTTTGTGACATTGCCAATTTATAAAAACTTGTCATTTCTTCTCAAAACAAGATCCTTCATATTTTTTTTTTGAGGTAAATATAATGATTTCATTAATAGCAAAACATAGGCCAGAATGACACAGATACATAGTTCCTGTTTGGACACAAAATGAACATTTTGGCCTGACAAGACACGTCTTGGAGAAATTGAGCCAATGTCAGTGGCTCAAGCTATATATTGTCGACAAGTTCGAAATATATATTTAGAGGCTAAATAAAGCCTACTATGGAAGCATGAAAATGAAAAGTCAATTTTAGCACATTTTCCTACTTCGGCTAGGAGAAACCGAGCTAACAAGAAAGGAGGGGCGGCAGACTAATCATCCGAACTTCAAATGAGTTGAAACTTTCCAGATTCATTCTAGACATCCCAAGGATCATTTCTTATGAAGAGTGCTAGAGCTTGTTCGGAGTGAAAAACCTTCAAACAATCAGTCCAATTTTCTGCAGAAGCAAAACTGGAAAACTAGACCTGTAAGGAGTCCAGTAGCATTTCCGGCCCCAACCACATGGAAATAAATTCTGAAATTTTACCACAATAATCTACATCCATGGTGGATCATTTCATATGAAGAAGTCAAAGATTAAATATGAGTTCTTAGTAGAGATAAAAATTAAAGGAATAAAGAAGTGTTAGTGCTCTCACCTAACAAAATTCACTAAGTGTTAGTGCTCTCACCTAACAAATCCACTAAGTATTTGTGTGCTAAAACCTAACCCACTATGATTTGTTTAAAGGCCAAATAGTGCTGCTTGGAAGCCTATATATAGAGGCTACAATAAGTATCATCTCACCAATTCACTCATCAAAACATCTATAAGATGATCTAAGTTCTCTCTAGAGCAACCTCTCTAAAAGCAACTCCTCTCCTTCTCTTTCTCTTATCGGTGATCACACTCCAAGTTCTAGTCTCCTTAGGAGCTAACTTTCAGTACCACCAAACCCTCTATCAAAGTGCTTTGGTCCTAGTCTCCTTGGGAGCCGACTGTAGTACCACGATCACAACGGTTACGGAACCAGCCAAGCAAGGGTAACGCCCTCGCAAACCAACCAAGCTAGAGTCACTCTTTAGCAAGTTCTCCTCACTTCCCAGTGGTTTTGGCTTTGCTTGATCTACAACATCTAGTATCGATTGTGAATTTGAAGAAGCTCAGCAAAAGTCCTCGCCACGAGGCACAAAGAACCCCACGATGAGGTTGGTGCACTCCTCGTCCACAATCGCTCAGAAGAAGTCAGGTCAAAGGACACCCCCGATGACCGCACCCGAACGGTGCTGGCACGCCCACGCAAGAAAAGAGACTATTGACCAGCTCAAGAAAAACTGGAGCCAAACATTTTGGCACGCCCAGTGGGACATACTGCAAGCTGTAAACCACACCACTATTAAGAAGATGAGGTTGGTAAGGGTTGTAAATCATAACGGAATAGGTGAAGTCTCTTTTGTTAATATTGACCTAAACTCCTTATTGGTGTCTAGTTCAGGTCCATTAAGGTTAAGGGCGGTTTTTATTAACACTTGTTGAACTGTCTTCACACCTATGATCTTTCTCATCTTAGTAAGTATAACCTATGTGAAATGGTGTCTAGAAAGGGGATAACGTTCATAACAGGTTATTGAATCCAGAAGTACGTGCAAATGGGCATAAACCACTATGTGGGAGTAGTTCATACCAAAATGGATTCTACCTCTTTTGTTCGCCCTCCCCCACCTGGCCATTTCAGTAAGGTTGCCCAAAGGATTTGAAAGAAAGTTTGTGTCTAGGCGACTATACTTGGGCCGCAGGTCTAAACCTTGATTCACAGTGTCTTATTGAATTTAGCTACTTATTCAATTCAGACTTCCAGAAGCCATTGGGAAGTTAAGCGTAAACCCTTATCAAAAGGTTTACGTTAACTGCTCGAAACATAAGACCTCCAGTTACAGACCACACTCGCGTGCAGACTGTCGTGGTCTTTCTGAAGAACAGGTAATCCAAAGATTTTCTTCCCACCCTCCATCGACAGAGATGTCAACTGAACGAGGAGGAAATCGACATCCTACTACTGAAGCCGAGCAAGTTCCCACCGCCCAGCCTAATCAGGCTGGCGATACATCTAGCATCACCCAGGAAGCCGCGAGCACAGTTACAACTATTGACTTTGTGCCTATTCTCGTTCCAGAAAATGCGACCATAGAAGAGCGGCTTAATATCCTTCAACAGAATTCTACCGCATACCATGAGAAGATGGAAAAAGCCTTTGCGGAGGACCGTCGACGTCTTGATGAGTTCACAATCTCGATCAAGAGGCTTGAGCTAGGGGCACAATAAACACAAGGGCAATTGGATGGCATGAACCAAAAAATGCAGAAGAACCACGAAGAGCTGTTGGTCGCAAGCAAACACATTGCTTCGGAAGTCGCGACGATTCGCAAAGAAGGATCCAATGTCGTAACCCAGGTGGCCATGCAGAAGGCTGACCTCGATCAGGCCAGAAAGGTTCTACATAAAACACTGGGAGATCCTAGTGCCATTCTAGGCTCTCTAGGTCAGTCCCCCATATCTGCTAAGTACATACCACCAAATGCTTGCGACGGTAGTACATCCACATCCGCTACTGCCGCATCAGTCAGAGGTAAAGAGATTACTCTAGCAACGGGTGGGAAGAACAACGCCGCATCATCTGTCACGCAAGGGACCAGGACTTTGAAAATCAATGAAGGGGCCTTTGTTGATCATAGCCTGTTTCTCCAATATGACAGTGACGGAGTTGAATACGCGCACAACGATCCACCTCCAGCAAGCCATTATGGTATCGACCGGGTTGAAAGTCCAGCGAAGGTCACCGCAACCACAAAGGGTCAGCCAGTAGTGGGTTTTACGTCGCAGACATTAACCCGACATAAAATGACCCATGGAGGCGGCATGTCTTTGGTTAATCAGGCTTCACAGGCACCACTGCTGATCTGGCCAGTTGAAGATACAGTGGTTCACCCACCTCCTCCTGATCCAAGATATGTAAGGAGAGAGGAGGTAGAAGCAATTATCAGGGCCGCGAACCAGAGGCTTAACCTGGAGGAGGCCTACCTGGGGCCCTTCCCACCGCATATTACACAGACACCTTATCCTAGGGGATATAAGAACATTACGTTCTCTACTTTCTCGGGAGAGGACGTCAAAAATGCCGTGGCCCATTTGGTTAGGTTTCGAGTACAGTGTGGCCAGTACCAGAACGATGACAATTTGAAGTGTAATATCTTCGCTACTTCTTTATCGGGGTCTGCCTTCACCTGGTTCACTAAGCTGCAACCGAGATCAGTTGCGAGTTGGCCCGCGATGGAGAAGCTGTTCAAGGAAACCTTCGGGATTATCAAGCCGGAAGTAGATCTGGCTTCACTCACTCAGATGGCTCAGCAACCAACTGAATCTGTTGTCATGTACCTTCAGCGCTTTCAGATCCAGAAAGGAAAGTTGAACATGATTTTGCTGGAGAAAAAACTGGTGAAGTTGGAAATCAAAGGCTTAGAGCCCCGCCAACGCAAAAAACAGCATGGAAGCATGTTCAATTCCATGCGGGAACTGATCACAGAAGTAGGAATTTTCGAGCACTTGCTCAGGGAGATGGACGCTATGAAAAATACCTCAAAAGGGACATACATCCCTGGGAAATGCCGAATAGTGGTTGCGCTCAGCCATCAATCAAGTCCCTTTGATCCTTACTACAAGAGTGAGGAATCTAGTACAGCAGAGGTTGACGAGTCTGAAGAAGATGAGATTGATGCGCTGGAACTCACCGGAAAAAAGGCTTCAACGCTAAAGCAACTGAAGCTGTGCAAAGAACCGGTGAAAGTCAAGTCTGTGCATTTCACCAAACCAGAGTTCGCAAGTTATACTTACGACGCGAACAAAGCGCATGAAATCTTGGATGAAATGATCACCGCGAAGATGGTGAAAATCGACTTCGGCCCATTCCCAAACCAGAGCAGCTATGGGGGAAGAAATACTGCAAACTCCATACAGCCGATTGTGTTAAGCTAAAGGATCAGATCCAAATCTGGTTAAATAATGGTAGTTTGCAAGTAGAGGCGCCAACAATAGCAGCAGCGTTGGTGGACCTAGATCCCTTCCCAGATACCGGCATCAACATGGTGGACGTGACATGGGATGACAAAGATCAGTAGAATCAAAGTCCGGACTATGCGGTTAAGGATTTGATAAGGGCTGGAGATAAAGCCGTGAAGCGGGAATCCAAGACTCGTTTACCCATTGTCCTATGCTCGCGGTGCAAGGGAGAATGTGACACTCAAGCCCTACATGAGGAAACATCCCAGACTGTCCAATTCGGATCTCTGCCGCCAATACGGTTAGTATCATCCACTAGAAATTTCCAACCATGCAGCCCAAGAGTACACAGTGGTTTAGAAACTCCTTCTCTAAGGGACTCAAACTTATTCAAAAAGTTGAAGACTGCGAGGGAAGAAGGGCAAGCAGATAAGCGGCAAGGGGTTTTTACCAGACCTTACATTCTGCTAGTGTTGACATCCTCCATCAAAGAAGGGAGATGGTATACCCAAAAGAATGGTAAGGCGGTGGAGATGAGCTCTTCAAAGAAGAGAAAACTCCAGCGGAGGTTTGGAGAAGCAAAGCGAACTTTGGAAGCACTAGATCAAGGACTGATCAAACCATCGCAATTACTGAAACCTCCAGAAGAGTATCAAAGACAATTGGAGGTACTGGCCTCCGAGAGATTCGTTTCCCCGTAAGTTCAGAAACCGCAGCACAAAGTATTGCGCCAAGGGTAAAAGCCATGTGCCCCCAAGATCAGCGCTCAGGAGAAGTCCCTAGTTCCAGCGAGGCAAAAACCGCCGCCAGCTCGTAAAGTCAATGTTTGGTGGAGAATATCTCGCGAAGGAAGAAATCGCTAGCCTTCCATCTTTGCTGGAGGGCAACGACTATCGGTCCGCGATTGTGCAGAAAGTTCAAAACTTGGTGGTCACTCTCCCAGAGGAAGTGCCAGGGACGAAACAAATTTCAGAGTCACTAAACCAGATTCCTATAGTACAGGAGCACGAACAAGCGAAGGCGGTGGTCCCCACAGAGGAATCCTTGGTTGCTTTCATGGTTAAACAGTTTAACGTCGATATCCCAGCAGATGAACCCAAGCTCAATCTTGATGATGACATGGACAAAACAGAAATGGTGGATATCTCTTGCAATATGGTTTATGTGCTCCCTGCTAAGTATGCCTTACCAGTCGCTGCGTAAGAATGCATAGAAGCTGACGCAATTGGAGAACAGCAGTTGCAGATCACTTCAGCCACAACAACGCCGGTGAAAGAAGCAGTGTTCCTTAAGACTGAAGATGCTAACAGCAAGGGTTTCTTCATGAGCTTCACAAGACCCACACCCGCCATGGTGCAACACATGCGACCTTTGTATATCACGGCAGAAATTAATGGGACTAAGGTCAGCAAGATAATGGTTGATACCGGCGCGGCTGTGAATGTCATTACTACAAGGACCATGCAGCTTTTGTTAATCAAGAAGGAGAAGATCCAGTCTACCTCTCTCACATTGAAGAACTTCGCGGGCACAGTGACTAAGACGTTAGGTTTACTGTTCCTAAAAATCAAGGTGGGTCCCTCAGAAAGCGTTTATGCGTTCTTTGTTACGGATTGTTACGCAGCCTATAGTGCCATCCTGGGAAGAGATTGGATTCACCAAAGCTATTGTGTTCCGTCAACACTCCACCAAGAGCTGATTATGTGGAAAAGGGTGACAAATAAGGCTGAGATAATTAAAGCAGACCCCCGCCCTTTTTCTATTTCCGCGAATTATGTAGATGCCAAGTACTACTTGGAGCCAATTACTCCATTGCAAGTCCGTAGCATTGACAATAAGGGCCGCCCCACAAGGGGTGACGGCTTCTGAGTTGGCACAGTGGGGACTCACGCTCGCAAAAGAAGACTTAGCGAGGCCCGGCCATGCTGTGCCCCACGCAATGGGTAATTAATGGATTACGACCTTCTAGAGGAAGGGATAGAGGCCTTCCATTCCTTGTACGAGAGGCTATCCTCATACTTGGTGGAAAAAGAGGCCTATGATCGATGAAGAGTTCACGGACCAAGAAGAGGAAGAAGAAGAGATTCAGCTTGCTCCAGCGGCATTGGATGACACACCTCCGAAGGTTAGGGACCCTACTAAAAAGGTCAATCTGGGAACAATTGATGAGCCTATAGAAGTGGCTATCAGCACTTACTTAGAGCCTAGCGAGAAACAGAGGCTCATCGACTTATTGCTAGAATTCAAGGACTGCTTCGCGGAAAAATACGAGGACATGCCAGGCCTATCACCAGACTTAGTATGCCACCAATTAACAACACTACCTGATAAGAGGCCTTTGAAGCAAGAGCCGCGAAGAATGAACTTAGAGACCCAAGTACTGGTTAAAGAGGAAGTCGAGAAGATGCACAAGTCGGGCATTATCAGGGTAGCCAAGTACAATCAGTGGCTGTCCAATATAGTGCTTGTTTGCAAGAAGAATGGCAAGATGAGGGTCTGCGTGGATTACAGAGACCTTAATTTAGCTACACCTAAAGACGTCTACCCCATACCGGTGGCAGATATGTTGGTAGACGCAGTTGCAAGGCACAAACTGTTGTCTTTCATGGATGGCACAGTGGAATATCACCAGATACCGGTAGCAGAGGAAGATAGACACAAGACCGCATTCCGCTGCCCTGGGTTCACGGGAATTTTTGAATATGTGGTCATGCCTTTTGGACTGAAGAATGTCAGAGCAACATATCAGAGAGCCATGAACCTGATCTTCCATGATATACTTGGGAAGATCTTAGAGGTTTACATTGATGACGTCGTCGTGAAGTCTAAGAAGAGTGGAGATCACATCACGGATCTCAGAAAAGTTTTCAAGCGCATGCGGCTATACAAGCTCAAAATGAATCCCGCCAAGTGCATTTTTGGAGTTGAGGCAGGTGATTCCTGGGATTCATTGTCCATCAAAGGGGCATTGAGGTCGCTGAGGATAAGGCAAACGCGGTCATCAACGCATCTTCCCCACGAATGAAGAAAGAATTACAGTGACTACTGGGTAAGATCAACTTTTTGTGACGTTTCATTTCTAACTCTACGGGCAAAATCCAGCCTTTTTCCCCACTGCTGAAGTTGCAAGGACAGAACGATTTTGTGTGGGAACCTAAACATCAAGAGGCTTTTGACAAAATCAAGGCCTATCTGGCGAGCCCGCCAGTGCTTGTTCCTCCCAGAGCTGGATTTCCATTAAAGTTGTATGTTTCAGCAGCTGAGGCTTCCATTGGTAGCCTCCTCGCTCAGGATGATGAAGAGGGTGTCAAACATGCCATCCTTTACCTCAGTAGCACACTCACAGATTGCAAAACAAGGTACACTCTAATGGAAAAGCTGTGTCTTACATTATACTTCTCACCATGCAAGTTGCGGCATTATATGTTGTCCTTTACTACTTGCATCATTGCTCAAACCGATCTAGTCAAGTATATGCTATCGCGATCTATCCTGAGAGGCCGTATTGGCAAGTGGGTGCTCACCTTATCAGAATTCTCATTACAGTATGTCCCACAGAAAGCAGTAAAGGGGCAAGCCATTGTGGACTTTCTGGCACATCACCCTATGCTAGATTTCCCTGCGGTTAGAGATTTAGAGGTCGCTGTCACATATTTAGATCGCCTAAAGTACGCCGCACTGTATCAAGCCACAGTCTCAGTCCAGCCCTACGTTTTCTATTTTGACTGGTCAAGAACAGATACGCTAGCAGGAGCAGGAATTGTACTGGACAATCCAGCTGGAGATCACTTTTAGTACTCATTCCAGTTGGAGTTTCAATGTACCAACAACCAGGCAGAATATGAGTCCTTAATCATAGGCCTAGAAGTACTGCTGGAATTAGAGATGTACAAATACTTGGTGATTCTGTCTTGGTTATCAATCAGTTGTGCAATGAGTTCAGATGTAATAGCTTCACGTTGGTCCCTTATTGGAACAGGACATTAGAACTGTTGGACCAATTTGATAACGTACATCTTGAGCACATTCCTTGTGAGCGAAATTTTGCCGCGAACGAGTTGGCCCAGCTGGCAACAGGGGTAACATTGAGATATGGTGTGCAGGAGATAATCCTTACAGTCGAGCGTCGCACCCTTCCTTCATGGATGGCGAGAAGAGATCCTCCAGATGATATGTCAGTCGCAACCCTGGAATCCATTGACGTGGATTGGCGCATCCCTTTGATCAATTATCTCAAGCATCCTGATCAGACCACAGATAGAAGGATTCGCTATCTTGCCCTTAACTACTTCCTCAGAGGTGATGAACTTCGCAGACGAGGAGAAGATGGCATGGATTTCAGATGTGTTTATGGCCGTGAAGCCAAACAACTCTTGCGCAAAGTTCATTCTGGCATTTGTGGAGCTCACCAAGCAGGTCCAAAGATGCGATGGTTACTCAGACGACATGGATATTTTTGGCCCAGTATCTTGAAGGATTGTATCGTGTTCGCTAAAGGTTGTTTGGACTGCCAAGCTCATGGGCCGGTCCAGCATGTTCTTAATATTCCAATGCACCCCATTATACAGCCTTGGCCCGCAAGAGGATGGGCGTTGGATTTAATTGGGATGATTCACCCACATTCATCACTTCAACACAAGTTCATCATCGTCGCGACTGATTTCTTTACAAAGTGGGTTGAAGCAGAACCTTTGAAGGAAGCATCTGGTGGCACGTTGCGACAATTCCTATTCAGAAACATCATCTGCAGATTTGGGATCCCAGAAGTTTTTGTTTCGGACCAGGGGGCAGCTTTCATGGGTGGTGAAGTTGATAAACTGGCAAGAGAATGGGGAATACAGTTCATCCATTCCAGTCCGTATTATGCTCAGTCTAACGGTCAAGAGGAGGCCAGCAACAAGATCATTATCAATTTACTGAAGAAAATGTTGGAAGCTAATCCACGACAGTGGCATGAGACACTTTATGAAACTCTTTAGGCCTACCGCACCTCTAAGCGGAATCCCACCGCGACAACACCTTATGCTTTGATGTTTGGCCATGATGCAGTCCTGCCATTGGAAGTCAACGTCCAATCATTACGAGTTCAAGAGCAACATCATCTCATTGGAGAAGACTACGTTCAGGCTATGTGGCAGGAACATGAAGACCTTAGCGAAAAGCGCTTGGAGGCTTTAGATAATTTGGTCATAGAAAAGCAATGAGTCGCTCGTGCTTATGACAAACGGATGCGGGGAAGGAGTTACAGTGAAGGAGAGTTGGTTTGGAAAGCAGTTCTCCCGCTTGGCGAAAAATTAGATGGTCGCGGCAAATGGACTCCAAGATGGGAAGGCCCGTACATCATCTATAAAATCTTAGAGAAATGAGCTTTTCATCTCAAGGACCTAGATGGAGATGTCCATCATAACCCTATCAATGGGAGATACTTGAAGAAATACTTTCCCAATGTTTAGGACTCCGAGGAGTCGTAGACAGTTTATTCGCATAAGACATGGGGGACAATTCTAGTGTTCATACACTCGCAAAGCCCATTTATGAAGGCCTTTTTTTGAGGCCCATAATCATTTCTTCGCTATGCCTAGCAACACTAGGGGCCAACACTATACCATACTAAGCCTAAACCCTAAATTTTTACAGCTTTGTATATAAATATTCATGCTATTTTATTATAAAAAATAAAAATAAAAAAAAGTTATAAATACAACTCTTAGGAGGCAATTCTAAGTGTTCCTACACTCACGAAGCTACAAAGTCGAGTCAGCGGCTCCAGAAGGTTTTTCCAGCTTTACCCTCGCATGAAAGGCTGAGTTCAAGGGAAGTGTGAGAGCCACCACCGTGACTGCCACTTCCATCGGAAGTAGTTTTCATGTTGCCAAAGATGTCCTCACCATGCACGGGAAATAGTGAAAGCGTTTCAATCTCCTGGTGATCTTCTCCTCTTTGTTTCGTGAAAGTTTGTTCTACATTCATGTCAAAGAAAGTAGAAATAGTTCCCCCTCCAGCTGAGATTGAACAGTCCCTAGCACTATTCTCCATGTTCATAGATCCATAACTGCCATAGTTCCCCATCTACCCGTTAAAAGCAACCATCACACCAGCGGAAGGAGCAAAAGCAGGTGCAGAAGATCCAAAGTTAATATACTGATCCTCATGTTTCCAATTGATAACATTATCAGCACCAACAAGCCCTGATCTTTGCATGGGCACATGAACATCCGAAGTGGACCTCTTCTTCTGCTTCTCCCGAGCCCTTTGGTTCACGAACCAATAATAGACTTTCTTGACCTCGATCTTGCCGTACCATTTCAGCTGGAGACAGAGCCTTTGAATCTGCTCTATAGTTAGGGACCTTTCGCCCTTGTTGTAGAAAAGCTCCTTGAGGATTCTTATCTGATCTGTAGTGGGAATCCACCTGGTACTGCTCTTCCTGCGAAGCATGTTAGCACTACTCCCGGCTGCTTTGTAAGTAATTAAGAAAGATTGCTGTTAGAAATATTCGAGTTGATGAAACGATTTTGAGATTGGAAATTTGGGTTTATAATGTGGAGGAAGATATAGGCATGCAAAAATCCACCCTTGGATGGACCGTCAAAGAGATGAATCAAACTAAGTGTCAATAAAGCGTGATTAAAGTTGCCCTAAATCTCAGAAAGAAGGGATTATTGGCGCGTGAGGGAACCGAACGGTTTTCGAGGAGGTAACTGTTCTTTTCACGAGATTATTTTTTCACGGTGGAGTTTTCAACAGCTAATTAATACAAATTGAATTGGGGCCAGCAAGTGGATCCAAAAGATAAATATTTTCTCAAAACCCTCATCGCGAGGCTCGTTTTGACGTAGAACATATTTTAAAAGTTCATATTATTTTCAATATACAACTATGGGGGCCTATATTTGAGGCCTTGCGAGACACAATTATTGACTTCTCACGGATATTGGAATATCAGGATAAAAAAATATTATTGTATTCATAAAGTGGCTTTGCGGCCAAAAGCAGTACATTCATTACAAAGCCAAAGGTGGCTAAAATAGAAAAACAGGAATCCTCAGATATCTTTTGAATCTTTCCTCAAGTGGAAGCAGCTATAGAATCCAATGTTGAGTTAAACAACGCCATTATACCAAGGAGGGGCAGACTTCAGGGAAGGAAAAAGAGAAGTAACGGAGCCTCCGCGCCCCATTTACATGGAAGCGGTAGAGGAATACAACATAGGCTTGGCCAACACCATTATCCATGAGAAGGGGAGACTCCAGTGAGAGAAAATGGAGCCTCCAAGCCCCCTCAATTGGAAGCAGCTATGGAATCCAACGTCGGTTGAGCCGTGCCATTATCTCCGGGAAGGGTAGAGAGTGAAGGAACCGAATATCAGCTTGAGTCTCTGCACCCCCTCTAGCCATAGTAATCACCATTAGTTGGACGTGAAGTGTAGGAACAGCCATTCTGTAGCTTGAACCCATTCCTTCAAAGAGCCCATCCCTTCTCATCCCTCCAAGATTCTTTCAAGAAGAGAAAGGGGGAGAAAGAGGTGAGAACCAAAGCCCTTTCCATCTGAAGGGCACAACATGGGCCAGGTCCAGAAGGAAGGAAACAGAGGAGGAAAGATGAACCACAAAGTGGCCTTCCTCCCTTTCTCCGTTTCGCTCCGCGTGTGGGATCCTAACAAAAATGATCTCGCATGATCGTAGATCCCACACTCGGAGCCCCCTCGCGTTTCTAAACCAATCTGAAGCCTGGCATTGTTGTTGCAAAATTCCAGAAGGGCGAAACAAGGGGTTGCCTAAGATTACGCCATAAGGCCTAACCCAGGCTTAAGATTACGCCATAAAGCCTAAAATTTAGAGGCTAAAGGTCATTTCATGAGGGGAAGATTTGTGAAGAAGGAGAAAAAGAAGCATGAACTGAAAGGATATTTCTTGAATATTTCAGAAAAGTTGTTGTAAGTATTCCCTTCCCAAAATACAACTATTTATAGGGACTTCAGGCAAATCCCCACCCTTGGATGAAGCTCAATTTCAAAACTGATGTCAGTAAATCAAGATTAGTGATTCCAAATATCGGGAAAAAAGGGACTAGCAGCATGTGAGGAGCGGTTTTTGAGGAGTTAGCTATTATTAGAGGACTAATAGCATGTGAGGAGACCGAACGGTTTTCGAGGAGGTAACTGTTCTTTTCACGAGATTTTTTTTTTTTTACGATCGTTGTTTTTCAACGAGTGATTAATGCCTTAAATCTCAGAAAAGAAGAGATTAATAGCATGTGGGAAACTGAACGGTTTTCGAGGGGGCCTACAGAGATTGGCCCGCAAAGCTCAATTTCAAACAAAGTTCCTCCACGTGGCGTTTTGCCGCAATGGCACCAGCTTCGGCCTGAGTGGCCCGTTCTCTAATACTGGCCAGGTTGTGGCCCATTTCTTCAGAAGCAGCCAAAGGTTCATCGAGTTGAGCTTCTTCTGCAACAATCGCATTCTCAACAAAGGCTAAATGGGCTTGGAGGTTCTCAATTTGAAGTTTAAAGTCGGACCTTTGGATTTGTAGTTCCCGCAGGCGGATGGGTCGTTCATTTAAAATATTGCGGGAGAGGTCCATTTCTCGAGAGACACTATTCAAAGCCTCTTGAGCGTCGTGAGCCTGGGTGTTCGTGGCCAATTGACGTCGGCGGGCCATATCAAGTTCATTCAGCAGAGAGTCGATAAAACTAAATTGCCATGGAGTCAAAGCCTTCTCCTGGCGAAGATACCTTAGAGCTTCTAAGACTCGCGGGAGGATGTCAATCTCCAATATCCGAGGACCTAGATGTTCATGAAGCACCAACTTAGCCTCATCCATAGTAGAAGGAGGAGTTACCTCCAACACCCTCATCAATCTCTCAAATCTGGTAGGAGGAGGAGGCGGGGGAGGCGCCACAGGATCACGAACCACCATTGTAAATGGGTGGACAGCTTCCTCAATTTCTTCGTCTTCAACAAGTTGGTCTGTCCCTTCAGCCGCAGGAGAATCTGGAAACTCAACTCGTGGCTCACCATGGGCAAGTGGAGCATATTCAATCACAGAGCCCTCGGCTCCGACGGTTGTCTCATTTATTCGCAAGACTTGGGGGGCACTACATCCGTCAGTATCATTTTCCATCTCTAGGGCAATTGTCCCGCCGATAGAACCCTCAGGGTTTGCAGCCACCTCCTCGGTACAAATAGAATCCTGGTCAAATTCAGAAATGTCAGAGAGCAGGGTTGGATCAGAAAGGGAAATGGAAAGCATTGGCCAACAGTGGCTTACCTCTCGAGTTGTCGGGTTAATATCTGGTATGTGGTCTCCAAAAGGAAGAGGCCTCACCTCATTCACCTCTTGGACCTCTAGTGCCGCGAGAATCTTTATCGTCATCAGTTCCTCGTAAGCGGCAGAAGCCTCAGAGTGGCTTTACACGCTTTCATGCTCTGAGGACTCATCATTGGAGATCGTTATTAGAATGGTAGGACCTTGCAGATGCTCTGTAGATGTGGGAGACGGAAGAGGCGCCACGGGGTTAGTTAATGCTTAACTAGCGAGAGAGTTGGCTCTTCTGCAATGGCTAAGGATCTAGCCTTGCTCAGGCGAGAGGGATCCGTGGTCCTCTGACGGACCTGTCAAAAGATACATAATGAAGATCCTGGCCAGATTCTAAAATTTAAATAGAATAAGACAGGGCCGAAGTTTACCAATCGCATTCCCAGAGGTTCGTCATCTTCAAAACTCTCTTCGACGGATTGAGCTCGATCGCGTTTGCAAGCAAAGACAGAAGTGGCCTGCACGACAAAAGAATCACAACTCAAAAAGGGGGAAAGCACCAAAAATACAAGTTTGGGATCGTTCTTAACCAAATTATCTCAGCAGAATCTTCATCATGAGAAGATTCTCCCTCAGGAGTCTCCTCTGCTATTGTCTTTTGTTTCCCGGCCTGAACAGAGGCTGACTTGCTCCAGGTAGTTTGCTGCAAAACATACTCAGGAATAAGAGTGGGAAAATCAAGACAAGGAAAAGGAATGGAGAAGAAAGACAAAAACTTAGTGTTGCCCTAGGCTCGTGGATTTGTATCCCTGCACTCGATGAGCGAGAAGATAGAGTAAGTCGCGGAGGTTGTGCTGCAGGGTTGGAGAAGCGCTCAAGAATCTTGCGGTCCTCCAGACCAGGACTACTCATTCCACGAAAGATCTGGACGAAGAGTTCATCATATGACAGGTCCCAACAGTTCACGGACACTTCTTTCCACCAATCAACATAATCATTGTCGACATCGTTGAGGGGATACAACGCTCTAACCCAAGGGCTAATCACTATCAAAGTAAACTGACTCTGAAAGGAGGCAGACCCAGGTGGGGATAATCTCCGCCAAGAGGTGTAGCAATTGGCAGAATCAACCAGAGGCCAGGGTACCAACTGGGCCAACCCAAATTGGCGAGCAAAGTGGTTAGGGGCATAGAGCTCATAACTAACGCGGTCGGTGGTAAGATGAATATCCAAGCAGGAGATGGCTCGACGAAAGGCCAAGAGGGCTCTTTCACTATGATCGTGTCCACTGGGCAGAAAGCCACATCAAGGGGAGGAGGGAATCGCCTAGAAAGGACTATTTTTGGATCCGGCATCTCTCCCAACAAGTACAAGTAAATAAAACACTCGGAGTAGGGTGGAGCCCGATACCTTACTTTGCGACAAAGCCAGTTCCCCAAAAGGGAATCGACTGGAGGTTCCTTTGGAATATCACCGCAACGGAAGCGAGGGTCCAGAATGGACCACTAATGTCGGTATCAAAGGGGTGCATTACAGCTCTATAAAGGGAGCGATATAACGCACCCAATATAGGTTGCCCAAGGCCAACGCAAATACCATTGTAGAGAGCAGTGGCCAGAGAATTCCAGCGCCTAGTAGGTTTGTTGGAAGAAGTGGAAAAGATAAATTTGCAAAGCTAGAATTCCAGGAATGCGATACCTCCTGTATGGTCATACTGGGTGCGGTAATAATCACGCCAGACAGGGTAGGATTTACTGTGATGCCCCCGACCAGCCATATCCATTCTCAAAGGAAATTGAATACCATCAAACTGACCATGCACATAGGGATCAAAATCAATGGGCAACCCCATGATGGTAAGAACATCCAACAGAGTTACGCTCATATGCCCAAATCGGAAATCGAATGTATTGCTGGAGGTGTTCCAGAAGCAAAGAGCGGCGGCTAGCGGTGCAGGGCTAGTATTATGGGGAAGACACAAGCATAGATCGATGGTTTGGGTGATACCCACCGCATCCCATCGGGCCAAATCTCTCGCTCGGACCTCCTGATACCAAACCTTTTCCTCGAGAGCGATGGTAGGCCAGAAGCCCACTTTCCTCCTTGGTCCCCAACTGCTAAAATCATCAGGCACCTGCCGAAGAACCGTTATGGGATGGCAAATGGGAAGCCCATAATAGGCCAAAGCAACGTCTGGCAAACGATCACGAGGTGTGGGACCCAGACTCGCTTGACTATCACCTCCACCAAAGCCCATAAGTCGACTTCTCTCCTCTCCGGTCTGACTTCTACATCGAACACTCATGTTAGTCCGCCATGTGAATGTGGCTTTCTCAGTGATCTCATCTACCTGATCGATAACGAATGGTTTCTTGGTTGTCATTTCTGGGTCACAAGGAACACTTCTCCATTACACCTTGATTTATAGCTCAGGTGTTTTTGGAGATTAATTTATTAGTTGTGCCAGTGAGTGGCCCTAGTTGATAATTAATGAATCACTATTCCATCTTGAGAATCGCATCTAAGGCGACAGTGAAGATATTCCATCTTTTCCTACCACCACAGGGCCAGCATAGTGGCCTGATTTATTTTAATAAAACATGATTAAAACCAATTCGGTTTTAGATGCTAAAGTTGCAGCAAATATGGTGGTTTCACTTCGTCACATGTCATGATGACGATAGCCATGATTCAATCATCCTCTTCAACATAAGATTCACGAAGGATTAAATGGCAGCAAACAGTTTGGTATTCAGCATCTTATTTTGCCAAGTACTGTAGGCCTTGATCAAACTTGATCTAGCCAGCAAAAAGGCTCCAAACACCTACATTTGAGAAAATCAACAGAGAGTTAGCGATCAAGGCAGATACTTGGTGCTATACACATGGCGAAGCTACTACCAAAGAAGAGAAGGATCCTCATTCGCAATCAAAAGCAGTCTCCTTCGCATGAGGGGCACGCTAAAGTTCTGATATCTTACAACCTGCCTAAGTTTCGCCAATTCACTGCATACCAGACATCAGATACGGGCACAATAAATTTGGCAAAGAAAGCATCAGTTCATGACAAAGGCAATTCAGATTGTGGCATCCAAGCTTTATGGCCTATTTAGAGGCCTATATGGAATCAATCAAGTAATTTCAGTCAAGCCAATACAAGTGGCTTAGGAGCAACGATATTATAAGAATAGTACTGATTCAAGACCTCTTCAATCAAGACGAAGACCTTTGACTTTGAGGTCTGTGGGGCATTGTTTGGACCCAAAATGAACATTTTGGCCTGACAATGCACGTCTTGGAGAAATTGAGCCAATGTCAGTGGCTCAAGCTATATATTGTCGACAAGTTCGAAATATATATTTAGAGGCTAAATAAAGCCTACTATGGAAGCATGGAAATGAAAAGTCAACTTTAGCACATTTTCCTACTTCGGCTAGGAGAAACCGAGCTAACAAGGAAGGAGGGGCGGCAGACTAACCATCCGAACTTCAAATGAGTTGAAACTTTCCATATTCATTCTAGACATCCCAAGGATCATTTTTATGAAGAGTGCTAGAGCTTGTTCGGAGTGAAAAACCTTCAAACAATCAGTCCAATTTTCTGCAGAAGCAAAACTGGAAAACTAGACCTGTAAGGAGTCCAGTAGCATTTCCGGCCCCAACCACATGGAAATAAATTCTGAAATTTTACCACAATAATCTACATCCATGGTGGATCATTTCATATGAAGAAGTCAAAGGTTAAATATGAGTTCTTAGTGGAGATAAAAATTAAAGAAATAAAGAAGTGTTAGTGCTCTCACCTAATAAAATTCACTAAGTGTTAGTGCTTTCACCTAACAAATCCACTAAGTGTTTGTGTACTCAAACCTAACCTACTATGATTTGTTTAAAGGCCGAATAGTGTTGCTTGGAAGCCTATATATAGAGGCTATAACAAGTATCATCTCACCAATTCACTCATCAAAATATCTATAAGATGATCTAACTTCTCTCTAGAGCAACCTCTCTAAAAGCAACTCCTCTCCTTTTCTTTCTCTTATCGGTGATCACACTCCAAGTTCTAGTCTCCTTAGGAGCCAACTTTCAGTACCACCAAACCCTCTGTCAAAGTGCTTTGGTCCTAGTCTCCTTGGGAGCCGACTGTAGTACCACGACCACAACGGTTACGGAACCAGCCAAGCAAGGGTTCGTAAACCAGCCAAGCAAGGGTTCGTAAACCAGCCAAGCTGGAGTCACGCTTTAGCAAGTTCTCCTCACTTCCCAGTGGTTTTCGCTCTACTTGATCTACAACATCGAGTATCGATTGTGATTTTGAAGAAGCTCAGCAAAAGTCCTCGCCACGAGGCACAAAGAACCCTACGACGAGGTTGGTGCTCTCCTTGTCCACAATCGCTCAGAAGAAGTCAGGCCAAGAGACACCCCCGACGACCATACCCAAACGGTGCTGGCACGCCCACGCAAGAAAAGAGACTATTGACCAGCTCAAGAAAAATTGGAGCCAAATAGTTCCCATTAGGGGTAATAGGTGCCGTTAAACTTGAAACATTTCCGCTCCTTTATTCAGGAGCCTATTAGAATAAGAAATCCTAGCTAGGAATGATAGAAAAGAAAAGCTTCCGAAGCTAATGCGCTCAATTGTGGTGCATCAAGAAACTTTTCTCTTTGGATGTAGAATACCTACACTCTGTAGGCCAGACAGTTAAGAGAAAATAATGTAATTAGACAAAAGCTAACACTTAGAGTTGGGTTTAGGGCCAAAAACCACAGCCCAACATGTCTAGATCCAAGAAGCTCTAGAGGAAGGCCCACTCAAAAGGCCCAGCAGGCCGGGATTGGCTCCAGCCCAGCATCTATCTCCAACCCTGAACCCCGCGGGTAGTGGCAGCAAAGCTTTGCTTGATGCCGCTCCCCTGTGATCCCCGCCATGGACCAAACCCACCGTGATCCAACACATTGCAAAGCACGCAACCTCCACATGCCTCACACCAAAGCCGCCTCAATCTAGCACCCCGCCAACCCACGCCGCCGCTGATCTTGACACACAAAACCCTGCAAACATCGTCAGTCGAAGAAGCCTAAACCGAGATTCCACCAAACCTGCAACGCAAAGCCCCTAAAATCCAAGATGCAACACCAGAGACCAAAATCAGAAAAACTAGCCTACAAGAAAAACCCTTGAGCGACCCTCGCACAAAAGTTCTTCAATCGCATAGTGCAATCCCCGTCCGGCAGCGGCATTGGCGAGGCCCAAAGGCCAGCCCAGATCCACCATTGGATGAAGAAAGTGATCGTTCAAAATTCTTGACATTAAATGTGAGGATAAGTGAATGAGAGACTAGGTTAGTATTACACTTAATTGTAAGAAGATATCACTAAATAAACATCACATATTCACTAATGCAACACAATACACTTTAAGATCGAGAATAACTTAAGGGGAGTGAAACTCACACTCCCTATTTTATAATCCACGCACACTCCATGTTTTCTGTTTGAGCATCTCAACATCATATTTTTACAATCTACAGTAGAAAAAGCTAAAACTTACGATACTAAAAAAAGAAAACATAGAGTGTGGATTGTAAAATGGGGAGTGTGAATTTTACCTCCTTTAACTTAAACATAGAAGTCAAAGTATGATGCTCCCAGCTAAGGCAGGGCACGGGCCAGGACAGGCTGGTTATTGACTAATACTGAGTCCGATATTGAAAATATTTTTCAGGAGAGGCCGGGATGAGAATTCGATTTTCAAAGCTGGTACAGACAATACCAAAACTGATCGGGATAGGGTCGGGCCCGAGCCCATTTCGGGAACCCAGACTTTTTTTTTTATCAACGCGACCTCTCTCTTAACCCTCTGAAGGCCAATCTTCCACTCTTCAACAATTCACCTACTATTAGGAAATTGATCAAAAGCCAAGGGGAAGTAAGCATTGGAACACCAAAAAACACAGATTCTAGAGTCAAGTTCCACCTGTAATGAGTCCAAATACCACCAATAGAAGAATGACATCACAACACCTTCAAATGATCACACCATGGCACCACTAACCCCATATCACCACACCTCTTTTTCAACCTAGCACTTTCTCCCCTAGCAACCCATAAGAACCGAATCCCACTCTTTCGAAGCCTAGCAACAAATTCATCCATTTGCTTGCATGAATGATTTGAATGGAAGAACTGAACTAGAGATGAAGTATGAACTAGACTGGAAGTGAAATCAATACTGATTCGGGGAAATTGGAAAGAAATTGGGGATTGGGGATTTAGATGAATAACAGAAGAAGAACTGGAGAATGGAGAGTGGAGAGTAGAGAAGAGACTCAGAAGAGATTAAAAGAATAGGGATCAAGTTAACCATTTAGGTTAAAAAAAATTATGATTAGGTGCGGTCATTCCTCTGCGTTCCCATAAATTTGGCTAAATTACCCAATTAAACTCAGCCAAGTAATATAGAAAATTAAATATTTAATTTATTTAATAAAACGGGACGGGAAGGGCCCTAACGGTATTGGTGGGCTGGAACCGGCACCAATTGTTTTCTCGGAACGGGCTCAAACAGTAAACTTTTAATTTTACCCGGCCTGTACCAGCGGATTTCAGGACGGTACCAAAACTTCGGTTTTGGATGCCCAGGCCTACTCCCAGCATTAGGGGTGGGTTCGGTTCCGATCGGTTCGGTTTCAGGTCATAACCGAAAACTGCACCGAATTTAGACCCGGTTCGGTTCGGTTCGGTTCAGTTTTGAGATTTCAGACGGTTGAAACCGAAAACCGAACCGACTGTTCGGTTCGGTTCGGTTCGGCCCATTTCGGTTTTTTTTTTTTTTTTTTTTTTGAGAAAAACATATTTCACCATTCCTACTTATACATCTTGTAGTCTTGTACTCTTTCATTATTGTAAATCTATAACTAAGAAGTTTTTTGTTTCTTAATAAAGAATTGAGTCTAAAATTTTTAATGTCCAATTATCCATCAACAATATAGTTCATCAAATTTTAGCATCAACATATGAAAATATGCATGAAATGGTAAAAAAATATAGAGTCCAAAGTTTATAAAGTCCATCAAGTCATCAACACAAAAAGAATGAATCACAACCATCAACATATGAAGGAGGGCAGTAGGGCATGATCTCAAGCTCGGAAAGATGAAGTGTTCGACATTGGAGGTAACATACCACTCCGACTACTTCCCACTGCAGCTCCACATGGCATCTTAAGTAACTCTACATTGACATAAGAGAATCACAAAAAGATAAACATTAGAAACGAAACACATACAATCATATATAACATAAATATTACTTCATTAATCCAAAAAACTTTAACTAAGAAAATAGAAACAATTACCTCTTTCCGCTTCTTCACACAACTCCATCTCCTCAATAGTAGGCATATGATGTAGATACACATTTTCACTCCTAAGCCAATTTTGTGTACATATTAATGCCTCTACCATTCTAGGACTTAAGGAGTTACGGTATGGATCAATAATTCTCCCACTCGTGCTAAAGGAAGATTCCGAAGCTATGGTTGACACTGGAATAGCTAGAACATCCTTTGCAATGCGGGCCAATTTAGGATATTTACAAACTCCATTCACCCTCCACCAATCCAACAAGTCAAAGTCTTCACCATCTCCTTCAATAGGATCTCCAAGATACATATCCACATCATTGTTGACTATCTCGGCTTTCTTTGCTCTTCTCCTTTGCTCCTTCTCTTTCAATCTCTTTTCTAAATCTGTTAAACTCTTACTTGAAGAAGAGATCCCCTCACTTGATACTTGAGGACGACTAACACCAATAACACCACTTTCCCTTCCATCTTCCTCATATACCTTGTAAAGCTCATAAAAGAGATCTTTCACACTTTGTGTGTTAGCTTCTACATTTTCATCCATATCCCCATCTAGAATCTCAAAATAGTCAACAACTTTCTCAAGTTTATGACATGGATCAAGAACAATAGAGAATATATAGTGATTTAACCTCTCAAAGCTACCCCAATACTTTTGAAACTTTTCTTGCATGGGTGATGCAATCCCACACAAACATGGATTCTTTTGTTCTTGCAAGAGACCATAAATAGAGAGTAAATCACCAAAAGTATTATGAACGGTAGGAGAATTAGAACAACATACCTTCAAAGTGATTTCATAAAATGGTCTCAAGAAATCCAGAAATTATCCCCCATACTCCCAATCAACACTTGTCAGTGGCCCTTCTTTTGTCTTTTCACCCTTGGTACCTTCAAGCCATGCACAAAAATTACCTCCATCTTCATCCACCATTCTATCAAAAGCTTTTTAGAATTTCAAAGCCCGTTCTAACATCAAGAATGTGGAATTCCACCTAGTAGGGACATCCAAAATCACAAGCCCTTTGCACTCAAGTTTCACCTTTTCAACACATTCCTTGAAAAAATCAAGCCTTTGTGGGGAGGATCGAACATACCTCACTGCATTACGAATGGCACCAATAAATAGCTTCATCACACTCAACCCATCATGGACAATCAAGTTAAGAATATGGGCCACACACCTCACATGCAAATTCTTCCCTCCATGCCATACTGCATTATGGACACCCCAATCACCTATTCTCTTAATCAACTCCTTTAATGCAACATCATTTGACGAAGCATTATCAACGGTGAATGTGAGAATCTTCTCTATACCCCATTCCAACAAACAATTCTCCAATAGCTTACCTATAGCCTCTCCCTTATGATTTGGAATCACACAAAAGTTTAAAATTCTTTTATGCAACACCCAATTATCATCAATAAAATGTGCAGTGAGAACCATATAATTAATGTTTTGAATAGAAGTCCATGTATCGGTTGTAAAAGACAACATATATCTACTCAATTGATCCATCAATTTTTTCTTTTCCCCTAAATAAAGCTTAAGGACATCTTTTGCTATTGTCTTACAGGAAGGAATTCTCCAATAAGGAAGAGCTCTACTCATAAAACGCCTAAACCCCTCTCCCTCCACATGAGAAAATGGTAACTCATCTAATATTATGTACTCCACACATAACATAGATAGCTCTTCTTGAGTGCAATCTACAGTACACAACTCAGTAGTTGGTTTCTTAAAACATAAAATCTTTTGCCTTTTAGCTTTCAACATCTCAATATTAGGGGGATACTTTAAACACTTATCCATATGATTTAGAAGGGATGTTGTACCATTCTTCCTAGGATCAGCATAGTATTCTTTTCCGTAATAATTACATTTACCCTTAATTCTATCATCCACCACATTCCTCTCAAAATGATTCCAAATATCTGACCTGTCTTTTCGTTTCAACGCCTCAAGGATGCTTTCCACACTTCCATCATCTTTAAGCTCGGTTGCTTGACTTTCTTGAGTTCCTTGAACTTCTGGAGTTGCAGCAGAAGTTTCTTCATGGGGAGGTTTTGGTGTTGTAGATTCACCAACACTAACGATCATCTGCAAAATAGAACCCAAACTACAGTAAGAGACAAAAACAGAAACTGCAGTAACAAACAAACACATAAACTGCGGTAACAAACAAAAACACAAAACTGCAGTTCCAAATCCCATAGCACTAAAAAGAAACAAAATTGGTACCTGAGATGAAGAGGTTGATTTCAAATTACCACCGATACTAGTAGCAGCAGATTTAGATTGCCTCCTCATAATGTTTGCTACTAATCACTCCTATTCAAATTCAATGAGTTGCAATTAGCTCACTGCATAAAAAATAGTCTGGTATGAGGTATTATTAATATTAGCTATTTAGTTTACTGGCGTAGTCAATGATTCAATGAATCAAACTATTAACAACCACCTTTTACTCCATTATACAATGATTCAATCTATTAACAATGAATCAAGCTTTCAAGCTCTATAATCATTAAATCATTAATTCCATTATACAATGATTCAATCTATTCAATCTATTAACAATGAATCAAGCTTTCAAGCTCTATAATCATTAAATCATTAATTCCATTATACAATCATTCAATCTATTCAATCTATTAACAATGAATCAAGCTTTCAAGCTCTATAATCATTAAATCATTAATCACCAATTCACAATGCACATCAAAGTATCAAAATTCAAAACTGTTTCAAATCAGAAATGGCCAATCTCAAAATCAAACTAAGCGGAAACCACCTGCACATTTGTTCTTCACATTTCACACTTCAAACCACCTGCACTAAGCACTTCAAATCACAGAAATTGGAAACCAATTAGGGAGTTCCATCACAGAAACTCAGAAAGAGGAAACCATCAAACTAATTACGAAATCACTGAAGATGCTTACCGGATAGAAGATAAGATTTCCGGCGAGGCAGTGAGGGCGAGGCTGTGAGCCTGTGACTGCTCCGATTTCGTTGGGAGCCTCAGTGACGGGGCGACGGCAAGGACTCGAGGGCAAAGACAAGGACCCGACGACTACGACTCGACAGCGAGGACGCCAGGGCGCCGACGAGGACTCGAGGGCAACGAACTAATGAAGAGGACGTGACGGTGACGGCGAGGCACTGATGAGTGATGACTTGGGCACTCAGGGTCTCGGCCTCCGAGGGCGACGGCGAGGCACTAATGAGTGATGACTTGGGCACTCGGGGTCTCGGGTTCTAAGGGGCGACGGCGACGACTCGAGGGCGACGACGACGACTCGATCACTACGACTTGACGGTGACAGAGAGGATGCGAGATTGCGAGATTGCAAGGGGCTCTGAGGGCGACAGCGAGGACGCGAGGGGCGCCGGCGAGCACGCCTGGGCGCCGGGTGAGGACTCGAGGGTGACTGGATCTCGGACACTCGGGCTGAATGAACGAATGGCTGGATTGGGTCCTCGATGGGTCGAAGAGAAGAAGACTCGAAGACAAAGAGTCGAAGAGAGAGGCTAGAAGAGGGACTGAGGGAGTGAGGCGGACTGGCTGAGTGGTTGACTTTCTGACTTAGGGTCTCTCCGTGTTCAAAACGACGCCGTATAAGGTAAGCAGCTGATCCCAAAATGACGTCATTTCATTCAAGTTCGGTTCTTGGTTCGGTTCGGTTCGGTTTCGGCCAAACCAAACCGCACAGATTCGGTCCGGTTCAGTTTTTGCCCTTCGGTTTGGTTTTTCTCCGGTTCGGTTTTTTCGGCCTCGGTTGCGGTTTCGGTGCAGTTTTTTTCGGTTTTCGACTACGTTTGTCCACCCCTACCCAGCATCGGATCAACCATCCATAGAAAATGAGCTAGAAGAGCCCATCTATCCTCAATCAGGGGAGGTATCGGTTAAAAAAATCACAAAACTCTTTTCTTTCTTTTTTGAGAAAAAAATCACAAAACTCATAAAACTGACGTTGAAGGAAAAAAAACATTAACAGTGGATGGTCCAATAGGCCCAACACCAGCAAGTCAAAGAAACATAAGCCTCAATAAATATGTCAAAGTATAGCTGCTCGGTGGTGGTTTTTAATTTAGTTTAGTCTGTTGGTTTAGAGTTTAGGTTTGCCCAGGGAAGGATAATCTTTTCTATATATCTGGCTGCTCAAATAGCAGTACTTCATGTCTTTGTGCTCTCTGAAAATGGAATTGAGTTCTTTTAGGGGAAGAATCATGGGTTCAAGTCTTGCTTTCTGGTGCCCCTTACTTCATCTTCTTCTACTAGTGCTGGTTATGGTAATCCAAAAACTGTACTTCCTAATTCTCTCTTTGTAGTTATGTCCTTGGATTGACAAGATTGATGATCTTGCTGCATAACAATTTCTAGCTAGTTCTAATTGTTAGAGAAAAGGAAAGGTCATAAGTTGAGCTGAAGTTTTAATTTTTCAAGTGTTTCACTCTCTTCTTTTCTCATAGATTTATATAGTTTCTAACAATTCCAGAATATGCTAAACTATCATGCAGTGTGCTCAAGGAATTGCAGGCAGGAAGCTGACTGAGGAACAGCTGGAAACAACACACAAATTGATGAAGCCTATGGATCAAAGAATTCAAGCTCATCATTCATCATCCCACATGGATCACATGGACCCTTCACATATGATTTTCTTCACCATTAAGGACTTGAAAGTTGGGAAAACAATGCCAATCTATTTCCCAAAAAGAGACCCTTCAAAATCTCCTCGCTTATTACCAAGATCTCAAGCTGATTCAATTCCTTTCTCATCAAAACAACTCCCCCACCTCCTTGAGTTCTTCTCTTTCTCCAAAGATTCTCACCAAGCCAAAGCCATGGAAGACACTATTAGGCAGTGTGAGATTGAACCCATCAAAGGAGAAACCAAGTTCTGTCCCACTTCCTTGGAATCCATGCTGGATTTCACTCATAGTATGTTGGGACCAAACACCCGTTTCACTGCTGTAGCCACTGCCCATCTCACAAATTCAACTACCCTGTTCCAGAATTATACCATTTTGAAAGAGCCTAAAGAGATCTTTGCTCCAAAGATGGTGGCATGTCACAGTATGCCTTACCCTTATGCAGTTTTCTATTGCCATAGCCAACAAAGTGTGAACAAGGTGTACAAAGTCGAATTAGGGGGTGAAGATGGAGATAGAGTTGGCGCTGTTGCTGTCTGCCACTTGGATACTTCTGATTGGAGCCCTAATCATGCGTCATTCAGTGTGCTCAAGATCAAGCCTGGGACGTCTCCTGTGTGCCATTTCTTTCCTGCTGATAATCTTGTATGGGTTCCAACATCAACCTCACTGTAATAAAATAATGCAGAATATATAGTATATGACTATAACTTATATAGTCAAAACATGTGTGGTGAACTTGTTAAATATTTTGATTCTTCAATAGACGTAAATACTAACACCATAGTGATAGAGATATAACAAATTTAATATAAATAAATCAACTCTGCTTACAAGAGGCCATCTCTTACAAGGAAGCATAAATTACAAAAAAACAATTTAACTCACATTTGCATATGTAACTCCTGCTGTAACGATTATCTGTACACTTCTTGAACTAAGTCAATAAATCTAGTCTTCTCTTGGTGAGCAAAATGACAATCATAAAATAGAAAATGATTTTAATCAATTGTCAAACTACTTGAAGGGCTCTGTGACATTGCAAGTGCATATAATGCATCATATATTTTGAGTCAACTGGACATTGAAAAGGAGCAATTGCTTTTGTTGACATATAAACAAAAGGAGACGGCACTAAAATCTTTGCAGCTCTCACCCACCTTAGACTTTGGTTTGGTGTTCGGCCAAAGACTAATTTGTTTGCTCTAGTGAGTGAAAGGTGGCAAGAAGAAGCCAATTTTAGGAAAGTTGTTGATGAAATTTTCAATTCAAAACGTAGTTGGGTTGTTCAGTAATTATCAAAAACTTCCATATATGTGGCGTTTTTTGACTCCCTCATTTGTCTTTGTCTAGCTTTATCACGTTTTTCCTTACGGAGGGGGTCTTCTGTTTCAAAACGTAAACTCATTAATAAAACCAAGAAATAAATGCTATTTAATTAAGCTTCAATAAAACTGATTTTGGATGGTTTACGAGAGAAGTAGAGAGCTTGTGAGCAAAAATCATAAGGATTATGAAACTAAATAAAACGGAAGAGACGTTTTTCCTTACCAAAGGGGTCTCACTTCTTCCTCTTCAAACGTAAACCCAGTAATTAAACCAAGAAACGCCAACTCCTCTTTACGCTTTCAAAAACTGATTTTGGATGGTGTATGAGAGAAGAAAGAACATGTGAGCAAAAGTCATAAAGACTATTACCAAAAAAAAAAAAGTCATAAAGACTGAAACTGAAGAAAACTGAAGAGAACACTCAAATGAAAGGAGAAGGAAGGAAATAATGCAGCCCAAGGCGTTTTTGTGTTGGAAAGAATAAAAACCGACACACCATGCACTTAGAAGACTCAAAATGTACAGAAGAAGCTGGAGTTGAAAATTTAGCAGACTAGGGAATAAGTTGAAGTTCAGTGCAAGGAAATAGTTATTTTAATTGAAGATAAATCTTTGATGCTAAGTGAAACAGGTTTTTTTTTTTTTTTTTCCTAAATCAATCCTTAAGTTCTTCACTTCTATATTTCGAAAGAAAGTTCTTCCCTATCTCATCTATATTTGAATAAAGTTGTATACTGTGGGAGTTTGAATAAGTCTAAGTTGAGAAATGTAGTAGGAAAAGTGAAATTAAAGATGCATCATGTACCTTGCTGCTGATGTAGCTCGAATTTCTAAACTTAAAGCAGTCATATAAAGTACAGAACAATGGTGTCTGCCTTTCAAAACTTGCAAAGTTCCTCATTAATTTAAGTCTTGGAATTTCGTATTAAAAGTCAGAAAGTCAGTATATGGACATTATACTTCAAATCGTTGGTTGAGATTCATGATCTGACAACATATAACATGAGTTTGGCCGATTATATTTCCGAGTGAAAGAAAATGATTATAAACAACGTTAGCCAGAAAAAGAAAATAAATTAAAGCTTGTATAAACAGTCAGTTATCGCTGCCTTAAAATAGTCTAAACATAATATCATTGAAACCTGTAGAATTCCAAGCACAACTGCACAACTGATACACCAAAGACGAAAGACGAAAATCCATTAAACACAACTAGCTCTGGTATTTCAAACTTGGTTTAATACAATAGTACTTGAAACAGGATTTTCAATCAAATATTCCTGATCAATACTACTTCAGCCATGATTGACAGTTTGAATATAAGGTTTGGGTTCCATATCATGCTTCATTTCTTCAGGCTCATGATGAGCATGTTGGTGATGGGCACTGTGGTATATGATGACATTAGGCCTAATGTCGAAGTCCCTAACAAAACGGTCGTCCTTGTTTGCTGAAGCAGAGAGAGATGGCACATCTTCATCTTGATGGGAGAAGAGTTCTTTAATGGGTTCTGGCATGGGCTGGTCATTCATCACACTCTTCCAGTAGCCTCCCGTGTCCTTTCTCGCATCGGTGAGCTCTGAAAACTGTTTACACTTAAAAGGTTCGGTGATGAATTTGAGAATTGAATCGAAATTGTAAAACTATGCTGTTAAACATTAGAAACTGAATGAAGCTACGTAGTAAAACGATGCTGTTAAACATTAGAAACTTAATGAAGCTACGTAGAGCTGTTTGGGAAGTGCTTACCAAGAAAATGGAGAGAACTAGCAGAAAGCAAGAGATGGAATACTTCATGTTTTGGCTAACTTCTACCTCAGCAACCTATTGCCAACTTGAAAGTAATAGTGGGAGCTATGACCCCTCCCTTTATAGGCGCCTAGGAAGCTTCTGTTATCAACCACATTAATAGTTTTTATTAGGAGACATAAAAGAGATTTGGTAATACTTGCGACCCTCTTGTGCAAAAAACCTTTAGTAATGTTTGGACTGTTCCATGAGAAGAATCTTGGGGCTCTGAAGTGTAAAGAACAATTCTTAGGTTCACTCTTAGGATGAACAAATATATTCACTCTATAGGGGTAAACTTGCCAAATATATTTATCTGGTACTGATATTCTGCTGAATTATGGTGGCAAACAATATGTTGATATTTTGTGATAAAGATTTGTGTTTAGATTTTGGGCAAATGGGATAGCTCGTTAACATAACTAGGAATATCCACAAACTCAATAGGTGTGGGAGTAAAAAAGTTACCTATAGAATGTGATGGTTATTATAAACAATTTATGCAAGTCTTTTTCTTTATTTTTATTATTTTCCCTCATTTTCTAGTTTACTTGTTTACCCTTTCTAATTAATTTAGTTCAATAGCATTTTAATATATAAGGGATATTTTTGTGTAAACAAAAAAAAAACTTTCTTTTAACTGACAACCTCTCTTCTCTTAAATATTTTTTTTTGATCGAAGGAGATCAATGATTGTATTAAAATTCAACAAGCAGTACAAAATTGACCCACCCCTATGGAGTCGTTAGAAAGAGCCAATTTGAAAAGTACAAAGACCTATTCTAAAGAAACAAGCTCCAAATACCCCCAGTACGCCCACATTTTTTAAAGTATACGCACTTTTATTCTAACAAAAACTTAAAGCTCCAAAGAACATTAAAAAAAATCAGAGCAATCTAGATTTTTGCGACCTATTCCCTCAAAAAGAGATAAACATGTCATATTCCCTTTAAGCCTCATTTGGTTTGCGGAAAAGAAATTGGTTCCTTGGCATTTCCCATGAGCATGGAAAACTAGATTTCCCACTAGTTTCCCTTCTAATGTTTGAAAATGTCAGGAAAGTAATATCAAAATGTATTTTACTTTCCTTTCCAATGTTTGGTTTGTGCATGAATAGGAAAGTAAGCAACATCAAATTTTCAATAGTATCCTTAATATAAAAACATAAACACTTCAAAATTCAAAATTTTCTTGATTAAATTGGTGATAATAATCTTTAAAATAATATTCAAAATAGGTAATTAACATGCAATTAATGAAGGGAAAGTAGAAGAGAAAGTGAATCTCATGGGGTGTGGGAGCATCCACTTTCCTATTTTCCATTCATGCAAGAAAGTTGTCATTTTCTTTGGGCGTGCCAAACACATGAAAGGATAAAGTTTCCATTCCTAAGCTTTCTATTATGCGAACCAAACGAGACCTTATAGAAAAAAGGATTAAACACCAAAAATAGACTAATAAATAAAAACATAAATTCTAATGGCCCGAGAACAACCAAGCAAATCCTAACCCAAAAAGGCCAAAATAAGCAGCCCAACGAGAAGGGTGACATGTCCAACCAATCTTGGTCCAACTAGAAGGCAGATCGGTCCAAGCCAGCCCGTCATCCACTTCATTCTGCTCCCCTGCGATGTAGCTGTAGTCACCGCCGACCAGCTTGTTATCGTCGCCGTCCAACACCATTCCATGGTTATCTCCACCAGATCCTTGGCCTCCAACTCTACCCCAAACGACAGAGACCTGCAAAGAGAAAGCAAAATTGCTAGTCGTGTAATGCCAAAATACAATTCCTCTGAAACTTAATTGAATTCCAAAAGTACATATACCAACACGTAAAGCATGAAGAGTAGATTAAATTTCATACCTCATGCACAAACCGTCGGAGCAGCCGAGACTTTCCGCGTTTGATTCTCCCTCCTCTCTCCATGTATGACTGAACCACAATAAGCAGCGTATCGGTGACAGCAAGACAAACAAGATGGCACTGGTGTGCCGGCCATAGGTGACGGAAGGCAAAGTTATGGTCGGATCTCCTTTCCAAATTTTTAGGTCAGAGACTCTGAATTTCACTCAATTCTTATTACTCATCCTATATGATCCAAGGCTTATTTATAGTCTCACCTCACTCAATTCTAGACGACCCTGATGAAGCGGTGATGATTTTGGATAGCCCAGATTACATCGCATGATTCCTCCTTTTTCCTTATATATTTTACGAAATTTCAAAACTTCAGAAAATCATACAAAAAAGCTCCACTGTCCAAAAAAATTCTCACGGACTCGTTGGGTTGCATAATTTATTATCGGACCTTTATGTCGAGGTTTCACCTTGTGAAAATTTCAAAAAATATTTCCCAACATCATAATAATTAACTAGATCATAAAATAACTTTCGAACGATCTCACCTTTGCTCGTTAAGTTCTTCAAGGGCTCACATAATTTGTCAACCAGAAAAAAAAAATTCAGTGCAATGTTTCCTTCAACTAAAATATTTAACGATTTTGTTAATAAATTTTCTAAAATGTTCATCGTTTCTATTTATTTTTATGATATATTTCTCGTTTACGATAAATAAATTAATAAAATATTAAATGAACAATGTCCTATCCCAGTGACCCGGATCCAACAGGTGAAAAAAAATATTTAAAATAAAATAAAATGAAATAAAAAAAATAATGAATAGTATTCACATTCAGTGATTTAACATGTGAACTTGCTCTTAATAGTCGATAATAATTTACGCGTAACGAACCTGTATCTTTTTTGAGGTAAATAATAGTTTCATTCATAGTAACACAGACCAGAATGGCACAGATACAAATCTCCTACCAGGGAGGCTAGGTGCCATTACACTTAAAATAATTCCGCTTAGTTATTCCGAAGCCTAGCAGAATAAGAACTGAATTCTGAAAAAAGAAAAATAGCAGACAACGTCCCCTATGCCAATGCTCTCAATTGCTTCAAAGGACATTGCAGTTAGATGCAGACTCAACTTATTCTGTAGGCAAAAAAACCACATCTCAAATTTTCTCCTGGCCCTTAGGATTAGGGCTAGGAGGGTTACCCGAATAGAGTACCTTCAAGACATCATCAGCCAAGATCTTTGAAGTCTTTGGTGGATTCGTATTACACGCACCTAGTGGCCTTCCTCTCTTCTTCTTTGGGTCCTTCACACCTGACAGGATAGATGCATTCTTTGAGACAAGGATACCACTCGGGGCTTCCCTTAGCCCTAGAGCCTTAGTCGTAAACCTGACTAGCATTTTCAGCTTTTTTATGGGAAAGTCTTCATCCATTGGAATGACCATAAGCTCAGATCCATCAGGTTTCAGTTTTTTTTGGAGATACACTAAGGGATGCAGGTCTTCCACGCTTGTCTACTCTAGTGATCTTATTTGGAGGTTCCACATCCTGTTTTTCCAAATCCATTGCCCCCTTCTTCATCATAGTTTCACTGTCCACACTGGGCCGGGGAATCACTTCCCTTACCGGTTCCGATTCAAGCACGATCACAGCACCACTCACCTGCTTCTTTTCATCCACATTTGCTTTCCCTGCAGGAGAGATAACTCCCCCACCTGCTCCGGTTGAAGTACACTAGTTGCAAGCGGTGGTTGGCTGGCCTCCTCCATCTCAGTTAAGATAGAAGTCGCTTCCTTGCTCATGGGTTTTGCTTCCTCCCCATCAGTCCCAGCTTCAATATTAATGCTAACGACAACTAGGGCTCTTGAACTACTTTCACTCCCTGAGGTTTTCAATGCGTTCTTCTTAATAACCACTGGCTTTGTCACGCCCCGAATTTTAGAATATCAATTCAAAATCTGAAACATGAATATACTACAACACAAAATAATCATCCTGAAAATTTTTCTTTTCTTAACATACTCACCACACAGAATAAAATCAAACCGAATTTAGTCTCGGTTAATTATTACAACTCAAATCCAAATGTAATGTAAAGCTCTAAATGAGCATACACACACATCACGACTAAATAAATAACATGACTGCTGTAACACCTAAGCAGCCCGGTCACCTCCCTGATTATCCTGCCCTGCAGGAATATCCGCTACACCATTGAATAGTGTACCGGGATTGCAACAACACAAAACCCGGTAAGCTTATGAAAGCTTGTATGAGTAAAAGAATGAACTGTTGCTTAATTTAATCTCATTTATTTCCACACACAGCAACACTCAATTATTTCCACATATGCAATTAATAACAATCTCAATCAAACACCAATTCAATATATCAAGACCACACAACTCACAACTTTCCCCACAACTCTCATCATCGTATTTATAAAAATACGGTATTTGACAGACTAGAGCTCTAACTGAATCGTAACCCGTCACCTGGCCTAGGTTATGGCATCCGACATATTTATCAATTATTGTATTTCATCAATATGTATACCTATATACATATTTAGAACGTCCAATAATTCCACATACTCAACCAATCGTATCCCATCATCCACACTAGGATTAGAGCGTCCGATTACCCACACCAGTCATTACATCGACCCTAAACCCATAAATGAACACAACATATAATTTCACATACTGAAATCAACCCAACCAAGATACATCATATTATTATGGAATTACACCATCGAAATAAAATCAACTCATCAATTCCACTCAATCATATCATCAATCAAATAATCCACTCATCAATATATATTTTCCACGTAAATATATATATACGTAATCATCCACTCAGGAATGACCACTAATACCATCTATAGTTCACACAAGAAAATTATGAAATTCATTTGTATAGTTAAAATTCATTTTACTTACCTATGGACCGTGGTGATTCAAGTCCATGAAATTTTAAAACAAATATTTAATCCGCAAATATTTTTCACACAATTACCAAAATAAATAAATTAAAATGTTCGGTTCGTAATATGAACCACGTGAGTTTTACTCACCTCGAAACTCCCGCTGCGTCTTCAATATAATTATAAATTATAATTTATAATTAACGCCGCTAGCCCACGAAATTAAAATCCGTCAATCACCTAATCAAATGTGATTCGAATTTAGCCAACAATTTCAACTCATAATTTAACCACTAATTAACGGTCAGATTCTAATTTACATTAAAATCCGACGAGCGGTTTCTCACGAATCGCTCCCCTAATTACCGTTTTTCACATATACGAAGATCCAACGGTCGGATCTTCGCCCATGACCACACAAAGCCTCTGGGACAGTCATATGATCATCATAACAAATTTACAAGTTCATCCAACGGTCATAATTTCACAGATCAAAAATCTAACGACCGAAATCGATCGAAATCACAAAATTCATAACTAATTCATACGATATCCAAAAAATGCGTATAATACGCCGAAATGATCGTATCGAAACATAGAATCATAAAATGAACAGAAACCAAATTTTAGACCTCCGGAGGTGGCCGGAAAAGGCCGCCGGAGTTAGGGACAGAGCCGCCACCGACCACCACCAATGGTGTCGGGGCCGAGCTTGTCCCCTTCGTTTCATCATTCTGAGCAACTTTCATAACTAGCACAAGACCTAAAAATGATCGGAAGGCATCGAAATTACCGATTTACAGTCGGTGGCCGGAAAAAATGCAGAAACCGATGAGCTTGAAAACCGACGTGAAAACTGCAACCTCAGGCCCCGATCCCTTCTGGAAACTTGTTCAGAACTTCCTTGCGAACTCAACAAGCTTGGAATCACAAGAAACGATCGTGTATAGCTCGAGATATTTTGATCGAAAGTTTCGGTATTTCGATCCGTTCGGGTCGAGCTCCGACGAACGTGAAAACGTTCGACCCAGTTCCGGTCCTTCTTGGTGCTTGTAGAGGAAGTTGAGGCGAGCTCAATGAGACAAGAATCAAGTGAAATGGTGGAGTGTAGCTCGAGATATTGAGATCGAACCGAAAATGGACGTTTTCGGTTCGGGCTTCGCCGCCGCCGCCACAGGCTGCGCCGCCGTGTGAGACTGCCTCCGGGAGCTAGAGCAGCTCGAGACGAACACCTGGGACTTGGTTTGAGGTCGAGAGGTGGTCTGTGGAGGGAGAACAATTAAGGAGAAGTTTTGCTCCCCTTCGGCCGATTTCGTCTGTAAGTGAGAGAGAGAGTCCAGTTTTTTTTTTCAGAAACGGACGAGGAAGAAGAAGAAAGAGGAACCGGTAGGGAAAAAATTAGGGTTTGCAAAAATTTTTCTATATATACAAGTTTCGGAAAACTTCGAAATTCGATAACTAATTCAGAAAAAAATCCGATCTTCGTGTTCCGCATGTGCACGGACTCGTATCGACGAGCTCTACAACTTTCATGAAGGAAGTTTCTCCAAATTTCGTACGTAGAAAAAGTCGATTTCTCAAACCGAGTATTTCGAGCTTTTCGTTAAAATAAACGTTTCGAAACTTTGATAATTGTACAAATAAATGATTATCGAACATAAATCGTGAAATCGTATAATAATCATTCGATACAATAATTCGAAATTAAAATGGAATTTGCGGGTATTACAGGCTTCCTTTGCTTTATTGTCTCCTTTACTCCAAAGATAGTATGAGGGATAGTCGGGATAGTTTGATCCCCATGAAAGCTGAAACCTCCCACTGCTTGACTTTCACTAACCACATTTTGAAAAGGATTAGGCAGGTCCAACCTGTTTTCTTTTTGCCCAGCTCCCTGAACAGTTGTTCGAGGAGTAGCTTTGTATATCCCCTCCTTATGGATGATTAGATTACAAGTTTTGCATAATCCCACCAAGTTTTCGAAAAAGAAAGTAATTTGTTCAATAATACCTGGTGCAAGCTTTATAGTCTTTTTCAAGAAGAAGGGCTTATCAATTGCATGCGCTACTCGAACTCTGATGGTCCCTTTCATGTGAAACAGCTTTTCTTCCATATCCAAATACGTACCCACGACAGGAGCGACCACTTTGATAGTCTCTGGTTCCTCCAAAGTAGGGGGGATATTTTCAATGCGCACCCAGAAGAAGAGCGACGCCATATCAATGGAATGGATCAGAGGTAATCCATTGTACTTTTGGATGATCATTGGTGCACGATCAAAATACCATGGTCCTCCCCACAGTACTTGATTTCTATCATGTCTCATATCAAAAGCAAAGACGAAATTTTTCTCGGGCCTCTCTTGAACACTAAATTTGCCATCCAGCAGCCATACACTCGGAACTGACGTGTGAGATCTTGCAGTCCAAAGGGTTTTGGAGTCAGAGGCCTAGCCAGCATAAAAGATTGAGATGGACGACGATTTGTCGTTGCAAATGCACGTGACACGTCCAAAACGTCATCCCCAACGAGCGTCATGGAAGTAGAAAAACTAGCAGTGACCTCTTCAACACCAGCCATGATGAGGGTGATGAGACAGTGATCAGATGGGCGCAAAAGACACCGATTTAGAGTTAGGGTTTTGATGCGCGTCAGAGTGGCTGCGCGATAGATGGCAGATAACAAAGCTGTATCTTGATAATGGATTAGATTAATTATTTTAAAATACTGTTGACCAAATGGAAATGACACTTAGCATGAAGGGGCTTAACCGACATACATCACTTTCCAGATGGGTTCATGGAATATTAATTGTGCTACATTGGAGTTGGATTTTTGATAAGTACAAGCTGAATGGTTCTAAGAGAGGGAAGAACATGGCATGGTGATCATAATATATAGACAGGTCCGCAAAAGTGATAGCACTCAATTTTATCTTATCTTAATAAGTTATTGAATCATTGTTCAAGTTTCCATTAAAGATTAAAGGTTAGTGCACGCAACTTCTAGTCGACCTAGAATCCCTACATTACAGCAAAGATTTCCTAAGTTTTTTAATCTGTTGGGTTGTAATTAATTGGGTGACATATCTGGTTCTAGATTTTTTGTGAGTCTTGGTGTTGGTAGCTGCAAAAGTCATATCTCAAATGCCTTCATAAGAAAAATTTTGTGTATTAGTTACCTAGTAGGTTCTTTTAGTTTATAATTGAATATGTAGGTGTCAATGTGGATCTTTTAGTTGTAATTTTCCTGTTGGTTTAATTTAATATGTATTTCCTTGCCAAAAAAAAATGTGGATCTTGTTAGTAAATAATAAGTTGAAGAACAATAAGAGAAATGTGACACAAAAAGAAATTAATAGAGTCAATTCCTACTTCTTTCATTACATAAATTCTAAAAGTATAATATCTTAAATGTGCAATTCTGTTCGGAGTAACGGAGTTTAGCTGAAAATGTTACTGTAAGCTTTGAATCCGTACCTACTAGTACTAGACTCGGTCTTTCAGATTGTGTACCGGTTGCAAAGAGTTATAATATATATATAGACTCTGAGTTCTAATTCATTTTCAACTTTTATGAGTAACAGTATGTATGTGTTTTTTCTTTTGTTTATATTAGTAGACTAAAGTGATGTTTTTTAGATATTGATTTTTGTTGTGATGTCATTCCAAAGTGCGGTACTAATGTCGTGAAACAATAACTCCATAGTGGTAATATATAGCAATACGCCCCTAGTTAAGTATACTGGGCAATAAGTGTGAGATTTTAGCCTAAAATATCTCGGTACTATTAGAAATAATTTAACATTTATAATACTATTGTTTATCTTTAAGTGTGACTTTTTTTTTTTTTTTTTTGTATTCCGCACTTGTCATCGAACTATATAATCTCAATAATGGTTGTGTAAGTTTGATTTGAACTATTAATATGTTATATATTATGACGGTATCTCCAATGTAGAAAAAATAAGAGAACGTATTTTTATTAAAATAAAAAAAAAAAACCTTAATCACTCTTTATTTTCTCACTTCTTTCTCTTACTAAAATCATTTAGTTTGGTGTTAATTTGTGAAAGATGATTATTGGGTGTCATTTCTAATTAGATGCACGAATGATCAACAAAAACATATTAATCTAAACAACCACATGATGGTTAAAAGAAAAAAAAAAGATGTGACATTTAATTTCTAATTTTTAATGGTGCATAAGCATATTCTCTTGCGTAAGTATCAATCCAAACCAGAGACTAATTGATGAAACCAAAAAACTCATACAATCCAAGTGTATAAGTTGACCTAGAAATAGTTCCTTAGAAAATACATTAGGATAAATGTCAAAGGGCCCGCCCGCCCACATGAGGCTACTATTACTATTAATATTTAAAATTAAATTGTGCACAAAATGAGTAGTTACATTAGGTCCACCCCACATGCATCCTCGCCGGCCAGTTGCCATTTCTGTACGTATGTTGCAGAAGCCTGAACTTCAAGAGCTCTCTCTCTCCCTCTCTCTCTCTCTGTTTGAAAGCAACTAAAAACCATATTGATCACCTGATCCAGCAATTTCTCCACGTTTATCACTGTTCCTTTGTGTGCTGGCTAGGGCAGCAGACAAGCCAGCTAGTCCACAGAAAAACAATGAGTCTATTTGTGGCGCTGACCCAAAGAGCAAAACGAAGATCTATGCTATGGGGCCATGAGTAGTGATTTCAGCAAAGAAGCTATTGATCTATGCGTTCTTATTCTCTTGGCACTGTCATGTTTTTCTTGTGTGAGAATCTTCTTTTGACTATTAAGGCCTTGGATTATGAAGACAGTTTTTTTTTATGAGCGGATTATGAAGACAGTTGTTAACCTAATTTTCAGAAACTTTTGATTAATTTCATTATTTTGACAAAGAGACATTTGTCCAGTAAGATGAGAGTCTTATACGCCGATTTGGCGGGTTGTATCATTTCACAAATATATTTTATATTAAATAAAATACAGGGGTTATTTCACCTTCATTTTATGGTGTGCTTAATATGAAAGGGAAGGGGGGAACATTCTCAAAAAAAAAAAAAAAAAAAAAAGGGAAGGGAGCGTATATGACCATCTAACTCTAAAAAATTTTACTAATAAGGCATGTTAGATTGTTATGAATTATATATAGAAGGCTGAAGAGGCATATTATTATTCTGTTATGAACATTCAATGTTAGTTTCATTCGCGTAGTTTCATTCAATGTTAGTCATAGGGGTGAGTGAGTTTATGAATTATTATTTGAAAAACTTGTCAGCTATGATTGGATGCATGCCAAGTTAAGTTCACTAGATCCACATTAGCATTTAGTATAATAATTGAAAAAAGAGTTATGACTGGTCAAAATTGATTAAAACCTTTGAGTATAAAAACACCAGTGATAAAGGTTACAAATTACATTGTAAAGAATACCCATATGTGATGAAAGGTGGAGTCATGCTTACATATCACCAAAGAGACTCAAGCTTTCAATTTTTGCATTGAGAAGGTTTTTTTTGTTTTTTTTTTGTTTTTTTTTTATAGAGTTTGAATTGAGAAGTTGACCTTTCCTAGTTTAATCATCACTCTAAGAAATGAATCATAACTAATTCTAACAATTCATGACAAACTTATCATACACGTATCGTTGACACCACCCTTTAAACTTTTTGTTGTTCGTTTCTTTGGTCCTACTCAAACTTTGGGAAGATATTAATCATCATATTAAGATTGGATCTCATCTTGTGTTCCATGCAGGATCCCATGTTGATTATCAGCTGACCAATAAACTTAGAAAGACAAGAGAAAATACAAGCTAGGGATTGGCTAAGGCTCTCCCAAGATAGCAAGGGGACAAACTCATCGGGGATTGGATTTTAATTTTTGATAGACACGAGAGGTAGATTAGATTCTAGTGCATGCTCAACCAAAATGCTTGGTTGGCTTTTTTTCGTTATAGTCAACTTATAATGTGCACCATACCCTAACACAAGAGTTACACTTGACCTAGCTTTTGAGAAATGCGTAGCTGTACTTTTGTTTATTATGGCCCCTGGAGCAAAAATATGATTTTTTTTTTTTTTTGCAATTTTATAACCTTGAAAGACATAATTTGATCATAAAGATGTATTTTTTTAGCAAGTTGAATTTTTTTTTAAATTTTAAATAAGAGTAGTACGACTATTTTGAACTCCTCAAGTTTTGATTAATAAAACTGCATAATTTAGTGGGTCGACATAATAACTAAATTGTAAATTACAATAAGTAACAAAAGAGCATCCTGAATAATACAGAAATCTCCACTAATTCTATCTATTCAAACATAGCCAAGTAGCAAATGTTGTCATACTAGCACTTCGGCATCTCGATTTATGTTACAATGATGACATACTAGAAAAATAATATTATACACAATCATAAGACAATTAAACCAACTTTCCTAATATATTGTCAATCATAACCAATTCTAGGGAGACTTCTTATTATCCTAACACTAAGAGGTTGCGTCCATTTAACAATTACTCGCCATTGCACTAGATCAAACACGGCCCACAAATTTTATAGACCGATATAAGACTCACGTAGCTCTTCCAGAAGTTGAGAATGACTTATTATCGACAAATAGACACTAACAACTAAAAAGTAAACATGAAGTAAAATAAACAACATAAAATTGGTCCCTCCTGAGCCCTTTTGAAATAAAGCAAACATGTAATACATGCTATAACCAAACTGTTTAAGTTGATTAGGTTGCAAAGAAACTAGCTTGCTCCCTCTTGGGCCCTTTCGAAATAAAGTAAACATGTAATGCATGTTCAATTAATATCTTCCTCTCTTCGGCCTCTTTCTCTATTATGCTAAATGGGGTACCTCATGGATCTTTTTCCCCTACCGGAGGGGTTATTACAAGGGGATCCCCTTTCCCTCTACCTTTTCATTTTAGCTATGGAACCTTTTATTAGGACCTTGAATAATTTGGCCAATAAACCTAGAACCAATATTGGTCTTCTTACTTCCCCCCATGATTTTAAAATTTCTAATCTTATGCTTGCAGATGATTGTTTAATTTTTGCTAAATGCTAAGACTTTGTTGAATACTTTAAATGAATTTTCTCTTGCCTCTGGTGAACAGATCAACTATCATAAGTCCACTATTTATTTTTCTGCTAATCTAGCAGCTTCTATTAAGAGAGATATTTCTCAGTGTCTTGGGATTTAGCATAAAGCTTCAATAAGGCGGTATCTAGGAGTTCATAACACTATGTTTTGGAAAGATCCTGCTAACATCAATGAGCTTATTTTAAGAATGCAAAAGAAGCTTACTGGTTGGAAAGCAAATACCTTATCCAGAGGTGGTAAACTCACCTTATTAAAGGCTAATATTACAGGTACGCCTAACCACATTTTATCTTGTTTTAAGTGTCCACCTAAACTTAGTCGTAAGATTGATATCACTTGTAGCTCAAGTTTTTGGGGTCATTCTCATCCTACTGTGGCTTGGTCTCAAATTACTGTTCCTAAAGCAAAAGAGGACTAGGCATTGGATCTGCAGATTGTTATAATAAAGTTGTTTTGGCCAAATTGGGTTGGAAGGTTCTCACGCAACCTAATAATTGTTGGGTTAAGCTTGTCATCAAAAAATATTTATCCCATACTAATTTTCTATCTCTACAAAAAAAGTCTTCTCAGTCCTTAGCTTGGAAAGGAATATTAGACGCAAGAGATCTTCTCCTCAAAGGCCTTACATGGATTGTTGGTGATGGAAACTCCATACTATTTTGGTCCTTTAATTGGGTTTATCCTTTTCCCCTTTATTAGTTGCTTTCGGAACATGATAGAGGTCATATTGATTGGTCTCTTAAGGTAGCTAATTTTATTCATAATTCTACGTGGAATAAACCAGCTCTTTTAAATATTTTTCCTTGTGATATTGTAGATACCATAATAGCTATTCCTTTGCCTATTACACCTATGCAAGATACGTTTATTTGGGGTCCTTCGTCTTCTGGGCACTTCTCTATTAAGAGTGCCTCTTGGTTACAATATGATCATGTTTCCCCTCATTCCAAATCTTCTCTTTTGAATAAAATTTGGAAATTAAATATTCCCCAAAGGTTAAGATCTTTGCTTGGCTCTTAATTAGAAACAGACTTAACACTAGAGATCGCACATCTATCTACAAACATCATGTTTCCCACCTTTGCCCGATGTGTAATCAATTTACATAATCTATAGATCATCTTTTCAAGAATTGCACGTATGCTTTACAAGTTTGGTTTTTCTCTCCGTTTCCTACTCCTATTAATTGGGATGGTACGTTAATCTCTTGGCTTGAATCACTCAGTAAACATAAAAGTAACATTGATGTGCTAGGGAAGGTGTTGCTTACTTTGTGGTCACTTTAGAATACAAGGAATAATTCATTTTCAGAAATTATCAATTTAATCCTCATAACGTAAGTTATGATGCGTTTATTTTAGATCAGTCTTACTCATAGGCTAATCCTAGGAATCAGGAACCTAAGCTGTCCAGAGTTTGCTGCCTCCAGCGTTCTAGTTGGATCAGTTGAGAGGGGAGTTTCTAGAGGTTTTTCTTTTGCCTTGCAAGTCTTTCTCTCATAAAAAAAAGAGTTTCTATGTTTTAAAGGCGTGATTTTAAAAGGCAAGTGTATTGGGGGGTGTGCTAAGTAGCTTATTCTTTGTTTTAAAATAAGTTGTGTTGGTGTACTATGCACAACAATTCTTTCTGATTACCCCTAGGGTTGTGTCATTATTCTACTGCTTATTGAATCTCATTAATGTAATGATACTTTCAAAGAACCAAAAAAACCAAACGTGGTTCTAGTTGGACCGCCTAATTTATTATTTGGACCTCTCATACATATTAAATCTCCAATTCACTTTTTTAAATACTTAAAAAACAAAATAAACCTCCTTAATTTTACCAAAACGTCCTTGAACAATTAAATTTGTATCTTCAACTATTTATTTATTTTTTTATCTCTATCAATTCAACCACAAAGAATTTTGTGAGAGTGCTGCCTACATTTTTAATGTACTTTCAGTGACGAAATCAAAAAATGATTATTGGAGGGGCCGAACAAGTAGACAATTATGAAGATTTTTCTTTTAATCCATATCATATTTTTTTTGTTTGTTTTGCAATATAGATGGTTCTAGAAAAGACTTTGGTTCTCAAATAAATAATATATCTAATTAAAAGAGTTTACCTTGGATCTTAATTACTACAACAAAATATTCAATAAATTTAGTTTAAGGAAATTTAAATCAGATTTTTTTATTGGAAGAGAATTTATTTAAGTAAATCATATTGTTTTGAATTTAGTTTTGTATTAAATAATGGGGCTATGTATAGAAATTAATTATTTTCACTTAATTATTTTAGATAAATTATAAAGTTATATAGGTAAAATAAGGAAATTTTGGAAAAAAAATGAATGTTATATTAATGCGATTGTTTGAAAAAAATTTGAATGTAATATTAATTGGGAAGGTAAAAAGAGTATTTATTTTATATTTTATTTATCTCTCTTTGTCCTTATTTGTTTTTTTATATGAGTCTATAAAATTTATTGATAATTAAAAAAAGATGGAAGTCCAACAAGATCAGAACAGCCCAAAAAAAAAAAGTGTTGACTGGTTCTGTTAGATTTTTATTTATTTATTATCATAAATGGTAATTAGAATGCTTTATTCAACGTTTTTCCTCTAATTTACTTTGTGTGGTTTTGTCGTAGCTTTGAAGTCAACTTTATTTCTACATCATTAAGCAAGTTTCTAGTTGTACTTTAATTCTTCCACTTTTCTTCCCAATTTTTCATATGCTCTTGTATCTTCTACCATCTATAACAGATCACGTTGTGTTTAGCGTTGAGGTTGGAAAAAGACAAACACACTATCCTTTAAATTGAATTCCAACAATTAATTATCAAGTGGCACACAAACGCAATGATGGCAACTCACATAAATTAATATGTGAGTGATGAACAAACTGGGTCTCTATGTGAGGGAGTCATTCCCAGTTGGCTTTGTGGTCTTCCACGTTCAATGGTCTAAGTGGTTGCTGGCAAATTACCAATCCATATTTGATGTTTATCACTTTCTTTTTGGCCATTCAAAAGGTTCATTCATGTTATGATGACCAAATTTATGCATTGTGGGCGGCGAGGATAATGGCCGGTGAGAGACTTTCAAACAGTTGTTTTTTTTTTTTTTTTGCATAGTTTTTTTGCATAGTACTTTCAAACAGTTGAGATATGAACCTTATAAAGCTACAATAGATTGGATATGAAATATACTAATCTGCTCATATCTTGCGCTTTGTCCACATCACAGGCACGTGTCTGTGGTAGACTGAAATCCTTGAAAACACGGTGCTTAAAAGGCAATTGTTTCTGTCATAAAAAAAAAGGCCAATTGTTTCTGTCATCGAAAAAAAGCCAATTGTTTCTATGGCTGTTGAGTGTTCATACAATGAACTAGGACTCATTTAGGGCTATATTTTAAACATGTTAACGTTGAGATTCTTCTAGACAAAGCTACATCTCAAAATATAGAAGACAAAGTACTTCTCTCGATCTATATATCTAAGAGTACTTTATTTGTCAAATAATTTAATATGTTATTGATGCACCCCGGTACAGATCAGCAGTGACCAAATTAAGATATACTTTAAAAATAATAGCCAACAGATATTTTAGGTGCTCCATAGCAGAGATTACCATAGTTAATAGATTAGAGCGAAACCTCAGTTGGTTTTAATAATAAAAAACAAATACAAAAGCATACAAAGAGTTTCGATCTTCATCAGTCTAATAAATCCTAAAGAAATCGATGTCGAAATGCTGTCTGACCCATGCGCTAATTACAGAAGGTTACGCAACCAGTCTCGACTTTTCATTGAGACTGCTCGCGAAACACTACTGCAATCTAATTAGGAATCATTGAATTAATAACACCATGATTTCTTTCTACTTGTTCATGATGTTTCTACAATCTGGATATGGAAAAAAGTAATCAAATCAGGACTGGATTTGAACGTTTGACTCCATATTCGAACTAGTCTTCTAGCTTAATTATGCTCATAAGCAGCTGACTAATGTTAGTGGGAAGGTAGATACGTACGCACGATTGATGATAATTAAGATCAATAATTGAAGAAACCCAAGTAGGATCGCTATGTATGACTACAAAATTTCAACTATCCCACTATCAGATCAGATAGTATTGAAGGATACATTTTTGAATTTCACGAATCTTGGCATGATGACATCTTGATCATAGACTGCACAAATGAAGGCAATGGGCTGCCTATTTGAGAACTAGTGAAGTAATTGTTAACAAATTTTCTAATAAATTCAATTATCGGTGAAGTATTGCCTATAACATTGAGTTATTTGGGCGCCTGCCCATAGTGCACTTCATCAAACTGGAAAAATAAATATATTTCATGTCCAATATAGGTGGAAACCGCCAAACTGCCTACAATTCAATCATTTGCTTCCTTGGTTCTGATGTTTTAACATTTGATATATAGGATTGATTACTAACAGTCCATTTTCTCTTTAACACAAAGGTCCCATATTTCTCTTTCGAAATGAAAAAGAAGAGCATAACTAAATCAAAGCTATAACCTTTAATCTTATTCCTTTTTCTATCAGTTATATAGTTCGGTGATCAAGCAAATCAATTAACTGGAGATATGAATGCGGAAATTATAAAAGCAAGTCCACGGGGCTTGGTTTTGTCATGGCATCAGCTCATTTCCTGACCCAGGTAAGTGAAAAATTGCATGTCAAGCTTCCACCGGCCGGCATGGGGCAAGAAAACAGTAGCTGACCCAGGTCAATTCTCAAGTCAAGCTACTGACCCAGCTCTTGACCCACTGACCTGGGCCTCCAGCGTGGCCCAGCTGACGTGTCTTGTAGCCATTGGGCTGCTTTGATTTTGAAACCAATGGTAATTAATTTGGACAGTTGGTTTTTGATAATTAAACAGATCTGATGGTTTATAGTTAATGAGGAATTTCTTTTTATTTTTTCATTTTTTATAATCGAAATAGGTCGTCCAATTTTATAGTATTAAACATGTAGTACCAGAAACGACACATCCCTAAGGAACCGACAGAAAGAGCCGTCCTTTAGGACTTACAAAGACCTATTCTAGAGAAAACAGAACATCGCACTCTCGGGTACACCTATCTTTTAAGGAAGTTCACGCACCTTTATTCTAACAAAACCTAGAAAACTCAAAAGCAGTTTAAATAAATATAACAGAGCAACTAGATGTTGCGACCCAAATGAAATTTAAATATTGCTAGTAGAGTAAGATGCTCTTGCATCTCCCATAGCTCCACCACCTTTTGGCAACTCCTCCATCAGATCAATTTCAGCATCCCCACCAACCAGAAAAGCCAGACTAGTCTTTTGGACTCGAGGCAGCCCAAACCAAAAACCACTAGAGAGGCCCATATCTATAGCAGCCTATTTGAAAGCCCAAATGGGAGAAACCCTAGTAGAAGCCATCGTAGCATAGCCACCGCCGACCTTCTTGTTGCATCCACCGCCGACAACAACCTTGCCTCTGCCTACAACATCCTTGCCTCCGCAGGTATTCACCCCAGCCTCCAGATTAAGGCTGTCAACAGGCTTGCCCTCGCCTGTAACTACTCTATCAAAACGACTGGAGCCCACATGCTCAACTCCGGTAACCCAACTCTCCTTTTCACCACCAACGCCAACACGTGACGCGACAGAAAAGCAGAAGGTGAAACTTTCGCCTTGTTGAGTCCTACCTGAAGCCGGCAAGAAGGAAAGTGAGAAGCCTTGCTTTATCGCCTCTACCGCCTCATCGATTGAGGCCCCTTTGAATTTTCAAGCTCGAGAGCCTAACACAGAAAACTTCCTGTCCAAAACTAAGAGATCCGACGATCAAAACTGTCGTCATTTCGATGTATAGACGAGAGAGTGATGAAACATCCTTCCCAGTCAAAGGTATAGCGTTGCTGCCTACCGAGATTTGCCATTGACTCAGATTCTCTCTTACGAGATTCAGATAAAGGTTTTTTTTTTTTTTAATTAATGAGGAAGCCTACTAGGTTTGGGAAAGTGGAAAAAAAATGTACAAATAATAATTGTTAGATTACAATGGTAGGAAAAAAAAATATACAAAATTTTCTATAAATACTTGTGATGACTTGAATTTTTGTTATTTAATTTTGCTAATTACTAATGGACTAGTTTTATGAATTATTATTATTATGCTTTATTCGTATGTCGTATGTGAAGTAGAATTGTTTTGGATATTTTATTATTCGAAAAGTGTGGATTTAGGGGGGGTTCAAGGTTGACTTTTTATATGTTGAGATTCTCTGAAAACTTCCGTCATGAAATTCGTAGAGCACGTCGATATGAGTTTGCGGATATGTAGAACGTTGAAAATCGGAGTTCGTATGTGAAAGTTATGAGCGTTTGAAATTTGGGAAAATTCTATAAATAGGGGTTTCCGTTTTCGAAAACTTACTATTTTCATTTTGGTTCCCTTTCTGGTAATATTCAAACTCTCTATTCTCTCTCTTCAGCACGTGTGACCCGACCCGAACCCGGCCAACCCGACCCAGCTTTTCCGGCGATCTCCGACGACCTCTACTGGTGAAGCAAGCTCATACTAACTCGCCTGCACCATGCGCTCCTCCCTGTGGCGTCCCCTATCTATGATTCTCACTGTGTGTAGAGCTGGGTGGTGGTAGCTTTTGGGTGCAGTCAAACCCGACCAGAATTCCTAGCTCCGACGACGTCACGACTTCACGTTTTCTGGGTTGAGTTCGTAGGAGCCTTCTCAAGTGATCCATGATGGTTTTTTTGATCGATTTATGTGGGAACTGAATCAACTCAAGGTGAATAATGCACGATGACTTGTGGCGGCGAAAGACGGCTATCTAGGCTGAGTTGGCTGCGGTTGTTTTTACTTTGAAAATTTGGAGACATTACTTGTATAGAGAGAAGTTCGAACTCTTTTTGGATCATAAGAGTTTGAAGTATCTGTTCTCTCAAAAGGAGTTAAACATGAGATGGAGAAGGTGGATGAAGCTCATTAAGTATTATGACTTCACCTTGGCGGATGCTTTGACCAGGAAACCCAGGGGTATTGTTGCTTCTGTTATGGTTCAGGAGTGGCTTATGTTAGAGACAATGTCTAAGTTTGACGTTGTACAAGCGGGAGTTCAGAATGAGATTTTCCTTGGAAGTATCACGGTACAGTCTACTTTGATTTCCAGGATCATTCAGGGTCAAATGGAAGACGAGAGCAGAGTTAGCTATAGATTCGTCTATTGGTGTTTCGTCGGAGTGGACGGTGGGAGTGGATGGTGGTTTGCGGATGAACCATAGGTTGTATATTTTGGATCATGTTGACCTCAAGGGAGAGATTTTTCGTGAGGGACATCAATCGTGGTATACTGTGCATCCTGGAAGCACCAAGAGGTATCGGGATTTATGAAGCCAATTCTAGTGGAATAGAATGAAAAAGGATGTGGCAGAGTATGTTTTCAAGTATCTTACTTCCCAACGTGTGAAGGCTGAGCATCAGAGACCTGCAGGTATGTTGAAGCCATTATCTACACCCGTATGGAAGTGGGAGCAGATCTCATTGGATTTTGTTACTAGATTGCTTAGGTCCAAACGAAATCATGATGCAGTGTGGGTGATCGTTGACCGTCTGATGAAGTCGACACACTTTCTTCATGTGTCGATGACGTATTCGGTTGACATGTTGTGCGAGCTTTATATTGAGGTGATTGTGAAACTTCATGGAGTGCCTGTGTGGATTGTTTCTGATCGTGATGCTCGGTTCACTTCGAATTTTTGGAGCGGTTTTCAAAAAGCCTTGGGAACTGACTTAGATATGAGTACGGCTTTTCACCCTCACACTGATGGGCAGACTGAGCGAGTGAACCCGGTGATGGAGGATTTTTTTTTTATTATGTTGAGAGTCTGTGTGTTGGACTTCAAGGGAAGTTGGAAGGATCATCTACCATTGATTGAATTATCTTACAACAACAGTTATCACTCTAGTATCGGCATGGCGCCATATGAGGCTCTGTATAGTAGGCCATGTAGATCTCCTATCTGCTGGGCAAAGGCAGGAGATAAGGTATTATTCAGTCCTGAGATTGTTCAGGAGACTGCTGGGAAGATTTTGATTATCAGGGATAGGCTTCGGACATCACATAGTAGATAGAAGAGTTATGCGGATCTGAAAAGGAGACAAGTTGAGTTTAAAGAAGGTGATCATGTGTTCTTGATGATCTCACCCATAAAGGGTGTGGTGAGATTTGGCAAGAAAGGGAAGTTATAACCAAGGTTTATAGGACCTTTTGAAATTCTGGATAGGGTAAGAGATTTGGCTTTTAGGCTTGCCTTACCTCCTGGTATATCTGTCACGCTCCGAATTTTAGAATAACAATTCAAAATCCGAAACATGAAAATACTACAACTCAAAATAATCATCCTGAAAATTTCTTTTCTTAACATACTCACCACACGAAATAAAATCAAACCGAATTTAGTCTCGGTTAATTATTACAACTCAAATCCAAAATGTAATGTAAAGCTCTAAATGAGCATACACACACCTCACAACTAAATAAATAACAAAACTGCTGTAACACCTAAGCAGCTCGGTCACCTCCATGGTTATCCTGACCTGCAGGAATATCCGCTACACCATTGAATAGTGTACCGGGATTGCAACAACACAAAACCCGGTAAGCTTATGAAAGCTTGTATGAGTAAAAGATGGAATTGTTGCTTAATTTAATCTCATTTATTCCCACACACAGCAACACTCAATAATTTCCACATATGCAAATAATAACAATCTCAATCAACACCAATTCAATATATCAAGACAACCCAACTCACAACTTTCTCCACAACTCTCATCATCGTATTCATAAAAATATGGTACTTGACAGACTAGAGCTCTAACTGAATGTAGCCCGTCACCTGGCCTAGGTTATGGCATCCGACATATTTAACAATTATTGTATTTCATCAATATGTATACCTATATACATATTTAGAACGTCCAATAATTCCACATACTCAACCAATTGTATCCCATCATCCACACTAGGATTAGAGCGTCCGATTACCCACACCAGTCATTACGTCGACCCTAAACCCATAAATGAACACAACATATAATATCACATACTGAAATCAACCCAACCAAGATACACCATATTATTATGGAATTACACAAATTGAAATAAAATCAATTCATCAATTCTACTCAATCATATCATCACACAACAATCCACTCATCAATATATATTTTCCACGTAAATATATATATATATACGTAATCATCCACTCAGGAATGACCACTAATACCATCTATAGTTCACACAAGAAAATTATGAAATTCATTTGTATAGTTAAAATTCATTTTACTTACCTATGAACCGTGGTGATTCAAGTCCATGAAATTTTAAAACAAATATTTAATCAGTAAATATTTTTCACACAATTATCAAAAATAAATAATTTAAAATGCTCGGTTCGTAATATGAACTACGTGAGTTTTACTCACCTCGATACTCCCGCTGCGTCTTCAATATAATAATAATTTATAATTAACGCCGAATAGCCCACTCTAATAAAATCCATCAATCACCTAATCAAATGTGATTCGAATTTAGCCAACAATTTCAACACATAATTTAACCACTAATTAACGGCCAGATTCTAATTTACATTAAAATCCGACGAGCGGTTTCTCACGAATCGCTCCCCTAATTACCGTTTTTCACATATACGAAGATCCAACGGTCGGATCTTCGCCCATGACCACACAAAGCCTCTGGGACAGTCATATGATCATCATAACAAATTTACAAGTTCATCTGACGGTCATAATTTCACAGATCAAAAATCTAACGATCGAAATCGATCGAAATCACAAAATTCATAACTAATTCATACGATATCCGAAAAATGCGTATAATACGCCGAAATGATCATATCGAAACATAGAATCATAAAATGGATAGAAACCAAATTTTAGACCTCCGGAGGTGGCCGGAAAAGGCCGCCGGAGTTAGGGACAGAGCCGCCACCGACCACCGCCAATGGTGTCGGGGCCGAGCTTGTCCCCTTCGTTTCATCATTCTGAGCAACTTTCATAACTAGCACAAGACCTAAAAATGACGGGAAGGGATCGAAATTACTGATTTACAGTCGGCGGCCGGAAAAAATGCTTGAAAACCAAAGTGAAAACTGCAACCTCAGGCCCCGATACCTTCTGGAAACTTGTTCAGAACTTCCTTGCGAACTCAACAAGCCAAGAATCACAAGAAACGATCGTGTATAGCTCGAGATATCTTGATCGAAAGTTTCGGTATTTCGATCCGTTCGGGTCGAGCTCCGACGAACATGAAAACGTTCGACCCAGTTCCGGTCCTTCTTGGTGCTTGTAGAGGAAGTTGAGGCGAGCTCAATGAGCCAAGAATCAAGTGAAATGGTGGAGTGTAGCTCGAGATATCGAGATCGAACCGAAAATGGTGGTTTTCGGTTCGGGCCGTGCCGCCGCCGCCACAGGCTGCTCCGCCTTGTGAAACTGCCTCCGGGAGCTAGAGCAGCTCGAGACGAACGCCTGGGACTTCGTTTGAGGTCGAGAGGTGGTCTGTGGAGGGAGAACAATTAAGGAGAAGTTTTCTCTCCTTTTCGGTCGAGAGAGACGGGTGAGAGAGCTGAGAGAGAAGATGAACAGTGGGATTTCCAGAAAAAGAAAGAGAAGAGGAAGAGAGGAACCGGTAGAAAAAAATTAGGGTTTCCCAAAATTTTTCTATATATACATGTTTTGGAAAACTTCGAAATTCGATAACTAATTCAGAAAAAATCTGATCTTCGTGTTCCGCACGTGTACAGACTCGTATCAACGAGCTCTACAACTTTCATGAAGGAAGTTTCTCCAAATTTCGTACGTAGAAAAAGTCGATTTCTCAAACCGAGTATTTCGAGCTTTTCGTTAAAAATAATTGTTTCGAAACTTCGATAATTGTAAAAATGAATTATTATCGAACATAAATCGTGAAATCGCATAATAATCATTCGATACAATTACTCGAATTTAAAATGAAATTTGCGGGTATTACAATATCCGATGTGCATAATGTGTTCCATGTGTCCATGCTGAGGAAATATGTCCAGGATGAGTCACATGTGATCAATTAGGGTACGATTGAAGTGGATACGAATACGACCTTTGTTGTTGAACCTGTTCGTATTTTGGATAGGTCAACAAAGCAACTTCGAAGGAAGGAAGTTGACTTGGTCAAGGTATTGTGGAGTCACCATGACGAGGGTGATGCTTCTTGGGGTCGGATATGAGAGTGAAGTACCCAGAGTTGTTTGTTAATGAGTGTGCTTGAACTTCGGGATGAAATTCCATTTAGGAGGGTAGACTGTGATGACCTAGATTTTCGTTATTTAATTTTGGTAATTAATAATGGACCAATTGTACGAATTATTGTTTTTATGCTTTATTCGTATGTCGTATGTGAAGTAGAATTGTTCCGGACATTTTATTATTCCAAAAGTGTGGATTTAGGGGGGGCGGGTTTAAGGTTGACTTTTGATATGTTGAGATTCTCCGAAAACTTCCTTCGATAAGGGAGATTTAGGAGGGATTTAGAGCACGTCGATACCGGTTCGTGGATATGTGGAACGCGAAAATCGGAGTTTGTATGTTAAAGTTATGAGCGTTTGAAGCTTGGGAAAATTCTATAAATAGGGGTTTCCGTTTTCAGAAACTTACTACTTTCATTTTGGAAGTTTCCCTTTCTGAAAATATTCAAACTCTTTGTTCTTTTTCTTCAGCGTGCGTGACCCGAACCAAACCTGGCCTACCCGACCCAGGTTTTCTGGCGATCTCCAGCGACCTCTACCGGTGAAGCAAGCCTAGACTGATTCGCCTCCACCGTGCGCTCCTCCCTGTGGCGTCCTCTATCGATGATTCTCACCATGTGCGGCGCTGGGTGGTGGTAGCTTTTGGGTGTAGTCGGACCCGACCGGAATTCCTAGCTCCGGCTATGTCACGGCTTCAAGTTTTCTTGGTTGAGTTCGTAGGAGCCTCCTCAAGTGATCCATGATGTTTGTTTTGATCGGTTTACGTGGGAACTGAAGCAACTCAAGGTGAATAGTGCACAACGGCTTGCGGCGGCGATAGGCAGCGATCTACACCGAGTTGGCTTGAACCCCATGTATTAAAGTTAATCTATTTGGTGTTGTTGATATTTTGGAGGGTTCGATTAATCTAGTTTTGAGTTTTGGCCGGTGGTGGTTGTGCCACCAATTGTGGCTGCATTTTGGTGGCTTTTCGGCCATATAAAGGATAGTTTCTGGTTTTATATATCATCTACTCGTCGATACTAGCATTTCGATATATAATACGCAATTTTTGGTGATCGTATGAATATGTTGTGATTTTTACAGTTTCGGACCATTCGATGATTCGATCCGTGAGGATTCAAGTGTTCAATCGACTTATGGTTTTGATATATTGATCGTAGAAGTATTCTGGAGACATTGGTGGTCTTGGATGTGGTTTCCCCTCAATTGGCGTCACTTTGAGGATTTTTGTTCAAAAAAGGGGTTTCAGACTTAAATCGTTTGTAATTCGTTACTAAGTTGAGACCGTATGTGATTAGGTATTTGATGAATTATTCTTGGATGGATATTTTGTGGTGTGCTGTTTTGTTTTGTATAGAAGATATAGCGGGAATTTCGAGGTGAGTAATCTCACAAGGTTCGTTTACAAAAGGAGTTATCTTTATTATTTTGGGAGTTATTTATTTAACTGCAAACAATAGTTGGTATTAGTTGGCATTCCTGAGCGGATGATTACATATATATATATATATATTTACGTGATATATATATGTATTGGAGATTTTGTTGGTTTATGGAAACATGCAATATGCATGATTGATGCTTTTTATTGTTTTGTGTTGTGGAAAACAAATGATTATGAAATGATGATTTCTATTGTTTTGAAAAGCATTGAGATTGCTGTAACATTTTGAGTCCTGAGCGACTCCTTTAAATGTTTTATTCTGAGGGACTATGAGGCCTGAGGAATTAAGGACACAGGATGCCCTTAGGCAGTATATCGAGTAATCACTTCTTTGGCCGGATGAGTGGTTATGATTTCAGTTAGAGCTCTAGCCTGTCTGCCAGTGAAATTCATGGGGTAACAGAGCGTGGTTATATCTAACTCATGAATTTGTATTTTAAGGAAACAAGGTGTGAGTTGCTTTCCTTATATACAATTTATAGGAAATCAAGGTGTGAGTTGCTTTCCTTATTTTGTGATTTGAAAGAAAACAAGGTGTGAGTTGTTTTCTTTAGTTGGTGTTTTAAGGAAACAAGGTGTGAGTTTCTTTCCTTATATACGATTTATAGGAAATCAATGTGTGAGTTGCTTTCCTTATTTCGTGATTTGAAAGAAAACAAGGTGTGAGTTGGTTTCTTTAGTTGGTGTTTTAAGGAATCAAGGAGTGAATTATTTTCCTTTATTACATGTTAGTAAGGAGATCAAGGTGTGAGTTGTTTTCTTTAGCTTTGGTGTGAGTTGTTTAGTGGTGGTTTTGAGTTACTCATATGAGCTTTCATAAGCTTACATGGTTTGTTGTGTGGCAACCCAGTGCACTATTCAATGGTGTATGGGTTAATCCTGCTGGTCAGGATAATTGTGGCTGAAGCTGAGGTAGCATCTTTGCAGCTTTACCGTAAGGAAGCCATTTTTGTCACTTTACCGTTGAAAAGGTTTCCATTGTGTAGTAAGCTCTGAGGAGCATTTACATTTTATTTTGTGGTGACAATTTAATTCATAAGCTTATGTAATATATGACTTTGTGGAGTGGGTCAATATTGATAATGTGGGTTTCAGGGCATCAATATGTACTTGGTTTACAGGGAAAAAGTCTTCATGTATTTTGTATTAATAACTAAACCATCACACATGTATAATTATAGGATTATATATCGATTTTTATTTGTATTAAAAATCAGGGGCAGGACAATAGTTCACCTTCTATTTTACCTCCCACACCCAAAATGTTCATCCCTGCTATTTATTTACATCATATATTTCTCATTTATACTTAATAAATTAATATATTCAATAAATAGTAACTGATCCAGTGACCCAGACATAACGGTTGGAAACAGATGTCAAGTGGTAGTGAACAATATATTGACCCAGTGACCTTGATCTATTAACCCAAAGGATGAGCTTGCTCTAATAAAGAGAGGAAGAGTTCCATATGATCGACCTCATTACATCTTTGTCCAAATAAAAGTCAATGGGAATAGAAACTATATTAAATGTATTGATGGTGTAGGATTTTTGATTTTCAATTTTAGAAATATATTTATTTATTTATTAAAAAAAGATTTGAAAATTTACTGATGATGTAAATATCGTACAATGCATTTTGAAATCCATGCATGTATCAAGTACTGCAAGATATTGGAGAAGAATAATTCTGTAATAGCATTATGCGTGCAATTAATAATAGATATCAAAGGACTCCAATTGCATTGTCCAAGTACTCTCATCCCAAAGAGAGATCATAATATTATTGGCCTTCCTTCCTGGCTAATTAACCTTATAGAAGAACAGAAGCTAGTCATCAAGCAAATTGGAGAGAAAATGCCTCATATTTGCTTCTTGGAGCCTGTCATGTATAGTTACATGTTCTACTTGTTTTATTGGTAGCTAAGCTAGATATTTTTTTTCCTTCGGTTTTCCTCAAACTGATCTATTTTGACATACATGGTGGACTTGAGCATTAATTTGCATGCAACTTGCTTACTATTTAAAAAAAAATGCCTTTGGTTTGTGTTTTACTAGTTGTGTTATTACAAAATGGGGGGTCTAGGGTACCTTGATGTATGTCATACCCTTATTTTTTATTTTTTTAAATAAATTAATGTGGTGGAAACCTATTGAACTGGTTAACAGGTTATCCACTTATATATTGACATGTGTCATTTTTAAAAATAAAATTTACATACTAACAACACATTCTATCTTGATATGCAATAATATTGTTCAGAAATATGTAACAAATATTGTCAAAACAATAAATTACTGCAAAAGTAAATGAAAATTAGTCTACTCATTTCATTTGATAATCCCTTTATATAGGGAGAGAATTACAATGGAAATATCAATTACAACAATGACGGTAAATGCTAATTGAATTATAATCACTAATTCCTTAATTCCCTCTCCATCAGTTACTTTGATGAAGATGAAGGCACAAAATGTGTTTTTCCTTTAACACTCCTCCTTGTGCCAAGTCAAAGACGAAATGGTGCATGAATTGTTGCCTTACTAAAAAGCTTGCGAAGTAACAATGAAAACCCTGTGGGACAAAAAATGCATCTTGGTCGAAGGAAAAGAGCACAACGCACCTATTATATTTGATGATGATATATCTGCCACATTCTCCTTAGGCAATGATTTGGTAAACAAATCTGCCACATTCTCCTTAGACCTTACTTGATTCACTTGAATCTTGAGGAGAGCCTGTTGTTGTTGGTTGCAGAAAAACTTTGGCGATATGTATTTTGTATTATCACCCTCGATATAAGCTAGCTTCATCTGTTTGATGTAAGCTGTATTATCTTCATAGATGTAAGTATGCTCTTCAGTGGTAGAACTCAAACCACTAGTCCCTCGAATATGTGTAATGATAGCTTTTAACCATATACACTCACGAACTGACTCATGTAGAGCAATGATCTCTGAGTGGTTCGAGGAGATAGCCACAAAGGTTTGCTTAGTTGATCTCCAAGATATCGCTGTGTTCCTAATGGTAAATACATAACTAGTTTGGGAACGACATTTATGTGCGTCAGAGAGATACCCAGCATCACCAAAACGTTATTTGGGGTTTTAGTGTAGTGAGTGGTGCTTTCGCCATCAACATTTCATTTAGGGACTACTATACCACCTATGGTCCCTCCTGTGTCTCTGTAGTAAAAGAACAGTCCCAAGTCAGTGGTTCCTTTTAAGTATCGGAATATGTTCTTGATACCATTCCATTGATGCTGCGTTGGTACTAAGATAAATCTAGCTAACAAGTTTACTGAGAATGCAATGTCTGGTTGAATGCTTGGGCTAAGTACAATAATGCGCCTGTTGCACTTAGATAGGGAATTTCAGCTCCCAACACCTCTTCGTCATCTTCCTTTGGACAAAATGGATCTTTCTTTGCATCCAAACTTCGATTGATCATGGGAGTGCTAGTAGGATGCACTTTGTACATGTTAAATCGCCTGAGCATCTTTTGGACATAAGCAGATTGGTGGATTAATGTTGCACAAACTCGGTGTTCTAGTTCAAGGTCTAGACAAAATCGAGTTTTCCCAAGATCCTTTATCTCAAATTCGGATTTCAAGTAGCTCGCGATTTCTCTTATTTCATCAAGAGTACCTATTATGTTCATATCTTTGACATATAGAGCTACAATTGCAAATCTGAAACTTGTTTTCTTTATGAATACGCAGGGCCATAATTCATCGTTCTTATATCTTTTCTCAATCAAGTAGTCACTTAGATGGGTATACCGCATCCACTCTCGGATTGCTTCTATCCGTAAAGTGAGTGTTTCAACCTAATTGCAAACACATTCCGTGGTTTAGAGTCACTTAACTTAGGTAACATAAGGCCATCAAGCACTTTCATATATATATATATATATATATGAAATATACATATCTTATCTGGAGCGAAGCTCTGCTTTGAAATTAAAGTGTGAAGTTCGCGTTTTGGGTCACTTTTCAGTCGCATATCCACATCTCGACCGTTCATTTTTAGGTACTAAAGTATAGATCGTCTCTGCAAATTTTTAGCCAAATTGATTATCGTTAAGGCATTGATCACTGCCTTAAAGCTAGTACGCTTCAGGTTAAACAGATTCAGTTCGTCGATTGGTTTAAGCGAGTTAGATACCTTAACAATCATCAATTTGGTTGAAAATTTGCAAAGATGATCTATACACTAATACCTAAAAACTGAACGGTCGAGATGTGGATATAATACCGAAAAGTGACCCAAAACTCGAACTTGACACTTTAATTTCAAAGCGGAGCTCCGCTCTTGATAAAGTTTATATATGTGTGTCTATATATATATATATATATATATATATATATATATATTTCTGAATCAAGATCCCATGAGCTGCATTTCCAGTCATTCGGAAACTACCAAGCTAACTAAGTAGCGGAACGTTATAACTTCCATTACGGGAGAATGTGTCTACTCGTAGTCAATTCCAGGGCGTTGTGAGAAATCTTGCACCATAAGGCGAGCTTTGTACCTCAGGACTTCATTCTTCTCATTACGCTTTCTGACAAAGACCTATTTATGACCTACAAGCTCTACACTTGACGGGTTTAGCACTACCGGACCAAATACCTGTCTCTTTACCAGAGAATCTAGTTCTGCCTGGACTGCTTCTTTCCATTTAGGTCTAAGTGGCAGGAGTTCACGGCGGCGTAGATTGGACAGCACGGGTCGAAGCAAAGTAGGCTGAGCTGCTGGGTTTGTGGCGTACGACCATGTCGTCAGGGAAGGATGGGCTGAGACTAGGCTGGCTTAATGGGCTCTGGAGTTGGACTACTCCTTTGGATGCTCTTGGGTTTACTATTTTGGGTTGGAGTTGTTGCCCTAGGCCTTTACTATGTTTTAGCTTTGTCTTTCACAATAATTTCCTTGTATTTAGGAACCTAAGCATTGATGTCCACTCAATGTCTCTCTAGCGCCTCTGGAGTAGTACCAAAAGAGAATTTCTGTTACTTCTACGTATTTGAATGTAAAATGAGTAGATTTGTTTCTATGTACCACTTGTTAGTGCAATGTTTAATTGATTGGCATTTCCTAAGCACAACAACCAAGAGTCATGTTTTCATGTAATAGCTTTCTATTCTTGGATCCTTAGAAGAATGGAATGCTTCAAGCTTCATGTACAACTGTCATCAATCAAGTATGTGTTGCATGCATGTGCATGCTTGTCAAGTGGTTATGACTGAACGTGTCTTTAAATCCTATTGTAGGATGTGAAAATCTTTTCAATCCTAATGTACTGATATGCGAATTTTTGGAAGGTTTTATTCAAAGCATTCAAACTTTCTTAAATTGGTTTATGGACTTTTCCTTTCAAATGTCTGATTTTAATCCATGGGTAAAAACCTCTTTTGAAAAGCCTTTCCGTAGTAGAAACCCTAGGAGACCCTAGTTCATTCATATCTTATATATATATATATATATATATATAGGATTTTTCTCAGGTTTAGTACGGATTTCCGGTTGTCACCCACTTTCCGATCACATTTTCACATCTTAAATGTTCAGTTTTTAGGTCCTAATGTGTAGATAACCTTTCCAAAATTTTCAACCAATTTGGTAATAGTTAAGGCATCCAAAACTACAATTTACACGAACGAACCGAATCTGTTGAACCGGAACCTTTTGCGTGTACATTGTCATAAATTACAGTTTTGGATACCTTAAAGATCATCAAATTGGCTGAAATTTTACAGAGGTGATCTATACATTAGGACCTAAAAACTGAACGGTTAAGATGTGAAAATGTGATTGGAAAGAGGGGAAAACGGGAAATCAGTGCCGAACCTTCGGCACGGACGTTTGCAACCAAGAAGGGCTATATATATATATATATATATATATGTGTGTGTGTGTGTGTGTGTGTGTGTTTTTCACATTGTTAGGGTTTGTACACCAGAACAAAAAAGATATTGCTGGTATGTTTATAAAGAATTTTCTGATCTTTCATCCTCAGAAAGTATTGAGTCAAAATTGTTGAGAATTCTTCATGAGTTGTTCCTTGTTTAGCTCTTGAAGGATTATCAAATTCCAAGCTTTTTCTATCAAAGACGTTTTCTGGTTTTATGCTTCACGTGTGCTGGTAGTTCATGCATGATTTGTGCCTTGAGAAGATTGAAAACCGAGGTGAGAGTTGTGTCATCTCAAGATTGACAAAGGAGAACAAGTTCGCTGATCTGAAAGTAGCAAAGACGAGAAGACACCGTTGCCCACTAGATTGGTTCTAGTAAATGAGTTGTGTAAGATCTTTATGTACTTTCCTATTCATATAGTGGATTGTTCACCGGCATAGTGCCCGCAATTGTTTACATCTTTGGAGAGTTTACTGCGTCAACAGATCTTGTGTTATGTGTGATGATTTTACTTTGGATGGTTTGGAAAATTGAATAAATCATAATATCATCAGAGATCTGCATCTTCGACTAGGACTCAAGTTCTACTGCAATCCTATATTAGGATGCGAACAGGCTTGCACTCCTGAGACTGATTTCTAAAATTGTTGACATATTGTTCAGTTGCTTTAGTTGGGAAATACATGTACATTCTGTAATTTGACTTGTGGGTGCTACCATTATTTTCTTATCTATCTATGTCCTTAAATGATAGCGGAAATATATGCAACAGCTTATTCTGGCTTGTGACGAATATACTTTTCCTTGATTAAAAAAAAAATCAAGTAATAATTGGCTAAGGGCTAAACAGGTTACCAAATTTTAAATATTTTGGACCATTAGATATATTATTAATCATATGATTCAAAATATTTAACAAAATATGTATATGGCAAACACTCGGATACCAAAGAAAATTTCTTGCAAAATGTATGTGCATGTTCTTTTATAATAATTTTAGCTTAGTCCTTGCCTCTGTTCGAGTTCTGCCTATTTTTTTCCTTTCCATTCTGAATGATTAGAGTTTGAATCAATATCGATCAGATTGCATAAGGGAATAGTGCCAGGAAGATCAATTATGGAAATGGGGATGGAACATGTACTCCTATCAACCCATGATCATGATCATGATCACTCATCATCATCTTCATGAATCACGTGGACCCTTCCCTAAATGTTTTCTTCAAACCAGAACATCTCAGGCTGCAAAAAACAATACCCATATATTTTTCAAAAAGAGACCCGGTCCTTCTTTATCTCCCAAGTTACTTCCATACCATTTCTCAATCGATGATGATTTTTTACAAAGATTTGTTGCATCAACGATCTACGAGAACTATCTTGGGTGAAAGCCGAGCTATGACGCGCTACACGCGCTTCTTTTTCTTCTCCGAGAGCTCTGCTAGGATTTGTGCAAGCAAGATTCGCAACCACAGGGGAGATAGGATGGTGGCCACCATGGCCAGGCTTTAGTACCACCACTTGGAAAATCTCTGTTTCCCATCAAGTACCAAATGTCCTCAAATCTATGATTTTCTTTAGCCTAACCCCATCCATACTTGAAACCAGGGGCAAACATGGACCTCTTTTCCTTGAAAACATTAGCTACCCTCCCTCCTGGATCTATTCGTCCCTTGGAAAGATTAGCTTTTTCTTGGCCTGGACCTTTTCTCCGCCAGAAAAGCTCAGTGAATGCATGTCCAAGATTCACACTCATGGTGTTGCCTCTTTCGGTGGCTCATAGTAGGATGGGTAGGAGCTGGATCTACTTGGAACTTGATTCGAATATCTGCATTAATCAGGTACACCGCTTTATTCTCAAATCACCTTTCATTTTAACTAATGATTATCATAGTTATATTAGCGCCACTGAATCATTAATGTGCTCGAGATTAAATCTGAAGAGTCAATACCTCTTCCGAACACGCTTAATTTGGCCTTCGAGCAACCCTACAAGATTCTCTCTCATATTACCCAGATGTGTAATGGATTTTGTGTCTTTTCAAGACCATGCATACACGATTATCTGTGTTGAACCCAACCTTTTGTCTTCGAGACCCCTTCCTTGGATGACTATTTATAGGATGGTGCTGGGTTTACACTGGCCACAGTCACAAACCGGTGTTACACTTAGAATTTCCTTTGGCATCAAAATGGCTTACAGCCCTAACGCCCGAGCCCAGAGCAGCCCCCCCTAGAAGAACTCCTACAGTTTTCAACCCTATCCTAGACCAAACAGAAATGAACCACCCTTTGTTGCTAACATTGGCGGTACCTGTATAGTGGTAGAGAGCAGTCAAACCCAGGTGTTTATCCCTAGGCATTCCATTACCAACAAGGAACACCTTAACAACTACTGTCTCCCAGCCAAAATATTTGGCAAGAAGGTTTCTCCTAGGAAAATAACTAGGAAGTGCAATAGGATGTGGTCCTGCCTGCAAGGGACAGTCAAGCTGACTCAGATGACTAATGGATGGTTCTCCCTGGAGTTTACCTACCTGCAAGATGTTGATTTTGTCCTTGAGAATAGACTGTGGTTTGTTAAGGGCAGAATTTTCCATATCAGGAAGTGGTCGCCTTCCTTTAACCCTCGTGAAGCTGCAATTGAGTCTTTGGTGTTGTGGATCAGGCTTCCAAATCTTCCATTACACTTGTGGAGTAGAGAGGCAATCCAACAGATTGTTCCGTTGATTGGCCGTTTTATTAAACTGGATGAAAGAACAGAGGAAAGTGAGGACTATATCTTTGCAAGAGTCTGTATGGAAATTGACCTTAAGTGGGGTTTTGGTTGTCCGAAAGACTGATGAAGGGGACCTGTCCTTTGACTTGGTAAGCCCTCCTGCAAAGATTTTTGTCTGTTATGAAGCTATCTTTGAAATTTTATGCGGAAGCCACAAACATGTTATCCGCAAGTGTCCCTATAACTAGTAAGAGAAGCACTTTATCATGGTGGACAAAGAAGAAGGGGATCAGGATGTGGAGCCTGAAGGAATGGAGGTTGACTCAGAAATAAGAAACTTGGCAATAGAGAAGGTACTGATCTATTTCCCATAACCGGCAAAGCCTGATATCGGTTTTGATGAAGCTGAAGGCCCCAAGGTCAACCTCAATCCACCTTCTCCTGATTGGACTCCGATGAGAAGAAGGAACCATAGCTTGAGTAAACCTGCTGATACTGAAACAATCGATAATGTTGCAGAAAAGAATAAGGAGAAGTTTAAGGTCTATACTCGAAAGGGCAAGGAGGTGATGACACCTAAGAAAACTACTAGGCAGGCTCTTAACAAGCCAGGAATAAGCTTCATGGATGCTGCCAAAGGGCAAGGCACTATTTTGATTGGTGACAAGGAAACTGATAGTTTCTTTAGAGCTTAGGGGAATAAGAAGGCTGCTGGGGCTGTTGGAAGCTCTTCCTCAAGTGAGGAGGTGGTGAGCGGCTCTACCTCTCTTAGCTCTGTCTTATCTTATTCTTCTTTCCATGAAATTGCTAAACTGTATAATCCCCCTACTCACTATGACCATATGACAGAGGAGTTATACTCACCTACGGATGTAGTTGTGTCTTATAATGCTAATTGTGGGTTGCCAAATGTGCAGTTTGAAAATTTTAATGATGCTAGGGCATCTGGCTTTGAGAAAGATGACAGCATGAATGAATATGAGATCAAGATGATCAATGGAAAGAGGGCTTTGTTTGTTAAGGGGGACAGCTCAGCAATGAGCTCTGGCTCCAGGAAACACAACCGAGAAGAAAATGAGGATCAAAGCATGGCTGATGCTGGTGAAGCGGATGGGGAGGGCAACGCCTCTTCTCCTAAAATCCAGAAACCATAAAGTTAGTAAGTTGGAATAGCAGAGGGAGTGCTTGGTCTGGTTTTGTAGCACAATCCTTCTTCTATGCTTCTTCTCTAGACTCGGATGTTTTCTTTATCATGGATACTAGAACATCCAGTACTATCCTAAGTAAATTGAAGAAGATGCCTTTTGATGATTATTTTGTTGTGTCTGCTAATGGTCAATGTGGTGGTATGCTTATCGTATGGAAAACCAGAATGGCTAAGATAGATATTATTCAGCACCACTATAGATATATTCATTGCATGGTTACAGACCCTATAAAAAATGACTACTGGTATACTACTTTCATTTATGCCTACCCCCAAAAAGAAAAACAATCCCAGTTATGGGAAGAAATTATCGGACTTAGTCCACTAGACAATGGCAAATGGATTCTAATTGGTGATTTAAATATCATCATGAATACCTGTGAAAAACTTGGCGGTAACCAAGATGTGACTAGATATATGATCAATTTTCTCACTTTCTTGAACCGAGCAAGTCATCTCTCTATTGATGCTGCTGGGATGCCTTATACCTGGACGAATAACCACAAAGATGACACTTATATTTGAAAGGCTAGATAGAGCTTGTGCTAACCCGGCTCTCCTGAATACTTTTCCTGATCTTAGTCTGGAAAATTTACCAATAATTAGTTTAGACCATGGACCAATTTGTTTAACTTTAAAACATAAGGTCCAATAAACTGGCAGAGGTTTCAAATTCGAAGCCATGTGGCTTTCCCACAAAGACTTTAAACCTCTAGTAGCTGGGATTTGGAACAGACCCTAGAAAATAACCCTTTCATTAATTATCTTGCTGTGTGCAATCAGTTTATTAGTAAAACAAAAGTTAGGAATAAGAATGTTTATGGGAAAATCTTTAAGAAGATTATTGACTTAAATGGTGAAAGCAGTATTATCTAGCAGCAGCTTATCCTCTCACCTGATAGTATGTTGTTGCAAGAAAAAGATCACCAGCTGAGAAAGGCACTTGCGCAGTGCTACCAAGATGAGGAACTCTTCTCGTCCCAAAAAGCCAGGGCCAATTGGCTAAACTTGGGAGATAGAAACACAAAAATTTTCCAGGCCCAAGCCAATATCAGAAGGAAGAAGAACTGTATTACCAAATTGAAAAGGAATGATGGAACCTAGGTTTCAACTAGGGGTCATCATGGGCCGGGTTAGGGCCGGCCCTACCCTAAATTTTAGGGTTTAGGGTCGGGCCGGGCCGGACCTAGTCAAAGTCAATAAAATTTAGGACCGGGTAGGGTCGGACCGGGGCTTAAATATGCTAACCCTTACCCGCCCTAAAAGCCCGATCTGGTAGGGCCAAAAGGGCCAGGTCGGGCCGGCCTTCCATATAGAGCCAAATAGAGCCGAAATGGGCCTTATTTTGTATAACTAAAAAAAAAAAACATTATTTTTTTTCCTTAAAATGTGACTCAATGATGATATAGGTAATATAAGACTCATTATTTTTTATTGATCATATTTAATATATACACACACACACACATATAGAAATTAACTTATAACATTTATTAATTTAGTTAAGGTGGTTATATTCAATTAACTATCTCTTTAAATCTCCCAATATTAATTGTTGTGTAACAAAGAAAATAAAAATTAAAAAAAACAAAGCCTATGTTATAGAAAATAATAAAAATAATATATAAATTTTAAGGTTGGGCCGGGTAGGGCTTTTAGGGCTGAGCCGGGCTTGGCCCTTACGGGCTCAATCGGGTCGGGCAATAGGGTAGGGCCGGGCTTCATTTGCATGACCCTTACCCTACCCTATTTGAGAAAGGGTAGGGCCGGCCCGCCCTAATGTAAAGGCCGGGTAGGGCTTCGGCCCTACGGGCCGGGCAGGCTTAGGGCCGAAGGGCTAAATGATGAGGCCTAGTTTCAACACACCAAGAAATTGAAAATTTGTTGATTCAGGATTTAAAAAAACACTTTACTGTTGATATTACCCCTAGTCAAAATTCTATTGATAATTTTACCTCTATTATTCAACCTTGTATTACCAATGAGGATAATGATATGCTCTTAAAGTAGGTCAGGGAAGAAGAAATACTCAAAGCAGTCATGGCAATAGGTGCTTACAAAGCACCGGGACCTGATGGACTACATGCTGCATTCTTCCAAAACTGCTGGAATGAGGTTAGATCCACCCTTATCCCTATGATCAAAGATTGATTTTCTAGTAATACTCTCTAAATCTCTTAAATCACATGAATATTTCCTTGATACCTAAGATTGACAATCCTGAAAAGGTGACTGACTTTAGACCCATAAGCCTATGCAATGTGTCCTACAAAATTTTCACTAAAATCATCATACATAGACTAAGGCCTCTTTTAAGCAAATGTATCTCTAGAAACCAAGGAGCATTTGCTCCTAGAAGAGCAATTCAGGATAACATTCTCATTGCACATGAAATCTTCTCTGATTTCCAGAAAAAGAATGGTAGAACAGGTGCCATGGCTGTGAAACTGGACTTGAAAAAAGCTTATGTTCTACTAAATTGGTATTATGTTACGCAGTGCCTCAAACATTTTGGGTTTCATGATCGTTGGATTAACATGATCATGAATTGCATATCTACTACTTCTTTTTTAGTCTTAGTTAATGGAAGACCAGCAGGTTGGTTCTAGCCTTCAAGAGGCATCAGACAGGGAGATCCCTTATCCCCTTACTTATTCATATTAGCAATGGAGCCATTTATATGACACATGAATAATTAATCTATAAACCATAAGTCTCAAGTAGGACTACTATCTTCTCCATGTGGTACCAGAATCTCTACTTGATGTTTGCAGATGACTGCCTTCTTTTTGCTAAAGCCACAAAGAAAGGAGCTAGAAACATAACAAAGGTCATCGTAACTTTCTCTGCAGCCTCAGGTCAAAAAATAAACTTTCAAACATCTTCACTTTACTTTTCAAAAAATGTCCCAAGCTCTCTCTAAAATGAAATAGTAAACATTATGAACATTAAGCAGAAAACCACAATTGGTAAGTACCTTGGAATACACAATGTAATTTTTTTTGGAAAGATCCTATTAACACTAAAGAGTTATTGCTGAGAATTTCTCAAAAATTAGCTGGCTAGAAGAAAAGGACTCTTTCACGAGCTGGTAGACTCACCTTAATCAAGTCAAACCTTACAGGTATGCCTAAGCACACCATGTTTTGTTTCAAATGTTCAAAGAAGGTAACAGTTAACATAGACAAGCAGGCTAGATCCTTTTTCTGGGGCTCAGATATGAGATGTCCGCCAGTTGCTTGGGATAAAACATGTCAACCAAAGTCTTTGGGGGTTTTAGGCATAAGACCCTCTGCTTACTTTAATAATGCAGCTCTTGCTAAATTAGGTTGGAAAATCATTACTGACAATGATAATTGGTGGGCACAGATCATGGGACAAAAGTATTTAAGAAGCGCATCCTTCTTCCAGGCAAGGAAGAAGTAATCACACTCATTTGCTTGGAAAGGGGTCTTGGATGCTCGAGACCTAATTATGAAAGGAATTAGATGGATACTAGGGAATGGCAAAGCGATAAACTTTTGGACTTTCAACTAGGTTTTTGATCATCCATTGCATTTATATATTGCGGAGGATCAGAAGCACCTCATCAACTGGAGCGAAACAGTGGAGGATTACATAAGCAACAAAACTTGGAACAGAGATAAGCTTTCTCACCTACTAGAACAGCATGTTGTGAAACAAATATCCAGAGTCCCCATTCCTTCTTCCAAACAGGAAGATGAGTTTGTGTGGGGACCTTCCTCAAATGGACTTTTCACCATTAAATCTGTAACACCCCGACCCGGATTAATCAATCTAATATAAGCCGATTTCTTTCTTAGTAGGAATTCAATACTAACAAGAGTCATCTTACCTTAGATTAAACGATCTGAGCTTACTTTGTCAGGAAACTTCGATCAAGCTTGTTAGAGGCGGCGATGGGCTATGGTGCTTGTTTCATCGAGAACCAAGAGGGGAGGCGATTTAGGAAGTCAGTGAGAGAGGTTTCAAAGATGACGCAAACTTCCCTTCTTGTAGCCCCTTCTTGTAGCTGTGATCGGTATGATAATGGACTTTCTTAATTGAAATCTATCCTCCTCTTATATTGCTTGCTGATGATTTAAAGAAATCATTGCAATGTACACCAACGACAGCAAGAGAAGAGAGCGAAAGAGAGATCTTTTTCCAAGAGGGTTCTAGAGAGGCCAAGAGAAAAAAAATGGAGACTACCTCTTTCTCCCCTCCATATATACCTAAGATGGATGGTACAGATCAGGCAGGCGTTGGGATGAACGGCCCAAATTGCAACATCTTAAATTTTGATTAATTCCTTGTTTTAATTCATTTTTTTTTTTTTATTATTATTATTATTATTATTATTTTAGTCACAATATATATAACCCGAGTATTCGAAAATTCTTCAAAATTCCTACGAATTCACCATAACGTGAATCCCTTAAAAATTGATATTTGATTTTAAATCATTCAACTAATTCTCAGGCATCTTGTAGGGTATTAAAAACTTTTCCCGTTTAAAAATTTCGTCCTCGAAATTTCACATTCGTTTTTTTTTTTACAGTGTATCTAATCATTTATTTTATGTTTCAATTTGCCAGCTGTTACAATCTAAATCATCGTAAAATAGATTGCAGTCATTGTACCCTCGCACAAAATTTAAGGAACTTCAAACTTGTTGAATTTCCTTGTATCATGTATATACATGTATATGTATATATAAAACTTTCAATGAATAAGTTTGGGCCAGAAGGGTATGAAGAAGAAATACCGATACTGTGCTGGAATCTTAAATATGTAAAAGTTTGGGCTATTATACTACCTCCCAATTTTGTCATGATATTCTACATGTAACCATGTATACGGCTACCAAATTCAATGGGATTTGGGATCACAGGGTTAGGAAAGCCTTATGCATGAGCCAAGAAGAATAGGTTTCATCTTATCTATTATCCATTTCTTCAATGACAAAAAGCAGCTGCCATTGTTATACTCTTGTGCTTAATAATATGCGCGCAGAGTGGCCAGACTTAGTATGTGACAACTAATACCATTCCAATGTATATTAAAAAGATAATTAAGCATATATTCCATTTGATTTCCCTCCGGAACTAAACCTTAAATTAACTAGATTGCTTGTGTTATTTGAGTCAAAATTTGTTTTAGATTTTATGGTAATACAATCCAGATTCCGACTCATTTTGATTTGGACAAGACACCAATGTCATTTGGTAAAAAAATAGGTGACCGATCCGAGTTCTAGGCCAACTGCCCACTTACAGCAGATTGTAGACTAGACGCTAATTTCTTTGTAATTTATGACCCAATATGTGGGCATGTGTCCAGCTTGTCCTAAACTTGGCTTTTTGATGCCCCAATTGCTCTTATATTTTCGTTCATCACCTTGGGTAAAGTTTAATGCATGCTTTGATAATTTACTACCATCCTACTGGTAATGTAACACATTGGATGATAATATCATACATTGTATCCGATCATGAGTTCACTCATTGGACACCAAGAGAGAACTTAGGCCAAGTATTGTTTCTGTTGTTCCATGGTTTTGACCATAACCAATTCTGATATTTCGTTTATTATTATTTTTCTCTTTGCTCTTTCCCCTGGTTAGGCCCAATACCTCTCGAATTAAGGCCATCGAGAACACCCCGAACAAGCGGACAACCTCAGATTATGGCCACCGAGGACACCCCGTACTAAGCGGAATTCCCGATTGGGTTTTGGGTCTTTCACCATAGGGAGACACAATCCCTACTTAATTATCCGCTCGAATCCACGAGCCCCAATCGGGTTTAGGGTCTTTCACCCAAGGGAGCTCGAACCCTCTTTAATTATATCCCGGGCCTAACCGGATTCAAATCATTATACAGTTAACTTGTTACTTTTCGTTCATGTCACATTCTGTCCCCTTTGAAATAAAATCATAACCTGAAATTTTCAATCTCAATATTGGATTTGAAAACATGCCAACTGTTTGGATTAATGCCAAAGTCTATATGCATAAATTAATCCAATCCCAATAAAGTAACTATGCAAGTAAATCCAGCAATAATAATATGAAGACATACTATCAAAATGCATGGTAAAAGTAAACTGACGAAGTATAAGTAGTTTACTTGATAGATACTTGCAGCAGAGATTGATGGATCCTTCCCTGACTTCGTTGGCGGGATGTATATGTAATTACATAAACAAATGAATTCACAATGAAAAGAATAGTATACATGCACTTGTACAAATAAATAAATACAAAAGAAGAAAAGAAGGATATGTAAAGTCTTCAAAACCAAGTTTGGAGCTAGTTTAACTCCCTGCGAATCTGAAACTTCTACACAATTTCTCGACAAAAGTATTAGTGAACTGCAATCACACTACATAAAATTCATGCAAAATATGTTTGATTTACTCAATTTCAAGCATCTTGTGCCCAGTAACTTTTGCTTCTATTTAACTTCTCCTTGTAAGTGATATCAGACAGACAAAATGAAAGAGGATAGTTCTTTTGCTTCTTATGACCAATTGAAATGATTAAAACAAAGTAATTAATCAGCATGCAATACAGGAGCAGTAAGATCATAATGCTTTGAAACATCACTTGCAGAGATATACAGAACATATTGATGCAAAAGTCAAGTCCCACTTACACATATTTGTTGGTTTCAACATGTAAATAATAAGAAAACATATAAACATGCAGTTGCAAAACTTGAACAGCAACTAATTAAACAAGTACTAAATGAACTCACTCTTTAGTTTACATATAGATCAATAGGTCTGAACACAACTGACAAAGATTTACCAGTAAAATAAATGACGCCTTTTATGATCATCCCTTTAGAGAATCTCCTTGTTTGTCACTTGCATTCATGTTCTTGAGGATATTACAAAATTATTGCACAGTTCTGATTATATGTCCTTAATCAAGGCCAAGACAGGTGTAATATGTGTAATTTTATACACACTGACTTACCTTAAGAGTATATGGTTTTCTTCAATCCAGAAGCTTTTGATAAAAATAACATATGAGCTTTTAAAAGACTTGAGGACACATGTTGAAAGGCTATAAAATATCAATCTCACAATAGAGAAAGTGTAAGAATTTCATTATATACCAAAAGGTTCAGATGCAAGTTATAAGTAGATCTAATGGATCAAACTTCTAGACTTGATAGAAATTAAATAAACCAAACCAATTTAAAGTTCTTAACACCCATACATGACTCAAGCAAATAGCAGATAAGTTTGACCCTTGACTATGGAAACAAGTATACAACCATCAAAATTAGCAAATAAAGACAACATTTAAGAATCAAAGTATCTAACAGAATACTTTCTTGACAAAACAAGGTCACAAGACCATTAACAATCTGTATTGCTAAAGTTTGTTGACCCCAGCCGAATTGAAATTGAAGTAGTATTGTCCTTCAAGAAGGATAAACCATACCAAAGACTTACCCTAGGACTATATATTCGTCATTTCCAATAGGATAAACAATTCAGAGAAGCCAATAATTGTACTCACACCAGAAACCAATAGTAGCTACACCTCTTTACCAAAACCAAAAGAAATCATTATCATCATCTCAAACACTACATGCAACCACAAAACATCAAACATAAGCAATCTCACTTAAAGCCTAGACCTTGATTGAAAATAAATCACAAAAGTATCAAGCTCCCACACCACGATCCTATTTCTCCACCACAGTTTATACCCTATCAATCATATCCCTGCTCTAATACCATTTGTAACACCCCGACCAAGATTAATCAATCTAATATAAGCCGATTTTTTTCTTAGTAGGAATTCAATACTAACAAGAGTCATCTTACCTTAGATTAAACGATCTGAGCTTACTTTGTCGGAAAACTTCGGTCAAGATTGTTAGAGGTGGCGATAGGCTATGGTGCTTGTTTCATTGAGAACCAAGAGGAGAGGCGATTTAGGAAGTCAGTGAGTGAGTTTTCGAAGATGACGAAAACTTCCCTTCTTGTAGCCCCTTCTTGTAGCTGTGATCGGTATGATAATGGACTTTGTTAATTGAAATCTATCCTCCTCTTATATTGCTTGCTGATGATATAAAGAAAACATTGCAACACCAACGACAGCAAGAGAAGAGAGCGAAAGAGTGTAATAACCGCAATTTCCATTTTAATTTCGTGTAATTGTGTGGAACGATTATTGTATAATTTTACGATGGTTGCTCGATAATATTTCATTTTTAGAATTATCGAAAGTTCGAAATGATTGTTTTAACGAAAAGCTCGAAATGCTCGATTTGAGAAATTGACTTTTTATATGTGCAAAATTTGGGAAAACTTCCTTCATGAAAGTTGTAGAGCTTGTCGATACGAGTCAGTATGTATGCGGAACACATTGATCGGATTTTTTTTTGAATTAGTTATGGAATTTAGAAGATATTTCTATTTTGGGTATATATAGAAAAAACCCTAGATTATTTTCGGAAGGTTGCCATTTTGGTCCGGCCTCCCTTTTATTTTCGGAAAGGCACTATTCATCATCTTCAACCTCTCGCTCTCTCTCTCTCTCTCTCTCTCTCTCTCTCTCTCTCTCTCTCATCCGAAACCCAGCCAAGAACTTCTCCGATCGATAACTCGCTCCACCGGCCACCAAACGGCGTTGCACCACTTCCTTTGGCTTCGCCTCGAGCTGTTCTACCTGCTGGACCTCGTCGCTTCCTCCGTCACGGCCTCTAGGTCCGGCAAAATCGCTCGAACCAGTCGCACCCAAAAACGGACCAAACCTACCTCCTCGTGTTTTCGGCCACCAAACCACGTGAAACTTCTCCCTCTACATCGACTCGACCTCCTGAAGCTCCCAGAGGCAACTTCACATGGCGGCGTGGCATGTGGTGGCGGCTGGAAACCAGCCCAGATTGGATCGAACGGAACTTTCAATCTGAATATCTCGAGCTGTAGACCTTCGTTTCTTATGATTCTTGACCTGGTGAGTTCGCCATGAGGTTCTTAACATGTTTCCAGAAGAGATCGGGACGTGAAGTTGCAGTTTTTACGTCGAACAAGGAGCTAGTCGGTTTCTGAAAAATTCCGGCCATCTGACTATGTTTGGTAAATTTTGACTTCTTCCGGTTATTTTCTGGTCTTGTGCTAGTTATGAAAGTTGCTCAAAATGATGAAACGAATGGGAGAAGCTTGGCCCCGACACCATTGGTGGTGGTCGGCGGTGGTTCTACCACTAACTCCGGCGGCCCTTTTCGGCCACCTACGGAGGTTTAAAATATAGTTTCTGTACATTTTAAGATTCTACGTTTCAATACGATCATTTTGACATATTATACGCATTTTTTTGGATATCGTATGATTTAGTTATGAATTATTAGATATCGATCGATTTCGATCGTTAAAATTGTGATCTGTGAATTTAGGACCGTCGGATGGACTTACAGTTTTGATATGATGATCATATGACTGTCCCAGTGGCTTTATGTGATCATGGGTCAAGATCCGACCGTTGGATCTTTGTATAATTGCAAAACGGTGATTTGGGAGGTGATTCGTGAGAATTCGTCCGTCGGATTTTCTTATAATTTAGAATCCGACCGTAGAATGGTAGTTTAGTTATGTTTTGGAATTATTTGCTAAATTCAAGTCACATTTGATTAGGTGATTGACGGGTTATACTTGGGTGAGATGTTTCGGTGTGGTTTATATTTTAATTGAAGACGCAGTGAGAGTCTTGAGGTGAGTAAAACTCACGTGGTTCATATTACGAACCGAGTGCTTTTACATTATTTATTTTTATAATTGTGTGAAAAATATTTATGGATTAATTATTTGTTTTTAAAATCACATGGACTTGATCAACTACGGTCCATAGGTAAGTAAAATGAATTTTAATTATACAAATGAATTTCACGATTTGCTTGTGTGAACTATAGATGGTATTAGTGGTCATTCCTGAGTGGATGATTACGTATATATATATTTACGTGGAATATATATATTGGTTGGTGTGTTGTTGAGTGATGATATGATTGAGTTGGAATGATGATTTGGATTATATTTCAAATGCTTAAATTTCATAACAATATTGTGTATGTTGGATGAGTTGATTTTATTATTTGAAAATATATTGTTGTACTCATTATGGATTTAGGGTCAACGTAGTGACCGGTATGGGGAATCAGACTCTCTAATCCTAGGTGGATGATGAGATATGATTGATTGAGTAAGTACGAGTATCCGATGTTCTAATATGTATATAAGTATACATATTGATGAAATACGATAAAGATAAATATGTCGGATGTCATAACCTAAGCCAGGTGACGGGCTACGTTTTCGGGTTTTGAGAAGAAAGATGTAAATTGGGGATTTGTGTTGAATTGTGATTTGGTAATTGATTTGAGAATTGTTGGTTTCATGTGGATGTGGAAATTATTGAGTGTTGACTTGGGTGAATATAACTATGATTTAATTAAACAACCGTTCCTTCTTTTTACTCATACGAGCTTTCAAAAGCTTACCAGATTTTGTGTTGTTGCAATCCCGGTATACTATTCAAATAGTGTAGCGGATATTCCTGCAGGTCAGGATAACCAGGGAGGTGATCGTGCTGTTTAGGTGTTGCAGCATTTATTTTTATTTCATATCAGTTGTGAGGTTGTTATGCTCAAGTAGAGCTTTACAATTTATTTTGTGAGTGAGTTGTAATAATTAACCGAGACTAATTCGGTTTTTGAAATTAAATTGTGTGGTGAGGTTGTTAAGGAAAAGAAATTTTCAGATAGTTATTTTAAGTAGTAGTAATTCATGTTTCGGATTTTAAATCTTTATTCTAAAATTCGGGGCGTGACAGAGAGATCTTTTTCCAAGAGGGTTCTAGAGAGGCCGAGAGAAAAAAATGGAGACTACCCCTTTCTCCCCTCCATATATACCTAAGATGGACGGTACAGATCAGGCGGTGCTGGGGTGAACGGCCTAAATTGCACCATCTTTTGATTAATTCCTTGTTTTAATTCATTTATTATTATTATTATTATTATTATTATTATTATTATTATTTTAATCACAATATATATAACCCGAGTATTCGAAAATTCTTCAAAATTCCTACGAATTCACCATAATGTGAATCCCTTAAAAATTGATATTTGATTTTAAATCATTCAACTAATTTCCAGGCATCTTGATAATATATGTAAGGTATTACAAAATCAACCACTTGGCTCTAGCTTAATCACAAGGAAAAACATAGCCAAATAACCCTCTTAACAAAGATGTGGAAGCTCAATGTTCTACTTAAAATTAAAATGTTTGTTTGGCTTCTCATTAGAGGAGGACTCAAAACTAGAGATAGATTGACCAAGTTTGGTGTAGTAAATGATAACTCTTGCCCTTTGTGTAATACTGACAATGAAACAGCAGATCATCTTGTCGGATACTGCAACTTTGCTCCGAAAGTCTGGCAACTGGTAGGTTTGTCCCTCTCCCTGAATTGGAATGATGGTTATTTAAAGGTCTTTCATGAGCTTGTGTTTTCTGATTCTGTTGATAATCCAATCTTTGAGAAATTAATTGCAATTTGCTGGCAAATATGGAAAGGGAGAAATGACACAATCTTCATAAATATCCAAATAAACCCACGATCTGTGGTGGCGGCTTCCGCCGCTGTTCTTCATAGCATTTCCAACTCTAATGGGCGTGCTGGGAGGGATTTAATTCAAAACCAACCAACCACTATCAAGTGGACCTCTCCGCCTACCCAATGTGTTAAGTTAAACTTTGATGGATCTGTGACTAGAACTTCTGCAGCTGGTGGTTTCATAATCCGGGATAACCACGGCAACCCCCTGATTGTAGCTACAAAAAATGTTGGTCTCACTACTGTACCGGTAATGGAGGCCATTGCTCTGAGGGATGGACTACTCTGTGCTCGACAACAAGGGTACACAACAATTGAAGTGGAAGGAGACTCAAGGTTAGTCATTGATGCAGTCAACAAACGCATTCAACCACCATGGAGGCTACTTAAAATTCTTAATGTCCATGCTTTAACTACTTGCTTTTGATCGGTGAGCTTCAAACACATTTATAGGGAAGCAAATTTTGTAGCAGATGCCATAGCAAATTTGGGGCATCAGGATGTAATGACTTCTACTTGGACCAATAGGGTCCCTCTGGAGGCCTCAAGAGCCTTACTGTGTGACAATGTAAACTGTGGATACCCTAGAGGCTTCCAAATTTAATTATAATCTTTTAGTATAAAAAAAAAAAACCATTTCTTAATCTCAAACCTTCCATACCTTCTTGAATTCTTCTCATTCCCCCAAGATTCCCCCCAAGCCAAACCCATTGAATACACACTAACCTAATGTGACCTTGAACCCATCAAAGGAGAGTCCAAGTTCTGTGCCACATCCCTAGAATCCATGCTTGATTTTGCAACTAACCTATTTGGATCAAGCACCCAACTGAAGGTCCTGAACACCACCCCCTCCCCCTCCCCCTCCCCCTCCCCCTCAAACCCTGCGACTCTTCTGCAAAACTACACCGTTTGGAAACACCCAATGAGATCCTTGCTCCCAGGATGATTGCCTGCCACACCATGCTTACCTTACGCAGTTTTCTCCTGCCATATATAGCAAAGAAGGCGAGAACAGGTCTGTATCAGGTTTTGCTTGGCGGGGAGAACGGAGAGAGAATCCAAGCTGCTGCTTACAGCCACATGGATACTTCTCAGTGGGACACTGGGACATGCAGGAGCCACGCGGTGAGCCTGGAATTTCTCCGGTCTGCTATTTCTTTCCTTCAGATATCAAGATATCTGAATTTACGTATCTTTTTTACGTGATTGTGTGTACGTTTCTATATGCATATGACTATATGACTATGCAAGTATGTTTTCTCGATGTGGTCAAGTAAAGTAGTAAACCAATAACTGCATGGCTGCATCATATACATGCATGTGGATGTTGTATTCTGAAATTAATTTAAAATATTGGCTAAGTAGACACTTTGTTAGGATATGTGATACTAACTAGATGGATTGACCTTAACACAACATGTACATATCTTTCCTACTTATAAAGAATAGCTATGGATTGCTTATTTCACTTTAAATTGTAAAGAAATCCATACTACATGACAAGCACAGTTTTAATTAAAACTTTGGTTTGAACTTGAACGTTTTGCTAGCTAGCTTTTTAATTATATATATCAAGCAATTCAATTCATAAACCAAGTCATGGCTGGCCTACGATTACATACCCTGATAATCAGCTTACATACATAAATGTCAGCGTGGTCGCTGTGCTAGGTCTTAAATTTTGTGAAGTCTGTCAGGTTTTGCATTAGATTTCGTAGTGTTACAATCTGTTGGCATTTCCAGGATGCAATATTCTCACAAATATTGATCCCCTAGATCTACACTGTCTACACAGGAATATGAATTCTTCTTTATGCCTGAACAGAGTACGTAGGACATAAAACACTTTTGTACTCAACTCAGTGGGTCTATATCACTTTTGCCGATAGTGCTAAGCGACAGCAACAAACAGAAATTAGCAAACAACAGAAATGAAAATAGCCAAGAACGCGAGCCCAAGTAGAACTTTTGGTATTACTAATTAAGCATAGTGGAATGGTAAATGACAGAAATAAACAGAAACTACAAATGACTGAATGAGCACCAATTAACCTGAGAACTACTATAACTACAAATGCAAGCTTTGCTCGCACGCAAGCAAGCTGCAATGTGATTTTCTATAAATAACGACGACCATGAACTTAAAACCCAACCTTCCAATCGATACTAACCACAAGGCGGCCACAGATTTATAACATCATAGCTAATCTATCTCTAATATGCAAGCCCTTCCGTGGTACGTAGTTTGAGAAAAGAAAAGCCAAGGTTTCTGAAGACAGCAATTGTTGTTTGAATGTCGGATCCTTCTGCAGGGGAGTCCCGTACTAGCAGGCTACTGCAAGTATGGGTTTGGGCTTTGTTTAGAATATGGGAACAAAACTGGGAAAGTGTTTAACTAGTAGGCTTCCTAGTATACGTGCATACCAATTAGCTACCTAGCTCAATTGAAATTCTAAATGACAATTAATGATCGACCAACACTAGGTTTCGAATAGGATAATTTTGAATATATATAATATAAGGTGTTGTTATTAACACACCTTAAATCTCTATTCACACACCCTCACCTTTTTTTTCTTTTTCCTTTAAATTCATAATTATTTTGAGAAAATGTCTTAACTACCCTTCTTTTATATTTTCTTTCCCATTATAATACAAATTCAACTGATCTTCAAACCAAAATTCCTCAGTGCTATTGCACTTGTTCATTTGTGGTTTTGATCTCGTTTACCTAAGCCCCTAAAATCCTAAACCAACCCCCCCCCCCACCCCCACCCAAAAAAAAATAAAAAAATCATCCCTCGGGACTCTATATATCCCAAGTTTGTTCTTACAAATAGAGGTTCAAAAGAATAAAAGAGAAAGAGGTGGTAAGAGAATAGAAGAGAAACAGCGGTTGTCCTTAGATTCAAAAAATAATTGATCAAATTTTGTTAAAGCAAAAGGATTAGGGTAAAATAAAAAATGAACGAGTGATTGACCAAAACCCAAAATAAACAAGATAGCATTGGATGTCTTCTGGACTTCAGGGATTTTGGTGTGAAGAACAATTGAATTTGGATTAGAGAATGGGAAAGAAAATTGCAAAAGAAGGTTAGTTAAGATAACATTTTACCAAAATAAATGTGAATTTAGAGAATAAAAAATGGGAAGGGTGTGTGAATAGAGATTTAAGGAGTGTTAATAACAACACACACACATAATATATTATGTGTGTGTGTGTGTGTGCGGGAAGGATCTGAAGCGGACGTCCGTACTTTCGCTAAAGTGCGGACGTCGACACAGCAGGGCGGTTCCAGGCGGCAGTGGCGGCGCGGGACTGGTCTGAGGGAGGCCGAAGGCATCCCAGACCTCTTCTGGGCGGCGATCGAGGTCGGAGGAGGTTGGGGTTTCCGGTTTCTGGGCAGCCACCTCACATGCAGTTGCAAGTTCTATGCAATGCTGCAGAACGGTCGCCAGCGACGCCACCAGACCTCAGACCAGCTCCGCAGACCCCCGACGTCCTTCTGGCAATGTGGATGGTTAATGAGTCATCAAGTATAAGAGCTAATAGGAAAATTTTACATAAGCACACTAACGCTAATGCTTTTAGGATTTGGATTTCCTGCACAACAAGAAAGAAGAAGGCTACCTCTTTGCATATATAATGCATTCATATGCATCAACGTAGAACTTTTTCTCTCTTTGGCGCATAGGTTTGTTGCGACTTCTTCCTCCCATTTTTTGTATCATGTTAACTACCTTCTTAGGTTAGGGGTTGTGGAAACCCTAAACATGATTTCCGTTGGATGATTATTAGTTCTTTTTCTAAATACTTACAGTTGAAACAAATTTGATTTACTAGTTTCTCGTTGATGATTCTTTTTATTTATTCTCTATAAAGGCCCATGTAGAAGCATATTTTTGATCTATTGTTTGAAGCATGTAGACAACCACCTTATCGATGCATGTTTTACAAGAAACAACCAAACAGCTCAACCCTGTTTGTGTAAACTAAGTTCCTAATGACCTAGTATCCAACACTTTGTGCTAGGCTATTTGCTATCAATTCAAACATTTTTAGAACTCTATGATTACTGTTATTAGGCTTCAGGTAACACCCACTAAGGTTAATTAATTGAGAATATATAAAGCTATGATTGATAACACCCTTCACATAGTAAGGCAAGTAAGAAAATGTAATACGGTTTGACCTTAACACCCTAGGCTTACCGTGAGCGTACGTAGTCATCCACGTTTTTGTACTTAGATTATATTAAATTATCCATGTTATGATTGTTTAGTGGTGGAAGCACTCCTAGCTAGTTTTTATGTCCTTACCTTCTGTTCTCTTTTCATTTATTTTTGTTTTCAACTTTTCATATCAAATCAACTTCAAAAATTCTCAAACGTTTTGCGCTAGTGCCTATGTTGTCTAGTATTTTTTTGTAATTTCTAGAGAAGTTTGGCTTAAGTAATTAATTAGAATTTTGACTGCTGTTTAGTTGGTACAGTAGTCACTTTTGTGACTTTGTTTTGAGTAATTAGAACTATAGTCTTATGCAAGAACGACTTATTTGGTTGACTGAAATAAAATTGGTTTCTTGGTCTTTGAGCATGGGAAAGTAAGTTTCCCTACTGATATTAGGAAACATCAGGAAAGCAATCAAAAAATGTATTTTATTTTCCAATCCGATGTTGGGTCAATCTGTGCATGATGTGCATTAATACAGGAAAAGTATGTTGGAAAATGAATTCCATGGGTGTGGGAGGATCCATTCCTCCCTCCTCCCCCCCCCCCCCCAAATTTTTTTTTTCCTTCAAGTAGAAAAGTTGTTTCTTTCCTTGAGTGTGACAAACACAAGAAAGGATAAAGTTTTCCTTCCCAACATTTTCATTCCGTGAAAGAGAAGATAAATGCTATGAAGCTCATTAAAAAATAATAAACAAAAAAAAAGGGAAACAACTGTTTCAAGTTCAATATTTTGCATGTAAGATTTTTTTTTTAGTAAAATGAGGTCATCCCTTTATTAAAAATTAGAAGAATTACAAAGCATTAGAATCAGCTGCTACATCAGCCAGCAAATAAACTAGGTGGAGAAACAAAAACCAGCTCTTGCTGCAGAGACTTGGCATGATCTGCTAGTAGGTGAGCAACCTTGTTGGCTTCCCAACCGATATGACTAATCTTCACATTTGGAAAAGAGAGCAATCTCTCCCCAATATCATTATAAATTCTTCCTAACAAAGATGTATTTGAAATGGAGTTAATCGAAACCTGTTGTTGCACCAGCTTCGAAGCAGTCTCGATCAACACAGGCATCATCTTATGATCTAACACAAAGCTCACTATAGCCTGACATGCTAAGGCCCCGACATGTTCAGTTGAGATCAGATTTTGAAGAGGTCGTGCCCTCCAACAATAAAGGAATCAGTCGAGTCCCAAATTACAAACCCAAGACCTCCTGTAATACCCGCAATTTCCATTTTAAATTCGAGTGATTGTATCGAATGATTATTATACGATTTCACAATTTATGTTCGATAATCATTCATTTTTACAATTATCAAGTTTCGAAACGTTTATTTTAACGAAAAGCTCGAAATACTCGGTTTGAGAAATCCACTTTTTCTACGTACGAAATTTGGAGAAACTTCCTTCATGAAAGTTGTAGAGCTCGTCAATACGAGTCCGTGCACATGCGGAACACGAAGATCGGATTTTTTCTGAATTAGTTATCGAATTTCGAAGTTTTCCGAAAACTTGTATATATAGAAAAATTTTGCAAACCCTAATTTTTTTTCCCTACCGGTTCCTCTTTCTTCTTTTTTTTCTTTCTTCTTCTTCCTCGTCCGTTTCTGGAGAAAACAGTTTCTCTCTCTCTCTCTTACAGACGGAAATCGGCCGAAGGGGAGGAAAACTTCTCCTTAATTGTTCTCCCTCCACAGACCACCTTTCGACCTCAAACCAAGTCCCAGGTGTTCATCTCGAGCTGCTCTAGCTCCCGGAGGCAGTCTCACACGGCGGCGCAGCCTGTGGCGGCGGCGGCGAAGCCCGAACCGAAAACGTCCATTTTCGGTTCGATCTCGATATCTCGAGCTACACTCCATCATTTCACTTGATTCTTGCTTCATTGAGCTCGCCTCAACTTCCTCTACAAGCACCAAGAAGGACCGGAACTGGGTCGAACGTTTTCACGTTCGTCGGAGCTCGACCCGAACGGATCGAAATACCGAAACTTTCGATCAAGATATCTCGAGCTATACACGATCGTTTCTTGTGATTCCAAGCTTGTTGAGTTCGCAAGGAAGTTCTGAACAAGTTTCCAGAAGGGATCGGGGCCTGAGGTTGCAGTTTTCACGTCGGTTTTCAAGCTCATCGGTTTCTGCATTTTTTCCGGCCACCGACTGTAAATCGGTAATTTCGACGTCTTCCGTTCATTTTTAGGTCTTGTGCTAGTTATGAAAGTTGCTCAGAATGATGAAACGAAGGGGACAAGCTCGGCCCCGACACCATTGGTGGTGGTCGGTGGCGGCTCTGTCCCTAACTCCGGCGGCCTTTTCCGGCCACCTCCGGAGGTCTAAAATTTGGTTTCTGTTCATTTTAAGATTCTATGTTTCGATACGATCATTTCGGCGTATTATACGCATTTTTTGGATATCGTATGAATTAGTTATGAATTTTGTGATTTCGATCGATTTCGGTCGTTAGATTTTTGATCTGTGAAATTATGACCGTTGGATGAACTTGTAAATTTGATATGATGATCATATGACTGTCCCAGAGGCTTTGTGTGGTCATGGGCGAAGATCCGACCGTTGGATCTTCGTATATGTGAAAAACGGTAATTAGGGGAGCGATTCGTGAGAAACCGCTCATCGGATTTTAATGTAAATTAGAATCTGACCGTTAATTAGTGGTTAAATTATGAGTTGAAATTGTTGGCTAAATTCGAATCACATTTGATTAGGTGATTGACGGATTTTAATTTCGTGGGCTAGCGGCGTTAATTATAAATTATAATTTATAATTATATTGAAGACGCAGCGGGAGTTTCGAGGTGAGTAAAACTCACGTGGTTCATATTACGAACCGAGCATTTAATTTATTTATTTTTGGTAATTGTGTGAAAAATATTTGCGGATTAAATATTTGTTTTAAAATTTCATGGACTTGAATTACCACGGTCCATAGGTAAGTAAAATGAATTTTTAACTATACAAATGAATTTCATAATTTTCTTGTGTGAACTATAGATGGTATTAGTGGTCATTCCTGAGTGGATGATTACGTATATATATATTTACGTGGAAAATATATATTGATGAGTGGATTGTTTGATTGATGATATGTTTGAGTGAAATTGATGAGTTGATTTTATTACAGTTGTGTGATTTCATAATAATATGATGTATCTTGGTTGGGTTGATTTCAGTATGTGAAATTTTATGTTGTGTTCATTTATGGGTTTAGGGTCGATGTAATGACTGGTGTGGAAAATCGGACGCTCTAATCCTAGTGTGGATGATGGGATACGATTGGTTGAGTATGTGGAATTATTGGACGTTCTAAATATGTATATAGGTATACATATTGATGAAATACAATAATTGATAAATATGTCGGATGCCATAACCTAGGCCAGGTGACGGGCTACGATTCAGTTAGAGCTCTAGTCTGTCAAATACCGTATTTTTATAAATACGATGATGAGAGTTGTGGGGAAAGTTGTGAGTTGTGTGGTCTTGATATATTGAATTGGTGTTTGATTGAGATTGTTATTAATTGCATATGTGGAAATAATTGAGTGATGCTGTGTGTGGAAATAAATGAGATTAAATTAAGCAACAGTTCATTCTTTTACTCATACAAGCTTTCATAAGCTTACCGGGTTTTGTGTTGTTGCAATCCCGGTACACTATTCAATGGTGTAGCGGATATTCCTGCAGGTCGGGATAATCAGGGAGGTGACCGGGCTGCTTAGGTGTTACAGCAGTCATGTTATTTATTTAGTCGTGATGTGTGTGTATGCTCATTTAGATCTTTACATTACATTTGGAATTGAGTTGTAATAATTAACCGAGACTAAATTCGGTTTGATTTTATTCTGTGTGGTGAGTATGTTAAGAAAAGAAAAATTTTCAGGATGATTATTTTGTGTTGTAGTATATTCATGTTTCGGATCTTGGATTTGTTATTCTAAAATTCGGGGCGTGACACCTCCCTTCCTTGAAACAGCTTGAAAAGAACCATATATGTTAAGTTTTAGAACCCCCAAAGGAGGACACATCCACTTCACATCTCTGGCCCTTCTACCAGTACTCCCTGTCTTCTCATTATGGAATCGAAATTCAGCTAGTCTTCTACTAGCACGCAAAGCCACATCACTAGCCTGAGAGACTTCTGATCCCAAACTCTGTTGTTTCTCTCCTTCCAAATGCTCCATAACAAATACATTAATTCCTCAAAAGCCTGTTTCTCAAGATGCTTAGCACAAAAACTAAGCCACTTGACTACATCCATGCCATGTTGTCCGTTTGCATATCCAAGCCTATTTGAGTCACTCTTCTATTAGATTGCAACATTTGCTTAGTAAACAAGCAATTACAACTTAAATGAAGAGTAATCTCAATCTCCCCATCACATAACACACATACTTAGGACTCCAACACCACATGTTTAGAAGCAAGATGCTCCAAAGATGGAAGAACATTGTTACACACCCTCCAGGTATGCAACTTAGCCGTAGTAGGGACGACCCCTTCCAAAAGTCACCAGGAACATCTAATGTATTAGGTCTTCTACAAGCAGATTGCACAAAGGAATGTCGATATGCAGTCTGGACAGAGAAGGTCCCATCACCTTCCATCCTCCAAACAACATCCCTAGTAATTAAAGGAATTCTTAAGATAGCCTCAGCCTCTTCTATAGAGAACAAGTCTCTAATTAAATCCTCATTCCAGTAGGACAAGTCAAAGATTAAGTCACTGACCTTATCGAAGTATTCAACACAGGAGCTAATACTGTCGGTGTGTACGTAATTAGGAATCCATGGCACCCACGGGTCCAACCATGCCCTCACTAGCACATCATTCCCTATCTGCCAATAAGAGCCTTGTAGAATTAAATCCCTTGCAGCAGTAATACTCCTCTATGAGTATGAAGGACAAGCATGAGTTGTTGTTGTGCAAAAAGTACCTGAAGGATAATATTTAGCCCCATAAATTTGAGCAATCAGAGAATGAGGGTCAAAAATAACTCTCCAAGCTTGCTTTGCTAGCATCACCAAATTAAATTCGGTAAGGCTGCGAAACCCCAAACCACCTTCTTCTTTCGGATTACACAAAAATTCCCAAGACTTCCGATGGATTTTCCTTTTGTCTAAAGTGCTTCCCCACCAGAATCTTGCACACATTTGTTCCAAATCTTCACAAAAACATTTTGAAAGTTGGAAGACACTCATGGTATATGTCGGTAAAGGTTGAGCAACTACTCTGATGAGAATATCCTTCCCCGTCCTTTAATAATTTACCTTGCCAATTCATCAGTTTCTTGGCTAGGCTCTCTTTAATGTACTGAAAAGTTGCAGTCTTTTTCCAGCCTACATAAGTTAGTAAGCCCAGGTACTTCTCGTGAGACTCCACTACTTCCATTCCTAGGAGACTAGCTACCTCTTCCTGCATATTTGCAGAGACATTCTTGCTAAAAACAATTGAGCTTTTATTGAAGTTAACCAACTGTCCTAAAGCCCTCCCATATATTTCAAGCACCTCATGTATCTGATAGCAATCCTCTAGAATAGCATTGGCATACAACATACTGTCATCCACAAAAAGAAGATGGTTAACAGCAGGAGCATCATTACAAATCTCAATTCCAGGTAGTAAACCCAACCGTTGTTTCTGTTGCAATAACGCAGAAAATCCCTTAGCACCAATTAGAAACAAGTAAGGAGATAAGGGATCTCCTTGTCATAATCCCCGTGAAGGAGTCACAAGACCTCGTGGTTTACCACGTACTTAGAATGAATATCTCACAGTAGTAACACATAACATAACCATGTCAATCCATCTCTGAGCAAATCCAAAGTGTTCCATCACCTTACGGAGAAACACCCACTCCATATTGTCATAGGCTTTACTAAGGTCCAGTTCAATGCCATGAAACCCTCTGATCCTTCCCTCTTATTATGTATAAAGTAAGCCATCTCATTTGCTACAAAGATAATATCAGTAATTAATCTCCCTGGAACAAATGCACTCTGAAAAGGTGAGATCACATGAGGTAAAATAATTTTCAGTCTATTTGCAATGGCTTTTGAGCAAAGCTTGTAAATGACATTGCATAATGCAATAGGTCTGAGATCCAACATTTGCTCCGAATTGTTCACCTTGGGTATGAGGCATATATGTGTAAAATTAATTTGCTTCAAAAACTGACCAGTATGAAGGAAATATTGAACTACTTCAACTACATCTTCACTAATTGTCTCCCAATAATGTTGGGAAAATAGAGAAGGCATCCCATCCAATTCGGGTGATTTGGTGGGATACATTTGAAATAGGGCACATTTTATTTCCTTCCCAGTATAAGGTAAACATAAACTGCACATTCATCTTCGTAGACACACACGGTTGTATGGCAATAAGAGGTCTCCATGGCCTCAAAATCCAACTTCGAAGCTATGAACGTTTTGGTAAAATATGAAGAGACTACCCTTTCTAATCCAGTAGCATCCTCACACCACGTACCCTCGTCATCATACAACCCCTGAATCAAATTCTTTCACCTCTTATTGGAAGCTTTTCAATGAAAGAAACTTGTGTTGCGATCTCCCTCCTTCAGCCATTGAACCTTTGACCTTTGTCACCAGAAAATTTCCTCCTGAGATAACAAACTCTGTAATCTACTCATTAGGGTTTGTTTCTCACTCAAGTTACACTGCATCAGTTGATTGACCATCCATAAGCTCCTCAAGCCGAGCTCTAATTCCCAACATGGATCGTTGCCTAGCTCGAAAATTATTTTTTGCCATTTGTCCAGTACCATTCTTGTATGAGCAATCTTCTGGGTGACCACAAACATAGGAACTCCGGTAACATCAGTTGCCCAAGCTTCCTTAACCAATGCATCACAGTCTGGATGTTGGAGCCAAAAAGCTTCAAACTTGAATCTATGAATTCGTGGATGATTTGGGATTGGAACTGTACTTGCACGCATCAATATGGGTATATAATCAAATCACTGGGAGCAAGATGAATAACCATTACATATCCAAAAATATCAAACCAAGAAGGTGTGTAGACTGCACAATCCAGCCTCAACTTTGTCTTAGAATTCCACCATGTTGACTTGGTACCCTGAAACCCTAGGTCCAGTAGATCTCGGTGCCCCAAGGCCTCATAAAACCCTTGCATTTAACATTCCGATCTGAGCTGACCATCAATCTTCTCACCACTATTTAAGATTTTGTTAAAATCTCATATTACCACCCAAGGGAGGGAATCCAAATCAGCCAAATCCTTCAACAACTGCCACAACCTATCTCATTCCACCGTCCTGACATAGTCGTAGAAACCTGTGAGTCTCCAGGACGGCATGCATAGGTTACCAACCACTACTGCATCCATGTGTTGAGCTGATAACCATCCTTATATTCACATCGTCATTCCAGAATAGCCCTAGGACCCTAGATTCACTACGTCAATAAACTTATCAGACGACAGAGCTCAGACAACAGAATGATTGTTTTCTGTTGTCTAAATAATTTTAACGACATAATGAGAAAATTCTGTTGTCTGAATATAGTGTATATCATGGTAAATTAGTTTTCTGAAAAATGTATTATTTCAGACGACAGATTTCTGTTGTGCATTACATTGACGTTGATTTAGTTTTGATTGTTTGAGATTTTTTTGTTCTTCAAAAGCACTGTTTGGAAAGGGTTATGTTTCAGACAACAGATTTCTGTTGTGCATTGAACTGACTTTGGTTTTTTATTTCCCCCTCCTTTTAGTTTGGTTTTTTGGCACAACGTAAAGATATATCATATATCCGCCTAACACTTAATCAAATTTTGGCCCGACAAATTTATCAAACTGAAAGAAACCTGAAAACCTTCTCTCAGCTCGCCCTCACTCTCAAACCCACCTCCTCTCTTGCTCTCGTTTTCGTTCTTCAAATTGAAAACTCAATCCTCCCCTCCACGCATCAGCCTACACAGCCGCGCTAGCAGCCCACTCGCCTACTCCCCAGTGCCTTCCCCACCTGTGTAGATCCCAGAAGCCCTTCGCGGCCCTCCTGCGCAGATCCTAGCAGCCACAGCTCACCTCAGCAACTCGCGCGCAGCCTCCCACCAGACCAGCCTCAGCCCTGCCGCCAGCCCGGTCTCATCCAACATGGAAACTGAAAACCCAGAATCATCTCAAGCATCTCCCTCGCAAATTAGAAAACCCCATTCGTGCCAAACGATCTCGGTCTCAATCTCAATCCGTATCTTGGTCTCAATCTGAGTTCGCATCTATCACGGGTAATCCCTTTGGCTAAGTGTTAATAGATTTAAGGTTTTTGTTTGATTGGGTATTTAGGGTTTTCTCGATTAAGTGTTCATCTCACTTTGCCTAGCTAGGCGATTGCATTGGGTAGCAGCATAAGCAATTCAGGCGGAGGCTGTATCTCTTTAATCCAAAATAGGAAGAGGAAAGTTCAAGGGCAAGCCCACGGGTCACTGCAACTTCTCCACTCACGAAGAGATGGGTATTCAATCTCTCTCTCATTTTTTCACTTTTTTCTGTATTTCTATATCTATTTGCAAGGTCTCAATTGCTTGGTGTTTTCTCCACTCACAAAGAGATGAGTATTCAATAGATGAATTTGTAAATGTTTTGCATATTCTAATTTTGAATTTGGGGTCTTCATCTAAAAGCTCGTACTTCTTTCACTGAAATTTTGTTCCTTTAATGAACTTTGATCAGTAAAGCTTTGAAGATAAGTTGTAGGTTTCTGGTAGTGATTTGGCTGGAAATCTGGTAGTGATTTCAATTCGCAGCAGTCGATTTAACGGTATTGGGGTTCGATTCGCAGCAGGCCATTTGAAGGTATGATTCTATTTGATTTCATTATAAATCTGGGTTTGAGTTGTTCCGTTTGGACAATCATGTAGAGTAAGTGTCTATGCTTTTGTGGAGAATCTTTGTGGGGTATTCCAGCTGTTATCCTTTCACTGGTGAATGGGAAACCTCCGATCTATATGAAGTTCCCTTCTGCTTCGGCTAATGAAAAAGTCGCAAAAGTTTTATCTGGTCATTAGAGTATATCATTATAAATTTAGTTGTTGGGTTGATTTTTAGGTGATTGTGTTTATAGTGCAGGTGATTGTGTTTAGTTGCTGGGTTGGATTTCATTTTAGAATTTGTCAACAGTATGATTGTTGGTAATGTATGAACTATTTTGATTGTCAGACAAACTTCATTAAATTTTGATAATTGAGTTGTGGAGAACATTAATTGTTGGTAATATAGCCATTAGGAGTTTAATATACTCGCCGGAGTTCGATCGTGAGTATTAGTACTATTTCAATGTCTATGTCTTCTTAATTAAAGTTTTTGTGATTGAATTGGGTTGGTGCAGGTTCCTTTGGTCTAGAAGCTGCATAGAAATTCTTTCTGAAGATGCTTAGGAGTGTTTTCTGCGCATCAATGTCTTTCTTTGATTCTACTCCTGCTGGACGGATTTTGAATTGTGTAAGTTTCTTATTTATCTTTCTTTGCTTTCTGCATGCTTTTACTTGTGAGCTTTCTACATGGAACCATTGATCCAAGTAAGTTCATGTTTTCTATTGCTGAAAGTTATCACTATGTTATCATGAGGAACTGAGTGTGGTAAAAACATGTTGAGGGAAGTGGTGAGTGTGTGTAGACTTCTATTTCACAGTGTACACAAAAGAATGAAAATTCTTTAAACTAGATGGTGCAAATAAGAGTATGACATGTTATCTTTTTCATGCTGACATTTTCTGTTTGGCATGACTATTAAATATAATTGAATTAAAATCTTTCATTCTTTAAACTAGATGGTGCTAAGTGTATGACATGTTATCTTTTTCATGTTGACATTTTTCATCTGGCATGACTATTAATTATAACCGAATTAAAATCCATGAGCTTATAATTTTGAACTAGCAAGTATCCTATCTTATCTTATTTTTAGCTCAATTCATTGTGGCCTTTTCATTCAGTATGACATTTCAGTGTGCACTGTAGTGTAAAACGGTCATTTTGCTTTCTTAATAAACTGAAGTGGTCTATAAGCTGGATCTGGTGTTCACTTATTTTGAATGCTCGAACCCTTAGGGAATGGATTTCATCTTCTCTTGGGTTAGTGCATTACTACCATAAATATTTTACTATTGTTAATGGTCTTTAGTACATTTCCTCTAGTTGCAGTGTGCACGATATGTAGAATAGAAAATGTTGTTGTTTAGTAAACTCTCATGAAATACTTCGTGTTAATTTCTGCCCAGATATATTCACCAGAATTGGATTAAGCTCCTCTTAGATGGGTCAATTTTGCTAATGGATTGCTACTTTTCCTATACCAGGTTTGCTTAAATCATGTCCAATTTATGTGTTTGCTATGTGCCTCTTGTATTAATCAACATAACTTTTTGTCATTGGGATTTCTCCATTTTGTTATTGCCTGCTCATTGGATAATTATCATGTAGCTGAAGACTACATAATGAAGGTTCGATGTTGGACAAGGAGTTCAAAAGTTCAAAGCGGAGGATAATGTTGTAGCATTTCACCATGTGAGAAAAGCCTCTGCTTCACAATTGGAATGAATAGTAGTAGTAAGAGAAAATGCTAACAACTGAAGCTGTTTTGTGTTAACTACTTGTTTCTATGTACTTATTATGTCAAGATAATGTACTGATGACTTGTACATATGGAGTTGTTAATATAGATATATAACTGATTCTTTGCCTATAGTACTTGTATCTGTATCTTATTATGTCAAGATTGGAGGTGTTAGTTGACAGACATGAGAAAAAAAAACAAGCTGAAATCCGAATCAACATCAAACAACAAAATTCAAGCAAATGTCTGTTGTTTGAAAGCACCATAAACCACAGATGATGTAGGCTAACTATAGTCCTTATGCTAATCAGACAACAGAAAGACCTAAAAAGGTTCACGTTGCTACATATTCAAACGACATATTTCTGTCATTTTAGTCAAAAAGAAACAACAGAACTTTATAAGTGTATGTTGTTCATAATTGACTCACACAACAGAAAGACCCAAGAAAGTTCACACCTCTACATATTCAAACGACATATTTCTGTCATTTTAGTAAAAAAGAAATAACATAACATAACAAATATATGTTGTCTACAATCGATTCACACAACAGAAAAAATCTAAGATAGTTAAAATCTCTATATATTCACACAACAGATTTCTGTCGTCTTAATGAAATACATACGATAGAGTTTTATGAAAAGATGTTGTGCAGAAACCTTTATAACAACATATAACTGTTGTCTTGTTACATCTGCAACCACAGAAATTCATAATTCGGCATATCTCGACATAATCAGACAACAGATTATTGGCCGGCCTATGTTGTTTGAGTGAAATATAGATTACGGATAATATCTGTCGTCTGAAGGCCTAAGAGATATCAGGCTACTAGACAACAGAAATTTTCTGAATCAGACAACAGTTCTCGGCTGTTGTCTGATGAGTTTATTGACATAGTGATTGACCATCACTTAACACAGCCTTTGAGTTTACAAACCCTAATGCCCTATGCAGCACTTGGAAAGCCCCTGTTGTGCTTATCTTTGTCTCACATAAGAAAACGATTTGAGGCCGATTCTGAGAAATCAAGTCTTTCAGAGCTCTAGTTGTGGTGTCATTGCATATGCCTCTGTAATTCCAACTTCAGATGTCCAAATCCATGGTAGAACGTAGCTTGCTATCTAGAATATAGAAAGTAACCCTACCGCGAGAGCAACTAGGTCAGGATATTTTTTTTTATCTTTTTGTATATAAGATAATACAAAAGGAAACAATTGAAAATTATCAAACCTTAAAGTTCGAACGAAATCTTTTTTTGTGACCAATTTCTCCATAAGAACATATACTATTATCCCACCGATCTTGTCTCATCATAAAAAGTTTTCTCCCAAAAACTTAGCGCGTCTTCTGGCATACTTAAATGGCGCTCGTCTGGTGGTGGTCTGGCATTTATGTCAACCTTGGTCGCATGATATCAAGGCTGCTACAAGATGGGACTAAAAGGCTTCCTGATAGTTGTTCTCAGTCTGTCTTTTTGCTTAGAGTTTGACAGCATCGCTACCAGATCTTGGTTTTTTAGGCACTATGTCTTGTGGGATTGATGGTGACATGATGGGTAGAGGGGTAAGGCACAGATAATGGCTTTGATGGAGGCGTAGGCAGTGGAGTTGTTTGGTGGTGACTTGGTGCGGTAGAGATCGATCCTGGTGGGTTTCGCTGAAAGCTTCGATTGACTGCGTCGAGTGATGATGGTGGTGGCATTCCTCGTGGCAGCGGCGGGGCTACAGTGTCAGACTATTGGAGGCTTGATACAGTGTGACAAGCGTTGGATTGGGCTGCTTGCTATTAGGCTCGGACTAGGGCAAACTGTGAGCTATTCGGCTGTGGCATGTGGCCTATATTTTTAGTTTTTAGTTTTGCTTTAGCTAAATAATTCGCTATTTTTTTAGGGCCCTATGCTTGTTAGGTGAGGTTACTTAGTGAGCCCTAATGAGTGTAGTTTTGCTTGTTTATTCGCTATGTTAATTTCCATAGCTTATAGGCTTGCTTTTAAATGAGCGATAAGTTTGTATATAGTTGGTCTATTTTATGTATCACTGTGGTTTCACCACACGAAGCCTTGTTTTGTCCATTGTGAGGCAGTGGGTGGATATATAATGGCCTTCTTGCCATGAGTTTTATCAATGGAATTACCGTTAATTCAAAAAAATATTTTTTTGGTATATTATGGGGAATGGGGGGTTACTAACAAATAAACACATTAAGCTATTATGAAGGAAATTATGTAAGTTTTATTTATTTATTTTTCATGAAAGAGGTTTCAAACCCTGCTTAGCTGAGAGGCTTAACCTCACGCCCGGTTCCATTTATTATATTAATAATAGAGTTTTACATTTTTTTTGGGGGGGACATAAAACCTAAACACCGAGCTACAGAGAAATAGTAACACAGATTCTCGTAGAGAACATCTTGAATGATTGCAGACATCTTATATAACCACACATCATCAATAACATCACCACTAGCAAGGTGAGCAAGTCTATCTGCTACACCATTTGCTTCATTGTAAATATGTCTATCTCTAACTGATTGAAAGATATGCATACTCTTTACAATCATCTAAAACTCAACTTACCAAAGAGAATTTTTTTCTCCTCACTCTTGAGAGCAGCAATCAGAAAGGCAGAGTAGCTTTCAATATCTATGTCAGTCTAACCTTAATGAATACCAAGAAATAAACTAGCTCTACATGCCTATGTTTTCATATTAAGGACCAAGTGTGCATGTAGAAAAGGCTTATCCAATACAGTAATACCCATACCATCATCATTCCTAACCACTACTCTAATACCTCCGCTCCCATCTTCAGCTCAAAAAGCCTCATCCATATTTATTTTTAGAAGACCACTAGGAGGATTTTGCCACTTGGTCAGAGGTCTCCTGTGCTTCCTCACCGTCTTCGGATGATACTTCTGGAAGTCTTCTAACAGCTTAGTAGTCCATTGAATCATGTTCATTGGTTGAAAATTTACACCTTTCCAGATTATATGGTTATGCTCTGCCTAAATTGCCCATAAGCCCATGAAGAAATAGTTACACTGGTCAACATCTAGGCTATCCATCATATCTAAAACCAATCAAGTACAAACTTGGCCGGGTGGTCCCTTGTATGCAATCTGAGAGGACTAAGAAACCAAAAACAGTTGAAAGCATAACATGACTTAAATAAGTTCATACCATTAGGAATTATGTAAAGTTAATTTAACGTAGTTTTGGGGAGGGGGGAGAGGCCCTGAGCTTCCCAAACCTGATTGTAAGTCCACCACTAACTCTTATTTGCCTATACTATAAACGAAGATTTTCGGTCTGAATAAGGAAAAGAATTGGATTAGAAATAACCTATCAAATACCAATGAATTGAAAAGATTAAGGGGTCATGACCCAAATTTTACCCAAAAAACTCACACTCTTCCCACCCACAAATTAGAATTCACACTCACCACATTTAAATGCGAAATAACTGTTTTATGCTAAGCCTAATTATAAAATTACAGAGCATATCTCTCAGACTCCACCCCCCCCCCCCCCCCCCCCCCCCCGGTCTTTCTCTCCCCCTTCTTCTCCCTATCTCCCCCCTCTCTCCCTCGTCCATTGAAATCCAAGAGGCTTCTTTAGGGATCCGGTGACATTTCTCAGAGATTAGCACAATAGAATCGTAGGCAGGTGTTATGTTGGTTTGGTTTGGAATCTTCTACCCGTCAAAGTGTTGGAGCAGGCTGGAATGGTTATCTGGGTGAAATGATGTTGTAAAGCATGCTTTCTTTTTGTAAAGCTCTTTTTAAGGGTCCATTTTTAAGAGAGGTTTATGAGGGGGTGGAATTTGGTTTGGGAAGAGTCTGTGCACCACCCTCTTGTATTGTAAATAGTGCAAGACTTGATGTGAATTATCAATATTTGTTAAGTATTACAATAACCAAGTTGCATATTTGCAGAATAAGCAAATAGTCATTCCTTGTGTTCATTGGTTCGAATTCATGTTTGATTTCCTATTGATATCAGTACTGATTCAAGAGGTTACTTTGCTAATGAGGTATACCTAATTGTACATGGAACTGGAAACATGTTGGCCTAAATGTAAAAGGATTAGGAAACCTTAATGGGAGGCACCTAATCTTTAAGCCTATATATTGACCTTGATCCCTACTCAAACAATCACTTAAAAGCACTCAAGTTCTCTACCCCATTAGTGAGATTGCCTTCATTAAATTGTTCAGAGAAAAAGATCAAGCATGTCTTATTCAGGTTAGTTTTCTTACTCATGAATATACATCACATGTGTTCTTGTCTTGAATACAATATATATAACTGCATATATGTTTTTGCATATTCTTACAATTGATGTCAAAGCCTAAGGGGTTCCTTTACCCGTATTGTGATATTTCTTCCCCATAACCTATTATTACTTGACTAGCGGGGATGGTCCGATTTTCTCTTAAACAGTGGGGCTGGCATGTTTTCACGATTTTGAGTTTAAAGAAATGTGTTTTTATAAATGTTGTATACGTCGAGGTTTTATAACTTTAAATAAGTAGGAAAGTATTCAAGTTTGCTTCATTCTTGATTATTTATTTTTGTCCACTCACTCTAACGTGTTTTTCAATACTTTTTCCCTAGGCCCTTCGGTTTCAAATACCCAGTTTGCCGACTAGATTAGTGGAGGTCGAGCGTACAAGGAGTTGAGGCATAGTTGTCACCTTTTGTAGGATCTATCGATCCGTTACCCTCTTTCCTTTTTATTCTAGTACACCTTTTGTTTTAGAATTGCTCTGACAACCTGTGGGATTAATGTTGTTAAGTTGAGTTTTGTGTAATGAATTGGAAAATGTTGTGATTTGGAGAGAAGAATGGCTCTAGGAGAATAAGGATGGATTGTTTAGAAGTGTAAATGTCTTTCTACAGGTCTTAGGTAGTCCACTTTTAGGAGGAGTTCTGCCAATTTTTTTGATAAAATTTCTTCTAAGGTGGGCCCCATTGGGCCACTTCGGATTTCAGGGTGAAATTCGGGGTGGTTCATGTCAGTTGTTATCAAAGCATTAGGCTGTCAGATTCTGTAGACTATTTTGGATCTGATTACCGTATATGCTTGATGTTACTCAGCACCTCACGAGTGATAACCCGACTGCAGCGGTTCCCCATCATATACTCTTCTGTGCTGATGTACTCATCAAGTGTGTACGGTACATGTCTAATTGGTTTTCCTTTACGTTCTATGCCTCTTGTATGCCTACCTTATTGGGATTCCACTACATATCGGATTGTATACGTACCTTCCACCATTCCCTAGTAATAGTAGAGTAAGACTACTCTACAGATTCGAGTTGTGCTATGAAATATGATTTGAGGAAATGTTGTGGGTATTTCTTCCTCGATGCCAACAAGTTTTTTGGGGCATGGTTTAAGGTGCGAAACCGGAGTTTGATTTTGTGCTTGATTGTTAGAGATGAGCGACAATTGTTTTGGGCTATCTCTGAGTATTATAACTGTTTCAGAATCAAGATTATTGTTGGAATTGGAATTAGTAATAATGATGGTTATGATTTTGAACCGAGTTAGGGGAATGTGTTACCTGACATGATCTGTCTTGTAAACGACATTTGGGGATATTACTGGTAGCTGTTGGAGATTTCTTGGAAATCATAGGATTGGTCAACTTGGATTGTTGACCTGGCCATGACATTTGGATCTAGTTTTGTTCAAACGTAAAGAAGTTGATTTTAGAAACATTGATTTATAATTTTTTTTTTCTGTTTTGGATTGTAACGAGTAGGGAGATGGACAAAACTAAGTTTTTGAAATAGTTTTGTGTCGAAGCTTGAGTATTTAGCTGGATGCTTAAGGTTTTACAATCGAGCTATGACCTTGGTCGGTAAATAATTGGGAGAGTTGGAATCAACTCTTCATATGTGATATTATGCAAAAGGGGTTTATCCATTTTTGAGTGAAATGGTTACACGTAAGATAGAGGAATAGCGGTAGTGACATTGTTGGGTGTTCTTAGAAGCTTGAACGGAATTGTTATGTGATACGGAATTTGATTCGAGTTCTAAATCATGGATCCTTGAAGGTTGAATTGTGGTAGGTTCTGGTGGAGGTTTTGCCTGACAGATGGGTTGTGTATGATATTAGAGGTTGGTAGAATAACTTTAAGGAAATAAGTTTCCATTTGGCTCCAAAAATATTTCTAATTAAGGTCTGACTAGAATTCTGTTATACATTTGGGTAAGACGTAATGCGGTTGCCTTCACTTTGATTTATTTCTACGGTGTTTAATTCGAGGGAATTGGACCATTATGTGGTGGGACCACGTGCGGACCTGGATATTTCTTGGTTGATACAAGATGTCAGACGGATGTATGTTTTATATTAAGGAATGTTGAGGAAAGATCTTGTGAATTGTGGTAGCTATCTCGGGGCATTGGCTATTGCTTGAATTGATTACAAGTAAAGGATTTCTTTGGAGGAATTGAGTGAGGTTTGCCACCCTGGGACCCTTAATTGGAAATGTATAGGAAGTTCTTGATATAAGTGAAATCTGGTCACCACTTATCTAACGATAACACAACTTGAACAAGAAGTAGGAGTTGAGTTGGAATTAATTGATTGGGCTTATGTTCTATCAAGGTTTCAACAGATATTTAAGTACTAATTGTTGAGCTACTATGGTTAAGTTATGTTACTGGATTAATTCTTAGTGAGGAGAAAGTTTTTGGTACAATTTTGGTTAGCACAGGAAAGTCATAGGGATCCTTGTTGTAGTTGATATCTTATAAGTTAAGTGTCGATCGAGAAGCGGATTTGTGGCTATCTTATCCTCATTTCGATAAGGATAGTCGTCGTTTATCAGTATTGGCCTTAAGTTAAATAAGAAGTGTTGGCTAGATTCTAGTACTTGCAAGTTAAACATTGTTTGACATGACTGATTTCTAGTGATTCTTGTAACATCAGATAATGAACTTCTTCGATATCTTACTTTTCCATCTTGGGAAGTAGATTCTTCGTTTCGGTGGTATTCGAAGTGTTATTTGTAATTGACTTTGAGCTTTCATTGTTGGTATTATATTACTTATATTTGAGCACTTATTCGACTTTCTTTCTAGGCTGTTTAGGGCAAAAAGAGTTTTTGGAAATTTTCCGTATCAGAGGCTAAGACATTTTGGTAATGCTTGAGGCCATATCTATATTTTTGGGACTGTTGAGTCAACGGGGGATGCTATGAATTTTGATGGGATTGTTGTCATTGGCCAGATTCTAGCTTGAGGATTGTTCATTTCAAGTGTTGAATTTCTTTTCTAGTTTGTCAACTTTGGATCAGATTTGGAGCAATTTCTAGTCTTGTTGGATACATCAAAGTCCATTAGAGGATTCAACATACAGAATTTAGAACTTTTCTATAATGTCGTAACTGTAGTAGAATTGTCATGAGGTGATGTCGGACACTTGGTTGGAAATGTTCTGCTTGGGGCTGATGGAGCAGTTATGAGAGAGAGTTTTCCTAGTTATCTAAGGAAGCTATTTTATTTAAGTTGATCAGAATTCCTGGCAAGTATCTAATTATACGAATAGTGGTGTTTCCGGTGGTGAGAATTACATTAGCATATGAAGTATAATTATCATTTATGGCATCAGAGCCCAGCGAGAATGACATGGATTCAACCAGGTGTTAGACTAATGACTATTAAAAAAGTGTACCCCTCAGCTAAGAAAAGTTTTAGTTTTGATGCATCTCCTCCTGGATTTGAGTCTTTGGGCTGGAGTAGAGTGAGTAGTTACAGTTCTTACTTTGCATCGTGTTTCGAACACGTGGTACTTGTTGTGTACTGTTAAGTAAACATTAACATGTGAGGAATTTTAGCAGTTTTGATTGGAGACGTTGGTAATTAGTAGATTCCTTGAAACACATTTGATTTAGAAGAGTTTTTCACCACATTATAGTTATAGGAAGTTTTCGAGGTACAATGCTAGTTAGTCAGTTTGAGACGCTATAAGTGTGGCCAGCAGGGTAACTATCAAATGAGTTTTCCTTGTTGACTTGGAATGTCATTTCAAGGCGTGATCAATGTTCTAGTCAGCTATCTAAGTAGCGCAGAGAAAGTGTAGTGGCCCCATACTATAACCTATATGATTAAGAACTTATGGGTTTGTTCGGGACTACCCTTTGTTATGCATGACAATTATGGGGCCTTTATGTGAACGACATTCGATCATAAATCTAAGCACAAACAGACAAAAAGAAAGTGTGGTTTTATGGTTACTAAGGAAGCTGCTTGTTTCATACTTGTGGGTTATCAGTGAGCATCTTGTGGTGTTTTATTAGCGGTTGGACTTTCTCATAACTCCGTGTACGAATTGAAATTGTATTAAGTGTGGGTCACTGTATTATCACAATGTTGTTGGTGAACGGGGTGGATCTTCACCGTGCTACTTGTATGAAAAGGTTATGGATACTTCCAACCGAATGGCTTGTGATGTCAATACCTTGTGCGATCTGAGCTATAAACATGTTGTGATTTGCTTGAATAGTCGGGATGGTCGGAGACTCTATGGATTGTTAAAGTGGTGACTTGAGGTTGTAAAATAAAACTTAACCCAAGGAAGAGACGATAAGTATTGAGATTTAGGCAACATCGAATTCATGAGGATTGTTCCTTTTAAGGGTTGATCTCCTTATTCAACCGGCCAACTCTTGGATCATTTTTAAAACTAAGTTCTACATGTTTTGAGTAGTTTGGTAAATTTTTCTGTGCCTTACCACCCCCGCTGTTGTGAGATTGGTGCGTTATCTTTTTTCGTAAATTCGTACTTCGGGTTGGTGTGTACTCTTTAGCGGTATGAAATTTCCAGGATGAAGTTTTTATAAAGAGGGGAGATTATAACGTCCCGAACCAGAATTTACCAATTTACTAGTCATTTGGACGATAAACGACCTTTACTTTCACTTTTACTGCCGTTTCGGTACTTTTAGTGGCCCTAAAAGTAGACCTTTTGATCGGGTAAAAATTTTGATGAAATTTTCTTCTGGAAAGTCGTAGAGGACGTTAAATCGAGTCCGTGCATATATTGTACATAAAAATCAAAGTTCGTATGCGAAAGTTATATATGAAATTTGTAAAGTTACTGTTCATGGTAAGTTTTTATATAAATGGAAAGTTACTGTGGTAGGTTTTCATTTCCGGAAACCTACCCACTCGATAACTCGCTCTCTCTCCCCGGTTTTGTTTTCTTGGTTTTTTTGGCATATCTTCCTATTCCGGCCACCTGACAGCGTGCCACGGGTCATTCTAGGATCGCCACTTCCTCCCACACACGCCTATAGTGGTTGTTCACGGTGATTTGGCCGGAAAATTGCATATCGGATCCAGATCCGATCACTGTAGTAGTTGGCTTCAAAGGCCTATTTTTCTCGATTCCGGCCACCATCTTTGACTATTCCAGATATTCTGGAAAGCCCATCCTCTACTGGTGAATCCCTCCTAGTTTCATGACTCAATTTAGAATGTGGAAGGAGAATCGACGATTTGAAGGAGTTATTGTGCAAATTTGCAAATTTCTGATCAAGCTCCAATTTTTGGCAATTCAAGGGCGCCATACCGAATTACCACTCGACGAAGAAATCCGTATGCGTGATCGCCTATATAATAACCCGTATGCGTGATCGCCTATATAGTACTGTAAGTGGACTTTTATTTTCAAAAAATGATGCATGCATTTATTTTCTTTCCTGAAATAATAATTTATTTATCATCTTATTTATCGAGCATAATATTTTGCTATGGATTATAATTTTGGCATTGTTTGTCCATATGAATTTTGGATACGAATTTATTATGCTTGGATTTGGAGTTATGATTTATTTCAATTATGTTTTGAAAATGGATTCTGAGCTTTCGATAGTTTATCTCCGATATGTGATTCTCAATGAATTATTTTCCAAGGTGATTTCTGAAATTTAGTAATATATTTTGGAGGGGCGTGAGACGCCAAAGAGCTTGAGAACATCTTATTTGATATGGAGCAATACTTTCGAGTAGTGAAGTCGGACTGGAAAGAGGTGAAAGTGAATATGGCGACAACATATTTGTCAGGAGATGCGAAACTTTGGTGGAGAACCAAATGCAATGACATTCAAAGAGGAGTGTGCACTATCGAATAGTGGGAGGATCTAAAGAAAGAGCTTAAAGCTCAATTCTTCCCCGAGAATCTTGAATACATTGCCAGACGGCAACTAAGAGAGCTCAAGCACACCAACAACATCAGAGACTTTGTGAACAAGTTCTCTGTGCTCATGCTCGACATCCCAGACATGTCAGAGAAAGATCGGTTGTTCTATTTCCTTGAGGGTTTAAAACCATGGGCAAGAACCGAGCTTCAGCTGCAGAGGGTCCAGGATTTGGCCTCCACTCAGGCTGCTGCTGAGAGACTGACATATTACACATTTGAGGAGAACTCTAGTAAGAAGACTCAGTCCTTTTTGAATACGAATACCAACAGATCCTTGAGGCCGGGCCAGAGTAAAAGTGGGATAGCGGAGTCCAATTCTCCAACTCAGGAGGAGGGGATAGGAGGACCACTTATGCGAGGGACACGGTAACTTCCAAGACGGGTGCCTCAACTGGAGTCTTCACCCCTCGACCCTTCAATCCTTCAGGGTATGCCCCAAGGCCAGTGTCATGCTTCTTATGCAGAAGACCTCACAGAGTAAATGAGTGTCCTCACAAGATAACCTTATCGGTCCTACACGCCCACATTCCATCAAAAGAAACAGAAGACCAGCAGGAGTAGGAGGACGAACATAGCCACATGGGAGCTTTGAGATTCTTCAGTGCAGTTAAGAAACAACCCCAACCACCCAAGAAGGATCAGGCCAAGGGCCTAATGTTCGTGGATGGTTATGTCAATGGGAAGGTTGCCAAGAGTGTGATGGTTGACACAAAGGCCATACGCAACTTTGTGTCGGAGGCAGAAGCACGTAGGTTGGGGTTGAAGTTGGAGAAGGATGTTGGTCGCATGAAAGCTGTGAATTCTGAGGCCTCACCTACAACTAGACTGTCCCAAGGGGTACCACTCAAGTTGGGCCATTGGGAGGAAAAGTAGATGTTATAGTTGTCTGAATGGATGACTTTCATGTCATATTGGGGATGGACTTCATGTCGGCAAACAAAGCTAACCCCATTCCTAGCGCCCAACACTTGCCCATTATGGGGGAAAGGCCATATGTAGCTCCAGCAATAATCAGACAACCAAGTGAACCCCGTCTCTTATCTGCCCTCCAATTTGAAAAAGGCGTGAGGCGCCATGAGCCTACATATGCAGCAGTTCCTCTAATGAAGGATGATAGCAAAAAGGAAATGGTTCCGAGGGAAATCAATGGGGTATTGGAGAGTTATGCAGATGTGATGCCACCGAACTTCCCAATGAACTACCCCCAAGGAGGAGTGTGGACCACGAGATTGAACTGCTTCCGGGAGCCAAGCCGCATGCAAAAGCACCTTATAGAATGGCTCCTTCTGAACTGGCAGAACTTAGGAAGCAGCTCAAAGACCTACTCAAGGCTGGGTTCATTAGACCATCTAAAACCCCCTTCGGTGCGTCGGTGCTGTTCCAAAAGAAACACGATGGAAGCTGGAGACTATATGTGGACTACCGGGCCCTTAGCAAAGTCACAGTGCGTAACAAGTACTTGATCCCCCTGATAGCGGATCTGTTTGATCAGCTTAGTGGTGCTAAGTGCTTCACCAAGCTTGATCTCCGCTCAGAGTACTATTAAGTCCGCATTGCTGAGGGTGACGAGCCTAAGACTGCATGTGTTACTTGTTACGGCGCCTTTGAATTCTTGGTAATGCCATTTAGATTGACCAATGCGCCGGCGACATTCTGCACTTTGATGAACCAAGTCTTCCATGAGTACTTGGATAAGTTTGTAGTGGTGTATCTGGATGACATTGTAGTGTACAGCTCTACTTTGGAAGAGCACATAGAGCATTTGATGCTGATATTCCAACGGTTACGAGATAACCAATTGTATGTTAAGCGTGAGAAATGTTCCTTCGCGCAGGTGACCATCAAGTTTTTGGGTCATGTTATTGAAAAAGGTCAAATCAGGATGGACATGGAGAAAGTGGAAGCCATAAAGGAGTGACAAAACCCCAAGAATGCGAAGGAGCTGCGCTCTTTTCTTGGATTGGCTAATTACTATCGACGTTTCATTGAGAACTACTCGAAGAAGACAACCCCCTTAACTGAGCCTTTGAAGAAGGGAGTGACATGGGATTGGAGTAGTGATTGTGAGAAGGCTTCCAAGAGTTGAAGAATGGTGTAATGGAAGATCTGGTCCTTATCTTACCAGACCTGAATCAACCATTCAAAGTTCAGACGGACGCTTCAAACTTTGCTTTAGGAGGAGTCCTCCTACAACAGGGACACCCTATTGCTTATGAAAGTCATAAACTCTCGAAAGTTGAGCGGAAGTACACGGCTCAAGAGAATGAGTTGCTAGCTGTGATTCATTGTCTAAGAACTTGGCGACATCATCTGTTAGGGTCGAAGTTCCTTGTAAAGATAGATAATTCCGCTGTTAGCCACTTCTTGACTCAGCCAAAGTTAACCCCAAAGCAAGCTAGATGGCAGGAGTTTCTTACAGAGTTCGACTTCCAGTTCGAACACAAGGCTGGTCACACTAATCAAGTTACGGATGCCCTAAGCCGCAAGGCCGACCTTGCCATCCTCAAGATGTTGGCAACTTTGTCGAATAGTGTCATTGCCATAGACATCAAGCAACGTATCAAGGAGAGTTTAGAGAAATATCTAGTGGCCCAATCGCTCATCAAAATGGTGAATGAAGGGAAAAGCCGTCGGTTTTGGATGGAGGATGGCATATTGATGGCTAAAAGGGGATGAGTGTTTGTTCCGCGAGCTGATAGATTACGAAGGATGCTTATGAAGAAGTGTCATGGCACTTTATGGGCAGGTCACCCTGGATGGCAGAGAACCCACGCACTACTCAAGCAAGGTTACTATTGGCCGCAAATGCGGGACGATGTCACATAATACACCAAGACATGCCTAACCTGCCAGCAGGACAAGATCGAGCGATAGAAGGCTCCTGGGATACTGGAACCATTGTCCATTCCGACTCGCCCATGGGAAAGTGTCTCCCTTGACTTCATTACTAACCTCCCAAAGGTCGAAGACTTATCAAGAATCCTTGTTGTAGTCGACAGGTTCTCGAAATATGCCACCTTTGTGCCAACTCCAAAGTATTACTCAGTAGAAGATACAGCAAGCCTCTTCTTCAAGCATGTTATGAAGTACTGGGGTGTGCCTCAGAACATTGTCAGTGATCGAGACACAAGGTTCACAAGAACATTCTGGACCGAGCTATTTAAGCTACTTGATTCCAAGCTTAACATATGTTCGAGTTATCACCCGCAAACTGATAGACAAACTGAAAGGTTCAACGGGATGTTGGAGGAGTACTTGCGCCATTTTGTTCATGCCAATCAGCAGAATTGGGTGCAGTTGTTAGATGTCGCACAGTTTTGTTTCAACTCAAAGAGAAGCTCATCCACCAACAAGAGTGCTTTTGAAGTGGTCACTGGCCAACAGCCTCTTTTGCCTCATACAGTACAAGAAATGTACAGAGGGAAAAACCCGCGTGCTTTTAACTTCACAAAAGAGTGGAAGACCAATGTGGAGATTGCACAAGCTTATCTGGAGAAAGCAGCAGGACGAATGAAGAAGTGGGTGGATCAAGGCCGCAAGCCCAGAGATTTCAAACCAGGAGACATGGTCCTTGTCAAGTTGCTCCCGGAACAACTCAGCTTCCTACGCTCCAGGGACAAGCGACTATTCAGGAAGTATGAAGGACCACTCCCAGTCATTTCTAAAGTGGGGAAGTGTTCCTACAAATTTGACATTCTAGCTTGGATGAGAGTTCACCCCGTCTTCCATGTCAGCAACCTCAAGCCGCACCAGCCAGACCTTGAAGATCAAGCACGCAACCAGCCTATTCGAGAGCACGTCAACATCCATCCACCTAAGCTGAAAGAAATGGAGGAGATCCTTGCAGAAAGAGTGATCCGAGCGTCAGACCTCTCGCGCCAGCAGTTTCTTGTCTAGTGAAAGGGTCAGAGCACTCCCAGTGATGTTCTTATCTATTTAACCAAATGCCAGCTGACAATATTAACCCCAATAAGTAGTTTTTTTTTCATGCATGGTAATTTGTCCAATAAAAATCAATGTGTCATGTACCACTCAATTGAAAATTTCCAAATTAATTTTATTTTTTTCTCAAGATGGGACAAAAGCAGCGAAACTAATTAACCAGATAATTAGTCAGACATATCCGAATTAATTACGTTCTTGTATGATCTCTCTAAGGGTGCTCAAGGCATTTAGCAATCAAAACTACCTAGATATATCACAAAACCAAGTTGAATCCCAATAGGTTCAACGCAACCAAATTCATCCAAACAAATCCTTCCACAATTGCAAAATTCAATTCTTTCATTGGGTTCTTTACTCATTGAACTTGTTCGCAAGATATATTGAAAGAAACACGCAATCACATATATTCAATCTCTAGATAATTTGGATCATGCACTGTTTGCGGGTAATAGTTGGTTGTAATTAAGATTTACATTATAAATTAAACAGCTTTTACTCCTTAAAAATGGTGTTAATTAGTAAAGTATGTTCGATGAAAATGACATTCAAAGTTGACAGATTTTCAAATAGATGAACACAATATTTCCAATCTTTTTACTTTCATCATTTTATTTTTAAAAAAAGGTTACAAATAATAAACTACTCATAAAAACACAATAGAAAGAGGTAGATAATCTCTCATACTCGTACCGCTGATAGCACTAGAAACCAAAAAATAAAAATAAATAAAAATACACACTCTGAAACTATGGAAATAAAACATGTAAACGCGGAACTCATACAAACTGACTCAGAGACACTTCAAAAAAAGATTACATAAAAGAGGATAAATGATCTCTACTTTGAGTAATTTTTTTTTCTCCATAAATTATCTTTGATACAAATCAAGTCATTGGAAAAAGACTTATATATGCCGTGAAATTCAGATCACATGCATTTCACTGTGACTATATTTATATATCCAGGTTGTTACTCCACAAATCATTATACTAAGTACGTACAACACACATGATTTACAATGAGACATTAATACATTTACAGCACACATACACCAAGAGAAAGGAGCAGCCATGCCAAAGAATTAATTAAGAACCCAGTAAACAACCCAAGGAAGAAGGAAAAAAAAAACAAACTGGGAAGGAGAAACTCCAGAACCAGAAACTGAAAATATATAAGTTAAACAAGCACACTAACAAGGGACCACCACAGGTGGTTGAGTTGATAAGAGCCTCCAGGTGTGGAATTAGGTTCGAATTCCGCCAACGCTGATTGAATTTAAATCACAATCTTCTTGGTGGCCAGGAAGGCGAAAACGTTCTAACATAATCTCCCGGCACAGATTAGTATCTAGGCCTAAGAACCCTTTTGAGGAACCGTATAATCTCGATAAAAAGCACACTAACAAAGGAGAACATTCCATGCTTGAGCAACTTTTACCCTGGCTTCAGTAGTAAGTGGATTTGACAGAAAAAGAGCATAATCTACTTCTGACAGTAGTAAATATACCCTTCAAAATAACAGAAGGAGCTAGGGTTTCGTTTGCTAGCAAACTAAGATTGTTACGGCTCATTTGATAGTTTTCTCAAGGGCATTTGACGGCTCATTTCTCGATCAGTTCTCCCAACCAGGTCAGTTTTGTCCCTGGTAGACAAATCACTGACAACATCTTCATTGCTCAAGAGGTTCTACACAAATACAGAAAATCAAAAGGAAAGATGGGCTACATTGCTTGGAAAGTTGACCTCTCTAAAGCCTATTGGCACCGCTAGATCGTGTAGCAAGTAAGAAAGCCATAACAGTTCAAAGGTAGTAAGGGCGAGTGCCTTGTACTCTGCTTCGGCACTAGACCTGGAAAGAGTCGGTTGTGCAACAATCATAAGTCCTATTCATTTAAGCATCGCAAGAGAACCTTTAGTAAATGAGCTCCCACCTAGTGCACAATCATCTGACTGGTAATGGTCAAATTAATCTACGGTACTAATTAGTCACGTCTATCAAATGCCGAGTCTCATACACAACGAATGTGCTAGCTGACACACTGGATTAGCTTTCATTTTTAATTGATTATCCGAATTATGATTAATTAAGATCTGATGCATCTCCATATATAAATTATATTGTGCCTGCATTGTGTTAAGAGTTTCAGAATACAGTACTTAGCGAGTGGGGTGTGGAGAGTGGTGAGTGGCTTAAGTCTAAAGTCACGTACTATTACGAGTCAATTACAACACCTTTAATCTTGTGTGCGCTACTTTTGATGCACATATTTTAAGATGAATTTTAGTCTCGTTTGACTAGCGGATGTGAGGTCTTGAGAAAGGAAATTTATTACTCTCAGAAAAAAGAAAAAAAAAAAAGAGAAAGGAAATTTATTAATTTTTTATGTTTGTAAGAACAAAGGAGAAATTTTAAATACACACATAAATCACTTATGTTAGTTTATGTTAGTACACGCTTCATATTCAATACACTACTCATTTAAATTTTCATTCTAATATTTACTAAATACACAACCCAAAGTACCTAAAATATTTTTAATCTCTAAAACCATGATATATTCTATTATTTGACTATACTAAGCCTAAAAATGAAAAAGTAAAAATGATAACTCATAAGACATGAATTTAATGGAGTACCAATGGCATCGACATTAGTTAAAAGAATTTATTTTTTATTTTCTTCTATTTTCTGCTTATTCTGAAAATTTTGACCTATTATTGTCCAATTTATAATCAAATGTATTTGTCCTCAATTTGTATAGAGCTACTGCTATATCCAAACTCCATCACAACATCATTCAATTGGAATTTGAAAAAGAAAATTGAAAATTTGCAAGTCCTTTAAAATTCACAAGCTAATAGTAGTGTGTGTGCGCACGCGCGCATATGTATAGGAATGTTATTTATTCAATATGGCATGCAAAATGAACATGCACTAGTTGTTCAATATGGTCTACAAGATGAAAACTACTTATTCAAAAAAATTAATACAAAAAAAACTTAAATAAATACAATAAATGTCTGTTGTAGAATAGAACATAGGCGCAATTCAATTTTAATTTTAATACATAAATGTTTGCTTTGATCATTTAACCTGCTTATAAAATCTAATTTAAAATAGAAAATAATAGTGTGTTTAAGTAGTTAGAGAGGGAAGGTGTATTTAAAATTTCTCAGCAGAAAGATATTAACAAGTTTCGTTGAATAAATAGAATGGTTGGGGCAAAATAACTCTTCTCGTACCCTCAAGTGATTCAATTTTTTCCTACATAAATTACAAATTTTCCAAATTTATAATGTCCTAGCATTATTAAACATGAGAATTTTAATAGGAGAGCGAAATCTACACTCCATATATGTTTCCTTTTTTAGTATCTTAACATCACATTTTTACAATCACACTACAAAATGATAAAACTTAAGATACTAATGAAGAAAACATGAAGTGTGGATTGAAAATGGAGAGTGTGAGTTTCATTCCCCTGTTGGAATTTTTAATATGTCCATAGAAAATGCAAAAAAAAAAAAAAAAAAAAAATTGATTTTCTTTTATGGAATCAAACGAGATCCAAGAGCAACAACATTCGAGCAGTAAAGTAAAATACTTCCGGCCTCTGAAAAGGAATATTAATAATATAAACAAAGAATTCTTTAGTATAAAATATGGTTTATAACTTATAAGAACTACTTGATTTCTAACGTCTAGCAATGCAGTTGGTATTACTCTTTTATATGTGTTTTGGTCGAAGAGTAGGGCCGGGCCTTATTTGGGTAGAGGCATTATTGATAGAGAGTACATTGGGGGATTGTTTTCTATGCACAAGCATGAGAAGCTGAAACCTCACGTCATAAAACTGCAGTATCATTCATGGTTTAATTATGTTCCCACATCGAAAATTAGTCTTCGTTTCACAATTTGAAATTTTATGTTAATCTTCAAATCAAATGAACGTAGACGTACGTTTATGATTATCAGCATTGATGTATGAATTATTCTTTCCAACTCTACGTAGAAGTTAAAGTTCAACTCCTGCCTTCCCTAAAAGAAGAGAAAAATCCTCAAATAGTACCTGAATTATGGTCCAATGCACATTTTAGTACCTAAACTTTCAAAACTATCCTAATGGTACCTGAACTATTGCTCCGTTTCTCCATATAGTACTTCCGTCAAATGTGCCGTTAACTTTGCCTATAATTTTTTTTTTTTAGAGATGAGTGCCATCCAATAAGAATGAGTCATGTATGCAAAGTTAACGGTACATTTGACGGAAATACCATATGGAGAAACGGAGCAATAGTTTAGGTACCATTAGAGTAGTTTTGAAAATTTAGGTACTAAAATGTGCATTGGACCATAATTCAGGTACTATTTGAGGATTTTCCCCCTAAAAGAAATGTAGATTTTAGTTATTATAATATTCAGGAAGTTAAAAAATAAATAAAGAGTAATGTTATGTGAGCTACTTTTTAGGTATCAGCTGATATGACATAATGTTTAATCCATCAGAGAATTTGGTTAATTGACATGGTTGTGCTACATTAGCTGGATGCAAGTGATATTAAAAAAGTGGTTCACCTAACATTATTCATGAATAAAGATTATAGAGTAATACTATGTAGAGTACTTTTATCACATATACCATCCCTTATATGGTAGCTGATGTAGCACAAAACCTAACCTATCGTGATGTGATTGTGTCATATCTATTGCTATATTGATGGGATGCAAGCGGTACTAAAAAATGTGACAGATGTGATCCATTACTCCAATTTTCTCTTGATCCTAGGAAACTTGTCATATCCATCATGGATAAATTTCTAATAATTTACGTTTTTTTGGATCTACCGTCTTGTTTCCTTTTCATGAGCTTCAACCCGTGGTTTAAGTCTAAAGCAAAGATCGACTTCTTAATTATGGGATTAGTACCTTCAACCCGTGGTTTAAGTCTAAAGCAAAGATCGACTTCTTAATTATGGGATTAGTACTTTACTGGTGATGTGTGTTCTGGGGATATGGATTAGGAATAAGTTTTTGTATATATTTAAAAAATAAGCACTTAATCCTAATTGGTATTTACGCTTAATTCTTATAGATAAACATGTATACTCGTAGTTAGGTATGTACACCTATTTCTACATGCAGAGATGCATGCATGCGTACATAGTTTCTGTTCTTAACGTTTGTAAACTCCTCTTCTTCTTTATTTATTTTTATTTTCATTTGGTGAATAATAATATTAGTGGTGAATAATAATATTAGTTTTTTTTTCTTTCAGTAAACAATGTTAGTTCATTCATAGCTCAACAAGTAATATAATAATATCAGCTTCTATAGTTCTGTTAGAAGACCCATTACATAAAGTAATGCAACCCAGATAGGGTTGCACCGCTCCATTTAGCCGCAACTAACGACTCTATGTCCTCAGCAACATGGTCGTGCCAACCGGCTTTGCTTAGATCGACAGTTAACACCCGCCACAGCCTATTACCATCCCTAATCTTTTGGATTGACATCGAAATCCCTACTAAGAGAGGTCCATATATATGGCTCAAAAGCTTTGTCGCCAATAGTCAAGACAATTAGATTTAGGTGACATGGAAGTGATGGAACCAGATGCTACAATTTTTGTTCCAAACTATGAAACGACTAACCTAGACATGCAAATCAATGGGAGCTACGAAGAAACAACGAACTTCAAAGAATACCCCGACTTTGAAAGGAGGTACGATGAAAAGTGTCGCAAGCCAGAGCACAAAGAGATAAAGAGTAGCCACAAATCTCAGACGGGGTAATTCCCCTCTTCAACAATCGGAGTGGATGACTCTACGAACAAAGCACATTAGAACATGACAAATTTAGTAATACCTTTTATGATTTTTCACCACTTAGTTTTAGGGTATTGGAGGCGTGAAACTCCGTTGTTTAACTAGCTTTATTAGCAAGGCAATGTAATATTTTAGGTCAGACTCTTTATAAGTTTTTCTATTTTATATGATATTCCACACATCAAGTTCCATCAAGTGCTGCTTTGAATTTTTCAAACGTTAATATTGATAATAAAGGACACTTACTAATTGAAAAATACAGAACGTAGCAGTAAAATTTCTCTTATTTTCATTTTTATTATATCTCGAATTGATAATGAAGGTACTGATGATGGAATAAAAGAGGCTGAACACAGTATTATTAGAATCTACTTTGAAATAATCTCTATCATATAATAAAGAGAGTCAAGTGACCTTAGAATAATAACCAAATGACTCTTAAATATTGAAGTTCCTTTTAACCAATTTTTCATCCACCATCATTTATTCTGCCATAAGGCATATTGCATAATTGTATCCAAAGAAAAGTCTTGCATAGTTGCATTATTTTTTTGCTTTCACATCGATAAGAACGATTATCCAATAAATTAATGCCAATGAAACATCTTGGATGCCTATAAAAAGCCCTTAAACTATGACAAAGAACCACACAGAAAAAGCCTGAAGCAGAAAACAAAAGATGGGCGTTCGATTCATCATCAGCTTCCACCTTCTGTTAGTAGTGGTAATCATCAGTTATCTCACTAATTTAGCCTACTAGCTGCTTTTATATCATAAGCTTAACAGCAATTAGTAGCACTATGCATGCATATTACTTTCTATTCAATATCTGCCTAAGTTAGCAACTACTATTTAATCTACACTAATGTAGTAGTGCATAGTGCATGTACATTCATGTATAGATTTTTTTGTGGAAAATAAATGTTCGTAATATTTTACCCGTTCAAAAGAAAAATAGGCTTCATTGGGAGGGATGTACTTCATTGAATTAATTTGAACTATTTGTACTAGTTTTGTTTGAGTATGTAAAGCTATAAAAGAAATGAGATTTCCTTGTGTACCACTTAAATAGATTTCCAATATAATAGAAGTGAGACCACATTAAAAGTTTAACATAAGATGCATGGCACCTTTTTTTTCTTCTTTTTCTTGAGAATTTGACATCAAGAGGTTACATCCATATATAATTCGGGTCATATCAAGAAGAAGATGAGGTAGTAAAAACCACTTACACATATATATTAATACATAGTATATATATTAAGCACATGCAACTCATTGAGCTGCGAAACTAGCTTCTTTATTACAAGTTCTTGGACATAATAGTGATTGCATGGTGTATACGATCATGTAATGCACTAATTTATTTATAAAAACTTTGTTCATTAATTACTTGAGTCTATATATCCGGCACTACTGATATGCCTCTGAATAGATTTATAATAATATTTCAGGGTCGAAAGAACTTGAACTTTGATAACCATGTATTAAACATTGCTATTTCTTTCTTTGAAATATTAGTGTCGTGAGGCCAATGGAGCAAGGAATGTACTCAAACAGGAGCCAAAAGAAGAAGATGCACCATATATTACTAGTTATGGAATCGAAGAAGGCATAAAAGAGGTCGAAGCTCCTTACATAACTCAGTATGGTACAAAAGAAGGCAAAGTGGAAGAGGTCGAAGCTCCTTACATAACTCAGTATGGTACAGAAGAAGGCAAAGTGGAAGACGTCGAAGCTCCTTACATGACCGGGTACATTTCTGCGGAAGGCAACACCAAGGAAGTAGAGACGCCATACATAACAGGATATATTTCCACACAAGACACGAAGGTCACAAAGGAAGTAGAGGCGCCTTACATCACTGGATACATTTCCAAACGAGACACAAAAAGCACAAACGATGTAGAGGCACCTTACGTAACACAATATCAAAACAAAGAGGCTTCCTACAATACCCAGTATGGAGCGAAAGAAGGAAAGAATAAGGTAGAGGAGCCTTACCCAACTGGTTACAAGACCACAAGGGAGTCAAAAGAGGTAGAAGCGCCTTACATAACAGGGTACATTTCCGCACAAGGCACAAAGCTCAAGAAGGAGGTAGAGGCGCCTTACATAACCGGATACATTTCCGCACAAGGCAGCAAGCTCAAGAAAGAGGTAGAGGCACCTTACATAACCGGATACATTTCTGCACAAGGCACAAATGGCAAGGAGGTAGAGGCGCCTTACATAACTGGATACATTTCCGCACAAGGCACAAAGCTCAAGAAGGAGGTAGAGGCGCCTTACATCACCGGATACATTTCCGCACAAGGAACAAAGGGCAAGAAAGAGGTAGAGGCGCCTTATATAACTGGATATATTTCCGCACAAGGCACAAAGGGCAAGAAGGAAGTAGAGGCGCCTTATATAACCGGATATATTTCTGCACAAGGAGCGAAAAACTGCGAACATCAGAAGCATGTACATCCACCTTCCCAAAATGGAGCAAAGGATGTGGTCTCGGGTAAGGAGTTACCTATGGAACATCAACATCATGATCATATGCATGCACATTCATCATCCCCCCTGGATCATACTGAGGCACTCAAGCAAGGATTTTTTACTTTTGAGGATTTCTACAAAGGGAATGCACTGCCACTCAACTTTCCCAAACAAGACCATTCTCGTTTCTTGCCTAAAGCAACAGCCGATTCCATTCCATTTTCAACATCACAGCTCCCACACCTTCTCCAACTCTTCTCAACCCCACGCGACTCTCGTGACGCAAAACACATGGCCTGGACACTTAACCAGTGCGAACTCAAACCCATTAAGGGGGAGACTAAGTTCTGTGCTACTTCTCTAGAATCCATGATAGATTTTGTTCAAAAAATCATTGGTTCAGGGGTCAACTTCAATATCCTCTCTACCACCCACCCAGAAACCTCAACTGCCATCACACAAAAGTACACTATCTTGGATGAGCCCAAACAAGTCTTAGCTTCCAAAATGGTCTTCTGCCACCCGGTCCCTTATCCTTATGCTGTTTTCTTCTGCCACCACTTTGAGAACGATACCAAGTTCTTCAAGGTTTCACTGGGAGGCGAGAACGGAGATAAGGTGGAAGCCGTAGCTGTTTGCCACATGGACACTTCTGATTGGGACCCTAACCACAGTTTGTTTCACTTATTGGGAATCAAAGCTGGTGCTTCTTCACCAGTGTGCCATTTCTTCCCTGGAAATCATCTAGTTTGGATTCCTTCATCACCAACAACAGCTACCTTTTAAGCAGGTGGTAATTGCGCGCCTTGATCACCAGTCATAGTTGTGTGTCTCGTATCATCTCCGTTTTGAATAATGATTACTCACCATGCATGCATGTTCTGGCCGGTATTGTAATCAATTAGCATTCTGGTTTAATGTTTTCAATTATCGGTCGATCTTGCTTTGGATTTGCTGTTTGTAAGAGATCGAGTGTTGTGTGTAAAATGACCTCAAGTACCCTGGGGTAGTCGTCTTTATGTACAAAGAAGTTGGAGCTAATGATTTCATTTCCCAAATTTCTTTCTTCTTCTTTTTTGCCCCCCTTCAATTTCATCTTTTAACAGTTCTTTCTCAATTAACATGCGCATCGATAATAATGATCACATCCATGGCCAAAACAAAGATAAGCTTCAGGAAGAAATAATCACATTAAAAGAGAACCAGCGCTTTCTCTTTAATTAGCTATGTTCATATTCCATATGACGCATATCAAACAGGCCTTAGATCCCCTGTCAAAAAAAAGAAAAAATTGCCTTACATCAGTGACAAAGGACATTGAGAAATTTATATTATCTATATATATATATATATATATACATATATATATAGACACACACACAAACTTTGACTAGGTTTAAACGTTTACATGAAACCCGTGATATGCAGAAAACAATGCTGACCTCTCGATTCATCCTCTTATCTTCTCTTAGTGGTAATGATCGATTTCATCACTTCCTTAGCCTTGTAGCTTTTACTTCATCATAAATCTCACACCTCCATGCACAGTTTGCAATTTTGCAACTTCTTTTCCATCTTTATCCCTGCAAGCTTCTTTGAATTAATATTTGTACAAGTAGTTTTAAGACAAATTAACCTCTACAACGTCTTAATTATTATATGTTACAGAGCTCAGGTTTGTACAGAACCCCTTTGCAATCCTAATCAAGAACTGAATGCAATCTTAAATGCGGACCATAACTAATTAGGATTCCAATCTAAATGCAACCTTCGTATAGGAATAAACTCTTTTTGTCGTACTAGATTTGTTTTTCCGTTTATTGTTGGCCTACCGACTCAATCTCATTAGTCTGATCGATAATTCAACTATTTCAATTATTCCATAATCCCTCTGTAATATTAATTGTATATCTGAATTAAGATTATTGCGGACATTTGTTTATTTTTAACAAATTAGATATGAACTTAACTAGTTAGACTACTAGGATTAATATAGTTAGTTATACATGTTTGTGCTGATGAGTCTCCTTTATTGGGGGACTTTGTTAAACAACTGCTAGCTTTATATAAGTTGAGCACATCCCATGGGTTAAACTCCTCTATAAAAGTTGAGAGCCTTGAAACTCTTTTAACACAAGTTTTTTTTGTTTTTTTTTTTCCCTTGTCCCTCTGAAGAGGTCACAATATGTTAAGATATCTAGTATTAGTAAAACTTCTGTGTACCTTTAGGCCTGTTTTAAAATTAATTACTAATTTCAGAATTGAATTTAAGGTGTATTGAATTAATGTTATTTTTTACAACGATTACAATGTCAAGCATCATAAATAGGTTGCAAGTTGTTACCGTAAAAATTTTCCTCACTCATTTATGGGGACAGCAAAGCATGCCATATAAAATAGTTAAATTTCATTTATGACGTGCTTTTACTTAATCTATGACACACAAATGGCAGACCGCAAAAGTGAAATATCCTTTGCGACCGTATTCTGTGCGTCGTAAAATGACCTACGTTATGGTTTGTTGGCTCTTTGGTTCCAACCCTGTTTCATGGCAAAGTGGCAATTAAAGAAGCAGGTCTTAATAGGTAGAGTTTTACATAAGGCATTGTTCAACATAGCTTCCTCGTTGATTCAACATGTCTTATGTGACCTTCATACTTTCATTCCTACTCAATTGCTCAAATGTGACAACTTATTACTTTATCTCCCATTTCAGACCGAGTTTTACATTCAATTCAAGATCAAGCACCTTTAATTTGCTCTGCAGGTCGGAAAGATAATGTTCATGGGTTTTAAACTTGACAGTTACTCTCTATCTCATGCATTGCTGATTTCGTCATTGAATAGGTTCCCACTACCGAGCAAACGGCAAATGCACTTATTAAGCGTCTTTAGGCCTGGGCACGGGCCGGGACGGGCCGAAATCTTGGTAATCCCGATCCCGGACCCGGAATTATTAGTCAGGACGGGCCGGGACGGTTAAGGCTATTTTGAGAAGTAATGCCGACATGCCCGAATCCGATCGGTATCGGGCTGGGACGGGGCCCAATCCGGGACAGGCCCGAAAAAAAAAAAAAAAAAAAAAGACAGGTTACCTGAGTTTGCAATCTGGTAAAATTTCCCAGTTTGCATTTCTATTTTCCATTATTTCAACACTACTTTCAAATGATCATTTCAAAGAAAACAAGTAACATTGCAATTTCCTTACAGCACTTCAATGACTTCATCATTCCATAATCCAACAAGCTGATCTTATTGACTTATTCAATAAAAGCTAAAAGCCTAAAAGGTTAAAAGTGATGGAAAAAAAAAGACCAAATCTGCATAGTACATACTGCATATTGCATAGTTCCACACTTGCAAATTGCAATTGCATACCAAACTGCCAAAGTACCAAACCTGCAAGCTACAGCTAAAAGCCTAAAAGCTAAACAAGAAGAAAAACATGACCAAATCTGCATAGTGCTTAGTTGCATACCAATGTACAAAACCTGCAAGGCTGCAGCTAAAAGCTAAAGTGCTAAACAAGAAGAAAAAATGACCAAATGTCCAAATCTGCATATTGCAATATTGTATACTAAATGGGCAAATTACCAAACCTGCATTAGTGCATACCAAACATTCAAACAAGACCAAATTTGCATAATCTAATATCCATTACAGTCCACACAACTAAACACTTCAATTCCAATTGTAAAAAATTAAGTTCTTAAACACTTAAGCCATAACTGCATAATCCATTACAATCCACACAACTAAACACTTCAATTCCAAATTGTAAAAAAATAAGTTCTTAAACACTTAAGCCGTTACTGATAATGTGCACACAACCAAATGAAATCTTCAAACTTTAAAGTTCAAACATCTATCACATTACCAGCTGCCTCAAGCTTTCCCTTGCATGTTGCTCTTGGAATTGGAGCTGGACACACATTGATTTTGCTAGATGCAGTGCTTTCATGGTCTGCAAAAGAAAAAAAAAAGAGTGATGTAAAATATAAATGCCTATGCACTGAAAATACTGAAAACAGTCAAAAGATAAAAACTAAAAAGTGGATACATTTCTCAACTTTTTCATAAAACTCAAGGTTTTCAATTGAGCAATCATCAACAACCTCTGCAATATCATCACCTAGCAACCAGTTCTGCATGCAAATCAGTCCCTCCACTGTTTTAGGAGTTAATGAGCTCCTAAAACAGTCAATCACTCTGCCTCCTGTTGAAAAACAAGACTCTGAGGCCACTGTGGAGGTCTGAATCCCAAGAATATCCCTTGCTATTGCTGCCAAGACTGGAAACTTGCAGCCATTTATCTTCCACCAACACAAGATATCAAAGCAATCTTCATCATCAGTTGGGTCCAATGGAGAATCCAAGGTATTGATCCACTTCATGTGCTATGACTACCTCACTGCTTTCTTCAACAACCTTCTTCCAATTATTGAGCAGCTGGCCTCTAACTCCTCCTCTGCTGCTTCTACCTGTAAGTGTGCTAGATGAAGAGCCGGGAGATGGCTGTCGTTGCAGGTGTCTACCTTCATCTACAACCAGGACATACTAAGACAACAAAGACAGAAATTAATATATATTTGAAACCAACTAAGCAACTAAAATTCAAACAATGGAACTAGTGTAATACCTGATCATATAAAATAGAAGGGTTTTAATTTCCAAGGTTCTTCTCTGCACCTCATCATCATCTAAACCTTCAGTTGGAAAGATGTGAGTCACATTCTTCAATTTGAACCTTGCATCTAATACAAGGCCAATGATGATCATGTGATTGATTTCATGAAATGAACCATAGTACTTGAACCATCTAGATCTCATGTTGGCTGCCATATCCATCAAAACTTTCTCAGTTTCTGATCCAGTAGCTATCTCAGGTTCCAAAAACATGTTGTCTATGTTTTTTTCCATGGTAATCACATCATAGAAAGTTGTGTGCACAGTAGGGTGCAATGATGCACTAACCCTTAATGTGACATCATAGAACACTTTTAGAAACTCCACAAAGACCTCAGCCTTCTCCCAATCTCCCACGTCTGGAGGTCCAACCCTATTTCTATTATTCCTGCTTGGTACAAGATTTCCATCTTCATCATACTCTTCATCTGGTTCCTTGAAGTAGTTTGCAAAATTGCTATCTTCATCTTCAGCCATCACTGTAAATGATTTCTTAAACTTCAAAGCTGCTTCCAACATTAGATAGGTGTTGTTCCACCTAGTTGGGACATCCAAACACACAAGTCCCTTACAGGGAAGCTTCTCTCTCTCCACAGTCTGCTTAAAAATATCCAATCTGTTTGCAGAAGATCTCACAAACTTCACTGCATTCCTAATTGCTAACACAAATTTTTGCAACCTTTTTAAACCATGCCCCACTATTAAGTTAGTGATGTGAGCAGTGCATCTCACATGCATGTATTTGCCACTCAAAATCTGTTGATAAGATGCAAACTTGTTCATTCTAGACACAAGCCACTTTAAAGCAGACTTGTGTGCAGAGGCATTATCAACTGTAATGTACATGACTTTTTCAATTCCTCACTGCACTAAACATGACTCAATAAGTTTCCCTATTGTTGACCCTTGATGATTGTGAATCACACAGAAATTAATAACCCTCTTGTGCATCTTCCAATCTACGTCAACGAAATGGGCAGTAGGCACCATGTAATTGACATTTTGAACACTAGTCCAAGTATCGGTGGTTAGACTCAACCTATACTTCCTCAAAGTCTTCTTCAAATCCTTCTTTGACGTATCATACATACCTAGAAATGTCCTACACAATTTCCTTCTAGAGGGAACATCAAAAAGAGGACACACTTTAACACAAAATCTGTTAAAGCCTTTCTTCTCCACAAAACTAAAAGGAAGCTCATCAATAACAACCATCTCTACACAAGCTTCTAAATAATCATCTTGATTATAAGTTATTGTGGTCAGTTATTGCCCTTAAATTTATCACCAACAAGATTTTTCTGCGACTTTTCCATATTAGGAGGATAATATCTACAAGTCAAGTTAATGTGCCTAATCATTCCAGAGGTATCATTCTTAGAACTTTCAACAGAAAAATCACCAACCTTTCCCCTAGGACAATAAATGCAATGAGCTCTCTTATGAACTATCTGAATGTCTTTTCCATCAGCATCTTTAGCATGTTCAATCTTATCATACTCTTTAAAATGCTCCCAAACAAAGCTACGTTTTATACCTGATTTTTCAGAGGGAGCCTCACCTACAGATGCAGCAGCTTCACTTCCAGAAGGTTGACTTGCAGTACATATCATTTTTTGTGCATAATCCTAAATTGATATGCATTGATTTTAATTGATCTTAAAAAATCTGTTTTAAGATGCATATCCGATTATTTGTTCAAAACAGTTTTAAAAACCTTTCCATGTTTTTCTCAATCGGTGTTTAAGGTGATTGGATTGAGGGGGAGTCTTGATCCTATATAAAAGGTTTTGAAACTGTATGATGTGTGTAGTTGACTTGCAGCTCGTTCAAGAGTTGGATTTGCACCTTCAGGTTCGCTTACAGCTTCGAGTAGTGCAGGAAAAGCCAGTGATGTGGCTGTTGAAGAATCCTCAAGACCAGAAGCATCTGATCGAGGTCGAGCTATTTTCTTCCCTCTAACCATCAGCTTCCTCAAGCCGCAAGAATCAAGATGTTGATGACTCGGAACAAAATATCTGCACAAACAAAGATAATTACATCCAGCGGGAAAAAAAATTCACAGCCTTGATTCAAGAAACGAAAATCCAATATATCTACAGCCTTAATTCACAATCAAAATCAAACCCAATTTCTGAATCGAATTCAATTACTCAAAGAACATATCTTTCACAATCCAAGGCCAGAAGCAACAATTTCCCCTAAAACAAATGCCATTTTCAACTTTCGTTTGGGACACAAGAAAACCCAAAACCCAGTATCCAATTTCGATTCTTTATAAAAACCCAGCTCGATTTCACAAAAAAGCAAACAAATAATAATCAAAGAAGCTAAAAGAGTGGTACCTGATCAGAGAGCAGAGCAGTCTTGCTTCATATCCGATCGGAACAACAAAGCAAGAGGACGAATTGATGAATGATGAATTGGGGATCTAGGGTTCTAAGCTTGGAACGGTGAGTGATACTGTGAGAGACTGAGAGTGTGAGTCTGTGATCGCGTGAAGGAATGAAGGGATCAGAATTGGGGATTATTTTACCGTTAGGATCGGCCTATCTAGTGTGCTCGAGTTCATGTTAAGACTATAGACTCGAAAATCAACCAATCAAATGCCATATAAATAGAAAAGTAAGAAAAATAGAATAAATGAAAATAAAACGGGACAGGCCAGGCCTATTCGGGATTCAAACTTTTGAAACCGAAGCTCGGACGGGCCCAAATAGTTAATTTTCAGGATTTCAAACCGTCCCGTCCCGCCAGTTTTCGGTACGGGACCGGTTCAGGTTCGGGTTTTCAGTTTCAGGTGCCCAGCCCTAAGCGTCTTCACACTCATCTTCCGGCGACATTGTCCTAATCTCTAGCCGGGAAGCCAGCTGAGCATGTAGGTGACACTGACAATGCAAAACAAAATTTAATAGAGTGGGAACAATAGAAGCACCGTAAAAGTGATTTGATATGGATGGCAAACTTAGCTCACAATGTGGATGTCACACATCATTTTATAGTTTAATTTGCATTTATTTTTTCATGAAAGGATTTCTTTGGTAACAATCAATGAGAACTCCATTAATAAATAATCATTACAAACTGTATTTCTACAAACCTCACGAGGAATCCTATCCTAGAATACAATGATTCTCGATCTGATGCCGATTAACAGTCCCTCAATGCTACAAAATGGAGAATCCCTCGGGAAAAAAATTGCAGCTATAAGACACTAGTAATTACTATAAATTACAGAGAATCATGTACATTAATTGTATCTCGAAAAAAGTTTCCTCTTTTACTTTTCAATACCCTGTTGCAGATACTGTATCAAGTCATAGCCAGCAGTAGTCCATTTGTTGTAGGCATCTGTGCAGACACGGATCATAAAATTAGCTGCTTCACGCTCACTCATCTCGGGATGAAATCTCTTGCGAAGATTTCCGATAGGGTCTCCCCTGCTGAAGCAAGGCAGTCCACTGTCTAGCATTAACGCCACCGTGCTAATGATCCCATCCATGTGGCGACGGGCAGCAAGGTACCCCTTCACGCACAAGCTGTTGACATACAGACCCAAAGAAGAGTGCAGAAAGTATAAATATCATCCAGAAAAAGATGGGAGGGGAAAAGCAAACTAAATTTCAAAGCTCTCGTTACCTCACAAACTGGTTCCAGGTATCACTCTTCATAACCCCAGAAGGGTCTAGCAATTGTGTCATCTCATGGCTAAGCTTAAAGTGTGCACTTTCGAAACGCATATTTCCACCCGGAGAAGTTTCCAGGATGAAACCAAAGTCAATATGCACGAGCCTTCCCACACTGCATTATCAGGAATGTCAGCATTAGTTTCGCATTATCCTTATTCCAACTATTCCGTTATAAATACAATTTCTTGCTAATAAGGAGGAGAGAGCATACACAATAGTGGATAAGTAATCCACAGGAACAGAAACTTGAGGGAAACCAAAAGCTTCACAAGCAATACAAAGCTAAGAAGACAAGTAAACCAACTAGAAAGAGTAAAACTTAAATCCTAGATGTACTAGTGTGCTGCAGCCTTCCAGCCATAAGAATAGCTGAGAAAGAAATCCCTGAATCAGAAAGTGACCGAAGACCAAAGGGATGTCCAAAACTTAAGTCTGTCATATAAATCTCCCCTTATGGTTTGTCAAGTGGTCAGAATCAACCAAGGCTTATATATTTCAGTAGGCTCAATGTATACCAAGTGGATTGGTTAGAGGATAATGATTTTGCATGTTACGTCCTCATATAGATCTGAATCTACTTTTGGGCGAACCTCCTAGTCATTTAAAACATTGACCAAAAGAAGAATCAAGGGGAAGGAGGGAGAGAGATAGATCATACTTATCAAACAAAAGATTGCCATTGTGCCTATCCTTTGGTTGAAGTAAAAGGCTGGCAACTGCATAACCAGCACTGCTAACGATGAAGTTTTCACGCGCCGCTTCGAAGCTGGGAGAGCCAACAGTTCCGTAGTCCTGTTGGAAAATCTCATACAAACCACCATCAGTAGTTTCACCCATCTGACTTCTACTACGTGTATTTGGTACAACCTGCAAAACAAAGATATATTGAGAGATAAGAAAGCCAATATGCAGTGGCCAGTCATTTAGCTCAAAGATTATAATGTCACTCATTAAGGGTTGATAAATCCATCGGAATTGCATTTACAACAGTGTGTTACTGTTAGTGGTATTCCAACATAATTACATAAAACTAAGATGAAAGTAGTTAGTGGTATTCTTTTCTTTTTTTCTCTGTGTTAAACAATAGCTAACTCAAACTTGGACATAACCAGGCTGCATGCTGAACATATCTATTTTGCGGACAAATTTCAAGGTAAAACTGAAGTATTTATTTTGAACTGCTTTCTCCAATATTGATACAGTTAAAAGAAAGAAGTCGAACATAGCCTCAAGATTGCATAGTATAGTATCGCAACTAAGGTATGTGGAAGAAAGCTTCAATTTTAAAACACAAAAGGCGTACTAGTTTGTGGAATTCAATGAAAAAAGCTCAGGATAAGAACCATCAAAGTCCACATAGGCAAAGGAAGCACACATGCACAATCACTAAGTGAATTTAAAGAGATCCAAACCTCGATTATTCCTCTTTCTGGGCCAGTTGGGAGCACACCATATGGAAACAAATAAAGATTAATTCCAACGGCTTCAAATATGTCTCTAAGAAGTGAAATCACTTGAAGCGCAAGAACATCTTGGCGGCAATCATCTCCAACCTTGAAGAAAGAGTTTGGTTAATTCGTGAACCAAAATAAATAAAAAATTAGAATGCTTTACGGTATCTTTGATTTTGTCACAAAGTATTGCTCCAACTACTTACCTAATTTATGAGAAGAGGGGTTTCTCATTCTTAGTTACCTAGATCTAGGACAGGATACAGAGATTTAGCTATGGATAATGGCAGAATAGGACTGACATGTGGTCGATGGCCATTAGCATCTTCATATTACTTTCTTTGTAATGAGTAACTAACAAAATAAATGTTGGCTAGAATAGAGAACATGGTTGGAGTGAAATTTATATTGTGATCAATGCCCGTTAGCACGTACAGATTACTTTTTTCAATAATAAACAAAAATTAGTGAAATATTCAAAGTCGCTAGAGTAGAAAACATTGTGGGAGTTAAATTTCAAATGATATTAGTTAAAGTAGTTGTGTGATTATTTTAGCGAGAATCTAGCTAGATAGTGAGTGAAAATTATGAAGAATTTTTAATGTGTATCACAATTAAAAATCAGAATCAAACATTGCAACTTTGTAATAAATAAAGGAACAGACAGGAAAAAAAAATGTTCACATAATATTTCATGGGATAAGCCAAACTGGACATGCAAAATAGCTCCTCAAATGAGAAGCATGGGTTTTTGTGAGAAGGTAATAAAAATAATAAGGGGAAGTAGAACAAGTTTTCAATAACTGCTTTGCAACCAATATCTGATGAATGAGGCAAATTATGAAAGTCAAGTGGATAAGGTAGGCATACCTTAAAAATACAAGCTTGTGGCTTTACATCATTGTGGTCCCCACCCCGATCGACAACATTAAATGTTATCATGATAGGTACTTTTGCTGCTGATTGCAGTGGTATTCCACTATCTACCTGAATGCCCCTGACAAGCTTATTAGGAGCAGTTGGTAAATAGAGATCCTCTCCCATCACTTCAATTTTCTCCAACTCTCTGTTAAAACACATTGCATATTAGGTTCAACTTCAAACTTTTGCTTAATGTATATATCATTCACAATCTTTTTTTAAGGGAAACATAAAATAGATTTGGGGTACCTCCGAATGCCAGCTCGACGTTCATCCTTCGGCAGTGGGAAAAGTACACCAGAAATAGATGTAACCTTGTCAAAGAAATCAAATTCTCTCTGAAACACGTCTAGTGCCTTGGGATTAAAACCGTCAACAATATGCTGTCTAACTTGTGGCAACAATGCTTGAAATGCAGCATTCTGAAATGACAGCATCAACATATACAAGTTAAAGAATGTACCTATGTAATCTAACCCGCTAGATTATACAAAATTTTGTGCTATTGATAAAGGTACATGCAAACATATCTTAAGTTCTACCATTCTTTTCAAGATCCCAAATGGAAACCCACATTTTGTTGGTTATGTAATGGGTGTTTATGTAATAGGTGTTTGTTAATGACTACTGCATTTTTGCTCTGCAAATAACTCATGCCACAACTAAGTAGATCTAACCTCAGAAAAGTTTATCGGGAGCTGTCAAGATTATAATCTTGCCCATTCCAACAGAATAAATGCATTTAAGGTCATGATGTCTATCTGACCAAAAGTAGGAATACAAAACAAACATCTCCACCGAATACAAGCGTTTGGCCCCTTGACTAACATTGACGAGCTTCAATGAAGTACAAGCAGTATGATCCTTGGTGAGAACATGCTCTAGGTATCATCACAATTATCACATCTTAACTGCATCCCATGAGTCCCCGTTTGATATGTTAGATTGGATGGATTGAAAATCCTAAACCTTTTTTATGCCCCATGTTTCCAATGCTCACAACATGGTGGGACATCAACTCCTAATAAGTAATAACTAATCCAACTATTTCCATTTGATTCATTAATACACCCTGGACCTAAGGAATTTACATATCCAATCCAATCCAAGAAAAGACAAGAAAGGAGGCCCAACTCTCTTAATTTATACTCTTTTAGAAAAAAAAATAATAAAAAAAATAGTTTAATTGGCATTGTTTCTAAAACAATGCAATGCTGAACTGTCTTTAGCATAATGCAATTCAATACTTTATGGTTGGACATGAAGGAATGAGTAGATTATGTAAATAATACGTAATAACTTTCGATATGGCATCAGCAATTGCAGTGACATCAAGAGAATAAGTTTGCATTAGCTAAACTATTGTGTCCCAATCAACTTCACAGAAAGTAGTCATTCCCAGATTTTAGGCATACCTTGGCAGACACAGCCTCTTGTCCTGATTCTGGAACTTCCGTCTCACCCTGTCATTAATGAAAACACTACTGCTAAGAATAGAAACTACAACTTAATTATAGACTGAAAGCACACAAGAAATACTTGCAATCAAAATTCAAAGAAGTATCTGCATTGTAGTGTAAAGCTAGGTATATTAGTTCCAAAAAAAAGTAGAATTGAGCTTCACCTGTAAGTGCCAGATTAAAATATGGGCAAATATATCACTTCGTTGGGTAGCTCTAAGCAGATATCCTTCCACTAATTTCTGCAAAAAGAACAAGTAGAAATCAGAAACATAAAGAATATATAAACAGTGCACGAATGGAGTTTGCAAAATGAAATCGCATGGAGTTCGCAACACTAGAAAGTGTGGTCAAATTAAGCACCCTCAAACCAGTGCTCGAACACCGATTTCCAATCCATCTGGTTTGCGGAAGTATGATTACATTGTATACTATCTGATTGTGTGTACAAAAAAAGAATTATAACTAGAAGAAATAAAATCTATGTAACAAAGTTAAGTTCAATTTTCTACTTATAAATGTTCAAAATAAAATATTCTGTAAAGCAAACAAGTTTACCCTGCAGTTTAATTTTATACTTATTCAATCAAGTAGATAACATATAGGTATGCCCTTCAGGAAGCTAGGCAGGAAAAAAGATAATTAAAGACAAGAAACGAAAAGAACGGCTGGCCTATAAATACTTTTCCCAATATTCTATTTGTTTTACATAATATGGCAGTTAACTGTTAACCCAATACAGGCTCGGTATTTGTGTACTTGTGTATCTAATTATGTGTATTGTACTATTGTGTATATACAATATGTTTAAATTAACATACACTTGCAATCATACTCGGACGAAAATTGATGGATGAGAAGAATTTGACTGAAAGTACAAGTGCAAAAACTGAAAAGAAGTTCTTGAATATGTAATTTGATAAAAATAAAAATAAAATAACAAAAAAAAAAACTTTCAAAAGTGTGTTCCAAGTTCTAACTACCGTCACTAATGACAACTTTTCACAAAAATGTGTTACCATTGCCAGCCTGCGTTTGAATCCATCTTCCATCCATTTTATCTTGGGATTTTGGAAGTTGCAGTGCTGATAGAGTTCCCATCTACTCTGGAAACTGTAACTCTGGACCCAAGGATAAAAGAGCAAAGAAGGTGGATTCTTTGGTTTATTTTGTAAATCCTATTCAAAGCAGCAAATGGACAACCCTTCTCTTGCTTCTTTGGTCCCTCTCACAATTTGGATGGCTAAAGTACGCATGGGATGGTAAATACATATCATGTGGTGGGGAGATAATGAAAGCAACTTTGTTGACCGAAAGACTGAACACAAAACCCTAAACATATATTTATCATTCACCAAAAATCAACTGTACCTAAAATGACTGTGATATGATTCTCAATAAATCGATACTTCGTAGTTTAAGTAGGAGCCAAGATATGAAATTGAAATTCAAGGATTCTAAAATCTGAAATTGGGGTAAATATGAATGAGATACAGTTAACAAAAAAAAAAAATCATCTCCACTTTTAACTTATCCAATTTACTTTCTAATAACATAACTAATACAACACTGAATGAACATGAACAGAGTCAAAAAAGAATATTACATTGACAGCTTTTATTAAGTAACTCACCTCTTCATCATACCGCAGAGCCTGCACTAGCTGTGGCATGAAGAAAGTTACTCGTTCAGGAGGATAAGACTCCAGTACTCTAAGAACATATGCCATGACTCGAGGATGTCCCTTATATGCTGGAGTAAGAAACTCAAGAGCTTGTGTGATTGAACAGGCAGCCCAGTGTGGCAACTGTTGCAAAAGTGCCGAATTTTCATCAACGGCCTTTGGGGTAACAAAATATGGCAATGCTTCAGGAATGGAGCGGATATCCAATATATGTGACTGCCAAAAGAAATATAAGAATCTGTAAGATTCAATGAGTTTATTGCAGTAAGGCTGGAATAAACAGAAAAACAAGAACAAATAGACATTTGCATTTAGATTATACATGAAGATAAAAAAAAAATTGACAATGCATGCATAACTTTTCTTAAGGAGGTGTAAGAAAATAGATTATATTAATTAGATATGGTTAATTTCTGTTGATTTTGTAGAGCCATTAAATTCAAAATACAGAGATTTATTTGACTAAAATACATTGGGATAGTAATGATGGGTTTCAACTTTCTTATTCAACAAACCAAGACTGTATCTTTTCCTGTTTCATTTACAAATTGAGACTTAAGAGAAGCAGCCAACTTTGCAGTACTGTTCTTGCAATCAGGCAGGACACCAAGCACAAGAGTTAACAATGAACTACAGGAATATTTATGCAAAATACATGGTACTAATTGCTCCCACAACTTAAGAAAATTAGTATACACCAACGGGAGAAGATTATTAAAATTAAACATGTCAGTAGATTCCAAACCAAAAAAGACATGTTAAGATTTAATAAAGCCCGCAACGCCATATATTGAACTTACGCCATAAACTACGAATGTTTGGAATATTACATTTCCACTCTTGACCTTCTAAGGCCTGTGCCAAACTGAGCAGATAAATGCAATCACAAAATCCAGGCATTATATAAGTTCAAGAGAGGTAAGCCTAAGCCACTCAGTTTTCTGAATCATCCTAGCTAACAACCAATGCAAGTTATCAGCTTATACATTAGATTAAAATAAAACTCTCAAAGGTCACAAGTATCTAATGTCATTTGGTGGAACAGAAACTTCTAAGAAGTTCTAGGTTAGGGAAAATAAGACTGCATGATGAATAGTTTTCCTCCGGGATCATAGTTTTCCTCTCCCTCAACCAGAGCTTTCCACTCTTCTGTGCTTCTTCTTTCAGCAGCTTGTTTTCCATTCCAGCCTCAGTGCAGAATACACATACCATGTCCCAACAATATTTCTTACAGCATAGATCAGTTGTCGAATTCCAAGTATACAAAATGGGTGAACAGGTCCAAGATCGCTTATATTCCTAGGGGAGGCTTAGAATTCCCAATGAGGGATTTTATACTCTCAATTCCCGTATGATGCTACTATTTCCATAAAGTAAATCTACTAGGACGTGAGGGACCAATAACAATTCTTTTATACTCTTAACACTGCGTTGTGGGTCTCTGTCCACTATTAATGCCCAGCATGTAGAATAAACTGATAATTGGGAGACTGCCGTTGCAGGGAATTGAAATATCTCCCGCTCTGATTCCATGCTACAGTAAGAGAATTTCCAAATTCCAAGATCTTATAATTATTTCTAAAAGACTAACAATACCCAGTGTAATATTCTGTACTCAATTATAAATACATAAATCTCTGACGTTCTCAGATATTATAAGTGTTTTGAATCGCCAAAGCACATGCTCATTTGTATAAATCAAAGTCCAAACATTTTCTACTCCAGCTCTTGATTAAGGAAAGACATACCTGAACCAGCTGCGTTACTTCAGCCTTCAAGAATGTGTTTGTTGGGAACCTCTTTGCCAAAGATAAAGCAATTCGAGGATCTACAGAGAAGGCGGTCCTAGCATATTCAATCCATTTCTCCGAACTAATTTTTTGCTTAGAAGTTGAAGTCTCCCTGAAAGCAAATGGCAATTCAAAACGCAAGAAATTAACATTCACAATTTCACATGGAACCATGGCCGTTGAGAAAAGTGTCTATTCACTTGAACACTGATGAATAGATATATAAATAAAAGATTACTTCGTATTAGTGGGTTGCGCCCAAACTTCAAGCCTGTCAGCCTCATACTGGCATAGCATCAAGAGTAGCTGTTTTCGTTTTTCTCTTCCCGCAGCATAGTTCTCCATCTGACCCCAGACAGGGTGATATTGATCATTCTGCAAGAATTATTACTTGATTTCATGAATAGATTGTAGAAAAGCCTCAGAGTCACATAAATAGAGAAAATATACAACAAGAATGCAACAGATATCCTCTTCAAGTAGAGGAATCATTTATTTATAAAAACTATATGGCTGTACTGCAACAATATTAATCACACATCTCACCGCATCAACCAAACGGTTCCCATTTTCATGTCCTCTTCCTTTTAGATCCGATTGGACAGCTGCATCTGCCCGCTCATTTGAAAGGTAGTGGACAAATGCAGAGACGGATTGAGCTTCACTCTGAGTAAAATTCATATAGCTTGTGTCATACCATTCAGGTTCAAAAGCAAACCATCCCAAAGAGGCCCTGTAACATGCAACAAGGGAAACTTTCAACCAAATTTCAGAATGTACATCAGTCAACATAAGCGTATAGAAATCCACTTGCTTGACCACAAGACTGTACCCAAATCAGAAATGCATACACAGGACAGCAATACAGATTGAGCTATGCATTTGGGGAGTCTGTTTTTCAATCAGATTCAGCTAATAATTTCTTAATTATGCAGTTGAAAGTCCAAACTAGAAAATACAGAATTAATGCAAATATACAGAATTCAAGAAAATGTGAGTAAATTGAAAAATGCTTAGTAAAATTGCAGTAAAGACCTAATTTCAGTCACCTATAAATCCGGTCTTCCAGCAACTGAAGACCTGTTTTAAAGTTCTGCAAATTGCGCTGCGATTGACATGAGCAGAACTTGAGCCCAAGAAGCATGACAGTGAAAAATGTACCAGTAGCTGCAGGATGGTGTGAGAAATTCCAGGGAAGCTTTGTCGTCCCTTGTAACATTCGACCAAGAAGCAAGAGTTGCTCAATACTATTGTGTCGAACTACCTAGTACAGCCAAACATAATGAGAATGATAAATATAAGAGTAAGCACACATATACCAGGTGAACAGTCACAATTCCCAACATAAACATAACGAGGAACCATCTTTTAACATTAATTTGCTTCTCACAGGCAAGGCAATCATACTCATAATCATGCCACCACTAATTTTGGTTCTCATACTCAACTTTGAACAAATTACCCAATTAAACTTGCATAGGTGAATAGTACTACCAAATATTACCTACTTTTTCTGTATAAGAAACAGAAATTTTATCTGAAAAATAGAAAATAGAGGACAAGAGGTCCTCATACGGGCCAAAAAGAACTCAATACAAACAGAAGCACCAGAACTTCAAGAAAAACAACATTACCATGTCACTGCAGCTTTCCTATCTAGGAATAAGGCTGAAAGGAAGTGATTTCTAAACTTTAAGGTCTTACAATCTTTGGACGTTATGACTCCAGTAAGGATGGATGCACTTTCTATGGTAAGGTTAACCTCACTAGAGAAGGCATATAATTATATATATATATAATTATATTAATGTATACGCATATAGTAAGGAAGGTATGAGAGATAGAGATGTGATGTGATTCCTAACCTCAAAGCGGTCAATGAAAAATCCAAGCCATAATCTATGAGCCATTATTTGCTCAACAGGATCGAATTCAGGCGGCGCTTCTGGCTCACCAGGAGAAAGTTGAGGTCTTAACTTTGCAGCAGGCCCAGAATATTTTACGTCAGAAGCAAAGATACCACGTTTTGTATCAATGGTCCATAACCATGCATCAACAAGCTCTGCCAGGACTAGGGAGCCCAGTTCGGGAGCAGAAGAAACCAACCAAGTCCAAATGAATACACCGGTTTCCATTGCATCTGACGTAGAAATATAAGCAGGACACCAACACAGAAGACGGAGAAGTTGTGAGAAGCCCTCCACATTTGATTTTGAATTAGAGCCCTGAAATGAAATAACTAGTAAATCAGATAATGACACAAAGCCTTAAGAATTGAGCAAGCAAGAATTAAGAAAAGCAGCACAAGTTACCAGATTCGACAGAAGTAATGCAGTTGCCTGAGAACAAGTCTCACGGAATTGAGACTTTTCCACTTCCCATCCTTTCTCTGCAGCATTAACAAATTGTTGTAGTAAACGGACAAACTTTGTGAACAACATCCCATTAAATTGGTCATCCTCGGCTTGTGTCTGTTGAGGAAATGCTCCCGAGATCAACCTTTGAAGCCCAGCACCGAGCCCAAATCCAGTTGGTGCAGTGCCAGATTGAAATCCACCCATGCTGTTATACAACCTTCTCATTCCGGCGATTTCTCCAGCATGGTTGCATTTCATTGTTGCACTGACTATACCAGTGCTGAGCACTTCCAAATTGAAGGCCTCTGTTAATTTTAAGTTGCCTCCTGAAGCTGCAGCTGCGGCAGCCATAACTGCAGGAATATTTGCTGTTTGTATGCCATTCCAGCAATCAGTTTTACCTGTGCCAATCCGTATCTCAGATAAAAGAGAAACCACATCAGGTGTATGCTGTGCTCTTTGCCACGTGTTTGCTTTACAAAGCTTTTCCTGCAGTGTATAAATAGAAGAACAAATTTATGAGCATGAATTAAATGATAGTTTTTGCCAATGTTACGCATAAAACAAAATATTTTGCAGATTTGACGCTAGCGTCATGATAGACGGTCTAGAGATCAACCTGTAGAAGACCCTGGCTAGAGCAAGGAGCATATGAAAGTGATTTAATGATCCACTCTCGAACAATCTTTTGGTATAAAGAGCGAACAGTCACCACCCAAGCAGGATCATTGACAACAATAGAAGGAGAATCATTATGAATTGAGAATAGCAGGGAATCAACACATGATGAATTCCACAAGACCTGCATTAGTAGAGTTACATTTGTTTAAGATCTACTAGCTAAGTTCAATGGGGAAAAAAGCACCACGTAATAATTAGAGAAGTGCATATAATTATACTAACAATCTTACCTGTGGAAACTTATCTCTAAGCTGAGTCAGCAAGTTCACAGAAACCTCCCGGATGTGTTCCTCTCTCTGCGACATACTTTTGATAAGAAAGCAAGCATGGGCAAAAAGAGTTGACTCCCTCATCTCAGCTTCATTTCCTGTTTCAGATATTCGATCTTCCTGAACCCAAATCAAAGAAGCTGTGATATTGACATGCCAGACACATAAACACATGGGATACAGAAGCAAAACCAACATTGTACTCGAACAAAAAAGCTCAAGTGCCCTTCTACTCATTTACACACTTACAGTACCATTTAGACCCTATTTTGTTTATATATTGGAACAAGACCATGAATGCAATATGATGCCCCTTATCCCTTTTTCTTGTGGGAGTAATGTGGCAGTCCACATTTCAAAACAATTTAACACTTGCACTCCACTTTTCAGTAGTTAAAAGTGGAGTGCAAGTGTAAAAATAGAGTGCCAAAATCACTCCCCTTTATTATCTGCCATAGATACCATTGAATAATGAGGGCTCACTCTGGATTGCTTCTGGAATTAGCAAAAGTGCTTTCAGACAACTAAAAGCACTTTTGGTAGTGTTTGGTAAAACAAGTTAAAAGAGCTTACTGAATTATAAAAGCACTTCAAGTTTGCCAAAAAAATTAAAATTTTTATAAAAGTAATTTTATGTGCTTCTAACAAAGCCGCTTCCGTTGGAAGTGCTATGTAACATAAGCAATTCCAAATGAGCCCTCATGAGTCTACATTAAGAGACAAATAAGATAAAAAGGTACAATCTCAAAGCTTTATATGAGATAAAAGCATACCAGCCATAAAACTGCTGTTTCAAAAGCCCTATGGACAGTTGCCATCAAACATTGGAAGACGGCAGGCATAAGATTTGGAGTTTTCAGGTATTCAAATACACAACTGAATGCACTTCTAGAAGCAGTTGAGCTAGAGTCACCATTGAGGATGCCACCGTTGCTGCTGAAACGTATAATCTCCAGGAATGCCACTGCAAGAAGATAGGTAGCCTTCACTCCTGCAAACCATTACCTAGATTAGCTTTTAAATTTTGGAAAGATTGAAATCAAGCAAAGTACAAGGACCTATTCTTTCTCATATTGAAGCGCCGAGAAGATTCCAGACAATAAAAGAAGATAGATTATGTGCATTCAATGCCATGAATCACCAAATAAATCAACTGAATTAAAAACCTGATATGGTGGTCATTGCTGCAACATCGACTCGCCCTCCTAGAGCAGTAGAAAGGGCAGCTCGCTGAGCTAAAGCAGCTTTCTCATTGCCATTCCCTCGACGACTGCCAGGGTTGTGAAGAGCATTCAGTTCCAACTCATCTTCAAGCCACTTCACCGAGCTAACAACCTGGGAAAGTTATTGTCAGGTAAGACTGAATACATACAGAAGCTGAATTCAATAACAACCAGCCAGCTAGTAAAAGTGGGGGCTGCAGGTAATCATCAGCCCGTACAAAAAGTTTCAGAGAGCTACAAGCCTACAACTGCCTAAGCATCATAAAGTATAAATTCATTTACCTACATAAAGATTCCTTTTTATGATAGGGTTTTCTTTCAGACTTCTCTTCAACTGATTGAATTGATTAAGAGACTTTATATACTAATCATGTTCTAGTTCTTTTCTCTATTCTTTTTCTTTGCTCACTATTTCTCACTCTGTCCAACAGTAAGAATTCTTACGTTGTTTGATTAATTGTTTGGGAACTTGCTTCTCAATTTGAGATCATACCAAGTTTGCGTATAGCAAAAATAAAACATTGAAAAAGTAAAAAAGTTTTTGAATGAAGATACTGAAAGCACCAACTTCATTAAGAAACATATGTTTGAACTTACAATCGTACCAAATAGTTACACACTGGCACCAAAAATTGAAAAGCATAATATCTGGTATGAAACTATGAACTAAATTGGCATTCAGACCATACAGCCGCACAAAGCAAAACAATGTTTTCGAGCAAAAATATTTCATACACAGAAGTCAAAAACCACATGACATTTCCAAAAAAAAATTTCCGTGTGATAACAACAGCACAAAGAATTCAATCCTAAATAGCATAAAATAAGCATCTCTCGAGGACTCAGTTTCTGTTCATAAGATGATCAGCAAAAGATCTAACATGCACAATGCAGATAGCATACCCCATAGATAGTTCTAATTACTACTTGACATAAAAAGGAATGAGAACTTACAAGTGGAGGAGTTCCTTGTGCAATTCTCTGAACAGCAAAAGACCATTGTGTATTCCACATATATGGTCCACCCACAGCTTGAAGAGGAATTGTACCCATGCTTCCCACACTGTTCAGTGTAGTTGATACTTGTTTCAGAGGTTGTTGAACTTTCTGTATAGGAGGTGCCAAGCCAAAAAGAGCGACATAGAACCACAAGTTGCGAAATAACTTTAAAAGTGAAGGCTCCACGTCTACTGTAGGATCAAAATCAGAGCATATTTCAGCTACAGCAGGAAGTAGTGGCCCCAGAAAATCTGCTCCACTCCTGCAATAGTTAGATATCAGATGAAACTTTGAATCAAAATATGCAATGAGACGAAGAAACATGTCCAACAAAGTATCAGAAAACAAAAATCTCCAGAGTGCATATTTTGTAATGATTCAAATGAAAGTATTTGAAAGATATTATCGCATACAATCAGAAGATACTATTTTAACGAATTTTACCTTCCACTTTTGGATTCAGCTGCTAGGCCTACATCTGAGCATAAAGATAGCAAACGATGACGATAGTCTGAACGCAATTTAGTACTTGTAAGACCACTAGCAATGAGAAGAAATCCTGCAGGAAGAGTCTAGAATGTGATTGAACCAGTGAGAATCCATTTCAAATACATCAAGTCCAGAAATTAACACTATCATAAGTAGTTCATAGTCTAGACAGTATACGGACCTCAACACGTTCTGTCGTGGCTTCTTGTGGCACAGTTTTGCTATCAGCAGATCCTAAACTTGAAAGCTTATTCAAGTAACTCCTTGTCATTAGAACAACAGTCTCACGGTAGGATTTCTCAAAACCTAAACTTGCCATGCGTGATACAGCATCAAGGAGCTGCAATAGAGTATAAATAACTGACAAACTTCTTCCCAGCATAATAATAGTAATAATTCACAAAACCATCTAGCTAACCGCTTGCTGGATAATCGCAGTTATTGATCATAATCGCTAGATAAAGATGAGACAATAGAAACAGAACCCAACCTTTGACATACATGCTCTTCGTACAAATATAACTTACCCGCAGTCGCAATAAACTAGGAGTTGTTGCATCACCCTCTTCTAAGCTTTCAATAAATAGAGGTAATATCATGTCTACAACTTCAGACTTCTTAACAGCAACATTCAGATCAGCTAGCAGACGTACAACATTAAGCTGCACAACAGGCACCGCCTCTTTGTCTTTATCACCCTGAAGTTGGTAAGACAACAAAAGAATGAACTCAAAATAGGTCAAGTTAGATGCACGGGAAAAGTTGACAGTATTTATTACTCATGGACATCAGCGTTTGGCATACTGAGAAAATGCAGTGTACCACGGTCTCAAATGGAACATTTAGACTTTGCAAAAACACTGAAACCCTTCCTCACAGAAAGGGTCCAAAAAGGAATAACCAACAATTCAACCCAAACAAGAAAAAGAAATTACTTAAAAACTCCTGAAAGCAACAATACTAATGCATCCATATGTGCATATATGAATGCATCCAAATCTGCATGCATGTATGCATCTATTTGTGCATCGTGTTTAGGCTTGCATGTATGCATCCATATGTGCATTGTGTATGAAAATTTATTTAGTAAAGGGAATCATAAACCAACCTGTTCCTCGTAATCATTTCGTTCACGAATGCTTGTAGCTAGTCCCATTATGAATGTATCGACTGGAGCTCGCTCCTTGGTCCAACATGACTCAATTATCTCACAACTTGTCTTCAATACACTCTCAAACATCGCTCCTTGGCTGCTCGCCCAAGTATCGGCCTGTTAAAATCAAATTTAGGAAATTTAAAGTAACATTCACTTTTCACCACAAAGGTTTTGATTGATATTTAGAATTTAAAGCTATTAAAAATATGTACCTGGGTGCATACGGCTAACACAACGGGTTTGAGGCGGATGAGCAAAATGCGCAGGGCCTGGCCTCCCCGTTTGACAGCAATTTGTGCAAGCCCAGACAACAAACAACCAAAAAGCTCTTCACAAATTCGCATCTTCCGCCACACAGATTGTAAACATGCTTCAGCAGCTTCCATCAACAACGCAACAGTCTCATGTGCCAATTTCTTGGCTGATTTCCCATCAGCATCAAAGCAAGCAAGGCAATTAAGAGTCAACTTGACAGCAGCTTGATAAACTGACAGCTTCGTATTGATTCTGGCTTTTAAGAGAGCCCCATGTTCAGTCCAATCTCGCTTCCTAATCTGCCCAAATGTAACCAAACATTCCAACAAATTTCTTTCTTACATTTCTTTCCCTCAAATAAGCACATTCTCTAGAGTTTCACATAGACAAGACTATAATGCAGGAGATATAATTCGCAACAACAATATAACCAAAATGAAAACACTGAAAACCTTACCCTTAGGAACACGTACATAGACTGCAGCTGCCTCTTTGAAATTAATCTAACCTGCTCCAAAAGCCCTGTATCAATGCGAGCTTTTTCCAAAATATGAGCAATCAATTTGAAAGCAACTTCTTGCTTCTCCAAATTTTCCACAGACTCTTCCTCAAATTGAGCAACTTGCTGCCTAAGCATCGCCGCTCCGCCTCCACCGCCTCCATCATTCAAACCAAAAGTCACTCCCAACTGATCAACCCCACTCTTCCACAAAATGCTGCTCCCATTCATCACCACTGACCCCCTAGAAGACGCACTGCCGGATGAACCCGACACATTACTGACCTCATTACTTTCATTCGCCTGGTGATGGTTCCCATTATTCATCGGCGAGCTCTGCGTGGACGAGGTCTCCGAGTTCGCCGTATTTTGACCTCTCGGCGTCACCGGAGACTGAGCTACATTGCCGGAAACCACCGCAAACTGCTCAATTAGCATCGTGATTAGCTTCTCGGCATCCAGAGGCAAAATTGGAGGGAAATTCTGCGAAAGAGCCATAAGAAAGGCCCTAGAAATCCCTAAATCTTCGCCTCCGTTGCCAATCGCTGAAACGACGACCTCCCCAGAGAAGCCGGCGATCTCGGCAGCGAATTCCGGCGACAATTCGCTGGCTTTCGACACATATAGGAGAAAATCGACGAAAAACGAAGCGATCAAGTCTGTTCCGAAGGACTGAGGCCAAAAGGAGCGGTCGAAGGAGGAGGGAATGGAGCGAAGAAACTCGAGGACGACGGATTTGGGGCGGAGTTCGGCCCAATCGGGGCATTTGGAGATAAAGCGAGCCACGGCGAGCACGGCATTGAGCTGAGACCGGGTCACCCGAGGCGATCCGCATAGGAGAGACTCCGGCGCCGGACACCGGTCGCATATCCACGAAAGCTTCTCGGAGAATTGGGCCGGGTGCTCCGCGATTAGGTCGCAGAGCTCCATCAGAGACTCCATTGCGTCGATCCGAATCCGACAAATTCAAAACCAGAATTTCGAAATTAATCAAGAGGAATTTTTGGATTCCCCGCATAAACAATGCCGCCGAAGCCGAGGCCGTCCTCAGGATTTCCGCCGCGGATTGGAGACTGAGACTGAGACTGCCATAATGTCCGTACAAACGAAGCGAGAGAAAGGGAAATTAGGGTTTGCCAGAGAGGAAACAAATTTCAATTCTCTTCTTGTAGGGAGGGTCGCCTTTTTTGCTTTAGTTTTCCTCGCTTTCTTTTTTGTCTTTGGCTTTCTTTTTTGTCTTTGGCTTTCTGTTTCTTCTGCGAGTTTTTACTCTCTTTTTTTTTTCTGAGATTCTGTTTTTGGTTTTTTTATTTCGGTCCTCGCGCCTTTCGGATCCTAGTCTTTTTGTGTCTGGCCCTCTCCACTCTTCCGTCATCACCGTACCCGAACGCAACATACGGTTACTAGTGCTTCTTGCTGCGCGAGCGAGTGAGTTGACTCGGTGAGTTAAAACAGTGCACGTGATTTTGACTATTTTACAGGTCAACACGTGACTCTGTCTGAACGATTTTTAAGTTTGAATTCTAATTTTGAGTGAATAGAGCCCTAAGAATTACAAGAAATATCTCAAGTGCATCATCTTTTTGGATACTAGCTCCATTTCTCATCGTGTGGTTTCTATTGTGGTAAAGTCACATCATTTAAAGAAATATTATTTTTCTAAAAGCTATCAAGAGATAAGACAATATTAACTTTTTTACAGTAGTTTAAAAGATGCATTTAACCACTTATACAACTCTTCAAACCACACAAAAAAAGAAGCACCTACACAACTCTGAAGGTGAGCACTACATCTAGGAGGCCATTGTCTGCCTCTCACCAAAGCTATTATTAAAAGAAAGTAAACAAGTACAAGAAGTGGATAGTGAGGGACTCTGCCAAGACCACTCTCATAAAATAAGAAAGACCAAGAATAACAAAAAATAAAAAATAAAAGGTGGGAAGATAAAGATAGAGAAATTCCATAGACTCTTATGTGAATGGAATGTGCGTCACGTGCACTCCTCTAAATACCAACCTAGGGTTGCCTCTAGCTATTGTGCATGGCAACATAAACTATGTGAAGATTAGTGAAGAAATTTATCAAAAACAACTTCAGGTTTGCAAAACTCACAATCTTTTGGGTCATCTTCTGTTGAACAAGGGTTCTTGATGACCTATGAAGGCTGATGTGCTTAAGATAATATTGTTTAATATTTGGCGTCCAAATTTTCATGACCATTGGTTCTGTTAGGCAAATGATATTTTGATATCCATTGTACATCATAATGAAGGTGATATAAGGAGAGTTTTTTGTTTGAAAGGGATATGAGGAGAGTTTGGAGAAGTAGTAGTTGCTAGGAAGCTTGTCATTATCACGTGGTAATGACTCAGAAAATTAAGGAAAACATAAGCCCATCAAATTAGAGCATTTCTCTATATGGTAATGACTGTTTTTTGTTTTTATAATCAAATAAGGGATTAGACGATATTACTTCCTCGGAGACAAACGATATATGATACAAATCTCACCCCTAATCCCAAAAGAGAGGGGTTTGCCATACTTTGAAAACCCACCGCCTATCCCTTTATTTTTATTTTATTAGTAACATAAAAATACAACTTAAAGAAGGGGCAGACATAAATTTACCCAAGAGCTAAAAATAAAGACACAAAAGAGAGTGGATAAAATTAAATTTGAACCTCAAATTTTTCCAACTTCGAGATAAACAATTTGCAAAGCAACATAATAGAAAATAAAAGGCTGCACCATCAGCCAAGAGAAGCCATTGGCTCTAAGCTTTATAAGTAAACCAGATAACTCACTGCATTTTCAGGTCCAAGTAATAGTCACCGGCTTTTGCATTAAGAGAAAAAGTGTAGAATATATAAGAGCTTATATGTGGATATAGTCCCGACACCAACCCTTGTAGAAAAGGGAATTAAACATGACGAAGGTAAGGGAATCCCAAATCACACTAACTCAAACATAGTTCTTGCAGGAAATGTCCTACTAACATAGGAGCACTCCTACTAAGAGATGGTAGAGCAAACTAGGTCAAAGGGCTATTCCAAAATAAGCTATGGACTCATATATGACCTTCTAATCCATACAAAGTAAGGAGAAATATTGGGCGGAGGAGAAGCATGTTATACCAAGAAATAAACGAGTAAACCAGTGTTCATCATTCTATCAGCCATTGTATCTTCGTTTCGAAAAATATGGGAACAATAGTGAAAGATCATTGCTCAAATATGTACTAAGCAAGTGAGCCATGTTGTTCGAAGCGGCCAAGGTGGAACAAATGATGAGGAGTTAATGCATGCAATTACGTACACTAATAAGATCACTTTCAAGCCAGATCGCTAACCATATTGGAAAGTATATTTGATCATGATGATCACACCCATAAGCTTCAAGTTAAAGGAAGATTTGTGTCCTAAACTTTGACAATAACAACCAATGTAGCGACCATGGGTGTCTAGAAAAACACCATCACAAGCTACAGGTCCTGGATTACCCTTTGGACGCCCATTAGTATTTAAATAAATCCAATGCAAAATTGGAGGGTGTTAGAAAACTAACTGAAGCATTACTTCAGTTTTAAGAATAGGTTGAAATCTTAACCTAACCAACAATTGAGAGTCTACCAAACCATTTGAATTTCCTGACATGTAAGGAGCAGCAAAGCCAAGCCAAGCCTTGAGAGAACAAAATATCCGCATGAGAGAAGGGTACTTGTCCTCAAATAGAAGCTTATTGCGTGCTTACCATATAGACATAAAAGCATACAGACTACTAGAAAGCCATAAACTTTTTACTTGGGTTGATGATGGAGGTAAATAACTCACCAATAGCGTCACTAGTCGATAAGATGGTCCCAGAAGGCCACAACAGCATGCCAACCATTGTCAAACATGTTGTGCAAACACGCAAGTGACGAATAACTAAGTGGAATCCTCAATATAGCCAGAAGTACAAAGCTGGCAAACAGATATTCTTGAGATACCCCATGTTTGAAGCTGTATATGTCACGCCTCTGATTTTTAACATAATTTAAAAATCGATATACAATCTCATAATTATATATACATAATTGTCCAGCCATCAATACCTAATACCTGGAAAACTTTTTCCTTTTATACAACATACATATTGATGCCCTTAACCCTACTATGTCAATATTGACCCGCCCACAGAGTCATATATTACATAAGCTTACGAATTAAATTGTCAACAACAAAGTAAAACGTAAATGCTTCTCAGAGCTTACTACAACGGAAGTCCAAATAACGGTAAAATCACAAAATTGGTTTCCTACCATTAAGCTACAAGTATGCTATCCCAACTTCAACCACAATTATCCTGACCTGCAGGATTAAGCCCTACACCGTTGAATAGTACACCGGGTTGTCACACAACAAACCCGGTAAGTTTGTGAAAGCTTGTATGAGTAACTCAAAACAGTCAACACAACTCATACCAGAAATAAGAAAACAACTCACGCTTTGATTCCTTAAAACACGAACTAAAGGAGAATAACTCACACTATAATTTTCATTCAAAACGAAATAAAAGAAAGCAACTTACACCTTGGTTTCTTTTAAAATGAAACATAGAAAACAACTCACACTTTGAATTCTATCAATATAACATAGAAAGCAACTCACTCCTTGATTTCTATCAATTATACCAAAATCATATCATAGAAAACAATTTACGTCTTGAATTCTATCTAAAATAACATAGAAAGCAACTCACTCCTTGATTTCTATCAATTGTACCATAATCGTACCATAGAAAACAACTTACGCCTTGAATTCTATCAAATCGTTAATAAGGAAAACAACTTGCATCTTGTCCCCCTAAAAGTCGTTAATAAAGAAGCAAACTCACACCTTGTTCCCTAAAAACACGTAATGTCATGAGTTATTAATAACCAATTCTCGTTATCCCATGAATCACCTATATAGCAGATAAACTAGAGCTATAACTGAACTCGTAATCACTCGTCAGGCCAAAGAAGTGATTACCTGATATTTTGCCTAAGATCATATACCTTCGTTCCTCGAACTTTTCATTCCCATAGAGCATAACATTAAAGCAGTCGCACAGGACTCAAAATGTTACACAAATCTCAACGCTTTCAAAACAATCGAAATCAAAATTTCCATAATACTGAAAAGCCATAACACAAAACAATAAAAAGCATCAATTCATGCATATTGTTTTCATCAATCCACAATCCACCAAATAAAAAAATTATATATATATATACACACACATTTCACGTAAATATATATATATACGTAGTCATCCACTCAAGAATGCCTACTAATACCAACTATAGTTCACAATCTAAAACTCGGAAAATCATAGTTATACTTAAACTCATTTTCCTACCTGTGAACCGCAGTCCTATGAACTGTAATCGATCAAGTTCATATCATTTCAAACAAATATCATTTTCAAAACATTTCACACGCGATTTATATATTAACTCCAAATAATAAATAAATCTGTTCATAAATGAATCTTGTGAGATTACTCACCTCGAAACTCCCGTTGCGTCTTCAATACAGAACAAAGCAGCCTAACCACAAAACAACCGTCCAAAGAATACTTCGTCAAGTACCTAAGGAAGTACAACTCTGATTCATTTAACGAATCATAATTAAATAAAAGGTTAAATATTGTTTACTCCTTTTACTTTTGCTCGAAAAACACTTTAGTCTCTGACCTTCTAATTTCACACGTTTAGTCCATGTACTTCAAAATTTCAGACCAATAGGTCCTTGCCGTCTAAAAGTCACGGTGAAATGTCTATTATGCCCTCAGTTTTTTTAATTAATTAATTATTTTATTTTTTTTGGAAAAGGATTTTTTTTCCCTTTCTTTCTTTCTGTTTTTTTTATTTTTTTTCTGTATTTTTTTTCTTTCTTTCTTTCTTTCTGTTTGAAAAAAAAAAGAGAAAGAAATAAATTTATTATAAAAAAAGAACTGAGGGCATAATAGACATTTAACCACAACTTTTAGACAGCAATGACCTATTGGTCTGAAATTTTGAAGTACATGGACTAAACATGTGAAATTAGAAGGTCAGGGACTGAAGTGTTTTATAGTCAAAAACTCAAGGACTAAATAGTATTTAACCCTCAAAATAAAGTTTCGAATCCCCAAATTGAACTAAAATCTCAAAGTAACGCCAAATTGAGGCGAAACCACTTCTGAGATCTCCCAAAGTCTACGGAACACTTCCACGATCGATGTGTCCAAACCACAAGTCGATTCGATACTCAAATCTTCAAGGATTAAATAAATCCACCGGTATGAAAAGGTAAAAATCATAACAAATCCATACGAACTCCAATTTGCATATTATATATCGAAACGCTCGTATCAACGAGTAAAACATATATAATACCAGAAACAGTTCCCTACATGGCCGAAACACTGCCGAACGCCGCCACAAGCGGTGGCGCACCGCCGCGGCCAAAACTTATTATTTCCTAAAACTCCCAACATCAAAGTTGTTCATCTAAGCATGCTTGACAATTTTCATAACTAGCTCGAAGTCAAAAAACAAGCATAAAAGGTCGAAAACTACCTCGCATGCTTTGAATTTTTGTTCAATCCGAGTTGAATTGATTTCCAGTAAATCGATCCAAACAACCACTAATGATCGATCTAGGAGGCTTCCATGAACCCAAAGAAGGAAACTTGAAGCCGTGCCGTCGCCGGAGCAAGGATTTTCTGTCGGGTCCAAAAACCTCAAACTTTGCCGACTTGCAGCGCCGCCGTGGATGAGAATCGCTGCTAGAGGACACCAGAGGAAGGAGCAGACGGCCAAGACAAACCGGTCTGGAAAATTTCACAACCGGAGACCTGCCGGAAAAGTCGGGTCGCCGGGTTCGGGTCAGATCAGAAGGAAAATCTCATTTTTGAAATAGTCGACCAAGAGAGAAGAGAGAGAGAGACAAATGGCTTTCCGGAAATGGAAAGTGGAATTATGAAATAATTTCTTATTTTTCTCTATTTATACTAAAATGAAAACTTCTTCTGATAGCCATAACTTTCTCATACGAGCTCCTATTTACGCGTTCACATGTCCACGAACTCGTATCGACGCGCTCTACAACTTTCATGAAGGAAGTTTTCTGAGAATCCCAACGTACAAAAAGTCAAACTTCAGCCTCAGTACATGCAATATCAAGTGCTACAAGTTCAGATTGCACAGTACTTCTAGTAATTGTAGTTTGTTTCTTTGATCCAGATATGGCAGCTCCTCCAAAAAGAAAAACATATCCTGAAGTGGATTTTACATTTGAGCTATCAAAAATCTAATTTGCATATGTATACCCTTCTACTACACAAGGAAATCTTGTATAGCAAATAGAAAAATTTAAACTACCTCTTAGATACTTAAAGACTCTTTCTAAAGCAATCCAAAGATCCTTACTTGGGTTATGAGATTATCTACTTAATCTACCAACAACAAAAGATATATTAGGTCTAGTCTTAATTGCTATGTACATCAAAGATCCAATCATTCGTGAGTATTTCAGTTGAGACACAGGTTCTCCCATATTTTTCTTTAAAACTAAGTTAGGATCATAAGGTGTTGAAACAGACTTGCAAGTATAATAATTAAATTTCTTTAGCATCTTTTCACTTGCACTAGCCTGATTTAAAGTAAAGCCTAGAGAAGTTTTCTCTAATTTCATTCCTAGGATTATGTTAGCTTCACCTAAATCTTTCATATCAAATTTCTTTGATAAGTAGTTTTTCACATTTTCCACAATTTCTATACTTGTTCCAAACAATAGAATGTCATCAACATATAAAGATAATATTACACACTCTCCATCACATTCTTTATAGTAGACCCATTTATCATGTTCATTGATTTTAAAATCATAATCTAAAATGACTTTGTCAAACTTTTCATGCCATTGTTTTAGAGCTTGTTTAAGACCACAAAGGGACTTAGTTAATTTGCAGACTTTGTTTTTGACCTTTGACAATAAATCCCACAGGTTGTTCCATATATATCTAATCATCTAAATATCCTCCAAAAGCGCAATTTTACATCCATTTGGTGAACTACTAAATTATGTATGCATGCTAAAGCTATGAGAATTCTAATGATAGTGATACTAGACACAAGTGAGTATGTATCAAAATAATCTATTGTCACGCCCCGAATTTAAGAATAACAATTCAAAATCCGAAACATAAAAACACTACAACTCAAAATAATCATCCTGAAAATTTCTTTTCATAACACCCTCACCACACGAAATAAAATCAAACCGAATTTAGTCTCGGTTAATTATTACATCTCAAATCCAAAATGTAATGTAAAGCTCTAAATGAGCATACACACCTCACAACTAAATGAAATAGCAAAACTGCTGTAACACCTAAGCAGCTCGGTTACCTCCCTGGTTATCCTGACCTGCAGGAATATCCGCTACACCATTGAATAGTGTACCGGGATTGCAACAACACAAAAACCCGGTAAGCTTATGAAAGCTTGTATGAGTAAAAGAAAGAACTGTTACTTAATTTAATCTCATTTATTCCCACACACAGCAACACTCAATAATTTCCACATATGCAAGTACTAACAATCTCAATCAACACCAATTCAATATATCAAGACAATCCAACTCACAACTTTCTTCACAACTCTCATCATCGTATTTATAAAAATACGGTACTTGACAGACTAGAGCTCTAACTGAATCGTAGCCCGTCACCTGGCATAGGTTATGGCATCCGACATATTTATCATTATTGTATTTCATCAATATGTATACCTATATACATATTTAGAACGTCCAATAATTCCACATACTCAACCAATCGTATCCCATCATCCACCCAGGATTAGAGCGTCCGATTACCCCACACCGGTCACTACGTCGACCCTAAACCCATAAATGAGTACAACATATAATATCACATACTGAAATCAACCCAACTAAGATACACCATATTATTATGGAATTACACAATTGAAATAAAATCAATTCATCAATTCAGTCAATCATATCTTCATTCAACAATATATATTTTCCACGTAAATATATATATGTAATCATCCACTCAGGAATGACCACTAATACCATCTATAGTTCACACAAGAAAATCATGAAATTCATTTGTATAATTAAAATTCATTTTACTTACCTATGGACCGTGGTGATTCAAGTCCATGAAATTTTAAAACAAATATTTAATCCGCAAATATTTTTCACACAATTACTAAAAATAAATAAATTCAAACGCTCGGTTCGTAATATGAACCATGTGAGTTTTACTCACCTCGAAATTCCCGCTGCGTCTTCAATATAATTATAATTATAATTAACGCCAAAATAGCCCACTCAATTAAAATCCGTCAATCACCTAACCAAATATGATTCGAATTTAGCCAACAATTTCAACACATAAATTAGCTACCAATGAACGGCCGGATTCCAATTTACATTAAAATCCGACGAGCGGTTTCTCACGAATCGCTCCCCTAATTACCGTTTTGCACATATACGAAGATCCAACGGTCGGATCTTCGTCCATGACCACACAAATCCTCTGGGACAGTCATATGATCATCATAACAAATTTACAAGTTCATCCGACGGTCATAATTTCACAGATCAAAAATCTAACAATCGAAATCGATCGAAATCACAAAATTCATAACTAATTCATACGATATCCGAAAAATGCGTATAATACGCCGAAATGATCGTATCGAAACATAGAATCATAAAATGGACAGAAACCAAATTTTAGACCTCCGAAGGTGGCCGGAAAAGGCCGCCGGAGTTAGGGACAGAGCCGCCACCGACCACCGCCAATGGTGTTGGGGCTGAGCTTGTCCCCTTCGTTTCATCATTCTGAGCAACTTTCATAACTAGCACAAGACCTAAAAATGACGGGAAGGGATCGAAAAGTACCTATTTACAGTCGGCGGCCGAAAAAATTCCAGAAACCGGCAAGCTTGAAAATCGACGTGAAAACTGCAACCTCAGGCCCCGATCCCTTCTGGAAACTTGTTCAGAACTTCCTTGTGAACTCAACAAGCCAAGAATCACAAGAAACGATCGTGTATAGCTCGAGATATCTTGATCGAAAGTTTCGGTGTTTCGATCCGTTCGGGTCGAGCTCCGACGAACGTGAAAACGTTCGACCCAGTCCGGTCCTTCTTGGTGCTTGTAGAGGAAGTTGAGGCGAGCTCAATGAGCCAAGAATCAAGTGAAATGGTAGTGTGTAGCTCGAGATATCGAGATCGAACCGAAATCGACCCTTTTCGGTTCGGGCCGTGCCGCCGCCGCTACAGGCCGTGTCGCGACGCAAGGCCGCCTCTGGCAGCTGCTCAAGGTCGAGACGAAGCTCCTGGAAGTGGTTTGAAGTCATGGGGTGGCCGGACGAGCTGGTGGTGGCTTGTTCTTGTTTGCGTCTGTTTTCGGCCGAGAGAGAGAGAGCGACGCGAGTTGAGAGAGAGAAAGCACAGTGCTTTCCAAAAAAAGAAAGAGAGAGAGGCCGGTGGAAAATTAGGATTTCCCAAAAAATTTCTATATATACGAGTTTCGGAAAACTTCTAAATTCGATAACTAAATCAGAAAAAATCCGATCTTTGTGTTCCGCACGTGTACGGACTCGTATCGACGAGCTCTACAACTTTCATGAAGGAAGTTTCTCCAAATTTCGTACGTAGAAAAAGTCGATTTCTCAAACCGAGTATTTCGAGCTTTTCGTTAAAAATAATTGTTTCGAAACTTTGATAAATGTAAAAGTGAATTATTATCGAACAACAATCGTTAAATCGTATAATAATCACTCAACACAATTACTCGAATTTAAAATGAAAATTGCGGGTATTACATCTATACCTTTCTTTTGTGTGAAACCTTTGGCTACTAGTCTACCCTTATATTTATCTATGCTACCATCATGTTTTAGCTTTTTCCTAACAACCCTATTTGTAACCAATCGGTCTAGTTCCAGGAGTTGGTTAATTCCCAAGTGTGATTTTTTAAAATAGACTCAATCTCACTATGTATTGATTCTTTCTAGAATGAAGCATCTGCAGAAGCCATAGCTTCTTTGTATGTAGTTAGATCACCTTCAATGTGATATACTACAAAATCATCTCTAAAGTTCTTTTCTTTTCTCATTCTTCTAAGTTCTTCTAAGCGTTCTAATTCTTCACTTGTGGGATTACTTGTACTAGCAGAAGCTTTACCAATATTAGTAATGACTCTATTTACTATTTTATTTTGGATTCTAGATTTCAAAGGGAAAATATCTTCACAGTAAGTTGTATCCCTACATTCAAGTATAGTGTTATTGGAAATTTTACTAAACTCAAAATTTATCACTAAAAATCTGTTAGCACTACTATGGTGAGCATAGCCTAAGAATACAGTATCCACAGTTTTGGGTCCAATTTTTTTTTTTTTTTTTTTTTAGAATTAGGAATTGTAACTTTTGCTAAACACCCTCACACTTTCAAGATTTGAAGATTTGTAGTTCTCTTCTTCCAAACTTCATAAGGGGTTTCATTGTAGTTTTTAACAATGATTCTATTTAATATAAAACAAGCTGTTAGTAATGCTTCCCCCCACAAGTTTTCAGGTAGACCAGAACTCAAAAACATTGCATTCACCAAATCTAGTAAAGTTTGGTTTTTCCGTTCGGCAAATCCGTTAGATTGTGGAGAATAGGCTGGTGTTACCTCATGTATTCTTCTGTGCTCTTCACAAAAGGCACTTAGGCCATCTCCAACCGAAAGGGCTAAAAATAGCTCTGGGGCTAAATTTTAGCCATGAATTATATGATATTCATTGATCTGACATCAACCGTCTCCAACCCGTCAAGGCTAAATTATAGCCCTAAAATATATTTTAACATTTTGGATATGTTATATATGTGTGTTCTTATTTTTTAATGGCTTATAGTAATTGAAATCATTTTTATGATAAAAAATATTTTTTTTTCAGTTGTATTTTATTATCTTAAATTTTTAAGATAATTAAAAATATCTTTAACTGATTTTGAAATGGAATAAAACTAATTTCAAAATGGAATAAAGCTGATTTCGGTATGAAATAAAGTTGAATTCAAATGGAATCATATTTTTAATATTTATTTTATTCTTGACAAAAGTATTTAAAAAGGAACACAATAAAGTAAGAAAATACAAACACTTGTCAGTGACAACCCTGACAATTATTAGAATCACAAATTGAAAGCTATGAAAACTCAATCGGATAGCAAAGATCGAATTCATGGTGCTTAACCTCGCAGACTCCAGAGGTGTTGGACAAGATCATCTTGTAAATATCGGTTGCCAACAGGAGAACGTATCATTATGTATCGAGACATATATTTCGATATTGTAATTCTTCCGGATCTTGGATCTTTTTCCAAATTTTCTCTCCCTTCGTCTAAGATGCGAGCTTGAACCCTTCTGGACCTATTTGGATCCGGTTCGTCATCATCAGACTCACTATTGTAGTAATTAGCACGTTCATCCTCAACAATCATATTATAAAGGATAATGCATGCCAACATGATATTGGACAAATTTTCCAAACTCCACTCTCTTGCAGTTTGTCTAATGATTGCTCATCTTGCTTGGAGAACACCAAATGCCCTTTCAACGTCTTTGCGAAAGGCCTCTTGTTTGATGGTGAAATATGCTTCAGCTTTATTTTGAGGGTGTCTGATTGATTGGACAAGCGTTGCCCACTTAGGGTAGATGCAATCAGTGAGATAGCAACCCATGTTATAACGATGATTATTGATGTGGTAGTCTAATTGTGGTGACTGGCCTTTAGTGAGCGCATCGAATAGTAGTGAACGCTCGAGGATTGTAATGTCATTTTGGGTACTAGGAATTCCAAAAAATGCATGCCAGATCCATGTATCAAAATCTGTGGGCTTCGAGAATGATGTTTGGCTTTCTTGATTTTCCACTAAAGCTTCCTTGCCATCCAGTTGGACAGTTTTTCCACTGCCAATGCATGCAGTCGAGCGAACCTATCATTCCAGTAAAGCCTCGTCATTGGGCTCGCTGTAAGAGTCGTTCTAGATCCTCTCTGTTTAGTGCTCGAAGATATCGTCGCTAATAGATGATGACGATCGTACGACAAAATTCACTGAAGTTTTCTATAACAGTAGATTCAGCCATCATGAAGTTTTCATCAAGAGAGTATGCCACTTGTTCATAAGCCATTATTCGGAGTGCGCATGTCAATTTCACATAAGGTGAAAAACTGAGTTACCCTTTATTATCACGTTTTTGCCTGAAGTAGGGATTAACTGACTGGACATCATCTAGTAGGCGAAGGAAAACTTCGGTAGCGCCATCTAAATATTTCAGGTGGGTACGTCGGATTTTCGACAAAATACTTTTGCAATAGATTATAGTTCCCACGCGAACGAAATAGAGAGATGTATTTGCGCCCGAGAACCGACCCTACCCCATTGTGGTTGTGGACGGAGTTGGTTATTTGCCAACCAACTAGCTGCCATCGCCATAACTTGTATTGCATGCATTTTCATCCTCTTCCTCTTCTACGCATAACCTTTCTTGCCACTTATTGAACCAATTAGAACTCATTTCAAAGTGTTTAAACAAAAAAAAAAGTATGAATCTGAAGAAGGTGAGTAGCGACACGTATAAGATTGTGTGAGTTATGCTGAAGATCAAGCACTCAATTTATAGGAAAATTTAGCTGAAGATCAGCTCTGGCTTCACATACAAAACAACTTTATTCCATTACAAAATCAGCTTTATTTCAAGAATCATATTCAGCTTTATTTCATTTCCGACATTAGTTCTATTCCATTTTGAAATCAGCTTTATTCCATTTCGAAATCAACTTTATTTATTTCGACATCAGTTTTATTTCATTTTGACATCAGCTTTATTCCATTTGGAAGGTTAATTCTTTTATCAAACATTTTATTTATAGTAACTTAAAGTTACAAGGAAAATTTATTCATAAAAAATAAAAGTTATAAGGAAATTTTAATAGATTATAACAATTTATTTGGGCAACATTAATTACTCATTCGAGTCATTGAATAGCATTTCCGAGCGGTACTCATTCGACGTCGAACCGGATGACGAAAACAACTCACGTCGCCGGATTTTCTTCATTATCTCCCTTTTCTTTCCGTCATAATACTCTTTACTCAAAAGAGTAAAATTGATGGTTTGCATTGCTAAAATAGTTTCTTCCCTATCACGCTCTCTTCTCTCTTCCTTGAGTTGATCTCTTCTTGCATTTTCCTCCTTTGATTTCTTGAGATATTCTCTTAGTTGACTTAGGTGTGCCACCATTTCTTCTCCAATGTTACTTTCGGCTTCTTTTCTCTTAGCAAGTCTTCTTTTTGCTGCATTTTCGCCCAATTGGCCTAGGAATTTCGGTTGGAGAAGTTGTTGGTGAGAATGGGTGGAACTTGTGATGATAGGTTCAACATCATCATCTAATGAGAATGAAGAATTTTGTTGTGATGTTGGTGTGTTGTGAATAACTTATGATGTACCATCAAAAGTCGTCCAATTACATTTTTTGGCCAATTTGTAACAATTGAGAAAATAAAATCTTTTTCCTCTATTGTCGTCTTGAAAATAATCTTCGGCTTAGCGTTGCTATAAACGTATATTGTAAATTATGAGCACAATTAAATATAATCTACATAACAATATGACACAAAGTTTAAAAAATCACATTGTATTTTAAAATAAATTTTTCTGTGAACAAATACTCACTTGATCTTAAAGATTGCCTCCATTTGGTTCTCTTCTCCACACGTTTGATGCCAGAGTGTGTCACGCCCCGAATTTTGAATAACAAATTCAAATCCGAAACATGAATTAAACAACTTAATCAAAATTAACGTCCTGAATTTTTTCATAAACAATCACACCTCATCCTCTCAATAGTACGGAAACTAAATCCTCAAGTTACTTATTACAGCACACTCTCACCAATTTAAATAGTAAGGCTCAATGAGCATAACAACCTCACAAAAACAAATGCGATAAATCAAACACTGTCACACTAAACAGCTTGATCATTGCCCTGATTCTCCTGACCTGCAGGATTATCTGCTACACCGTTTGAATAGTATACCGGGATTGCAATAACATAAAACCCGCTAAGCTTTTGAAAGCCCGTATAAGTAAATTTAGAGATTGCACAATTTAAGTTAATAATAAAACACACAAGGTAACTCCAAAATACACAGAAATACAAAGGAAAGAATACTCTCAATACTCGCTTTTAAAACTCATACTTATGAGTCTCAAGAAACCTCCACGTTACCCTCATAAGACCACTTAGCATTTGACAAACAGACTAAAGCTCTAACTGATCACAACCAACAACTCGATGCAAGAGCATGGTTCACGATAATCGGCAACCAACAACTCCTCAGAGCATGGTTCACAGACATCAGCAACCAACAACCCCTAAGGGCATGGTTCACTGATATTTTGCCATGGTCACACTCGTGACCTGTTGATCTCCACAGATCAAAACAATTAAAGAAGTCACGCTTGACTTCATAATGTTACTCAACTCTCAATATTTTTCAAACTATAACGCTCAAGACATTTCTCAATATATTGTTCTCGAAAAGTAAACATCCAAAACAATAATAGCAACACAATCATGCATATTGTTTCATTAATACAATCCATCAATAAATATATATCATCACGTAAATAATATATATACACAGACATTCACGCAAGAATGACTACAATACCAATTACAGTTCACATGCATTAAAATAAAATTCATTTTATACTTATATCCATTTTCTTACCTGTGAGCCGCATCCCTATAAACCGTAGTCGATCAAGTTCATATTATTTCAATTAAATCCTTATTTTCTTAAAACAATTTCCACACATTCACAATTCAATATAAATCACTAAATTTTGGTTCGTAAATAAACCATGTGCGATTTACTCACCTCTAGTCCCACTGCGTCTTCATAACAGCCCAAAATATAACAATCTGAATCGTCCACCAACTCGATCCGTCCACCAACTCGATCCGTCAATCACCTAATCAGATACGATCTTAACTTTGCAAACCATTCATAAACCACACTCATAAGACAATCCAATGGTTGGATTCTAAATTAATGATGATCCAATCGTCGGATCATTCTGAATCGTCCTCATAAACAACTCCACAATTTTATACGAAAATCAGACGGTCGGATTCTCACGAATCGACTTCCGAATCACTATTTTACAATTATACGAAGATCCAACGGTCGGATCTTCACCTGTGACCCCACAAGGTCATCGGAATATTCATATGATCAACATATCAAAATTTCAAGTAAAACAGATGGTTAGATTCTCAATAATCGCGAACCGAAGGTAAAACGTAAAAACTGTAAATAGTAACGTCAAAACGTAAATCCACTATTTATCAACTTTTTCTAAAATAACCTTGTGATATATCAAAACGCTCGTAAGGATGCATAGATCATCGTCCAGATAATATAAACTCAAAATATGATCCGACGCACCGCCACATGCGGCGGTTAGACAGTGGTCAACGCCGGTCAACGCCGGTCAACCACCTCTTATGCAAAAGTTGTCAACTAAAAACTTCTTCAAAATAAAAGGGTGATCAACTTTCATACCTGGAGCTAAGCGAGATTTGAAGTTGGATTAATCTCGTGCGTCTGATTAGATCCTAGATCCTTTCTGGGCCATGAAAAACTTCGAACCTTGATCTACCACTCTATACTCAAAATCGTCATGTAAGGAGGATATGAGGATGATCAGGAGGAGGAGCTGATCACGAAAATGGGAATGATCGGCCCGTGCAACGCCGGCACCGATGAGATCTCGCCGGGTCGAGCTTACGGGGCCGGGTTGCTCTGATCTCCTGCTTAAGGCTAGCGGGGGAGGCAACCTGTCACGCCCCGAATTTTAGAATAAAAATTCAAAATTCGAAACATGAATTACTACAACTTAAAATAGTCATCCTGAGAATTTCTTTTCTTAACAACCTCACCACACGAAATAAAATCAAAACCGAATTTAGTCTCGGTTCATTATTACAACTCAAATACAAAATGAATTGTAAAGCTCTAAATGAGCATACACACCTCACAACTCAAGGAATAAAGATAATTGCTATAACACCTAAGCAGCTCGGTCACCTCCCTGGTTATCCTGACCTGCAGGAATATCAGCTACACCATTTGAATAGTGTACCGGGATTGCAACAACACAAAACCCGGTAAACTTATGAAAGCTCGTATGAGTAAAAGAAAGAACGGTTGCTTAATAACTCATATATATTTCTACCCAAGTCAAAATGCAATAATTTCTACATCCACAAGAAAACAACATTCTCAATCAATCAACAACTCAATACCAAACCCTAAGTCACATCTTCCTTCACAAAACCCTAACATCGTATTTATAAAAATACGGTATTTGACAGACTAGAGCTCTAACTGAATCGTAGCCCGTCACCTGGCCTAGGTTATGACATCCGACATATTTATCTTTATCGTATTTCATCAATATGTATACTTATATACATATTTAGAATGTCCGATAATTATACATAACTGAATCGTAGCCCATCACCTGGCCTAGGTTATGACATCCGACATATTTATCTTTATCGTATTTCATCAATATGTATACTTATATACATATTTAGAATGTCCGATAATTATACATACTCAAACAATCGTATCCCATCATCCACCTAGAATTAGAGCGTCTGATTCCCCCATATAGGTCACTACGTTGACCCTAAATCCACAATAAGTACAATAGTATGTTTTCACACAATTAAATCAACTCATCCAACATACATAATATTATTATGAAATTAAAGCATTTGAAATATAATCCAAATCATCATTCCAACTCAATCATATCATCACTCAAAATCACACCAATCAATATATATTCCACGTAAATATATATATACGTAATCATCCACTCAGGAATGACCACTAATACTATCTATAGTTCACACAAGAAAATAGTGAAATTCATTTGTATAGTTAAATTCATTTTACTTAACTATGGACCTTAGTTGATCAAGTCCATATGATTTTAAAAATAATATTTAATCCACAAAGAATTTTCCACACAATTACAAAAATAAATAATTTAAGTACTCGGTTCGTAATATGAACCACGTGAGTTTTACTCACCTGGAAATTCCCGCTGCGTCTTCAAATAAAATATAACTCACAATAATCTAAATGATCGTCAACTCAAGCCGTCAAGTACCTAATCAAGTACGGTCTTTACTTAGCAATGGAGCACGAAATAAATCTAAATGATGATCCAATAGTCGGATTTCAAAATAAAGACAATCCAACGGTCGGATTCTAAAATAAAGACAATCCAACGGTCAGATTCTAAAATAAAGACGATCCAACGGTCGGATCGAATTTAAACGATGATCCAAATGTTAGATCCTCACGGATCGCCCTTGGAAACATCCTATCAAAATTATACGAAAATCCGACTGACGGATCTTCACTAATCGCCTCCCGAATCACTTTTTTACAATTATACGAAGATCCAACGGTCAGATCTTCGCTCGTGACCACACAAAGTCATTGGGACAGTCATATGAACATCATAATAAAATTTGAAGTAAAACCGATGGTCTGATCTCTGTACATCGTAAACCGAAGGTAAACTGTAAAACCATAAATAGTAACGTCAAAACTTAAATTGACTATTTATCAACTTTTTCTAACATGGCCATGTTATATATCAAAACACTCGTATGGATGCATAGATCATCGTCCAGATAATATAAACTCAAACTTTAGTCCGACGCGCCGCCACACGCAGCGATCAGAAGGCGGTCAACGCCGGTCAACCACCTCTGATGCAAAAGTCGTCAACTAAAAACTTCTTTAAAATGGAATTGTGAACAACTTTAATACCTGACTTTTTCGGAGATGAGGTCTAGATCGTCCTAGATCAGGTTTTGAAGTTGGATTAATCTCGGCCCTCTGATCAGTTTCCAGATTGAATCAGAGACGTCGAAATCTTCAACTCTTAATCTACCACTCTACACTCAAAATCGTGATGCAAGCCACATATGGGGATGATCAGGAGGAAGAGCACGTCACGAAAATGGGGTGGATCGGTCCATGCAACGCCGGCACATTTGAGATCCGACCGGGTCGAGCGTTCGGGGCTGAGCTGCTCCGATCTCCTGCTTGCGGCGAGCAGGGGCGGCAACGAGGTCGACAGGGAGGCAGGCGACGTCGATCTGAGCTGCCTCGCGGTGGTTTCGTCGTCGTTGGACGTCGGACGGGCGGGTCCGGGTCTGGTCGGTCGAGTTGCTTCAATCCTTCGGGCTTCAGCCGAGAGAGAAGAGAGAGAGAGAGAAAATTTGATAATTTTTTTGGTTTTCTGAAATGTCCAAAAAAAAATTCCTATATTTATTGAAAAATTCTGATTTTCAAATATTCATAACTTAATCATACGAAATCCAAATAATGCGTTCCACATATGCACGAGATCGTATCGACGAGCTCTACAACTTTCATGAAGGACGTTTTCCCAAATTCTGAACGTATAAAAAGTCGATTTTCACGACCCCCTAAATAACGTTCGTTTTCGAAAATAAAATCATTCGAAACCAATTTTCTCAAACCACGACATTCCAATAAATCCCAAATATCATAATTCAATTACTATAACAATTATTGAATTACATAAATTTATTATATGAAAATTTGGGTCTTCACACAACCACGTCAACAGGGAAGCAGGCGACCTCGATCTGAGCTGCCTCGCCGTGGTTTCGTCGCCGTTTGAAGTCGGGATGACGGGAAAATCCGGGTCGGCCACCTGGGTTCGGGTCGACTAGATTTCTTCTATTCTCTGGGCTTCAGCCGCGAGAGAAGGGAGAGAGAGGTGTTTGGGGGAAGGGGGGGGGGGGGGGGGGGGGGGGGCGGCGCAAACTTGCAAAAATGGGAAAATTCTGGATTTTTGAATAAATTCAGAATTTTTCTATATTTATACTAAAATTCCTAAACTTCCAACCCTCATAACTCCTTCATACGAATTCCGATTTTTACGTACCACATATGTACGAACACGTATCGACGAGCTCTACAACTTTCAGGAAGGACGTTTTCCCAAATTCTTTACGTACAAAAGTCAACTTTCACGACCCCTTAAATAACGTTCGTTTCAAAAATAATTCATCTGAAACCAAATTTCTTAAACCATGACATACGAATTTATCCCAAATGTCATAATTCAAATAATAGAACGATTATTGAATTACATAATTTAATTATATGAAAATTCGGGTTTTCACAGAGTGCCATTTGTTCATTTGAGGAAAAATGTGTCTTTGCCACCGAGATTTGCAACTCTCTCACGTCATTTGTACCAAAATAGTATTTTGGATCTCCATAATTTTTTTTTTTGGACTTGGACCCAAAGACCATCTTTCGATTGATTTGTACCATTGACGGAATTTTGGGATACTTTCACGAAAGCAACGGTGAGTGCTTCATCTTCTAACAGTGACTAATTCACACTTCTTTTCGACGAACTAGTCATTTTCGATAAAAGCAAAATAAATGAGAGATTAAGAATAAGGAGAAAATGAAAGATTTAGAATAGAGAGATATATATGAAGAAGTAGAAGGAAGATGTGAAAAAGAAGGTTGAAGTGATATGTATTTATAGTGTAATTAAAAGTAAAAAAAAAAACAAAAAAAAACCAATGGCTAGCTGACGTCAACTATAATAACCTCGATTTTTAATCAAAGCAAAAAAAACTTGGTGGTAGACACTCTTCATCAAAGTAGTGGTGTGTTCCGTGTTTTAGGCGGTAGTGGGTCAATCACATACAGAGAAAGACCAGTGCTTTAATATTTTACATGATTAAGCATAATTGGAAGAATCATACAATTAAGCTAGCTCAAATAATTTCTCTCTCTCTCTCTCTCTCGGCCGAACCAAACCCAAAACAGAGCAAGTTTCACCAACCAATCTCTTCCACCTTAGGCCACCTCACGACGTCGGACCACCTCCTACAGCTTTGCCTCGACCTTGCGCAGCTGCCAGGGGAAGCCTTACCCAACGACACTGTCGGAAACGGCGGCGGGAGCACAGTTCCGTTTTGAGCCCGTTTTGGTTCGATCTCGATATCTCGAGCTACAGATTATCATTCCTCTTGATTCTTGGCTCATTAGACTAGTATCAAGTTGCTGAACAAGCACCAAGAAGGACCGGACCTGGTATATCGATTTCACGTTCGTCGGAGCTCAACCCGTGTAGATCAAAAAACCACCTTCAAAATTGGATATCTCGAGCTACAGACGACTATTTCTTGTGATTCTTGGCTTGGTGAACTCGCCATGAGTTTCTGAAGAAGTCTTCATAAGGGATTGAAGCGAGTGGTTGCAGTTTTTACGTCGAACTCAAGTTCGCCGGATTTGGAAATTTTCTGGCCACCGTAGGTTCTAAGGTAGATTTCGATCCCTTCCTGATGTTTTTTGAAATCATGCCTTTAGAGTTTTTTGATAAGCATGATGAGATGAAGAAGAGCAGCCCGACCCCAACACCATTGGTGGTGGTCGGCGGTGGCTCTGTCACTAACTCCGGGGGTAAAAAATATAGTTTATGTACATTTTTAGATTCTACATTTCAATACGATCATTTCGACATATTATACGCATTTTTTGGATATCGTATGATTTAGTTATGAATTTTTAGATTTCGATCGATTTTGATCGTTACAATTGTGATATGTGAAGTTAGGACCGTCCGATGGACTTATAGTTTTGATATGTTGATCATATGACTGTCCCAGTGGCTTTGTGTGGTCATAGGCGAAGATCCGACCGTTGGATCTTCGTATAATTGCAAAACAGTGATTATAGAAGTGATTCATGAGAATACGTCCGTCGGATTTTCGTGTAATTTAGAATCCGACTGTAGGATAGTAGTTTAAATATGTTTTGGATTATTGATTAAAATCAAGTCACGTTTGGGTGATTGACGATTTTACTTGGATGAGGGGGTTTTGTGTGATTTGTGTTGAAATTGAAGACGCAGCGGGAGTATCGAGGTGAGTAAAACTCACGTGGTTCATATTACAAACAAAATACTTTTAATTAATTTATTTTGTCGTAATTGTATGAAAAATATTTGTGGAATAAATATTTGTTTTGAAAATCACATGGATTTGATCAACTACAGTTCATAGGTAAATAAAATGAATTTTAATTATACAAATGAACTTCACCGATTTTCTTGTTTGAACTATAGATGGTATTAGTGGTTATCCCTGAGAGGATGATTACGTATGTATATATTGTTGGGTGTGTTGTTGAGTGATGATATGATTGAGTTGGAATGATGATTCGTGTTATATTTCGAATGCTTAATTTCATAATAATATCGTATATCTTGGATTGGTTGATTTCATTGTGTGAAATATATTATTGTACTCGATTGTGGATTTAGGGTCAATGTAGTGACTAGTAATCGGACGCTCTAATCCTAGGTGGATGATGGGTTACGATTGGTTGAGTAAGTTGGATGCCACAACCCTTGTCGGGTAATGGGGCTAGATTGAGTATGAGTATCGGACGTTCTAAATATGTATATATGTATATATATTGATGAACTACGATAATGATAAATATGTCGGATGTCATAACGTAGGCTAGGTGACGGGCTACGATTCAGTTAGAGCTCTAGTCTGTCAGACACCATATTTTTTATAAATATGATTTCGGGGTTTTGAGAAGAAAGATGTGAGTTTAGATTCTGCGTTGAATTGTTGATTTGGTGATTGATTGTTGAGATTGTGGTTTCTTTGTGGATGTGGGAATTGTTGGGTGTTGACTTGGGTGAAAATAAATATGACTTAATTAAACAACCGTTCTTTTTATTTTACTCATACAAGTTTTCAAAAAGCTTACCGGGTTTTGTGTTGTTGCAATCCCGGTACACTATTCAAATGGTGTAGCGGATATTCCTGTAGGTCATGAAAATCAAGGAGGAGACCAGGCTATTTAGGAGTTGCAGCTTTTATTGCTTTCATTTACGTTTTGAGGTTGTTATGCTCATTTTGAGTCTTACAATATAATTTGTGAGTGAGTTATAATATTTAATCGAGACTAAATTCGGGATTTGAAATTAAATTCGTGTGGTGTGGTTGTTAAAAAGAGATTTTCAGATATTATTTGTTGAGTTGTAGTAATTCAGGTTTCGAATTTTGAATCTATTATTCATAAAATTCGGGGTATGACATCAACAACTAGCTGTTGCTGACGTCATGCTTATTTCACATTCTACTCCCAATTCGTGGGCCACAGCTTTGTAATCCTTTTTTTTTTTAAAGGGCAAACGGTCTTTTTAGGGGCTAAATTTAGCCCTTTACACTCACCTATAGCCCTAATGTTTAACACTTTGACCCTTAACTTGTTGGGTTGGAGTTCGATTGGGCTAAAAAATGCCCCTTTAGCACTTCGTCTTCTTGGGTTGGAGGTGGCCTTAGATCATTCGAAGTATATTCACCACTTCTATCAAACCTTAGACGTTTAATCTTCTTTTCTAATTAATTCTCTACTTCAGTCTTATAAATTTTGAATTTACTAAATACTTCATCATTTATCTTGATCAAATATACATAACAATACTTAGAGAAATAATCAATAAATGTCACAAAATATTTATTTCCAGCTCTAGTAGGTGACCTATTTGAATCACAAATGTCACTATGTATAAGCTCTAGGACTTGTATTGATCTGACAACAGACTTAAAAGGTTTCTTGGGTTGCTTAGCTTGCACACAAATTTCACATTTGTGTTCCAGGTCTAAGGTTGATTTGGGAACTAGGTTCAGATCCATCATCTTCTTGATTTTTATTAAGTTTATGTGTCCCAATCTTCCATGTCAAACATTATTAGTTTCAACATTCAGAACTTGAGAAGTGACAATATCTTGAGATAAATTCAATTTAAATAATCCTTTACAAACAAAACATTTACCAATAAATACATTATTTTTGGTTATTACAACCTTATTTGATTCTAATGCAACTCTATAACCTTGTTCCACTAAAGCAAAATCACTAACTAAATTTCTAGAAATGCATTACATAATCTATAAAATCAAATCAATCAAACAGAGGGCTCAATCATATAATCACAATCATAAATAAGAGGAAGGAAAATGGTTAGAGAAATCTGGCCTGTGAGAACAAAAGAGGCACGACAGTCGCTGTTCAAAAGTCGTAGACGCCTCCTCTCGTGCAGGTGTTGGCGGTCTTCTACAGTCTCGAAGATCCTCCCAGGTTGTCTAATCCGCTTCGCAAGTTTGTGGTAGACGGGATGCCAAGCTTTTATCGATTACTCAAAAATGAAAAATATGAATTGGTACAGAAGGAAGTTCTGATAATGGAAGAAGATGAAGAATAGGGGAAAGAAGAGAGTTGTTGTGCGTTCTTTTCTTGTCTGAAGAGTTCAGGCTTATATAAACTCTTCATACTTGTTCAAAAGAACATAACTCTTGAAAGATCAAAACAGATAACTTTTGATATTATTCTAAATAATATTAATAATAAAAGCTTTGAATCTTAAGATATAAAGAAACTAAACTAAAACTAACAATATTTTCCTTATTGATGAGCTTTTGTATATTGTCTACAAGTTCCATGGATATTGAGGTTTGAATGTCACATAAGTCTTTTCCATAACCTCGTTAAACGTAAAAAGAGAATGCAAAGAAAGAGAAACGAATTTTCTATCATTTTAATGAACTCGATCATTTGAAGTACTCTAATTCAAGTCCAAACACAAAATATATACTAAGATGTAATATTTATCCTAAACATTCTTCGTGCATATATAGCAGTAACAAGACTTGAAAGCAGGCAACACATAAAGACATGATTGAATAGAGTAGATTACGGAGGACTGAGAATTTTCAAATCTCATCATTGATATGCTTACAGTCAGGGGCAGAGCCACGTAGGGGCACAATGGGTCTGGCCCGTGCCCCCAATGCCCATTGTGATTTTTATGTATTTTTTTAAAGAGCTAAATATTGGTTACTACCCCATGGTTTAGGTTCAAAATCAATTCAGTCCCTGGACTTCTAATTTCATCAAAAACACCCCTACACTTTCAGTTTTGATCTAATAGATCAAATTCGTTAATATTTTATTATGAGTTCAAGTTATAGTTAGATTATTCGTTGAAAAACTATTTATTTTTAATAGTATGACTCACTTCTAAATTGACTATGCAGGTCATCTCGACACCACGTCATAAAACATAGGTCATATGAGCCACGTTAACAAGTTATATAACTCAATTATCGGAAAACTAACCAACTAGACCTATTAGATCAAAATTGAAAGTGCATGAGTGTTTTTTATGAAATTAGAAGTTTATGGACTGAAATGATTTTGGACCTAAGCTACAAGGTAGTAATCTGTATTTAGCCCTTTTTTAAATTTCAGTACTTAAAAAACAATATAAGTATGAAAGAGTTTCTTAATGGTAGTTGTAGCCAAGTTGATGCAGTGGTCACGGCTTGACACTTTTATATAGCTAGTCCTATGTTCGAACCCTGTTGCTAATGTTGATTGATTTGAGTTTTTTTTTTTTGGTCTGAAACATTTGTGTTTAGGAAAACTGATATACTTTTTATTTGTTTTTAACACTATTTTTTAAAAGTAAATTTCATTAAATCAATCAACCAGTACACTCATTTAGAATGCGAGAGCAGTACCAAACCATGTTTGGCTAACACAATTACATGCTTTGCTTGCTAACTTATGAGCCATTACATTGGCCTCACACAGAGCAAAAGTTACTTTGAACTCCGCATGAGCACGCAATCTTTCTTTCACATCATCAAGAAGAAACTACACATAGAAATGTCTCCTTCTTTGTTCATTGCAGCTGCCAACATAAAGCAATCAGTTTCAAAGACAACCTTGTTATTGTTCATACCTTCAACTATCTGAATTGCCTCAAACAAAGCTTGTAATTCTACATGGAAAGGTGTTGCCCGGATTTGGCCTCGTGCATTCCAAAACACAACACCAGCTCCACTTTGCCCAGTTTGTGCTACAAACACACCATCAATATTTCACTTTAGCCAGTGCTTCGGTGGCTTCAGCCAACCTTGATTCCTTGCTCTTTATTGAGTTTGTGAGGCATTGGCTTTAGCAAAATCTTCTAACCATTTGAAAGTCATCAATACTACATCACGGGGATGTTGTTTGCTGCCCTCCATACTTGGGAATTTCGGTTCATCCATATACCCTATATGAGCATCATCACTTTGGCAAATCCCTCTTTACTAAGGATAGTCACCAGTTGGAGCATCCATTCCTTCATATCAACATGCCCATCTTAAGGTTGAGGTATGGCAGCTGTTGCCCACACTTCTTGTGCATATATTTATCCAGTAAATAAATGCACCTTGTCTTCTACCCCATTTATACAAATGGGACATGCCAAATCACCCATAAAACCTCTCATGCTCAAACAAGTACGATTAGGTAAGATATTTACACATATCTGTAATGCTACTTTGTTTGGCACTTTGGCATTCCAGATGGTAGACCAAAGTTTATCATAGGGATCCGGCGTTCGTGAAAGAGCAAGAACCAAGCCCAAAGTCATATCTCGTGCAACATAATAGACACTTTTGATTGTGAATAAACCCTTATTGTTAAAGTGCCACACCAATCTGTCCCTTAGCGCTCTTCTACTAATTGGAATACGTAAAATCAACTCCCTATCCACGGGTGAGAACCATTGATTGAGTTTACCAATATCCCAACTTCTAGTGGCCGGATTGATCAATTGACAGACTCATCTCGAGGCTTCTTGAGGCTGTGGTGAACTAGTACCTCGGGGGTAAAAGTCCGGTAGCCAACAACCCCGCCAGATGTCAATGTGCTCTCCATTACCAACTTGCCACCGTAACCCTTGTGCGAGCACTGCTCGACCTTCCCATATACTCCGCAAAGGAAAAGAAGGTTATTCACCCAATTTTGCATGTAGGAAATCACTACTAGGGAAATAGATAGCCTTGTAAAGCCTTGCAATCAAAGAATTAGGATTTTTGACTAATCTCCAGCCCTGGTTTGCTAGCATACCCATGTTGAACCAGTGCAAATTTTTTAATCTTTCTTTAGAACACACAGTCTATCCCAAGACACCCAGTGTATTTTTGTTTCTCCTCTGATTCCCAGAAACCTGCACACAATTGTTGTAAGTCCTCTCACAAACCAATAGGCAGTTTGTAACAATTCGTCATATTATTTGGTACTGTTTAGGCCATTGCTTTAATCAGAATCTCTTTGTCGACTCCACTCAACAGTTTGGCTCACGACTTACCTTGTTTGTCAATTTTTCCTCCAGGAAACTAAAAGTTGCTATTTTTGTTCTCCCTACATAAGTCCTAGGTATCTTTCATGTTTGTCAACTCTTTGAACTCCTAATAAACCTGCCAACTGATGCTGCTTATCCAAGTCAACATTCTTGCTGAACGTTACCTCACTTTTCTGTAGGTTAATTCTTTGGCTTGACGCTACCTCATAAGTGTGTAGAATACTTCAAAACTACTGACATTCATCCTCAGTAGCTGTACCAAACAGGAAGCTGTCATCTGTGATGAGAAGATGATGAAGCTGCGGTGCCCCTGGTGCAAGAACACTACCATGAATCCACTTCTACTACGCAAAATGTCCAATTAAAGATGATAGGCCTTTTGCAAACAAAATGAACAAGTACGGTGATAATGGGTCACCCTGCTTGATGCCTCTGGATGGTTTTACATAGCCTCGAACTTCCCCATTCACTAAGAAAGAGTAGCTAGCAGTCTGAATACTAGCCATAAGCAAATCCACCCAATCTGATGCAAATCCCATCTTCAAAAGCATGGCTTGCAAGAAAGGCCCACTCCAATCTATCATACGTTTTAATAATGTCCAATTTCAAAGAAAAATTCCCATCACCTCCTCTACTGCAAATGGTGAGATACTTCAGTTGCAACCATGATATTATCAAAAATCAAGCGATCTGGAACACAAGCACTTTATAATGGCGATATTATATCCCCCAGGATTCTTTTTAATATGTTTGCCAAAACCTTCGAACAAGTTCTATATAAGACATTACACAATGCTATAGGTCTTAAATTAGACATATGTTTCGGACTCTTGACCTTAGGGATAGGTGTGATGTGTGTAAAATTTATCTCTTCGAGCAAACCACCTGATGACAAGAAATACCTCACAGCTGTGCACACGTCTGGACCCACTTTATTCCAGTACTTCTGAAAGAAAATGGTGACATTCCATCCGGGCCAGGCGCCTTAGATGGATGCATATGAAATAAAGCTGCTTTAATCTCCTCATTAGAATAGGGTGCTAGTAGCCTTTCATTCATAGCTCTAGTACCCGAGTCTGGATAGTATTAAGAATAAGCTCCAACGCTCCGGTATTCACCCCATCAGTTCAAAACAAGTCCTTGTAATATTCACTGAGCACCCTATTAATACCGGGAACATCACTCACCCACTAGTTATTTGCATCAAACAATCCTAAAATCCTATTCGTTTGTTTTTGATTGGATACTCTTCTATGAAAATTAGCTGTGTTTTTATCCCTGTCTTTCAGCCATAGCGCTCGGGATCTTTGAATCCACATTGTTTCTTCTTGTGTAAGTAGCTCTTGAAACCTCGCTTGAAGATTCTGCTTTTCACCAAGGTCAGCTGCATCATAAGGTCTACTAAGCAACTCATCTTGACAAGTTCAAACTGCTTTCATCTCCACTTGTCGAAACATAAAAGTCTGCTTCTGCCATCTTGTCAACTCTCATCCAGTATGTTTGATACACTGACAAACTTGGTGCATTGGATCACCATCCACACATGTCTACCATCCACATTGAACGACCGCTTCACATTTTGTGTGGGTTGTCCAGACCTGTTCAAACTGGAATATGGACTTCCTCCTGCCTGATTGAGGTATAGAGTTTCACTAACATTAACGAGTAGCGGACTATGATCCGAAGAACTGGGGGGAAAATGGGTGGTTTGAGACAAAGGAAACAGACCTCGCAAATCCACTATCCATAAGCTTTTATCCAATCGTAGACCAAGTATATGGGCTTCCACAATACCCCATATCAATGAGAGAGGAATCCATCATTGCTTCCTTGAATGCCTGGATTTGAGCATGCCTCCTAGGCACCCTCATGTTTTCTCAGATTTATCTGCTATCTTATTGAAATCACCCACAATCAACCATTGAAGTGTTGATTGGGTTGCAAGTTGTCTCATCAGATTCCAGGTCTCATGTCGATCAGTTGTTTGTGCGTAGCCATAAATACTAGTTAGTCTCCATTCATCAGCCGCTCCTTCCACTCCTATGGCCACATTAACATGTCGAGCCAAATAATTCCGGATTCGTACATGTGCGTTGTTCATCCACAGGAAGGCTATACCTTGGTTGTCGTCCTCCTTAGGCCAGTCTATACAGTTGTCAAACCCTACCTTAATATAGGGTTTTTGAGAGAATGCATAGTTCTCTTGTCTAACCAGATCAATCAAAGCACATCTTCTCGTGTGGCCCACTATTCCTCGACAATTCCACGCTAGAATGCGTAGCGCCATCATTCCCATTCGCCTGCAATCTTGCTCACCGACGACCCTATACCAGAGCCTTCTTTCTAGGAATTTTTTTTTTTTTGAAAAGTGACTGTTTCTCGTTGGTCTTTGGATTTTAACAAATTGATGAAATTTTGTTTTTAACACTATATTTCCTTGTAATTTTAAAAGTCAAAGATTATTTATATTCCCATCATGATAAGTTTTCTAAAATCCAAAAATATTTGATTAAAAAAATATGTTATTTATAAAAAAATTATCTTATTGAAACCTTATTCTAATATCTTAATATTTTTTTTTATAAAGTAAAGTTCATTGAAGCAGAGATAGAAATCGCTTATAGGGGCATCCTAATGGGGAGCATACATGGCCAAAAATAAATTGACCCTAGAGCTAAGATAGAACAGACTGAAAGTGTACTACACCAACCAGTTGTCCTGTTACAATAAAGCACTGCTCATGAATACTGATAGAAGAACTAACAATACAACTAGAAGAAAAACTAGCAAGAACTGAAAGCAAGTTCTCAACCTTCTCAAGATAATTACCAACAGTAGAACTATTGTCACGATCTTGAAATTTGTAGATCCAAACATCAGAACCTCCTATCCGGACATGCAAAGGATGGGTAGATCAATCAAAACTAAATTCATCCCAGCATAAGGAACACTACTCACCAAAACGCGGAATTGTGGTACTTAACGTTATTATATTGAGAATTCTCTACTGGCTACTTGATGACAAAATCAGCACACCTAGCAAAAGAAAACATCATAATTGAATAAAATATGCACAAAGCCTCTTGGATCCTAAATCCAGGCCCATAGGGAGATCTGGCCTAACAGAAAGGTGGTGTGTGCCCCACAGCATCCCAAACTCCACATCCAGAGCTGGGTCGACCATCGTCCTTCCCCCACCTCCTGCGCCATCTGCACCCAGCACCATTACCAGAAAAAGCTCCAGCAGCCTTCCTGAAAACAGACAATCCAAGCCAGCGGCTTTGGCACCGACTGCAGCATGACCACCGTCGCCGACCTCCACGACAACTCTAACAACGACAACATCAGTACCATCCAAGCCCAGCCACCGTGCTGCACCGCCTCAATCAAATGCCCGGTTCCGCCATCGAAAATCTTCCAATCGCTAGACGATAGAGGACGCCTCCTGTGCCTGGACTCAGATCTCTTCTCCTGGCCACCGAAACATCCCTGCCTTGGTCACACCCCGAAGCGGAACAAACAACCAAGCACTACCACAAGGATAGCCCACCATTCCTTGAACCAAGAATTGAAACAAACTGTTGCAAAACAAGGCCGTTGCGACGAAAAAATATGTGGAGGCGACGAAGACCTCCATGGCAGCAGCCTAAGAGAGGCGGCGCTAGGGTTTCAAGAGGAAAAGCTCTCGACTCTCATATTTTTTTTTTATAGTAACTTTATTGCTGTCTCTACATTATTTGTACTCAAATCATATATTCTAATATTTTAATTATTATTAAATTTTGGTATATAGTTTAAATTTCAAATATTTTTCCTAAAACATTCCAATGCTTCACTTGCAATTAAATTCTGGGTCCACCGCTACTTGCAGTATTTGAAGATTAGTGCATGAGTGTACTTTGAAATGAGGTCAAGGTTAACTTAATAATTAAATAAGATGGCGGGGATTGCTTGAAAGCAAAGAGGCAAACACACGCAATCTGCTGCGTGCCTGGTTCAATGCCAGTTTACATGAGGGGAAGCAGAAGATGGTAAGGAGAACCGGCCAAGCAACTGGATTGAGTGCCGAAGAAAACCGGACTCCAGGGTGGATGGCAAAGTGCTTCAGCCAAAGAAGTGGAGGAAGCTCTGCAAGTTTTATTGGTGCCATGGATCAAGGTCCCCCAAGAGTCACGCGCAGGAACTGCTAAAGTATTTGGGTGTCAACTGATGGAACTTTGGTAAAGGGCCATCTAAAATCAATCTAGTAAACTCAACTCAACTTCCAAATCCGTCGTAAGTAGCAAGTCCCACTCCTCGTCATCCCACTTGCTCTTGGGGTATCTTTTCCACATACCCCTTCAAAAATTGCATGTTCATGCCCTGGAAAACCTTGCCCAAGACAACATGCTCCCTACCCAAATTGTATCAATCTAAAATGAATCTACTAAACTCAACTGAAATCATTGCTACGTTTTTACCCTTATATATTTCTATACATCTCCTAAGCACCAAGCAATATTGCCTCCCATGTGCACATCATCAGGCTGAATTGGTTAATTATAAGATCTTCAGCTTTAACACACAAACCTGCCGTACCATAGAATCAACCACAATGCTCAATTCTAGATTGTAAGCCAAGTAGTTGAAGAATATATGATCTGCCCGGCCTGCTCTACCATCATCGATTTTGTTTTGTGGTTAATATTGACCAGTGATTGGACGAAATTAAGAATTCACTAAAATTTGATCTGAATCTTTTTTTTTATTTTGATCAAATTTTAGGGGGGAAAAATATTCAGATCAAATTTAAGTGAATTTTTCTTAATTTGATCCAACAAATTATCATGAGGATCAAAATTGGAGAAAAGAACTTTTTATCTGAATCTTGAGGATATGATCTTCAGGGTATATCTCGATCATGAGATCAAATCACTTGAGCTTGGTGGCCATCAGACCCCCTATGCTACCGAATACTAACCATAAGCAACTTCTCAAAACAGTAAACAACAATATATAGGAACACGATACTATTTACCAAATAGATCGAATTCCTCAACTCAGACAATTTGACAGAATCTGACATAGTTGATATTCTTATATCTCAGGCTATAAATTCCTATAATCAATTGCATATACTTTCAGAATGAGAAAACTTTGTATGATAATTAAGTAATGCAATTAATTATAACAGTGCATTGCATGCATAGGCGCGTTTAAATAAAAAGTGAGGCACATCCCAATATTAGTGATCTTTCAATGTGTTTTCAAAGTAAATTTTGAAGGGCACCTCTATATACTATATATGCATCTAACTGAGGGTTGGTGTCTATTAGTGAGCAAGGTCTGTGACTTTGAATTGAATCCCAAACATGGCTTCAGCATCAGGAATCAGTTTGAAGCAATCAGCCCAAAAACGGCAAGTCTGAAGCAAAAAAACAGAAAAAGAGTGACTGTGCAACTTAAAAATAGTTTATCGTGCAAACTAAAATTTATAATAGATGGACAATAACAACTCTATGCCAACATATACTCATTAATTGTTCTCAAAGTACCCTCACCTATATTTATTTACTCACAATCCATCTTTTTTCTACTCATCTAGGTTTAAGAATTGATCAACAATCGCTTGGATTTCTATTTGGTTATAGGGGACTATCAGCATGCCAAGAGAAGTAGACATGTTGAATACCTCCATTCAATCCATAAGTATCAGGGAGTGTACCAAACAGTCCTGTACGTATAATTATAAGGGTTCTCGTATTACTCAGTCGACATAAAAAATGTTGTCAGAAACTACCTCCAAGATGCACAAGGATTAATTGAAAAGTCTTCACATTTCACATTTCACACCACAACCCTAAATCCAAAAGAACTGAACAATATTTTAATACTTAATTAGCATATAGTTCCAATTTCCCTTAAAACTTAACAACAACCTTGAAATAACAAAAACATTGGCAAAATATGAAAATCTCGTTCACTAACACACACGTCCCACTAACTGAACCTTAAAACTCAGTAGCCCCTTGTCTTACCTTGGAGCTCAGTTTCAAACATCGAAAGGCCCAGTGGGATCAAGCTGTTTGCACAAACACAGATAAGTGAGATAAAGAACCCGGTCCTTGGCTCCAGTTCGATGATTCTTTGTGTGCTTACAGAAATACTTCAACTGTTCGAGTGTGCAACACCCAAGCATCTGTCCCAAAAACAGAAACAGCCAATTGATTGCCCTCTTTTTGTCTGCCAAGACCGGCCTCGCACTGTTCTCTTGCTCGCAGTACTTGCAAGCCGGAAGTACTGGGTCCCTCCACATATCCGGTGCTCGGTCATGCATCCTCATCCTGTTCTCAACAATGTAAGTCCCCACCTCCATAAATTTCTGCTCCAGATTGTACTCAATCTCGTACTGCTTCTCGCATCGCTTGCACTGTACATCACCGGTGATGGTCACTATATTATGTGCCCTCAAGTAATTCAGGTTGTGGACCGTGGCTCGCTTTGTGGTGGCCCAAGGAAACGAAGCCGGCACGGTCTCGCTCTTTCCTTGGCCTGGAGCCTGGGTCGAGTTCCGGCGAGCACGTACTGGCCGAATCCCTAGTGGTCTTGGCCCCACAGGTGGTGGCCGTAGAGGTGGCATCTGCATGGCTCTTGGCCTCACGTCTTGATGAAAAACCACCTGTGGTTGTGGCATCTGCACGGCTCTTGGCCTCACATCTTGATGAAAAACCAGCGGTGGTTGTGACCGTGGGGGTGGAGGTGGAGGTGGCGGTGGAGGTGCGGCCGCCTGGACAGGTGGTGCAATCGAGGACTGACCATTAGGGCGATAAAAGCCATTGAGGGGGTAAAGAAGAGGCTCTGGCGCAAGCAGCAAGGGTTCACCTCTGTAAAGAGGATGTGTGTTTGAGAGTTGAAGATGATTTGATGGAGGGTTTTGAGCCTCTGGTTGTGGTGTTGGCAGTGGATTTGGGCGAGAGTGTGTGTTGGAGAGTTGATGAAGCTCCGGCGGTACAGGGTTTTGGGTCTGTGGTTGCGGCACACTTGGGCGAGGCCTAGAGGGGCGGTGAGAATTGAGGCGGAGTTCCAGCATGTCCTCCTCCTCCTCCTCACCGGAGAAACTAGTTGATGATGTGACACCGGAGAAACTAGTTGATGATGTGACTTGGTGATTGAGATCTTGTTCTTGACTGTTCTTTCGTTTATGGTTGATCATCTCTTGCAGATTCTTGCTCTGCCTTTCTTCTTCCTCGTTGTCCATGGAAGTCAAAGTGAAGGGGAAAGAGGCGAGTTAAAATTGAATTTGTGACAGTGGGTTTGATTCAATGTAGACAGGAGATAAAGATAGATACCCTATTAAATAGGGGGATGAATTGGGATAGGGTTAGAAATCTATTTAAAATTTAAAACCTATTCAAATCGTACTTGATCGTCCCTTTTGTTTCTGTTGCTGCTTAATTGGTTTCTTTTCTTCTTTTTCCCCCGTGGCTGAGAATTTGATGCCTAGTGGTACTCTTCTAAACACCCTTTCCCTCACTCACATGCATGCAACCTATCCACCTCACTGATGTGTCAAAATTTAACCATGTTTGTTTTAGGGATGTTTCCTTTTGCTTATCCATCAATTTAGAATTTGTATTAGCGGCTATATCCAAGTTTATTATGAGTTTTCTTTATTATTTGACTACCTTATAACGTACAAATTATTAAAGTCTTCTCCTTATTTTTTTCTCTCTCTCACCGGTGGAGTCCCAACGTAAGTCTAAAATTAGGTAATGACATTTGAAGAATATTGTGATATAGACAAATTTAGACTAAAGTTATCTGTAAGGACCCATAATTAATTTTCAAATACTATGCATTTCATAATACTTCTTGACAATTTAGTGCACTAGTCTTATTAATTATGTGAACATCCATCTTTTTGTAAGATCACGACCAGGTTCGGTCATGCTTCTAATGCTTGAAACATGTATGTAATTACCCTTAATAAATCATGATTTAATAGCAAAAATAAAACTCGGACAATGTGTTTTCCATTATTAAGCCAAAATAAGGTTAATTTTTTCATTTTTTGTTTTTATTTTTATTTTTTTTTTTGAGAAAAAACTCAGACAATGTGATTTCCATTATTAAGCCAAAATACGGTTAATTTGATTGTAAACAAACCTTTCAGTTTGAATCAATTGAACTCATCATTACAAATTGACAACAATTGACCTAGCTTTGCTAGGTTTACTCGAAGGCTGCCACTTTCAACAAAATCTCATCATCATGGATGATGGTGTATTTGCGACTGGGTGAGCAGGGCTATGGTCCCTCTTTTCTGGTGGTGTGAGGGTCGCAATGTCGGGGTTCGTCGACGTTTTTCCCTATCTCTGGGCCTTTGGCTGTTCATTGCTTTGTCGTCGTGGTAGCTGGGTGGGTGATGACTCCGGCATCGTCTCAGGTCCTAGTTTCTCATGATGACAGTTTGGTGTTGGATTGCTTCGTTCTTGGAAGTGATGGGGATCCGATGATCTGCCTTGATGACAGGTCTGGGATTTTGATGTTCAATTCGATTCGGGTAAAATACCTAATGCGGCGAAGATGTCTGCTTCGGTGGTGGTGTGGCGGTCTGCTACAGTCCAACCAGATTTGCTTATTGCCTTTTTGGTTGGTAGAATGGTGGACAAGGATGATGGCAATCCCGACATCTATACGAACGATGGTCGTCTCTCAATGGACGATGATAGTGCTTGGTGGTCGAGGGGTCTCTCAGTTCACTTCCCGGATCACTGTTTGTTTGGTATTGAAGGCTTATGTAAGAGTTTCTGCGATGGCGGAGGTTCTGGACTGGGCTGCTTTGGGTCCAAAAGGTCCTTAGGGTTCTTTTCTTTGTTTTAGTTTATGTTTTAAGTTTAGTCATCCTTCCTTATTCTTTTAAGGAAGCTATGACTACTAGTAATCTTTAATTTTACTTTAGGTCGCAAAATCTGGTGCTCGGTTGAAATATTTATTTTAAAAGCCTCTGAGTACTTAGGTTTTGTTAGAATAATGGTGCGTGAATTTCTTAAAAAGTGGGTGTACTCTAGATTGTGGAGTTTTCTATTTGCTTAGAATAGGTTCTTGTAAGTCCTAAATGACGAATCTTTATTGACGACTCCAGAGGGGTGTGTCGTTTAGTATTGCTTGCTGAATTATAAAATCGGGTTGACATTTTTCGATTTAAAAAAAAAAGATTAATTTGATTGAGTAGTCAAATGCAGTTTGGGGTAAAACTCATAAATCCCTAACTCCTTAAAATCATACTAGACAAGCATGTCCCCATTGAAATCTCAATTAAAAGTAGTTAGTCAATGAAAGAAGTACAAAACCAATGAATGAACTGATGGTGTTCGTTCTCCCTAAAAGGGCAACCACGTAAACGTGGTCGAGATTTAAGTACTCGTGTATAGAGAAAATGAAGGCAAAAAAAAGGGGTGCGGCTATTACCACCCTACTAACTACTTTCTTCACCCTACATTCTCTTCTCACCCTCCATATATATATATTTTTAATTTCATGTTTACTTAGCTCATCCATTTACAGTATCCAAAATACCTTTTTCCAATGTAGGGTTTAACGTACTTGAATTATTTTTCTATTCTTCCACGCTTTGAATTTTTTTTTGTTAGCATAACATGAGAACTATTGAAGATGGTGAATGTTGAGAAAGCATTAAAATTTAACGATCGATGAATGAAGAGATTAAGAATGAAGTTTAAATACGTATTCTGTAGGGTTAAGTAAGAGAAACAAATTGTAATTTTTAATAAGATATTGTTCTTTATTGTAATTTTATATTAGGATATTTTAGTCTTTCAATAAATCAGAAACATATAGGGTGAAGAAAGTAGTTAGTAGGGTGGCAATAGCCGCCCCCAAAAAAAATTGTTCAACTTATTTTGTAGTGTAAACAATGAATTATGCACTTAAAACTTCTAGATCAAAGTCTCTAATTATCAAAATTCACATCACGGATGTCTTATGAATTCTCGATAGTTATACTCATTTATTTTTTTCCGTTCTCTGATTTTTAGCTTAATTGTGTAAGCTTATGACAGTTTTCATAATTCTTATGTGTGAGTTCTTATATATTAGATCGTGATGAATGGTTTTATTATTAATTATTTTTAATCAAATCAACAATTGATATAGTACTACAACTAGTATTTCGTGAGTTTCCTCTCACTTACGAAGATGAGACTTATGCCGTTAAACCAAATAGTATTGGGCATGAGAAAGCCAGGAAGGGTTTTGGTCACACTCTATGTTGATTTTCGTGACCAAGAAAAAAAATCTATGTTGATTAATTTTTGTAGTACTTTACATCATCAAATCAAATTATATATAGACGAAAAAAATATCCAGCACAAAACCATATAATATAGGAAACATGGATATATAAACTCTGAACAGAGTTGTCGTCGATCATTTGATCTAGTGCTATAAATATTCTCTTTATAAGTAAGAGTTTCTAAATTCACTATATTTTTCGGTAAACCAATAATTATTTATATAAAAAGTAAAAATAAAAAAATTTAGCCTCAACGAAATCTCCTCTTTATAAGTAAGAGTTGTTTCTGAATTCGGCTATCTTTTTCGTACACCAATAATTATATGCTAGCCTCTTAATATGTGCTCCGCACATATCAATTGGTTTCTTCTTAAAAAAAGAAAAATTGTAAATCATGTGTGCGAACATTAAATCCTATTTTTGAGGAAATTTCTCATTTTTCTATTAAAGATGTTGTAATTTTTTTTTATAATTTTTACCAATTAATTTTCTTTTCCATCATTTTTTATAGGAACTGATTTCATTAATAATCAAGCCATAAAAACAAGCCAGAGTTCACAGAACTCACATAAGTAAACTGATCGATAACCAGAAACCTATCTAAGCCAAGCTAAACTCATTAATAAACTAAGGGACGCTGGCTGAAAGCAAGCCTAACTAAGCAAGACAAACCTCGCTTTCCAAGGTAAAATCAATCATCTAGTTTATTTTACCGATACGGTATTGTGGTACAAAAACAAACTAGCTAGAAACATCTTAGAAAAGCGTATAGAGATTTAAACCCTACTTGAAACAAGACTTGCATCCAGAATGTCTATTGATAAGAGATCCTAGACAAGGGCCAACTCCCCTTAGGGTCGGAATTAACTCCATCTGCAGCAGCTAACAACCTTGGCATCAGGTTGGTCTTCTTGCTGTTCCTCTTCGCCTTCTTACCTTAGTCATCGTCCTTCTTAACCATTTTACTCTTTTCTGCAGTACCATACGGCATTTTGTTCAGACTTCCTACAGGACGACCACGCTTTTGGTTTGGTTGCTCAGTAGCACCAGCAGGTGCTTCAATAAGGCCCATAGTCACTGCATCTAGATTTTTCTTACCCACAGACAAACTGAGACGAAGCTTTTTAGGGGAGATGGTTACCTCATCACCTTCTCTATGACGACGCACCCCAGTAATGGGTGGTACCTCCTGGCATGGCTCCTCAAGCTCCCTGATCTGCACCTGCCTTCTTGCCCAGCACATATTCACCACATGTTGAGGCTGAAAAGCTTCAGGAATGGACCGGGGAACCTGGGCCTGTAAAACTAGGGTTTGGCCATTTGCCAAAACCTTATTTGTAGCAACACTTGTTTCTGGCCCTCCACGCAGCACCGCAAGGCTGACGGTGACTATACCGTCCCCACTAGTCCCTGCTCGTCCTCCATTAACTCAGGCCTGGAGCATGGCAATTCCACATGGGTAACTAACCCACAACGACTACAATGCCCAAACAACTTGTCATATTTGAACTGCACCACAAACTGGACCTCGTCCTCAACCCAAAAACGACGCGTAAGCAGCAATGGCGTCGTATAGGCGATCTCCACCCTGATTCGCAACACCCTGGTCCGGAACGCAATCCGGTCGAACTCCTTGAACTCCTCGATCGTCCCCTGCTTATCAGCTGTATGATCCTTTTGGATCTAAACGCCGGAGGAACTCCCATGCATCCAATACGATGACTTCTGCAGCAGTACTGACATCACCGTGCTCACTCCATCATATTCCGCCAAAGCGATCGGGGCTCGATTGAACCCCAAGGACTGCCCTTCCAAACCCTAGCCCTGTCCATCGGATCTGAAAATGAAATCAGGACCATCTTCTCCAGCTTCTTCGACACGAAGAGTGCCGTTAACCCTCCACGCAGACCTGAACATTCCCAAGAACGACCAGCGCATATACTCCCTAGTAGTCAATCGTTTTCCAAGCATGAAAACTTCCGGTTGTCGCAGTCCCTTGGACGAACATAGGTCAACAGGCCGTTTCCCTTCTGCAATTGCAAGGGAGGAGGCAAGTCTTGCTGCCATTGCATCAACAGAGGCCATTCTTTGTTGAAAAGGTTTTTCTCACAGATGCAAACCCTAACCCTAGGTGAGAGTTTGCGGCTTCTTGACTCGCACTCCGAGATTTTAATCCACTTTCCTTTTCCATCCTGGTTAATTTGCATGCATTAATTTTTTTGTATTTATTTTGTAGAAATATATATATATATATATATATATATATATATTATTTTTTCCCCTTTTACAATTGCAGTTATAAACAGAAATAGAACGATTACTATTGCAAGTGGAAATATGGAATACGTACGTACGATGGAGATGAAAAAGAAAGAAGAAAAAAGATCTGAGAAACTCCTTGGATAAACCGATGAAACGTACAATAGTAAGTATGATTTGGGATAAAACAATTACACTAGTGTATGCGCATCAAGGCCACTCGTAAAGGAATCCAAGCAGATTGGTTATCAAAAAAGGCTGGCATCATCATATTTAACTCTAGTCTTGGTTAAGATCGAGTTTAGGGAAAATGGTGGATAAGAAGTTTCAAAGTGTTGAGATCAATATTTCTCGACCAACACTATAATTTCAACTCCATCCCTGAATTAGTAAATAAGAATGAAATAAAATAATAGGACTAATCTCAACACTGGTCAAGGCCCCTATGAAAAAAAAAAAAAAAAGGCCCCTATGAAATATGAGGATTCCTTATAAGTAAACCAATAATTATGAAATATGAGGATTCTTTATAATTATTGATTTCTCAATACGGGTCGTTGTCCTTCCGAGAGTTTCCGCTCCAATTCTGACCTTAGCTCTTTTATTATTATTATTATTATTATTTTTTTTCAATGTTGATTGAGAAAGAACCACACAAACTTTTTCAATATTGCTATACCTTGATGGAGAAAGAACCACACAAGCAGTCAGAAATAGAACACACAAATGTTACGTGTCGTTTAGCAAATTGCCTGTATGTTTGTAACACTGGACTTGATGATCAACTAAAAATACACTTTTCTGTTTTGCAACCCCTCACTCTCATTGAAGTGATAACCAGCTGCGTGCCTGCAGCTTTCTTTTGGTCACTGATCCTATGAGCCTAACACCTGTATAATGAGGACTCTTAACTAGATTTGTATTCCTCATATTGGACTGAAAGTATAACATTAACCAAGAAAACCTCTCATTGTAGCATCTCCTAGTTCTACTTAGGAGTAGAAAGCTAGCTAGCTTTCCAAGTCTGGAAAGAATTCTACAGAACTCTCTCTCTTTCAACTCCAAATGAAGTCGTGTGATGAAGTGTTTCAAACTGTAAACAATTTTTAAGTGTTCATTTTTTTTTTTCCCAGGACAGTAAGATGCAACTTGAGCTGATAAGCTATAGTTTTCAGTACTTTCTAGCTTATATCTCACTTGTGATTTAGTTTTCTGTATAAACAAGGAAAAACCAAATGGACAATGACAACTTCTAATTCATATCTGCAATTATCTAGCTAGGTTCATTGACTTCATTGGATTTAAAAGATGGCTGATGTCTATTAAGATCGAGTTAGTGGTTTTCCTTGCTGTTTTTCTAAAGTTTAGACAGTAGATGTTAGCTCTGCCATTAAAAAACACCAAAATTTCTGATAAACTAGCTAGTTGAACATGCTACCTAGACCTATGCATACACATGCCCACAAAATTAACGTTGAGCGCTTAAGGGCATTATGAAAGATCATCGGTTCAGATATAAAACAGTTTTATAAGCACAACATCTTCAATTCATATTTATAAATATTTTAATTGAATTAGAGATGCGCATATCAAATTGTACATAAACCCCAGCATATGAGGAGAACAACAAACCGTAGGGCATAGATAATTTTTAGGAATTCCACACACGCAACCATAACAAATGTGGGTATGGAATAGATTGAGATCGATAAGATTTAAAGAGCTTAAAACCCTCTATATTCCAGCCTCACTAGTTCGCGTTTGTTAACATCATTCTCTTGATGTGAAGAGCAATTGACTGGTGGATATAGAAGAGCCTTTAGACTCTTGATTCACCTAATTTCAATTCCATCAAATTTTTCATTTCATCTCCTTGAATTGGCTCTTTAATACGAAAGAGATTAGTCATGGACAATGTTTTGAGCTTACAAAGAAGCATCAGAGTCAAACTTCATAGCTGAAAGAAGTAGGCAGCAAGATGAACACAAATCCCACATGGGCAAATATTAAAGAGGATGAAAGAATAAGCTGGCTGTTTATCCCACACTGAAGACATGCTACACGTTCTCTTGTTTAAATGGTACAAACGAGGATAGTGTATCGCCGAGCTTGGTCACGCCAGCTTATGACCCAAGTGGGGGCACGAGGGTGTTGGAACTTTGGTTCAGCATTAGCTGCTCGGGTTCGGAATGGCTATATTCTGACCCGCCCGTTCCAAGCAAGGAGTTGAGCTATGTGTGGCTTGGGCGAAGGCTGTGGGCTTCATGGTTCCTAGAGAGGAGGGCAATGCGTGAGGCTGGTTTCACAGAGCAGCGATCACCTCCCTCTCTTTGCAGTGGAAGGATAACGGGTCGGTGCCTTCCGGATCCACCATGGCCAGCTAAGCTGTACCATTCGAACCAACACCTTTTTATTTTTTGTTATTTCTTTTTTCAGTACACCATCTTAGGGTTCTTCTAGTTTGTTTTTCAATCCTCTCAATTGTTTTTTGGTTGAAGCATATGAAACAGCCTACGCTGTTCTTGATTGCTCTCGAAGAATATGGTAATTTCAGCGAACACCAAGATACTAATGATGATCAAGACTAAGAAATAGAAAAATATGCAGAATGTTTGCTGAGTCTTTACAAATTACCAGAAGATAAGGAAGGTGGACAATGATTCTATTTTCTGAAGTATTGTAATGTCTCAAGTATGAACCAGCAGATAAGAAAGATGGAAATGGGGATAATCACTTCTGGATGGCCTTGTTTTCTTCCCCATTAATGTTTTGAATGATCTTGCACATGACAATCCAAACATATTTCACATTCTCTCTGGTAGGTATAATGTTGCACTAGATTCATATTACAGAAACTTATATTTCAATTCCTTTTGTTATATCTCAGTTTTTGTATGTCACTCTAAAGGTTCAGGAAATTTACTTTGTTATGGATTCTGTTTCCAGGAAGAATCTTTGATACAAATGAGTATTGACAATCAAATGTGTGCATTGTGGTTTTTTTTTTTCGCTTTACTAATAGCCAGTCTCCCTTCTCAGTTTCTATTATTATTTGTAGTATAATCTCCAGTTAGTTTGCTCAAGAGCACCAGCAGGTGCTTCAATCACTACTAGAAAAATGCCCTTAGACATCGGTCAAAAACTGATGAGAAAAAAATTCCGACTGATGTCTTAGTGGGTGATGAGAAAAGTCCGGAAAATCTAGACATCGGTTTTTAACCGATGTCTAGTATCATTATACACATCGGTTCCTCATTATAAAAAAATATGTTTAAATGATAACAAACTTGTATGTTTATATATTGTTAAACCCTCATCTTATTGTCTTTAATGCTTAAAGAAATATAGATCTTACAGCACAACTATGCATTTTAACATTGTTATTCATTAAAAAACGATGACTGATACTGTTTCACACATCAGTTCCCATGAACGTTTCTTGTTGTGAATGATTTAGACGCATAATTTGCCTCATATCCCACGATTTCAGATTCAATATACACAGTTTAATATTGTATGAACCGATCTATTTACTTACATTAACATCAGATTCCAGGGAAAAAACGATGTTAATTATCTTATACTATATCGATTCTGGAAAAACAACGATGTCTAATGCCTTGTAATATATCAAATCTCTAACAAAAACGATGTCCGTAGATTTTCATAACATCGGTTTGGTTGTCTTCATCGATGGCAATACTTATATTGGACATCGATCTCTATTTAAAACACGATGTGCACTAGCTTGTGGCACATCGATTCCACCATAATAATTCGATTTCCTGTAGTTAATGGGACATCGATTTTGATTTTAGAACTGATGTATTTCTCTTAATGGACATCAGTTTTTATAGTCATAACTGATTTAAACTTTATACATAGACATCAATATGGAATGAGATGATTGATATCCACAAAATATGTAGTTGCTGCTATAAAATGCAATATCCACAGTTGACAAAAGTGATTTGAATATTGGGATATTTTGTCCAAAATCATCATCATTGACAGTTAACAAAATAGGCAAAATAAAACCCCAAAACCTACTAATTACATGGAAAAAAAGATGTTACTTTTTCCAATATGAGCATTGGCTGGAACACCATTTCCGGTGTAAGTCCTGATAGCTTCTGAGAGAAAGCAAGTGCTGTGAAAATTGCCAGCTTCTTCCTTTCATTTTCCACAAAAAGCTCCATTAATGACTGAAAGAAATGTCGCATGACATTTTTGAGATTCTTTATCAGAAATGGCCTTCGCCTCAAAATCTTTTGTTAACAGATGGTCTAATGACTTCACGTCTAGGCTCATACTCTAGTACAGAGTAAGAGTGGCACTCCCCTTCATCAGGTTTTGTTGTTCCTGGTTGTGTACGGCCCCCAGTGAAAACAACCTACAGTTGTGAACAAATTGTAAGACCTAAAGTTGCATTATTGGCAGAGAATGATTATTCATGAACTCATGCTAAAATATCCACAGAAATTACCAAATAATCATAACAAAATTGCGTGTAAAAAAAAACGACAAAAAGTACCCAAGCATTAAGAGAACTAGCCTAAAAAAAGATGTCACCGTATCTTGAGAAGTTAAGGTCTGAAGATTCAATGCTCTTGGCAATAAGTTCCTGCACAAATCAACAGATGACCAATTGACAAAGCAAAAGGACACAGGGACATAACTAGACAAGATCACTAGCACAAAGCTAACAATTACCAGATCACCAGCATTATCCAGATAAATTTGGACCACTGCATCCGCAAAAGCTGCAGGGTCCAGCGGCGCTGCAATATTCCGTTTGCTGGTCTTAATCCGCGTGCCACTGTACATAGAGAAAAATGAAAAACATGACATGCAAGTCAGGGATAAGAAGATATATATTCAACACCTATATTCTTGTTGAATTTGACCAAACTGACCAGAACTCCAATAATGAAACTTTTATTTAATGCAAAAACTGTTTGATAAGATTGATGATCAATAATGAAAATTAGTTCTTATAATTTAACAAATTTAAGATACCATATTGCCATGAGTTAATGTAAAAGTACAAAGCATGTCCCAAAAACAGAACAATGTAGCAAGACTCACCCAAGAGTGGGTCTCTCCTTCGAGCTGAGAATACAAAAAACACATCCAAACTCATTAGTGCATAGCCAAACCTTATATATAAGCTAAAATTTTCACGAGCCAAATAAAGTTCTTTAACAGACAAGGAAGAACAGCAAACAATTACACCAATAATTGACGAAATACTTGGAAGAACTATCAAATGTAAACTCTTAACCATAATTCACATCCAATTTCAATTTCATACCATAATAAACTGGATCAGAATGAAGAAGGGAACAAACAGCTACCAAAGATATTTAAAATGTCCCATCTTCAGCTCAAATTAAGTTCCAAAGAATCAAAGACGTGTCCTTTCTTTAAATCCAGATATACCCTTGACTCCTTCATGGCATCAGTTGAATTTATAATGAGAGCCTGCACTTTAATTCACCATAGGTCAAAAGTTCATGAAAGGACCATGATAGATAAACAAATCAAAACTGTCTAGTAAAAGTATGTTGAATATATTGAGTAAATGACACAAGATACTGAAAAAAGGAACTAAAATGTGCTAAAAGAGGGACCGTTAAAGAGAATATAATAACCATGACTAACCGTTATGAAATTATCGAGGGACACGTATACATGTTTGGGTTCCAAGAGCGTAAACTGAGCCCTAAGATATATAGTAGAGCTCATCTTCTGTTATAGCCTTGAAAAGAGCCTGTAACAACAAGAAGGTGCTTAGAAAGGATCCCAGCCAAAATCACAAACACACACCCGAAAACACAGACATTGCCCCAAAAGGTGGCTCATGCATGCCTTGCACCACTCAGTAATGTATAACTTCTACAATAAACCAGACTTATCTAAACTTGTTATCTTTAATTTGAACCTTTTTTTTTTCTTTTTCTTTTTTTTTTCCACCTTCCTTGGCGGTTGGTGAAACTAGGAAAGCACATCTATGTTACCTTCATTGCTGCACGCCTGAAAGGTGTGGCACGAACATATGACTTAACCAGCTTGTAGATTACTAAATCTAAAGGCACAACTAGTCTTTCATCCCTTAGCCATGGGTAGGCTGTGAAGACAGCAGATAGATCAAAAAGAAATAACTATACATACATGAAACTAGCAGAAAAAACTAGTGTAATATCATAATTAATGAGGTACTAGAGAAAGTGTATCAATTATTTATGAATCCACTGAAGATCGTATGGAATATTAAAAACTAACTTACTTAAAGCTTGAGCAGCAATCATTCTTTTTTTGTGATCCTTGTTCAGAAGCCTCTCGACAAAATCTTTGGCTTCTGGAACATTGTGGGCCAAGGTGTATCATTAAAGTTAGGATAAGCTCTTACCACCGAATGGAAGATTCCTGATTCATCTCTATTTCCACATAGCAATATATATGTTATTACCCCTATGCTCGACATATCTTCTTCAACACTGTAGGATCTATGTAGCATTTAAGGTGCAACATAGTATGCACTACCAACAATATCATTGAGGCACTGATCTACACAAATAGAACTAAGGTTCTGTGAAAAGTGCAAACGATAACTAAACATCTTGTATATTGATTTCTAGAAGGCAATTTTTAGTTTCAAACAATATGGCCAACATGTTAGGAAAAAGACTCCTAAACAAACCAAGGAAATAAACAGAATAATAGATGAATGCAGAAGAGCTTCAGAGGAAAAAAAGAAAAAACACTACAACCACAACTAATAGAAGCAAGAAGCTATTAGCCTATTACAAAATAAGTCCAAGGCATGAATCAAAGTACGGTAACACATTCTTGAAGCCAAGAAAAATAGTATGTGGAAGCATTACCAGGCCTTATAAAATCGGAGAGACCAAAATCAATAACCCTCATTGAAGCATCCTCTTCACTTGTGGCAAAAAGAAAATTCTGCCAAGCAGTCAAATGAAAAGAGTAATTGGTAATAGGTTCGGACAAGAACTGAAGATGTAAAAAAAACTACATGTGGAGGTGACTTTCAATACTATTCCATCAAAATGCAAGAAAGTAGTGGAAAGTAGAAACTCTGAATGTAGTTGTACCTCTGGCTTTGATCACGATGCACAACACCTTGAAGATGACAATAGGCAATAACACTTAAAATTTGCACGACAATAACTTTAGCATCGTCTTCTGTGTATCTTCCACCCCTGCCACAAGGAGTTACTGAGAATAAATCAAACTGAAATCATAAATCTGAAAGTGTCCAACCACAAGTTTCAATATAAAGAATATAATTCTACCTGGACAAATTCTATCCAGTAGTTCTCCACCTTCACAAAACCTGAAAGTGAAAGAGATGAGAGAAAATCATATCAAATTTCAAAACAGGTTTTTCTACCAACAAAAGTGTTCATTCTTCTCAGTTCGAAGACTAGGCTTAATGTGTGTGTGTGTTCATAAAACTAAACCATAAACAACAATACAAATGATGTCCCAACAAGGCTGACTCCTATAAATTGATGTCAACGAATAAGACTAAAAGAAAAATTACACGTACTCCATGACAATGTAGACATTATTGGCATCCTTAAATGCATCATAAAATATGACCAGATTCTTATGTCCAGATAATGCTTTCAGTATTTTTACCTCTCTACGGACATCTTCAATAGCTATTGCTGTTGTCATCTGCAAAGAATCACTTAATTAGTAACCAATACAACTTCAAACAAAAACTTGCGTGATGACCAAATAATACGACTTCAAAGAGCTAAATTAGATAGGATACAACAAGATAAGATCAATAAATTGAACTAATAATCTGATACAAGCAAAACCCATCAAGAGAAAGAATCAAAATTTCCCTCGAAATAGTTGAAAGAATCCAATTAGATAAAGGACCAGATCTGTGACCCAATAACACGTAATCAAAAGCAGCAAACTTTACCGAAGAGAAAAGGAAGCAAAGGCAAAGAGATCGCAAAGCAGATGCAGAGAAAGAAAGGGTACCTCATAAACCAAGTCGAAGAGGGATCGGAGAGTCGGAGGAGGTGAGGAAGGCTCGGCGCGTTTCAGAACCCCTTTTTGATTAGACAGAGAGAGAGAGAGAGAGAAGAAAAGAAATGGAAAAGAGGAATAAGGGATGCTGTGGTACGACCTCGGAGGAGAGCAGAAGCATAACGATGGAGGAGGCGAGAGTGATGACGCTGCCGGAGAGGGTACCGCTGTAGAAATCTTAGTTGATTTTGGGGTTTGGTCCGAAGCTTGTTCATCATATTCTCTATAGATTATAGAGAGAGAAAGTGAGAGTCGGGGGGTGGGGGGGGGGGGGGTTTGAGGTAGGGGGAGAGAGGGAGAGAGAGAGAGAGATAGGGTTGGGAAGGAGTGAGAGTCACTAGGGTTCGAAAGTTTTAGAGAGTGAAAAAAGTTTGAAGTGTTGGAGGGAATGAATGCTTAGTCCCCCCACGTTTCTAAAATTTTTAACTTAGTCCCTCCGCATTTTTTTTTAAATTTTTTTGAATGAAAGCTTATACATCGGTTAATTTAACAACCGATGTTTATAACCACAATAGAAATCAGATATTTCATAAACCGATGTTAACACCTCTTTTTACATCGCGTGTAATTCCGACCGATTTAATAGTGATGATGTCTAAAGGAATTTTTCTAGTAGTGAATAAGGCCAATAGTCACTGCATCTAGATTTTTATGACCCACAGACAAACTGAGGTGAAGCTTTTTAGGGGAGATGGTTACCTCATCACCTTCTCTATGACGACGCACTCCAGTAATGGGTGTTACCTCCTGCCGTGGCTCCTCAAGCTCCCTGATCTGCACCTGTCACCTTTTTTTTTAGAATAATCTATGTTACTGTTTTTTTTTACTGAGAATAATCCATTTATGTTACTTTATTTTTATTTTTTATAGAATAATCCGTTTATGTTACTTCACAAAACTTCACTCTTCTACTACTCTTATCTCATTGTCCAATCCTGCTACTGCACTTGTTCAATCCCGCTACTACCCTCGCTGTACTCATACTTGTCTAGTTCTACTACTCTTATCTCATTGTCCAATCCTGCTACTGCACTCGTCCAATCCCGCTACTGTACTCATACTCATCCAGTTCTGCTACTGCACTCGTCATCGCCTAATTTTGCTACTGCACTTGTCATCGCCTAATCCTGCTATTGCACTCGTCCACGCCTAATCCTGCTATTGCACTCGTCCAATCCTGCTACTGCACTCATACTCGTCCAGTTTTACTACTGCACTTGTATTCGTGTTCTGCTACATTTTCTTTTTCTTAGTAACACACAACTACATTGTTGAACTATGCTCAATAGGTTCAAATGCAACCGAAAAAAAGCATGAACTATATGCATAATATAACAAGTAATAGCAGTAACAGGAGCAATTAGATCTATCAATCCATGAATGAAATTGAAGCATCTGATTGAATCTCGGGTAGCAGAAGTAGTAGCAGGAGTAGGATTATAAGCAGTACCAGGAGCAGTAGCAGGAGTAGCAGAAGCAGTAACAGGAACAGTAGCAATAGCAAAATTTAGATTTTCAAGGCACATATAGAAATAGGTAAATACCCAATGCCTATTCTGCACCATCCTCTCAAATACCTTAAGACCTCCACTGGGTACATGGAAGACCTTGGGACAGATTCATATAACTAGAGCAAAGAGAAATATCTACTCCATCTCAGTCGGCTCGGAGAAGCTTGCTAGCAAACTCATTCAAGGAAGCCCATAGAATGTCAAGGGCTACTGCTTCTCTGTAAGACATTGGCCTCACTATCTCTCCATTGATGAGATTGATCCTTACAACGCTACGTATTGGGTGCAGGCCCATGGTATCCCCAGGTCTCAACTATCAGTAACTAATGGAAGAAGGCTTGGCCAATTGCTTGGGTCGGTAATTGAGGTTGAAGACCCAAATGATGGAGGAAACCGTGGTTTCCTTTGCCTAAGAATTGAACTAAACACAAGGAGACCCCTTCCTACTTTCTGTCAACTCCCCAGTATTACTACTACACGGAGGATCAGGCTCCAGTATGAAAATCTCAAGGATTTTTGCTATCATTGTGGTAGATTGGGACATTTGGAGATGGCATGCAGATATCAGGTTAATCCGACTTTGGTGAAGCTGGGAGTGGTTTATGATCAATCACTTATTGCTGATCCTCCTCAGAAGCCATCCTTTACTTTGCCCAAATTCCCCTTGGTCTTACCCACTCCGGCGACGGACTCACGGCGGGGCCAGAATGTGGCTCAATCCGACAGCGATTTGTATGGTTTTCAAATTGATCCGATCAAGGGGAACAGTTCACTTCGGGCACAAGTACCAACATCGAATGCTGACTGTACTTGGGTAGCACACGGTAATGTTGGGAAAGGTGATAAAGCTCTTCCGCATGCAGCTGGGTTCGGAACAATCGAGACACATCAACCACTTGGCGTGTGGACTCCTGACACCAACGACACTATTTATAGGAATGGTAAAGTGACTGTGGCAATTAATGGGCTAAGTTTGGAGCCAAAAACTTGGGTCGTCCCGGAGTGTAATTCACCCTGGCCTTTTAAGAGAAAAGAGGGTTGTAATTGGCCTTCACCCGTGCTCCCAATCTCTGGCTCTGTCAAAACTGCTTTGATTACAACCTTGAAGTCTTCGGTCCAAATTGAGGAAGTGGACCAAGCTAAAACCTTGTCTGCTAGTAAGTGCAAGACAAAATGAGTTAACCTAAGCTCCAGTGTGTCAGTTCCACCACTTCCAAAGAAGACAAAACAATCCTTCAGTCCTGGTCTGCGTCTTTCCAGCTCACAGGGACGAGGCAGAGGACGGGCACGTGGACGAGGTTCTGGAGGTAGGGGAAGTGAAAAAAGATTTGTCAAGAAAGTTGCTTCGGAGGAAGAGAGTATGAGGTCGTTGGATAATGGAATTAACAGCTCAGGCGTTATTGATGCTTCAGGGAAACACAGTCGTATGGTGGCTGAGGAAGGTATGGAGGATTCAACCCACCTCCAGGGTCGTGGCGGTTGGCCGAAATCAACCGCACGATCCCAATGTTAAACCTAGCATGGAACTGTCAAGGTTTGGGGTAGTCCTTGACAGTTCAGCATTTAAGGGAGACCACTCGCTCCCACAACCCATCTATGGTTTTTCTTTCGGAGACACATCAACATAGTTACTATGTTAATAAAATCAGAAGACAGTTTGGCTATTATAAAGGTTTTAATGTTGAGCCTATTGGTACGGCTGGGGGATTGAGTCTATGGTGGAGGCTGGATGTCAAGGTTGAGGTTGTACTCTCTTCTAAGTTCTTCATTGATACAATAGTTCTACTCTTGGGATCAAACCAAAAAGTTCGAATTACTTGGGTGTATGGGCCTCCGTATTACTCTGATAAGGCTAGCTTTTGGGAAGCATGGGATAGTCAAAAGTGGATGGATGGGACTCCATGGCTGGTAATTGGAGACTTAAACGAACTGCTTTGGCAGCACGAGAGGGAGGATGGTACTGCCTGGAACCCAAATCGGAGACGTTTTCTCAAAAGCTTCATGGATACTAACAATCTGTTTGATATTGGTTATAAGGGGCAGAGGTTTACATGGGCAAGAAAAGAGAATGGAGTGATTTGTCTTCAAGATAGAATTGATAGGGGTCTAATCAATGATGATTGGATGCTCACGTGGCCAGACTCTAGTGTCACCCACCTTACTAGAGTGGGTTCTGATCATTCTCCCCTTCTCTTTAATTCTCTCCCTTTTTTGAAGAAAAGAAAATTTTCTTTCAAATTCCAATCTTTCTGGGCTGATCATGAAGAGTGCTTTCCCATCATTGAAAGCAGTTGGAAGAAGGACAGTGGGTTCTCTTATCAAAAGTTATGGAAGGACAATCTATATGACTGCCGTGAACAGTTAAGGAGATAGAGTAAATCTCGCTTCTCTCGTAACAATGAAGAAATTCGTGTTTGTTTAGAGGAACTTGAGTCATTGCAGTGTGTACATTCTGATGCAAATTGGAAGAGACAAGGGGAAATTACCAACCAGCTAAGTTCTTTATGGAGCATAGAAGAGAAGAAATGGCATTAAAAATCAAGAATTAGCTGGTTACGGGCCGGTGATCGTAATACCCGCTTTTTCCATCTCATTACTCTGCATCGACATCAAAGAAATCTGATATTGAGGATTGCAAATGATGAAGGAAATTGGGTCATTCGGGAAAAAGCAATCAGGAAAGAGTTTCAGTCACAATTTCAAAAAGTTTACTCTACCCTTGGCCCTAGAGATTGGGGTGACTCTTTGTTAGGAGTGGATTGTTTGGTTACGGAGGAGATGAATCAAGGTCTTTTGGCTCCCTTATCTCTTGAAGAAGTCAAATCTGCTGCCTTTCAAATGGGGGCGCTTAAGTCTCCAGGCCCGAATGGCTTCCCTGGCCTTTTCTACCATAAGTTCTGGGAAGTGGTCAATACGGTTGTTTTCGAGACTACGAAGGATTTCAGACAAGGTTTGGTATGCTTGCAAGCTATGAATCAAACACATATCGCCCTCATCCCTAAAATTCCTAATCCTGAAAGTACTTCCCATTTTAGACCCATTAGCTTGTGCAACAATTCATACAAAATCCTTTCTAAGCTTTTGGCCAATCATTTGAAATCTATCCTCCCTAGCCTGATCTCCCACCATCAAAATGCTTTTGTTTCGGATAGGCAAATCCAAGACAATATTCTTCTCGGGCATGAAGCCTATCACTATCTTAAATTGAAGCGTGAAGGGGCAAGCATGAATTGGGGCTTAAACTTGAATATAACAAGGCATATGATCGAGTTGAATGGGTTTTTTTTGGAGGCTGCCCTTCACAAATTTGGGTTTGATAGAGGTTGGGTGAAGTTGGTTATGAGTTGTGTCAATTCAGTTTCTTTCTCCATTTTTCTTAATGGGAACGCTGGTGGTTTCTTCAAACCTAAAAGGGGACTTCGACAAGGGGACCCATTGTCCGCCTATCTTTTCCTGATCATCAGTGAAGTTCTTTCAAGAAGTGTTTCCAGAGCTACTGGTGCTGGTCAGCTTACTGGAATAAAACTTAGCCGTTACTGCCCTACTTTGTCCCATCTCCTTTTTGGTGATGATTCCCTTTTTTTCATTAAAGCATCACTGATGAATTGTGGTGTTTTGAAGAAGATTTTTAAGGTCTATTGTGTTGCCTCTGGACAACGGATTAACCACGACAAGTCAAGTATCTTCTTCACCCCAAATACTCCGCTACAAATGCAGCTACTTATGTGTGAACTGATGAATATTAACTTGGTGGATCATCCAGGTAACTATTTGGGCATGCCTACAATCTGGGGAAGGTCAAAAAAGGAAGCTCTTTCCTATATTAATGAAAGAGTGAGTAGGAAGATTGAGGGATGGAAACTGAGTTCGTTGACTATGGCAGGTAGGGAGACTTGATCAAATCAGTGGCAATGGCAATTCCAGCGTACCATATGTCATGTTTTAAATTTCTAGCTACAGTTTATGATGAAATAAACTCTGCTCTAAGCAACTTTTGGTGGGGCTTCAATGATCATGGCCCTAAGATGCACTGGAGGAATTGGAGTTATATGGGTCAAGCTAAACAAAACGGTGGTATGGGTTTTCGAGACTTGAGTTCTTTCAATCTCGCACTTCTAGCCAAACAGTGTTGGCGTTTGATACAAAACCCTGAATCTTTTTGGGCAAAAGTCATGAAGGCTAGATATTTTCCAGACTGCAATTTCTTGCAAGCTTAAAAGGGTTACAGAGCTTCTTGGAGCTGGGCAAGCTTATTGGAGGCTAGACACATTATTCTTCAAGGCTCAAAATGGCAGGTTCTAAACGGACATTTAATCAACATTTGGTCAGATAGATGGTTACCCATGAACGACCTCATTGAGCCTATTGAAGTGATCCCCTCACATGCTCCCCAGCTGGTTAATTCACTGATCTATTGGGACCGCTACTCTTGGAATCTTGACTCTATCCTACCATTTGTCACTCCAGAGATCTACAATCAAATCCGACAGATCCCGATCGGGGATGGATATGACTCGGATTGATTAGTATGGCCATGGAATACCAATGGGGAGTATACGGTGAAGTCCGGCTACCACTGGCACCACTCAAAGGTTTTTCAAGGCTTACCTAATAATAACCATTACTCCCATCAACTGGATGAGTTAAGCTGGAAAGTTATTTGGAGTATGAAGTGCGTTCCAAAAATCAAGAATTTTTTCTGGCGATCCCTTTCGAATTCTACTCCTTGCTATCTTAACCTGTTTCAAAGAAAGTTATCTAAGTCTCCTCTCTGTCCTTTGTGCAAAGATAGTGAAGAGTCAATGGAACATCTACTGCTTTTGTGCCCATGGGTGGACCTGGTGTGGTTTGGTTCACCATTGGGTTACAAAATTGACAAACAGAATATTACAACTCTAGACAATTGGATCTTGTCTACTCTAGCCTTGTTCAAATCTAAATTTGAGAGAGCTAGAATTCTTACAATTGTTGGTTTTATCTGCTGGGAGATTTGGAAGAGCAGGTGTTGCTTCGTCTATCAAGGAATTGTGTTATCTCTAGGTGGTACAATTAGAAAGGCGATGTAATTACTGAATGATTTCAACTCTGCTACTTCCATGTCCCAACCAACGTCATCTCAACCCCCTCCTATAGTTTCTACTCGATGGACTCGGCCACATGCTTCGACTTTCAAATTGAACAGTGTTGCTGCATGGAACAGTTTGAGCAGCAAAACCGGTCTCGGGGTAGTTGTCAGGGATCATTCTGGTACCCTTGTGGGTGGACTAGCTGACCCAATCACTTGTCATTCTGCTTTTATTGCGGAATCAAAAGCAGTGCTTGTTGGAGTTTCCTTGGCAAAAGAATTGAACATCAGAAGGTTAGTGGTTGAATCAGATTCCTTGGAGGTATTAAAAAATCTGAAGGACACTCGCTCTAATTGCAATTGGAGAATCTTTCCAATTCTAAGAGAGATCAGACGTGTGTCCATTACCTTCGAAGAGATTCGGTGGGAATGGATTCCCCGAGAAGCGAATCAAGCGGCTCATGAGGCTGCTGCGCTTGCCATGAGGGCAGTGGGTCTAAACAGATGGGCTTCACAGCCACCACCATCCTTGCTTCATGTCTTGAGGAATGATGGTCTCCCTTCTCCACCAGCGACAATGAGTGTCTAGTTGCTGTGTTTTGTTTTCTTTCCTTTCTGGGACTGTTTCTCTCTTTGCCCTGATCTTTGTCGATTAGGTTTGGAGGCTACTATCCTTCTTTGTTTTATGTTTTGTACTGGGCCTGTTCAGTGCATTGTTTGGGCTTTGTTGGTTTAATGCATAGTCCTTCTTCCCAAAAAAAAAAACAAAAAACAATGATTCTACTATGCCAAAAAAAAAACCACGAAATTGTGAACCATACTATACAAATTTGTCAGGGATATGTAAATCCCTTCTTGTCCCACCATCTAGGGGCTTATTAGTTTATTGCTCATGTTATTGCATGTAATCCTTTCCTTCTTCACCTATTTGACACCTAATCCTCCACAGTGATACCATCTCTGTCTTCACGTTTGAAGATCGCTCTTCGTTTTCAGGACCATCTCTAATTAATACTTCTACTTTAGAAGGAAACAAAGACGAAAAGCCACGACTACCTTGCTGATTCACTTGGTTCTGCTAAGCTTTACCTTGCTCCTGCTCCTACCATTTTCCCAGTCTGTAGATGTTAAGTATTACGGTCAGTCTCTTTCACTTTGATTTCTTTCTAAAAAATTCCTTTGTTCCTTTTCTAGTATTTTCACCTCCATTTTGGTCTCGGTGCATTTGCGAACCAGCCTTTGATTCTCAACCGGGTTTCAGCATAGGCTTTCCAGCAGCGTATCGGATTGTCCTCTAGAACTTGTGCTTATTCCTCTTCTCTCTGTACCTCATCACCTCGCAATCCACTTCGCTTAGCTAAGTCATCGACACCAGAGTAGCGGTTAAGCTGGATTCCACGCCGTTGTGGTTCACATTTCGGATGAATGGATATGAAATGCCGGACAATGAATTTCCATCAAGAACAACTTCCACATCAAAAGAGGATGACGAGACCTAAAAATCAGGAAAATTAAACTGCTAAATCAGTATAGAAAATCCAAAAATTCGTTCAAGCAAGAACAAAAATGAGCATAAAATGCGCGTTTTGGGGCATTGGGGTTTCTGTTTTGGTGTTCTAGACTTTGGGGATTGGGCATTAAGGCAATGGGCGTAAATTTTGATAAAATTCAGGTATTTTGGTCATTTTACATTAAAATTGGAAGTCAGGCTTGCATCATTTAGCTTTTGGGCTTGAGCTCATGTCCTTATTTGTTTAAATCTTTTTGAAAGTGAGTTTTCTGTATTTATATCTTTGGTCATGTGCTATTATGTAATTTTCTAAAAAAAAAAAAACAACCAAAAGCAAGGAAAAACTAAATAAAACGATGTCACCCATCTTTAAAGCTCTCAAAAGGTCTATAAGCATTTGATCTGTTAGGAAATTAACGAAACCTTGTTATCTGCATCAATGATAATCTCATAACACATATTGTCTTTAATTTATGCGTTATCTTATAACCTTTGCTCAACCCTATTCTACGAGGAAGAAAACAGAAGTAGAAAGATAACAATTGTAAGAATGGAATACTTACGATCGAGATGAAAAAAGAAAAAAAGAAAAAGAAGATCAGAGTCAGAGACTATAACCGATCAAACAATAGTAAGTATGATTTGGTAATTGTTCATCCACTAATTTTTGCATCAAGGCCACTTGTAAAGCAAATTGTTTATCAAAAAAGGCTGGCATCATCATATTAACTCCAGTAGTGATCTAGAGTTTAGGGCAATCAAGTGGTTGATAAGAAGCTTCAAACTCCTCGACTCACCAAATTTCAATCTTTCTCGACCAATACTATAATTTCAACTCCATCCCTGAATTAGTAAATAAGCATGAAATAAAATAAAAAGACTAATTATGAAATATGGTTTGAGCCTGCAAATAAAGAATGCAAGTGAATGCAGATCCCACGTCGAATGTGAGGGAATATGAAGGCGTTTATAATCTTATATACGAAGGCAAAAACGCAAAGTATCCACTGGGCTTGGTAGCGCAAGCTTGTAACCCAGGTGGGGGTATTAAGGTTCGGTGTCTTTCCGAGAGTTCCCACACTCTTTCATTTCTTCCTTTTTTTTTTCTTTTTCTTTTCTTTATCTCTTCCTTCTTTTCTTTTCTTTTCTTTGCAATGTTGCTACACCAGATGGGGAACAGAACCACGTAGAGTCAGATATAGAACACAAATGAATACCGTGTCTATAAATACTATGCATGTATTACTTTTTGATAGCCAAGGAATCACAAAGCTAGGGTTCAATGAAGAACTCAGAAGAAGATGAATAAGAGAGAGAGACACACACCAGATTTTCTCTTCCACAGAGCTTTCGATATATACAAGATTAGAGACAGATTTGCTATTTATACTATTCAACTAATTACTAACTAATTGCCAACTAATTAACATAATCAACTAATTAGAAACAGAAAACTGATTAGCTGATATTGATAACTAGAAACAGCTGGCATAGAGCTGTGTCCAACCACCTTCAGAAACTTCCAGAGACTATTAATCAACTAACACCCCTCCTCAAGCTCAGCTAGGGTTACTAGTCTGAGATTGACACAATGTGTTCGAAAGATTGGTGAAGGCAGTCCTTTTGTCAAGATGTCTGCAGTTTGTTCTGTTGTAGACACATATTCAAGACAAAGATCATTATGCTGCACACGTTCACGAACAAAATGAAAGTCATTGTCCAAGTGCTTGATCTTAGAGTGAAACACAGGATTAGATGCCAAGGCCAAGGCTGACAGATTATCACACTTAAGCAAAGGAGCACGAGGAATCTTAACTTTCAAGTCACACAGCAAGTGTTTGATCCAACTAATCTCAGCAGCAGTGTTAGCTAAACTCCTGTATTCAGACTCAGTGGAGCTGCGTGACACACTACCTTGTTTCTTGGATTGCCAAGAGACTGGACACAAGCCAAGATATACAACAAATCCAGTAGTAGAACGCCTTTGTATTACTTCACCAGCCCAATCAGCATCATTAACACATACAGTATTATTCAAGGTACCACTAGAGCTGTAGAACAATCCTTTATGCAAAGACCCTTGTAAATATCTCAGAATTCTTTTAACTGCAGCATAATGAACATCTGTGGGGTTTGTCATGAACTGACAAACAGTATTAACTGCATATGCTATATCTGGTCGTGTGAATGTCAAGTACTGTAATGCACCTACAATGCTTCTATACATAGTAGCATCTTTGAGAGGAGTACCTTGATCTTTTGTCATTTGACAGTGAGGAAGACAAGGTGAGCTGCAGGCTTTGATGGTATCCATTCCGGTCTTTGCAAGCAAATCTTTGGCATATTTAGTTTGACTCAAGAATATACCTCGTTGAACTTTGGTGACCTCCAGTCCAAGAAAATAGGACAATGCACCGAGATCTTTCATATCAAATACCATACTTAGCTCAGAGATAACCTCATGGATACCTGCAGTATCTGATCCTGTAATTACAATATCATCCACATACAATAATAAGGCTATCATTCCTCCTGCAGTATGTCTAATAAAGAGACTTGGATCAGAATGAGAAAAAATAAATCCCAGACTTGGTAGGAAACTGGTGAACTTTTCATTCCATGCTCTTGGAGCTTGCTTTAAACCATAGAGTGATTTTCTCAACAAGCATACATAATCAGGATGCACAGAGTCAACAAAACCTTGTGGTTGAGCCATGTACACTTCTTCCTTTAAGTCTCCATGTAAGAAAGCATTTTTAACATCCAACTGTCTTAACTCCCAATTATTCATGGCAGCAAGAGCCAATATAACTCGCACAGTGCTATGTCTCACAACAGGACTGAAGGTCTCATCATAATCTAGACCTTTAGTTTGACTAAAGCCTTGAGCAACCAACCTAGCTTTATATCTTGACACAGATCCATCTGGATTTTTCTTAACTTTATATATCCATTTGCTGCCAACTATATTTCTATTCTTCGGACATGGAACTAAGGACCAAGTACCTTGCTTATTTAAGGCTTCAATCTCCTCCAACATTGCTTGATCCCATTCAGACTTGCCAGAAGCTGCCTTGAAGTTTCTAGGTTCCACAACATCACTAATGTCAGACACAGCAGTAAACCCACTAAAGAAAGGATATTCAGCATATAGTTTCTGTTGTGCAATAGCAGAAAAACAGTAGAAGTCTTCAAACGTTTTCTGTTTAACAATTCCATTCTTAGCTCTAGTCATCATAGAGTGATCATTGTAGTTCTGATTCACAATAAAATCAAGTTCTTGAGGTAGATTCTCAGTAGTAAAATTGCCACCAAACTGTAGGGTATTATTCTCATTTGCATTAAGACCACTAATTGAAGAATTATTCTGTCTATCACTCCCTGCTTCAGGAACACCACTAAGTGCATTACTGCTCACCTCATATTGCACATTAACTTGATCACCATCTGTGTCACCACCAATGCTCACCTCATTTCCAGTTTCATGATGCAGACTATGTGAAACACCATCAACACCATTAACCTCATCAGAGGAGTGCCCATCATTACTCATATCAACACCACCATTGTCCCCCTCCAACTCAGTAGGAACCTCACTGAGAGGGCAAGGAGAAGGAGTACCAGGCATCTGTGGGAGAAGAGAAGCAGAGATGGAAGAAGAAGAAGAAGAAGAAGGAAAGAAGGTAGGTGGATCAGGTGAGGGTGACACAAGAGAAGGAGAAGACAGGAAGGGAAAACTGGTTTCATCATGGATGACATGTCTAGACATCCAGAGTTTATTTTGAGGAACACTGTAACAGAACACACCCTTGTAACCGAGTGCATATCCCAAGAACACACACTTAGTAGTTCTGGGATCCAACTTATCACGATTGTAGGGTCTAAGATATGGATAACAGGAGGAACCAAAAACCTTAAGCTGAGAGATATCAGGCACTTTATGAAACACAAGTTCATAGGGTGAAGTCATATTCAATGACTTGCAAGGCATTCTGTTGATAAGATAACAAGAGTGAGCCACACTGTGAAACCAAAAATGTTTAGGAAGGCCTGCAGTGGACAACAAGGAAATAGCTGTTTCCACAATATGCCTATTCTTCCTTTCAGCAACACCATTTTGTTGAGGGGTATATGGACAGGTAATATGATGTAAGATCCCTTTGGAAGCAAGAAAGTTATGAAAGGCTTTGCTATTGAACTCACCACCCCCATCAGTTTGAAGAATTTTAATAGTGGAGTCAAACTGTGTGTGCACAAAAACATAAAACTTGACAAATTGGGCAAGAACATCAGATTTATTGATAAGTGGAAAGATCCACACAAATTTTGTACAATCATCAATGAAGGTGACATAGTATTTGTATCCCTCTATGGATAAGCATGGGGCAGGTCCCCAGACATCAGAATGCATTTTATGAAATGGCACAGGACTTTTGGATACAGACTCAGTAAAAGGCAATCGATGCATCTTGCCTTCTAAACAGTAAGTACAAAAAGGACTAGAAGTTGATCTAGGAGGTTTTATTTGGGAACAAGATAGCATTTTGGACAGAATAGGTGGAGAAGGATGACCTAACCGTTGGTGCCAAACTGGAAGTGAAGTGGAGGAGCTAACAAAGGCAGTGTGAGACAATTCAGGTATAGAAGCAACTTGTGGTGTCTTGAAGAGAAAGAGACCCTCTTCACTACTCTTTCCTTGGTAAAGCACTGTTTTGGATGCTTTGTCCTGCACAGCAATATCTCTTTCATCAAGTGTGATGAAGCAGTTGTTATCTCTACACAGCTTTGTAAAAGATAACAGATTCATGGCTAGATTGGGAACATGTAACACTTTGTTCAGTCTTAAGATATGATCAGCAGGTTTAATATAGCTAGAACCAGTATGAGAAATACTTAAACCTGTACCATTACCAATGGTGATCTTATTGTCAGAGGTATAGGGTTGAGCAATGGTGAGATTTCGAAGATCAGAAGTCATATGATGTGTAGCACCAGAATCTCCTATCCACACTTCATTATTAGTGGGAGCATTTGATGGAGCAGATGAACCAGCTTGAGTCATTGTATATCCAGATGTAGATGTGGAAGCACCAGTACTTGGATAAAAGCCACCTGGGAAGCAAGAGCTAGGTATAGGATATCCACCTTGAGATTGTTGAAGGCTACCATTGTAACCTCCAGATGACTGTGCAGTCAAAGCAGCAAGAGAAGCAGGAGGCTCAGATCCTTGATAGGCAAAGTTGGTTCTATGAGTACAATTCAATGCAGCATGGCCCTTTAAACCACAGATTTGACAAGTAGGAATGGACAAAGATGGATGATCAGCAGATACATCAGTTCGGTAAAAACAGTTTACTGCAGTGTGTCCCTTCTTGGAGCAGATTTGGCATTCAGGTGATACACCATTGCTAGAAGGTCTGTTCTGAGGAGCTTGTTGACCCTTGTACTCAGGATTCTGATAGCAAGTGCTTATAAGATGACCATGTTTTCCACAAATTTGACATTTGTGAACACGAAAACATGTGTCCACAGTGTGTCCCTTCTTCCCACACACTGGACATTCAGTACTACCACCATTGAGCTTTCCATCTCTTGCTTTACCATAACCCTTGTCACCCCATCCTCCAGTATCTCCACCTCTCTCCCTATTCATTGATCCATCTCTTCGAGCCACCATAGCACTCATGTTAGAGTGAAGAGCAAAACTGCCTTCAATGCGTCTTTCTGCAGAAAGTAATTGAGACCTTAAGTCGTGAAGAGTGATAGGTGTTTCTCTGCCCTCAATCACAGTTCTAACTGTTGAATACTCTTCTGGTAATCCGTTCAAGATAACAATGATAACATCCTTATCTGGAATAGCAACTCCCACAGATAAGAGTTGGTCACGAGCATTTTTCACACGCTGTAAGTACTTCTCAATAGATTCACCTCCTTTGCGAAGAGTTTGTAACTCAGTTTTGAGCTGCATGATACTCACTCTTGACACAGCAGAAAAACGTTCTTGAAGTGCAAGCCAGGCTTGTCTGGATGTTTTGCAACCAATAATCACATTCACAACATCTTCATCCAGTGTTGCCATAAGTAAACTCAAAAGAGCCATATCAGTTTGTTTCCAGGCTTTATATGCTGCAGTTTCTTCATTAGTGACCTGAACTTCTGTGGTAAGTGCATAGCGAGGTGGAGGCATCTCACTACCATCATAGTGTCCAAAGAGACCATTTCCAGCTAGGGTAGACTCAAACTGAAAGCTCCATTTTATAAAGTTTCGTTCCCCAAGACGCATAGTGATCACACTCAACACAGAGTGTACATCAGAGTGAGTAAGAGCGGGTGCCATGAGAGATTATACTTCTACAGGCAACAAGAGATGTAACAACTTCAACAAGTCCTCAACCCTTTCCTCAACTTAACAGCAATCACAATCAACCTCCTTAGCTCTGGTAATCTACCTCGACTTGTACTAATTTTGGACTCAGACTACTCATCATCAACTCAATTTACCCAGGCTTTTGGTCTATATACAAATCAACTCCTCAATTTACTCATTATCAACTCAATTTACTAAGATTTTGCTCTAGTTAACTCAAAATTTACTCAAACTGAAACTGAAGGCAGTGTTTCAAGAATTAAACACAATTTTGTTCATGTTTGCTCAGGGATTTAGCTCAGAAGATATGAATCATGTTATAGAGGAACAAAGACAAGAGCGATTCACCTTTAGAAGAACAGCGAGGACTGGAATTGAAACCTGAAGTGAAGCAACACAAAATCCAAGCCTTGAAGATGAACACGGCTCCAAGTCGCAGCCGAAGTGTAATGAGATCTGAGATCACAAATCGTGAGCACTTGCATGGAGATAATGGATGCGGAAGTAAGAATCACAGGTCCTGAATCTTATGGAAGCTCTGATACCATGATAGCCAAGGAATCACAAAGCTAGGGTTCAATGAAGAACTCAGAAGAAGATGAATAAGAGAGAGAGAGACACACCAGATTTTCTCTTCCACAGAGCTTTCGATATATACAAGATTAGAGATAGATTTGCTATTTATACTATTCAACTAATTACTAACTAATTGCCAACTAATTAACATAATCAACTAATTAGAAACAGAAAACTGATTAGCTGATATTGATAACTAGAAACAGCTGGCATAGAGCTGTGTCCAACCACCTTCAGAAACTTCCAGAGACTATTAATCAACTAACACTTTTGAGGAGTTAGACTTACCAAGTTATGAGGAGTCCGACTTGATCAAGTAATATTCCACATTAATGGATTCATCATCATATCGTTGGCGTATATTCATTTCTATCTCATTAAAAAGTGGCATTTGCATTTATATTTTCAGAAGTCAAACCCAGCACCCATCTCCCTTCGCAACTACTTATTACTTGACTCGTTGAAAACCAAACTCCAACAAAGGCAGGGCAGAGGACTAACCCATCCTTGCCCAACAGACCTCTACTTTCATTACGCACCAAAACCAGAACCACGCCCATGCCACTTCAATTAGCTGTTTCTATTAGTTATAGCCCCATCAAACTTAAAAAGCAAGAGTGAGTTAAGTTACATTTGCATTATGTTTTTGATCAGCACGTAGGTTATTTACATGACATAAATATTCTGTAATGTGTTGTAGTATAAATGTATTATAGTATAATGGCTATATCATGTAAATAGATGTAGTACTTGAGTGTATAGATATAGTACTTGAGTGTATATATATAGGTATGCAGACTTGTGTGGCATAGAACTTTTGGGGAGGCAACAAGCATGACAATTATCATCATTACAGCAACCATGTGGAGTTGCAGCTGTGATGATCATAGCCACAACAATGGACCTATTCCTATTGCATTCACACTATCTTGTACTCCTATATAAACCCTCTTTTGAGAGAAGAATAACACACATTTTACACTCCATTCTCTGCATCTAAACTCTCTCTCTCTCTCTCAAGTTATTTTATGTTCATTCTACAAAACGTTATCAGCATTAGCCCTAACCCGAGCCTTCTTGTACGCCGAGAAAAATCTTTTTCGGGACCCCTAATCAAAATCCTTTCTTCATCAAAGATTTTCATCTATGTCTCCTCTATCTGAAGTCCAGATTTTAGCCCTGTTGGAGTCGTTTTAAGACCTGTACACCATTCGAAGTGGGAGCGGTTCAGCACGCTCATTCCTGTGCAGATCAGCCTGCTTGCACACCGAGAAACGTCTTTTTTGGGACCTCTAATCAAAATCCTTTCTTCATCAAAGTTTTTCATCTCTTTCTCCACTATCTGAAGTCCAGATTTCAGCCCTGTTAGAGTTCTTTTTGAGACCTGTACACCATTCAAAGTGGGAGCTGTTTAGCACGCTCATTCCTGTACGGATCAGCTTGCTTGCACGCCGAGAAACGTCTTTTTTGGGACCTCTAATCAAAATTCTTTCTTCACCAAGTTTGTTAATCTCTGTCTCTTATATCTGATCTCCAAATTTCAGCCCTGTTTAAGTCGTTTTGAGACCTTTACATCATTCTAAGTGGGAGCTGTTCAGCACGCTCGTTCCTGTGCAGATCAGCCTACTTACACGCCGAGAAACGTCTTTTTTGGGACCTCTAATCAAAATCCTTTCTCCATCAAAGTTGTACAACTCTGTCTCTTCTACCTGATCTCCATATTGCAGCCTTGTTGGAGTCATTTTGAGACCTGTACACCATTTATAGTGGGATCTGTTCAGAAACAAATTTGCTTTGAATTTCAACAAGTAAGTTTAAAGATTAAAGTTCTCGTTTTTGAGTTTTTACTCATTTCTCCTGTTTTTCTTTTTCTTGGGGACTTGCAATAAAAAAGCCGAATTATAGGAATTCACGCTAAACGAACTAAGAGCGTTCGTAATCAATGAACTAAGAGTGTTCATAATATTCAGACTAAGAGCGTCCGCAAGTATTAATCTATGACTATATTAAACATCATTGTTTCAGTCTAATCCAAATATTCTTGGAAATTGATTTCTTGGTAGCATAGCTCGGAAATCTTATTATTTTAGTTTTCGTGGAAGTTTAAACTACGAAACTAATATATCTTCTCTTCTTATCTTGGATGTTGAATGAACGAAGACTCGACTTGCTCATGCTTGACTCAACAAGCTCGGAATATCATAGCTGGATAACCGACGTTGAGAACCATCTCACTTCAAGAGGGATATTGCCCATAATCCAAGCACCTAACCAGGGTCTTGTGTTCCAACGAACACCTACAAAGCATGGTCAAGCACTTATCTTGATGCGATGCTACATGGATAAATCACTCAGATTAGTGTACATGTCGATCTAGGATGCAAGAGACCTATGGGTGCGCTAGTAGAGCGCTTTAGCAATATCCAAGATTCCCTCATCCCTGACTTGAAGGTTCAATGGAACAATATACGCTTCGCCGACTTCAAGTTTGTTACTGAATATAATTCAGAAGCTCTTCGCCTCAAAGCCATGTTGAGATTTTGTGAACAACCTCTCACAGAACATGAGCTAATTGAGAAGACTCTCTCCACCTTCCCCGTGGCAACACTTTTGATATCAAAGCAATATCATACTGAAGTCAATGCTGGACGAATTACGAGGTTTAATAAGCTCATCAATGTTATATCTGTAGCTGAAAAACACGACAACATCCTCGTGAAAATTATAATTCAAGGCCCATTGGAACTAAGAGCGTTCATGAGGCGAATTATAATGCACCCAAAAGAGGGCACAAGGAGCGGTACCCTAATAAAAGGGGACATGAAGGACGTATGGGTCCATATAACTGCCCCCAATAAGGAAGGAAACAGTAACTTTAGAGCGGACACACGTGATGGCAACGCCACACGTGGGAGAGTTGGATATGGCAACACCGGCCATGGAGGTAGCACCATGAGCCATGGTAGTAGCTCCAACCCTCCTAGGGAATATCTATAACATGCACGACGTGCACCTTAAATGAAGGGAGGTAACCACAATGACATGTGTCATCGATGTGGATCAATTGATCATTGATTCAAGCAACGCCATGCAAGTGCTCAACTAGCTACACGCTACAAGGAGTATAGGGACTTGAGTGTTCAAGAAATCTACCTTACCGAAGAAGAAGATAGTGAAGATGTCAATCTCGCCATTGAGGACTTCAAAGCTGGAAATGAAGTGCACGAGGATGCCACAGACTTTGATTAGAATAGTCCTTTTTATTTCCAAGAACGACAATGTGCCTTAGTTAATAAATGACAATTGTATTAACTCTTTCTCATACGGCACATCCAATGAAGTATGATGTCTAGCCGTCTAGGAAAGTAATTGAGATAGTGGTACTTAAGAGAGCCTCGCTCCACCAACATCTCTCTCTACTCCCCTGGTCATATTTTATTGGAGTTATCAAATGGATTGAGTAACTACAATTTGTCTAAATTTGATTTTATTTTGGAATAGACTTTGGAAACTTTGATGTAATCATTGGCTATTTTCCTTATTAATAAGGTGTGACATTATTATTCAATGTCATGGACATGTGTTAAATTCCGAACTTTATTATCTTTTAGTATGTTTTTCGGAGAGTTGGAATGCCTTCTTGAGAGTGGCATCATACATACTATATTGCGACATAGGCAACTATTTTTATGGATGACGCCTAGTCGATCTTTACTCTATATGCTCCAAGGGCTGGAAGAACCCTATTGAGTTTTAAAGATATAAAGAGCCAATGGTTTTTATGTAGAAACACATTGTAAGAATGGACAAGAGTTCCTTTGCATCATCTCTAATGACTACGGAAATAAACGAGTATTAGAGATGTGTCACTCTAGTGGATTGTATGCAACCACTATTAGAGTCATTGAATCTAACCATGTCATGAAAGATAATTTATGAGATTCTAACACATATAGGCTTTGGCACGACCGTTTGCTCTTTAGCAAAGGATATGAAAAAACTCATTCTGTTTTTACATAGAATCCGTGAAGATTCTGTGGACTAATTCAACCAACTTACGGACGTTTAAATATCTGATGATGTTGGTTGACAAGCAAACATGCTGGTCACGTGTTGTGCCATTGTCCACCTGTAAATGCTACTTATGCTATACTCCTAGCACATATCATACGACAACAGGCTCACTCCCCGGATCATCCTATTCAGTCAATTGGGTTTGACTATGCTAGAGAGTTTACATCGAAGACTTTCGATGGTTATTGCAATGGGACTGATGTTGGACATCACATTCCCATGTACACACCCAAATGGTCTCACGAAAATGACTATGATGGTAGTTCGGATTTTGGTAATGCGCACTAATCTCTTTATATCCGCTTGGGGTGATGCAATATCGCATGCAACTATGCTAATTCATTTACGACTTACCGCCACTCAATGTATCTCTGCGTTACAGCTAGTGACTAGGTACAAGTATTTTGTACTTACGCACATTTGAGTGAGCCATTTATGTGCCAATTGTGCTGCCATAGCGCACTATGATAGGTCCTTACAGACGAGTGAGCAACTCAGTTGGATTTGAGACTCCAACAATTGTCCGCCACTTAATGCCCTTGTAAGGCGATCTCCTTATCATTAGATTTATGGATGTCACTTTGATGAGATAGTCTTCCCGTCGTTAGGGGGAGATAAGAACACGAATGTTCAGCAGGAACGACAGGAGTTGTCGTCGTCTGTCCCCACTATGTCTCATCTCGATCCCTATTAAAGTGACGAGATCACACACATTTGCTGCAAATATGCCTGCAAGGAAGGGTGTCCCTAAGAGAGGATGTAGCGCTACCCTACACGGAGGTAGGCAGGGAGGCAATGCCATAGAGTGGCACTCTGGCGTTACAGGCCATGGCCCCAGCTAGGATGCGTGGGAGACCCGTGGATTAGAAGGATACTTTGGCACAAACCAATCCTTAGATCATCGACACTCAAAATTCATCTCATGAGTATCTTCCGGATTATGGTTATCGTTGGGGGACGCCTCAACGTCAGAACCTATTCATGAAAATATAGAGCTCTTTGAAAATTACAGTAGTGTACATGAGACATGGGATAGAAACTCCATCATAAATGATGATGTACTTGTGCATTTCATTGCACATGAGTTTGTTGAGTCCGATGATATCAAACCACGTTTCGTTGATGAATGAATGCCAACGTAGAGAAATTTGGTCTAAATGGAAAGATGCGATCCAGGTTAAGTTGGATTCTGCAATGAAGTGGAAGGTTTTTGAGCTAGTGATGCCAACACCTCCTAACATAAAACCTATTAACTAATGGGTCTTCGTTAGAAAGTGTGATGAGAAAATGAGATGGAAATCTCGCCTTATGGCGCAAGGCTTATCACAAAGGAATTGACTATGATGAGATATATTCTCTCGTAATGGATGTCATTGCATTCCACTACCCTATCAGTTTGGTATCCCTTCCCAATCAAGTAGTCACTTAGATACGGAATATACATGAAAGTTCATGGTGAACTTTATTTACCCAAGTCAAGTGGCTCTAGACCACGGAGCGCTTTTGCAATAAGGTTGAAACACTTACTAAGTGACTACTTGATTGGGAAGAGATATGCCTACATGTTTCCATAATAAGTTTCGGATTCTATCACGGTCCATGTCGGACACGATCTTCATTAGAAGCCCTTAAAGAATTAAGGGAAACCGCTGAACAATTGAAATCCGAGTTTGAGATGAAGGATTTTGGGAGAACACGATTATGCCTCGGTTTGGAACTTAAGCACCCTGTTGATAGATGCTTAGGCATTTTTGACAAGGTCAAGCCTTTAAGCACCCCACGATCTTTCATAGTCTTGGTCCTGAAAAGGATCCTCTTCGTTTGAAGGATGATGGTGAAGATGTGCTAGAGGCAGGAATGCCTTACTCAAGTACAATATGCACATTATTGTACTTGACTCAAATACACAAGACTGAACATCTCATTTTGCCATGAAGTTGTTAGCTAAGGTATAGCTCGGCGCCAACACTGGCCTGCGTCATCTATCCCCATCCGAAAATGACGTGTTTTGGAAGGTTTTGCTGATGTTGGGTATCTCTCTGACCCACACAAAGGTCATTCCCAAACTGTTTAAGTGTTCACTATAGGTAAGACCGCGATATCTTGAAGGGCTACAGAATAGACCTTAGTCACTATATCTTCAAACAATGCAGAGATTATTGCTCTTTACGAAATGGTTAATGAATGTATATGGATTGGATCCATAGTTACGCATGTTTGAACAGTTGTGGTTTGAAGTCTACCACAGATGAGCCTACAAGCATTTAGGATAATGATGCTTGTTTTGAACAAATGAAGCAAGACTACATCAAAAATGCGACAACACCAAGCATAATCAGCAACAACAGACTCTCCTCAAGATCAAAGTGAACTAGGTTCGATCTGAGGACAGTGTGGCAGACTTGCTCATTAAGTCAATGCTTACATTCCACTTTCGAGAAACATGTTGGTAGCATCATTTGAACAAGTTATCCGAACTCCCATGACCGTAGTCATCAGGGGGAGATGCAGACATCAGGGGGAGATGTCTACATATATGGTCTGGAAACATGAAGGGTGTGTTGTGCTCTTTTTCCCTTTCGACCGAGGTTATTTTTGTCCCACTGGGTTTTTGTTACTCGGCAAGATTTTTAATGAGGCAATGAGAGAAGCAACACATTTGGGCGACACAAGGAGGAGTCGAAATCAGGGGAAGTATCCAGGAACATATTCCACACTCAACGCGTGTTGTGCTTTTTTCTCCTTCGAACAAGGTTGTTTTTCCCACAGAGTTTTTATTACTTGGCAATGTTTTTAATGAGGCAACTTAGAAGCGCATGGCCTAGGCAATACTATTGACATGAAATACCCAAGATGGAGTGTTGTAGTATAAATGTATTATACTATAATGGCTATATCATGTAAATAGATATAGTACTTGAGTGTATAGATATATGTATGAAGACTTGTGTGACATAAAGCTTGTGGGACATAAAACTTGTGGGAAAGCAACAAGCATGTCAATTATCATCATTGCAGCAACCATGTGGAGTTGCAGCTGTGATGATCATAGCCACAACAATGGACTTCTTCCTATTGCATTCACATTATCTTGTACTCCTATATAAAACCTCTTTTGAGAGAAGAATAACACACATTTTACACTCCATTCTTGCATCTAAACTCTCTCCCTCTCAAGTTATTTTGCGTTCATCTACAACATAATGCAAAATTTTATTTTCAGTGTGCCTGCTAAATGACCATTATGTGTTCCTGAAAATGTCCAAGTGAACATTTGTGCATGTGTGTTCACACGTGTTTATGTTGCGACCAAGAATGTACTCTTGTATTTGTTTGGCATGTTCTTGCTGATTTTGAATGTTGACAGCAACTCCGCCAATGTTAAATGTTCAATACATTTTCGGCTCTTCCAGTATTTAAAAAAAAAAAAAAAATCTTGGCTAATTTTTTGGCACAAAAGATGGACTAGTTTATCATTCAATAGTCTCTTATACAATGCACACTTTTATTGGTCTCGTCAATCACGAGTATTGAAGAAACGTTTGCAGAACTCTGCATTTCCGATATGATTGCAAGAATTGTCAGGCAAATGTACCCCAAACATCATTCCCGCTAATAACTCTGTTCTAAGTTAGTTACCAGGTACAAGGATGAAACTAACAAGGTGGAAAGTCTGCAGGTGGAGGCAGGATTGATTGATATGAGCCTTTCCCATTTTCTACCACAAGGGCAGTCTTCATTCCCCACATAGTATGCAGCTCCAAGTGACAGTGCATGAACCACACACCTGTTCATGATCAAATATTGTTCAATGGGTCAGTAAAATTTCTTGAATACAAATAATTAGTTCTCTAAGCTGAGTAAAAAACAAATTTTGCACTATAAGTAACTTTGAGCTTTGAAGTTTATTGCAACATGTTGTTTGATTATTCTGATGTATTCACCTGGATTGTCAGCCATGAACCTTATCGTAGCCCAATCACCCGTGGGAACTCCAACGCTGTTTCTTTCAGGAGGATCCACCAAGTTAAATTTAGTCGGGTCCTTCTTGGGGTCAAAGTTACCAACTCCGGTCCCAACAATGAAAAAATTGTAACCGTGAAGGTGGATTGGATGGGATTCCACAGTGATAAGATTGGTATCTTGTAGCACAAACTCTACTATCGAGTTAATGGCGATCTTGCTTAGCGGGTGCCTAGTTTAGTTCTAAGGTTGGCAGTGAGTGGGGCACCACTGCACCAGTATAATTAAATGGTGTTGGCGGGCGGTCAGGGAAATATGTGGAAAATACACCCTTGGTGTTGAAGTAATGAGCTTGATGCAGCCCGGTTTGAGGCATCACGAAAGTGATGTTGTTCAAGGAAGCAGTGAGTTGTGTTCCATTCAGGCAAGTAATGCATGGGTCGAATCCTAAAACAATTGTGAACAAAAGATGTCTATTCACTTTAAGAGGTACATTTGCTGGGTACTTTACTGTGTTGAGGCTTCTCAGCTTGGCGTTGTAGCTCAGTGAAAAAGCTGTGTCATTGAGTGCTGGAAGTTGGGAAAGGACTAGCAGCACAGAATTAGGGATGCCTTTGTTGTGTAGGATTGCAGTGGCAGTTTTGGTGTCTATGGAAAGAGGTGAAGCCATGAAGTATCTGATAGGGACTTGGTTTACCTGAACAAGAACATTTGTGGTCTGGCCTGGTGCAATTAGTATTGCCTGAGATGTAAATGGTTTGGTATAGACTGCATCAACCGCTACCACTGTCAAGTTGTGGCCAGCAATTGCAAAGAATAGCTCGTCATTGAGCGCAGCATTGTCGATCCGTAGCAGGTAAGTCTTTCCCTGTTCAACCTCTATTGCAAAGGTATCTGAGATGTCGAAAATGAGAAATGAGAATGCAAAATTGCCGGTCCAAATAGTTGCGTTATGAAATGAAGTGCTAGCCAAGTTATCAGTTCGACTCATTGAAATATCATCTTATCACGTACTCTCATACTTTTATGTCCGTTGCCATACTATTTTAAGTGGTTATATGCATTGGCCTGGATTTGCAGTGGTAACATGACATGAATGGCCCGACTTGCGTTTTTCAGAACATGGAAAGAGCAGCCCTGGCTTCCCATTAATGGTATATGCATCTGACATATTTGGAGGCAATCCCAGTCTGTTCCCTTGTTTAACAACCTCTTCAACATCGTTATTCCACCATTCTCCTATGCCGTTTTCAAAAAAAAAACATTGCAATTAGATATATAGGTGAATATCTTTTAGTACAAGAAAGAGGTGCAAGGCACTTACGAGAGCTAACAATAACTCAAACTCACCTAACACGAGATCAGTTTCACTTTAAGGCTGAGGAAAAGGAATGCCAGTCCCCTGTCTGGGCAGGATGACAATTGCTCCATAGACAGTGGCTCTAGCTCAGCCAAAATATGTGAGCATATATGCCACCATAGAGTTCCTCTTTGCCCTGTGATTATCAGATTGTAGGTGTAAAAGTTTCCTGTCTTGATCGGACATTGTGTTATATAAGCAGCAGGTCCATCTGCCCACCCAATTTCTATATTGCCTTAGACCATGCCCGGAAAATAAATCCACCGGATGTTTCATTAGTAACACAGGTCGTATTCGTATATGCAACCTATCATAATATCCATATGCCTTAACACTGAAAAGTCTTACCAATGAACTGACATGTTATACTGTGCATGGTTGGGAACATAAACTAGAACTGTATCACCTCCTCTAGCATAGATTGTAGGTCCAGGGTGTTGAAGGAAAATCAATTTTGTGTGCCTAATCAAACTAGGAGTAGTTCCATGATTGTAATAGGAAAGAATATTCTAGAATTCTTAGTCCTATACGGAATAGTTTTCCTTGGATCATTAGAACATGTACTTTGTAATATCTATATATAGGGCTCCTATTATCAATATAATTCTCTCATCAATCTCTCTCAATTCTCATATCCTAAAACACGTTATCAGCACGAGCCCTAACCTTGAAACAAATAACCAAAACCCATAAAACAAGTCGAAACCCTCAAACCCTAATTGCCTCCTCCTCCCAAATAGTATCCCCCGATCCATGGAGTCCGGAACTGGCAGCAGCACGACAAAAACCGGCTGGAAACTTACCAAACCGGTCGCCGGAACCCCAAACCATCTGTTGCGATCTCTTCACCGGTTCACCATCTTTCGGACACCCAATTGCCACTGAATTTTGTCTGCAGTACCGTCCATGTCCTAGTATTGAGGAACTGGAAGTAGAACTTCAAGAACCGGTCCATAAGCCCTTGAACCGGCTGTCACACCGACTGATCCTCTTACAGAAAAAACCGGTAGAAACGTTCCTGTGCATATCAGTCTGATTGCATGCCCTGAAACGTCTAGTTTAGGATCTCGGATCAAAATTCTTTCTTCGTAAAAGTTGTTCATCTCTATCTCTTCTATCTGACCTCCAAATTTCAGTCCCATTGAAGTCGTTTTGAGACAAATAAACCATTCGAAGTGGGAGCTGTTCAGAAGCGAATTTGCTACGAATTACAACAAGTTCTTACGATTAAAGTTCCTGCTTTCTTATCTTTTAAATTTCTTTATTTCCTTTGGGGATTTTCAAACTTCCCTTCTCCTCCATCCCACCTTTCTATAACATAGGTTCGATTATTCAACAAGTCGAATTGTGGGATTCACGCTAACGAACTAAGAGCATTCATAATCAATGAACTAAGAGTGTTCATAATAAACGAACTAAGAGCATTTTTAATCAATGAACTAAGAGTGTAATATTCGGACTGAGAGCGTTCGCAAGCATCAATTTGTGATCATATTAAACATCACTGTTTGTTCTAATCCTAATATTCTTTGAAATTGATTTCTTGGTAGCATAGCTCGGAAATCTGATATTAGTTGTCGTGGAAGTTTTACTCCGAAACTATCTATTCTCCTTCGTCTTTGAATGTCGAATGCAAACGTGCAAAAACCCGACTTTACTAAACCAGATTCAAATGACATTTGTTATCACCGATGGGTAAACGACGTCAGGAATCACCTCACTACTAATGAGATTCTATGGAGAAGAGCTCATAGACTAAAGATTAATTGAGAAAAAATCTCTCAACCTTCCTCGTCTCAGCACTAATGATTGCCAAGCAATATAGGCTTGTGTGCAATGCTAGATGGATTACAAGGTTTTATCAACTTATGTTAGTAAGCTGACAACATACTTGTGAAAAACTATAATTCAAAGGCTCATTGGAACTAAGAGCGTTCAAGAGGTGAATTATAATAGCGCACCTAAAGAAGGGCTCAAGGAGTGGAACCTAAAAGTTAGGGGACAACAAAATGGACGTGTGGGTCCATACAACTGCCCTACAAAGGAAGGAAAACCGCGAGATTGATACGAGGGCACATGGCAACATTGGCCAATGTGGGAGAGGCAAAACCGGCGCCGCTGGTAGTGGTGGTGCCGCCATCAACATCCATAGGGGATGTCCAAATGCACAAGGTGCATCTCAATTAATGGGTGAGGTAATGCTACAGATGTGGATCTTCAAAGCATTGGTTTAAGCACTAGAATGCAAATGGAAAAACAAAGCTGCACAAATACAAGTGTATAAAAATATGAGAAAGCATGAGGCTCATCTCGCAGCTGCAGGAGATGAAGGAAATGACAATGACGTCAATCTCATCATTATAGACTTCAAATCTGGCAAGGAAACAACAATGTTGATGCCGTAGATTTTGATTAAATAGTCTTTTGTTTTCCAAGAATTATGTAATGGCAGTTATGCCTTAAATCAATAAATGATATTTTGTATTAACTCTTTCTCAAGTGGCGCATCCAATGAAGTATGATGTCTAGGAAAGTAAATGAGATTAGTGGTACTTCAGAGAGCCTCGCTCCACCGACATCTCTCTCTACTTCCCTGGTCATATTTGATTAGAGTTATCAAACGGATTGAGTGACTACGATTTGTCTAAGTTTGATTTTTATTTTGGATTAGACTCTAGTTAAGAAACATTGATGTAATCATTGGCTATTAATAAAGTGTCGATTCTTTTATTTAATGTCTTGGACATACCTTAATTCAAACTTTATTATTTCAAAGATATAAGAGCCAATGGTTTTCATGTGGAAACACATTGTGAGAACGAAAAAGAGTTCATTTGCATCACTTCTAATGACTACGGACGTAAACGAGTATTAGAGAAACTTATACGTCGCTCTAGTGGGTTGTATACGACCACTATTCAAGTAATTGAATCTAATCATGTTATGAAGATTATTTATGGGATTCCAACACATGTAGGCTTTGACATGACCGTTTGGGACACCTAGGTCATGATATGATGGTCCGTGATACTAAAGACTTCACATGGACATCTCTTCTTCAAAATGAAGAAAAGTGAGAATCAAAAGTCGATACAAAGAGAGCATTGCACAGCCGCCATGCCTTGGGACTCCGCCGCCATGCACCACCAGCCGGTCAACGCCAGTGCCATGATCCCCCTGCTGTAAAAATCATGGCTTTGACGCCATGTATGGAGACTTGGCTCATCTCCCTACTTCTCAAAGTAAATTGTGACATTTTGGCTCAACCAAAAACTTCATTGGTTGATTATAAGGCCAATCCTGTTTTCTGTAAAGCCTAGTTTTTAGGATCGAGAGCATCTTATGCAAAGCAAACTAAAGAAATAATTCCATTCTTACATAGAATCCAAGGGGATTTTGTGGATCGATTCAACCAACTTGCAGACTGGTTAGATGTTTTATGATGTTGGTTGATGCATGTGCAAACACGCTGGTCACGTGTAGCGCTATCATCCACTCGTAATGCTACTTATGATGAACTCCTAGCCCAAATCATATAGCTATGGGCTCCCTACCTGAATCTTCCCATTCAATCAATTCAACTTGAAAATACTAGAGTTTACGTCGAAAATTTTCGATAACTATTGCATATCATTGGGTATTGATATCAAGCATCATATTTCCATGTACATACCCGATTGGTCTCACAGAAAAGCCACTATTAAACGACTACGATAGTAGTCCGGACATTGGTAATGTGCATCAACATTTCCTCTTGGGTTCGTCTACGACTCATAGCAGCTACTCAACTTTTATTTGTATTACAGCTAGTGACTGGGTCGAGTCTAATATCTCGTACTTATACATATTTGAGTGTGTAGTTTATGTGCCAATTGTGCACCACAATGCATCAACATGAGTCATTGCAACGAATGCATATATATATATATATATTTGTGTTGGAGATAAGTTTCCAACTATAAGAGATCCTTGACAGGTGATCTCTTTTTCGCTGGATTTGCGGATTGTCACTTTGATAAAACAGTCTTCCCGTCGTTAGGGGGAGATAAGAACATAAATGTTCAACAGGAAGGACATGAATTGTCGTGGTCTGTCCCCACTCTGTCTCATCTTGATTCCCGAACTACATAGTTTGAAATTGAAGTACGGAGAATTCTCGATCTTTAGAACGTAGCAGAATCGATGCCTGATGCGTTTTCTGATATCGCTAAAGTGACGAGATCACACATACATGCTTCAAATGTGCCTGCAAGGATTGATGTCCCTAAAACTAGAGTACATGATGCCACCTCAAGAGTACATTGGCATGGCGCCAACGTTCCCTCTCTTGGTGACGTTATGGCTAGGCCCACGGCTCCCGCCACGAAGCGCAGGAGGTCTACAGGTTCAATGGATTCTCGCCCAAGAAAGAAAGCGAGTTTGGCACAAAATAATCCATTAATCATCGATGTACAGAATCCATCTCATGAGGATATTCCAGAATATAGTTTTGTCCAAGAGACATCATTGGGGGACGCTTCAATGTCAGAACCAATTCCAGAGAATAGAGAGATCTCCATGAATTACACTAGTGTACATGAGTTGATGGATAGAAATTCTGTGGCTATTGATGATGTATTTGCATATCATGTTGCAAAAGGAATTATAGAATATAATGATATCGAACCTTGTTCTGTTGAAGAACGTCAACCAAGAGCGGATTGGCCTAAATGGAAAGATTCGATCCGGGCTAAATTGGATTCACTAGCAAAGAGACAGGTTTTTGGGCCTATAATGCAGAAACCCCCAGATATAAAACCTGTTGGCCATAAATGGGTATTTGTTAGAAAGCGTAATGAGAAAAATGAGATGGTTAGATATAAAGCCCGTCTCGTGGCGTAAGGTTTCTCACAACGCTCTGGAATCGACTACGAGGAGACATATTCTCCACTAATAGACATTAAAACGTTCCGCTACCTTGTCAGTTTGGTAGTTTCTGAAAAAGTTGACATGCAGCTTATGGATGTGGTTACAACATATCTCTATGGGGATCTAGATGCAGAGATATATATGAAGGTTCCAGATGGACTTCAATTACCCAAATCAAATGTCTCTAAACCACAAAGCAGGTTTTCAATAAGATTAAAACGCTCACTATATGATTAAAACAATCCGGACGGATGTGGTATAACCGTCTAAGTGATTATTTGATTGGGAAGAGATATATTAACAATGAAATATGCCCATGCGTGTTCATTAAAAGAACAAGTTCCGGATTTGCAATCATAGCAGTTTATGTTGATGACATGCTAAATACTTGAAACTGCTAAATATTTGAAATCCGAATTTGAGATGAAAGATCTTGGGAAAACATGGTTCTGTCTCGGTCTAGAACTCAAGCACCTTAGTGATGGGATTTTGATCCATCAGTTTGCATATACTTAGAAAATTCTAAGGTGCTTTAATGAAGATAAAGCAAAGTCTATGAGTATTCCCATGATCGGGTGTAGTCTTGAACCCGAAAAAGATCTGTTTCTTCCAAAAGATGAGGATGAAGAATCATTAGAAGCCGAAGTGTCCTATTTAAGTGCAATAGGCGCATTATTGTACTTAGCTCAATGCACAGGACAGGACATCTCATTCGCAGTGAACTTGTTAGCTCGACATAGTTCTGAGCCAACAGGCTGCCATTGGATTGGTGTAAAGATAATCTTTCGATACCTAAGAGGTACGATATATATGAGTCTATTTTATCCCTACAGAGAGAAAAGGAATGACAGAAATTTGGGATCGGACCTCAAAAGGCAAAACGCCACCATCCAAAACCTTGCTGCCGTCGTCTATGGCAGTCGGCATCCCCTTACTTCCCTCTATCAAAACAACAATGATGTTTTGATGGGTTTTGCTGATGCAGTGTACCTCTCTGACCCTCACAAAGCTCGCTCCCAAACGGGTTATGTCTTTATCATGCGAAGCACTGCGATATCTTGGAGATCTACAAAACAGACCCTTGTTCCTACTTCCTCAAATCATGCAGAGATTATTGCTCTACATGAAGCCATGCATGAATGCATATGGCTACGATCTATAATTAGACGCATTCGAGGAAGTTGTGGTTTGAAGTCTACAACGGATGAACCTACATGCATTTATGAGGATAATGCAGCTTGTATTGAGCAAATGAAGTTAGGTTTCATCAAGAGCGACAACACCAAGCATATATCGCCTAAATTCTTTTATAATCAGCAACAACAATCACTTCTAAAGATTGAAGTGAATTAAATCCGATCAGAGGATAATGTAGCGGACTTATTCACTAAGTCGTTACCTAAATCCACCTTCGAGAAACATGTGAAGAGCATCGGATTGAGAAAGTTATCTGAACTCCCACGATTGTAGCAATCAGGGGGAGATATCGACACAGGGGGAGTTATGATGTTTACATGTTCGATCTCGAAGAGTAGAGGACGTGTTGTACTCTTTTTCTCCTCCTCGAGTTTGTTTTTGTCCCACAGGGTTTTTCACTCGAGCAAGGTTTTTAACGAGGCAACGGATGAAGCGTCACCACCAAATTTGAGCGGCAAAAGGTGGAGTGTTGAAGGAAAATCAGTTTTGTGTGCCTAATCAAACTAGGAGTAGTTCCATGGTTATAATAGGAAAGAATGTTCTAGAATTCCTAGTCCTATCCGGAATAGTTTTCCTTGTATCATTAGAACATGTACTTTGTAATTCCTATATATAGGGCTCCTATTCTCAATAATAGAATACAATTCTCTCATCATTCTCTCTCAATTCTCATATCCTAAAACACAGGGAACATCCCATTAACAGTAACAATTGGCTTAGGATGGCACAACCTGTTCACATTCTTTACTTGAATACATCTGCATATAAATGAAAAACATATACGTACGGTTTTGTTAAAGTGTAAGGAAAAGCAGTAAAGGAAGCTCAGGTTCCTGAAGCACTCATATCGAACTGGTAGGTCTTCAATGCAGCTTTGGCTGGAATAAAAAAGAACGCAACTAAACATGAGAAGAGAAATAAGAATGCCCAGCTGAAGTTGTTGCTTTTTGCCATTCTTGAAGCCGCCAATTGTACTTAATTGTATGCAATGTCAAGTATGTTTGGTGTGGTATGATCAGTTGAGGTCGAGTGGTTTTATAGAGCTGGGAAGAATATAAAACATTAACATACTATCATTTGTTAGATTGAGGTGGCGTTATGAACAGTAGGTAGAAATTGCAGAAGTTTCATACGAAACTTGCAGCAAAATATGATTAGCTTGAAATCTTGAATAGAGTATTAAAAAGGGTGTTACGCCAGATTGAATAGGTAGAGAAGAACCTAATATTTCATTTCTGTATTGTTTAAATGATATTTTAAGCTTAAGTTAGCGCTACTCTCAACGTTATAGTTAAGTTGAAGAGTTACCATTAACGGTCCGTTTGCTACATATCCTCTCTCTCTGGCAATACTCACACTACACAAAAACTGGTCTTTTACGGCCTACCATGTACGCCGTAAAAGCCTATTTACGGTACACAAAAACACGCTGTAAAAGCTCGCCCCGTAAAAGACATATCCCATTTACGGCACGTATTTGTGAGCCATAAATGTTCATCTAAGCTGACGTATAAGTGCACCGTAAATGCTCAACAAAGTGCGCCGTAAAAGATATCTTGCAGAACTCATTCATGGCGCATATATGCATGCCGTAAAAGAGTACCTATTGAGTCATTTACAGCCCACATGACATGCCGCAAAAGACTTCACCAATAATTTTGAAATTTCATTTGTGACACACCCTGCGCCCCATTATTTGCATTTCTTGTTTGCAGGCAAATTTTATACTGCTGCTCATTTGCCAAATGTGGCAGTACATTCAATGTAGCTGCTCAACCAACAATAATTCATTTCAAAACCTTATGCCAGAATAATAACTTAACAGCAAACACATATCAGATATGTATTCCATTAATTGAAATAGAATGTCTGTACAAACTCTTGCCATGCCCTATGCAAATCAACTACAAAACAATTGCATATGCATGTCCCTGCAAACTTGAGTTCAAAAGTAACATTACAGTTCAAAAATATATTACAGGGTACAGGGTAATTGCAAGCTTTCAAGAACCATTATGCAATTGCAAAATGTCCCAATCAGTTCGAGCAATTTACCAGTAGTAGCAACATAAGGCATTCGGAGTCAGACACCTCAAAATTCAATAGTACCTGCTAGAAACAAATAGTTTATACATTTGTTGCACTGTTTTCTCCTTTTTTAAACTAGAATTAAATAAGATACTAGTCAAAACAGAATCTAAATCACCGAAAGCATGGTACAATTCTGAAAATAAGAAGTAAGTTGAGTTCAGATCTGTAATCTATCCTCCCTCTTGGAAAATTTCCGTCCAATTGGTTTTCAAAAAAATTCCTTTACCTTCACACACTACCTAAACTAAAGTTTAAGAAAATATTTATAGTTTGAACTTAGAACTGATGGAAGTGCTGATTAGTATTCACCTGACTATAATGGGATAGTCCTCATATAACAACCTTAATTCTACAACTATAACTAAATTATAAGCAAATCCACAGGGTTGCAATATAAGAACAAACCAGAACAAAGAATGTAGCTGGATGTTATTTAACCACCGAAAACAAATTACGATACTCAAAACAAAAATGAGGAGTTGATTAGTGTTAGAATATGTTACGTACCTAAAAGTTCATAAACTACACCTATCTGATGTACTTGATAGGCCATGCAATTGTACTTCCTTGAGCCATACTCAGTGTTCCAAATTCCCTAGTTGGTCGATATAAAGCTATATCCTCAAAAACATCCAGCACCCAAACTTTCCAGCATTCATGACCAAGGGGCACATGATGGACCTTTACATTTGGATCCTTTGATTCAAGTTTTGCAATTGCAACAACCTCTTCGCCCATCTCAAACCAACTTAACAATTCAATTCTATTCGGATCATCGTTTGTACCTTTGGCCCTTGTACCTTCTTTGTTTTTGCTTTGCGACCCATGATTAGCAGAATGTTGAAGACTTGAAGTTTTCTTGTGGTTGCTTTGCTTGCTTTGTGGCCTCCCATTTTCTGTATCTCGAACACTAGTAATATTTTGTCTGCTTTGTATTCCATCACTGCTATGATGTCGAACACTTGGATTTTCATTCTCCTTTTGTTGTGCAAACTCAATAGCAGACTGCTCAACACTGTAACTACCCTGTTTACGTGATTATATATTGAATGGTGTGACATTGAGGTGTGGAATTGTGATAATATGTTGTTGATAAATGTTGGTAATATGATTTTATTATGTTGTTAATATTTGATAAATGTTGGTGATAAGCATGTTGATTTTGTGAGTTGAATAGAAGGTAGAGAACGTAGGATTCCGAGGATCGAATGGTCCAAGGATCTTTGGTTAATGATAATCAGAGTGTATGTGTTCTAAGGACAGGCAGGTCCAAAGTTCCACAGTTAAATAATAACGGTGATATATTGTTCTGAGGACATGAAATGGTTCAAAGTTCGCGGGTTACTGAGTAACCTAGAGGTGCCGTTACTTGATCCTGGGCCAAGGTGTCAGAGGTAACGAGGCAGTTAGAGCTCTAACGTGGGGCCAAAGTGGCGATAGTTGTGATTAGGTGCCAAGTGGCGAGAGTTGTAATTTGGTGATTGTGGAAATGAGTTCCATGTTGTTTCCTGTGTGTCGGTATGATGTTTCTTTGTGCATGTTGAGATTGTTGATTGTTCACTTGAGTTAAAAGATTTGTGATTTAGTAATCAACCGTTCATTCTTGTTTACTCATACGAGCTTTCAGAAAGCTTACCGGGTTTTATGTTGTTGCAATCTCGATACACTATTCAAACGGTGTAGCGGATAATCCTGCAGGTCAGGATAATCAGGGTGGAGAGCGAGCTGCGTAGGGCAGTAGGGTTGAGACCAGCACTTGGTCTATTTTGGTGTGTTTTGTAGACTCTTGTGAGCAGAACATTTTATTTATATTAGTATTGTAATAATTGACTCGAGAGATAGTTTGCTACGATGTTTGTGTTACGGTTTATGAGATGTTGGTTTATATAAAAAAAAATTCAGGATGTGATTTGTTTAGTTGTATTCATGTTTCAGATTTGAATTTGTTATTCAAAATTCGGGGCGTGACACCGACCCTTTGTGCATGCATTCTAAACACACATCTTAATAACTTTTTCCTACAAGTGATGAATAACAACAATCTTATACCAGAGGAACCTTTCCATTTTAGTTAAAAACAAACCCTAGCAACTGCTCTATTAGGGTTGGAATTGAAATTTCAATTTTTAATCTAGCATCTCATCATGATTTTCCCTTTCATGGGGTTTGATCAAGATATTTTGGGTTGGTGGCGACACCTTTGCTTTGGATTCTTCTTCTTCTTCTTCTTCTTCTTCTTCTTCTTCTTCTTCTTTCTTTGATGGGTGATTCCTGGGACAATGGAGAAAGGGACCAACGCCCGCGAGTTGAATATGAAGTATCTGTTGGGTGGTTGCGATGGGCAAATAGAGAGAAGCAATGACAGGATCCGCCTTGAACTAAAATCCGAAGTGACCTTGTGGAGCCCACTAACTTGATACACATTTGCATAACCGTATGTATCATTGTCAAGATAGAAAACTATTTGTGCCCAAAATTATAGTACCACAGGGATTAGTGGCTAGACCACACTCCTTGGCTAATCAGAAATAAAGACACTTAGCATGCAAAGAAAAATATAGATAAACAAAAATTCTACTCTAAAGCACCAAGGCTTAGCAATGCTCGACTTTGGTGAAAACCAAAGCCTAATTAACCAAAACTAAGAGCAGGTGGTTATTTATAATGAGTCAAAGAGTTCAATATTAGAGTTGATTTTAAATTAACAGAAAAGTAATGAAATGTAAGCAACTAATAAAAGTGCAAAGAAAATAATAAAAGTGTAAACAATATGGATAAAATGTCAGGTCCTAGAGAGGCTCATTCACTCAAACCTTATGTATCAAAGCATATCTTATTTCCTCTGTTTCAATCACATATATTCACTGCACTTGAAACAGCTTTTACACAGATTAAGGAAGTAAATCAAAACAAGACTCCTACTCAACTTCACTCCTATATAAAGACTTAGACTCCTAAAGACTTGGTAAACAAACTGACTTCCTAAGAATTAGGATACCCAACGTACTCAACTATCTTAATCAAAAACATAAAGTTTAACACCCTCCCTTAAACTAAATGTCTCTAAGAGATCAGTTTATAGCACATAAAACTCCAGCAGCTTAGCTCTTTTCCATCAAAATCAACATCCTTCCTTGAGCATACTCCAAGTAACTCTCACAGCTTCACATAAACAGCAGGCTTGAGTGGCTTTGTCAGAAAGTCTGCAAGTTGATCTTCACTACTACAAAAAGTCATATCAATAATTCCATGTCTGCAAGTTGATCTTCACGCAAGAAGTAAAATCTAACATCTATATGTTTGCTCCTTCCATGTAAAACAGGATTCTTTGACAACTTAATTGTTGAAACATTGTCACAGAACATTGAAGTTGGTTCATCTTGACCAAAACCAAACTCCTTCTCAGTCAAATGGCTTGGCAAGGACAAGCTACTGCAGCAACAAATTCAGCTTTAGTAGTTGACAAAGTCACTATCTGTTGCTTCTTTGAAGACCATGAAACAGCCCCACCACTCAACATAAACACATAACCAGAAGTGCTTCTTTGGTAATCCAAATCTCCAGCATAGTCACTATCAATAAACCCAACAAGTTCTGACATTTCTCCCTTCTTCTAAAAGATACCAAAATCAATTGTACTTTTCAAGTAGCGTAACACTCTTTTAGCAGCAAGAAGATGATGCTCAATTGGATGCTTCATATGCATGCTAATAAGACTTACTGCATAAATAATATCTGGCCTTGTTGTCATAAGATACATCAAGCTTCCAACAATCTGTTTAAACAAAGTGCTGTCAATATTTTTGCCCATAGGATCCTTAGTCAGCTTCAATCCTGTTCAATTGGTGTTCAACTGAATTGCAAGTCTTCATCTCAAATCTGTCTAAAATCTCCACAGCATATTTCTTTTGCATAATTAAAGTACCTGCTACAGATTGCACCACTTCAATTCTGAGAAAATAATGCAAGAGTCTTAGGTCAGTCATTTCAAACTCAGCCATCATTGAATGCTTGAAGCTTTTAAACAAATCTTCATCATTCCTTGTGTAGATGAGATCATCTACATACAAACAAACAATTAGGAACTTCGTCCCTGCAGCTCCAGACTTTATAAAAAGAGTATGCCCATATTGACCCTTCTCGAAGCCTTCTCTTGTAAAATAAGACTCTATACAACCATACCAAGCTCGGGGTGCTTGTTTTAGTCCATATACGGGCGGTCCGGGAGGGACCACCACGGCTCCTCTCTTCTCGAGAATCCATACATCCCTTATCAGTATATGGACAGCTATCTCTCGAGCACAGGTTTAGGTTCGGCCTCAATGGGAAAATAAAACGGAGCACCTAACAACGTATCTTCACAGACCAAGAACTACGAGATCGCCCCTTTCATTCTGGGGTGACGGAGGGATCGTACCATGCCTTCTTCAACTTGTACATCTTCTCCTCATTCCCTTACTGTACATATCCCAAAGGCTGCTCAACATAAACATTTTCTTACAATTCACCATGTAAAAATGCTGATGTGACATCAAGTTGATAAATAGGCCACGAATTCTGAGCTGCAACTGAGATAACTAATTTGATTTCAAGCCTGGAAACTAGAGCAAACACCTTTCTATAATCAATCCCATATTCTTGCTTGTAGCCTTTAACTACCAGTCGTGCCTTATATTTATCCACCTCACCTTCTGCATTAATCTTTGTCTTATAAACCCAATTAACTCCAATAGATTTTTGCCCCTTGGGAAGATCTATCAATTCCCAAGTGTTGTTCTTCTTAATGGCCTTGATCTCTTCATCCACAGTTCTCTGTCACTTTAATTGCTTAATTGCTTCTTGGAATGAAACAGGATCACATCCCATAAAAAAAGCAAAATGGACAAGTGGATCATTATCTCGATTAAGTCCACTAACCTGATAATCTTGCATCCAATTTGGCCTTCTTCTTGTTCGTTGAGGTTTTGAGCCAGGTAATTGATTAGTTTCAATGTATGTAGGTGTGACTGATGACTGTGAATGTACCACATGAGTAGTAATAGAACCTGGTGGTTGTTGACTTCTTTCTTCTTCATCCATTTTATCAAGATCTGCTGAAATATGATTCCCATTGCTACCAGTCCACTTCTATGTTCTATTTTCATCAAATTCAACATCATGGCTAATAATTATTCTTTTTGAGATGGGATTGTATAATTTGTAAGCCTTTGAGAGCTCACTGATGCTAAGAAAATGCACTTCTCTCCCTTGTCATCAAGTTTCTTCCTCCTCTTACCTAGAACATGAATAAAAGCAATGCATCCAAAAATTCAGAAATGATCCACTGCTGGTTATGTCCCTTCTAGGCTTCTTCAGGAGCCATGTTCTTCACAGCAAATGTTGGGCTTCTGTTTAGTATGTGGATACTCCAATTCACAGCTTCAGGTCAAATGCTTTTGGAAATGCATTTGTTTGATAACATGCTTCGAACCATATTCAAGATTGTATGGTTCTTTCTCTCACTATGCCATTCTGTTGTGGCATGTAAGTTGTAGTAAGTTGTCTTCTAATGCTATTCATCACACAGAAACTTGCAAACTCTTCGAAGTTGAACTCTTCACCACGATCTGTTCTCAAGACCTTAATTGTTCTTCCAACTTCATTCTCCACAAGAGCTTTGAAGCTCTTAAAAACCATAAAAGCTTCAGACTTTTATTGCAAAAAGTATACCCATATCTTCTGACTGTAATCATCAATGAATGTTATAAAGTACCTTTTACCACCATTAGAGGTTAGATTTATAGGTCTGCAAATGTTTGAATAAACTAGCTCTAATGGGTTTAGAGCTCTCCATGCATTTCCTCTGGGGAAATGATCACGGTGTTTTTTCCCAACAATACAATCTTTACACACTTGTGATGGAGAGATAATTTATGGAAGACTTGTCACCATGCTTTTCTGTTTTAGAGTCTACAGCCCATTGAAATTGAGATGTCCATAACGAAAATGCCACAGCCATGCCAAATCTTTTACTTTGCAGAAAAACAAGCTTGGAGACTTGGACCATCATCTTGAATAATTATGGGAAACAGTCGATTTGATGTCATTTTAACCCGAGAAATTACAACCCGAGAAATTACACCTCTTGTTGAATCTTCAATGAAGCAAACTTCATTTTTAATGCTAATCTGGTAGCCTTTCTCTTGTAGTTGACCTAGACTAAGCAAGTTGCTTTTCAAATCTGGAACGTAGAACACACTGGGAACTCTTTCAACAACATCAATTTTCATACGAACATTGGTACTTCCTTTCCCCATAATAGAGGCAGTAGAATTGTCTCCGAATTTCTCAACATCTCTAAAGGATTCATCCAAGTCAGAAAATAATAACTTATTGCCACACATATGATCACTACATCCTGAATCTAAATACAACAAATTATTAGACTTTTCTTCTTTGTTATGACATGCCATCAATAAGGTTGTTTCTTCTTCTTCTATCTCAGCATAATTTAATCTTTCTCCCTGACCTCTAAAGAAATTAGGACATTCTGACCTATAATGTCCATACCTGTGGAATTGAAGCATTCAATATTGGATTTGTCAAACCTTGATCCTTGACCACGCCCTCTACCTCCAGAATAGGAATTGAATCTGCCTCTACCTCTTCCTTTACCAAGTCCTACACCCTCAAAAGCAACTGGAGTGTTGGAGGAGACCTCCAAAGCTTGTTCCTCTATTGTAGCCCCTTGATTAATTCTCTACTCATGACACAACGATCTTTGCAGCTCATCAATTGAAACATCATCAGTGTTATGTGATTCCTCAATCGAACATACAACATAGTCAAATTTTGTATGCATCGATCAAAGAATTTTTTTCAGTAATGGTGACATCTCCCAGCTTGTTACCATGGATTCGCATCTTATTTGCAATCGCCATGACAATTGAGAAGTAAACATTGACTGACTCTTTCGTCTTCATTTGCAGAGTCTCAAAATCTCTGCAAAGGGCTTGAAGTTGTGCACGCTTCACTTTGGCTAATCCTTGATATTTCTTCCTCATCGAATCCCAAATTTTTTTGGATGTGTCCTTTTGGAGAATAGTCTCCAAATTGTGTGGTCAATTTCTTGAAACAAGTAATTTTTCACCTTGAGATCTTTCACATGTTGATCTTCCTGCACCTTTTCTGTGCAGCCATCAATACTTCTCCAACAGCAGCTGGTTCAGCAATCCCAGTTTCAATGATGCTCCAATCCTGCTTAGACCTCAGAAAGTTTTCCATGAGCATGCTCCAATGGTCATTGTGCCCATCAAAGCATGGAATTTCTGGTTGCACATAGTTGTTGTTGTCGGATGCCATGTTCGCTTGCTACTGCAAGAAAGCTGCTACTTCTTCTACCTCAGGCCCAGTGGGCAAGGGCTCTGATACCACAATGTTAAGAGTAAGAAAGAATTGTAACTGAAAGCTTACTGATCAATTCGACTCAGAAGCATATCTTATTTCCTCTGTTTCAATTACATATATAGATTGCACTTGAAATAGCTTTTAAACAAATTAAGGAAGTATATCAAAACAAGACTCCTACTCAACTTCACTCCTAAAGACTTGGTAAACAAACTGACTTCCTAAGAATTAGGATTCCCTACGTATCCAACTATCTTATTCAAAACATAATTATTAACGCTAACATTATATACACATAAGTTACCAGCTTAGAGAACTCTCGGGGGAGACCTAGTGTGAAGCACCACCCATGCCACCTCAGGGGCCTCCCCTCGTCCTATCACCAATGCATTTCATCTTATTGGTAATTAGCAGTTGAGAGAATTACAAGTTTGAGAAGGAATTAACTGATAATGGTTGAAGTCGAGTAAAAGGGTAGTAAGTACCTATATTATTATTTAGGGTAAAAATGATGATATAACCTTCCATTATTAATATTCTGATAGGCTTGTTGTAAATGTCTGAAAGGGATGCCATTATCCAAATACGTTTCAAAATTAATGTTGATATACAAAGAAACAAAATATAATGCATTTCCTAATCCTGTACTACTCGTCATGACTCTTAGTCATGATGAGTTGTTGTCTACATTCTTTCCATCATTTTACTAGTCATTTTGACAGAGAGAAACTTAATGGAGGATGACCAAGTGGAACACCCTAAACCCCATTGTATATATTGGATTTTCCTTATTTTAGTTTAAGATTACCTACTAAATTACTTTAAAATATAAGTACTGAAAGCAAGGAAACACAAATTTACTCATTAAGATTTGAGGTCTTAAGTGGATCTGCCAATAGAGAAAATTGAGAAAGAGCAGGTGGATTACACATCAATCAGCTTTAAATTAGAGTAATTACCAACGCAAGGAACCGCTAAGTTCTAATTATAAATTTAGAATCTATGTTCTGAATAAAAACACATAAAAGAGCATATATAAAAAGTCCTCCCTCACCTCCTTCATGAGACCCGCCTCCCATATTTATCATCGCCATTTCTCCAAGGCAACCACCAGAAATGCTAAATTTAAAAAGTTAATGAGTATGAATTTCTACACACACGTACATATTAAGGTACTCAAATGATGCTTCTAATTACGAAAAAAGGCAATACCTAAGTTTCCTTGTCAAATGAAATTCTTATCACAATCGATGACCTTACTCGGAGAATACGTCTGTTGCAAGGACGGAATTGCAATAGTGGAAGATGACGAGTAACTATATTAATTAGTAACTGCTAATGATCATTGCAAGGATTTCAATTTGTAAAAATAATTACTTGAGTTCTATATCAGTACAGTTTTTGAATGTTAAGGGTTTACCGTTGATTACAATAGGATTTGGAATTGTCATGTTGAGTTCTATATCAGTTACCCTAAGCTCGAATTTGCATTAGCAAAAAACACAAAGTGTCAACCGAAGAATAAAGAAGAACTAAATTCTTAATTTTAATAATATATGCACATCTCTCTCCATTTTTGCTTGTCAACTAAAAATTCAAAATATGTATTTTTTTTTTCCTTCAGTTAGTCATGAAAAAAAGAAGTAAATAAAGACATTACTCTTATTATATATACGGATTTACAATGCATGGTGCAAGAAAGGACGTCATTCGTGTACATACTTTTAATGGGTACAAATGAGTCAACTAATTAGGTGCAATAATTTATGTTTCAGATTAAAACTAATCCTAGTCATTTTATGCATGAATTTATATGTATACATTTACGTAAAGTCGTAAACATATTAAAGAACCTTTTTCAGGTACAATTGTCCTATATAAACACCATTGATCAAAGAACTAGCCGGCTCGGTCAATCTCATAGTCATTATCATTATCATTTGCCTAGCTCCACAACTAGCAATGAAGAATTCAAACTTCATTATCCTTCTATCTGTATATGCACTTGTACAAGTTCTCAACGTTTCAAATGCTGAACCGTGCGAGTACATGCAATTCGTACTCCAGTACCCACCTGGAGTTTGCTATGACGGATCAAAAGGTTATTGCATCTCACCTCTGCCAACCAAGTTTCATGTACATGGAATATGACCTTCCAACTTCTCCGATATAGATGTCACTTGTGGTCAACCACTGACGAATAACCCCTTTGATAACGCGCGCAGGTGTGTATGTGTGTCATATATATAATTTGACATATATAGTTTTTTTATTTTTTGTTTTTAACAAATCAGTGATATATTTTTCTAATTGTATCTTTTACTTTCAGATGACACCTCTACAGACGGATTTGGTAAACTCACGGCCGTCCGTGTTAACAACAAAGAGCAATATGTGGTTCTGGGAGCATGAGTACGAGAACCATGGCGCATGTACAGTAGAGTCAGGTGTACCACCTTTCATTCAAAAGTCCTACTTTGAGAAAGGACACCAGCTATGGAACCACTATGACATCCACGCAGAGCTTGATCAAAGTGGTATTAAACCGAGTACTGCAACATCATCCACTATGACTCAGCTTCTAACCGCAATCAAAAAGAAAATCGGGAGTAACAATACCCCTTTAATCATGTGCAGGAAGAAAAAACTTGGTTACATACCGAGGGAAGTGATAATCTGTCTGGATCACCAGGCAACAAATGTGATAAGTTGCGCGGTCAGTAAAAGGAAAACAGATTGCCTGGATCCTTCGGGCAAGGTATACTATGTAGCTTAACTAGCTATCTGAATATGAATAAGCTCCTCAACTAGTAATTTACAATTTACACCGTTCTACGTTTGAGGATGCAATCTCAATCAGTGGTTTCTTGGATCGATGTATTAGTCTATACTATTAATCTATTAATTGATATTATCAAATAAAAGTTTTTTGTGTACTAATAAATATGTCACCTAATTTTCCTTTCGATTATATCTACTCAGATACACCCATTCTTGATTGAGGGATGGATCACCACTCTTCATTGATTTGTTCCTTTTTTAAACTCAGATATAGCTTTAATTAATCTAAAGTCAATGAATTAGAGGGGTGATACCTCAACCAATTATACCCCGAGTTGTTTGATTTGCTTTTTCGTTTGTTTTGTTGATGTCTTTGGTATGCCGTTTCGTGCATTGCTCAAAAAAAAAAAAAAAAGATTATATTGCATCTCTTTTTTGCCGGTCTAATTTACTCCACACGGTATTTGACTTCAAATTAACCTTTGTTGAGTTTAGGAAAATAAAAAAGAATAAAAAACTACAATGCGAAGAAGGAACATATATGAAACCTAACGCAATGCAATAGTTCCCCTTTGTCGCTTCTCCTAGTCAATCCTAGTTCACTGAAGATCATAATTCTCGAAACAAGGTTGATGACAAAGGTCAGGAATGAGTTATAACGAACTTGGTTCCAGAAATCTGTAGCTTTGGTCGATTAATTGTTTACAGGCCAAGTAATCGAGGTCTGACTTCAACATCAGACAAATTGAGATTGTTGAATGTAGCAACCTTTATTAGTTATAGAAACTTTGTCTCCCCTGATCTTGATTCTCAGAAGTTGCTTCCTGTTGAGAATATATACATCTCACACAGGAAAAATGGAACTTTGCATTAGTGGGTTTATAAGGATTTGGGTCACTCCATCAATTTCCAAATAGTTTTTGATGTAAACCGCAGATTACTTTATCATGGGTTACCCACGTATGCATACCTCACGGCTACACGGGCTCCACTTCACTCAAAAATTGTCTGTGTATGGCTTGAAAAGTCATCACACGTGCGGGGGCATGTTGAGAATATATATACATCCCACATGGGAAAAATGGGACCTTGCTAGTTGGTTTATAAGGTTTTAGGCTACTCATCCATTGCCAATTGGTTTTGGATATGAACCTCATGTTACTTTATGAAGATGAGCATGCAGTTCAGCTTAGTTGTATAATCTCACTACTAGAATCACATGCAGATATCGTTCATATAGAGAGAAATCCTTGTGAATAACTATAATAGTGTCAAAACATTAGACTCGAACCACTCTATACCATACAAGGGGTAAAAGTGGAATATATTTAGTGTTTCGGGATGTTTCACAATTCACACACATGTCCTCTTTCTTTTTTCTTTTTCTTCTTTTTTTTGGATAAATCGGATCCAAAAGACCCAAAAAGAAACCCAAAAAAAAAAAAACACAACCTAACCTCAGCCTATGGCTGTTACAACTTTCTTGTATCTAAGAACTTCACACAAATCATCTAATAGAAAACTAGTGATTTGTGAAGGAGGTTGCTCAAAGTAAATGGCACCGATCTCAGTAGATAAATTGCATCTCGATAGTGCATCAGCAACCGTATTATGTTCCCGAAACACATGGCTGATAATACACTCAAAAAACCAGCCTGAAGTGAAGACAATAATCAATCACAATCTTCAAAGGGTGAGGCTTATCCACCCCATTATTCACCAAGGTAACCAAGACCTTGAATCACATTCCACAATCACTTTGTCCATGCCGGTATCAGCCACTAGTTTTAATTCAAGAAGCATACCCCATACCCCATGCCTCAGCTTCCAGAACTTCACCATGCCTAAAATGAGCAACAAAACCGTGTATCCAATTACAAAACTAATCTCTAATTTATTAGACTTGGGACAGCGTAAACTTCTACAAATGTGTCAGAATAATTACATAAATATCTGTATAAATCTTATTTGGATATAAAAGTCTGTCTGAATGTAAAATAAAAAAATAATACAAATCAGGCCAAAGGAGATGGTCTCAAACGAATTTCATTACACTACTTATTCTTCATTTATTTTAGATCCACAAGTTTTTTATTATTATTATTTTTTATTTAGAAGAAAGTAGTAATTGTTATTGATAAGCAATTTAGATAGTTACATTAGTTCTAAGTACATGGAACAGTCATTGTGGCATTTTCCTCGAACAAAACACATAAAGCAGGAGACAAAGCCGTTTCTAGCTTACAATTGCATTGCCTGATTACATTTATGTGGGCAATAAGTACAAACAACTGAAGTGAAGAAGTGAAAAAAGGATTTCACCTCTTCTAATAACATGTTTTGTACCGACAAGTCTATCACATCTTTAGTTAAATCATTGACCACTGACAAAGCATCAATTTGCATCTATCTTAAATTAATTTGCTAATCTAGCATGATTTTCTTCGAGGAATTTATAAAATGCAAAATATATTCCACTTGTGTAGCACGATGCCTTGAAATTTGGCGAACCTTGCTTGTGTTTCTTTCGAGTTTAGAAGAAAGAGATGTAAAAAAAAAAAAAAAAACTGATGTTCTAAGAATTTTGTTGTCTTTTATAGAGTTCGGATGCGATAGTTGGAGAGACGCAACTATTCATTTGAATTCAAACAAAACATTTGCAACTGTATGGATCAAAGTCATCTAAATACTAGAAAGCAAACCGTCTGCCTTTTTTTCGAAATCACAAAAGGAAACTATTTACCTAAATTGTAATACTTCAGAAATTAGTTATTAATTATCGAGTGTCTTTTGAAATTTATTTTGTTGATTGTTGTGTAATTAGTTGGTTCGAGGGTGAAGCAGAAGAATTTCAAAACGAATATTTACTCGAAACGCTTTATTTTCGAGGGGTCAGGAGTTGACCTTTATTCATTAGGTTTCTCCTAAAACTTCCTTCATGAGAGTTGTAAAGGGCGTTGATACGATTTCATGGACATGTGACGCGCGAAAATCGAAGATTATAGGAAGAAGTTATGAGCAACAGAAGTTAATTCTATTTTTGAAAATTTGGCTATAAATATGATTTTTCAGAAAATTATTTTCACTTTCCAAAACTGGAAAGTTTTCAGAAAATTTCGGAAACCACTCTCCCTCTGCCACCCAGACACGGACGAGAACCCTAACCCGACACGGTTTCGCTTTCGGTTTCCAGCGTCCTCCGACGATGAGACTGGCACTAACAAGCTCAGACTTTCATCCTCTTCTTCTCCTAGCCACTGGTTTGCTCGAGGTGCACCGAAAGCAGTGGATCACATGACCAAAGTGGAGGTGGCGCCTTACCCGTAGCGATATCCCTCCTCCGGCCACGGCGGTGCACAAAACCAGTCATTTTGTGACGCTCTCCTCCTCTTGATCACAACCATACAATTCTTGACTATCGATTCAAAGTGTGGAGTGAGAAATCACAGTTTGAAGTTCAACGGTTAGGATTTTTTGGGCTTAATCTAGCTCGATCTAGGCTGAATCGGCCTCAGTGCCAGTTATGAAAGTTGTTCCTCGTGTTGTGATCTTCTAGTTGGGTTGAGTTGATTTTCATGGTTTTGAAGTCGGTCTGGCAACACGTGGGCTTTATGTGCGCCTATGGCGGCGCTTCTCACCATTCCAGAGGCAGTTCCTTGCTCTGTTAGCTTCCATTTGTTGATACGAACTTGCGAGTGTGTTTACTTTTGTGTCTACTTGAATTTTGATTGAGTTGGGTTAATTACAGTTTCGGGTCATTCAGTTTTCAATCTGTGAGGATCCGACTATTGGAACGTTCTATTGTTTGGACAGTTTGATCCTAGAAGTGTTTCGGAGGCCTTAGGTGGTCTCCGATAGGGCTTCGTCTCAATTGACGTATCCATCGATTTATAGTTCACGTGTTTCGAACTTAAAATGACTGTGTGCTTTGTGTTGTATTGAGTGTGACGTTGATGTGATTAGGTAATTGACGAATTGTGTTAGCAGAGTTTGGATGACTTTGTGCTTGTCTTTTTTTTTTTTTTTTTTGTGAAGACGCAGCAGGATATGAAGGTGAGTAAATCTCACATTATTTTGGGTGATTAATTTGTTATGTGATAGTTTTAGTAAATTAATCATTAGGTGTAACATCATTTTTGTTTTGCAATATATGAACTTGATCGACAACGGTTCATGGGTAAGTAAAAACAAAGATTTGTTACAAATGATTTTCGGTTTGAGTAGATTGTGAAATATAGTAGGAGTGGTTTGGTGAAGTGAAAAACATTGTTTTGTGTGATTTGATCACTATTGGGTTGCAAGGTGATTTTGAGGTTGTTGGAGATAAGGATACAATATTTTGAGGCGATCAGTTTTATTGTGATATTGAGATTGAGGATTGCATTTTGAGTTGTGTGATTTAATAATTAGAGTTTTGCATAGTAGGACCTGTGTGGTGAAACCAGTGTGTTGATAATTTTTGCAGTAGTACCAAAGCAGTGATAATTGATACAGTGGTATCAAAGTGGTGATAATCGATACGGTAGTACCAAAGTGATGATAATCGATACAGTAATACCAAAGTGGTGATAAAGTGCATGGTGATTATTGTATAAGGGATGTGAATTATTGTTGAGTGATTGATGTTAAGATTAAAGTTGTGGTGGTTTGTGTTATCAGCATATGAAAACTTGTATTGTTTTCTTCTAGTTATTTTATTAATGAACTGCTTGTCTCATTTCGTAATCTCCTGAACTAAACTATATGCTGGGATTATTATTTTCTGAATTGTTTGCATTTAATGTAATCTCCTGAACTAATTCATATGCAGGGATTACCATGATTTGCTTGATGTGCTTTTGATGTGATCTCCTGAACTAATTCACATGCAGAGATTGCGATGATTTGCTTGATTTTGAATTTTGAGTGCCTTACTTTTTCGAGAAGTGGTTATTGAGATTTTAATGTTTTTGGAAGATCACTGAGGTGACAATTATTCGGTTGAGATAAATGGAGCATGATTTTGGACTATTAGAGCTTTTAATGTTTTAGAACGTTACTTGAATTTGATTGTTTAGTTGAACCTTTGTAAAATAAATGCATCAGTTGAGAGTCAGAGTATGTGGTTTTAGATTTTGAGTTAACGTAAGTAAGCATGATATGATATGTTATGAACTTGATGTTTTTTGTGATAATTGTATAACGATTTTGTTAGGTTGAGATGGTTTAAGCATGTGATTCTTCTATGTTGTTTTGAGTTTACTCACATGCGCTTTCATAAGCTTATCGGGTTTGTTGTTTTAACTTAGTGCACTATGCAATGATGTAGGGGTATATCCTGTAAGTTAGGGTGAACATGATGGAGCTGTGGCCCCTTACCGTTGCAGACATGAGTTAGGAACTTAATTGTTGTACGCACTTGTTAGTCTTCTGCTGTGTAGTGAGTAGGGTGGGATTATTTACTTATTGAATTGCTATTCAGTTTAGTTTGTAAACATGGTGTAATATAATATAATACTCTAAAGAATGAGTCTGTATTGGTATTATGGGTTCAAGACATCTTTACTTGCTGTTCTTTAAGAAAATTTTTCCTAGTGTTTTCTATTGATGTCTGAACCATCACGCCCAGAGTACTTGTGATCATTATTTGTTTATAATTTGTGCTTGAAAATCGGGGCGTGACATAAATTGACTAAGTCCCTAGTGTCCTAAGACTAGTCTTTGATAGATATACGCATAGGCAAATTAACCTGTTGGGCTTTGCCTTTCAACCTGCTAAGTTTTACCTTTAATTTTTGAAGTGGATTTCAAATAACTGTGTTCAAGTAGTAGCCATTTGAAATTTTTATGTTTTGCTATTCTTCTTCTTCATACTCAAATCTTGATAACTGTAGATTGTAATCGTCTATAAAAGCAATCGACCACAATTTTAACAAAATTTCTAGATTTGAAATCACTCCATCTAAATTGAACGTTAGGCTCTATAAATTACAAAGCTAGACAAAAACAGTCATCCACAAGCGCGAGAAAGTTTTTAGCATTAACATATGCGGGTCTCTCTCATATCTATATTATATTCAAAGAAAAAGTATTGTTAGCTAAAATCAATAATTTTAATAGAGATAATCATAAAAGATTAAGACAAAATTGAGAATAAATTAAATCATAAGAGTAAATATGATAATTATAAAATAAATTTTTATTAAGAAAAATAAAAAAATATGATCTCACAACCTACTTTTCTCTCTCACTATCTTCTTTCAGCAGTAACTGCTTTATTTCATTCATTTTCTTTTGTATTTTCCCAAAAGCAAAAACTATTAAAAATGCAAAGTATGCATGAAGAAGGCTAATATTAATTGTGGACAATACATGTGCTAGTAATCGTGTATTGTAATTGTCAATTATTGACATATATCTTTAATTTTGTCTCTCCTTTTTTTGTCTCAATTACATATTAATAAGTTCGACATTTATTAATCACAAAATATAGATTATAGGTGTGTAGTCTGGAGTGCTGTTTTGGCTTGTTCTTCAACTTGAAGTATTTCGAGGATTTGCTTCATCGGCGGGATCTTGATAAGCTGATAAGTACCTCAGTGGTTTCACCTTCATTGATGACAACCCTTTCTCGACTCTTCTCTTTTTTAAGATTAGATCGGTGTTGGGATCTGATAAACTTTGCTTGGACATGCTGTCCGAAGGTGACAAAATTATTGCAATAGCCAGTAATGGTGTATATGGATGCATAGGATCGGAAAAACCCGAAATTCCCCGCGCGAGTGTGCTACGTAATCTTATCTTTCAACAAAGGATTGGCCTCCAGGTTGCTTCTAACTTGGTCCATTACATTCAACCTTGCTAGTCCAAGGTCCTCATATACTTCGCCTAGCCTGTCTCTACATGTAATGTAGAAACTAAAAATTAATAAAGAAGCCATCACACTGATCAAACACAAATTCTGAAATTGTTATTATTATTTTTGGTTTGATCAGTGTCATGACATCTTAATTAATTATTGGCTTCGACACTACATATAGAGACAAGCTAGATGAAGAATATGATGACCCTGGAATAGCAAGGTTGAATGCAATGGAAGGAGTTAGAGACAACCTAGAGGCCAATCTGTTGTTGAAAGACAAGATTTTTTACCACAATCCTGAGGTGAATTTCGGGTTTTCAGATGTTATGCATCCACCTACACCGTTGCCGGTTATGGCAATAATTCTGTCACCTACAACAGCACGTCCAAGCAAAGCTGATTAGATCTCAGCACTGGTGGTACATCCTCGTCTTGCACTCCATGGGCCAACGAAACTGGATTTGATATTAGTTATAATCTCTCGTAATTGTGTGCTTATGTATTAATGTATAAACATAGATAATAGTATTATGGGCACTTATGTATGACCCAAACAAAAAACCCTTTGACAAAATGACATAACCAAAAAAAAAATAATAGAATAATGAAAAAACATAGTAAAAACGCTTGGTTACGGATGATCAAAATTTTAGTTTAAGAGTTGGAACATCAATCTTTTAAACATAAAAATAATCTCTTTACTTCAATTTCAAGAAAATAGAAGTAATGATTATTTCGAGAGAAATGATGATTAAACCAGGATATTGATTTTACCTCTAAATTGAACTTTTGGTAGATAATTGATTCGATGAGTGTGAGTTATACTTATAATAAAGCTCTTCGGTCGCAACATCATCTTTTATTCATCATGACACTTAGATGCTTCAAAAGCTTTCTCTATCTTTATCACTATGTAGATAATTTGGAGATATTGTGCACAAATTAGAAAATTCATGAGGTCTTTTTATAGGCAAATGGGAAGGTTCGAGAATGAGTGGTTTTGATGAAAACAACGGATGATTGTGTGCGTACCACCGGTTTTACAAAAAACAATGGGCATTAAAATCAAATATATCCTGTAAGAGAATTCATAATTATATTTGGTATGTTTTAATTACATTAACATTTTCTATTTGCATAAATCCCGTTTATCTTTTTTTCCAACAGAAGAAGTAATATTTTTACAGCGCTAATTGGCAATTCACAAGTTGTTGTTTCCTTGGTTTTATCCAATTGCTTCCTTCTAATAATAGTGTCACACGTACCCCACAAATCCAAACACCTGTGTGGAATTTTATTTATATATTTTAAAAAATAAAGAAGAAAATGTAATGGAAGGAAACATTAGTTGTGGAAGAAGATAGTGGGAGAGAAAAATATGTAATGGAAAGTAATTTTATATATATTTTTTTATGAAATGTAATGCAAGAAAACAATTACGGTAAATCGAAGATATCTGGAGTAAAAATAGGGATATGTGATTTTTTTTTATCAGATAAATAACTCAAATGCAACAACTAGTCCTTCGTAAATTGAATTCACAACCTCTCACTTTCGAAATGAAGACTATATCATTAGACGAAATGGTACTGTACTATTTATTTTTCTTAATAAAAATTTATTTTGTAATTGTCACAATTGCCTCATTTAACTAATCATCAAAAGTTTTATCTTTTGGAATGTCAAGGAATGGCTTAGTAATTTTCAGGGAGCACAAGTTGACTGCAGGATTGTGACCAAAGCTGCAAATCAAACCCATCTGTTGTTACAACTGAAGCTTTGGCTTTTTATCGTGGCTGAAATATGTGACTAGTAGAAGGCTACAAGCAAGTAGAAGTGGAGAGTGATTCAATCACAATACTCCCAGCTCTGGGGAAAAAAGAGCTTGACCTTAGCATTGAGGGGGGAGTTTTTGATGATATTAAAATATTTGCTGCAGCTTTTGACTCAGTCTTGTGGAGTAAAATACACAGAGATGGAAAATAAGGCAGCTCAAAAGTTGGCTAAGCATGCTTTGTTAGCTGGAGAGAATAGATTTTGGAAGGAGGCGTGGCCCCCATGGCTTCCTGATATTTTATTAGCTGATTGCATGAAACTTTAATTTTTTTTTGTTGGGGGGATACTAGGGAATCTAGTATTCTTATGCATGAAGATAATACTCAAAAAAGTATCTGCGAATACTTTAAAAATTAAAACAAAGAAGAAATCACTCGATTTCTGTTTTTTGGATGACTTACAATTCTATATAGTTCTATATATGGATTTCTATCGATTAGATATCATGCAAACCCTTTCTATACTAATAAAATAGAACCTTACTTTCTTTAATCTAATCAAAGTTTCCTTTTTTCTATTTTAGAAGTTCATTGAAATTGAAGAAGTTCTATTTGTTCAATAAATTTACCTATATTTTTGTTTGTCCACTACTTAACATGATAAATCGAAAAAAGGTTATGATAAACCGGAAAAAAAAAAATGGAACCTACCAATAGGAATTTTTGACGAATAGGATCAAGAAGTAAAACCGGCTGAAACCCCTGCTTTTGCCAGCATGACAGCAAGCACGGGCTGGGAGGCAGGCTAAAAGAGTAAGAGGTTCTAAAAGAAAGCAAAGAGTTATGCTTTCATTTCTTTGCTTTGTTGAAATTGAAATAAAGTTCTTTAAAAAAAAAGGCGTAGGTATAATACACGTAGGCCGAGTCAAGAAAAGGACTTCCTTACTTTTCTTTCATAGTAGTCTTAATGACCAATAGTTTGAAGCCTAAATAAACTGGTGTTTTTGGTTGATCGTTTTTAGAGAAAAGAAATTCTGAAAAATGATCACTTTTATGTCTCTAAATTGATTTATAATCTAATTTTCTGAAAAATTGAAAGAGGACTTTATTAAGAGAAAAAAAGTCATAACTACTCCCGCTGTGAGCCCCGGAAAAGTTTATCGAGCTTAAATGGAGCAATCCTGGCCATACATTTTCCCCCATTGCTTGATCTGGACCATTGATCTCTCTTTACAGAAAGGACGACCAGGTCAGCTTGCTCCAGAACACACGTGAGAGCATCAGAGCTCTCTGACCCGACGCGACCCGGAAGCGAGCAACAGGATCCGACCGGCTCTACTCTGTCCGACCACCTCATGGCTACTGACCACCTGCATTCTCTTCCTCTCGGTGTCGCCTACCTCCATGCTTCCTTGGATCTTCCGTGCACTGAACGGAGAAGAAAACCCGACGACGAGAAGCCCAAACCTTCACCGGCAACCTCTGTAATTTTCGGCGCCTCCGGCCACAGTCTGGGCCGTCTGTGGTATAAAACCTCAAGTCTGTGCAATTGTTTTTCAATTTAGATTAAGTTTGATTGTTTACGCTTCTGGGTAGCTACAGCTTTGCCGTGTTCTTCATCACCGGTGACCTCTCCGACCTTTCTGGGCTCCATATCTTGCTCCGCTGCACTTATAGTCAACAATCGAGGAGTTCGTCGAGTTGCTGGTGTGAAAATCATCAGTTCATAACCATTCATGTCTCGGCAATGAGTTCTGGGGATAAAGTTTGGATCGATTGAAGTTGATTTCCCGAAAGTTGAGACTTTGGGTTGGCTGTGCGGTATGGTTTGCATGTGCAGAATGAGTGTGTATGTCTTGATGTGAAGTGTTGTAGTTTCGATAGCTTGGAGTTTATGTTTGGAATGGATAAGAAATTTGATAATGTGTTGTTGAAAATTTGGTTGCATAGAATTGATTGTGTCATTGTGCTTGTGATGGTCCAGTTTAGAATGAGCTATGGAGATTTGAAAGCGATCAAGTTATGATTTTGGGTGTCCATAATAAATTCCGTCGAATTACTATGCAACAAAACTATTAAGTAAATTGGACACCATTCGTTAGTGAAGTCGTTCTTAGTTTGCTTGTGTATTTTGCAGTTTGATAATGAGTAAAGAAAAGAAACTATATATATATATATATATTGGGTGACCTTAGTAAATCAAGGTGCACTTAATATATATTTGGTCGATATCGTAAACTCTAAGTGAATGTTCGGTAATTTGGGTTAATTATCAAACTTGTTGCAATTGGTCAAACTGGTCAACTCCTGGTCAAATCAGGAAAACTTGATTGTACTATTTGTTATCGTCGAGATTTGAATTATTAGTTTAATGAGTTATTAACTATCAAAATGTCGGAACTTAGACTCTAGTTACCTGAGGAACGGAAGGTTCGCGCCTCTTGGAGTATGTAAGAGAAAACATAGAAATCCAGGTAGGGATTCAGGACTCTCCTCGGTTAGTCGTTTTCTTATGTATTGTGTTAAAGTGATGCATGTTAAGTGGTATGGTTTGATTATGTTAAAATGCAATGCATACTAACCAAATCGTGAGAAATGTGATGGCTTGAGAGTGAAAGGGACACTGACTTCCTTGGGTTCGATTCCCTAAACCTGCGAAGGGTTAGTTACGCCGGTCGTCTGAGAATTCCGATTGTTATGATGGACTCGGTACGTGTGTGTAACTAGGTAGTGGACGCTCTCACTACGCTTACCTGGTGATAAAGTAAATTAAGGTAAGGTCGTGTAGTGGGTCTATGAGACTGGCCATCGGGTATGATTTAGCGTGCATATTCAATTGAGTATCATGCATCAGTTTTTGAGTCAAAAAACATTTTTATAAAGTTTGTCGTTCCTTTAAATATTTGGTTTAAGCATGTTTTCATACTGGGCCCCAAAGATTTATTTGTTTGGTTTTAAACCTAGTCGAGTTAGAGTTCATGTTGAGCAGCGAGGACGAAAGCTCATCCTTACAACAGTATGGATGCAGGTGCTGCGCACTAGTGACGAAATAGTAGCGGACGGAGCTGGGTGTGCAGAACAAGTTCGGTAAATTACCGTGTGAACTTTATTCTAAATTCTATTTCTCAAACCTCGTGTTCCAGAACTTGTTGATATTTAGTCTCGCGTCAAATTTAGTCGAATTCTTCTTCATTGGGATTCGTACTCGTGTTTGCCTTTATCAAAGTTTTGGATGAACGAAATTGGTTTTAGCAATCCAAGTTTCTCACCTCAAAAATATTTGCACCCTCCGCTGTGTTTATACAAAAAAAATTTCAAACAAAATGTCTAGCGGCTCTCTAGGATGTAAATCAAGCATTCGGTTTATGTTTTAGAGACTCACGGCACTGTGACGTACTTAAACTGGTGAGATGAAGCTCGGGGCGTTACACCTACAAGGATGAAGACCTAGTCCACAGAAGCGCAGCTCATTTCTTTAATGCGCATGTTAAACTCTACGAACTGTATGGTTGTACCTATCTTGGTCAACTGTTCCTTATATTTAGAGAGAAAAGGCGAGCGAATTTACTTTGAGGAGGGTTTTTGGTTAGTTTTCTTTTTGTGGTCGTTGAGCACCTTCAACAATTATTTTTGTTTTCTGTTAAAAAGATCTAGTATCAAAACCTCATGTCATGCTAAGTACTCTGTCTAGAAGAGAAATACAGCTAATTCTTGTGACGTCAGGTAGTTTTACATGCTTCTTGTGTCACCATTCAATTAGGCACTTTTGACATGCGAATTTGTTGTTGTTTTGGTCAGAGCATCTATAAGAGAAGATTTTCCTTGAGGCTTACGTGCAAATAAGGCTCTGAAGAAATCTTGCACTCCGATCCTTGTATGTGCAGCAAGTGTTTGTTCAATGATCAAGCTAGGTGCTGAACAAATTTTGCCATCGAATCTCAGATTGTAAAATTTCGTGACTGAGATCGAGTCTTTCTTTTTCAGAGTTGACAATTGCTCGATGCTTGATGCTACGATAAGTCCCATTTGTTTGAATCTACCACTAATTCATGTTAGGTTTCCAGCAAGTGAACAAATCGCATTCAAGTAATATATACGTATATGTACGTATAGTTAATACGGTTAAGGAAAAACTTGCTTGGCTCTAAAATGTCTCCGACGTTGACAATAAAGGCGTTAGGAAGTGGCATAATTGCAACTCAAATCCCATCCCTCTTGATTTGGAAACCTTCAATTTCATTGACTTGCAAGAGGATGGTGAGTCCTGTGACTTCTCAGTAAGGCACGGTGATGACTTTCTCCGGCTGAGGACATAAAGGATAATAGTTCATCATCATCGCTTGCATTCCACTTACAAATAACTTGGTCAATTCCTTGGGATCAAGTTTCAAAGCATTTTCCAATTGTCTTAAAATAGCCTTAGATAGGTTTTCCAGTTTCAATGAGTAAATCTCCAGGTGTCTCTGTTCATGTAAAATTGAAGTTTCTTACCTACATCATCATTCTATCAATACTATAGCCTACAATTATACCTGCACATGCAGCAGCACATGCGTTGAGAGAGAGAGATTACTGTTGCTAGAAAGATCGGTTAGAAAGAGATTTTATACGGATAATTTTGACTTTTTATTTACCTCTATATATGGTCGTTTTTCAACTTTTAAAAAATCAGGTTATAAATCAATTCAGACACATAAAAGTGGTCATTTTTATAAATTTTTCTCTTTTTTACTTGCTCTGATCAAGCAGGGATTTACCGAGCACCTTAACTCTGAAGGTTGTATTGACCATTTGTTATCATGAAAGTTTATCTTTGACTGAAAAAAAAAAATATATTCTTTCAGGACTAGTCTCTTAAAATTTTTGATTTTGGCTAACATCATTCTCTTGCTAAAAATTATTAAATGTAGGATACAATAAAATTAAAAGAAAAAAAAATGTAGTATTCAAACATGAGTTACATCTCCAGCTATACTGCAATTTATATATAGGGTAAAATCCTCATATAGTACCTTAATTATCACGAAATGCACTTTTTGGTACCTACAAATTTTCAGGGAGTCCCGTGCTACCTGTACTATTCCTCCATTAGCCCTTATAATACCTCCGTCCATTATTCCGTTAAAAATACCTACGTGGCCGTCATGTGACACTCATGTGAGTAAAATAGTAAGGGTAAAATAGTCTTTTCATTCATATTTAGAATTATAAAATTTAATATATTGAATATCTATAGTTAAAAAAAATTTTGACACATAAAAAAATAGAATAATACCCAATTTATTCTTCACTGTTATCAAGATACTTGGGTCAATTAATTTAAGTACTTTTATTTTTGTTTAGTATTTTTTATTATATGAAAATTTAACATATATATATATATATATTAACTTAGAGATAACTTTTTCCTTGAACAACTAATAGGATTAATCAATAGAGATTGTAGGTAAATCTAGACATTCACTAAATTCAATTCTAAGTCTTTCTTTTAACCTAGTCTAATTTGTTTTAATTTAATTTAATTAATTTAATCAAAAATTTGTAAAAAAAAAAAATATGAAAAAAAAAAAATTGTGTTTTTACGATTTTACCCATAATTTAACGGAATAATTGACGGAAGTACTAAAATGGCTAATGGAGGGATAATACAGATAACATTAGACTCCCTAAAAATTTGTAGGTATCAAAAAATGCATTTAGTGATAGTTCAGGTACCATGTAAAGATTTTACCCTTTATATATACTAGTGATGCCCGAAGTAACCATTAGACTGAAGGAGCAAAAATTTCTTAGATGAGAGTCGAGAGTTTTTCTCTCTCAAAACTCTAGCACCTTCTCCTCGGGGACACTCCCAGGGAGGTTATCATTGCCTCCACATAGCTTTCCTTGGTTTGAGGAATGGTGGGTTGCCTTTGTGGCGGTGCTCGATTATTGGTTCTGTTGCGAGATGCGACCATGGCTGGGATATTTCTTTGGCAAGAAAGGAGATCTGGGTTCGGGCTCGGCCGGCACCCTTCTGTGTTTAGGGTTTAGGATGCCCGGAGTAACCATTAGACTGAAGGAGCAAAAATTTCTTAGATGAGAGTCGAGAGTTTTTCTCTCTCAAAACTCTAGCACCTTTTCCTCAGGGACACTCCCAGGGAGGTTATCATTGCCTCCACATAGCTTTCCTTGGTTTGAGGAATGGTGGGTTGCCCTTGTGGCAGTGCTCGATTATTGGTTCTGCTGCGGGGTGCAACCATGGCTGGGATATTTCTTTGCCAGGAAAGGAGATCTGGCTTCGGGCTCGGCCGACATCCTTCTGTGTTTAAGGGTGGCATGTTTTCGATGGCAGTACCGGGTGACTGATTGTTGCGGTCAACTGTGGTGGTTGGGCCTTGATTTGGATAGTACTGATGATATCGATGTTGGAGTCGGCGTGGTGGCCAACGATGGTGGCCAAGCTGCAATCGACGCCGGAGTCGCTGGCTTGGATGGTCTGTCTTCAGGAAGGCTGAAGCTTCTTCTGGTGACGGTCCTAGGTGCAGATGGCGTAGGGAAATGGAGATCCAGGATCTGGGTGTCCACAAGAGGTCGGACTTGTAGAAGTTTAGGCTGCTGAGGGGCCCACACCACTATTCTGTTGGGCCAGCTCTCCCTATGGACCTGGCCCTTTAGGATCCAAGAGAATCTGTGCATATTGATATTTTCTTTTGTTCAGGGAAGCTCTAAACTTTCTGTTCTCGTTACCTAGCATTTGGATTCAAGTCTTTTGCTATTCAAGTTTAGCTTCTCTAATTGTACACCAATTAAGGTCTCTAGGCGATTAGAGTTTCTCTAACAAGGATTTAGGTTGGTGGATTTGTGTTTATATGGCAAGGTTTGTGCTTATTTCGTTTATAATGAGGGTTACTTGTCATTTACTTGGAAACTTGTGTCATTTAGGTTTTATTTGGTATAAAACAACATATGATATACATGTCTTCTGGTCATAGATAAGTAATGAAATTATCTATTCCTAAAAAAAAGAAAAAGCGATTCCCAAAATTATATAAGAAGAACATCTTTTTTTTTTTTTTTGTCTCCAATTTTAACAGGTAAATAGAATAAAAGTTATGGAATCTTCTCCAAGCAACTTTTAGATTGAAATTGTGCTTTTGACCCACTTCGTTTTCTTTTCTTTTCTAATTTCTTTTTAATTGATTTTTGTTTAAGGAAAACTGAAATTTGGAGAGAATTGAGTCGTACTTTCATTGATAATAGAGACCTCTTTATATAGAGGATTATAAGTAATAGAATCAGTGTTGTACAAGGAAAGATAATCGTACAATTAATTAGATATCTATAAATATCTCCGTGAATATCTCTAATTCTAAATCAGATTACAATTAGGTCAAGTAACATGGGGTTTGGGCCAGACACATATTCTGGATTTACTTGAACACTCCCCCTTGTGTAGCCCAAACGTGGTGGTCATCTCGTTGCCTCATTAAAAATCTTGTTGAGTAACAAAAACCCAATGGGACAAAAATAACCTCGGTTGAAGGGGGAAAAAGCACAACACACCTTTCACATTTCAAGACCATACATGTAGGCATCTCCCCTTCATATCTGCATCTCCCCCTAATGACTACGGTCATGGATGTTTAGATAACTTCCACAAACAATGCTACCAACATGTTTCTCCAAATTGGAATTTAGACAATGATTTAGTTAGCAAGTCTACCACACTATCCTCAAATTGAACCTAGTTCACTTTGATCTTGAGTAGAGTCTGTTGTTGCTAACTATCCTTAGTGTTTTCACTTTTGATTTAGCCTTACTTCACTCATTGAAGATAAGCAGCATTATCCTAAATGCTCGTAGGATCATCTGTGGTAGACTTCAAACCACAATTATTTGAACGTGCGTAATTATGGATCCAATCCATATACATTCATGAACCTCTTCGTGAAAAGCAATAGTCTCTGCACTATTCGAAGATATAACGACTAGAGTCTATTCTGTAGACCTCCAAGATATCACGGTCTTTACCATAATAAACACTTAACCAGTTTGAGAATGACCTTTGTGTGGGTCAGAGAGATACCCAATATTAGCAAGACCTTCCAAAACTCATGTCGTTTTGGGATGATAGGGATAGTGGACGCAAGCTAGTGTTGGAGGCATTCCTGGTGTGTGATGGGTCTGAATCCATCATCTCTTTCTAGGCATATAGCATGCCCATATCAATCATACATCTCTAGTGTCGAAAGATATCTTATACACTAATCCAATGGCATCACACTGGAACAGAGCTATATTTAGCTAACAGAGTTCACTGCAAATGAGATGTTTGGTCTTTTGCATTGAGCTAAGTACAATAATGTGCCTATTGCACTTAACTAGGGTATTTATGCCCCTAGCACATCTTCGTCATCATCCTTCGAATGAAGAGGATCCTTTTCAGGATCAAGACAACAGATGATCATAGGGGTGCTTGAAGGTTTGACCTTGTCAAAATGCCTAAGCATCTATCAACACGATGCTCAACTTCTAAATCGAGACATAATCGTGTTCTCCCAAAATCCTTCATCTTAAACTCGAATTTCAAGTGTTCAGCGGTTTTCCTTAACTCTTTAAGGGCTTCTAATGAAGATCATGTCCAACATGAATCGCGTTAGAATCCAAAACTTGTTATGGAGACGCACGAGCATGTCCCTACCCAATCAAGTAGTACTTTAGTGAGAGTTTCAACCTCATTGTAAACGTGCTCCGTGATCTAGAGTCACTTGACTTAGGTAAATGAGGTTAACCATGAACCTTCATGTATATTCCTTACCTAGATCCCCATATAGATACTTAGTGACCACATTTGTAAGCTGCATGTTCAGTTATTCGAAAACTACCAAACTGATAGGATAGTAGAGTGCATTGACATCCATTACGAGAGAATATGTCTCATCGTAGTCGATACCAAGGCATTTTGTGAGAAGCCTTGGGCCATAAGGCGAGATTGCCGTATCTTTTTCTCATCACACTTTCTAATGAAGACCCATTAGTTAATAGGTTTTATGTTAGGAGGTGGTTGCATCACTGGATCGAAAACTTTCTGCTAATCCTCTTCATTAGAGAATCCAACTTAACATGGATCGCATCTTTCTATTCAGTCCAAATTTCTCTACGTTGGTATTCATTCATCAACGGAGCGTGGTTCGATATTATCTGACTCAACAAACTCATCTGCGATGAAATGCGCAACTACATCTATCCCACATCCTAACGACAACCATAATCTGGAGGATAATCATTAGATGGATTTTGAGTGTCAATGATCTAAGGATTGTGTTATGCTAAATGTCCTTTGAATCCACGGGCCTCTCACGATCCTAGCTGGGGCCATGGCCTGTAACACCAGAGTGCCACTTTCTTTGGCGTTGGTGCCATGCCTACCTCTGTGTATGGTGGCGCTATGTCCTCTCGTAGGGACGTCCTTCCTTGCAGACATATTTGCAGCAGATATGTATGATCTTGTCACTTTAATAGGAATCGAGATAAGACATAGTGGGGACAGACCGCGATAATTCATGTCGTTCCTGATGAACATTCATGTTCTTATCTCCCCCTAACGACGGGAAGACAGTCTCATTAAAGTGACATCCAGCAAATCTATCGGTAATGAGAATATAAGGAGATTGGTGCGCATTACACCAATGTCCAAACTACCATCGTAGTCGCTTCCACCAGACCATTTGGGTATGTTCATGGGAATATAATGTCCAACATCGGTCTCAATGCAATAACCATCGAAAATCTTTGATGTAAACTCTCTAGCATCGTCAAGTCCAATTGACTAAATAGCATGATCCGGGAGTGAGCCCGTTGTTATATGATATGTGCTAGGAGTGTAGCATAAATAGCATTACAAGTGGATAATCGCACAACACGTGACCAGTATGTTTGCGTGTCAACTAACATCATGAGATATTTAAGCGTCTGTAAGTTGGTTAAATTAGTCCACAGAATCCGTAGAGGTTCTATGTAAGAACATAATGAGTATTTTCATATCCTTTGCATAGGACGGTCTCAGTCTTAATTTCCCTAAGGAACGAGCTTTGTAAATTGAGCAATAGGCCTTAGAAGCAACCAATGAGGATTGTGGTTGGGTCTGAGTGTCTGAAACGCTATTTGAAGCAAAGTTGGTGATTATTGCATCACCTCATCACTATGATAGACGCCATTCATGGCATTATGGATAAGGACTGTGCCAGCCCTAGGCTGGCGGTGGATGGCGGCGGTGCTCGAGGCAACGGTAACAGTCCTACTTAGTCCAGAAATCAACTTTTGATTCATGCTTCGTTTCTCCTTAGAGAAAGGATGTCTATGTGAAGTTTTCTGTAGGCAGATTGTCATATTATGACTAGGATGACCTATCTTGTTGTGACAAGGCCAATATGTGTCTAAATCTAAGAGATATTCTCTTATAATTTTTATTGGATTAATAACTCAAATAGTGACATAGAGTCCACTAGAGAGATACATAAACTTCTCTAAGATGCGCCTTTGTTCACAATCATTAGTTGCAAAGGAACTCATTTTCGTTCTCTACATGTGTTTTCGCATAGAATTCGTTGGCTATTCATAGGGTACGATTTTCCCTAAGAGCGTAGAGAGTTTCTGTGATAGTAATCAAGGTGCCATTTGACAAGTGGAACTTAGGCTATTCCATGTCCTTGAATTAATATTGATAGCCCTACCATCGTAGTCACAAAGTAATATGCTCAGAATCAAAATGGAGTCATGAAAATAACTTGAAATTTTATTCATAAGCCAATGGATTACATCATTGTCTCTTAACCATTAGGAGAATCTAATCCAAATGCTTGTTAATGCAAAACAAAGGTAGTCATTTGACTTCTTTTTATAACTCCAAAATAAATATGACCAGGTGAGTCGAGAGATGTCGGTGCAGCAAAACTCGCTTAAGTACCACTTATCTCAAAACGTTCCTAGACATTATACTCATTTTGGATGAGCCTATGTGAAGAAAAACTGAACCAATGACATTTATTAGAGAGTATATGGCAATTGCCTACTACATCTCTTGGAAAAATACAGACTTAAACAGAATTGGTGATCATTGATCCCAGCCGGATTTGTAGTCTTCAATCCTTCACTCTAGGTCATCTTCTTGATCTTCTTGTTCCACATAGTGAGCTTCTGTTGCTTCACAATATGCTTTGTAGGCTGTGACAATTTCTCCACGAGCTCTACAAATGTGTACCCAATGACCGGATACTCCACATCGAGAACATACATCTCTTTGCTCAGACTCCATTGATTGAGGCGCTTTGAAAGCGTCATTTAGATGGCTCTTAGTGTTGGTGGGCCACCAACATGGCCATAGGTGTTGCCTCTCTCTTTCTCTTTTTCCATGTTGACCTCCTCGGTTCCATGTTCGCCTATTTTGGCGGTTACCTTCCGAAGTAGAGCGATTATATGAACCAGAACGTCCAGAAGTATCCCTCAGATTAAGGTTTCGCTCTTGGTGCCCTCTCTTAGGGGCGCGACTATAATTGGATTCTCGAAAATGCTCTGTTTCCACGTATCTCGAATTATAGTTCTTTACAAGAATATTGTCATGCTTTACAGCGACATTCATAGCTTCAATAAGCTCATGAAACCTTGTGATCCGTCCTGCAGTAATATCAATTCGATAGTTCTTAACAACCATCAATGCAGAGACAGGGGATGTAGAGAGAGTCTTCTCAATCAATATCGCATCTGTGATCTCTTTACCATATAATTCCATTAAGGATTTAATGCGAAGTGCTTCCGAGTCAAGAAAGTTGCCAAATCTTTCTTTGAGTGAGATCCACAGCTTTTCTTCATTCATATACTCGTGTTGGAGCAAATCATCCATATGATGAGTCATTAGGATGATGGCTTTCGCCTTATTTACCTCTAAGGCTGCTTTATTTGTTTCCAAAGCTTGAGCTTGCTCAATAGTTAACACATTCTGGCTAGGCTCGAGAATGGTATCCAGGATTCCATCTTGCCTTGAGATGCTAGTGGACATCACGAACCCACCTGTGATATCCAGAGCCAGTTGTTCCTAATGGAGCAAAGTCCAATTTGTATAGGTTGCTCATCCTGAAAGAGAACAAGAACAATGGTTAGTTTTGGAGCGGAAAAAGCTACCACGAAAACATATAAATTTCTGAGCGTAGTCACTCCTAAGAAATTATGAATTTATGAGCGTAATCGCTTCCAAGAAATTAAGATTTCCGAGCGTAGTCGCTTCCAAGAGATATTGGATTAGATCGAAACAATGACGTAAGTGGTTGATTATCAATTCTCTACAAACTCTAAGTTTGGAGATGTCAACAAGCTCCAAGCTTGGAGTGAACACAAACCCCCACAATTCGGCTTAATTAGGTCTCCCCTATGATGAAAAAAAGGGGGTAGAAGAAGGGAATTTGCAAGTCCCTGAGAAAAAGAAGAGAAAAACAATAAAAACGTAAAAAACAGGACCTTTTAGTAAATATTACCTCAAAATAGGTCGCCTGAAAATTTGGTTGGAAAAGTCACCAGCAAGTGGCCAAAAAAATTGCCGAAAAATGGCAGAAAAAAGTAGTTGGAGGTGACCGGAAAAAACTTAGGAAAACTAGTTGGCGGTGACCTGTCGTCGGAGGCACCGGCTACTGCTGACATGGTTGATGACTGTTGCTGAGGTGGCTGCTGCTGACGTGTCGCCTTGGTGGGCCTGCATGCAATGGGCCTGGGTCTGTGGGCCGCGACTTGGGGCTCGGCTTGGGCAGCCTCCTTCTCCTTTTTTCTCCTCTCTACCGGTTTTTCTACAGAAGATTCAGTAGGCCAGTTCGGTGACCTTTAAGCAAGTATTTTCGGTTTTTCTTCCGGTTCCGGATTTCTAGGATTGAGATGCTACTGCTCGAAAAATTTGGTAGCAATTGGATGTCCGGAAGGTGGTGAACCTGTGGAATATTTGCTGCTGGTGGTTTGAATGTTCCGGTGGTAGGTTCGGTAGGTTTCCGGTCGGTTTTGGTGGTTCTACTGTCAGATCTGGATTCATGGGGTCTAGGGCTTCAAGTTGTGTGGCGGAGGCAGAAAAGGTTTCAAGGTGTAATATTCGAAATTTAGGTTTAGCTATTTGTTTCAGGGTTAGGGCTTCATGTTGATAATGTGTTTAAAGAAAATTGAAATTTGGAGAGAATTGAGTCGTACATTCATTAATAATATGAGCCTCTTTATATAGATGATTACAAGACACAGAATCAGAGTTGTACAAGGAAAAATAATCATACAACTAATCAGATATATATGAATATCTCCGAGAATATCTCTAATTCTAAACTCTATTACAACTAACCTAGGGTTTGGGCCAGACACATATTCTGGATTTACTTGAACAATTTTAGAATTTTATCATAATGACATTATGGGTATTTTTTTTTTTTGTATGAAATAAATTTATTTTATTCAAATGGCATAAATGACATTTTTTTCTTTTCTTTTTTGTTTTGTATAATATCATAGTTTAGGGTTTAACTTCTGCCTCATGGATGTCTACTATCATAGTTTAGAGTATATCATAGCTTCTTGTTCCCTCAATATCTAGTTAATTAGTCCTTATGATTGAATTCATTGATGTCATGGTGAGCATTCAATGCCAAATTTTGGTTTTCCATTGTCTTATAAGTTTTTCGTTTAGCTTCCTTTTTTGTTTAATTGTATGAGTTATAGTGATCTGTACAATATGGACTTCTAAATTGAACTGTGTACTATCTACCCAGGTTTAAATTAACAAGATTTTTGAACTCTGATTTGAGTTAATATGAATTTCGAGGTTCCATTGTGAAAGAAAACACTACAGCTATTTTGTTGCATTTTTTATTTTTTGCTGGTCTTAAGCATATAGAAAGTAAAGGTAACCAGTCCATTATCTCATTTGTATATATGTTTATGGTTTTACTTTTTCGCATTTGTCTCAATTAGTTGCAGTTCCCTAACATTTTACTAATATTGACAGCTGCTTGGCCTGGACAACATTGTGGATCCTCTAAACAACGCATACCAAGAGTTTGTTGTTGCAGCAGCTTATGTGCTCGAAGCCGGGGAAACTTCTGGCGGCCAAAAATCAACAGCCACGGATACTGCTTTAGAGAGCTTTAAGCAGAAGTGGAAACTTTTCAAAGTGACTTGTGATCAAGCAGAGGAGTTTGTGGAGTCTGTGAAGCAAAGAATTGGCTCAGAGTGTCTGGTGGATGAGGCAACCGGCCCTGCGGTATGGAAGTCCTGGCAGACTACGACAACTAGTATCCCACCCATCAGTGCAGTTCGATTGGAACAGATGAGTAAAGCTGTTCGATGACTGGTCATAGAACTTCAACATGGTTCCGGAACAACTGCTGGTTCAGCACATTCTCATCAGCTCCTTTTGATGCTAGATTCTCTGAAGATTCAGCTCCATAGGTATGAAATTCAAGCCCCTGTATCAACAAAGGTTGTCAAGTTTTTATAGGTGCGTAGACTTCCTCAAGTAATTAAATATGTAAATATGGTTAACAAAACGGATTGACAGTACGACTCAATGGATTGAATTACATGGCTAGACAAATACAGCCATCCACGAGCGCAATGAAGTTTTTAACATTAACATATATGGGTCTCTCTCATATCTATTCAGTACTATTATTAAATAATAATAAAAAAAGAGTTTGTCAAACAAAATATATTTACCAAAATATCCCTCACGTCTTAAAAAATCTTTGAACCAAAATATTTGGGAAAAAGGCCAATTCACAAAGTAAAAGAAAAAGAAAATGAAAAAAAATTAACCAAAAAAAAAACAAAAAGCAAAAAAGATGAAGCAGTTTTTTCCACATTCTCTAAAATAATGGCCCACGTAGTTATCTACACTCAGAGGGTGTGTTTGACGACTAGTTATTGTTGAAAGAAGAAGTATTGTTAGAGCATTGTTAAGCATCTTTAACAATACTAATTATTTTTTAGTCAAATTTTAGTCAAAGTAGCTAAAGAGTCATTTCAGCTAGTCACTTTAGAAATACGTCTGCATCAGTATTTTTTATTTTAGTTAGTTTTGAATTTATATTATTTTTTTAATAAATGTTAAATAGTTTAAATGTATTTAAAATTTATATAAAATAACTCAAAATGAATGTTATAAATTTTAGATAGTCTCATCTCGCTCTCTATATTTAGGAGCGTGATAACTAAAAGTTATAATGGAAAGCCATTTAGGAGTCGTGTGCATATGCTAAAATATATAAAAAGTTAAACATGCTCTCCAAAATAACTAAGGAGTTAAAATAGAGAGTTTGCTAAAGATGCACTTAGTCAAAATCAATAATTTTAACATAAATAACCCTAAAAGATTAAAAAAATTCAGAATAAATTAAATTAAAATGGTAAATGTGACAATTACAAAATATCTTTTTATTAAGGAAAATAAAAAGAAGTGATCTCACAACTCATTTTTCTCTCCTAGTATCATCTCTCTGCAATAACAATTTTTTCCATTCATTTTTTTTATTTTCTCAATAAAAAAAAACTATTACAGATGCAGAATATGTATGAAGAAGGTTAGTATTAATTCACGATAATATATATTGGTGTATTATGTAATGTCATTGTACAGGATTGAAAAAATCCGAAATTCACCGTGGGAGTGTGGTACACAATCTTGTCTTTCAACAAGCAATTGGCCTCCAGGGTTGCCTCTAACTTGGTCCATTGCATTCAGCCTTACTAGTGTAATGTCCTCATATTCTTCGCATAGCTCATCTCTACATGTAATGTAGAAACCAAAAATTAATAAAGACTCCATCACACTGATCAGACACAAAATCTGAAATTGTTGTTATTATTTTTTGTTTGATCAGTGTGATGACATCTTAATTAATTATTGGTTTCTACATTACATGTAGAGATAAGCTAGATGAAGAATAAGATGACCTTGAACTAGCAAGGTTGAATGCAATGAAAGGAATTAGAGACAACCTAGAGGTTAATCCCTTGTCAAAATCTTGGTGTAAGAGTTGGACCACTAATCTATTTACACACAAAAATAACTCTTTTACATCATTTTCAAGAAAACAGTAGTTATGATTATCTAGAGAGAAATGATAATTAAACTAGGATATTGATTGTACCTCTAAACTGGACGTTTGGTAGATCATTGATTCGATGAGTAAAAGTTATACTTATCATCAGGCTCTTCGATCGCAACGTCATCTTTCTCTTCATTACGGCACTCAGATTCATCAAAAGCTTTCTCTATCTCTATTAGTACCTAGATAATTGGAGATGTTGCACACAAATTGGAAGACTAAATGAGGTTCTTTTTATAGGTAAATGGGAAGGTTCGAGAACGAGTGGTTTTGACAAAAACAAGGTGCGATTGTGTGTGTACCACCTGTTTTACAAAAAATAATGGGCATTAAAACCAAATCTATCCGGTATGAGAATTCATAATTATTTTTGGTATGTTTTAATTACATTGACAGTTTCTCTTTGCGTCCCGTTTATCTTTTTACCGACTTAAAAAGTAACATTTTTACAGCCCTACGTGTTAAGTTCACATACTGCTGTTTCTTTGGTCTTATCCGATTGTTTCTCTCGAAAGTGTGTCACACGTACCCCCAAACACACAGAAAGTAAAACAAATTAACTAGCCTTCCTCCACACTTTGTTGCATGTGTAAAACAAAATAAAATCTCTCTCTCTCTCTCTCTCTCTCTCTCTCTCTCTCTCTCTCTCTCTCTCTCTCTCTCTCTCTCTCTTCAGAAAATAAAGAAGAAAATGTAATGGAAGGAAACAGCAATTGTAGAAGAAGATGGTGGGAGAGAAAAATAGGTTGTGGAAAGTAATTTTATATTTTTTATGAAATGTAGTGGAAGAAAACAATTATGGCCGATAGAAGATAGTTGGAGTAAAAATAAGGTTGTGCGAGACTTTTTTTTTTCTTAATAAAATTTTATTTTATAATTGTCACAATTGTCCTTATAATTTAATTAATTCTAAAATATTTTTAATCTTTTACGACCAATTTGTCTTATTCTCTTACTAATAGTGATATACGAGGAATAAAAATTAGTAACTCTGGGATACAATAGAATAACTAAAAGAAATAAAAAAATGTAGGATTAAGACACGGGTTACTATATACTGCAATTTATATATACTAGCGTTGCCCGAAGTAATATAACAAGAATTTCTTGTTTTTAGGTCTCAAATTTCAACAGCTAAAGAGAATAAAAGTTATGGAAACTTTTCAAAGCAACTTTTAGACTGGAATTGTATTTTTGACCCACTTCGTTTTCTTTTATTTTCCAATTTCTTTTTATTTGATTTTAGTATTTTGCCATAATGATATTGTGGGTATTTCTTTTATATGTAGTAAATTTATTTTATTCAAATAGCGTAAATTGCATTTTCAAATTTGGTGAGTGTTTTGACACCAAAATTTGGCTTTCATTCATAGTAGTAAATATATATATATATATATATATTTTTTGAATCAAAGTATCAATTTCATTAAACGCAAGCCAGAATGATACACTTTTGTCATCTCTAGGGCAAGTTTAAGACGTGATATGTTAGCATCACCCATTCAACAATCAGGGGTCATTTATTTTAAAGCGAGCCTATGAACTATGAAACATACACAGTAAATAGGCATCTAAAAATACAAAAACTGCATAATTCTCTATAAAAAATAGGAAATAGGAAAGTAAAGAAAACCTCAGCTAAATTAGAAGGGCCACAGCCTAATAGTCCTAAGAAAGTCCAACACAATGCTCAACAGTTGACCCAACCTAGCCTCTGTTATCCCGTACAGACAGCCTGAGCACGCCGGCCACCACTCTAGTGTCATAGAAGCCAGCACTAGAGCCACCAACATCCTAACACCATATAGATGCCATCAAGTCGTCACTGCCTGGAAAAAGCCCAAACCAGCTACGTCGCCCAAAGCCTCCCCTTGAGGTAGTGCCCATGCATCCACCTCAATCTGCAGCAAAAAATTAGAACCCAACAAGACCAATTCTATCCAGCCTTCAAGCCAAAACAGTTCCAAACTAAGGAGCATGCTCTAGATGCATCACTCGTCCGACAGCAACACTGCAAAGTCAGCATGACAAAGGTCGATGTCGGCACTGGGCTGCCACCGGACTAGCATTGATAAAGATTGAGAAGAAAACCATGCCCTTATAGGACGAGAGAAACTAGAGTTTTCTTGTTTGACTAACTGTCTTCCACACACACACACACACACACACACACACACACACACACACACACACACACACACACACACACACACACACACACAGAGGCCGGATTAGAGGCGAACGTCCGCCAAATATGCAAAGGTGTGGATGTCACGCCCCGAATTATAGAATAAAAATTCAAAATCCTAAACATGAATTACTATAACTTAAAATAGTCATCCTGAAAATTTCTTTTCTTAACAACCTCACCACACGAAATAACATCAAAACCAAATTTAGTCTCGATTAATTAATACAACTCAAATACAAAATGAATTGTAAAGCTCTAAATGAGCATACAAACCTCACAACTCAATGAAATAAAAATAACTGCTGTAACACCTAAGTAGCTCGGTCACCTCCCTGGTTATCCTGACCTACAGGAATATCCACTACACCATTTGAATAGTATACCGGGATTGCAACAACACAAAACCCGGTAAGCTTTTGAAAACTTGTATGAGTAAAAGAAAGAATGGTTGCTTAATTAAATCATATTTAATTCCACTCAAATCAACACTCAACAATTTCTACATCCACCAAGTACCAACTATCTCAATCAATTACCAATTCAATAAATCAACACAAACCCTACCTCACATCTTTCTTCACAAAACATCAACGTCGTATTTATAAAAATACGGTACTTACCATACTAGAGCTTTAACTGAATCGTAGCCCGTCACCTGGCCTAGGTTATGGCATCCGACATATTTATCATTATCGTATTTCATTAATATGTATACTTATATACATATTTAGAACATCCGATAATTGTACATACTCAACCAATCATATCTCATCATCCACCCATGATTAGAGCGTCTGATTACCCCACACCGGTCACTACGTTGACCCTAAATCCATAAATGAGCACAACATGTATTATCACACAATGAAATCAACTCATCCAAGTTACACAATATTATTATGAAATTAAGCATTTGAAATATAATTCAAATCATCAATTCAACTCAATCATATCATCACTCAACAATCCACCCATCAATATATATATTCCACATAAATATATATATATATATATATATGTAATCATCCACTCAAAAATGACCACTAATACCATCTATAGTTCACACAAGAAAATTGTGAAATTCATTTGTATAATTAAAATTCATTTTACTTACCTATGGATCGTAGTGATCAAGTCCATGTGATTTAAAAAAAAAAAAATTTAATCCACAAATATTTTTCATACAATTACAAAAATAAATAAATTAAAGCACTCGGTTCGTAATATTAACCACGTGAGTTTTACTCACGTCGAAACTCCCGCTGTGTTTTCACTTAAATATAACTTACAATAATCCAAATGCCCTTCAACTCAAGCCGTCAAGTACCTAATCAAGTACGGTCTTTACTTAGTAACGAAGCACGAAATAAACCTAAATGATGATCCAACGGTCGGATTTCAAAATAAAGACAATCTAACTGTCGGATTCTAAAATAAAGACGATCCAACAGTCGGATCAAATTTAAACGATGATCCAACGGTTATATCCTCACGGATCACCCTTGGAAACATCCTATCAAAATTATACGAAAATCCGATGGACGGATCTTTACTAATCGCCTCCCAAATCACTGTTTTACAATTATACGAAGATCTAACGGTTGGATCTTCGCCTGTGACCACACAAAGTCATCGGGATAGTCATATGAACATCATATTAAAATTTGAAGTAAAACCTATGGTCTGATCTCCGTAAATTGTAAACCAAAGGTAAACTGTAAAACCGTAAATAGTAATGTCAAAGCTTAAATTTACTATTTATCAACGTTTTCTAACATGACCATATTATTTATCAAAACGCTAGTATGGATGCATAGATCATCGTCTAGATAATATAAACTCAAAATTTGGTCCGACGCGCCGCCACACGCAGAGATCAGAAGGCGGTCAACACCGGTCAACCACCTCATATGCAAAAGTCGTCAATTACAAACTTCTTCAAAATGAAATTGTGAACAAGAGCACGTCAACGCCGGTCAACCACCTCACACTCAAAATCGTGATGCAAGCCACATATGGGGATGATCAGAAGGAAGAGTACGTCACGAAAATGGGGTCAATCGGGCGAGATGATGCCGGAAAAGTGGAGATCCGGTTGGGTCACCTTTCGGTGATTGAGGTAGCTTCGATCCGAGGCTAGAGGCAGCGATTGGACAAGGCGAGGGGCAGCGAAGCCGAAGGGCGCTGGGTCCGGCGGCGGTCCAGGGCGGGAAGGCTGACTTCAAGCCGGGTCGGGTCTGCACAGTGTAGAAGTCACGCGAGAGACCCGGGGGGGGGGGGGGGGGGGGGGGGGGGGGGGGTAAATGCAAAAATGTAACTTTTTCGTCCTTAATGAAAAACTCTGATTTTTCATTTTATTTATAGAAAATTTCCAATTTTCAAATATTCATAACTTATTCATACGAACTCCGAATAATACGTTCCACATATGCACGAACTCGTATCGATGAGCTCTACAACTTTCATGAAGGAAGTTTTCCCAAATTTTGAATGTATAAAAAGTCGATTTTCACGACCTCCTAAATAACGTTCGTTTTCGAAAATAAAATCATTCGAAACAAACTTTCTCAAACCACGACATACCAATTAATCCCAAATATCATAATTCAATTAATATGACAATTATTGAATTACATAAATTTATTATATGAAAATTTGGGTCTTCACAGCGGATGTCGCTTAAAACGGCTCCAGGTGGCACTGATGGTGGTGTTGATCATGCCAGTGTCGAACCAGACCTCCATCTTGGGATTCTTCTTGCTAGTGGACTCCTTAGTGACAAGTTCGGAGTCAAAATTAGTTTGGCTCGGAGTTTCTGTTGAACTTCCGGCGCAGACCTGCGACTTCGATCACGTTGGCCTTCACCTTGACAGTGACGCGGTCCGGGGGCCCCTGATCTCCTTGGACAGAAGTAGCGCTACCTCGAGCCTCTATGAGCAACATCCTCACTTTTTCATCAGGTGTGGACGTCCGCTTCTAATCCTCTTCGTGTGTGTGTGTAGGGAGCCCTTATAATGAGGATTAGTTGAGGACTTTCTAGTTAACGGTTTGGAAGATCCATTTTTCGATTATATTATGACAATTCAACCGTTAGATGTTTATGTATGCATGAGTAGATCACTTCTGCAATTTTTCTTTCAAATTGCTAATTATTAAGGCACCGAACTAATAGAGGAACCAATCTACCAAACATAAACCATTAATATTCATAACTGACAAATCACCATTATAACAATTTTCAATTAGATTGATTTGCGGAAATATAATCGAGAGTGAGTCTAACACAAAAATCATCAACTATTCCTCATTTTAGTGGTCCTTTTTAGAAGGGCTCTCTACACATATAGACACACACATATATAGTAAATAATAGGCTAAAGTTGTTTTGGTGGAGAAATTCAGCTTACATTTTGTTGTTGTTTTTTGAAAGGTTTTACATTGGGTGTATCTAGTTGGATCTCCAACTTTTTTCAATTATTAATAGGTTTAGTCAACTTATATGAAAAGACAAATAATGACAAAAAGAGAGGAAAAAAAAAGTTTTTACATCTTCCAAATATAATTTTCAATTAATTTTTTTTCTTTCTTGAATTTCCTTATATTGCTTATATAGTTTTATAATTTACCTAAAACAATTAAAAATAATAATTTCTATAGACAACCCATAATTTAAAACAAAAGTAAATTCAAAACAATCTGACTTGGAATTTTCTTAAACTAAATTCATTGAATATTATGATATAGTTATTACTCTGATCTTCTTTTAGCAAATTCAAAATGATTCTAACAACATATCAAAACTGAGAACCAACCCTCTGATTAATTTTGGTGGTGAAGAAACATACTCATAAGAGAACAATATCATATGATTTTTTTATCTATTATTCTTCTCGTGGTTAAAGATACAGATAAAAAGTAGAGTAACAGATTGTTGTATCTCATGTTCAAGGGTGTTTTGGTAAGATTCCTTATTTTTTCAAGTATTCTAAAAAATAAATTAGAGATGTACTAAGTAATGCATGTTCAAATAGCAAATTTGAAGGTCAAAATAGTAAATTTGTAGGTCCAACTAGAACCACCATTTTACATGTTGTTTTTGCGTGCTCAGAAAAAAGAAAGGCTGAACCGGAAACTTTGACTCGACCGGTCAATACAAGCAAACCGGATCTATAAGTTGGCTGCGCCTCCCTTCCATTCTTCTTCTTCTGCTTGGGTTCCTTTCCTCAGGCTTCTATCCTACCCAGGTATTCCCTCTGTCTTTATGTTTTTTCCTGTAGCTTCTCCTTTTGATTCATTTCATTGAGCAAGAATTAGTCGCCCATCATTTTCTGTTTAAGTGTATCAAAATCTATATTGGATATTCCCATTTGAATTTCTAGCCCTTTTTTGTTAATCAATTCAACTTCCTAGCCCTTCAATATTGAAAGTTTGAGAATTTGCCGTTTTCACATGTTTGTTGTGTTCTGATGATCTTCTAGGATTCTCTTTGTTGCTTTCAAATGCTTATCTGGCTTACACCCTAACCCCCGGAAAAATACTCTGTTGTTCTTGTTGGTCGTTTGCAGTTTATTCAATCTGTTTTTCTTATAATCCTCTAGGTGGCCTGGGATGAGTATCAGATTAGAAGATTCCTATGGTCCGGTATTAGACTTAGATTGAGCGCCCTGGATTTTCTTCATTCATCTATCTACGAGTGATCATTTCTAGTGACCAGCACGAGTGTTGTAATTAGTTCAGTGCTGGTTTTCTCTTAATGTTTGTTCTCCGTTGATTTTGCCTTTGTGTTAGGCTTTTTGGGAGAATCCCACTACATCATTGGGTGCTTGTTTGTATTTATCTCCCTTTGCAACATTTACAAAACAAACAAGGCATCTGGGTTTCTTGACACACATGGTATCACATCTCACTTCTCACTTCTCACTTGTATGGACGTAAATGTTATAGTGGGAGTTCGTATGATGCTCGTTTAGGATGAGAGTTTAGAATTTTATAATCAATAAAATAAGTGAGGCAAACTTGTAAAGGAACTCTGAATTGAGGTCAGCATCTCTTGGATTAAACCTTCCGTCTCAACCTTCTGTGATCCCTTAAATTGCCTGTTTGTGGAATTTCCTACCAAAAATCTGGTTTAGGCTTTATGGAACTTTAACCTGGTCCGATGAATGTGAACAAACCGAACGCACCGTGGCCCTTATTTCTTGTCCCAATTCCCTTCTTTGGTTCATCAACCCCAGTTCTCCATCCCCAACCTGTAAAGTGCAACCTCAGGTTTGTACTTGTTGACTCTTTGTTCGGCTTCTCTCGTAGGCCAGGTTTTTGGTTTTTTGTTTTTTTTGTTTTGTTTTGTATAATATCAAGGTTTAGGGTTTAACTTCTGCCTCATGGATGTCTAATATCATAGTTTAGGGTATATCATAGCTTCTTGTTGCCTCTTTATCTGGTTAGTCCTAATGATTGAATTCATTGATGTCATGGTGAGCATTCAATGCCAAATTTCAGTTTTCCATCGTCTTAAAAAGCCCTCCTATAGCTTCATTTTTAGTTCAATTGTGTGAAGTTATAGTGATCTTTACAATATGGACTTCGAAATTGAAATGTGTAACGTGTACTCAGGTTTAAAGTGACAAGATTTTTGAACTTTGATGTGAGTTAGTATGAATTTCTAGGTTTTACTGTGAAAGAAAACAAGCATTTTTTTGGTTGGTCTTAAGCATATATATAAAGTAAAGGTAGCCAATCCTTGACCTCATTTGTATATGTGTTTAAGGTTTTACTTTTTCGTATTTTCCTCAATTAGTTGGAGTTCCGTAACATTTTACTAATATTGACACTTACTTGGCCCGCAAGATGGACAACATTGTGGATTCTCTAAACAACGCATACCAAGAGTTTGTCGTTGCTGCAGCTAATGTGCTCGAGGCCAAGGAAACTTCTGGCGGCCAAAAAACAACAGCCACGGATACTGCTCTAGAGAGCTTTAAGCAGAAGTGGGAACTTTTCAGAGTGACTTGTGATCAAGCAGAGGAGTTTGTGGAGTCTGTGAAGCAACGGATTGGCTCAGAGTGCCTGGTGGATGAGGCAACCGGCCCTGTGGTAGGGAAGTCTGGGCAGACTACGACAACTGGTCTCCCGCCAATCAGTGCAGTTCGATTGGAACAGATGAGTAAAGCTGTTCGATGGCTTGTCATAGAACTTCAACATGGTTCTGGAACAGCTGCTGGTTCAGCACACTCTCATCAATCTGCTCCTTTTGATGCTAGATTCTCTGAAGATTCAGCTCCATAGGTATGAAATTCAAACCCCTGTATCAAAAAAGGTTGATAAGTTTTTATAGGTGGTACACTGAAGTCCTCAAGTACTTATTAAATATGTAAATATGAGAAACAAAAAGGACTGACATTACAAGATCTGTGAAAAGATTAAGGTCCTAAATATTAAAAAAAGACATGTATGTGAAAGAATTGTCACATGTCAATCCCACCATACTCACCAAACACATTGTTCATGTAAAAAAGAAAAAGGCAAATATACAACAGATGTAATTTAGAATACAAACAGTCCTCACCATTTTTCAGGTTGTGTTAGCATAGAGGTAGATCTGAAAGCTAACCTGAACAGATGTATTTTTTATTTCTATTTTCTTTGATGCCTCTTGGCCAGACAAAAAAGCAAACTTATGCCTCTGTTTCAGTTTAATCCTCTCAAACAGATATTGTTCATGTGCATACAGATCAGATATTATAGATTGCCAAAGGGGTCACATGTACACAAGTATCAGGGACTCACTTATTACTTATACAGAGGGCCTTGCCATATAGTGATTTCAATATTACCCTGTATCCCTCAACTTTTCTGGGGATTTTAAGGGGCTGTGATTTTATTATTTTTGTGTACTAGTGCTGAGTCCCCTTTGGCTTTTTGATGAACTTATCACTTAAATAATAGGAGGGGGAAAAACTAAAAGAAAAAGAGAAGAATGGGTTGCTGAAAGACTTGAAGGTTATACCTATATGGATGTGCATCTCACCTAAGTATTTTGTCCTTCTTTAAACATGTACAGCACGGGAGTAATTTACTTTGATTTCAAATTACCCAAGAACTACTATGGAACACTTACTGTGATAATCATGAACAAGGGACGACTCGAGATTTCATTATTTAATATATTGGTGGCTGCTATGCTGATCGTGTTTTAGACAATCTGAAAACTGATGTTTGTGTAATTTTGCTGAGTATTTGCTTTCAAGATTTCATCAATGGCAAGTTTTGGGTGGCCGTTTTAGGATAGGAATTTCAAAACTCTTCTACGTGTTTGTTAAATCTTTGTTAACCTCCTGTAATGTTGAATGCATCTGTCAATCCTTTATCTTTACCCTATGTCACAAACTTTGCTTTTTCTTACAAACTGTTTTAACCTGGCAGATATCATCTTTGGAACACCAGGTCAATAAGACGGGTTATATATGCAACCTGAGGAACGTTAAACATGCTGTCTGCAGTTTAAAGACTGTAGGATTCTGTTGTGTTTGGGTGATATCAAATGCACCGGATGCAGTCGTACTAGGTTCCATATTATTGCTCTGCTTCAGCAGTTGCGCTTTTGTGGGAAGCGATATGCAAATCATTTGTGGTTCCCGTGTAATCTGTCACTGCCCATAGTATTGTTGCCTAATGTACGCTTACACCTACAATAGACTATTTCTAGGAGACTTTTAACTTGTAACAGCTGATCAACAGCCAAAAGCCAAGAGCAGTGCTTTTGTTGAAGTCATGTATTTACTGCTTTTTCTTTGTAATTGTAGGAAGGATGCTAATCTCAATAAGTTCATCTTGAAAAAGAGCAAAAATGGATTATGAATTCACGATCAATTTGCCATTGTTCCAGGGGATGTGACTTCCCCTACAATTAGCATTCGAGACCTTTCTAGTTTCTAAATCGTTGTGTTGGAAAACAAACAAAAACAGATTATCTTCAAGGTGCCTGTACAAACCTTACATTTAAAAAAGATCGGTTGCTTTCGACCAAAAAAAAAAAAAAGATGAACTATATTTCTGTGAGTCTAAATTTGATCACCTTATGATCACAGGGGCTTCTTATTTGAACTTATTTAAAATTTCTGTGGTATCTATGAGGTTTCAAGTCCAAATATCGACAAAAAAACAAAATTTGTTTTGAGTAACATATTTATGAGGTGTCATACGATAACGAAAAGAAACAGAAAAACGTTTGAGATTGTGGCAACGTTCTAAAAGGCGCGGAATCAAAGGTCACACAAAGTATCAGTGTTTTGCATAATTCTGCTTGAAAGTGATCCATCACATTCTCTCTGTCTCTCTTTCCTCTCTAGCAGATTACTTTAATCGATTCTTGTCCCCCTTTCCTTCTCGAAGTCTCAGCAGCACACAATTAACCTGATCACCCAAAAAAAAAAAAAAAAAAGAGAAATCACAAATTTTCGTGAACCCAATTGCATCCACCACAGATTCCTGCACCACAAATTAGTGCCCAATTCCGGCACGCAAATTTAACGGTTCACTTGAGAGCCTATTTATACAATGGCTTCGCTGCTCTTTGCTCACTCAGAGATTCACTAAATTTTCTTTCTGGCATTCTCTCTTTATCTTTTTGAGGTTGGTTTCTTAGTTGCTTATTGGGTTTAGTGTTTTTCATCCAATTGGGTTTTATTGAAATTTTGTTGGGTTTATATTGATCGGTTTCTTTTTGTGTTCGGTTATGTTTCAGCTGATGGATATGAAGATTGAAATGCAGAGGGCAAGGGCAGCCTCTTTTGCTTCTCAAGTAAGTGCTTAAGATTCCTTGTTCAGTTAATATTTGCTTATTATTGTGTTGAATCTTAGTAAAGTTTGTAACTTTCTGCAAAATTCAGATAGGAGGTTATATCCTGAATACATATTGATATTTGACAGCTGTAATTATCTTTCGTTAGTCCTATGCTTTTGTTTGTTCAGAAGAAAGTGGTCCAATTTGTATTGGCTTATTCACAGTGGAAACCATCTTCATATGACATAATATAGCAAAACAATTCAATCTGAGCTGTTTAGTGTGGTTCTTCAGAACTGACATCGGAAAGTAGGTGTCTTAGAACTTGTTCTCTATGAACATGGCTTCTTTGAAGCAGTGTTGTTGGATGAGATGTTAGTGTAGTTATCTCTGTAAATGTAATTCGTAAATGAGTTCCAGTGTACCCAGTATCATTTAGAGTTCGAGGATGATACAATTGTTTTTCTTTTGGGGGATGATGAGAATTTAAGTAAGTTATTGTTTATGATGAGTCCTTTGATATTGTTTCTGGTTTGTGTTTTTGGTATCTGGTGGTGGAGAAGCTCAGAGAAGTAGAAGGGTGGAGAAAAGCTTTTTTTTTATTGAGTGTTTCGTCCAATCTGTTTCAAGTAGTTTTCTTACCTATTATCTTTTTATTTTTTGAGTCATTAGTCTTTCTAACTGGAGAAGCCAACCAGTTAGAAAGACTAATGAGAAGTTTTCTGTGGCAAGGGTGGAGGGGAGGAAGAAATTACCATTCGGTAGTGGTTTGTCAAACAACGGAGAAAAGTGGTTTTGTGATGGAGAACTTGATGAAGAGAAAAAAGGCCCTTCTAAGTTGTTCTTGTAGGGTATTAGTATGTTTTCCTAGTCTTGTTGCAGGTGTTGTTTGTTTGGGGCTTTGTTGTGTGGCACTGTTCCTTTGTGGGCTTCTTGTCCAGTTTCTTTTTGTATCATTCTTGTTCTTCAATAAATTTCCAAAAATCAAATAAAACATGTGACCGTTTTAGGGAAGCGGCTGTGGAGATTTCAGGAAGAAACCCTTAGGTAAACATGGGCTGCACACAAATGGCTGGAACTCCAATATTGTGATCCTGGGTTAAAGCCAAAGTCCATAGAAAGCTATCTTACTACAAATTAATTTGTTTTCTGCTTATTGCCTTTTTTTTTTTTTTTTCGTGAAAGGGGTTTGGAACCCAGCCTAACTGGGAGGCTCAGCCCCACGCCCGTAGATATTATTAATAGAATGAACAGAGTACAATGGGGAGGACATATAACCTGCTTATTGCCATTTTGTGGTGGGAAATGGGGAAACGGTGAGGTTCCAGGAAGAGAGATTGGTGGTGGAGCAGCTTGTCATTTCATATCTTGTTTTTAATAGATTATGATCATAACTTTACCATTTCTAGGATGTGTACTAATGATTCTACTTTTTCTTTGAGCTGGGTTTGCGATGAGAAGGAATTTGGCTGACTTGAAGTTGTTGAGCTTTTACCCTTATATTCTCAGCTTCATGACATTGTGTTGGTCTCATATAAACAAGATGAGAGAATATTGATATTAGAGTCTTTGGGTGAATTTTCTTACAAATGTGACTCTACGAAGTTGACAGATAACCATGTCTCCTCAATACTCTCTATTCTGTAAGTTTGGAGGCTAATGTCTCTCCTAAATTTCAGTATTAATCTTAGGATATTGCTCATGGAAGGCAAATGCTTGTGATTTTGGTTCAAAGGAGAAGACCCTATGCTTGGCATGTATTATTGGCAGAGAAGAAGCCAAGAGTGTGAATATTTGTTTCTGCACTTTCCAATTGCTTTAGCTCTTTGGAAAAGGGTTCTTAGGGAATGTAATGTCAGCTGGGACATTGACCAACTGTGAGTAGGAAAATCTGTGTGTTTTAAGGAAGAAACAAGGAATTGGTTCTGGGGAGATAGATGTGCTATAGTGGCGGTGCTTTGGGTCATTTTGGGGGCATCTTTATGGGCTTTGGTTTCTACAATTTAGAAGTAGCTCGTTTTCAGCTAATTACTTGGATTACAATGCAGCAGTTACTTAAGTACTTAACTCTGTTGCTCATATTCTTGGTGTTTCTAGGAGTTTTCTCAGTGGACATTCTGTCGACTCCTTTTTTATTATTCATTTGAATAACTTCTAAGACGGTAAACTTTAGATAATTTGTAAGCTGAAAAGAAAATCTCATTGTGCGCTTTTAGGGAACATAATAGATTGTCATTCAGACCCTTTATAGCTATCTCAGACAAATTATGATACTCAGATGAATGTGGCCGATTCATATTCATTCATTTCATATGCGTTTTACCTTAATTAAACCTAAATTTAATGTTGATCGTGGTTTGATATTGGTTCAGACTGGCAATCTTGGGCTACTGCTCCTCTGGCATATTCTGCATCTTTTTGTCAGCCTATGGTTCTTTCTGTTGTGGATGGTTTATGTGCTTGAGAGCTATCTCATTTCTGGTGGAATACTTAAGAAGTATAAAGCCCTTAATGTAGGCAAACTACGGTACCTGGCGATTGTAGTAGAAAGTGAAGAGGCATACGAAACTTCCAAAGTTATTGAGCTTCTGCAGTGGCTAGAAGATATTGGCGTGAAACGTGTGTGCCTCTACGACACAGAAGGTAATGGTGCCATGTTAGACTAATTTTGATGGTGGACCTTCTTCTCCTATTGATGTCTAATAATCTGACATATACATACAATCCTTTGTGTAATTTTTTTCTCATTTTATGATTTCTAGGAGTGTTGAAGAAATCAAAAGAAGTCATCTTGACAAAACTGAAAAATGTAGTAGCATATGAGGTATTGTGTTCTATTCCTTTACTTTTTTCTCCAGTTAAACAAAAACAATAACCAAAACACATGCATACTTGGAGAGTAGTTGGAGGATGTTTTCACAATTTATAATCACCTCCAGATGTATCTAGAATTCAGGATTGAGTTAGTACGTCCAATTGTTAAGTTTTTCGCTACCAATAATTTTTGTTATTAATAAACTTCCATATTTTTTATTTGACTTGTAGAGGCTTTATGAATGTTAAGCATACAGAAAGCTTACTACATTATTAATTAGATTAATGATGTACGGTTGATGGGATCTAAGTAAGGAATACACACACACACACACACACACACATATATATCTGTATTTTGTGTACTTGTCATACTTGTACTAATATATGTGTCTTTCACAATGAACTATTCCATGACTGATGATTAAAATCTTTTGACCCAACTTAATATTTATCATGTGCAGGAAGGTTATCAAGATGAAAGCTTAGTTGACCAAAAACGCATGTCTCTAGAATTTTGTTCATTCTCTGATGGAAAAGAAGCTATAACCAAAGCAGCTAACTTGCTCTTTCTGAAGTATTTGAAATTGGCGACACTACCTGGTGATCATGAAGAGAAAATCTTTACAGAACCTCACATGGATGATGCACTTAAAGCTATTGGTTAGTTTGCTGTCAGATGCATCAATTGTTTACTATTTATGATTTACTTTTACAGTTTAGTTAAACTTCTGGGTGTTTTTGTATTGTCATTTCAGGTGGCAGAGGGCCGGACCCTGACCTCCTATTAGTTTATGGACCTGCAAGATGCCACCTTGGTTTTCCTGCATGGAGAATGCGATATACTGAGATTGTGTGAGTATTCTTTAGACCACGTATGTTGATGAAAACAGTTAGTATATTTTTCCCCAACCTGTCTACTTGGTTTAGTTGCGTTATTTTGTTTAGGTTTAAGCCAATCACTAATGTGAGCTATATATTTGTTTGGTAGTCTGTGCATATTTGTTTTCTTCACAAGAAGTTTTCAGATTACTTCTGAAACAGAAGCTTTCCCTTATGTACATGTTTGTTTCTTGAACTGATTCTATCTCATGCTTGTGGTGCAGACACATGGGTCAGCTAAAGCATATGAGATACGGTTCCCTAATTAAAGCCATTTACAGGTTCACTACTGTGCGCCAAAACTATGGTAAGCAGTTTGTTGTCCAGTTGTACTCGTCAATTTGTGTACTCTTCTTATTGTTTGCAATGAATTACTGATTCAGTAGGTGGCAAGTTTGCAATGGTATTCAAAATAATATTGTTTTCATTGCACAACATAGTGTCTTCAAAAGTGGTTTGACATTTTATACTCTACTTGTTCCACAGGTAAATGACATTGCATTTGGGTGATCATATATATGTGGAAGGCAGATGACATTTGGAACAAAACATGTCGACTATTGGTCAATGGCGAAGTAATTGTTTCGAGATTGGGCCTTCTTGGCTCCTGCCGACTATTCTTAGTGATATGCATGTAAAATCAGGATATAGTGGATCTAGCACGGTTGTAACCACACATTGCTCACTCCCAGTCGTAATGCTTAAGTTTGTTGAATAAAGACTCTTCTTCTTATATAAAATCAAAAAATACAGATATATAAATAACACGCAACTGATGCAATAAGTCCATACACATCTTATATAATACCTTTCACTCTTTAAGCCAAATAATTTAGGGAGCTCTGTTTGTAACCGGACAAAAAGTAAGGGGTACGGGGGTGGTGCTTTGCAATGACAATGGGATTGTCCGATTGTGTTGGTTCAAGTCATTCACCTTACCAGCGTTCCCTTCTTAGACAACTTCAATTTATGAAGAGCATTAGCACTGCTGAGATTGACAACGTCTTCTCAAGTGATATAATTCAATTTTTAGTTAAGCTGTTAGAGCAACTCCAACAATTTTCCTATAATTTCTGTATAATATATGGAAGCAAAAATCAAAGTTTTATCATCTTTTTCTTCTCAAGCTCCAACAGATTCCTTATTTTACAGTAATCTCTAAAATCTCCATATTTTTCTTTAAACTTTTAAAGATTGCTGTAAATATAGGGAATTTGGTTTTCTCTTTCTCACTTTCTCTAAAATAAGGATAGTTATAGAGAATCTGTTTGAACAAAAAAAACTCATTTTTCCTTAAAGTAGAGAAATCAAAATATGGGGAAGCTGTGAGAGTTACTCTTAGTGATATACAGCCTCTATTCTTGGGTGAGCTTATTTGTCACCAGAAATGAATGAATACATGAACGCCATTTTCCTCATACAACTAACTGCAACCAATCTATTCTTAATTTCCTTTGCTTTTACCTTCACTCTTATAGTCTTATTCTCATCCAATCCCAATTTTCCCCTAGCAGCATATAAATTAGGGTTAGCCAACTGCAAATATCGATCCCCAACTGCGAAATTTATTGCACATATGCATTTAGCAAATTTTACATTACCATTTGACATTTGTATAGGTGAAACTCCCATATTCTTTCATTACATATCAGATTATCAGCCAAGCTTGTATTGCCCCCAAGAACTCGGATGAAAATCAGAGAATCAGGTACTATCTGTTCCTTGCCACTGCTCGCACTGAAAAGTTCAAAAACAGATGCACAGATATTAAATGACTTTGAATACCTCGGTCTTGCCACCCTTACAGTAGACATCAACAATGGCACACTCCCACTGCTTATAAGTTATAAGCCGTTTTTAACTCGTATATTTGTGCCCCACCAAGGTTCGAATCGCGTTCCAGTTCCTTCTTTGTTTCAGCTTTCTCAATTAATTAATCGAAATAGCTTCATCCTTTCAGCTTTTTTTTTATTTTTTTAATTACTTATTTTTCTTAGACCCCATGGCCCAGATCACTTTTTTTTTTCGTTTTTTCCTTTTCCTATTCCATATAAACTTTTTCTTTCCTTTTTTTCACTGTTCCCTTTCCTTCTCCGTATGGAAAACTAACCCAAACTAAACTTTTATAGAGAATAAATATTGATATGCTTTTGTTTTGTTATTAATTTCATCTTTATTTTTATTCAAAATACATGATTTTATACTATTATTTGACGCAATATATATATATATATATAGGAGGTCACATTTTTATTCTTCGTCTCATGCCATTAGAATCTCAGAACCTGTCCTGATAACCACAATAGGTGAATGATATTTACCAATCATGATACTTAGTGACTTTGAATAATAGGAGCTGTACCGTATTCCTGAATGTACCCAGTAAAGTAGTAGAGAGGTGTTTGCCTATGTTCTGACTTCTGAGTACTCGAAATATTTTAGCTCATTCCAGCATGGCATACAGGTGAAGCCGCCAAGCAGAACAAGTGACAATTGAAGCTGATAAAGTACAAATCAAGATTGAACTTTGATACATTCAGGCTCATGACACTAGTTTGACTAGATATCAGCTAGTATGTTTGAGCTTCCCTGGTGAGGCTCATGCCTTTTAACTTCTAAACTAAAATATTCAAAACGGAACTTAAGAGTCTTGTCAGCATTCTTTTTCTCTTCCTATACTTTAATTTATTTTCTTTTTTTATTTGTTTATTTGTTCTGCCGGGAGTTGTTACTGATAACAAGTAAGAAGCAATATGCATGGTTGGTTAGCAGAAGGAAGCAGCTGCTGAGAGGCACAATGTCGGAGGAAGGGTGTTGCCGCCAGACATAGAACCGGCCAGATGGAGCAGAAGCATCAACAAATTAAATAGAATTCCACTGGTTAACCTTAACCTTGGTCGTCCTGGGTGCTATGGGTACATAAGAAGAACTCCTACTCATATTAGGGTTAGGGTACATTGTGCCCCATTAATTCAGTAAACTGACATAGAACAGGATCTTGAGTACTGGCGTTGTCAAATACCCCTAAGCATATGATAATGTCTTTGCCAGCAGTTTTCTTAGAATCCATACATGAATTCTAAATGTTCATTTTTGCAAAACCAAAACCAGCAAATTAATGAATTATATGTGTAATGCATCTCAGTTTTTAAGACTGCTTGTTCTTGTAGATGATCACTCACTTGAGTAAAGGGAGGAGGAACAACTGTCAGAGGCCGGCTGAAGTGTTGGGTTTCTACTGTCACTTCCAATTTTTTTGATGTTTGATAATTTTGGTTTTAGCTATTAAGAGGTTAAAAGAATCTCACACTTTTGAGTCTTGCAATCAATCTCTCTCTCTGGGGCATTTGTTTGCTGCATGAAACTCTTTAACTTACACTACTGCTGGTTTTAGATTTATTTGTAATTTAAAGATTCTACATATGTCAAAGTGCTTTGAAACAGCGCACTGCAAATATGGTCTGACGCACTCACCCTCATCCACAGCACGCACCAAAAAGATAAGCAATTAGCATAGGGATTGGTTTGAAGAGAAAGGAAAGAACTTTTATTGATTGAAGTCTGAAGAGGTTCTAGTTAACTAACTACAGTCTAAACCCAACCAGAAGTAAAATAACACACGCACGACAGAGGCATTCCTTTCCTTGAGAATCGATACAATATCAAAGTATCAAACTATTACAAATCTGAGAGAGAGAGAGAGGCATCTTCTTTAAACCACATCCAGTACATACTCCAGCCGGTAATAATGCGGAGCTATTTCAACCAACCATTCCGGCTTGATCTCTGTTACCTGTCTCATATATTCTCCGGTTGTGGGAACCAAATCATGATACACAACCCACATCGGGAGCACTTGTGCCATCCCCGAGTTGGGATGTATACGGATAGTTGGAGAATCTGGCTCTTTGACTGTTCTATAAGATCCATTCATTTGCTGCTTTGCAGAATGAGGTAAGAAACCGGTGGTAATAGCCTTCTCTATAGGCTCCAAATCAACTAGATTTGAGGTGAGCTCTATGCCGACCTTCTCCAAGAGCTGCTCAAGCTTATCCCGAGTATGTCTCGCTCTCCTCATTCTTCTAATTCGTATGTAGTTTTCGTGACACCACTGTGTTGAGAAATTTGCCTCTTTCCATGCATTGTAAACTCTAAGCAATGCAATGTGATCCCCCACATTCCCAGAATGAAAATGCAATCGCGCATTGTCGGCATCTGTATGTTTGTCCTGTGGTCGATAGAAGACTGAATCACCACCGGTGGAAAGCATGGCAACAATAGAAATCACCTCAGCTGAGCATTTGTACTCAATTGAAGCAACTACCGCCCTAGACAGCATATGATCCAAAGGGATTTCCCCCATCTGTGCACCAACCCTAGAAAGCTCACCGTCAGTATTTACAGCACCTAGTATAAATAACACTCGTAAGGCCTTTGTCAATGCTTCAGCAGGCGGAGGGTCAATAAACTCAAACTGTGATAAATTAACCCCAAGGTGCAGGAGCCTAAGAACAGCATTTGCAAGGTTAGTCCGTTGTACTTCTGGCACTGTGATTTCATCAAAATCTTTGTGATAATTACGATCAGTATATAAACAGAAGCACTTGGCAGGGGCCGTTTGACTTCCCTTTTCACTTACCAGTATCCTTTGTAATGCAGTTGCCTTTGAGATGTGAGCGACTTGCATTAACTCTATACCAGTTCTTGGATTATAACACTTCCTCTTGCAAAACCCAGGGTCAATGACATATTTGGCCCCATTGATAGCCACTGTGGCAAGGAAAACCTTCCTGGCTCCTTGAGGTGTGGGCTCAAAAACTTTTGCTTGAAGCTCAGCGGGCAGGTTTTCATGTACGGGACAGATAATCAGCTCTTCAGCCAAGCCAGCTGCTTTTAGCTTCAGTTCTTCTTCTGCTGTTTCGATCTCTTCATGATCGGTGAGTAAGACCAAAATATCTCCCCCGGTTGGTTCTGTCGCATGGATTTGAAGTGCTGTGCCTATTGCTACATCCAAGTAATCTACTATTGGTGCGTTCATGTATTCAATTTTTGTGTTACCATAACTCATCCTCCTTGTTAGTAGGATTTTGAGAATGGGAGCTTTATTGAAATAGCCACTTAACTTATCAGCATGATCAGTAGTTCTGATGGAGATGACTATCTTAAGTTTGGTTCTAAATCGAAGAATATCCTTTAACAATCCAAGTAGGATATCAGTTGAGAGGGTTCTCTCATCGGCCCCATCCACCACCAACACACTATAGCTTATCAAATCTGGTTCACCATAGAGTTCATGCAACAACATTTCATCTGTCATATATTTCAAAACAGTCTTTTCAGATGTGCAATCCTCAGAAGGAATGGAATATCCTACCTCATGCCCGAGCTTTACACCCACTTCTTTAGAAACTCTGGAAGCAGCACTCATAGCAACAACTCCATGTGGCTGTGTGCACCCAATCTTCCCTTCTTTGCTATATCCGGCCTCGTGTAGATATTGGGGTATCTGTGTAGTTTTTCCACACCCAGTTGGACCATAAATAATAACAACCTGATTCGCTTGAACTTTGTTGAGCAATTGTTCACGAGATATGTAAATGGGTAGTGCTTTTCTATCCTCCTGGAGCTTCTCAAATAGCTCCGAATTGAATTGCTGCACTTGTTCATCATCATCAACTTTAGCAGCTGCTGCATCATCATCATCATCATCATCAGCCGAACTTCTTATACTTTTAACTTGATCTTTCTGGTGTGGGGGAACAATCTCTTCATCGTCTTCTTGACTCCAAGCCTGACTCAGGCGCCTTTTCTTATCGGGATCTGACTTGCTGGGATCCGAACCAACTTGCAGAGAAGACGAAGACGATGACATCTCCAATTTCAAGCTTAATTGATTGAACCTTGAGAGGGGGGATTTGGAATAGTACGAGCCTAGGTTGCGGGAGATTCTCTGGCACAACGGAAGAATAAGAAGACATATATAGAAGCGCTGAGGCGCCCTACTTCTAATTGAACTAGGATTCCATTATCCGAAAAACAAAAAAAACGAAAAAAAAAAAAAATGAATCCCTACTCCTTGTAGGAGTAGGAAACTAGGAGTCCTTGTAACTTCTATTTTATTTTTATCTAGATTTCTGGCAACCAACAACATTAAAATTGAAACGCTATTCCAGAAAGGCATCTAAACCATGGACTTTTTTTTTCTCGTGTTCTCAAAGTGAAGAATCAACACATTCCATTATTGAAGTACAAATAAAAACTACTAAAGCACAGAAACTAGAGGAAAGATAAAAAATTACACAGAACTTGTTAAAAGCACTCAGCAGTAAAAAGAAAAAAAAATTGACTTAGGATTTTCCAAGGAACATGCCAAGTGCGAGATATTTAGATGAATTGGTAGTTTTATTTCCAGCTTCCATTGAGGCCCTTGCATTGGTATTTTCCCCTGCTTCGGTAACAATAGTATTGTTCCAATGCTCCAACAGTTGCTATGCTCAAAAGATAACCTCCTTTAAATCTGAATGGATGAAAAATAATAAATTCATTGATCTCAAAATCTGAAGGATGCAACATAACCGTGTGACGAATAACTACTCATAACAAATGTAACTGAGCCCATGAACAAATAAAAGCAACATCACTAACAAGAAAATTAACCTCGGTGTAAGCCCACATGAACCAAGAAAACAAGAAAGAAATCAAAAAAAATTATCATTGGTTAACTGGAGCAAAGAAAATTGTAAAATGGTTCCAAAAGGCAAACTCAGAAACCAGCCCCAATGAATTCCACAAGGTCAGATTGAGTAAGATCTAAGATTGGATATCACGATAACAGGTGACACTAGTAGCAGCAAAGACTTTTCCTGCTACTTAAGGGGGGAAAAAAAAAAAAAAACAAGAACCTTTCCTGCAAAAATTCCTTGCAGTGGAAAACCAAAAGAGCACCGAAATCGGCAGCAATTCACAATGAATTCCTTGGTTAGTCCATAATGGACATCGGTCAACAGACCTAAAATTAAAAACGTTGTTGATTAGACACATGCAATTTACACAATTCAAACTTCCTTACAAACACTTGAATAGTTGATATGTTGTTGGCAACAAGCAAAAGTAGAGTTGAAAGTATTCAAGCAATGCCATCAACCAAAGGTACAGTAGATGTACGAGAACTGTCAGTACCTCTGCTAACGTTTGGTTCATTTGTCAAGACATTTCTACAAAGCGCCGGTGGGGAAACACCGTTGAAAACAGGGGAACTAAGAGCAACAATGATGCAACACTTAAAAAATTAGCTGGTCTTTGTTTGTGTTTATAATTTTGATATATTTAGCTTTTGTGCCCACATGCAACATCAAATTACAATTAACTGATTAAGTCTCATCTATAATTTTTTCACATTCGATTCTCCAATTCCATATACAGCAATAGCAATGGAACTCTATAAGTCCTGTACTGCATATTTTCCTTTTCTGAAACCATCTTTGCTTTCAGTGTTTTTATGAGTTTATGAGAAGTGGCCGCTTTGGTTCGTAACATGCTTCTACGTAGCTATCTTAGTTGGGAAATTTAATCACAAATCGTTTCTGATCAAAACTTTAAAGGAAGTGTTGTCTCCACTGTTCCTTCCCATGGTTTTCGCTTGCCCAAACCCAACCTTAATTCGGCTGCTGCCCTATAGCCCCAATAAACATTACTTAAGCTAACCTCAAAAAGATTAAATTACAACCCATACAGAATTTCGGCAACCATGTTTCCTCAAAGCTAAGCTAGCTAGTTACAAAACCCATAAATTCACCACATACACGATCCGTTTGGTCAACTAGGCTATATCCAAAACTTAATCATTGAATAACTAGATACATTCAGAACAGAACCTTGATGTAATAATGTAAATAGTGTTTTTCTGCAGTGCAGCAGCTTGCCCAAAAACTACAAAGCCTTAAATATGTATCGAAAGGCACTAAATCATACTGAACAATAGACACTGCAGTTTTTGGCTACATAAAAAATTGCTTAATACAATCTCATAGCTTGGCTAACATATACCAATTGATACCTTTGGGAGATCAAAAAGCGTAACTAATTACTTGTTACAGGTGTGTATATTATAGAGAGAAGGCCTCCTAAAATTTATCAGAATATGTGAATATGCATCCTTTCTGGGATTTGTTTGAAGCCATCACCTCTTATAAGTCTTATGAAGTAACCTTTAAGTTGTAGAAAGTAATATAGGCCCTAGAAGTTTGATGAATAAGAAAGCAGACAAACCTGTCAATATGCCCGAGAAGTTTAAGACCATCCGGACTTTGCATAAGGAATCAATGCCTGTGATTAGAAGACATGAAAAAAACTGACAACTGAAGACCCATTTGAAAGGTACTTATAACAATGAAATCCCAGATGGAATCATATGACTTTCATCGAACAGATCGATGGTGTTCCAAAGAATACCCAGATACAATATAGTGACACGTGTCCCCGTTTTTTCCTGGAGTTCGTTTTTGAAATTTTACCAAAGAAGTGAGTTAAAATTTCAAAAAAGTAAGTTTCTTTACTGACTGTATACAACGGCTACTTCGTTTACTAATTCAAATCCAATTTTCAATTTTGCGCCCACAACATAAACCCTTTCTGGAACCACAGCCTCTTCTTCAGGATCAAACCTTTCCTTCTTCTCCTTCTTCTTCTATTCTCCCCAATTCAAATCCAATTTTCAATTATACACGCAGACAGTAACCCTTTCTGGAACCACCAGCTGCTTTTTCAAGATCAAATCTTTCTTACTTCTTCTTCGATTCTCCCCAATTCAAGAACTGGAAGCTTTTGATTCCTATGGAGAACATGAAGGTCAGCTCCCTTGATTTCATTTACATAATATCTCTGCTTCTCGTTTTGCTATTCCATTTCATATTGAGAATTGTTACCTGCCATAATTCCCCAATTCGATCTAGATCAAAATTCTCAATCAAGAAAGTGTCTTTGGATACGGGAAGACGTATGATTTGGTTTATGTTTTCACAGAAAGGCCTCTCCTTTTTCTATTTCATTTCGTGTTGAGAATTGATGACCTGTCCCTTTTCACATTTATTTCGTTGATGATTGATGACTTGTCCCTTTCCACAATTCCCCAATTTGATGTAGAATAAAGGAAGTGTCTTTGGATAATGGATGACTGACTTGATTTATTTTTCAAAAACTAATCTAAGAATTTCAATCTAAAGACACACATATCTGATGGGGTTAGATAGAAGATATGTCTGATTGGATGTTTTTTTCTCTTTTCAAAAGTAAAATCTATTTACATAATGCGTAACTTATCTGTTTGTTTTTATTCCTAATCTGTAGCAATTAGCTGGTCATAAGAGAGTTGGTGATATTGAAGTATTAGTGGACAACATCTTGTTGAACCTGCCTGTGAAGAAAATATGCCAATGCCAACTGGTCTCTAAATCGTGGCAAACAATAATAGCTGATTCTGAGTTCAATCACATGGTATGCCAACGTAATTGCCCGGTTAGCATATTTGTCAAATATGTTGATTTTCCCCAGACAGCATGCATCATTCATTACTCTAGTGATACTAGTTATTCTGTGGAAGAATTTGATCTCCCAAGTGGTTTCAAGGAAATTCTGGGCTCTTGCTATGGACTGATATGTCTAGGGGATGAAGAGCAGCAGAAGCTATTGTTCTTGAATCCATGAACTATGGAGATACCTCTGGAAACTATGGATTTGGATATGACCTGACTATTGAAGATTTCAAACTAGTTAAGCTATTGGACAATTTCTCTGCTCCTTATGGCACAAGAAGAGTAATGATCTATTCAATGAAAGATCATTGTTGGAGAGAGAAATAGTATGAAAGTTGACAATTTAAATTGGCCCCTTTAGCTGCCAATTTCGTCGCTGATACACTATATTGGAGAGGGTTTTTATTGAAAACTCCACAACAAGAAGTAGTAGAAGAAGATGTGCTGATCACTTTCAATATCTGCAGCGAGACTTTTGGAAGAGTTCGACTACCTGAAGAACTTTGTGGGCCGTATGTAACCTTTGGAGTGATCGAGAACAAGCTATCTGCTTGCCTCTCTGCTCAAGACATCTCCATATGGTTCTTGAATGACGATCAGTTTGAAAGGAGCATCACTTTGGCAAACCTCAAACTAAATCTTGATTGTTTAGTGCAGCCATTATATCTACGAGGCAATACCATCTTTCTTCTTCGAGCCAGAACGAAGATCACAAAATATAACATCAGTGAAGATGCTAAAGTTCAGATTTTGGGGTTTAACAAGACACCCTATATCCTTCAAGCTTTGGATTTCGGTCTGATGGTGGAACCTGAACCGAGAATGGAAGCCATTGGTTTTGTTCAAAGCTTATTTCCACTAGTATGCCAAATGAATGGAAAACATCATGATGACCCAAGTAAAGAAATTTCAAAAAGAAGAAAACTGTGTCCCTGTTAGTGAGAAACTGGTGAGATAACTCTTCTATGATTTTAATATTTGTCCCTGTTAGTAACTGTTAGTTGCTTTCATTAGTTGCTTCTATGAATGGGACTTGGTGTGTTAGAAGGAGAATTTTTTTCTTTTTTTTTTTTTTTACTGTGACCTGGATCTCTTTGTCAGGTTGTGGAGAGTTGTAGACTGCTGGGTTCTATAATGGATTCAACTATTTTAGAGTGTGGATGTATAAAGCTACTGCTATTCTTGCTTGCTTTGTTTTCTTTGTGTTCTTGTAAACTTACCTTGTGTGTGGACGTCTGGTTCACAGTTTGTAGCTCTTGTCAGATTTTCTTACTACATTTTTTATTTTCTCCAAAAATGAACAAGGGGCTGTTTTAGCATGTTGGTGGAACTTCAGTTTTAGATAACTTCTGCCTTGTTTTGACCAGCTTCTTAGTATTTATTGCATTTGGTGTGCCTTGAACTGCTTCTGATGTGACTTAAACTTTCTCTACCTCATTGCGACCTCATCTTTATATTCTCATTATTAGTTTATTTTCTATTGTGCAATGATCTAGGAAGAGTCATTTGACAGTCTCTAACTTTATCCAATTTGCAGATGTCAAGACAATGCTAAGATGGGTTGGGGTTGACAGTTAAAGATCGGTGATAGATGGTGCTGTAATAGGCTGACTTGCTCTATTGTTCTGCAGTTCTTGATGATAGATGTTAGTTTTCTGGAACAAAGTGTTCCTTTGATTGTTGTAGCTTATAGTCTCTATTCTTTCTGGAATTCTTGATAGATTGATATTGCTTCTGTGGAACAAAGTGTTCCTGGGGTCATTGTAGCTTAAGCTAGCCACCACAAGTGTGTCAAGCTCTGACACACTTGTTGTTGCTAGCTCATTGCTCCTTTTTTTTTTTTTTTTTTGAATAGTCTCTATTCTTTCTGGAATTCCTGATAGATTGATATTGCTTCTGTGGAACAAAGTGTTCCTGGGGTCATTGTAGCTTAAGCTAGCCACCACAAGTGTGTCAAGCTCTGACACACTTGTTGTTGCTAGCTCATTGCTATTTTTTTTTTTTTTTTTGTCTTTTGATGTAATATGCTTAGAACCTGCTCTTACTCAGGGTTATAAATCAATGTAGATGATAGTATCATTAGACAAAACCTGCTCTGACACGTTGTTGCTAGCTCATTGCTACTTTTTTTTTTTTCCTTTTGATGTAATATGCTTAGAACCTGCTCTTACTCAGGGTTATAAATCAATGTAGATGATACTGTCATTAGACAAAACCTGAACCAGTATTTGATATTCATTTTGCTTTTTGTTCTTACTGTTGAAAAGTTCAATCTTTGACTGATTAGATAGGAATTTATATATTTGTGAAACAATGGAAATGTCAATTTGGTATGTTATTTTGTAAGTAACTTACAGCATGCTTGCAAGGCACTAAAATGCAGATATGTGAGTTATTTGCAGTGCAATCAAATGGATAAACAATAATGTAAAGAGATTTACTTTATTAACAGTTTGTATTCTCAACAGCTTTCATCAATACTTGGAACTTGACCTTTGACATCTTCCATCACTTTTCATGGCAAGTCCATTGTATAGCTACTCAGTGTTGTACATGTTATCTATCAACTGTCTAATTTGCATTAAGAAACTGGGTCCGGTTCCTGGGACACTTTATTTTACACATATTTATACACTTCTTTTTAGCCATTAGATTTAAGTGCTTTCAATGGTCTTGATTAATTTTATGTATGATGTGGCAAATGACATGGAAACAATATATATTTCTAAAATAAAATAAAATAAAACAAAAACTTAAATTAAAATAACTTTATAAAGAAAATCAAATCAAAATTAGAAGATGAATGTCACAAGCATTTACAAAGGGTAAAATACCTACAATCTTTGCCTTGCCAAGTCTGACACCAGAAACATGGCCAGTTCTCTCATCAGCATCTATAAACTTATCTCACTTCTGAAAGAAAAAGAAAAAAATTATATAGGTGTTCACATGGATCTGAATTGGAGTGCGAATGTGATCACATGCTAAAAATAAAATAATATGTTGCAGTTGGCATTACAATGGATGAGAAGTTGAGAATTCCACCAATTTCTTGCTAGTTAGCAGTACAAGCTGCTTGAACTTGTGACATGACATCGGGAAGATTCTTAGGTACGGGCAGCGGCACCACGTGTACGGTGCGGCTGTCCAATCACATTTCAGAAATTTTTATCTTCGTTCCGAAATTACCCATGGTATGACATCGATACCATTAAACACGAAACCTCCAAAAAGTAAAGAGAGATTGATTAGTCAACTGCTAACTATGACTATCCTCAGAACGAAGAAAAGAAGAAAGAGAGTAATGAAACTGAGCTGTGTCAAAACAAAGACTTATTCATGATTCTAAATATGAAGTACCCTTCACTGAAAACAAATAAACAAATGCGTAACTTACAATTCAAGAAAGACTAGAAATATGCATGCAGTACTCTCCATGGAAGAGTAATTGACTCGACCAACTGCTGCAACTGTGAGTTGCATAATCAAAAGAATCAGTCTCAATCCTTAGTCAGTATAATGCATCATGAAAATTTCATTATAAGACAAACATTTCAGACCGGTTTACTTTAGTCTAAAACTGATGAAGTTCTGGATATCAAAATAAACACAATTCCAATGCTCAAATTAATAGACAAACAATGTAATCAAAAGACCAAACTGACCAAAACTATAAAGCTGGCACTCAATTATTGAATCGGGGAAGTCAATTCAAAAAAGAATATGTTAACAATCATAGCAACCCACAAATGTAAGACAAAATCATTATATATATATATATATATCCAAATAGCCAACTGCATTTGAAAATTTTAAGCTATATATTAAGTCATATTAACCATGATTGGTGCTTATATGCAGACCAACCCATTCTCACATTCTTAATCCATCAAATGATGGTTGGCACAGAAATACATAGCATTTTCATTGTGGAAGACACAATTTGTTTAGGCACATAGCATTTCCATTTGACCAGAAATAGATAAGTTGATGATAACAAAAGGCAGCATTACCTGCCTTACAGAAAGAAGATAGCTTGTCCCCTCTACCAACGCTGTTGCCACCACTTCTACCCAAATTTCTTCACTAACAGAGGCTCATTCCATGACTTAGACGTACGCAAAGTTTTTTTTTTTTTCCTCGTACTTATAACTCTTCCACCCATGAAGAAACAATAATACTATTGTCAATCTGTTCCAATAGAGAGCATAACTACTGCTTCCTGTCTTGTCACACTGTAACAAGAGATGTGCAGAAAACAAATACATTATTTTTTACCCACTGCATAAATAATACATGAACATATAAATTGAAGCAAGAAATTCTAGGCGAAAATCCAAAACACGTGCAACCTATCTTGTAGCTAAGCAGAAATTATATGATTCTTAGTTTTGATATTCAAAATGGTTCTATGATAATCCTTTACCACAAAGAAATGAACTGAATTCTGTCAAAGAGACAGTTATAAGTAGAAAAGGAAAAAAAAAATAGATATATGCTAATACCAAAAGAAAAGGCCAATGTGCAGTATTTTAGAGAGTACCGAGATTGCAATTTAGTGGTACAGAATCTCAATATATAATCCTAAGAGTATAGAATTCGTCCAAGTACTTTACAAATCATTGTCTGAGGCCGAAAAAACAGGTGATCTTGTTTACGAAGAAATCAATTTTGTCATGCCAAAGATGTCAAATATACAATTTACTAAAAAAAGCAGAAACAGCTTTAAGGACATATGATATCTAACTTTCTATGTACCTACATCTTGAAAATATTTGGCGGTGGCATTGGGGCTAATATCTGAATCAGCTACTTCCTCAGGCAACCAAAATTACTTCTGTTGAGAATTGAGATGCTGACGTTCAACTACTTGAATAGATTGCCCAGATATCTGATGATGTTCTTCAGTTCAGCATGACTGCAGCTGCCTCAGTTTCTGCCTGATTTTTATCACTAGATATTATATTATACTATATTTTATATAAATGTGTGTGTGTGTGTGTGTGTGTTTATATCTGAGCTCAGTTTTACCTCCTTCCCTTTCATCCTCTTCCTCATTCAAGAATACCCGCTGAATAATCTCTCCTGATTAGCAATCATTTTCATGAATGTGTTAGTCTTCTCAAGCTGATTGGCCTCTGATTGAGAATGAAGCATCTTCGAATTTATTTTTTATTTTTATTTTTTATAATGGATTCGGCTTGGAACATGTCTTTGTTAGGGTATAGTCATTTTATCAGCTGGAGGTTTAGAATTGCCTGAGCATTGTGATAGTTACCTTTCAGACATTGATTGAACAAAATACCTTCTCCCTGAATTTCTTGCTTGGCCTCAATTTTTTTTTTTTTCTTAGTTTGATCAGCTGTGATCGGTTGCAAGAAGAGATAATGTGTGTGTGTGTGTGTGTGTGTTGCTTCTGTCGTTGTTCTTATTCTTTCCAGTTTACAGTTGCTTTTTTTTTTTTCTTTTTTTCTTTTTTTTTTTTTTGGATTTCCTTGTCTTCCGTTTGTTTGATTTAATATGGAATCTTTGCTTGTTGAGATTTCTTTCTTGCTGACATTTAAGACCAAACATACATATACTTCATGTAAGGGTTTTTCTCGTCTGTAGAGTGACAAAGCCAAAGGTTGAAGCTTTCATTCACTCTGAGCGGCAGATCTCTCCGAGGCTGGACTCTCCTTCAGGTAAACCCTAACCCCATTTTGTCTTCTTAATCCAATCTCTTACCTCTACTAGTTTATTTCATTAGAAAACTCCTATGAATTTTTTTTCTAATTTTTTTCATCTATACTGAGCAAACTTATCAGCTTTTCTTTTCAATTCGTTTCCAGTGCTATCTGTTAGGATTGATGTAATGCTACCATCCTTTGTTAGGAGTGATTTAATATTCTGGTCCTATAGTTTGGCGTAGTGGACATATCCTACATCTTAGCACAGTGAATCTATGCTCTAAGAGTTAGTTAGAGGGTTTAACTGTAGTATTAGTATAAAAGCATGTTTTCCTCTTTGATATGTAAGGCAAGCCTTGTACGAAAAACCATTACAGATACAATAGTCTTCTTCTTCTTTTCTCCATTCTCTAGTTCTTCTTCTCCTTAATTCTTCATTTTTGTCTTCCTTAGATTGATTCCTAGAATTCCAACACTGTCATGTTATATTCTACCTGGAAGCTGCACTATTTTAGTTTCTTTATTTCCTTTATATATTTCAAAGTGTTTGATCAGTTGCATAGTTCTCTTGTATCCCTTTTTGGTCTAAGATGGTGCAATTGAGGAGTTCAACTAAACTCATGGATGGCGTTTCATTTCCGTGTCTTGTTTTTGTTTTTGCACTAATTCCTGGTATGGAATTCACTTGAAGATTGAAATGTTTAAATTTTGTCATGTGTTATCAGATGTCAAGTGTAGACGTATCAACAAAGTTCAAAATATGGAGAGTGGAAGTGACATGAATCATATGCAATACAATGGTATTACATTTGATAAATTGTCTACCGATGATGTTCTAGGCAAGGAGTTTAAATCTGTTGAGGAAGCAGAGGCCTTTTATTTTGGATCACCGAATTACTATTAGTTAAATAGTCTTTATTACTAATTAATTTTATCATTAGCGAATTAATGTTTGATTTATGCTTGTTATCAATGGACAATTACACGATTGACAATTATGTTTTTTTCCCAATTAAAAACAAAAACTTTCTAACCTAGGCTCACAGAATTAGTATAAGTTAAATAGTATAGGTAAACCATTATGTTTTGACTAAAAGCACGTATGTCCTCATACAATTACCACTTTTAGGACTTAAATAGTCAAATGAGAACCTACTACAATTACCACTTTTAAGACTTAATTACTCAAATGAGAATCTGCTTTACTCTGACGAATACCTTATTTACATTAATTATGACTTTTTTCTAGTTACCTACTTTACTTTAATGAGGATTTTTTTTTCTGATTACCACATCTGTCCTCAAAGTGGTTATATGAGTCCTCAGAGTGATAAATATTACATAAAATAGGACATGTAGGAGAAATGTTAACGCACTATAGTTTTACCCGTCCTCATTGGTGTAATGAAGTCCCCCCTTGCGTAAATAAGGTAATATATTGTGTACTTTCCATCGTCGAAGTAGTAATTACTTTCAATCGACGTAATTTACCACAACCTACAACAATTGATGTAAAAATGATCATTATTGTTTCCTATGTCCTGGTTTATGGACAATTTTACAGATGTGACAACAAATTTGTTATCAAAGTGGTAAATCTTTATGTTTTTATCATTAATGAAATTATTACTACAATGACTACACATTTTATCACAACCCACATATTTGATGTAAAAGCTGTAACTTTATGTTCTATTTGTAGTAATTACTCCAACTAAACTAATGTACAAATTTATAGACAATTTAACAAGTATGACAACAAATTTGTTGTGAGAGCACTAAATCTTTATGTTTTTATCATTAATGAAATGATTACTGTAATGACTACACATTTTACCACACCCACAACAATTGATGTAAAAGCGGTACTTTTATTCTATTTGTAGTCATTACTCCACCTAAACTAATGTACTAGTTTATGGACAATTTAACAAGTGCAACAACAAATTTGTTATCAAAGTGGTAAATCTTTATGTTTTTATCATTAATGAAATGATTACTCAATGACTACATATTTTACCATAATCCACAACTATTAGTATAAAAGCGGTAACTTTTATTTTATTTGTAGTAATTACTTCAAAAGGTATATCATTTATAAGATTATCAACCATTTTACAATTTCGACAACATTTGGTTATAAACATGGTAAAATTAAAATTTGACCAAAAGATCATTTCAAAAAAAATTAGACCAAAAAGATATGTAAGAGCTCAAAATTCTAAGGAGGTTCTTCACTTGATAATCAACGTTCTTTATTTGATAAAAGTTGTCCAAATATGATATTTACATCTTTGACCACTCAGTTACAGTGACCACAATAATGTGTTGTCATAAGTTGTAATTGTAGTTCAACTAGGTGTAATTTATTATTTTGACGATAGTTGTTATATGATTTTGAACAATGTTACAGCAAGAAAGAATGTGTTGTTAATATGATAACTTTTATTTTTAAGATGACACATGTCGATATTTAATTGGGTAACATGTTGACCAGTTCAATAGGTTTCCACTATATTAATTTATTAAAAGTAAAGAAAAATAAGGGTATGGCATACATTAAAGTACTCCAGACGACCCCGCGCATAACATGTTTTTGTTAGGGTATTGTCATTTTATTAGCTGGAGTTTGAGAATTGCCTAAAGCATTGTGATAGTTACTTTTCAAACTTTGATTGAACAAAATACCTTCTCCTTGAATTTCTCCTCTGTTTTTTGTCTAAATCTCCCTTTTCCTAACCCTTTTATTCTGTCAGCCTATCTATTTTTATTTTTTCGTTCTTCCCCACTATTCCTCATCTTCTCCCTGATCCATAATTAATTCGTCCTTCTCTCCTATATTCCTCTTTAAATCCACATGAATCAAAATACAAGCATAATGTCAAGTTTTGGATACATGCTATAATTTGGTCATGTAGTAGGAGTTACCCAGTTCTACACGGAACAAGGAAGTGCTGGTCACTGCATCTATCAATAGTTTTCTTTCGACATAGGTAATGCACCGAAGACACCTTCTTCAACACGGTAGTCAAGTTAAGCTAGCCAGCCTCCTAGGCTCCTACTCTTCTGGAGTTTCATGTGAGCAGAGATTATAGATCTCCAAGAGAAGACATTTCACTGTGACATTTCATCGAACACCTTCTGGGTCTTGAATAAGAATCCAGTTTAGTTGACTGGAGATGAAAATATGGGATACAGGCCTCTTGCTGGTAGCTAGAACCAGCAACTCCGTACATTTATCTCATGGTATGAGAAATCACGAGATAGAAAGTTTTAGAGGACGTTGGCGCGAAAAAATAAAAGGCCGTTATTTATTGACCTCACAGCGAAGACCATATCCTTTTTTTTTCAAATCGCTAACATTACCGTGACTGCAAAAATGTGAGCGCAATCACATTACCCTTTAACCTTTTCTTTCTTTTCTTTATTTGTTATAAGAAGATATAAATGCCACTATTGAAAGCATGTATCAGGGAGGGACACAAACTAATATTCTAAGTGAAAGGGTCTAAACTCTAATCACAAAACACATGTTTTCAAGGCTACAACATTTAGACGATCCCGAGAATCTCAATAATACCGTGTAGTCAATGGTATAGAATATTGCACCATGTTATGCACCGTGTCTAAAAAAGCATATGTCACGCTCCGAAATTTGAATAATAAATTCAAATCCGAAACATGAATAATAACAAATACAAATAACGTTCTGAATTTTTTTCCTCAGAAACCAACACGCCTCACACCACTCAATCTTACATAATAAAATAGTAAAGCTCAATGAACATAATAAACCTCACAATACAACGCTGTAAAACAATACTATCACTCTAACTCGCACAATCACCACTCTGGTTCTCTTGACCTGCAGGATTATCCGTTACACCGTTTGAATAGTGTACCGGGATTGCAACAACACAAAACCCGATAAGCTTTTGAAAGCCCGTATGAGTAAATAGAAATAAAACAGTGAATCAACAACTTTTTACCCAAAACAATCTCAACTCAAAACAAAACATTCAACCTCAATTTCAAAAGTGTATTCATGATCACGAGTAATCCAACTCGCTGCTTTCATGTCATACTATGACAGCTAGACCAAAGCTCTAACTGATCGTATCCACTAACCCGATCAAAGGCGTGGAGTTCCGATTTTTCTACCCACGATCACATTTGATCAACGATCCCCAACTCGTAAGTCTTTGGATCCACGGTATAAATACCAAAACATTTAAAGAAGTCGCACTGGACCCAAAATGTTACACGATACACAATACTTTTCAAAACAGATATTTATTTCCATAAAACCTTTTTCACTTTAATCACAATATAAATAAGGAAATTAACGACATTTGGTTCGTAATATGAATCATGTGAGATTTACTCACCTCTTATCCAGCTGCGTCTTCTAAAAAAACATAATCACGATAATCCAATCGCTCTTCAAATCCAACCGTTAAGAACCTAATCAAATACCGTCTTTACTTAGCAAATGAAACACAAAATCAACTTAAATGACTATCCAACTGTCAGATTCTAAATTAAAAACGATCCAACTGTTGGATTCTAAAATAAAGACGATCCAACGGTCAGATCGAATTTAAACGATGATCCAAAGGTCAGATCCTCACGGATCGGCCTTAGAAACATCCTATCAAAATTATATGAAAATCTGACGGACGGATTCTCACGAATCACCTCCCGAATCACTGTTTTGTAATTATACGAAAATCCAACGGTTGGATCTTCACCCGTGACCACAAGTCATACGATCAACATATCAAAATTTGAAGCAAAACCGACGGTCAGATTCTCAAAAATCGCAAACCGAAGATAAACATAAAAACGTTAAATAGTGTCATCAAAACTCAAATCATCCATTTATCAACTTTTTCTAAAATAACCTTGTAATATATCAAAACACTCGTCAGGATTCATATATCATCGTCTAGATAATAAAAACTCAAATTACGGTCTGACGCACCTCCATACCCGGCAGTCAGACGACGGTCAACGACCGTCAATCACCTCCGATGCAAAAGTTGCCAACTACAAACTTTTTCAAAATGACAAGGTGAGTAATTTTCATACCTAGAGCTACGCGAGATTTGGTCTAGATGGTCCTAGATCGAGCTTTGAAGTTGGATTAATCTCGGCCCTCTGATCACGCTTCCAGATCCAACCAGAGCCGTCAATCTTCAATCCTTGATATACCACTCTACACTCAAAATCGTGATACAAGCCTTATATGGGGATGATCAGGAGGAAGAGCAGATCATGAAAATGGGGAGGATAGGCCGAGGCGATGCTGGAAAATGGGTTTTCAGACTGGGTCGAGGTTTAGCCTCGGGGAGGGGCTTCGATCCAGCTCCTGGGGTGGCGGCGCGGCAAGCCGAGAGGGGGCGACTAAGCGGCTCGGGGGGCACGCGGGGAGGGCCGGCTCCCCCGGGGGGGGAGGGGGGGCCTGCACACGAGAGAGAGAGAGAGAGAGAGAGAATAGGCTGGGGAAGAACAAATGGAATTTTGGGAATTTTTTTGGGTTTCTGAAAATTCCATAAATTTTCTATATTTATAGAAAAAAACTCAATTTTCAAATATTCGTAATAAATTCATATGAACTCCGAATATTATGTTCTGCATATACACGAACTCATATTGATGAGATCTACAACTTGCATGAAGGAAGTTTTTCCAAATTTTGAACGTATAAAAAATCGATTTTCACTACCCCCTAAATAACATTCGTTTTCGAAAATAAATCGATTCGAAACCGAGTTTCTTGTGCAACGACTCACAAAATAGTCTCAATATTAATAATTCAATATCTGAACAATTATTGAATTACATAAATCTATTTAAATGAAATTTCGGGTCTTCACAGCATCAGATCATGCATGTGCAAGAATCGCTCATCAACATATCGACAATAAAAGTAAACCAAGATTAAACCAACTCATCCCTGAAATTACACCATTACAAAACCGGTCCACTTACAAGTCTAGTTGCAGTGTCACCAGATGAGAGAAACCAATGAAAAGAAAACTCTACTTTTCATTCTAAGTTTTATCGAATAGTTTGTCCAAAACTTAACTGTGTCATTAAAGTGCCATATCTTTAACTTCAGCATGCTTGTAAATTTGGAAATTATATACTATTTACTAGTGGTTACTTCTTGGAATCATTTGTATGTAAATTTATTAAGTTGTGTATTTCGAGAGAATACAATTTTGCCTTTTAGACCCATACGAGGCAATAATTAATAGGCATTATTTATTTGGTCATCAGATGATTAAGTTTTTAGTTGCTTATCTTCAGATTTAATATCAAGAGCTTGAATTAATGCAAAAAATTGTTACTGTTTTGAATTCAACTCTTAATATTAAAACAATAATAATCGCCACAAGTTTCATGATCACTGGTAAGTGGTAACCAGGTGAACGGGGGTAAGAGTTTTATATATGCTCTCAAAATATCCTAAAATGAGTACAAACATAAAAAATTCCATGACAAATGACACTACACAAAGTCACAAACGTCCACAATCTCTCCAGTCCCCACAAATTTACATCCCAACTCTTGAGCAACATGACCAGACCAAACCAGCCCACTCCCCCCACCGTACTCAAACTCTTTTTTTATGAAATTAATGGAGAGGGTTGCGGTCATTTTCATGAAGGTGATGTTAAAGGAAATGCATGCGTTTGTGAAAGGGTAGCGAACCTTGGCCCAACTTGAGCCTCACCCAATAGGCCAACATGCAGGTGATATTGTCCTTAATTAAATAGTTAAACATGGGTACCAAGAAAGGTCTGATCTAACTGGATCTTTAACATGGGGATTTGTCAGAATCTCAGACATAAATCAACATGTTAAAGACAAATATCATGTTCTATCTGATTAATAATGTTTTTTCTTTTCTTTTTTGGGAAGATATGATTTTGATTTGTTTCATCTAATGATGTGATTATTGTATAATATACAAGCAAGTATTAATATTACAAGTTGTCAACTTGTTAAGTGGTGCTTTCTAGCTTCCTTATGAACCTAATATCTTCCGAGTGCATGTGGGATATATCGATTTAGTGATACTTAGCAAAACGGGATATTCTATAATTCCATCATTTTATATTTTCTCTACTTTACCTCATGTATATGCTAAATATGTTAAACATTGACACCTTCTTTGAAAGTACAATAATTTTAAGATGATTTATATGTGAATTGTGAAGTTGAAGAAAATTTCCCAAAATGTGTACTATTTAATCATCTCATCAAGCCATAATAGCTACTCCGTATGTAAAAAGATATCAAGAGCTCTCTGTTTCCTTTGGTGCCAAATCCTCACTTTAGGGCTATTCTGTAGCACATCTTACCACAACAGCAAACAATAGCCTCTGAGTTTCATGTGTAACACCTCAAGGTTGGTTGGAAAGTCTTTCTTAGTGCGGAATAAGTACTTTGAGTACAATTTGTTGATTCTCTACTTCAACGCAATTAAAAATATAAAAATAAACAAGTTTGGCCAATAGCCAATTTCCGATCAAGAGCTATTAATCAAGGTAATTAAGACTGTCTAAAAGCTCACATTTGATGGATTATGAAGGATCACTTGAATCCAAAACTTTGAATGTAGCATCTTGAGTACAACAAAAATGAAATGAGCATTTCTTTTTTAACGTACGTAGTTACGGTCAAATAATTTAGTATCGGTATGAAAATTATTTATATTCAAAATATAACTATATTATCATTAATGAAGGACATGGTTTATGGAATCCAGACCGAAGTTCGAGAATATAATGCAGCAAACAATTTTAATTTACATAAATGAGAAAAGAAAAGGACATAACAAAATGATATGTGATGTGAAAATTGTGAGGTCATGTTTAAGCAACCAAATTGAGGCAATATTTGCACCTGAAACCAGAAATGGACCACCAATTTTAAGAGGTAAGAATGAAGTGTGTTCTTCTATCACAAAAATAAATAGAAAAAGAAAAAAGTCCCTAACTGACAGTGAGCTGATAATCGCCATCAACATCAAAGCAACTATCATGGACAAAAGCATGAATGGCACTCTTAAATGCAGCTCCCCTATGAGCCTTTCATTCATCACAGCCTTCTCTTCCCAATTTTTGGGTCGTTGTATTTAGTTCTTTAGAATGTTTTGAATGCAAATATTAACGTTGCATCACTATTTCTTTATTTTCTAGACCAAAATTATACGTGCAGTTAATGGCGTCTTAAGAACTTTTATCACAAACGGTATCCATATTTTACTTATCGGGTTCAGAGGTCTAATAAACACTCAATTTGGAGTCCATACAAATTTATATCCCGATCTTAGAGACATTAGTTAAAAAAATGATAATTATTTTTTTGGTTACAAGTTAAAAATTGATAATTCATTCATGATCTGAACATAAATTCATGATAATTCATTCATGACTACTATTATATTCTATTTCTCAGATACAGTCTCACGAGTCACCAAAGGAGGGGTAAAAAAAGAAAAAGAAAAAAACCAACAAATGGTAAGCAAATGTCAAGCACAAGCTTGTACAATGAATATATGCATATAAAAACCTTGTTTTCTTCATTGCATTTGACATTTTTCGTTGAAAGGGCGGAGCCATGAACTCGTCTACTACCATTTGCCTTGTGATAAAAATTAAAGCTTTTGCATGGGCCGGTTATACATAATCCGCACGCATACAATAGGTTTCAGACTAAGGGTTGCGCTTCTTCTACTCTAGTATATATATTGCCATCACCAACCTTAATTTTGCCCTCTTGATCCTAACTGAACCTGACCGCCGTTGGCGTTGTCGTTTTCATTACTATTAGGATTCGCACGCTTATTTTTGAGCAGGGCATTGGCCTTTTTCCACTTGTGGAACTTCCCAAAAAGAACTTCCATATCTTCAAGGGTTCTTCCCTGTGTCTCCGGTAGCATTGTATAGAAGAACACCCAGCCAACCGCCGCAATTCCGGCGAAAAGAAAGAAGGCTCCGCCAATAGTGATGGCCTTATACAGGGATAAAAAAGTCATTGAGAGGATCCCACTCACGACTCTGTTGACGGCGACTCCGATACTACACCCCTGGGCGCGTAGCTTTAACGGGAAGATCTCGGAGCTGTAGACCCAAGTGATGGGGCCCATTCCGATGGAGAAGAACGCGACGTAGAATAAGACCATGGTGATGGAGAGAACAATGGCCCACATGATCTTCTCGTCGCTGTGGTCGATGATGGTGAGGCTGAAACCGAGACAGCCGAGTGAGGCTATCATCCCTGCTACGCTGCTAAGAAGCAAAGGACGGCGTCCTATCCTGTCCAGAAGAAACGTTGCGACCAGGATGAAGACTGTCTTGACGGATCCGACGGCTATGGTGGCGAGGAGGAGTTTGTCATCGGACTTGATTCCGGCCTTTTTGAAGATTCTCGGGCTGTACAAAACGACGGCGTCGATGCCGGAGGCTTGTTGGAAGAAGTGTATACCGACGGCGGCAATGAGAATGTGGCGGACGGCGGGGGTGGGGTGGAGGATGAGCTCTTTCCAGACGTCTTCGCCGTGGCTGCGTTTTGGGACCTGAACGATGTCGTCGTTGCAGTGTTCGGGGATTCCAGCGGCTTCTTTGATGTCGGCGAGTCGGAGTTTGGACTCTTCCATGGAGTCTGAGGTTCGGTTGAGGACTCTCTTGGCGTCGCCGAGGCGGCCTTGCATGACGAGCCAGCGAGGGGATTCCGGCATGGCTAAGACGCCAAGGGCGAGGAAGACGGAGGGGATGGCGCCGACGCCGAGCATGAGACGCCACCCTAGGTTAAGTGCGAGCTTGGAAAAGGCCCAGTTGGATACGTACCCCAACAAGATTCCGGCGTTGATAAACACCTGTTTTCAAAGTTTCAAACAACCAGACACCAATTAGTACTTTATTATGTTTATCTTAAAAAATATATATTAGTACTTGAATCGAGATGAAAGCATAAAAAAAATTGTGTAACCAAAAAAAAAAAAGTATAAAAAAAATTGAGGAAAGTTTTTCCCAACTTGGTGGGCACAGATAGATTGGCTTATAGACAAGCCAATTATCTTGGCATTGGCTAACAACAAACTCACCAACTTCACCAATAAGAATTATCAATCTGTATATCAAATTTATTAATTAAATTATGAAACGTAATTTACACGTCAAAGATGCTATAATTATGTGTAGATAAACTTTGTAAAACAAAAACGAAAAAGTTTTATACATAATATTCAATTGCTTACGAAATATGTTAGCCAACAACTCTGAAGTCTTTACTAAAAGAACAAAAGTGGTGAGTTGAAATTAATCGTTTTTTTTCCAATATCGTCACAAAAGTTCCAACCATATCCAAAAGACCAAAACTCAAAGAAAAGATGGGTGTTGCCTCGGGAACATGGTGCCTTTTTGGGTAAAATCCAAGAGCATATTCTCAAGCTTTCTTGATAGGTGCTTCAAAGATTATGATTTAAGTATTTAACTAACAAGCCAGAAACAAACTAAAAAACCTACCTCGGGGAAAGAAGTGAGGAAACCACGAGACGACGCCGGAGAAACTTCGGCGGTGTAGACAGGAGCAATCATGAGGGCATAACCAACGCCGACACCGGCAACAAACCTCCCGAACATGAGAAAGGAGTAGTTGGTGGCGAAGCCCATGAGAAGAGCTCCGGCGAAGAAGATGGCTCCGGCGAGGACTATGGTATACCGACGTCCAATCCAGTCGGATGTCCTACCGGCGGCGGCAGAGCCGATGAGGGAGTAGAGATTCAGAATTCCGACTAGAACTTCGATCTGCACGTCGGAGACATGGAGGTCTTTTTTGATGTAGATCACCGCTCCACTCATTACACCAATATCTGTAGATAACACAAAGAAATTACTCACACATGCATATAAATAGTTCTCGAGAAGTTTCAAAGTTCAAATCTCTCCGCCTTCTCGAATATCATTTCACAAGGAAGAAACATAAACGATTACTTACCATAACCGAGTAGGATCGAAGTCATGGAAGCCAACATAGCACAAGCAAAAGCGTACTTGTTTCTCTTGGGTTTGGGTGCGGGATCGAAATCCGCAATGGTTTTCTGGGTGGGTTGGCCGGAGACGACATTTTCCTCAGCTCTCCGGTCAGCCATCTCGTTAATAAAGTAGAGATGGACTCGGAGCTATAGATAGAGATTTGGTTATGTGGTGATTAATTTGAGGAGGATGGAACAGTGGAGTAGTATTGGGTTAGAGCTAAGCTATGAGGAGTGTGGATATATATAGATCCCAAAAACCTGGTCACATCAACTAGTGTAAATTACGACTCGTAACAGGGGACCGCAAAAGTCCTAATCTGACATCATTCATGTGGACCAATGGGTTCACTTTTACCGCAGGCGTAGGTTCACTTGGACGAATTAACCTGATTAATTAAGCTAGGCAATAAACTAATCGAGTTGTGGCTCGTGAGGATGCAATATACAAGGTATCACAGCTGGAACTTAAACTTCATGCGCCAGCCGACGCTATTTAATTATTGTAGTGTATACGTACGACCAAAAAAGAAATACTATACTATAATACTTCATCAATAATGCATTGTTATTTTTCTTTGCATCGGAGAAATAATTACAACTCTTAGTGTAATTAGACAAGGTAATGTGGCCTATCTGTGAATGTAATAACTGAAATTTTAACACATGCGTATGCGTAAGTTTCTGCAACATCTTTAAAAAATAAAATAATACCGTAAGTTTTAACTAAAAATGAAAATTACGGAATCATAATATAATATAATAGAGAAAACAAAAAGTCTTGTAACATTACCATTTGATCCGTCGTGTGAGATCAAATTTAATGGACATAAGAGAAGTTCTTGTTAAAATTGAGTTTCTTAATGGGTTGAAGTTGTCATTCCACATTTAGTGTGTCTCATAAAATGAAGAGTGTCAATACCACTATCCAAAAATATAGCAACAGATAAAAAGTGGAGAGTTTGTGGCAGGGGTTTGCTAGGATTAGTCTTAGGTAGCCCTGTATATAAGGTAGTACGTCTGTCAAAGGCTGGAAGTGCCCCAACATGATTGAGCAACCCACAGGCTAATTAGCTTCTCAAACTTGAAGTTGATACCGCCACCACCGTAGTCAACTGGAATCCGCAGTAGATCGTCACCTTGTTATTCATATAAGTCCGCACAAACTTGAACCTACAACATGTATGTTGCAATGATCAATATTCAGAACCGGACCCAATGACTTATTGCCAATGAAATGTCAGGCGGGCAAGGTGAGGAAGCTCATCGGAAAGCCAAAGATGTGAACTGAAACGGGATTCTCGTCCAGAAGTACATTATCGATTTGAGCATCAATTTGTCATAGTCATTTAACACCAATGACACGAGATCAAAACTCCACTGACCGGCTCTTGTCAGTTTCTCCTAGGTGCGTAGTTTTCTGAAGGTGCATAAAGAACCCGTCTTAAGATTTGCGGAACCCTGCTTGATCATAGGCATTGTGATTGAATGCAAGTGTTCGGATTAACGACCACCATGTAAAGTGATACATGTAAAAAGTATTAAAGCCTAAGAACAACATCAACGTCCGAGATTTAGCACCGTAGGCCTTATCATCATAAACTTGACAACTATGAAGAAACTGTTGACCATAATCTGATAGCAAAACCAGCATAAATAAGTGATCGATGTATCATATGAACTAAACTCCTGGTTTAATTGTACACATAATTTCTTGCATGCATGGCACGGACAACTAGAAATGAATGCAGCAGGACTAAGGTCCTATTACTAAAAAGAACAAACAGAAATAATTTGATCCATTCAATACACACACACACAGAGGCTAGCTCGTGGGCTGCTTGGTATTGAACTATTGATTAATGATTGATTATCATTTAAACCAATTTAATAGCTAATACTGATGCAAATTGGCTTTTGTGCCTGGCAGAGTCACAGTGGCAAGATATGTTTATAATTTGTCCCTGGTTTATAGCTTAATGACAAATACGTACTGTGCATGCATGAATCCCCTCGATTTCGTCTTTTGCTTATTATTTTTCTAGCATCACGGTTTTGTTCTCTTTATAATTCAGCTAATTACGTGCGTAAGAAATGACAGTCACTTCAAAAGGGATACGCAGCAAAGTAGTGAAGACATATACATGTATTAAGCTCCTCGTACACACTTGTGATTTACGATTAATCCTCATACAAGCACTTTCCAGAATGGTATTAGTTCATATTACAACATTATCTAAAGATATCTCTGCCAACAAAAAAAAATCAATCAAATTAGATATCTCAAACATTTTGTTCCTCATTGTACTAAAAGTCATTGTTCAATATAACTAGATATCAATGCAATTAATCTTCATTTTGATTGATTTCTATACAATAAAAATTTTCAACTATGAAACTCAACTGCGAAGATTTGGTTAGCACAAGTGAGGTAAACAAGTATTTTGACCCTAAAAATTGTCCTTCGTACAACCAATTTGGAACAGCGGGATGGTACAAAGTTGTGATTTGGGTTTTGTGGGTTCGAACCATCCCACCGTTTGGTTTCTCTTTCTATTTTTTGGTTTCAATTTATTATTACAACCAATTTTCATATGTCGATTGATCAAACATTCGAAATCAGATAAAAAGATCATATAGAGATTTACGAGCGACGTAGTTAATGACTTTAAGGTTGGTGGTCATAAGGCAAACAATATGATTTAGAATGGGATTGGTTGGGCACTTCAACTCACCATCCATGCCATCTCGATCCTAAATATCTTCTTGGCTCTTTTGTTATGTGATCTTTGAACTTGGAAACATATATAATCGGCTTATGAAGTCTTTTTTTTTTTTTTTTTGTGAAAGGATTTGATGTTATTAGATATCAAAGCCATGAAAACAAGCCAGAGTCTAATATGCACTTACATAATAATCCGGTGAAACAGGAGAACCTATCTAAGTCAATACTAAACTCATTAAAGTCTAAAAGGACGCTCGCTGGATAGCAAGTTTAAGCAAGCAAGAACGACCTCGCTATTCTAAGGAAAAATCATTCATCTAGTCTAAGCTGCCAACACGCAATTGTGGTACAAATACAACTAGAAACATCTTAGAAAAAAGCTCATAGAGTGTAAGAACCGCAACTTTCATTTAAATTTGTGTATTTGTGTTGAATGATTATTGTACGATTTCACGAATGTTGCTCGATAATATATCTTTTTTTTTCTGAATCATCGAAGGTTCGAAACGATTATTTTAACGAAAAGCTCGAAATGCTCGGTTTGAGAAATCGACTTCTTATACGTGTAAAATTTGGGAAAACTTCCTTCATGAAAGTTGTAGAGCTCGTCGATATGAGTCCGTGCGTATGCGGAACACAAAGATCGGATTTTTTCTGAATTAGTTATCGCATTTAGAAGAAATTCTGAAACAAGTATATAGGAGAAAAAACCCTAGATTTTTGTTTGGAAACCCTCTTTTCTTCTCCCGGCCTCCCTTTCTTTTTTTGGAAAGGAACTATAGCTCTCTCTCTCTCACATTCTCTCTCTCTCTCTCGGCCGAAAGCCTAGAAAATAGAGCACGGAGAAACTGTGCTCCCTCTCCCTCCTCCGGCCACCTCTCGACCTCCAACCACTTCCAATTGCTTCATCTCAACCTTGCGCAGCTGCCAGAGGCAGTCTTGCGCCGCGACACGGCCTGTAGCGGCGGCAGTGAGCATCGAACGGAATAAGCTCGTTTTCGGTTCGATCTCAATATCTCGAGCTATAGATCACCATTTCAAGTGATTCTTGACTCATTGGACTCGCCTCAACTTCCTTAACAAGCACCAAGAATGACCGGAACTGGGTCGATCGTTTTCACGTTCGTCGGAGCTCGACTTCTTTAGATCGAAAAACAATCTTTCGATCCGGATATCTCGAGTTATACACGATTGTTTCTTGTGATTTTTGACCTGATGAGTTCGCAATGAAGTTCTGAACAAGTTTCCAGAAGAGATCGAAGTGAGTTGTTGTAATTTTCACGTCAGTTTTCAAGCTCGCCCGTTTGTGGAAAATTTCCGGCTGCCGACTGTAATTGGTACTTTTCGATCCCTCCCGTCATTTTTTAGTCTTCTGCTAGTTATGAAAGTTGCTCAGAATGATGAAACGAAGGGGAGAAGCTCGGCCCCGACACCATTAGTGGCGTTCGGCGGCGGCTCCGCCCCTAACTCCGGTGGCCCTTTCCGGCCACCTCTGGAGGTCTAAAATTAGGTTTCTGTCCATTTTATGATTCTACGTTTCAATACGATTATTTCGATATATTATACACATTTTTCAGATATCGTATGATTTAGTTATGAATTTTGAGATTTCGATCGATTTCGATAGTTAGATTTATGATCTGTGAAATTTGAACCGTCCGATGGACTTGTAGTTTTGATATGATGATCAAATGACTGTCTTGATGACTTTTGTGTGGTCACGAGTGAAGATCCGACCGTTGGATCTTCGTATAATTGTAAAACAGTGATTTGGGAGGCGATTAGTGAAGATCCATCAATCGGATTTTCGTATAATTTTGATAGGATGTTTCCAAGTGCGATCCGTGAGGATCTAACCCTGATCGTTGGATCGTCTTTATTTTAGAATCCAACCGTTGGATTGTCTTTATTTTGAAATCCGACCGTTGGATCATCATTTAGGTTAATTTCGTGCTTCATTGCTAAGTAAATACCGTACTTGATTAGGTACTTGACGGTTTGAGTTGACGAGCTTTTGGATTATTGTGAATTATATTTTATTTGAAGACGCAGCGGGAATTTTGAGGTAAGTAAAACTCACGTGGTTCATATTATGAACCGAGTACTTTAAATTATTTGTTTTTGTAATTGTGTGAAAAATATTTGTGGATTAAATATTTGTTTTTAAAATCACATGGACTTGATCACTACGGTCCATAGGTAAGTAAAATGAATTTTAATTATACAAATGAATTTCATGATTTTCTTGTGTGGACTATAGATGGTATTACTGGTCATTCCTGAGTGGATGATTACGTGTGTGTGTGTGTATATATATATATATATATTTACGTGGTATATATATATTGATTGGTTTGAGTTTGAGTGATGATATGATTGAGTTGGAATGTTGATTTGGATTATATTTCAAATGCTTAAATTTCATAATAATATTATGCATGTTGGATGAGTTGATTTAATTATGTGAAAACATATTGTTGTACTTATTGTGGATTTAGGGTCAATGTAGTGACCGGTATGGGGGAATCAGACGCTCTAATCCTAAGTTGATGATGGGATACGAATGGTTGAGTATGTTCAATTATAGACGCTCTAAATATGTATATAGGTATACATATTGATGAAATACGATAAAGATAAATATGTCGGATGCCATAACCTAGGCCAGGTGACGGGCTACGATTCAGTTAGAGCTCTAGTCTGTCAAATACCGTATTTTTATAAATACGATGTTAGGGTTTTGTGAAGAAAGATGTGTGTTAGGGTTTAATGTTAAGTTGTTAATTGATTGAGATTGTTGTTTTCTAGTGGATGTAGAAGTTGTTGCGTGTTGACTTGGGTAGAAATAAATATGATTTAATTAAGCAACCGTTCTTTCTTTTACTCATACGAGCTTTCATAAGCTTACTGGGTTTGTGTTGTTGCAATCCCAGTACACTATTCAAATGGTGTAGCGGATATTCCTACAGGTCAGGATAACCTGGGAGGTGACCGAGCTGCTTAGGTGTTACAACAGTTATTTTTATTTCATTGAGTTGTGAGGTGTGTATGCTCATTTAGAGCTTTACAATTCATTTTGTATTTGAGTTGTAATAATTAACCGAGACTAAATTCGGTTTTGATTATATTTCGTGTGGTGAGGTTGTTAAGAAAAGAAATTTTTAGGATGACTATTTTAAGTTGTAGTAATTCATGTTTCAGATTTTGAATTTTTATTCTAAAATTCGGGGCGTGACATAGAGATTACTCCAACTTTAGAAGACTTTTAACCAAATGTCTAATAGCAGAGAGCTAGAAAAATGTTAGCTCCTTCCCCTTAGGGTTGGAGCCAACACCCTCCACAACCTCTTCAGGAGCCAACAACCTCGGAAACAGATTAGTCTTGCTCTTCTTATCCGAAGCAACTACAACAAACTCAACCAGTCCAAGCTTGGGCTCGAACCTAGGGTCAGGAAACCAAGCCAAAATCTGAGCAGATGGACAAATGCCCATCAGCTCAAATTTAGGCCCAGGCCCAAAAGCCCAAGTCCATACCAGAGCAAAGACAACAGCAACCGTAAGACTTTCTTTGCTCATCAGCCCAAGGTGCAACCCAGCCTACCTAATTGAACCCATATTGGAGCCCAACAACCCAAGCTTGAACCTAGGCCGAAGGGCCCAAACTCGAGCCGATGGGGCGGAACCCGTAGGCCACTGCCGCCATGTAATACCCGCAAATTTCATTTTAAATTCGAGTAATTGTATCGAATGATTATTATGCGATTTCACGATTTATGTTCGATAATGATTCATTTTTACAATTATCGAAGTTTCGAAACGTTTATTTTAACGAAAAGCTCGAAATGCTCGATTTGAGAAATCGACTTTTTCTACGTACGAAATTTGGAGAAACTTCCTTCATGAAAGTTGTAGAGCTCGTCGATACGAGTCCGTACACGTGCGGAACACGAAGATCGGATTTTTTCTGAATTAGTTATCGAATTACGAAGTTTTCCGAAACTTGTATATATAGAAATTTTTTTTTGGGAAACCTAATTTCCACCGGCCTCCTTCTATTTATTTTTTTGGAAACCTCACTGTTCACCCTCTCTCTCAGCTCTCGCATCCGTCTCTCTCGACCGAAAAAGAGAACAAAGTTCTCCTTAATTGTTCTCCCTCCACAGACCACCTCTCGACCTCAAACTAAGTCCCAGGCGTTCGTCTCGAGCTGCTCTAGCTCCCAGAGGCAGTTTTACAAGGCGGCGCAGCCTGTAGCGGCGGCGGCACGGCCCGAACCGAAAACCACCATTTTTGGTTCGAGCTTGATATCTCGAGCTACACTCCACCATTTCACTTGATTCTTGGCTCATTGAGCTCGCCTCAACTTTCTCTATAAGCACCAAGAAGGACCGGAACTAGGTCGAACTTTTTCACGTTCGTCGGAGCTCGACCCGAACGGATCGAAACACCGAAACTTTCGATCAAGATATCTCGAGCTATACACGATGGTTTCTTGTGATTCCAAGCTTGTTGAGTTCGCAAGGAAGTTCTGAACAAGTTTCCAGAAGGGATCGGGGCCTGAGGTTGCAGTTTTCATGTCGGTTTTCAAGCTCGCCGGTTTCTGAAATTTTTCAGGCCGCCAACTGTAAATAGGTATTTTCGATCCCTTCCCATCATTTTTAGGTCTTGTGCTAGTTATGAAAGTTGCTCAGAATGATGAAATAAAGGGGACAAGCTCGGCCCCGACACCATTGGCGGTGGTCGATGGCGGCTCTGTCCCTAAGTCTGGCGGCCTTTTTCGACTACCTCCGGAGGTCTAAAATTTGATTTCTATCCATTTTATGATTCTATGTTCCGATACGATCATTTCGGCATATTATACGCATTTTTCGGATATCGTATGAATTAGTTATGAATTTTGTGATTTCGATCGATTTCGATCGTTAGATTTTTTATCTGTGAAATTATGACCGTCGGATGAACTTGTAAATTTGTTATGATGATCATATGACTGTCCCAGAGGCTTTGTGTGGTCATGGGTGAAGATCCGACCGTTGGATCTTCGTATATGTAAAAAACGGTAATTAGGGGAGCGATTCGTGAGAAACCGCTCGACGGATTTTAATGTAAATTAGAATCCGGCCGTTAAATGGTAGTTAAATTATGTGTTGAAATTGTTGGCTAAATTCGAATCACATTTGATTAGGTGATTGACGGATTTTATTTGAGTGGACTATTCGGCGTAATTATAATTATAATTATATTGAAGACGCAGCGGGAATTTCGAGGTGAGTAAAACTCACGTGGTTCATATTACGAACCGAATGTTTTAAATTTATTTATTTATGGTAATCGTGTGAAAAATATTTGCGGATTAAATATTTGTTTTAAAATTTCATGGACTTGAATCACCACGGTCCATAGGTAAGTAAAATGAATTTTAACTATACAAATGAATTTCATAATTTTCTTGTGTGAACTATAGATGGTTAGTGGTCATTCCTGAGTGGATGATTACGTATATATATATTTACGTGGAAAATATATATTGATGAGTGGATTGTTGTGTGATGATATGATTGAGTAGAATTGATGAATTGATTGTATTTCAATTTGTGTAATTCCATAATAATATGGTGTATCTTGGTTGGGTTGATTTCAGTATGTGATATTATATGTTGTGCTCATTTATGGGTTTAGGGTCGACGTAATGACCGGTGTGGGTAATCGGACGCTCTAATCCTGGGTGGATGATGGGATACGATTGGTTGAGTATGTGGAATTATCGGACGTTCTAAATATGTATATAGGTATACATATTGATGAAATACAATAATGATAAATATGTCGGATGCCATAACCTAGGTCAGGTGACGGGCTACGATTCAGTTAGAGCTCTAGTCTGTCAAATACCGAATTTTTATAAATACGATGATGAGAGTTGTGAAGAAAGTTGTGAGTTGGTTTGTCTTGATATATTGAATTAGTGTGTGATTGAGATTGTTAGTACTTGCATATATGGAAATTGGTGGGTGTTGCTGTATGTGGGGATAAATGAGATATATTAAGTAACAGTTCTTTCTTTTACTCATACAAGCTTTCATAAGCTTACCGGGTTTTGTGTTATTGCAATCCCGGTACACTATTCAATGGTGTAGCGGATATTCCTGCAGGTCAGGATAACCAGGGAGGTGACCGAGCTGCTTAGGTGTTACAGCAGTTTTGTTATTTATTTAGTTGTGAGGTGTGTATGCTCATTTAGAGCTTTACATTACATTTGGATTTGAGTTGTAATAATTAACCGAGACTAAATTCGGTTTGATTTTATTTCGAGTGGTAAGGGTGTTATGAAAAGAAATTTTCAGGATGATTATTTTGAGTTTGTAGTATTTTCATGTTTCGGATTTTGAATTGTTATTCTAAAATTCAGGGACGTGACACGCCATTCTGCCTCGGCTGCCGTTTGGCCCTCCGGCGGCCAACCTATCTTCCATTGCCACATCAGTCAGGCCCTCAACGAGAAAATCAAACCAATCCGGATGTGATGCCTCCTTGAACAGTCCACAATCCCACAGAGGCCCTACCGGAAAAGATCTCTGCCTCATTGACAGCGCGACCCCTCCCGTGCCTCGCCGGAGTGGAATTTATGCAGCGCCGATACCCAGACCCCGATCTACTACTCCCAGTCAGAAACAGGAAGACCTCCCGTCACCAACCACCCCAAACTCCACCGGGAACTGAACACCCCAAATACCGACCGACCACGAGCCCAGAGCACCAGGCCTCGGCTAGAAAAGCGCCGAGATATGGGCAGAACTCCTCTCTGTGCTCGACAAAACCCTAGGGGAGAGCGCCGCTTGTAGCCTACGATTATTATTCTCTATCCTTATAAAGTCTTGATTGAGGCTTTATAGGGAAGATCTATATATTTTAGCTGCTAATAATTCTCATAAATATTGAACCACAATTATGTTAAATAATTATTCATCTTCCAATTAAATTATTCTAATTATCATGATGCATCCCCTCAATATTTTGAGATAAAACAATCAGAAAAAGTGAAAGAGGTAGATTAGTTTTGTGCAGAGGGCTATAAGATAGTAATAGGGCTAAATACTGGTTATTACCCTGTGGTTTAGGTCCAAAATCAATTCAGTCCCTGGATTTCTAAATTCATCAAAAACGCCCCTACACTTTAAATTTTGATCTAATAGGTCTAATTTGTTAATATTCTGTTATGGATTCAAGTTATAGTTGAATTATTTGTTGAAAACTATTTATTTTTAATAGTATGACTCACTCTTAAATTGACTAGAGGTGGCCTGCAGACACCACATCATAAAAACATAGGTCATATATGAGCTATATTAACAAGTTAAATAACTCAATTGTCAGAAAACTAACAAATTGGATCTATTAGATCAAAATTGAAAGTGCATGAGTGTTTTTGATGAAATTAAAAGTTCATGAACTGAATTGATTTTGGACCCAAACTTCAGGATAGTAATCTGTATCTAGCCTATAGTAATATTACTTTGTGAAACTAATTTACAAAAATGTATTAATATCGATACATCAAAAATCACTAGTCCGTACACTTTTCTGGACTTAGAAAACAAACCAAAACCCTTTCGAAAGCTAAAGATCATCTCAAGTCATCAAAATGAGCACTCCAAATCCAAATTTTCACACTCTGAACACATTCAGACTAGAACTGTTAGTAGTTGCACGTATTTTTATATGCTTAATTAATTTGTTACATTCTAGTCAACTATGTAACTCTACAACTCCAAATTCCATGCACACATGCATGAGTGCATGACATTTCTCTAAGAAACGAAATATTTGGTCACAATTAATTCTCCTCAGAGGTTATGTGTTCAATAAGTCAAGCAAGTCAACGAGAGACAAAACAACAAAAGGGGATGGAGACCTCATGGATCGATTTTCCTGCTCCATTTTTAATAGGTACGTAGTCAACAAAGAGGGGCTAGTTGATATATCAAAATCTTGGGAATCTATGCAGACCTTAGCGTCGTTTACTCTCTCTTCTGCATTCTCTGCCCCCATCAGTTGTGGAACTTAACATTTCATTATTTATTTTTGTTTGGATTTGGGCAAGTTGAAGTTTCTTCTCTTTGTTTAAATTTTAAAGAACTGTGGCAAGATGTGATGGCTCAACAACTGCAAGTTTTCAGCTGAGCTGCTGAATGAAGAACAACAAGTAACATCCATGGATCATATCATGAGCTCATGCAGTTGATGTGGGATATTTTAACACCATGTTTTTAGGCAAATGGTGACAAAAGCTATGTGAGGGACTGAGGGGTCAAGTCCTTCTAGGGAAGTATGATTATTCAGGAATTCCATCATTTAGGAGATTTCAGGAAAGTATGATCATTCAGGAATTTTCTCCTATTTTGATTTTTTGTGTATGCCGCAATCACAAAAAGAACAGCATGTAGTGATGTAAGTCAAGATATCCATAATTTGCCAGGGTTAAATGATGATCAACTCTAAATTTTGGCACTATATTCTTCCTATTGTTCCAGTAACGTAGAAATTAAATTCTTAGGTCTTGAATCTTGACAACTTCTGCTGTCATAGTAAGAGTAATAAGGATTGGATGATCCAGCATACATTTCTACAAAGATAGTTAAATATCATAGGAAGCCTGAGTTATGAGTTTTTCATTTATCTATTTTTTATTTATTTGATATTGTTATTTTATCGTGTTGTATATAGAATTTGCATATGTATTTTCGCTTGATTGTAAATGACTTTGACGAAATCCTAAATTACAAATTATTCAATATACTTTTGAACACTTGAACTAGATGATAGCCTAAACCTAAATATTATATATTGAACTCCAACGTAATTAACAACCAGAAACTACAAGTTGCTACTATTGACACCAGAGTTGATCGAAACCCTCGAAAACAACATCGGCCATATTCATTATGAACAATTTTTCTGCCACATTATTATCGTTGGGCAACGTAGCTATCATTTAAGGGCAAATAATTAAGCTTCTTAATTAATATTGTATTCATGGTAACATGTTCGAGAGGTAATATTTCCTTTCAAGCTGCATTTAAAAAGAACATTCATCACAATAATGCTTCTGAAATCCCGCAACAATTGGATTCTGGGTACACGTACACAGTAATTCACATGCATACTTATTTGACTCATCCAAGTCCACCATATGACGAAAGCCAGAACTTCAAAATGATAACTATGTTTATTTGACTACAATTTTAATAATCGTCCAAAATAATCAACAAGTAGAGAAGAACATGGGATTCTTAGTAGGGATGGCAAAAATCCCCCGTCGGGTATTTTATCCTAATGAGGAGAAATTCAGGGGAAATTGGGTAATGGGGATGGAGATCCCCAATATTTTGAATTCTGAAATCAGATATGCGGTGGGGATGTTATTTTGTTCCCTTCTCCATACCCACCCAATAAGAATTATCTGATATATATTATATATTATATATATTTGATATTTTTATAAATAAATATTTATGTAAACTTCATCTTTTTGTCAATATTTAAATTCTGTTAATAAAAATGTTCATAAAAAGGAAGATTCTTTTAATAAAAGATCTTTATCAACATGTCATTTTTCCTTGATTGAAAATTATTTTATTTTGATGTTTGATTTTGAACTTCATATTTTACAATCCATAATAATTTATATGAATTTTATTTAATAAATTAATAATATTGTTAACCTAGATTGAGGGAGTACGGGACCTAATCCCCCATGGAAAGGGAAGGGGAATCCCAAGTATCTTATTACTGGGATCAGGGCGGATAAGGGATAGAGAATCCCTTTGTCCTACCCTTCCCATTGTCATCCCTAATTCTTAGCCGATTTTGACCGACAAAATAAAATAGACCATCGTCGTCGTCATGCCGGAAGATTTTTCTGCATTCTGAGTTGACTGCGAGACTTGAGCTACCGCCAGCTACTAGCTAACTTCAAGAGGCACGAGGATCGTAATCCAAAGAAGAAGATTGAATTTTCTTTGGGTCCAGACTCCAGAAATATTAAATGATCGATTTGTTTGACTCATTTGCGTCAATTTTTGAAAATCTTGAGCCACTTCGTTGAATTTGACAGATCATATCTTTTGGCACCAAAACGTGCAACTCTGATTAATCTTCCTCCCTTGTTGGCCTTTTCTTTTCCCGGTTTTTTTTCTTATAGTCACCTAGTTTGATTAATTAGTCATTATTGTATTAGATAATAGATACTCTAAACTATTGGTTACCAAAGGTTTACGAAAATGACAATTCAACTTTTCATTTTTGAACTTCCTTATTGGGATATGCGAACGCACGAAATAAACTTCGTAGTTGCATATAATTGAGAAGACTAATTACATCAATATCATGCTGCCTCCGATTGTACAGTTCAATTGTCCAAATTTTCCAAATTCAGAGATGAAATTATAGTTACAACTCACAAGAAGCTAAATTCTCATCAGCCACTTGCAATTTTTGGATATATGTGATCGCAGTACTTGGCCCTATAGCTAGTAGAATACGTACAAATAATACAATTATTGATCCATGGTGTTATGACTTTTGAATATTCAAATGTATTGACGGAACTTACAATAACAATGAGATTCAACGAATATATTGTTCTGAATTTCTAACAAAAACTTTTTGTTTTATGTTATTTTTTCTGCCATTTCTAATACAAAGTGAATATGCAATTTGACTTCTATTTGGCTATTTGTAAAGATTATCTCTAAGAGACGACAATGCATTTGATGAATGTCTTAAAAAATAATAAGTTATCCAAGTTGAGAGATGGCTGAAACATAATGACTTTACTGTACGGTCGTAACTTCGTGGTAAAAATTCGGAATTTACCATGATTATACTCATGGGACTAGCCTGATATAACACACAATTAGAAACCCAAAAAAAAAAAAAAGTACAGGAGGAAATTATAACCTACTCTAAAGAGTCTATAATTAGCTTTCCCGCTATCAATAGTCAGGTCTCTGAATCTCTCCTCTTAATATCTCAACTCTCGCCCAAATGAGCTCTTAATCTTTTTTGATGAATTGTAAATTTGCAGGCTATAATTGCAGGAATGATTTGGAGTTTTGGACATTGCCACAGTTTAATTACTAATTGAGAAAATACTTGTTTAGCTTGTGTTGAGAAATATTGAAATGTATTGAGATAAAATTTGAGTGATCGCGTAGAGCGTTTGGTCGAAGACCTCTAACAATGAATCCTATGGTCCTTTTTATAGTGAAACTAAACTACTGAATGAAGGAAATGAAACAATCTTAGCTTTTACAGCTACGACCGAATTGATTACAAATAGAACAGTATTCGTGTTTGTGGTATTTTAGACATTATCCACGATTAATTCTTTAGTGAGCAATCAATCAGGTCTTGTAACTGATGATTGGCAATAACACATTGCCCTAAACTTTGGTAACATTTCTCCTGACAATCAAACTCTCTGATGGTGATAACTTGTGGGTCCGCGATCATTCATTATACCTTGTGATTTATTTGATCTCTCTTGATTTAATAACGGCTCTCTGCACACGGTATCTTCAGTCATAAATTTGGCAATAAACATTTAATTAGCCGAGGTCATTCATTAGGCCTTGCAAGCCGGACCCACCTATCTCTACGTAAGCCTTGCCAAATATAGGTTCAAACAGCTTGTGATACAAGTAATCGAATTCAATATTTCTCTAATTCAATGTTCGTTGATCTTATTATTTTTTTTAATTCAAATAGTGACAATTATATATATATGCAACATAGTAATATTCTACAGAGACGCAAATCATTCACATAACAATGAAGGCGACTATCAGAGCCAGCAACCCACGGCCTATCCCTCTTTTATTAATAAATAAACATCATATAAATCAAGAGACGGACAAAGGGTTTGACTTCTTAAATTAGCAAGGAAGCCAAATTAAAAAATGTTAAGTGAGCAGAAAGAACCAAGCACACCCCAGCAAATGAAATTGCCAAGGCAATGCACCTAAAGAGTAAACTCGATCAAAGAGACACGCAAGAACAACAACCAGCAAACTAAATTGCAACGGACAAAAACTCCAAGCAAAGAAATGTACCAACAAACCCATTTTTGACGATCGGCAAAGAATACTTAATTCGTAGTAAATCTAAAATGAAAGGAGGCAGGACAACCAAACACCTGATTAAAGTCTCTGTGTTACAAATAGAACGGAAAGCCTAACATTGATGGCTGCTTAACAGCTTAGTATGATATTAAAGTAGGTTTACTAAGGATTACCAAACAGAAAGTCGATTTCTTGTTATTTGTTGATTACAATTATAACGAACAAACAACAAGAATGCATGGTTGTATGAATGTATCATGCAAGATGCATTTTCACAAGTTACGTGAAAAAAATTATTTGAGAATACGTATTAACTTACTAGTGTCAATCTTGGACAGAGGGATACGACAGTAGCACTGCATGTGAGTTACGCATCAAGTACGGTTATGTGGCTTAATTTTACGATTTTCTTGGTCCAATATTATTTTCTAGTTATTTTATATTGAGATTATTAGTACGCATCAGTGAGCTGATCATCACCTTAATTAATGCCTTCTCGTGATCGATCATTTCAAACTTCAAGAGTAACCTAGTCATCATGGCACGACGATTCAGTTGTTTTTAAATAACGAAGCCTAATAAATTTATAGACATGGTACGCGGTGTTGTGACTTGTGAGATTCTTTGCTTGCATGATAATATATAGAACTAGTACGTACTTCCATCTAATGTTCTGTTATGGTGATCGATTCTTATTTCTTACAATGAAGTACGTGTCAGAAATGGGATCCTAAGGAAAAGATCAATGGTTAATTATGTCGTCTAATAAAATATATTCAAGTAAATAAATGTAACATGATTATAATTTACCATTGATATATCAAAATGATCATCTTAAAGAGCAATGCTATATATCATATATATATATATATATATATATATATATAGGATTTTTCTTAAGTGCGATTTCTGGTTTTCGACCACTTTCCGATCACATTTTTACATCTTAACCGTTCAGTTTTTAGATCTTAATGTATAGATCATCTCTGCAAAATTTCAGCCAATTTGGTGATATTTAAGGCATCAAAAACTGCAATTTACAGGAATTGATCGAATCTGTCGAACCGGAACCGTTCGTATTTATAATGGTAAATTGCAGTTTTGGATACCTTAACGATCACCAAATTGGCTGAAATTTTGCAGAGGTGATCTATACATTAGGAACTAAAAAACTGAACGGTTAAGATGTAAAAATGTGATCGGAAAGTGGTCGAAAACTAGAAATCGTACCACCGTAGCCGGACTGTATATATATATAACCTTGCTCAGGTGCGGATATCCGCACCTAAGCAAAAACGTACGGATTTTGTGTTTTTCCCCACTTTTCGATCACACATTCACATCTCAACCGTTCAGTTTTTAGGTCCTAATGTATAGATCACCACTGCAAAATTTCAGCCAATTTGGTGATCATTAAGGCATCCAAAACTGCAATTTACACGAACGAACCTAATTTGTCGAACCTGAACCGTTCGTATATATTGTTGTAATTTGCAGTTTTGGATGCCTTAACGATCACCAAATTGGCTGAAATTTTGCAGAGGTCTATACATTAGGACCTAAAAACTGAACGGTTAAGATGTGAAAATATGATCGAAAAATGGGTCAAAACTGGAAATCCGTACCTAAGAAAAACTGCGGACGTCCGCAGTGGAGAAGAGCTGTATATATATTATATATATGTATGTATGTATAAAATTATAAATCAAATTATTTATCAATGTCAATGATATATATATATATATATATATATATATTAAACAATAGACATATGAAAATTAAACGCTATGAGGTGTGTGTATATTTGGTTCAAAGAGATTACATTGAAAAAGAGCAGAACAACACATATAAACGGTCCACAAGTACACACAGTATCATTTGCTGTTATAAATATTGCTCAATTATTCAAAGAGCTTGTAGAAAACTAAACTTAAAACTAAGTCTACCTAAAATACCTTGTGACAATGCATGCAATTCTGGTGCGCCAGGAGGTTCAAATGTTAAGTGTAAAACATAGGAAAAATTTAGCACGCATAACAAAACAAACTCACTAAATTACTCAATCTCTTTGCCCCCACCCTTATTAGTAGGGCTAGAAGAACTTGGCGGATACGTGAGACTCAGTGGAGCAATAGCTTCCTTGTCATTCTTGGTCTTAGAGGGATTTTTATGCCAGGCTCTGTTGGATAATAATTCATATAAATATTTGTTGCCCTAAAACATTAAAATTACTTGTTCTAAAGTCTAATTTAATGTTGATTAATCCAATCCCATTATTTTCCTAATCTTATTCTTTTGCTTAAACTTTTTATTTATTTCTATAAATATTTATTATATTTTCTTTATCATACTAGGAAATGATGGAGAAGCATGAAATGAAAATTCAACTTTAGCACATTTCCTACTGCGGCTAGGAAAAACCGAGCTAAATAAGGAAGGAGAGGCGGAAGCCTAACCAAACGAACTCCAAATGAGCTGAAACTTTTCAGATCCATTCTAGATATTTTAAGGATCATTTCTTATGAATAGTTCAAGAGTTGTTTCAGAGTGGAAAGCCTTCAAAAGATCAGTCCAAGTTTTTGCCTAAAAGACAGAAAAAAAAAGCTGCAAAGGAGGACCTATACAGATTCCTATAGCAATTCCGACAAAACCATAGAGTTATAAATTCTGAAATTTTACTAGAATAGTCTGCACTTATCAATGAACATTTGGTATGAAGAAGTCAAAGGCAAAATCTGAAATCTTGATGGAGATTTAATTGAATGAAGAAATGAGAAGAAAACTGTCATCTTGACTTTGGTGACCCAAAACCATTCCAACACTCTTTATTTTCATGTTTTCCCATGCACAATAAATAGAGCAGCTGCTCCTCTCTTCTTCTAAGACATATTTTTTTAATCTACACTCTTATAGCTCATCATTATTTCCTTATTTTTCTCCATTTCTCCATAACTTTTTCCCTTAATTTTAGGATCTATTACCACTTTCATACTCCACCTCCATGCTTCTTCATTGCTTGAGCTGCTCCCTTTTGCTTCCATTTATCATTTTACTTTCCCCTCTCTTCTCTATATAAGCATCCATTCGTTACACTCTTGAGGCATCAGCCATATATCACTTCATTACATCTTTTTCTCTCTATATTCTCTATAATCCACTGTCATCTCCTCACAAAACCTCCATCACCACCACCATCACCACTAAAAGTCATCATCTTTTCCATCTACCCATTCTATTTCATATACATAAAGTTTTACCATTCCACCATTTCACAACTTAATCATTTCCACTTCTCATATTCCATCATCAATCTTGGAAGAAGAAGGAAAGGAGTCTAGCATCACTTGAGGAATCATCATCACCATGACAAAACTTCTATGAGTTCATCTACACCATCCTCAATTTGATCATCATTAGTCACTTCTCTACCCCTGCTTTTTAGTTTGATGTTCATAAACATGTTGGAGCTTATTTATTTGATTATGAGTGAGTAGTTAGTTTGTTGGGGCTAGGGTTGAAAGCTCTAGCCAATCTTGTATGACTTTAATGTAAATATTATGTTTGATGCACTTTTCTTTAGCACCTTAACATGCTAGTTCAAGAGTTGAATGTTTATGCTTAAATTTAATTAATTTGGGTATGGATATTTGTCATGACATGAGATATAAGTAAAGCTTGATTAATCTTGATTGTTTGAAGCATGATAACATATCATATGTGCATGTTAGGGTTGTGAACTACAATCACCTAAAGATAAGCTTGGTTGGTTTGCATAATTTCTTCATCTCCAAGCTTTATGCACTTAGATAAATGCATTAGATATCTAACCGGATTGAAATGCATGACTTAAGTAGTTAAGTACTACACCCGAGAAGGGTTACTTGATATCATCAAAGGAGCATGTCCCTTGTCATACCCGAGAGGGATGCAATGAGAGAAATTGGTTAATTAAAATGATATCATTCATTATAGAAGCATCATTGTTTGCAAGAAAGGCTAGAGGTGAAAACCTTAAGTCCTAACTCTCTTTTATTTTATTACATCTAATTTAGCTTAGGCTATTTTATATTTCAAGTATTCATTTAGCTATTTCTGAATCAAATCATCTCTAAAACTAAAATCAAAACATTACCCCATCTTGCATATAATCACCATGAACTTTGGTTCACTTGTGAGCCCTTGTTTGTAATTTATACATTTTCATATTCTTTTAGCATCATTTAGGTTTTCCTTAGCGAGAGTGGGTTTTCCAATCCCTTGGGTACGATATCCCCTACTCATAATCCCTACAATATAACTTGACCCATATATTTAAGGGTGGATATCTGGCTAACAAGCTCCAAGATGGGACCCACTTTTCTTCTTTGTCTCTGCAACTTCAACTGACACTATTACCCCCCCTGATACTTCTTGAAGCCCCAAAGATTTTGCAGTAAATTTGGTGGTGAATGCAAGCATGTTGAGCTTCTTTGGTTGAGCCATTTGTCTCTTGTTTTCATTAATCAAAAATGGGGTTTATACGTTTTGAGATGAAGGGGTAGGAGTGCGTCTATCTCTCTTGCCCGGCATCTGTTCTTCAACAGGCACAATAGCTAAACTTGTAATAACAGCAATTTTCATTTTCATTTCGTGAAATTATGTGGAACGAATATTGTGCATTTGCACGAATGATACTTGAAATATTTCATTTTTAGAATTATCGAAGTTCCAAAACAATTGTTTTAACGAAAAACTCGAAATGTTTGATTCAAGAAATCGACTTTTTATACGGGCAAAATTTGGGAAAACTTCATTCATGGAAGTTGTAGAGCTCGTCGATACGAGTTCGTACATATGCGGAACACAAAGATTGAATTTTTTTTTGATTTAGTTATCGCATTTAAAAGAAATTTCGAAAACGGGAATATAAAGAAAACCCTAATTTTTTTTGGGAAATTTCCTTTTCTTCCGGTCTCCTTCCTTTTTTGGAAACTGACTATCTCTCTCTCTCGCGCGGCCTAAAACTCAGCCAAAACAGAGCTAGCCTTCGCCGGCCAAGCTCTCCCTCCACGGGCCACCTCTCGACCCCGGACCATGTCCCACCGCACCGCCTCGACCTTGCGCAGCTGTCAAAGGCAGCCTTGCGTCTCGATAAGGCCGACAGCTGCGGCGGGAAGCTCCACCCGGTTTAAGCTTGATTTTGTTCCAAGCTCGATATCTCTAGCTACCGGTCACCAATTCTTGCCAAACTTCACCCTCAAGCTCTCCTCAACCTCCTGAAGCTTCCAGAAGCAACCTTGCATGGAGGCGTGGTCTGTGGCGGCGGCTGGAAGCCAGCGCCGATCTAGATAGAAAACCAAGCTATCGATTATGATATTTCGAGCTATAGAGCTTCGTTTCTGGTGATTCTTAAACTGGGGAGCTCGCCTCGACTTGCCGAACAAATCTCTAGAAGGGATCGAAGCCATTGGTGGAAGTTTTTATGTCGAACTCAAGCTCGCTGGATTCTGGAAATTTTCTGGCCACCGTGACTAGTTGGGTAATTTTCGACATTTTCCCGTTATTTTCTGATCTTGAGCTAGTTATGAAAATGATTAGCATGTTAAGATGAAGAGGAGCAGCCCGGCCCCTTCACCATTAGTGGTGGTAGGCGGCGGCTCTTCCATTAACTCCGGCAGCCCTTTCCGACCACTTCCGGGGGTCAAAAATATAGTATCTATACATTTTAAGATTCTACATTTCAATAAGATTATTTTGACATATTATACGCATTTTTTGGATATCGTATGATTTAGTTATGAATTTTTAGATTTCGATCTATTTCGATCGTTAGATTTGTGATATGTGAAGTTAGGACCGTCTCATAGACATGTGGTTTTGATATGTTGATCATATAACTGTCCCAGTGGGTTTGTGTGGTCGTGGGTGAAAATCCGACCATTGGATCTTCGTATAATTGCAAAACAATGATCAGGGAGGCGATTTGTGAGAATCCGTCCGTCGGATTTTCGTATAATTTAGAATCCGACCGTTTGATGGTAGTTTAAGTATGTTTTGGAATTATTGGCTAAATTCAAGGCACATTTGATTAGGTGATTGACGGTTTGTACTTGGGTAAGCTGGTTCGGTGTGAATTGTGTTTAAATTGAAGATGCAGAGAGAGTTTCGATGTGAGTAAAGCTCACGTGGTTCATATTACGAACCGAGTGCTTTTAATTTATTTTGTCGTAATTATGTGTAAAATATTTATGGATTAAATATTTGTTTTTAAAATTACATGGACTTGATCAACTACAGTCCATAGGTAAGTAAAATGAATTTTAATTATACAAATGAATTTCACGATTTTCTTGTGTGAACTATAGATGATATTAGTGGTCATCCCTTAATGGATGATTACGTATATATATATTTACGTGGAATATATGTATTGGGTGATGTGTTGTTGAGTGTTGATATGATTGAGTTTGAATGATGATTCGTATTATATTTCAAATGCTTAAATTTCATAATAATATTGTGTATCTTGGATTGGTTGATTTCATTTTGTAAAACATATTGTTGTACTCGTCATGGATTTAGGGTTGACGTAGTGACTAGTATGGGGGAATCAGACGCTCTAATCCTAGGTGGATGATGGGACACGATTGGTTGAGTGAGTTGGATGCCACAACCCTTGTCGGGTAATGAGACTAGACTAAGTACGAGTATCGGACGTTCTAAATATGTATACGTATATATATTGATGAAATACGATAACGATAAATATGTTGGATGCCATAACCTGGGCCAGGTGACGGACTACGATTTAGTTAGAGCTCTAGTCTGTCAGACACCGTATTTTTATAAATATGATTTCGGGGTTTTGAATTAAACAACTGTTCCTTCTTTTTACTCATACGAGCTTTCAAAAAACTTACCAGGTTTTGTGTTGTTGCAATCCCGGTACACTATTCAAATTGTGTAGCGGATATTCCTACAGGTCAGGATAATCAGGGAGGCGACCGTGCTGTTTAGGAGTTGCAACATTTATTTGATTTCATTTACGTTGTGAAGTTGTTATGCTCATTTAGAGCTTTACAATTTTATTTGTGAGTTTCAGTTGTAATAATTATCCGAGGCTAAATTCGGGTTTTGAAATTCAATTCGTGTGGTGTGTTTGTTAAGAAAAAAAAAGAAATTCAGGATATTTTTGTTGAGTTGTAGTAAATCATGTTTCGGATTTTGAATTTATTATTCTAAAATTCGGGGTGTGACAAAACTATTATCTTGTCTTTCTTCAGGAAACTAAGCAAAATAGATCTTTTGGCCTTACGTGCGCCTTTTAGATTCATAAAAGGTGATACAATAACAGCAGTTGGAATAGAGGATTTAAAAGTAAGGCATGGCATCAACCATAAAATTTCTTTTCAAAAAATCAATTTTTGGTACATAAGTTTGCATCAATTTTTTTTTTTTTTGTTGCACAAGTACACAAACCAGTAGGATAGAAGACCAACATGCAATCCTCGCATCTTCCAAAGAGGTTGTCAAAGTGATAGTGAATCACTTTTTCAACCCCAACATTAGTTTTGACACTTTTTTTTTTTTTTCAAAAAAATTGGTTTGAGAATGTCATGGCTAACCCTAACCCTAACCTTTTCTATTAAAGAATTTTCCATCTAGTTCAAGGGAATGACCAGCCACTGTAGCAATATCCATAGTAAATTTTATTTTTTCTCATAAGCAGGAGGGATATGAGTGATGCGTATCCAATAGTAGATCAAGTTCAAAGGAATCTTTTCAATTGTTATCACACCATCTCCATTAATACATTGGAGCCTGAGCATAATTCTGAGGCCCTTCTCTAATCACTCCGTCACAGTGATCAAAAGAGGAGGAAAATGGAATTTGATCTCTCTTGAATTTTGAGGTTTTTTTTTTCCTTCTAGCACTAACCTACAAAAATGACGACGAAGGTCATTGGTGTCAATAGGCTTAGGTGAGAGAGATCGTCCTAATAGGTAGGCTTCGAAATTCCGTCTGGTTCTTCCATGCAATAGCATCATGATATCAATCACATCATCTCTTGCAAGTGCAAGATATGCCTGGAAACTTGCAGTAGCTTCCTCAAGAGAAGCTATATGAACACAAAGATGAAGGAGAAGGAGGAGAGAGGCCATGATACGGTGGCAGAGAATGGCGTAAACTACTCTCAATTGCGGCTATAGTATCTTAGGAAGTACGGCTTAAGGTTTCTTAAATTGATGAAAATTCACTCTATGCTGTATATAACATAATAAAATCGAACGAAATCTTCCAATTAAGATAAATCAAATTCACTAACTTGAATATGAGTATCCCCTTGCAGCGAGCTCACCTTTTCCCTGCCATTTTTGTTTGGCGAACCCATTGACACCTTCAATCATCGATCTTCCTTCTTTTGGTTATGGTTTTCAATTACTAACCGTCCTTGCTTGGTCTGGGCGATCGGAGCAGCATTTTGATGACATCAGTCTTAGCATATCTAGGTCTAAATCCGAAACCGAGATCCGTGCATGTTTGATATTCTAGTCTGGCATTCAGATTGTAAATCTAGATTTAGGTTATATGCTCTAATTGGATTCAGTTTTGAGTCCTCTATGAGTCTGGATGTGGGATCAATGTTGACAAAATCTAGGGCTCAAATTTAATTAGACTAAGTTTTTGTGTGTTTTTCGGCTCTGAATTTGAGATTTTTGTCACAGTCGGGTTGTAACTGGATATAGATTTAGGTTACATGCTCTAATTGGATTTGATTTTGAGTCCTCTATGAGTTTGGATGTGGGATCAAGGTCGACAAATTTTGAGGTTCAAATTTAATTAGACTTTGAGGTTCAAATTTAATTAGACTTACTTTTTATGTGTTTTTCCGCTCCGAATTTGAGATTTTTGTCGCATCCCATATGAACTGAAATATTGATCTTTCTTGCTTTAAAAATAATAAAGAGAATAACTTTAGGTGGAGTATTACTTATTTTTTGGGGAGTGAAATCCACACTTGTTTCTTTTTTTCATAACTTGAATTTTTTTTTAATGAGAATTTTGACCAAAAAAGAAAAGAGAGAGTGTGGATTACAAATTAGGAAGTGCTACTTCACTCCCATATTTTTTCATGTCATTGAATTGGTTTATTTAAGATTTTTTTAGCCAGTTGAATTATCAAGAATTAGACTTTTAGCTTGTGTTGTATCCATTATACTTTATTGATTGTGATTCTTTATATTATTGGGGGAGTTTCTAATGAGGATTTTTAGAATGAAGATGTCATGAGAACTTTCTAATTAATGATAGTGAGACCCATTTTTCAATCACGTTTGGGAAAATCAACCTTAAATGTTTATGTATGCATGAGTATATTATTTCTGAAAATTATTTTCTAAAGGAGGTGTATTCATTTAAGAGTCTACAAGATTTTTTTTGTAGTTTCAAAGTCTATGGGTATTCAATTGAAATGTAATACCCGTAATTTCCATTTTAAATTCGAGTTATTGTATCGAATGATTATTATGCGATTTCACAATTTATGTTCGATAATCATTCATTTTTACAATTATCGAAGTTTCGAAACGTTTATGTTAACGAAAAGCTCGAAATACTCGGGTTGAGAAATCAACTTTTTCTACGTACGAAATTTGGAGAAACTTCCTTCATGAAAGTTGTAGAGCTCGTCGATACGAGTCTGTGCACGTGCGGAACACAAAGATTGGATTTTTTCTGAATTAGTTATCGAATTTCGAAGTTTTCCGAAACATGTATATATAGAAAAATTTTAGAAACCCTAATTTTTTTTCCCCTACCGGTTTCTTTTTTTTTCCTTTTCTTCCTTCTTCTTCTTCTTCCGTTTCTGGAAAACTGGTTTCTCTCTCTCTCTCTTACAGACGCAATCGGCCGAAAGGGGAGGAAATTTTCTCCTTAATTGTTCTCCCTCCACAGACCACCTCTCGACCTCAAACCAAGTCCCAGGCGTTCGTCTCGAGCTGCTCTAGCTCCCGGAGGCAGTTTCACAAGGCGGCGCGGCCCGTGGCGGCGGCGGCACAGCCCGAACCGAAAACGGCTATTTTCGGTTCGATCTCGATATCTCGAGCTACACTCCATCATTTCACTTGATTCTTGTCTCATTGAGCTCGCCTCAACTTCCTCTACAAGCACCAAGAAGGACCGGAACTGGGTCGAACGTTTTCACGTTCGTCGGAGCTCGACCCGAACGGATCGAAATACCAAAACTTTCGATCAAGATATCTCGAGCTATACACGATCGTTTCTTGTGATTCCAAGCTTGTTGAGTTTGCAAAGAAGTTCTGAACAAGTTTCCAGAAGGGATCGGGGCCTGAGGTTGCAGTTTTCACGTCGGTTTTCAAGCTCACCGGTTTCTGCATTTTTTCCGGCCACCGACTGTAAATCGGTAATTTCGATTCCTTCCGATCATTTTTAGGTCTTGTGCTAGTTATGAAAGTTGCTCAGAATGATGAAACTAAGGGGACAAGCTCGGCCCCGACACCATTGGTGGTGGTCGGTGGCGGCTCTGTCCCTAACTCCGGCGGCCTTTTCCGGCCACCTCCGGAGGTCTAAAATTTGGTTTCTGTCCATTTTATGATTCTATGTTTTGATACGATCATTTCGGCGTATTATACGCATTTTTCGAATATCGTATGAATTAGTTATGAATTTTGTGATTTCGATCGATTTCGGTCGTTAGATTTTTGATCTGTGAAATTATGACCGTTGGATGAACTTGTAAATTTGTTATGATGATCATATGACTGTCCCAGAGGCTTTGTGTGGTCATGGGCGAAGATCCGACCGTTGGATCTTCGTATATGTGAAAAACGGTAATTAGGGGAGCGATTCGTGAGAAACCGCTCGTCGGATTTTAATGTAAATTAGAATCTGACCGTTAATTAGTGGTTAAATTATGAGTTGAATTTTTTGGCTAAATTCGAATCACATTTGATTAGGTGATTGACGGATTTTAATTGCGTGAGCTATTCGGCGTTAATTATAAATTATAATTTATAATTATATTGAAGACGCAGCGGGAGTTTCGAGGTGAGTAAAACTCACGTGGTTCATATTACGAACCGAGCATTTTAATTTATTTATTTTTGGTAATTGTGTGAAAAATATTTGCGGATTAAATATTTGTTTTAAAATTTCATGGACTTGAATTACCACGGTCCATAGGTAAGTAAAATGAATTTTAACTATACAAATGAATTTCATAATTTTCTTGTGTGAACTATAGATGGTATTAGTGGTCATTCCTGAGTAGATGATTACGTATATATATATTTACGTGGAAAATATATATTGATGAGTGGATTGTTTGATTTATGATATGATTGAGTAGAATTGATGAGTTGATTTTATTGCAATTGTGTAATTCCATAATAATATGATGTATCTTGGTTGGGTTGATTTCAGTATGTGATGTTATATGTTGGGTTCATTTATGGGTTTAGGGTTAACATAATGACCGGTGTGGGTAATCGGACGCTCTAATCCTAGTGTGGATGATGGGATACGATTGGTTGAGTATGTGAAATTATTGGACGTTCTAAATATGTATATAGGTATGCATATTGATGAAATACAATAATTGATAAATATGTCGGATGCCATAACCTAGGCCAGGTGACGGGCTACGATTCAGTTAGAGCTCTAGTCTGTCAAGTACCGTATTTTTATAAATACGATGATGAGAGTTGTGGGAAAAGTTGTGAGTGGGGTTGTCATGATATATTGAATTGGTGTTGTTTGAGATTGTTTATTAATTGCATATGTGGAAATAATTGAGTGTTACTGAGTGTGGAAATAAATGAGATTAAATTAAGTAACAGTTCATTCTTTTACTCATACAAGCTTTCATAAGCTTACCGGGTTTTGTGTTGTTGCAATCCCGATACACTATTCAATGGTGTAGCGGATATTCCTGCAGATCAGGATAACCAGGGAGGTGATCGTGCTGCTTAGGTGTTATAGCAGTTTTGTTATTTATTTAGTTGTGAGGTGTGTGTATGCTCATTTAGAGCTTTACATTATAATTTGGATTGGGTTGTAATAATTAACCGAGACTAAATTCGGTTTGATTTTATTGCGTGTGGTGAGTATGTTAAGAAAAGAAAAATTTTCAGGATGATTATTTTGAGTTGTAGAATTTTCATGTTTCGGATTTTGAATTGTTATTCTAAAATTCGGGGCGTGACATGAGATTTTAAACAATCCTTTAAAATCTTGATGTATTCAATTAGGATTTAGAATTATCCATTTAAATATGCAGATATTCAAAAGTATACAGATTTTTAAAGATTTCATTAAATGCTGGATTTTGGAGAATTTTATAGTGCTTTTTATACATATCAAAACTAAAAAACAATCCAACCATTTTCCAAGAGATTTTGATGGATTCTTTCTCACTTAAAAAATGAAGAACCTCTTCACCAAAAAAAAAAGAAAGAAGAAGAAGCAGCTCTTAATAGGTGACACTCATTCATTTTGTGTTAGACCTATCTTCCCACTATCCTCTTCTGCCTTTGCCTATGCTTTCATTTAATAATTTTTTATTATTTTTATCACTAGATCTCTGGAAGCCTTAATCCTTAATATTTTGGCTGATTAGTTTTTTCTTATTATTCCTATATCGTTATACGCAACATAAAAAATGGTAGATTGCCTCTATATATATACACACCAATTTTTTGTCATTGATATAGCATTATAATTGGATTAAAGAAGGAAAGAAAGAGAAAAAAAAAAACTATAAAAACATCATAAGGACTTGCAAAATCTAAACAAATACCTGTAAATCAATCAATTAGAATTAATTAGAGTTCATATAGAATTTAAACAATTCGTGAATTAAGTAAATCCATGGATTATAAAAACTCAAGCAAAATCTTTTAAAATCTGAATTGAATACACCCCCTAAATTGCTATCATTAAGGCTTTGATTAGATCAAATCAATGGACGAACCAAAATTTTCAAACATAAACATTTCTTGTTCATAAAATAATAAATCACGATTATAAATGCCTTAGTCATTTTAAATTTGGTTGAAATTTACATAAATAATTTACTAATGAATATTTAAACATGTAACGGCTGATTTGTGGAACTTGTTTGAAAAATAGATCTCACAACTATTGATTAAAAAAGGTCATGAAATCTTCATTTTTATAGTTTTCGTTAGAAGCTATGTGATATTATTAATACAATTTTGTCTGTCTCATATTTCTTTTTGCACCATATGAATTCTTGTAAATAACTACGAAGGCTGTTTTCAGGCTTTTAGTAACAAAACCAATGGATCTCTTTCTCATTGCCCAAACGAGAGTTAGGCTATTTTAATTCATTCCATCAACAACATATATTAATAGAAACAACATAAAATTATGTCTTGCCTATCACAGATAGACACACATGCATTAATTAGGTACGAAGACGTACGTATCGATCCCGAATTTTCAAACAAAGCCGATTAGTTAATTACAAAACAACTAGTAGTTAATTATCACATCTCATTCCTTCAATATCGTAGTTATACATGAAAACAACACAGAAATAAAATATAGCAATAATAACAGCAGCAACTAAGCAACAACGTACAGAGCTCAAACTCATCTTTCAGAGACCGATCGATAAATCATGTCAAACTTGACCAAATTCAAGTCCCCATCTCCTTCAGCTTTATTTATTGGGTTAAATACTGTTTACTCCTTGTACTTTTGCTCGAAAAATACTTCAGTCCTTGACCTTCTAATTTCACACGTTTAGTCCTTGTACTTCAAAATTTCAGACCAATAGATCCTTGCCGTCTAAAAGTCACAGTGAAATGTCTATTATGCCCTCAGTTCTTTTTTTTAATTAATTACTTATTTTATTTTTTTTGGAAAAGGATTTTTTTTCCCTTTCTTTCTTTCTGTTTTTTTTTTATTTTTTTTCTGTTTTTCTTTCTTTCTTTCTTTCTGTTTGAAAAAAAAAGAATAAATAAAATAAAGAAAAAAGAATTTTTTTTAAAAAAAGAAAGGAATAAATTTATTATAAAAAAAAGAACTGAGTGCATAATAGACATTTCACATCGACTTTTAGATGGCAAGAACCTATTGGTATGAAATTTTGAAGTACATGGACTAAATGTGTGAAATTAGAAGGTCAGGGACTGAAGTATTTTATGGACAAAAACTCAAGGACTAAACAGTATTTAGCCCTTATTTATTTTATGCTTAATTAAACTCATTCCAAGACAGCAACTAGTTTGTCAAGTTAAATGACCAATGGAATCGAAACATCTCAGTTCTGGCAGTTTTTGGCTGTTAACGAGATTACTTAATTGGCTATTCCTGGTGCTTGTAATTAAGAGTGGTCCAGAAAGAACTGGGTGTCTTTTCCAAACCTGGGTCCAAATACGTGCATTTTTTTCTTCAATAATTTTCTTTAGGTCGGCCACGTGCTTGTGAGAGTTTGAAAAATTGGCACCGCATTGCGTCTTGGTCCTGCAAACGTGCATTGAAAATTGGTCTTCTTACTTGAACTCTGGAACACTCTTTGCACACGAGAAATCTGTAACTACTTACAACTCAGCACTATATTTCGTTATCGGACGTCGACTTGCCGTAGTTTGAGTAATTCAGTTATTGATTTGGACTAAATTTTGAGTGAAAGAATGAAATAAATTAGTCCTTAATCTTTTGTTGCGTATTGTCTCACATAATCGTACATATAAAATTGAACACAACTAATAAATAAATAGGTCAAATTAGGGTCGGGCAACCTCAATAGACAAAATTAACTAATTTTTAGGTAATTATGGTACCTAAATGATCAAAGAGAAAATGGACGCCCTTGTGAGTTTGAGTGATCATTTCTGTTTTTTTTTGCCCATCTTCTGATCATTAATTAATGTTTAATTTTGAAGTATCTTACTCCAAAGCATCTATATTCTTCATGTTGTACACAAAGTGATGACTGATTGATGGAGAGAGTTATTGATGTATTTTCATTATTCATTTGATGTTATCGACGCCCTGAATGGAATCAAAACAGATAAGTAGTTTTCCTGGTCTACTGTGAAGAAACCATTTGGGGGGGACGGGACCTTCCTCAATCCAAATCAAAGGCCCCATCCATTCACCACCGCGAAAACCCTCGCTATGCAGGAAAAAGTCCCCGCCACAACTGTTTAGAACACACAATCACCGCCATCATCTCCTGAGTCGCTAGAGCCACGGCATCGCACCCAATGTGCACCACAAATGCAGACGAGAAAAATAAGCGTGAAAGAGAATCTAGGTTTTTTAATCGTACGCAATCATGGCATCTAGCATCAAAATGTTGTTGAGATCAATCACTGTGGCAGAATCCTTCAAGGAGTGTTGGTCTTGAGGTTTTTGATGCCATTTTAGTGCCTAACTATCTGTAGATAGACATATATATTTTTTTTTTTCATATGTGAAACAGTAAAACTTTAAATTAACATTCGAACATAGAACAATAGAACCAAGATTGCGATGCAGCAATTGTATAAACGTATACATCAACATATCAACTTGCAACTTCTGACTTCCAATTAATGCATCTAAAGATGCGACGTTTGTAGAAAGAGAGAAAAAAAAAGGGGGAGAAAAAGAAAGAGGGGTAAAAATTCCATTGTAGGTGAAAGAAAAGTCTTCTAGTGTTCGGTATATATAGATTGAATTTGTAATTGACTTTAAGGATGTTGAAAGTTGCAAATTGAAAATCGATGGTGATGATACAATCGATATTTTGAGATTACACCCGTAAAAATTTACAATAGTTGTTAGAATGACTAACAGATACCACAAAATGCTAGTAGTAAAATTTCTAATGTCTAAAATTTCAAAGAATTTTAAAATTGAACAACACCCACCATAAAATTTTTTTGAAGGACACCCAATTTAATTATACTTATTTTGATATCTAGTGTAGCCTGAATTGATGGAATGCCAAAAATTGTGTCTGATCTCCATGGAAGAAGAGAAAAACATAGGAGAGAAAGATTGAGAGGAGGCTACAGATGATGAAAATAAATTGCTTGATTAAATAACCATTGAGACCCCAATATTTACTTTTTGTTTTTAAAGTTTTAGAGAGAGTTAAGAGACTCCGGAAATTCGTCTGCTATAATTATGTGTACAATTCTCAAAGAGAGGAGAAGAGAAAAGAACCTTGAAGTGAGGAGAGGAGAAGAGAAGACACTACGTTTGGGAACAAAGCAAATTTTTTTTTTTTTTGTTTTTTACCGTCGACATATATTTTATATATATATATAAAAAAAAAAAATTGTGCCCCCCTCACTTGGGCCCTGGGCCTTTGCCAAGCCCGCCCTTGGGCAGGGCTGGGCCTGCCTTCAAGTATGACCTCCATTGCTGTCGTAAAAATCTGCAACCAGACATTGGTTCTTGAGCTAATTAAAGATGTTCGCCACATGCAAGGACAAGAAAAAATGACAAATGCCGTCTCCAAATACAACACTACTGAGATTCCGAACGATGTTTCGCCTTGAGCATCAGTAAATGAAAGCTGGAATTGCAACGTACGATATATTGGTAGAGATGAGAGGGGTCGGGTGCCTTAAAAAAACTTTCCGATATCGAAGTTAGTATTTGCACCAATTGAGTTAAGCAAATTATAAATTAATCAAGTGTTTAATTACCTGACCAATTTGACCTCCTAATTTATACTTAACTTGAAAATGCTGGTGGTCGGTTAAAGGCAAATACCATCTACCTAAAGTTCGGGTGTGAGTCACTCTGAGCTCTTAATTTGCCGCATGATCACTTCTCCTACCATATTTATTTTTAAGTTTTGTTCTAACATTCAATTTTTTTTGAAAGGAAAAAGAAATGTCATTTGACATCTGTGAATTACGCTAACTGGTTCAAACGTTTAATATTACTTCATCTCTCCAATTGTGGAAGTCTTAAGTTGAACATGGTTGCGCTAACGTCACTCATGTTTGTAGTAGTTTAGTGAGCCACATTTCAAAATTAGGCTTCCATCGTGAGCCCAAGGTCTTTAAGCCATTTCCTTTTTTTTTTTTTTTTGGAAATTTATGTTTCTGGGTTGCTACATTTCTATCGTCTTTAAAGTAATTGTCTTGCAAACAAACGATTTAAACCCTAAAAACCTTGTAGTTTTGAGTTGACGAGTTATCGGAACGCTCCATGTGATGTGTCGATTTCTGGGTGGTTCAGGATTGTGGCTATGTGGAACCCCCTCTGCAGGATGCCACAGAGAACTTGGTATCACGAACACTCATAGACCGTCAAACGACGTTTTTTTTTCCCCCCTTCTCTCTCTTTTGGGTCATGAATAGTTCATTGTAAAGTGGGCGGGAACCAATACAAACAGGCCGGGTGAAAGCTTGGACCTGAAACTGTGACTACAAAGAAAGCGGGTTTTTCATAGACGGTCTTCACTAGTCTACTTGCTAAACAACGGTAATGGAGAGCATTGCACGGAGGCGCTTGGATTCAATTACCCGCCACCTTCTTCTTCCACTTCAATCCAATCATGGTCTTCAAAAGGTAAACTACTCAGAGTTGAATCGATATTTGATTCATTCACAGTCTCTGTTTGTTGTAATCGTCAATCTAAAATTTTGAAATTGATAAATTGTGACTGCAAGGTGGTGTTATCAAGTAATGGGGGATTGAAGCATGAAGAGGCAGAGCCAGTGGTGATAGGGGTAATGGTATTGGACATTCATGCCACTCCTTCTGTTCCTGCAAATCCCAGAACCACTACTCCAGGCAAGGTATTCACTTCTCCACTACTTTTTTGTTTTGATGAATTTTTTCCATTATATAAAGTTTTGATTTTTATGTCAAATTGAATATTCCAAATAGTATATCCAGCATTGCCATCTTTGTTGTAAGTTGATTGGTATTTGAGATTCCTGTTTGTTGAATTATTTCAAGCCAGTGCAGAAGTTCTTCTTGTGCTAAAATTCCTTTAGAATATAAATTGACCGATACGCTTATGGAAAGCTGTTACTTTCATTCCACTTTGTTTTAGTGTTTTTAACTGATGAAATTATAGGAACCCGGAGCCAGTGTTCTTGAATGATGAATAATTACTTGATAGTTGATATTTATCGTAATTGTCTATCCAGGTGAGCTATGTATTAGGAGGGGTGGCAAGTAGACTTGTAAATGGATCGGATTTGAAGCGGATCGACTTAAATTCAAATCCGTTTACTAATAAAAAAATTAAACCCAAACCCCCTCGTTAACCCCGCGGATCGTTGATAGCTCGATCCAAATCCGTATATGTTGGATTAATGGATATCCGTGAAGGAATTGTGTCCTAAAAAAATCATTTTGATGTAATTATTATTGTAATTATTATTAATCAAAAAAAGGGCAAGTTTATTGTTCATTGTTTTTATTTAATATTTGATTGAACAAGGTCCAAGGAATATGAGTTAAAGAGAAAGTAATATAAAGAATTAGATGTGTGAGACTTTTACTCTGTCACACTCTTATGCTAAAAGGTTCCTAGTCATAGGATTATCACCTGGACATTGATAATCCGGAAAGACTAGCACATACTATGTATGCTCAATATGGAGGATGATATATCTCTTGTCATTTGTGTAGAGACACTAATACAAGTATGTGGGTGATCTTAACATAAAGAGTACACTGAACGCGATCATTAGAGTTCTTGTATGGAGTCTTACTTACATGTCAAACTTGAACTCTAAATTGCAATAATACAAATTAGTCCTTTGACCTGAGACACCATAGTTGTCTTATGAGTGAATGGATTATCGCTTGATGATGCAATAATATTATGTCCTGTAATGGATATAATAGATGCATTCATTGGTATAATCAATTCGGTCATGGAGACATGTGAGTGTATAATAAGGAATCTCTATCCTTAAGTAAATAAGGTGTATGTTCAAAGATGTGATTCAATGAGTCTTTGGCCAAAGCATTGAAGAGATTAAAAAGGAGTTTCTAATCACATTCTAAGAATCACATAAGAATGAAAATCACATTAGGGGATTGACATGTTAATTCCATACCCTGATGATGTGATTTAGAACATAGTGTTAGAGAAGGACCGTATTGTATTGTAATTCCAATTGAATAGGTTCTTTGTCATTCTATATTAACTAGGGTAGTCATGATATGTTGCAAGACGTCACTCATGACTTGTGAAGTCCCCGAGGATTAATAAACATTTATAATCCTAATAACAAGGGAGAATCAAAAATGGAGTTTTTGATTCGTAAACAAAATAGAATGGTTTCTATAAACTTCACTGCCTTGTTAATTAGAACCTAAGAGATCGCACACCATATAAGTGGATCCTTGAGATTGTATATGAAGAAGATTAAACAAGAGTTGGTTATGACCAAATAATTAATTAGATTTATTATTTGAACATAATTAAGAGTTTCGGGTAAAACCGAACCTATTGGGCCTAAACGATTGTCGGGTTTTTGGTGTGGACTTGGGCTTCACTAAATGAGATTTAAATGAAAGCCCAAGACACATTTTTAGTGCCCAATAAAATGTATGGACCAGCCAATATATTGGCTTTATGAAAGTCAATATTTTTCTTTTAGTAATTGGATTTATTTCCTATTATATAAAGTGAAAGCATGGACAAAAATGATAAGTGTGTCTCCACACTATTATTTTCAGATTAGAGAGAGAGAGAGAGTTCTCCCTTGGTCCATTACAAAATTAAAAGGAAAGAAGAACACTTGCATAATTTCTTCTTTTCTTTCATCTTTCTTCATCTCTTGATTCACTTGGTGAAGATCCTTAGAGGCCATATATTTTTGTGGCTTTACTTGTTACATCAAGGAGAAGATCACAAACACAAGAAAGAGTACAAGAAGGAGTTCTTAATTCAAGGTGCTTCAAGGTGGAGGAAACACACACAAGGAGAGATCAAGGAGAGGAACTTTGGTGGTTCACTTGGATCGGATTAAAATCACGCTCCAAGGGTGAGTAGAACATAAACTACCTCTTTGTTCTTCATTACTACGGATGCTATGTTTATATACATATCATAATAAGCCAAGATCATGGGTTAAAGGAATGGATTTTATGTTTAGTTAGTAGTTTAATTGTTAAACTAATTCCGCACTAATTAAAAAGTTTTGAAATCCATCAATTCCTTCAATCCGACCCGTTAATTCAATCCATTTATAATTTTAAATATTTTTAAATTTTAAATAGTAATATTAAATTTATATCATGATACCTCATAAAATATTAAAATAACATAAAGAGTATCACCGAAAATAGAATTACATTATTAAAATCTCTTACACCTGATAAATTAAGATAGAGACGTAAGAAGATGTGTTTGAGATTAATTGTGCTTCTAGTCTTCTACAACCTTCTTAGCTTCTTGGTAAACTAAACAAAGCCTTTATCAATAATGCTTCTTAGGTGATGGACTGATGGACTCTATTTACGAAGATTGTCCCATAGGTTTTTGCAAAAAAATTTTAATATCTTATATTTTAAAAAAATAATAATGTATTAATAAAAAATAATATTTTATTATTATAACGGACCGGATCAACCTAAATCCGTATTTGATTCGTTAAATAGACGGGTTAACAGATTCGGATCATTAATGGATCAACGGATCAAAATTTTCAATCCAAACTCATGTAATAGCCACAGATCTGGAGCAGGTTTGGATCAAAATCTGGTCTATTTACAGGTCTAGTGGTAAGGAATGTTGCCGAGTGTATGTCCAAGATGGGAGCAAAGCCTTTCATGATTGGTGCCTTGGGGCTTGACATGGCAGGTGATTTTGTGACCTTTTTGCATTTACCACAAAAAATAGTATTGCAACCTCTTCTATCACAATGAAAACAGGAGCTTGTGAAATTCATAATAATTATTTGGATTGAAAGTGTGATGAGGAATTTCTGGTGGGAAGGGGTGGTGGAGGCAAAAAGGAACATTTAGTCAAGTGCTTATGTGGTCTTACTAGTTAATGAAAGAAGAAAGAAGCTTTGCTTTGGAAATGGCTGCGGTATCTTCAGGTTGTCAGCAAAAGTATAGACTACATGATTATTGATGGGAATGGGAGATGGGGATGAATGAGGGTTTGGGAAGAGAGTTTGGTGGGTGAACACCGTTATGTGACTTTTTTCTTGTTGATACGGACCTTTTCAATTTCAGAATGCCTCCGTTGCTAGGTTATGTGAACATTGAACATTCTCCTTCTTATTTGTTCACTTAGAAAATATAAGGCATTACATCCAGGCCTGGTTTGAAGAGTGCGGAAGTTGGAGCATACAAGTTTTGTCCTATTCAAAACAAATTATGGATAACTCTGAAAAGGTATGAGCTCTAGCTGGGATCATTGCTCATGGGAGGATGAATACTTATGATATGGTTTAGAGGAGACGGCCTTCTTGGTGTTGCCATTGGTGAGTGATGTGTAAAAAGACTGCTGAAATTGTAGATCATCCTCACCTTCATTGCCCCATTAAAATGACCTTTTGGCAGAAATTATGTATGGAAGCTAATGCAATATGGGATGTTCCAGCTTCTTGCAGGCTTTATTGTGTGAGAGGTATGAGTTCTTTGGAGGAAGAAAAGGGGGATTGGTGCTAGGAGGATGGATGTGCTGTGTTGGTAACTTTTTGGTGGTGTGAAGAAATATAGGACTTTGACGGAGGAGCGAGGAGTCAGAGGTATCTTTTGTGAAAGGTATTTTAATTACTTACTTGTTAGAGTAAGGGACTTTCACTTACTCGACTAAAAGGAGAGGGTCAACTCCTCGGATTTTTTAGTTCTTGGCCTCTATTCACACTTACACATCATACGTTTGTGTGGATAGCTGCTGAGAGAGTCTATGGCACGACGAAGCTTTGCGATTATGCGTGACGATGATCGCCGACGAGAAGGTGTTGGCCGCTTACGATAATAAATAGTTTCAGTTTACTATAACTATGAAACCTAAATGTTAAGTCAGCAACACTTCCAAATGCCATTTCTTTTGTTTTATTTTTTAATCTCTGTAAACTAATCATGTTGATGGGACAAAATTGAGACACAAAAATTTGGGACAGCTGATTTCGTTCCCATCGAGTTTTCAATCAAAGCTGAGGAGTTAATTACAAAAGATCTAGTAGTTAATTATCGCATCTCATTCCTTCAATAACATATTTATACATGAAAACAACACAGAAATAAAATATAGCAATAACAACAGCAGCAAGCAAGCAAGCAACAACGTATAAAGCTCAAACTCAAATCTTTCAGAGACTGATCGATAAATCATGTCAAACTTGACCAAATTCAAGTCCCCATCTCCTTCATCTTTATTTATTATATGCTTAATTAAACAACCTTCCAAGACAGCAACTAGTTTGTCAAGTTAAATGACCAATAGAATCGAAACATCTCAGTTCTGGCAGGTTTTGTCTGTTAACCAGATTACATTCCTGGTGCAGTGGTGCTTGTAATTAAGAGTGGTCAAGAAAGAACTGGGTGTCTTTTCCAAATCCGGGTCCAAATACGTGCATATTTTTCTTCAATAATTTTCTTTAAGTTGGCCACGTGCTTGTAAGAGCTTGAAAAATTGGACTGCATGGGCATCTTGGTCCTCAATTGAAACTTCGTCTTCTATCAACTCTGGAACACTTTTTGCAGAAGAAAAGTCAGTATTTATTGACTACTCACCACTATATTTCGTTATCGGACGTCGACTTGCTGTAGTTTGAGTAATTCATCAGTTATTGATTTGGACAAGCTTTTGAGTGAAAGAATGAAATAGAATATAAGTCCTTAATCTTTCGATGTATTGTACGACATAGTCACACATATAACACTGAACACAACTAATTAATAAATAAATAGGTCAAATTAGGGTTGTGCAACCTCAATAGACAAAAATTAACTAGTTTTTAGGTATATTTGCTACCTAAATGATCAATGACAAAATGGACGACGTCCTTTTGAGTTTGAGTGATTATTTCTGATTTTTTGCCCATCTTCTGATCATTAATGTTCACTGTTTAAGTATCTTACTCCAAAGCATCTATATTCTTCATGTTGTACACAAGGTGATGACTGATGAAGGGAGTTATTGACCTATTTTCATTATTCATTTGTTGTTATCGACACTCTCAATGGAATCAAAACAGATAAGTAGTTTTCCTAGTCTATTGTGATAAAACCATTTGGGGGGAGGGGACCTTCCTCAGATCCAAATCAAAGGTCCCATCCATTCACCACCGCAAAAACCCCTCACTAAGCAGGAAATAGGGAAGTCCCGGCCACAAACTGTTTGCAACACACAATCACCGCCATCATCTCCTGAGTCGCTAGAGCCGCGGCATCACACCCATTGTGCACCACAAATGAGGACAAGAAAAACAAGCGTGAACGTGAATCTAGGTTTTTTAATCGGACATAGTTATCGCATCTAGCAGCAAAATGTTTTTGAGATCAATCACTGTGGCAAAATAGTTCTAGGTATGACCTCCATTGCTGTCGTAACGTCTACAACCAGAAATTGGTTCTCGAACTAACTAAAGATGATCGCCGCAAGCAAGGACAAGAAAAATGACAAATGCCGTCTCCAAATGCAACACTATTTAGATTCCGGCGATGTTGTGCCTTGAGTATCTGTAAATGAAAGCTTGAATTGCAACGTACCGTTGTAGACATGAGGGGGGCCAGGATGCCTTAATAAAACTCTCGGATATCTAAGTTAGCGTTTGTACTAGTTGAATTAAGCAGATTAGAAACTGATCAAGACCAATATGACCTCCTAATTTATGCTTGAGTTAACTTGAAAATGCTGGCGGTCGGTTAGGGCACCATCCCGCCTATCTAAAGTCGAGCGTAAGTCACTATGAGCTCTTAATTTGTCGGATGATCACTTCTCCTACCATATTTATTTTTAAGTTTTGTTCTAACATTTTCTTTTTGGGAAGGACCCAAAGTATCAAAATAAGAAAAATGATCTCATTTATCTCAGCAATAGGTTTTTATTTCCACTAACCTAAATTAAGGAGAAATGACTATTCTCTCCTCATTCTAATTAATGAATTACATGCCATGCCACTCTCTAATCTCTCTCTCTCTCTCTCTCTCTCTCTCTCTCTCTCTCTCTCTCTCTCTCTCTCTCTCTCTCTCTCTCTCTCTCTCTCTCTCTCTCTCTCTCTCTCTTCATATCGACTTCAAACCAAAAGTCGACACCGGCGGCCTTCTGCATCTTCTACCTTCGCCACCTTCCTCGTCATCATCACCGGCTCAATCAACGCCTCAGTCTCCTCCGACCATTCCCATACCCGCCAACTACAATCACCGATCTGAGGGTGTTCCCTAGTCGTAGGTGTAGTTCCTCACTAGAGTTTGTTGCTGCCAGTGGCCCTAATCGATTGGATCTGGAAGGCTTTTTTGCCTGCCGGGTCAACCCGAGACCATGAGTGGTGAATGTAAATGGACCGAATGCGGTGGAGCTCCGGTTTAAGCTACCTAAAGATGATGAAGGGAAACGCCGAAGTTGAAGACGACAAAGAGAAACGTCGGAGTCGCAGCTCTGAAGTACCGGCGAGAAGAACCGTCCATCTCTTGGGTGCCTATAGCATTTTCTGGGTGCCTAAATTAGGATTTTTTTTTAATTTTTTTTAAAGTAATGGGCAGAAGGAAAGGAAAAAAAAAAAGTTTTGAATGTCCATTAAGGGGTAATAGATGTCTATTGGAGGACAATAGACGTTTTGAATTGATATACTCTCTTCATTTTTTTCTTTAATCAAAGTTTTATTTGTCTGATTTTAGAAAGATTAGTTTTCATTCCGGCGACCAAAAGTTCTTTTGGGGGACAATAGACTATTGGGTGCAATATGCGTTTATTGGGCAATAAACTTTTCCCGCGACCTATGAAATCTCCGACGACCTCTTTGGGGACCTTCAGCGAAGTTTTTAGAAAAGTCCAGTGGGCGGCGGTCGGTGATCAGAATCCGGCGAAAGTTCGTCAGAATCCAGTCCTGATTTTCGCCAACTGGTGATCGGAATTAGGCGGCAGGTGACGGGGCTCCGGTGAAGTTTCCTATGGTTTCTCTCTCTCTCTCGATCTCTCTCTCTCTAAGTAATAAAGGGGTGAGGGTAAAATAGTCTAAAAAAAAACCTTAATGGGGTATTAGGGAAAACTTCCTTAGAGTGTTTTGAATAAGGAGGAATTAAAAAAACTTAATGGGGTAAGTGGGAAAAACCCTCCTTAAAAATGGTGTAAATGGACAAAAACTCTTTTTTTTTTAAATGAAAAAGAAATGTCATTTGACATTCGTGAATTTCGCTAACTGGTTCACATGTTCAATATTACTTCCTCTCTCCAATTGTGGAGGTCCTAAGTTAAACAGGGTTGCGGTAATGTCTCTCATGTTTGTAGTAGTTTAGTGAGTTGCATTTCAAAATTAGGCTCTGATCGTGAGCCCAAGGTCCTTAGCCCATTTTAACTCCTTTTTTTTTTTTTTTTAATTTATATTTCTAGGTTGCTACATTTATATCGTCTTTAAAGTGATCGATCTACAAACCAACAACTTAAACTCAAAAAGCCTTGCAGCATTGAATTGATGAGTTATCGGAACGTCCTATGTGATGTGTCGGTTTGTCATTAGTTTAGGATCGCAGCTATGCGGAACCCCTATAGAGGATGCCACAAAAAACTTGGTATCATAAACACTCATGTACTGTCAAGCGAGTCTTCTCTCTCTCTCTCTCTCTCTCTCGGGTCATGAATAATTCTTTGAAAAGTGGGCAGGAAACAATACAAACAGGCCGGGTCAAAGCCCAAACCTGAAACTATGACTACAAAGGAAGCGGGTTTTTCAAAGACGTCTTCACTAGTCTACTTGCTAAACAACGGTAATGGAGAGCAGTGCACGGAGGCGCTTGGATTCAATTACCCGCCACCTCCTTCTTCCAATTCAATCCAATCATGGTCTTCAAAAGGTAAACTACTCACAGTTGAATCGATATTTGATTCATTCACAGTCTCTGTTTGTTGTAATTGTCAATCCAGAATTTTGAATTTGATAAATTGGTGAATGCAAGGTGGTGTTATCAAGTAATGGGGGATTGAAGCATGAAGAGGCAGAGCCAGTGGTGATAGGGGGTATGGTGTTGGACATTCATGCCACTCCTTCTGTTCCTGCAAATCCCAGAACCACTACTCCAGGCAAGGTATTCACTTCTCCACTACTTTTTTATTTTGATGAATTTTTTCCATAATATAAAGTTTTGATTTTTATGTCAAATTGGAGATTCCAAATAGTATATCCAGCATTGCTATCATTTCTGTTGGTTGATATTCCAGTTTGTTGAATCTCTAATTCCTTTAGAATATAAATTGACCGATACGCTTATGGAAAGTTGTTACTTTCATTGCACTTTGTTCGGGTGTTTTTAAATGATGAAATTATAGGAACCCGGAGCCAGTGAGTTCTTGAAACGATGAATAATTACTTGATAGTTGATACTTATCGTAATTGTCTATCCAGGTGAGCTATGTATTAGGAGGGGTGGCAAGGAATGTTGCCGAGTGCATGTCCAAGCTGGGAGCAAAACCCTTCATGATTAGTGCCTTGGGGCTTGATATGGCAGGTGATTTTGTGACCTTTCTGCGGTTAGCATTACAATCAATAGTACTCTGACCTCTTCAATAGTCAAGCTGGTCTCATCATCAAACTAGGAGCTTGTGAACTTCATAATAATTATTTGGATAGAAGTGTAATGAGGAATTTCTGGTGGGAAGGGGTATTGGTGGCGAAAAGGAACATTTAGTCAAGTGCTTATGTAGTCTCACTAGTTAATGAAAGAAGAAAGATGCTTTGCTTTGGAAATGGCTGCAGTGTCTCCGTGAAGAGAGATGTCTACTGGAAGGCTGTCAGCAAAATAAGTATAGATTACATGAATATTGAGGGGGTTGGATAATGGGGATGAGTGAGGGTTTGGGAAGAGAGTTTGGTGGGGTTAACAGCCTTATGTGACCTTTTTTCTCATTTATACAGACTTTTTCAATTTCAGAATCCCTCCATTGCTAGGTTATGTCAAAATCCTTCCTCTTACTTGTTCACTTAGAAAATATAATGCCTTACATCCAGGCCAGTTTGAAGAGTGCGGAAATTGTGGAGTACAATTTTTGCCTTATTCAAAACAATTAATGGATAACTCTTCTCCTAAGGCATGACCTCTAGCTGGTATCACTGATCAGGGGAGGATACATACTTATGATATGGTTCAGAGGAGATGGCCTTCTTGGTGTCGCTATTGGTGTGTGATGTGTATAAAGGCTGCTGAAATTGCAGATCATATTCACCTTCTACCCATTGCGACGACCTTTTGGCAGAAATTATGTATGGAAGCTACTGTAAGATGGGATATTCCAGCCTGTTGCAGGTTTTAGTGTGAGAGGTATAACTTCTTTGGAGGAGGAAGAGGGGAATGGTGCTAGGAGGATGGATGTGCTATGTTAGTAACTTTTTGGTGGTGTGAAGAAATAGGAATTTGAGGGAGGAGCTAGGAGTCAGAGGTAGATCACTTGTGGGATGGTAGATATCTGGCATCGCTTTTAGGCATGTCTATGAATTCAGAGATAGCTCTTCCCCTGCTATATTATTGGATGCGAAGGCTGTTCTAGTCCAGCTTAATGTGTTCCTGGTTCTTTTCGCTTGAAACGTTTTCTTTTCGCTGTTGTTGTTGTTTTTTTTTTTTCATTTTTTTTTTCTCAAGTTTTTTAGATTCTCAGTGGATACCCTGTTGTGTATTTTCCTTCTTTATGCTATTAAAAGTTTTGTTTCTCATAAATAAGTACAATAACTGTTTGGATGCTTAACTATAAAATATGAATGATTGCATTTAGGGCTGCATTAATTTATGACGTAACTTATTTGGTTAATCAAAATGCATGGATGTGAGGTTTCCAGTAAATTGAAAAGTGATATGTATTTGACTTGGAGCCCTAATTGTAACCATCCTTGTAAAGTACAAAGAACTACATATTCTATGCATATAAATCCAACATGCCTTTATTAGTCCATTATACTGTCTGACAAAAATCATGTAGCAATGCACATAGCTACTTGTACTATGGTGAAATTCGAGACCTAATTGTGAATTTTGTATAAATGTCTCCATAACCGTATTTCGTGGATTAAATAACATCTCTAACCCAGACAGGCTTAACCAGTATGTTCCGACTCTTTTTCAGATATGTTAATCTATATTATTTGTAGAAAACACTGACGATTCTCTTTATTTGTAACTAGGAAACTTATTATTGGAGCACTGGGAGTCTGCTGGGCTATCAACCGAAGGTCAGTTATTATGTTTGTTTATATTGCAACAAAGTCTGACAATATTTGTACGGTAAGAACCAATTCAATAACTTTTTACATATCTCTAAATCTGTTCAAGTACCAAACTGATTGAGATTTACTTATTTATTGCTTCCTGAGTCCTATTGCAGCATTATAATTTACTTTTTTTTAAGAGAAATGCTGGCAGCTTGGATTTCTCATGGTTGGGTTAGCATCTTATAATTTCTGTTGGTTGCCCTATTAGAGGTATTAATTTGGGAGTCAGGTGTAAATGGTCATCCAACTATGATTTTTAAAGCCAATGAGTATAAAACTTTCTAGAACCAATCTATTCTGTTGAAAGTACCAACATAAAGATTACTGATTGAAGTGATAAAATAATTGATGAGGAGTAGTAATCTTAGGGATAACCTTTTCAGATTCTGGATTACATGTGATGTTCTCGAGAACCCGCCAAATTAAACTCCTAATCTCGAAAATCATGTGGTTCTGGAGTACATCGCCCTATTTCAATAGGAGACTTCTTAGGAGTCTTTGTAAGGCTAAGAAAACATTTATCTTTTGACATTGCGTACAGCTGGCCTTATTTGTATTGAAGCTTCATTTGTTCAAGTTATATCCCCCAAAACATTCTGATGTATGTTATATATATATATTATGTAAATGTATACAAATGTGTGTCAGATATACTCTACCATTGGACTTTATTTCTTTCCTTCATCTTAAAATGGTTTAAATCATGTCTGCAGGAGTGTCTGTTAGTGTGATTATGGTTTAGAGTAATTTGGAAAACACTGATTTGTAGACATCGGCTCTTTGGCATAAAGATTGTTTTTAAATTGTTTCTCCAAAAATATTCCTTTCCCTCATCTTCTGATGGTTGAATACATGGTTTATTATGTATGGAGTAGGAATTTGGAAGCACCAAAATATCGAGACTGCTGTTGTTTGCAGCATAATTGATTCCAGTGGGGAGTTGGCAACTGCTGTTGCAAGTGTAGAATCTATTGTAAGTTTGTGATAGAAGTAGGGTGTTTCTTTTTTTATGAGTGGGTTGAAATTAAAAACTTAAACAAAGCAGGATGAAATCTTCAGAACCATGATTTGCTTACATGATGGCTTGACACAGGAAAAATTTCTAACACCTGAGTGGATTGAGCAGTTCAGATACAATATACATTCTGCTACAGTGGTCATGGTTGACGCAAACTTGAACCCTTCTGCTCTAAAGTCTTCTTGCCAATGTAATTCTTGCATTTTAATATAGATCTCTCTCTCACTAAATATATGTCATTGAATTCCTGGCTTAGTATTACAGTTTTCTTTTTCTGATTTATTTATTTCTTTTTTTACAGTGGCCGCAGAATCTAAAATTCCTGTGTGGTTTGAGCCGGTTTCGGTAGAAAAATCAAGAAGAATCAATTCAGTTGTCAAGTATGTGAGTGTTTTGCTCGTGCACCTTTTTTCACATGACTATTACAGAGGTTTCTGATGTCTTGTTGTATGTCATTAATTAAAACCCCTTTTCTTTTTGTGTTTGGACTTTGGGGCCAGTATGGAGAAAAGGTGGGAATGGGAGTTCTGGGTTATATGGGTTCAATTTCTCGGCATCTTTTATTACACATGCAAGACTACTTGCAATAAAACACTACTGTATCTATAACAATTAAGGGCAGTATTATTCCTGATGCTTGTGCTCATAGTTTTCTTTTGTTTTAGCTGAATGCCTATATATTCATGGTCTTTTTGTTTTTCTTTTCCTTCCATCTGCAACTAACATACTGAGTTTCTGTACAGATAAGTTTTGCTTCTCCCAATGAAGATGAACTTGTTGCTATGGCAAATACTTTATCTGGTGGTAATGTATTTTGTCCAATTGAAAGGGAAAGTAGCACAAGTGAACGTTCAAAAGAAAAGTTGTTTCATATGCTAAAACCTGCAGTCTGGGTTTTGCTAGAGAATGGCATCAAAATAGTTATTGTGACACTTGGTTCGGATGGAGTGTTCTTATGCTCTAAAGGAGGGCCGAGCTTGATGAGAGTTGGTTGTGATGGAATCAAACCATGTAACTCGAATGAAATATTTTTTAATACTATGACTGCAAGTTGTCCTCCAAAACCATTTTCGAGTCTTCAGGATTCTGAGAGAAGCTCTTTTCTGTTTGCTCTGCATTTTCCTGCGCTTCCCGCATCAGTGGTTAGGCTTACAGGGGCTGGTGATTGTCTGGTTGGGGGAACAATTTCTTCTCTTTGTGCGGGCTTAGATATCATGCAAAGTGTGGCAGTGGGTATTGCAGCTTCCAAAGCTGCAGTTGAGTCAAAGACCAATGTGCCTTCCACATTTAATTTGGCTGCAATTGCAGGTTTGCATTTGAATATCTATTTACAAAAAGAAAGATAAAGTGATACTTACTAGTAAATAATTGATAAAAAGGAAATAGAACGAGTATGAAAGTAGGTTGGAGTCATTTCCCCCCCCACTATCTGTACACTTAATAGCTCAATCCCTGATTGTAGAATTTCAATTTATCATCAAATCAGTGTGATATCCTTTCTCCTAATCCTAATATGATGCTTGAGATGACTCGGTATGGTAATGTGGTAAATCTAGGTCCCTAGGCACACAACTATATGTCTCATTTACATAAGTCGAACCAATTTTATGTACCCATATTTCAAAGGCATTTAAGTACTTATTGTTTTACTCTTATGTATTTAGCAGTAAGTCAGTAACACATTTTACTCACCTAAGACAAGCGCTACAGGCCTAGTGCTGGATGTACTGATTGTTGTGCGATTCTTTTCTATGCAGATGATGCAAGGTCGGTATACTCAGCTGCTGAAGTTGTATTCCATCAATCAATGCTGTGAAACGGTGGAATTGAGATTTTTCTATTCATGCCAGTTATGGAACCTCTACATCCGTTGTAAATGTAAATTTCTGTCTGAATAATAAAATTGCATAGGGTAGTTGTTTACTATTGTTGAGTTGGAAGACGGTGCATCCAAGTATGGCTAAGGCTTGTAATGTAACTGGAGAACTAACTGAATCTCCTTTTGTCTATATTTCATGGATGTACTTTTAAAAATTGAAGCTCCATGAACGGCTCCAAGTTTTAATTTTTAAGAGCTTTTTGCAGAAACTTGTGGTGTTGATCTTTGCGTTTTTGTTTGGAAACTGCTATAGGCACCAAAGTTGGCCTTGAGCTTCATTACAAGAGTTTGCCATAATTATACGGTCCGAGTAGAGCAGATTCAATTACATGGTCTATGGACTATGGATAGAACACTATAGAATCCTTTTTTGGGTCTCACTGGATTCCAGGTTGCCATTTCAATCTTTGAAAGTTGAAAATGTTCATGGTATATGCCCATCTGCACTATATCCAACAAAGAGAATGTGACTCTTAAAACTTTAGCTACAAAATGCGAAATTGAAGTATAGACATTACATTCACAGTAGTTCTTTACTTTTCTTCCGAATCTGCATGTCATTCAAATGTACTTCTAAGTTTGTCGAATGTTGCATAATTTTTTAGGTCCGGTAATTCTTTTTGCAGTGTTACATTATCATGAATGAAATTTTCCTGAAAAACCAAGAAAAAAAGAAATTTGTAATGCTTTCGTTTGCATGTAAACGACACCGTATTACATAAAAGGCACCCACGTCAGCGAGTATTGAATTGAAATACCCAGAGTTCTATTTTACGATCTGATAGGAAACACACCAAGCACGCAAACTGAAACAGAGACTAGAGAGGGAGAGAGAGAGAGAGAGAGCATGTCAGGTATGGAGAGGCTACAGAGAATGTTCGCCGGTGCCGGAGGAGCTTTGGGCCACCCGCCGCCCGACTCCCCCACCCTCGATTCCTCCGAGCAGGTCTACATCTCCTCCTTGGCGCTCCTCAAAATGCTCAAGCACGGTAACTCTACGCTTTCTTGATTTTCAACTTCGGATTCATGCACGGACTTCAAAAAACCCTAAGCTAGGCTCCTATGTTCATCGAAATATGCAATACATGTTATTGTTGGCTCATTAGGTTAGTTTTTCTCACTAGTTCGTTTGGATTTGGATACTTAATAGGAAGAGCTGGGGTTCCTATGGAGGTCATGGGATTGATGCTTGGAGAGTTTGTGGATGAATACACTGTTCGTGTTGTTGACGTCTTTGCGATGCCGCAGAGTGGTACTGGTGTCAGTGTCGAAGCCGTCGATCATGTCTTCCAGACTAATATGCTTGATATGCTTAAGCAGACCGGACGGTATGTCTTCTTTCACTTTGAATTCTGGAAGATGAGTTTTTACGAATAGCTTTTTTCCCAAATTTTAAGTCATTGTTATGTGTGATTTGTGGATTGTGCATATGTGACATTCAGATTGCTTGCGGCAAATTAGACAAGTCCTTTAAGGATCTTGTGCGATTGAGTTTGCTAAAAGCAAGGGTAGACATATGAATTCATCTGCTACAAAATCATCGATCTTTCATTTATTCTTATGCTGATAAACTTAGGCTGCATAATGTGGAACTCTGTTCTATATGATACAGCAACCATAGTATGCTTAGAAGCTGCAGTATCGATACCAAACAAAAGAAGCTGAAATCTCACATATCTCATGTGTACTGGAAGCAGCACAAAACTTGAGAAACAACCATTTTCTCCTGTTGTTACCTCTTGAAATATAGTAATTTCAAAATTCATTCATTCTACTAGATACAAAACACTCGAGCCATCAATACAAAAATAAATTTATGCAGCATTTGTATATGCTCATGCGAGGCTGCTTGTGCAAAGTTTCTAGTTTAAATAACTTGAGGTAAACCCAAAAGTGCAGCCATGAGGTGACATACGATGGTGCAAAACTCTGTCACTTTATAGTAGGAGGCACACATAAGAGCATAGAGTTTCTGTGGAAGATGGGGGTGAGGATGTGAATCAACTATGGTCTAGAGTTTGTTTATGGACATCTCTTTGGGCATTCTTCTTTTCAGAGTTTAGAGATTACTCTTTTCAGGCCATTCTTTATAATTGGAATTGCTGTTTGTTTGTCTTCCTTGTTCTTCTCCTTTTGTCAGTCCATTTGACTCCTTGTCTTCTGTGTTGTATTTTCTTTGGTTTGTGAATAAAGATTGTTTCTTGTTGAAAAAAGATATGAGCATTAGTCTCTGTGCATGCATACAGTGTTTGTTGCATTTATGCATGCAGAACTTATGTTATATCTGTCCCGTATGGAACTCCGATTAACGTGAATTTTACTGCATGCACAACATCGTGTTGTATCTCTTTCTCCTATAAAACTCTTAGTAGTGGGAATTGATGCATTCTCCAAGACTCCACGTCTTGAGAAGAAAGTTGTGAAATCTAAATTTGATTGAACTTTGTAGTCCTCACTCAATGAAATTTTGCAAGTTCATGAAGAGCCCAAAGAACTTTTGTGGTTATCCCAGTAACCTACATGGTGTCAACATAGAGTTTTGCAAGTAGTCCATTCATGTTGTAGTCACCTTCACCACCTAGACACTCCTATTCTTCCTTTCCTTCTGCCTGTACTTCCTATGGCACTGTTGATGAGGATGTTCTGCAATCATCACCTGCTCAACTGGACAGGATAGGCCTTCAGGAGGGGATGCCACAAGCCCTGGATCTATTATAGGCCTTTCAAGTAGATGCAGCCTCAATAGCTACTAGCTGAATAAGCTAGCATACTATTATCATATTGACCTTCCCAAAATCATAAATAGATAAAGGGTCCCCATAGAAGCATGATAGCATTTTCTTTTGTTTATTTGATACACAGCAATTGCACATGGCTGCATTGCAGACCTGGTTTAGAAACTGGGGCCTCCTGCCGAACCCTACAATATCGAGCAGTTAGATAGGTAGTTTGTTTAGGCAGTTCGAACCCCAGATGACATGGGAGCAAAGCATGGGCCTTCCCATTCTTTTTAATGAATCAGGCCGGCATCCAATAGATTGCTCAATTGGTGGCTGTCATTTCATAATCTATCTCCCCTGATTATTCTTCAACCTCTTGTTTAATTTGGATGGAACCTAGCACAACACTTGCAACAGAAACCATTAACACAACATAGGGTAGCGCCTCGATGTGGTATTATAGAAAGTAAATTATAAATATCTAGAACTCAGAATTATGAATTGAGATCGAGCAATATGAGAGGATCTACCTGGGAGAGAGTACTGCAATTATTGGTTTGGAACTCATTTAGAGAGAAACAGGTTCTGCTGAATTGAGTGGAGCCGGTTTTGTTAATCTTCCCATCTCACAAATTAGCCGTCTCAGGTGGAGAGTAAAACATGTCTGATGACGCATTTAGAAATCTTGGGCTGTTGTTGTTATTATTATTCTTTTTTTTTTTTTTTTTTGGATAGCATGTAACTTTTATAAGTTCTGTTAGTGTCATAATTGAATACCAGCAACTTGCATGCACGGCTTGAAAGTATCAATTTCATTTCGGTAATTACCAATAATTGTTTCCTTTCATTCTGTGTTTTGCAATTTTGTTGATATAATGACCTTATTGTGCACTTCTGCCTCATTTTAGTTAACATTCTTTTTGTTGGCACTGCAGACCAGAGATGGTAGTTGGGTGGTACCATTCGCATCCTGGATTTGGATGTTGGCTATCCGGTGTGGACATTAATACCCAGCAGGTTGTAATTTAACTCATCTTTTATTTCATTTAATACGACAGAAGTTTATTTTTCTTTTTGATATGGAAGAATCTGTAAGAATGGGTCACTTTTTTTTGTTTTGTTTTTGTGAACTATTAATTTCTCCTGATGGTATATGTCATATGTAATCATGTTGGTTCCTGTGATGTCTTTGTTAACAAGAATATAATTGATGTTCATAGTTCTTTGGCTTCAGTCTATTATATAGTCTTCTCCTTTGGCCCCCAAATTAGAAAACCTCGAGACCCAAAACAATATAGGTTGAGTTGTAAATCTTTGCTTTTGAATGAAGGACAGTCACTGCTAACTATGCAGCCTTTGATGTATGTAACTAAATTTCCTATTTGTTTCTAGATGGTGTGTATATTTGTGTTCATTCTTTCGTTCATGTGTTTGTTACCGAAGATGAAGTCTATTTTGACTCTTCTTGATGGGTTTAATGCTTGACCTTCATTGACTATGATTGTTAATAGTTGGTTGGTTAATGTATCCTAAGAAGAGGGGGCCTTTGAGTTGTCTCGGATGATTTTCATACTGCTACCTACATATTACATTATACTTTTCTTATACCCTTTAATCATCTGTAGAGCTTTGAAGCTTTGAATCAACGGGCTGTAGCTGTAGTGGTGGATCCAATTCAGAGCGTGAAGGGGAAGGTAGTCATTGATGCATTCCGCCTTATCAACCCACAAACTATGATGCTTGGCCAAGAACCACGGCAGACCACATCCAATCTCGGGCATCTAAATAAGCCATCAATTCAAGTAAGTTGTTGACAAGCAACTTTTAGATCACATTTTTTAAAGCTACAGCATTTTGATGTCTTCTGTAATGTTTTCTCTTCAGGCCTTGATCCATGGGTTAAATCGTCATTATTACTCCATAGCAATTAATTACCGGAAGAATGAACTTGAGGAGAAAATGTTGCTTAACCTTCACAAGAAGAAATGGACAGATGGGCTGACACTAAAGCGATTTGACACTCATTCAAAAACAAATGAGCAAACAGTTCAGGTAATGGCTTTTTATAGCTAAGGTCATATTAGTTTGGAATCAGTTTACTCTGTCAGCATTGGCTTTCTTTCTTGATTAGTTATTTGCCGATAATGTTTACTTGGAAAGGCGAGGAGTAGGTGTCAGCTTATAATCAAAGCACTTTTAGGTCTTCCCATGGGCTTGACAATCTTTCATTATCATTTTTGTGGGAGAATGCTCATTAGGAACTGCCTATGCAGCATATGCAACTATAAAAAGCGATTTTATTCGATGGGCAGGTTGAGATGTTTTCACTGTCCAAAAGCTACTTGATGATAGAATAAGAAGAAACCCCTAAATGGTCTGCTTAGTGTCGTTTGCATGGTTGCTTGTCCAAGTAATAAAACTGCCAGATTTTTCATTTTTGTTATAAAAAAAATAAAATAATATAGATGAGGTTTTAATCATGTGTCATCTCCTGCTTCACTAGAATGACTGTTGGAGTGTTTCCAGCAAGCTTTAAATGCTAGCTGATTTTGATTAATGAATGGGTAAATGCTACATCCGTTTAAAGTTAGTGATTCTTTCGTTATTTGGGTTTTGCAGGAGATGTTAAATCTAGCTGTTAAGTACAACAAGGCAGTGCAGGAGGAGGATGAGCTGCCACCAGAGAAGCTTGCAATTGCAAATGTGGGAAGACAAGATGCTAAGAAGCACCTCGAAGAGCATGTCTCCAACTTAATGTCCTCAAACATTGTCCAGACGTTGGGCACAATGCTTGATACTGTGGTGTTCTAGAGTTTAGTAAGCAAGTTTGCATAATCGAGCCTTCACTACCAAGTTTCTATATCGTTGTAACAGTCTGGAGTTGTAAGGTTTTAGCCAAATTGGTACATGCATGAAAGATACATCTTCGTGACGGTTTATTGTACTTGAAGTTCGTATTTCATGTCTCAGTTTGTTTGCTATTGTTGCAATTGGATTAGGGAGGATCTGCAAGTCTTACTGAGAAATTAGAAAATTAAGCTCAGTTCGCATACTCCGTCTAATTTCATTAGATGACCTCATGCTCTTAATTTGTTGAACCTCCATAAAGGCTCAAAGGTGTCATCTGTTGTGGTTTTGTTCGAAATTGCCAGGGTTTGTTGCAAGGAGAATATAGGTCATCGGTAGGCACATTATGTTTGATTTTCATAATTTAGAGATATAGAGCTGGTCTATCTCTATATGAAATTAATCTACTTGATATATTAATACACTAATGTCACGTAGATGAATCGAGAAATTGGAAAGTATAAAAGTGCGTATTCTGTGCCAAAACGTTTTGAAAGTTTGCCATTCTCGAAGGCTCAAAAGCACAGGAAACTCTGGTCCTAACTCGTATGTAAAGGCATTCTTTGAAAGAGGGCATTATACATCAAGTTCGTGCTATAAGAACTAGTTTGATATTCGGCATTTAACCACCAAACACGGGCTTATTCAGGATCCTAGTTAGTGAAAAACGGGACACGTATAATTCGGCAAGGAAACGTACATGTATTATTCGGTTTATCTAGTCTAACGATACGGTCAAATATTCGGTCAAAAAAAGGTGATACGGCAAATTTATAAGTTTTAATTATACGTGTATAATTCAGCAAGTAGTAGAAAAAACGGGTTTTAAAATACGGATATATAAAACACTATTTTTGTAAGAAAATAACTAATAATCTACTCTAAACTCTTGCTTTATTTTATATTATTTATGATATGTGATAAAACATGAAAAAAAGGATATGGCACCCAAGTAAAATATAATCAGGCGCTTGAATTACAATACACTATACATAAGTTTTTCTTCAATTATACGCACACTGAAGTTTTATACGCATTTTAATTAACTAGCGCTTTAATTTTTTTTTTCCAAATTCCAAGTATTTTTACTCCGTATAAAACGAATACGTGTATATAACGTGTTTTAAAATGTCGAATTCAATAATACGCGAAAAAAACCGAGTCTACAATTTCAATACGCCGCATTGAAGTTTTTTATACATGTATTGAAGTTTTATATGCGTTTAATACGCGTATTAACTAACTATGTTCAGGACCACGAAAAGGGATAATAGGCAGCACTTGCTAACCAATCCCTCAACATGCGTCTCCCCCACAACACAACAACACGGACAAGTTTTTGGTTTTTAACACAACCATTCCTCTTCTTCTTCCCCATCAGTTCTGCATTCCACTCCTTCACACAGTAGTTGTATCTTCTTCAAGGACCCAACCAGCTTTAACACATAAGCATTAAAGACCTCGCTGTTGTCACTATACTTGAAGCTTGTAGCTACCCTGAGCTGTGAGTAGAGAGTATATCTTGGCAGCAATAGCTCTTCTCCTCCATTCCCTCCTCGATCTTGTTTGATGACCACCGCGGTCGTTCCCGAGCACCCACCTCCAACCTCCTGTGAGCTTTCACTCTCTCGAGTCGGAATGATGAGGAATTAGAACTATGGGGAAGAAGAGAAGGGTGATAAGGTGTTACAGAGAGAAAAGGAATGGTTAGGAAGTGCTGCCCATACGTGGGTAGCGAAGTGATTTAGATTGATGGCATGAGCACAGCCTGGCCTCCCTCCCCTCCCTTCCAATATCCACCAAGCATCATAGCTAGTTAATACGCGTATAAAACTTCAATACACGTATAATTGAAAAAACTTCAGTACGACGTATTGAAATTGTAGACTCGGTTTTTTTCGCGTATTATTGAGTTCGACATTTTAAAACACGTTATATACATGTATCCGTTTTATACGAAGTAAAAATACTTGGAATTTGAAAAAAAATAATTTAAAGCATTGGTTAATTAAAATGCGTATAAAACTTCAGTGTGCGTATAATTGAAGAAAAACTTATGTATAGTGTATTGTAATTCAAGCGCCTGATTATATTTTACTTGGGTGCCATATCCTTTTTTTCATGTTTTATCACATATCATAAATAATATAAAATAAAGCAAGAGTTTAGAGTAGATTATTAGTTATTTTCTTACAAAAATAGTGTTTTATATATTTGTATTTTTTAACCCATTTTTGCTACTACTTGCCGAATTATACACGTATAATTCAAACTTATAAATTTGCCGTATCGCGTTTTTTTTTGACAAAATATTTGGCCGTATTGTTAGACTAGATAAACCGAATAATACACGTACGTTTTTTTGCTGAATTATACGAGTCCCGTTTTTTACTAACTAGGCCAAGCATAGCATTCCAAGAACTCTCTCTCTTTTTCTTTGCAAACAAGGATTCCTTTGTGTTGTTAAACAAGGACAAAATTAAGGAAATCGATCTTCTAATGTCAATATTAGGGGGTTTTTTTTGTTCTAGTTAAACAAGGATTAATTAGATTTACTATTTCTATATTTTAATCAAGACTGTCCAATCCTTATATTAAGGATCACTGATTCACTTATATGTATTGTAACAATCCGCCCCATATCGCTTAAATCTATCATCATCAGTTCTTTCTCTTTCTATTTATTGGGTTTAAACTTTTGTTGTAAAATCAATGGCATTGGCTGCAAAAGGTGAGGGTCTAGCTATCGGTATCGACCTTGGAACAACTTACTCATGCGTTGGTGTTTGGCAACATGATCATGTTGAGATCGTAGCCAATGATCAAGGAAACAGAACGACGCCGTCATGTGTTGTTTTTACCAACACCGGGCGTTTGATTGGTGATGCTGCCAAGAACCAGGCTTCTATGAACCCCATCAACACTATTTTTGGTACATTTATCTTCATACTTACTAATAACTATTCTCCTAACATTATCAACGTCATCTCATTCAGTTGTTCAAAGCTAGAATTAATATGTTTTCAGGCCATCCATGCATATATTCTTCCTGATATACCTCTCTTAATATATTTTTCAACTTAATATTTTTAGATGCAAAGCGATTGATCGGTAGGAAATTCAGTGATGCTTCAGTTAAGAGTGACATGAAGCTATGGCCTTTCAAGGTACGTCGTGGTCCTGGGGATAAGCCAATAATTATGGTTAATTACAAGAATGAAGAAAAGCGATTTGTTCCTGATGAGATATCTTCAATGGTTCTTCTTAAGATGCGTGAAATCGCAGAGGCCTACCTCAGAACAACTATAAAGAATGTTGTTGTTACTGTTCCAGCCTACTTTAGTGACTCTCAACGCCAAGCCACAAAGGATGCTCGTGTTATTGCCGGGATGAATGTTATGCGTATCATCAATGAGCCTACAGCAGCTGCAATTGCATATGGCTTGGACAAAAAGGACAGCACTCTTGGTGGGAAGAATGTTCTTGTTATCGATCTAGGTGGTGGTACTTTCGATGTGTCCCTTGTCAAAATTGAAGAGGGACTTTTTGAGGTGAAATCTATTGCTGGAGATACCCACCTTGGGGGAGAAGATTTCGACAATAGAATGGTGAACTATCTTGTACAAGAGTTTGAGAGGAAGCACCAAAATGATATTTGCAATAACAACATCTTGTGAGAGAGCAAAGAGACTTCTTTCTTCAACTGCTCAAACCACCATTGAGATCGATTCTTTATGTGATGGTATTGACTTTGTTTCTAAAATAACCAGAGCAAAATTTGAGGAGCTCAACCTGGATCTTTTTACAAAGTGTTTGGAGTGTGTCGAAAAGTGTTTGACGGATGCTCAAATGGATAAAAGCATTGTTGATGATGTTGTTCTTCTTGGTGGATCTACTAGAATTCCAAAGGTACAAGAAGTAATACAGGACTTCTTTAACGGTAAGGAGCTTTGTAAGAGCATCAATCCTGATGAAGCAGTTGCATATGGCGCGGCCATACAAGCTACAATTTTGAGCGGTTCCATTGAGAAGGTTCAAGACTTGCTCTTATTGGATGTCACTCTGCTTTCCCTTGGTTATGAGCGTGATGCAGGAGATATGGTTATTGTCATCCCAGGAAACACTACCATTCCCACCAAAAAAGTAAAGATCAGCACAACCGTCTGTAATCATCAGAAAGAAGTATTGACAAAGGTACATGAGGGTGAAAGAATAATAGCTAAAGAAAACAAATTGTTGGGTCAATTTGTGCTCTCAGGCCTCCAACTAGCTGCAAGGGGTGTGCCTGAAATCCTTGTTTGCTTCGAGATTGATGCCAACAGAATTTTGATTGTCACTGCCAGGGACAAAAAAACAAGGCAGCAGAAAATTATGACAATCACAAGAGACAATTACAGGTTATCCAAGTGGGAATTGAGAAGATGGTCAAGGAGTCAGAGAAGTACAAGTTAGAGGATGAGGAATTCAAAAATAAAGTGGAGGCTAAAATTGCATTGGAAAACTCTGCAAATGACACGAGGAACACAGTTTCTCATCTCCCAAAGCTCGAGCTCGTGGACGAAGAAAATTGGGAATGCGATTAAACAGGCAAAACGGTGGCTCAATGAAAACCAGCTTGCTAAATTTGACGAATATAGGGATCAGATGAAACGGCTAGAGAGCATTTGCAATCCCATTATTGCCAAAGCCAGGGGTGATGGGAGTGGCTAAGAAAAGTTGTACAAGTTCATGTTGTGCATTTATGTTAATCTTGATGTATGCAGCTACTAAACAGTAAAATTTATTAGGTACATTCTTCAAAGCTACTGCTTTTTTACATCTTCTGTAATCTCCTCTCGTCAGAAAGCATAGAGTTGTAAGTGACCAAATCTTTGAAAGAAGCAGTGTCGAATAGCTGCCGGGCTCGTTCCAAGTTGTGTGATCCAAGAGTAGACGTTCTGGTGGGGCATTTCGTCGAACAGCTTCTGGGCGTCTTGAATGAGGCCATGTCGGGAGCATAGGTGGATGAGTTGGTTGGAGGTGAAAATGCCCAGTGTTAAACCAGATTTTATGGATTGAACGTGAGAGATGAGAGCTCTTTCAGTAACTGTATTTACATACAATCGAATTCGGACCAGCCTAATTCGCTGTGCTTAGAGAAATGGCGTTTATATGTTGAACTTGAAAACGCGGTAAAAACAGGGGTAGTAGACTTCCTTTGAAGTAGGTTTGAGCCTTCGAGGACATTAACAAAACGACGTCCTATTTAGGGTGGTTGTGACTTGTGTATTGAAGGGGGAAACAGTTTTTTTTATTTTTTTATATAAATACAAGAAGGGGAAAACAGTTTTGAAACTCAAAGAATCGTAATTCTAGTATCTATGGTTTAGTGGCATAAATTTTTTATTCAAAAGCTGTGAGTTCAATTGATGGAAAGTTAATTGTTATAATTCTAAGTCTTTTATAGTTCTACCCATTATTTTGTCATCTGCCCCCATCATTCTTATGGATTAGCTTTTCAAATATATCACATTCAAGTTCACCCGTTGAGGTCACTAAGTCAATATTATTCACTGTGTTTTGCCTTTTATTTCCACCATTTAGGTCACTGATTTAAATATTGTTCACAAATACCTAAAAATATCTTTTCATTCTCACAACACTTAAGAAAACAGTTTACCAAACACAAAACTACTTGTTCTCATAACAATTTCAAAAATGTTTCATCTTACAGCAAAACCAAAAGTGCTTCTTCTCACAACAGAGCAATCTCAAACTAAGCCAAAGTCATGGAAAAAGAAAAGACAGAAAGATTAAGCACAAGCAAAATATGCGGAGACCCCCTTCCTTCCCTTGGAAGTATCAAAGAAATGCTACTAATATGTAGAAATACTTAAAATCTATTCTTTCTTTTGTTGTCCTTCATTAAGTTAAGTAAAAAGTTTAAAAAAATAGAAGAAAGGTAGATCACTACCCAACCCATACCTAGGCCTCATCAAAAAGCCCGCGGATCAAGTGGGCCGATGGAGGCCCGCCGGCCCGGCCCGGAGGGCCAAAAACCCGCAAAAGCCCGCCTCGGTGGGCCGATGGAGGCCCGCTAAAAAGCCCGCAAAAACCCGGCCCGTACAAGCCCGTAAACTATTTTTTATATATTATATATATTTGTGTGTGTTTGTGAATATATATATATATATAGATATATATATTAATATATATGTGTATGTGTGTATGTTTATATATATATATATACATATATATATATATAATAGATATGTGTGTGTGCTTATATATATATATAGAGAGAGAGAGATATATATATATATATATATATATATATAGATATGTGTGTGCACTGTGTGTGTTTATATATATATATATATAGATGTGTGTATGTGTGTATGTGTGTGTTTATATTTTTATATATATATATATATGTGTGTGTGTGTGGAAATTCTCATATTTTTATAGTAAATATGTGCATATATATTCTAAAAAACAAGTGACAACGGTTGATCAATTAGATCGGATTTGAAAATATGATGAAATTAGCTAATTTTTTTACCACACTCATAATTTGCTGTAATAATCACATCCAACGGTCGGTTTTTTCATTTTATTTGAATTTATAGAGGTTGCTCTTTGGAGTGTATGATATATAAATATAGGTTTATAATAGTAACTAAGTTTGACCTAGTTGATCGAATTTGAAACGAGAACTAAATTGATTGGATTTTTTACAGCCACTATAAAACATTACAATCTCTCCATCGAACGGTTGGTTTCTCCAAATTCATCTTCCACTTCATGGTTGCTTTAGAATGGACATCAATAGTTTTAAATGCAATGTACAAGTCATATAACTTTAGGTGACAAATTGATATAGGGCAACGTCTTTGTAATAAAATTGAAATTTTTATCTTATGTACACGTACATCCATCGATAGGATATTTACAGATATGATGTGAAAAAATAAGCATGTTTTGCGGTTATCAAGCCATCGGTCAATCAAAAAAACATACAAGCGACTACGGTTGACCAATCCGATCGGGTTTGAAACTATGGTGAAATTGACTAAATTTTTAACCATACTCATAATTTATTATAATAATCACATCCAACGGTCGTTTTTCCCATTTTCTTTGAATTGATAGAGGTTGCTCTTTGGAGTGTGTAATATATAAATATAGGTTTATAAGAGTAACTAGGTTTGACCTAGTTGATCGAATTCGAAACGAGAACCAAATTGGCTTTATTTTTTACAACCACCATAAAATATTACAATCTCTCTATCAAACGGTTGGTTTTTCCAAATTCATTTTCCACTTCATGGTTGTTTTAGAATGAACCTCAACAATTTAAATGTAATGTATAAGTCATACAACTTTAAGAGGCAAGTTGGTATAGGTCAATGTATTTGTAATTAAAATTGAAATTTTTATCTTATATCCATGCACATCTATCAATGAAATATTTACAAACGTGATGTAAAAAAATAAGCAAGTTTTGCGGTCATCACGCCACCGGTCAATCAAGAAAGCATACAAGCGACTACGGTTGACCAATCCGATCGGGTTTAAAACTATGGTGAAATTGACTAAATTTTTAACCACACTCATAATTTATTGTAATAATCAAATCCAACGGTCGGTTTTCCCATTTTCTTTGAATTGATAGAGGTTGCTCTTTGGAGTGTATGACATATAAATATAGGTTTATAATAGTAACTAAGTTTGACCTAGTTGATCGAATTCGAAACGAGAACTAAATTGGCTGGCTTTTTTACAGCCACTATAAAACATTACAATCTCTCCATCGAACTGTTGGTTTCTCCAAATTCATCTTCCACTTCATGGTTGCTTTAGAATGGACATCAATAGTTTTAAATGCAATGTACAAGTCATATAACTTTAAGTGACAAATTGATATAGGGCAACGTCTTTGTAATAAAATTGAAATTTTTATCTTATGTACACGTACATCCATCGATAGGATATTTACAGATATGATGTGAAAAAATAAGCATGTTTTGCGGTTATCAAGCCATCGGTCAATCAAGAAAACATACAAGCAACTACGGTTGACCAATCCGATCGGGTTTGAAACTATGGTAAAATTGACTAAATTTTTAACCACACTCATAATTTATTATAATAATCACATCCAACGGTCAGTTTTCCCATTTTCTTTGAATTGATAGAGGTTGCTCTTTGGAGTGTGTGATATATAAATATAGGTTTATAAGAGTAACTAGGTTTGACCTAGTTGATCGAATTCGAAACGAAAACCAAATTAGCTGGATTTTTTACAACCACCATAAAATATTACAGTCTCCCCATCAAACGGTTGGTTTTTTCAAATTCATTTTCCACTGCATGTTTGCTTTAGAATGAACCTCAACAATTTAAATGCAATGTACAAGTCATACAACTTTAAGAGGCAAATTGGTATTGGTCAATGTATTTGTAATTAAAATTGAAATTTTTATCTTATGTCCACTCACATCCATCGATGAAATATTTACAAACGTGATGTAAAAAAATAAGCAATTTTTGCGGTTATCACGCCATCAGTCAACCAAGAAAACATGCAAGTGACTACGGTTGACTAATCCGATTGAGTTCGAAACTACGGTGAAATTGACTAAATTTTTAACCACACGTATAATTTATTGTAATAATCACATCCAACGGTCGGTTTTCTCATTTTCTTTGAATTGCTATATGTTGCTCTTTGGAGTGTATGATGTATCAATATAAATTTATAAAAAATTAGTGTTTTTAAAAATTTAATTATCAATAAATTAGTATCTATATATAAATATAGATTTTTTTGGGTACAATATAGATCTATTATCTTTGGTTGTATTTGATCATTATCCAATGAATTTCCAAAACTTGATTACAAAAAAAAATATTTGTGTCTTTAAATATTTATTTATAAATAAAGCCCGCAAGGCCCGGCCCGAAAAAGCCCGCAAGGCCAAGCCCGGCCCGGCCCGGAAAAGCCCGCAAGGCCCGCTTTATATGGACGGGCTTGGATCCTTCGATTTTTAATAAAGCCCGGCCCGGCCCGGCCCGCCATTATTAAAAAATTTAACAAGGCCCGGCCCGGCCCGGCCCGTTGACGACCCCTACCCATACCCTATTTCTTTCCCATTTTGTTTTGATCTAATCCTTACCATCCCTTATTGTCTCTATGAAACAATCGGAGGACGCCCTATTATGTTCTGTTCTTGACTAGGGGTTAACGAAAAAAGAAAAAAGGTATAGTATATAGAACGAAATTGCTTTGACCTTTTTGATAGACGGTGGTCTTTTGGAGTTGACCTCCGGTAGTTGGGTTTGCCGTATAGATACGGTCGAGGCCGACTTCAATGGTCTTGTAAACTAGGCACCTGGCCCCAAAAAAAAAAAAGGAAAAAAACATCCATGAAAATAACGTTTGATACTAGCACTCGCTATCGTGGTATCTCCACTATGGCACTATCTAAAATATTATGTACTGACCTTTTCTTTTGACACAATTGATAAAAATGTAGGTTTTTTTTTTTTTTTTTTTCCATCATTGAGATCATCCATTTAGTGAAGACATGCTTGACATGAATTTTCATTATTTTCCCATAAAGTCTTTGCGGTTAGGATTAGCATATAATTATTGTAAATCACAAATAATTGAAACAATCGGACACTTAAATTCCGTTGTATTCTCTCCATAGTGGCTAGTACTTCTTGTTTCTTTTTAGAGTTGTACTGTTTATAGTCAGTGAAAATAGTAGGATGAACGTGTTTTTGGGTATCAGAGATTGATAGATACGTTGCAATCTCTATTGGGCAGAGAACCGAAATTCACACAGAAAACACAAATTTGGTTACACCGTGAAAACCTCAAATTGGGATTAAAAACATTGTGGGACGCTTACTCTTGAGAACCCAAAAGAAGAAATCAATCCACTAATGATAAAGAATAAGTTTCTTTACAAACACACACAACACTACTCTCGGCTACAATCACTAGGCTAACTGGTGAGGTGTTTGTCTTGAACCTTGACTACGTTCTTCACTTGAACGATCTTCACCAATGGTTCTTCTTGCATCAATGACTTTTCAACTGATCTCGAGATAACCAATGCATATGAGTGAATGAACAATAAGCCACTTGGACACGGAACAAGTGTTTCATGAACTCCTATAAGACTCTTTCTAGCCAAGCAAGATGCACAATAATTCTTGCATCAAAGTCGTGTCCAAATGAATGCTCCTTTTTTGAATATATGGAGAAGAAAACAAATCCTCAACAATCAAGACTTTACCCTAATTGGAGGAGGTCTTTTAATAAAAGATTTCCAATTAAAATAAACATATCCTACATCAATTAGAAATATCTTTGTAAAATAATATTTAAAAACCCAAAAGATAATTTCCAAAACGAACTCCCTAAAACGTAAGACTGACTCGGAAATTGCAATACAAGTTGCAATCCCAGTGCATATGCTGACTCATGAAATGCAATTACCTTTAGGGTTTCTCCGAAACTGGTTTGTAGGCTTCTTCAATGCTTTGTATGGGAATGCCAACACAACATGTACAAACCTTGTACCTACAATTAGGTACAGATTTCATGAACTTATTGTCCTATATATGAGTCTTGGCACAGCTACAATAACAAAAAGGATCCAATGGTTCGTATATGCCAGTTGGAAAATTGCCAAGTCCACGCCTGGAATGGACATATATGTATAAAAAGAAAAAATGGAGTGAATAATACTTGTCATTTTATAATCTACACTCTATCTTTCGCTTTTCAGTAACTTTAATTTTATTATATGTTTGTAAGAATTTCAACAAAAAGAAGGGAAAAAAAAGAATGAGTGTGAATTAGAAGTGTAAATTTCATTATCCAAAAAATTTTAGGTGATTTGCAAATGGGTTGGCTTTTCAATTTCATTATATATTTCATTTTTAGGAACTTTAATTTTATCTTTTCCTAAGAATTTCAACCAAAAAACATGTGGATAGGAAAATATAGAGTAAATTTTATTCCCTCGACAAATTTAGGTGATTAGCAAATGTGGGTGGGAGGGTGGGTGGGGTGGTTTTTCAATTTCACTCCTCTTCATTTTTTTAAGATCATCGATATCTTAACTTTAGGGTTCTTCTGTTAAAAAAAAAAAAAAAAAAAAGTTCGGTGCTCAACTCCTGCATTAGATTATGAATAAGGTTGTACATATAATCTTAGCTGATATCCTATATAGATTCCCAATTGCACCCACGATTCTAAGATCCTACGTAAAAGTAGGATCAGTCCAATGAGAGAAGTTAGGCGTGCTAATTGTTATTTTCTTCGTCAAAAAAAGAAAATGTAGTGGAAATATTTTAGTATAAGTAATTGATTAACCTTCTTCAAGGGTGGAAGTGTCCAGAGAGTGACGAGAGAAAATGTTTGGTCATATCTAATCTATAGAATGGCCTTTCGTCACCAGAAGATAGTTCAATGGAAGCGATGGCGAGAAGCATCGCATTGATCACCATAAGAAGATAATCCATCTTTTTTTCTGCAAAGCTGAGGACATGTAGCTGATATGGAAACTGGAAAAAGTCGGTAATGCTTGTTTTTGTTGGTCATTCAATAGGCCCGTTTGGGAACAGAATTTTGATTTGAATTTGAATTTCAAATTTATGTATTTAAAATCTGCAGAATTGAAATATGTGTATTCTAAATTTGCTGTTTGGATTAAAAAAAGATATATAGAGATTAAAATTTAAGATTTGTTTAAGGAAATCTCTAATTTGTGTTTGGCTCAAACTCTAGGTTACTTGACCTAGTGGTAATAGGGTTATAATAGAAGGATTTAGAATCCTATTCAATGTAGAATTACTTTCCTTGTATGTTCAGATTCTATGCATTATAATCCTCTATATAAAGAGGCCTCTATTATCAATGAGAATACACAGCGAATTCCTCTCAATTTTAGTTTCTCTACAACACGTTATCAGCACGAAGCCCTAACCTTGAAACAAATAGCCAAAACCCTAAATTCTCAATCTCAAGATCCTCAGCATCCTCGCGGCATCTCCTCAGCATCCTCGCGACATCCCTGCAGCATCCTTGTGGCCTCGCGACATCCCCGCAGCGTCCCCACAACAGTCCTCGTGGCATCTCTGCAGTGTCCTTGCAGCGACCCTATAGTATTCCTGCACTGCCAAGCCAACAACTTTTCCGGCCAAGATTTCTGGCATCTTTTCGAGGTAAACTTTTCTAAAATTTCCCGTTTTTGAAGTTTTTCAATTTCTTCTTCTTTTCTCGGGGACTTGCAAACTCCCTTCTTCTACCCCCCTTTCTTCATCATAGGGGAGACCTAATTAAGCCGAACTGTGGGGGTTCGTGCTCACTCCAAGCTTGGAGCTTGTTGAGATCTCCAAACTTAGAGTTTGTAGAGAATTTATGATCGACCACTTACGTCATTGTTTCGATCTAATCCAATATCACTTGGAATTGAATTTCTTGGAAGCGATTACGCTCAGAAATTCCTAATTTCTTGGAAGTGACTACGCTCAGAAATTTTATATGTTTTCGTGGTAGCCTTTTATGCTCCGAAACTAATCCTAATTTCTTGTTCTCTTTTAGGATGAGTAACCTGAACAAACTGGACTTCGCTCCATTGGGAATAACTAGCTCTGGATATCACAAGTGGGTTCGTGATGTGCGCCAGCATCTCAAGGCCAATGGAATCCTGGATACGATTCTCGAGCCTAGGCAGGACGTGCTAACTGTTGAGCAAGCTCAAGCTTTGGAAGCAAATAGAGCAGCCTTAGAGGCAAATAAGGCGAAAGCCATCATCCTAATGACTCGTCATATGGATCATTCGCTCCAGTACGAGTATATGAATGAAGAAGACCCCAGAAGGTTGTGGGTCTCACTCGAAGAAAGATTTGGCAACGTCCGTGACTCCTTGCTTCTTGAGCTAGAAGTGAGATGACATAGCCTCCGCTTATGTGATTTTAAGTCAGTTCTTGACTACAACTCGGAAGCACTTTGCATTAAATCCTTAATGGAATTCTATGGTAAAGAGATCACAAATGCGATGTTGATTGAGAAGACTCTCTCTACCTTCCCCGTCTCTGCATTGATGGTTTCTAAGAACTATCGAATCGATGTTGCTGCAGGACGAATTACAAGGTTTCATGAGCTCATTGGAGCTATGAATGTCGCGAAAAGCATGACAACATCCTTATGAAGAACTATAATTCGAGATTCGTGGGAACATAGCATATTTCGGAATCCAATTATAGTCGCGCCCTAAAGAAAGGGCGTCAAGAGCGAAACCTAATCTTAGGAATACATTTGGACATTCTGGTCTATATAATTGCTCTACTTGGGAAGGTAACTGCCAAAATAGGCGAACACAGAACTGAAGAGGTCAACGTAGAAAGAGAGAGGGAGGCAACGCCTCTGGCCATGTTGGTGGCGCCACCAACACTAAGAGCCATCTAAATGACGCTTTCAAAGCACCTCAATCAATGGAGTCTGAGCACAGAGATGTATGCTCTCGACATGGAGTATCCGGTCATTGGGCTCAAATTTGTAGAGCTCGTGCAGAAATTGTCACCGCCTACAAAGCATATTGTGAAGCAAGAGAAGCTCACAACGTGGAACAAGAAGATCAAGATGATGATCTAGAATGAAGGGTTAAAGACTACAAATCTGGCTGAGATCAATAGATCGCCAATTCTGTTTAAGTCTTTATTTTTCCAAGAGATGTAATAGGCAATCGCCATATTATTTTTGTAGTAAATGCCTATGGTTTCATCTTTCTTCAAAGTAGGCTCACCCAAAGTAAGTGATGTCTAGGAAGGTTCTGAGATTAGTGGTACTTAAGCGAGCCTTGCTCCACCAACATCTCTCTACTTACCTGGTCACATTTATTTTGGAAATACCGAAAGAAGTTAGACGGCTACCATTATTTTGCTAACATTTTGGATTAGATTTTCTTTGGTTAAAGAGACAATGATGTAACTCCGTTGGCTTATGAATACAATTTCGAGTTCTTTTCATTATGACTCCATTTTGATTCAGAGCATATGACTTTGTGACTACGATGGTTGGACCATCAATATTAATTCAAGGGGCATCTTAGAGAAGTTTATGTGTCTCTCTAGTGGACTCTATGTCACTATTCGAGCTATTAAATCCAACAAAATTATAAGAGAAGATCTCTTGGATTTAGACACATATTGGCTTTGCCACGACAGGATAGGTCATCCTGATCATGATATGATGATCCGTCTACTAAAGACTTTACACGGACATCCATTCTTCAGAGTGAGAAGAAGCAAGAATCGAAAATTGATTCCTGGCCTTAACAAGACAGCAATAATTGTAGCATCTGGCGTTGCAGCTGTGTTGGGGCGCCATAGGGCCGCCCAAGTCTCATGTGACAACGCCATAAATGGCGCTACCCATGGCCATGACACCATGGAAGTCCCTTCCCATGGTCATGACGCCATGGATGATTCTTCCCATGATCGAGATGCCACGGATGCCACTTTCCATGGTTCCAACGCCATGATGGGTGATGTAGTCACACATTTTGCTTCTAATAGCGCTCCAAACGCTCAGGCCCAACCAAAATCCTCATTGGTTGCTTCCAAGGCCTCTCGCTCATTTTGCAAAGCCTGTTCCTTCAGGAAATTAGGACTGAGACTGTCCTATGCAAAGGATATATAAATACTCATTATGTTCTTACATCGAATCCGTGGGGATTATGTGGACTGATTCAACCAACTTGCGGATGTTTAAATATCTCATGATGTTGGTTGACACGCAAACACGCTGGTCACGTGTTGTGCCATTGTCCACTTGTAAATGCTACTTCTGCTACACTCCTAGCAAATACCATATGACAACGGACTCACTCCCCGGATCATCCTATTTCGTCAATTGGACTTGACGATACTAGAAAGTTTACATTGAAGAATTTCGATGGATATTGCAATGGGATTGATGTTGGACATCACATTCTCATGAACACACCCAAATGGTTTCGCGGAAACGACTACGATGGTAGTCAAGACATTGGTAATGCGCACCAATATCCCTATATCCGCTTGGGGTGATGCAATATCGCATGCTATGCTAATTCGTCTATGACCTACCACCACTTAATCTATGTGTTACAGGTAGTGACTGGGTACAAGTATTTTGTACTTACGCACATTTGAGTGAGTCATTTATGTGCCAATTTTGCCGCCACAGCGCACTATAATAGGTCCTTACAGACGAATGAGAAAATTGGATTTGAGACTCCAACCATAGTCCGCCACTTAATGCCCTTGCTAGGCGATCTCCTTACCGCTAGATTTGCGGGTTGTCACTTTGCTGAGACAGTCTTCCCGTCGTTAGGGGGAGATAAGAACATGGATATTCAACAGGAACGACAGGAATTGTCGTGGTCTGTCCCCACTATGTCTCATCTCGATCCCTACTAAAAGTGACGAGATCACACATCTACTGCAAATATGCCTGCAAGGAAGTACGTCCCTACAAGAGGACGTAGCGCCATCCTACACGGAGGTAGGCATGGTGCCAAAGCCAAAGAGAGTGACACTTTGGCGTTACAGGCCATGGCCCCAGCTAGGATGCGTGGGAGGCCTGTGGGTTCGAAGGATACTTTGGCACAATTTAATCCTTGGATCATCAAGACTCAAAATCTGTCTCATGAGTATCTTCTAGATTATGGTTATCGTTGGGGGACGCCTCAACGTCAGAACCTATTCCTGAGAATATAGAGCTCTATGAAAATTACACTAGTGTACATGAGACGTGGGATAGAAACTCCATCATAATTGATGATGTAGTTGCACATTTCATTGCGCATCAGTTTGTTGAGTCCAATGATATCGAACCACTCTCTGTTGAAGCATGAATACCAACATAGAGAGATTTGGCCTAAATAGAAAAATGCGATACAGGTTAAGTTGGATTCTCTAACGAAGAGGAAGGTTTTTTGAGCCAGTGATGCCAACACCTCCTATCATAAAACCTGTTGACTAATGGGTCTTCGTTAGAAAGCGTGTTGAGAAAAAGATATGGTAATATCGCCTTATGGCGCAAGGCTTCTCACAAAAACGCCCTGGAATTGACTACGATGAGACATATTCTCTCGTAATGGATGTCATTGCACTCCACTACCCTGTTAGTTTGGTAGTTTCCAAATAACTGATCATGCAGCTTACAAATGTGGTCACTACGTATCTATACGGGGATCTAGATACAGAATATACATGAAGGTTCATGGTGAACTTCATCTACCCAAGTCAAGTGGCTTTAGACCACGGAGCGCGTTTACAATAAGGTTGAAACGCTTATTAAAGTGACTACTTGATTGGAAAGAGATATGCCCCCACGTTTCCATAACAAGTTTCGGATTCTATCGCGATTCATGTTGGACATGAACTTCATTGGAAGAATTAAGGGAAACCACTGAACACTTGAAATCCGAGTTTGGGATGAAAGATTTTGGGAGAACATGATTATCTCGGTTTGGAACTTGAGCATCGTGTCGATGGATGCTTAGGTATTTTGACAAGGTCAAGCATTCAAGCACCCCCATAATCGTCTGTAGTCTTGATCCTGAAAGGATCCTCTTCGTCCAAAGGATGATGGCGAAGATGTGCTAGAGGCAAAAGTGTCCCACTTAAGTGCAATACGCGCATTATTATACTTAGCTCAATGCATAAGACCGGACATCTCATATGTTGTGAACTTGTTAGCTAGGTATAGCTCTGCACCAATGAGACACCATTGGATTGGTGTAAAAGATATCTTTCGATACTTGAGATGTATGATCGATATGGGCTTGTTCTATCCCTACAGAGAGATGATGGATTCGGACCCATCGCACACTAGAAACGCCTCTAACACTGGCCTGCATTTCCTATCCCCACCCCAAAACAACATGTGTTTTGGAAGGTTTTGCTGATATTGGGTATCTCTCTGACCCACACAAAGGTCATTCCCAAACTGGTTAAGTGTTCACCATAGATAAAGACCGTGATATCTTGGAGGTCTACAGAACAGACCCTAGTCGCTATATCTTCGAATCATGCAGAGATTATTGCTCTTCACGAAGTGGTTCGTGAATGTATATGGATTGGATCCATAATTACGCATGTTCGAACAGTTGTGGTTTGAAGTCTACCACAGATGAGCCTACGAGCATATAGGATGCTGCTTGTTTTGAAGAAAGGCTACATTAAAAGTGACAACACCAAGCACAATCAGCAACAACAAACTTTCCTCAAGATCAAAGTGAACTAGGTTCAATCTGAGGACAGTGCGGTAGACTTGTTCACTAAGTCATTGCCTAAATTCCACTTTCGAGAAACATGTTGGTAGCATCGTTTGCGGAAGTTATCCGAATCCCCATGATCGTAGTCATCAGGGGGAGATGCAAACATCAGGGGGAGATGTCTACATGTATGGTCTCGAAATGTGAATGGTGTGTTGTGCTCTTTTTCCCCTTCGACCGAGGTTATTTTTGTCCCACTGGGTTTTTGTTACTCGGCAAGGTTTTTAATGAGGCAACTAGAGAAGCACCACGTTTGGGCAACACAAGGGAGAGTGTTTAAGGAAATCTCTAATTTGTGTTTGGCCCAAACTCTAGGTTACTTGACCTAGTGGTAATAGGGTTATAATAGAAGGATTTAGAATCCTATTCAATGTAGAATTACTTTCCTTGTATGTTCAGATTCTATGCATTGTAATCCTCTATATAAAGAAGCCCCTATTATCAATGAGAATACACAGCGAATTCCTCTCAATTTCAGTTTCTCTACAACAAGATTTAGATTTTGTAATATTAGAATAGCATCCATCTCAACCAAATCAACCACCAAAAGGCTTCAGAGCAATCTGAAACTTGACTCGGAGGGGATGAAGTCGGCAGTGGAGAGCTCAGCCACCATTGCCGGTGTCAATGAATCGTCGGCGACGCAGAAGAAGATACAAAGGCTGAGCCGAAAAGCAGAAAAGCAGAGAGAGAGAGAGAGAATAAATTCGATCCTAATGCTTTACATCAAGGCCACATAATGAATGAGGTGATCGATATCGAGTGAGACAGAGGTAGAGAGGGGTGATCGATAAAGCCGAAGATGACACGAAGATCGACGGAAAAGCCCAGGTAGCCGAAGAGCGAGTTTAGCGACGAGTGAGCGGCGGGTCTGGCCTTCTTGGTCACTGGTGTCGATGATGGTTGGGTCCAGTCTCTATTGGAGTCAAGACAGTAGGTTGGGCCTGGATTTCTTCAATCGAATCCCATAAGAAATTAGATACTGCATTGAGAGAGAGTAGATCGAAGGATGTGAGAGAAACCTTGGAGAGAGAAAAGAAGAAAGAGAGAGCACGATCTGTTTTTTCAAGGAATCCAAGACCTGATAATTTGAAATAACTAGGGTCCCCTACTTATTTGAAATCATCAAAATTTGCTATCTGAAATCTCTAGGGTGATTTTGAAGAAATCCAAATACTCGCTGAAGAAGACAGCCAAACAAACAGATTTGGATTTGGGGATTTCAAATCTAAATCTACACTTCCAAATCCCTATATCCAAACAGACCCTAATTTCAATTCATGGTCAAGTGCAACTCCTTACAAAGCACGTCCGTACCTACTAGATATTTGGTCCTTATGGTCATTTCATTTCGGTCTATTATCACACTTCTCCGTTGGCTCCCAAACATTAAAATAACCTCCTGACCCAAATTTCTCTAGGTTGAGAGATAAATCTTTACTTTTGGAGGAAGGTAAATAACCAATAACAACCATAATCAACTGTGACTGTGCCTTACTAGCAATTGTGAGCGCACGTTATTCACAGCTTGCACAAAAACTCATCTCCTAACTACCAGTTGCAGCAAGTTACTTTCTATGCTCTTGCTTCCATGTGGACTCACCGTTAAGTGGGTTGTAGATAAATCCACTGCCTAGTTTACAAGACCATTGAAGACGTCTTCGAGGGTATATCTGTCACGGAAATTCGGCCACCCGGAGGCGAATCAACTCCAAAAGGCCACTGTCTTCATCAACAAGGTTAAAGTTTCATTCAATCAATTATGCTGTCTTTGTTTAAGAACAAGAGGAATTGATAAACAGAAAGGAAGAGTAATATTTCAGAGAAAATGGAGATTTCAATGTGTTTATTCATCTCATACAAAAGGGTATTTATAGGAATACATTTGAAGTGTGAAAGCTCAAAGAGAAAATCAAAATGATAACCATCTTGATGATGATTTTCTGCCATGCTTGTTGCCCTTTGGTAAAGCATGTTTACATAAGTCTTCATACACTCAAGCACCTATGATTATACACTCAAGTACCTATCTAAATACTTTTACGTATTTTGTTACATGACATAGATATATACGGTATTTATACATTTATACTACAACACTCCCCCTTGGATATTTCATGTTCAGTAGTATTGTGTAGATGGTGCGTATCGAAGTTGCCTCGTTAAAAACCTTGCCAAGTAATAAAACCCTGTGGGGAAAAAACAACCTTGGTCGAAAGGGAAAAAGAGCACAACGCGCGTTGAGTGTGAAGTATGTTTCTGGATACTCCCCCTGATTTAGACTCCTCTTGAAGATCGTGGGAGTTCGGATATCCTCCTCAATCCGATGCTCCTTACATGTTTCTCGAAATGGGATTTTGGTAGTGACTTAGTAAATAAGTCAGCTACATTATCTTCTGATCGGATTTGATTTACTTCAATATTTAGAAGTGTTTGTTGTTGCTGATTGTAGAAGAATTTCGGCGATATATGCTTGGTATTGTCGCCTTTGATGAAACCTAATTTGATTTGCTCAATACAAGCTGCATTGTCCTCGTAAATGCATGTAGGTTTATTTGTGGTGAATTTCAAACAACAAGTTCCTCGAATGTGTCTATTTATAGACCTTAGCCATATGCACTCACGCACGGCTTCATGTAGTGTAATATTCTCTGCATGATTTGAGGAAGTAGCAACAAGAGTCTGTTTTGTAGATCTCCAAGATATCACGGTGTTTCCCATGGTAAAGACATAACCTGTTTGGGAGCGACCTTTGTGAGGGTCAGAGAGATACCCTGCATCAGCAAAACCCGTCAGAACATCATTTTGATGGAGGGGAGGAGGAGAACGTCGGTCACTATGGATAGTGTTGCCGGCGTTCACATTTCTTTTCTCTCTGTAGGGATAGAACAAGCCCATATCGATCGTACCTTTTAGGTATCGAAGGATTGTCTTTATACCAATCCAATGGCTGCGTGTTGGCGCAGAACTGTGTCGAGCTAACAAGTTTACTGCAAATGAGATATCAGGTCTTGTGCATTGAGCTAAATACAATAATGCGCCTATCGCACTTAGGTATGGTATTTCAGCTTCTAATAAATCTTCGTCCTCATCCCTTGGACGAAACGGATCTTTCATGGGCTCAAGACTACGGTTGATCATGGGAGTACTCACAGGCTTGGCTTTATCTTCATTAAAGCGCCTTAGTAACTTTTGAGTATATGCTGACTGATGGATCATAATCCCATCATTATGGTGCTCGAGTTCTATTCCGAGACAAAACCGTGTTTTCCCGAGATCTTTCATCTCAAATTCAGATTTCAAATATGTAGCAGTTTCTTTTAACTCATCTAGAGTTCCAATTAGGTTCATTTCATCGACATAAACTGCTACAATTGCAAATCCGGATCTTGTTCTTTTAATGAACACGCAAGGGTATATTTCATTGTTAACATATCTCTTCCCAATCAAGTAGTCACTTAGACGGTTATACCACATCCGTTCGGATTGTTTCAATCCATATAGTGAGCGTCTTAATTTTATTGAAAACGCGCTCCGTGGTTTAGAGCCACTTGATTTGGGTAATTGAAGTCCATCTGGAACCTTCATATATATCTCTGAATCTAGATCCCCATAGAGATATGCTATAACCACATCCATGAGCTGCATGTTAAGTTTTTCGGAAACTACCAAACTGACAAGGTAGCGGAACGTTATAACGTCCATTACGGGAGAGTATGTCTCCTCGTAGTCGATTCCAGGACGTTGTGAGAAACCTTGCGCCACAAGGCGGGCTTTGTATCTAACAACCTCATTTTTCTCATTACGCTTTCTAACAAAGACCCATTTATGGCCAACAGGTTTTATATTTGGTGGTGTCAGTGATATAGACCCAAATACCTGTCTCTTTGTTAGTGAATCCAATTCAGTCTGGATCGCTTTTTTCCATTTGGACCAATCTGCTCTTCGTTGACATTCTTCAATGGAGCGAGGTTCGATATCATCGTATTCTATAATTCCTTTTGCAATATGATATGCAAACTCATCATCAATAGCCATAGAATTTCTGTCCATAATTACATGTATACTAGTGTAATTCATGGAGATCTCTCTATTCTCTGGAATTGGTTCTACTATTGGAGCGTCCTCCAATGATGTCTCTTGGACATAACCATAATCCGGAATTTTTTCATGAGATGGATTATTTATATCGATGATTAATGGATTATTTTGTGTCAAGCTCGCTTTCTTTCTTGGGCGAGAATCCATCGAACCTATAGGCCTCCCGCGCTTTCTAGCAGGAGCCATGGGTCTAGCCACTGCATCACCCATATAGGGGATGTCATGTCCTTTAGTTTTAGGAATATCAATCCTTGCAGGTACGTTTGCAGCAGGTATGTGTGATCTTGTCACTTTAGCGATATCAGAAAACGCATCAGGCATTGATTCTGCTACGTTCTGAAGATCGAGAATCCTCCACACTTCTATTTCAGACTGTGTGGTTCGGGGATCAAGATGAGACAAAGTGGGGATAGACCACGACAATTCCTGTCTTTTCTGTTGAACATTAATGTTCTTGTCTCCCCCTAATGACGGGAAGACTGTCTCATCAAAGTGACAATCCGCAAATCTAGCGGTAAATAGATCACCTGTCAAGGGTTCTATGTAGCGGATAATGCTTGGAGTATCATATCCAACATAAAGGCCTAAGCGTCTTTGAGGACCCATTTTGGTGCGCTGTGGCGGCGCAATTGGCACATAGACTGCACACCCAAATATGCGTAAGTGTAAGACATTAGGCTCATACCCAGTCACCAGTTGGGACGCAGAAAAGGGTTAGGTGGCAGTGGGTCTCAGACGAATAAGCACAGCTGCATGTAATATTGCATAGCCCCAAGCAGAAATAGGGAGATTGGTGCGCATAACCAATGCCCTGGCAACCATTTGAAGTCTTTTAATGACAGCTTCTGCGAGTCCATTTTAGGTGTGTACATGAGGGACATGATGTTCGACCTCAATCCCAATGGACATGCAATAATCATCAAAGGTTCTTGATGTAAATTCTCCAGTATTGTCAAGACGAATTGACTTAATAGGATGATCAGGGTGGTGAGCCCTTAATTTAATGATTTGTGCTAGGAGTTTAGAAAATGCAGCATTTCTTGTGGATAAGAGCATGACATGTGACCAACGTGTCGATGCATCAACCAACACCATAAAATATCTAAATGGTCCGCAAATTGGTTGGATAGGTCCACAAATATCACCTTGTATTCTTTGTAAGAATGGTATATTTTCTTTAGTGTCCTTTGCATAGGATGGTCTTGATCCTACCTTTGCTAAAGAGCAAGCTTTGCAAAACCAATGATATACTTTAGAAGTAACTCTTTGGACCAATGTTTGGTTCGTACTTCTTTTCGTTTTGAAGAATGGATGTCCGTGTGAAGTTTTTAATATACGGAGCATCATGTCACGACCTGGATGTCCCAAACGGTCGTGCCAAAGCTTGTATGTGTCAGGATCCCATAAATTTTCATTCATGACATGGTTGGATTCAATGACTCTAATAGTGGTTGCATACAATCCACTAGAGCGACACATAAGTTTCTCTAAAACTCGTGTATTTCCGTAGTTTTTAGAGGTGATGCAAAGGAACTCTTGTCCATTCTCACAATGTGTTTCCACATGAAAATCATTGGCTCTTATGTCTTTAAAGCTTAATAGGGTCCTTCCGGCCCTTGGAGCATATAGAGCTTCGGCGACATTAACATTTGTGCCATTTGGTAACAAAAATTGAGCTGGTCCTCGACCATGAATCAATTGTGATGGTCCTGCCATCGTAGTTACTGAGGATCGACTGGGTGTCATCCATAAAAATAATTGCCTATGTCGCAATATCGTATGTGTGGTGCCACTATCAAGAAGGCATCCCAATTCTCCGGAAAACATACTGAAAGGAATAAAGTTCGGAATATTAACACATGTCTATGACATTGAATGCGATACTTTATTAATAGGAAAAATAGCCAATGATTACATCAAAGTTATTCATAAGTCTATTCCAAATATCAAACTTTAGACAAATTGCTATCACTTAATCCGTTTGGTAATTCCAATGAAATATGACCAGGAAAATAGAGAGATGTTGGTGGAGCGAGGCTCGCTTAAATACCCCGATCTCAATTGCTTTCCTAGACATCATACTTCATTGGGTACGCCACATAAGAAGGAGTTTAAAACAATTGTTATTTATTGACTAAGGCACATTTGCCATTCTTAGAAAATAGAAAGAGGATTATTCTAATCAAAGTCTGTGGCATCCTCGTGCTCTTCATCTACAGCTTTGAAGTCCTCAACAGTGAGATTGACATCTTCACTATTTTCATCTTCGGCAAGGTTAGCTTCTACTCTCTTCCTTCCCTGTACTCCTTATAGCGTGCAGCTAATTGGGTACTTGCATGACATTGTTTAAACCAATGCTCGATTGATCCACATCTATGACACATGTCATTGTGCTTCCCTCCCTTCATTTGAGGTGCAGGTTGTGCAGGTTGTGCAGATTGTGCAGGTTGTGCACATTGTGGATATCCCCTAGGAGGGTTACTGCTACTACCACGACGCATAGTGCGACCTCCACGGCTCATGGTGCTATTTCCACGGCCGGTGTTGCCATATTTCCCTCTTCCACGTGTGGAGTTGCCATCACGTGTGCCCGCTCTAAAGTTGTGGTTTCCTTCTCTATTGGGGCGGTTATATGGACCTGTTCGTCCTTCATGTCCCCTATTATTAGGGTACACATGTCCCCTATTGCTGGGGTACCGCTCCTTGTGCCCTCTCTTGGGTGCATTATAATTTGCCTCACGAACGCTCTTGGTTCCAATGGGTCTTGAATTATAATTCTTTACGAGAATGTTGTCGTGCTTTTAGGCTACCGAAAATATTTATGAGTTCATTGAACCTCGTAATTCGTTCAGCATTTACTTCAGTGCGATACTGCTTTGATAGCAAAATTGCTGCAACGGGGAAGGTGGAGAGAGTTTTCTCAATTAGCTCTTCTTCTGTGAGGGGTCTTTGACAGAACCTCAACATGGACTTGAGACGAAGAGCTTCTGAATTGTACTCAGCAATAGACTTGAAGTCTGAGAAGCGTACATCATTCAACTGAACCTTCAAGTCAGGGAGGAGAGAATCTTGGATATTGTTAAAGCGCTCTTGTAGCGCCTCCCATAAATCATTTGCATCTTTGATGGACATGTACTCTAGTCTGAGTTCTTTTTCCATATGACGTCGCATCAAGATGATTGCTTGTGCATGCCTCTTGGGTGTTCGAGGGAACACAAGGGCCGGGTTTGGTTCATGGATGATGGGCAATATCCCCTTTGATGTGAGATGGTTCTCAACGTCGGTTTTCCAGCTATGGTAATCCGAACCTGTTGAGTCAAGGATTTGAAAATCGAGTCTAGGTTCATTCGACATCCTTGAAGATAAGAAGAAAATATTAGTTTCGGAGTTAAAACTTCCACAAAAAATAATAAGATTTCCGAGCTATGCTACCAAGAAATCAATTTCCAAGAATCATTGTGAACACTCTTAGTTCATTGATTACGAACGCTCTTAGTTCGTTTGGCGTGAATTTCTATAATTCCGCTTTTGATTGTAAGTTCCCGAGAAAAAGGAAAAATGAGAGAAAATAAATAAAAACTCAAAAACGGGAACTTTTAGTAAAGAATACCTTGGAATAGTGTTGCCGGAAATTTTTGACCGGAAAAATTATCGGAGGTGATCGGAATGATCGTTGGAAAAAGTCGAGAAAAATCGTCCGAAAAGTCGCCTGAAAAGTCGCCGGAAAAGTGTCGAAAAAGTCGCCGGAAAAGTTGTCGGAAAGTCGCCGCGCAAATCTGTCGACAGATGTGTCGACAGCTGCTCGGCAGCTGCTGCGCAGGGGTCTCGGTAGCTGCTGCGCAGGGGTCTCGGCAGCTGCTGCGCAGCTCTCGGCAGCACCTCGGCAGCACTTGGCAGCGGTCAGGTTCGGTTTTTTTGCTTCCGGCGGCCGGTTCAGGCTGTTTCCGGCAGGTTCCGGTGATTCTGAGACCGGTTCCGGGCTCCTGGAATCAAGGGCTTTGATCTGAGCTAGGGTTTGGGGATTTTTTGTAGGTTTGGAAAAATGACTTCGATCGATGATGAACTCTTCTTTCGTCAATTTTCGATTCTAATTCTAGAGCAACTTCGTGCTGATAACGTGTTTAAGAACAAGAGGAATTGATAAACAGAAAGGGAAAGTAATATTTCAGAGAGAATGGAGATTTCAATGTGTTTATTCATCTCATACAAAGGGGTATTTATAGGAATACATTTGAAGTGTGAAAGCTCAAAGAGAAAATCAAAATAATAACCATCTTGATGATGATTTTCTGCCATGCTTGTTGCCCTTTGGTAAAGCATGTTTACATAAGTCTTCATATACTCAAGTACCTATGATTATATACTCAAATACCTATCTAAATACTTTTACGTATTTTGTTACATGATATAAACATATACGATATTTATACATTTATACTACAACAGTCTTTTCTTTTTTCCATGACTTCAATTACTACATAGAAGAAAACACGTTACAGGCATCTTTCACGCGGCGGACTCATGCACTTGTTCTTAAACAGTAGTAGATGCAATTAGTTAATTAATTCAATAATTTGTAGCAGGACAGTTCTATAAATACCTCCCTTCATTTTCTCCGAATGCAAACCAGATTCATCACATTAAACATTGACTATGGGGTTATCATCTCTATGTTTAGCATTTGCGTTGATGTTTATCTTTTCAAAACTTGTGTTGTTCCATCTTGCGGTGGCCAACTCTTTGCAGTCATATACTCCTACTTGCCATGATGATGAGAACTCTGCCTTGCTGCAATTCAAGCAAAGCTTTGTCATTAGAAAGAATGCTTCACGGTATGATGGTGCTTATCCAAAGACTTCTTCATGGAAATCAGCAGGGGATCAAAACAGCAATTGTTGCTCATGGGATGGAGTCGAGTGTGATGAGAATACAGGTCATGTGATTGGTCTTGATCTTAGTAGCAGTCGTCTCTATGGCTCTTTCAGCTCGAACAACACCTTATTCAGTCTTGTTCATCTTCAGAGTCTGAACCTTGCTAATAATGACTTCAATTATTCTCAAATTCCTACTAGCATTAGGAACTTTCCAAGGCTCAGGTATCTCAATCTCTCTAGTGCTTACTTTTCTGGTCAAGTCCCATCTCAAGTTTCACAACTGACCAAGTTGTCATCCCTTGATATGTCTAAGAATTTTGGGATGTTCTCCAATAGAGAATTGTTGAGAAGCCTAGCTCAAAACTTAACTGGCCTAGAAAAAATTCATCTTTCTGGAATTAAGATATCATCCACAGTACCCAACACCTTGGCAAATTTGTCAAATCTAGCATCCCTCTTCCTTCCTGATTGCGAGCTGTTTGGCAAATTCCCAACAAGAATTTTTAAATTACAAAATTTGAAAGTTCTTATTGCAAGCTTCAACTCTCTCACGGGTCAATTAGACTTTTCAAACAACAAATTTATAGGCCAACTTCCTGCTTCATTTGCGAATCTTACCAAACTCACATATTTGTCACTTTCAGAGAATAAAATTAGTGGTACCATCCCACGTTCTTTAAGAAATCTCACCCAGCTCACAACACTTCGTCTTCGTTCAAATCAATTATCTGGTCCAATCCCATCTTGTTTGGGTAATTTTGGAAAACTAACTAATCTAGATCTTAGTTTCAATAAATTTCAAGGAGAAATCCCCGAGTCATTATCTAGTGTAGCAAGTCTCAATAGACTTATTCTAGCTGGTAATAATCTGAGCGGTATAGTAGAGTTCCTTAAATTTCTTAAGCTACCAAATCTAAAATGGGTAGATCTATCCGATAACAACTTGGATCTGATCAGTGAAACAAGAACTACAAATGCATCTAGCATTTCAAGGTTAGAGTATCTAGGATTGGGTTCATGCAACATAAGAGAGTTCCCAAATTTCCTCAAATATCAAGATACATTAATGTACTTGAACCTTTCTTGGAACGGAATGCATGGCCAAGTACCGAAATGGATGTGGAACAGAAGCATAGAGTCTTCGACGTTCATGGACATTTCTCATAACCTCCTTTCAGGCTTTGACCAACGTCCGGCTGTCCTTCCCTGGGTCGAACCAAGTGTGCTAGATCTTTCGTTCAACTGGCTTAGTGGGCCACTGTCGATGCCTTCACAAAACATCATGTTCCATAACATTTCAAACAACGATCTAACTGGAGAAATTTCACCATCAATTTGCAATACGAGTTCTCTTGTTTCCCTTCATTTATCGAATAACAGGTTGAGTGGCATGCTTCCTCGTTGTCTCGGAAACATCAGTAGTGGTCTTGAAGGAGGTCTTGAAGATTTAAGTGTTGGAAACAACCTTTTTCATGGAACTCTTCCTCAAGTATGCATCACCAACAGAAGCGGTTTGATGATGATGGATGTTAGTCGTAACCAATTGCAGGGGAAATTACCGAGGTCATTGGCGAATTGTTTGGCTCTCGAGTCTCTTGTTCTGTTAAGCAATAAGTTTGATGATGGTTTCCCCATTTGGTTGGAGACTCTTACGGAGTTAAAAGTTTTGGCAATGAGGAGTAATGGGTTCCACAGTGCTATTCAGAGACCTCAAAGCAATCATGCTTTCCCCAATTTGCGCATCCTTGATCTGTCTCAAAATAATTTTACCGGTCAGTTTCCATCTCAATTCATTTTCTCTGGAATTTCTATGAGACGAGGTATCAATCTAAGCGAGTCGGCGTATATGACGGCAAATGGTTCTCAGGTCTTTATGGATGTGGAAGAAAATGAATACGGAGAATGGTATGACATTTTTCTTTTGAAATTTGTGTACTCAATCAGGTTGACAAATAAAGGTTTAGAGAGATACTTCCCAAGGATTCACGAAGACTTTATGGCAATTGATCTATCGAGCAATAGATTTGAAGGCAAGATTCCAGAATTTATTGGGAACCTAAAGGGTCTACGCTCGCTTAATGTTTCCAATAACATTCTAACTGGTCGCATCCCACCATCCTTGGTAAACTTAAAAAATCTTGAAGCTTTGGACCTTTCACAGAACAAGTTGTCAGGTGAGATCCCTCAAGTACTGTCGCAGCTTTCATTCCTCGAACAATTCAGTGTCTCGCACAACAATCTCACAGGTCGTATACTGCTTGGAAACCAGTTTAGTACCTTCAAAAACACTTCATATGAAGGAAACCCAGGTTTGTGTGGAGATCCATTGCCAAAGAAATGTGCACGTCCTGAAGGGACTGAACTTCCACCTTCAACAGCAGAAGAAAATGGCTTCGACACTGGAGTTGAATTAGAATGGAAATTTGCTGCGGCCGGGTTAGTAAGTGGCTTGGTGGTGGGAGTTGTTCTTATAGACTTTGTGATCACGAGGTCGAGTGACCGGTTCATTGAGATCGTTGCATTACTGATCAGACTATTAAGAAGGATGCGAGGGCCCAGAAGTTGAGTGATCGATCAGACTATATGTTGCTCTTTGTTGTTTGTTATGTACGTTTATTAGATTTATGCATTCCTGCGGTATTTTGTTTTACATTCAATAAATTATGCATGCTAAGGGAGGAGGTGTAATCTCAAGTCTATGAATAACTTGGAGTTTTCTTGGTGGCCTGCGATTCATCTTTTTAACTTTATTTGTACTATCCAACATCATAATATCAAAACGACGTATATGCAGTCCGACTACACTAAGGACGTTTTTTTTTTTTTTTTTCTTAAGTACGGATTTCCGGTTTTAACCCACTTTCCGATCACATTTTCACATCTTAACCGTTCAGTTTTTAGGTCCTAATGTATAGATCACCTCTGAAAATTTTCAGCCAATTTGGTGATCGTTAAGGCATCCAAAACTGTAATTTACTATTATAAATACGAACGGTTCCGGTTCGACAGATTCGGTCCGTTCGTGTAAATTGCAGTTTTGAATGTCTTAACGATCACCAAATTGGCTGAAATTTTGCAGGGGGGATCTATACATTAGGCTCTAAAATCTGAACGGTTAAGATGTGAAAATATGATCGGAAAGTGGGTGAAAACACCAAATCCGCACCTAAGAAAAACTAAGGACATCCTTACCTGAGAAAAATCCCGACGTATATGTTTTAGATAAAGTTAATCCCATATATAGGGCTTGGTGACATAAGAGAATTTTTAGCAGACTCTCTATTTTGGTTCCTTAGTTATTTTGGAGAGTATGTTTAGCTTTTTATTTATTTTAACAGTTGCACAAGACTACTAAGTAACTATTTATTATAACTTTTAACTATCTCGCTCCTAAATATAGAAAACGAGATGAAGCTCTCTATAATGTAAAACATTCATTTTAAGTTATTTTATGTAATTTTTAAATACATTTAAATTATTTAATTTTTATTTAAAAAATAATATAAATTCAAAACTATCTAAAATAAAGAGCACTGATGCAGATGTATTTCTAAAGTAACTAGCTAAAATGACTAGCTAAAAATAGCTATTTTGACTAAAATTTAACTAAAAACTGACTAGCATTACTACAAATGCTCTAAACAACATACATCTAATGCTATCAATTTTCCCGAAAGTTCAAATAATAAGCTGATAAATTTCACCACTAAATTGCAATATGAGCTCGCTTAAGTAATATTTTCGTGACATTTTCCCTCAAACATACACCCACCACAAGCGATATGATGTTAGTCGTAATTAACCCATCAGAAGGGGAAAATACCAAGATCATTTGTCTCCCATCAAGGGTGGAAATGAAAAAAAAAAAAAAAACCAAGATCATTTGTCGAATTGTGTCATTGTTTTTTACTTCTCCTGTTTTACCGCGGTTTCAAGTCCAATAAACGCCATTCATTCTCAAAGCGCAGCGAATTTAGCCTGGTCCGAATTCGATTGTATGTAAATGCAGTCTCTGAAAGAGGCTCTCATCTCCCACGTTCAATCCATAAAATCTGGTTTAACACTGGCCATTTTCACCTCCAACCAACTCATCCCCTTATACTCCAGACATGGCCTCATCCAAGACGCCCAGAAGCTGTTCGACGAAATGCCCCACCAAAACGTCTACTCTTGGAACGCCATAATCTCCACCCACATCAGATCACGCAACTTGGAACGAGCCCGGCAGCTATTCGACACTGCTTCTTTCAAAGATTTGGTCACTTACAACTCCATGCTCTCTGGCTACGCAAGCACAGAAGGTTACGAGGATTGTGCGATTGGGTTGTTTGCCGAAATGCAGTCGCTGGATGATCGGATTAGAGTTGATGAGGTTACTCTAACTACCATGCTTAACTTGAGTGCCAAGTTAGAGGCGGATTGTTATGGGAGGCAGTTGCATTCTTGTATGGTGAAAACTGCCAACGATTTGAGTGGGTTCGCGTTGAGCTCGTTAATTGATATGTACTCTAAGTGCGGGTGTTTTTCTGATGCGTGGCGCGTGTTTAGTGGATATAGAGGGGTGGTTGACTCGGTTTCGAAGAATGCAATGGTGGCAGCTTGTTGTAGAGAAGGAAAATTGGATATGGCGGTTGATCTTTTTTGGAGAGAACCGGAGATTAACGATATTGTGTCTTGGAACACAATGATTTCAGGGTATGCGCAGAATGGTTTTGTAGAGGAGGCGCTGAATTTGTTTGTTCGCATGGCGGAAAATGGATTTCGATGGAATGAGCATACTCTTGCTAGTGTTTTGAGTGCTTGCTCTGGTTTGAGGAACTTCAGACTAGGAAAGGAAGTCCATGGTTGGGTGTTGAAGAATGGGATGAGTTCTAATCCGTTTATAAGTAGTGGCATTGTTGATGTCTATTGTAAGTGTGGAAATATGAGTCATGCAAAGTCAGTTCATGCAGCAATGGGAATTAAAAATTCGTTTTCAATCACTTCAATGATCTCGGGTCATGCCTCTCAAGGTAACCTAGTAGAAGCAAGGTTACTTTTTGATTCATTGGCTGAAAGGAGTATGGTTGTATGGACAGCTTTGTCTTCTGGATATCTCAAATCACAACAATTTGAAGCTGTATTTAAGCTTTTGAGCGAGTTCAGGGAAAAGGAAGTAATTGTTCCTGGTGCTTTGATTATCGTTAGTGTGCTTGGTGCCTGTGCAATTCGAGCTGCCCTGGACCCTGGGAAGCAGATTCATGCTTACATCTTGAGGAATAACATTGATGGAGACAAGAAATTGTTCAGTGCTTTGATTGATATGTACTCAAAATCTGGGAATATTACTTATGCAGAAAAGATTTTTAAAAGCGTTTTTGACAGAGATATAATCGTTTACAATGTGATATTAGCTGGTTATGCTCACCATGGTTGTGAAACTAAAGCTATCCAAATCTTCAAAGAACTGTTGAAGAGAGGTATTAGGCCTGATGCAGTCACATTTTTAGCTCTTCTTTCAGCTTGTCGTCACTCTTGTATGGTGGAATTGGGTGAGCAATTTTTCCGGTCCATGACAAAAGATTATAACCTATTGCCTGAACTGGATCACTATGCATGTATGATTGACTTGTATGGCAGGGCTAATCAACTTGAGAAGGCAAAAGCATTGATAAGAAATATTCGTATAGAATTGGATACCAGTGTATGGGGGGCATTCCTGAATGCTTGTCAGGTAAATGGAAATACAATACTTGCTAGAGAGGCAGAGGAGAGACTTCTAGAACTTGGAGGAGGTGCCGGTGATCGCTATGTGCAGTTGGCTAATTTCTATGCTGCTGAGGGAAACTGGAAGGAGGTTGGGAGATTAAGGAAGAAGATGAAAGGGAAAGAGGTCAAGAAGACTGCTGGTTGCAGTTGGTTATACGTGGATAATGGAGTTCACATATTTATTTCTGGTGATAAAAGTCATCCAAAAACAGAGAATATATATTTTACCTTAGCATCCTTGACTGAAGAGCTATATCAGATATCTGGGGAATCTATTGAGGTTATAATTTGAGTGTTAGCATCTCAAGATGCTTCAAGAGAGCCCAATCGGATTCAGTACTGCTTTTTTCCATGCTAGCACTCCCACTCTCCACAACGAATTAGTGTGGTAGAATGCAAAAACCATCACCTTTTGGAAGTGACTCGTGCTTTTATTCATTTATTAGCATGTACCTATTTATCTCTGAGGCGAGGCTCTGTACTCTGCAGTGTATTTGATTAACAGAGTCCCTTCTCGATGGTACCTTCCCAAATTCCACTTGAAGCCCTCACCCTTCATTTTCTGGATGTAGGTACATAAAAGTTCAATATCATATATCCTCAAGTTCTATCTACCTTTTGTAAGAAAGGTTTGTAGCACATTAGGGCATATGTAGCATTATCTAATTAATTCTTCAATGGTAAATGTCACTTACCCACCCCCACCCACCCCTCCAAGGCTTATCTATGAAAGCATTAGCTATTCTAAATAACATCATGGTATCACCACTATCTAAGATATTATGTACTGACCTTTTCTTTTGGCACAATTGATAAAATGTACTTTGTCCATTATTGAGGCCATAGATTTCGTGTAGAGTGTAGACAGACATTCTTGACAAGATCAAATTCATTATTTTCCCTGACTTTCTCTGCGGTTAGGATTAGCCTATAATTGTTGTAAATCTCTAATAGTTGAAACGATTGGACACATAAATTCTGTTGTAAGTGCAATGCTTAAATGCAAGATAGGATATAGTATTTTGGATCTTTCCATAGTGGCCAGTACTTCTTGTTTCTTTTTAGAGCTGTACTCTACTGTTTATAGTTTGGTACAGATTTGATTAACTTATTGTCCTATGAATCTTGGTGCAGCTGTAGTAACAAAAAAGATCCAAAGGTTCTTATCCTCAGTTGGCACATTGCCAATGTTCTTACTGTTCCTTCAAGGGTGTAAGTGTCCAGAGGGTGACAAAAGAGAAAATGTTTGGGTAGATCTAATCTATTGAATGACCATTCTTCATCAGAATATAGTTGGATGGAAGCGGTGGCAACAAGCATCCCATTTGAACACTATAAGAAAACAATCTACCTTCTTTCTGTACAGCTGATATGGAAAGAGCAGGTAATGCCTCTTTTTGTTGGTTACTTATTCTACTCATGGTCACGTACAACTACTTACGAGCACATTAATGGTTTGAGCCCCTTACTAGTACCTATTTAGCTATTTGCTAGAGTTTCCTGTCTCTTAAGATCAGGTTCCGTAAGATTGTAGAGTTCGGCAAGAGGCCCAGTTTGACCCAAATAAGCAAAAAGCAGGTTTGGGGGATTTCTGGGTATTCAAAAAAGAGGAAAGAAGGGGAGTACAATAGTTCTATGTTTCCCATTCGCATTTTCATGTTTGATTATTTCAGAATTGGTTGTTAGGCACATCTAGCACCTGCAAAATCCTAGCTCACGATACAATAGCGTGACACTGTTGAGTAAAATTGGTTCTTTGAATATTAATCAGTTTTTGAATAGATGTTTGGATTGCTAAGAATGAGTCATATATTTCGTTTTGGATTGAGTTCACCACTAGGTATTATGTTTCTTTTAGACAATACACAGCAGGTTGTAGTCTTATTCATTGTTCCATTTGACATGACAGAAGTGTATTTCTCTTTTTCCTATAGTACAATCGGAATGCATCATTTTTTTTTTCTTTTTCTTATTGTGAAGTACTAGTTTCTTGTGATGGTATGTGTTAGGCACATCTAGCACCTGCAAAATCCTAGCTCACGATACAATAGCGTGACACTGTTGAGTAAAATTGGTTCTTTGAATATTAATCAGTTTTTGAATAGATGTTTGGATTGCTAAGAATGAGTCATATATTTCGTTTTGGATTGAGTTCACCACTAGGTATTATGTTTCTTTTAGACAATACACAGCAGGTTGTAGTCTTATTCATTGTTCCATTTGACATGACAGAAGTGTATTTCTCTTTTTCCTATAGTACAATCGGAATGCATCATTTTTTTTTTCTTTTTCTTATTGTGAAGTACTAGTTTCTTGTGATGGTATGTGTCATATATATTTTTATATTGGTGCATGTTCATGTCTTTGTTATCAACAAAATAATTGTTTATAGTCTTTTCACTTCAGTCTATTATCACACTTGTCCTTTGGCCCCCAAACATTAAAATGACTTCTTGACCCAAACTTCTCTAGGTTGAATTATAAACCTTTACTTTTGAAGGAATACCAATAACCAATAACCGTGCAGCCTTTGATGTGTATAAATTCCTAATAATGGACCTACATGGTGTGTATGATTGTGTACAACATTTTTCAGTTCTTTAGTTTGTTACCTAAGATCTAGTGTATTTTGACTGTTCTCAGTTGGTTAATGTTCTACCTTCATTGAATGTATATTTTGCTGTTAGTTGGCTTCCGTCTCCTTAAAGCAGGGGCCAGGAGTTGTCAAAAATGATTTTCATCAGAATACATTTATTTTCTTATAGTCTTTAATCTTCTGTAGAGCTTGGAAGCTTTAAATCAACGTCCTGGTGGCTATGGTGGTGGATGGAATTCAGAGCGTGAAGGGGACGGTGGTTATTGACATATTCTTCGTTATCGACCCATTGACTATGAAGCTTGGCCAAGAACCCCGGCAGACCACTTCCAGTCGGTCATCTTAGTACGCCATCCATACAAGTAAGTTCTTAACAAGCAACTGTTAGACCCCATTCTTTGCAATTACTTCAGGCGTTGATCCATGGTTTAAACCGGCATTAATACCCCATAGCAATGGTAGTGATTCAAAAACAAATTAGCTAACTGTTCAGGTAAGTGAAGGTTTATTAAATCTTATTGTTGTAGTCTGGATTGTATTGGCTTTTCGTTTAATTTTGAGTTTTACAGCTGAAGGACATATCAGTTACATTTAATGTGTGGAAGCAAGTTACTCTTTCAGTATTGGCTTTCTTTTTTAATCAGTAGGAGGTTGTTTGCCGATAATGGTAAACTGTGAAAGTGAGGAATAGTGTTAGCTTAACGAAAGCCAATGACATTTAAACGAACTGCATATGCAAGTTAATAACTTGGAAAGGTAATTTTGTTTGATAGGCAGGTTGAGATGCTTTCACTGTCCAAAACCTAATTGATGAGAGATCGAGAAGAAACCCTAAACTCATTATAAATTGGGGATTGAAATTCTTTGGTTATCCTGATTTATGGTATGACCCTTTATTAGAAAGGAAATTTGAATGGAAGTTATGGCGTCAAGTGGCAACCCTTTTTTAGCAAGTACTGCTTCTTTGTGTTGTTAACTTATTCTATTGATGATTGCGTGTGTCTATTGAGGAGCATATTAATGGTCACCTCTTCCCAAAAGAGGGGTTTCTGGGTAATCAGAGAGGAAAATAAAAAAGTGAGCACAGTAATGTTGTGTATTCATCTCCAGGTTGATTTCAAAATATTTCGTAACACAAAGCAGTTAGAAATATCCTAGTTAGAACATAATATCGTAACATTCTGAGGAGTTGGTCCTTTTGATATTAATGATTTTTCTTACATGTGTGGATAGATATGAGTAACATATCTTGTTTGGGATTGAGCTCACTGATTCATGTGTTGTATTTACTTGTCTAAGATTATACCAATTTCGATTTATGGGTTGCTAATTTTGTCTGTACATACATTTGATATAAGCAACTTCTTAATTGTCAAACCAGACATAAGTTTTTCTGTCTTCTTATGAACTGTTAAGATGCAATGTCTTTAGGGTAATGGATTAGATCAGGGAACCTATTAAAAGAATCGGCCACCACTTAATGCATTTCCATTCTTGTCATGGGTCTTATCTTTATCTAAAATGAAAAAGAAACAGTACATTTGATATACTGTTCATCATATGCACCGTATGGCTTGTTAATGTTTAACACTCGGAAAATTTGACAATATATAAGTTAGTGATTGGTGGGATTCTTCAATTGAATGTATGTACGCTTTCCGTTTAATTAGATCATCATCCTTTATCTGTTAGTAATTGGTGGGATGCTTCAATTGAATGTGTACAAAGGTTGCTTTTGAAAAAATTTAAAGGAATATGAGGAGGAGGAGGAATCACCGGAAGTAGTTGAAAAAAGTGGAATACCAGTAAGGGTTCAAAGTATTTACCGGATGTTTACGAAAATTAAGTCTATTGTCGTGAGAAAGGAGACTGTTTTGGAAGAGAAGAAGAAGAACAAGAAGAGAAAATTGACGTCATAGGCCCCTTGAAATCAGAGAGTATTCTCTGTTGATGAAGAGAAAGCTTTGAGCTCGTGATGGAATTTGAGCTACCATGTTATTTGGAAAAATTAATCTCCCTCCTAAGATTTTCACCTCTTATGGGTTGTTAAAGATGGAAAAATTCTATTTAATATCCATAGATGCTGATGGAAGTTAACTGCTGATCCAGTGTGTCCTAGATGTAAGAATCATGTGGGTATCAGGATCATTTCCTCAGGCACTGTACTATCTTGTTAAAGATAGTCTTAACTTGGTATGATTTCTCCCTTCATCTGCCCTCTTTCTTACAGTTTGAGCATTGGCTGTTCTCTAACCTTGAAGCTGAAAATCACACACCTAGATTGACTCTTGCTGCAACTCTTTTGTTCCTTTTGAAATGGAAGGGCGAAGAGGTTTTTGATTCAGTTTAACCTTCCTTAATTTGGGGAATGTCAATTAATATTGCAGGCATCCAACCAAGCTTCTGTAAGTGGTACTCTAGCAAATTGGACTCCTTCCTTACTATTGTTTCCTAAAGTCTCAAATTAAGCAATTTGAACCTGCTGGATGTGTCCTATGCTGCGGAGGAAATTCGGACGTGGTTGGGAGAGTAAGGAAGGAGGTCAATGTATCAGATGTCCAGGGGATCTATATTTTGAAGTCATAATTTCAATGTCAGCACTTCAACCCAACTATTTTAGGATGTTTCAGAACATAGAAGCACCTCAAACGCAGAACACCCTACTCACTTTTATAACAGTAATGAGTTCTACACTACTTCAAAGAGTTCTATTATTACGAATTATAGTTTGACAGCAAGACTTACTGTTTATCTTTATATGATATCAATACTATGTCCAATGTTATATGTGGATATTTCTTTTGAAATAAGTGAGAAAGATATAATTTTCTCCAAAAACTATTCAGATGATATATTGGAAGCCTCTATTTGACAAAGATCGATTTCGTAGTTGGCTCTTCTTTTCCTTGTTGGAAGATTATAAGATGACCAACCATCTTAAATTTCAAAGACTTGAAAGTTGAACAATCAATAGGCCATACTCAGGACTTGAAGGGCAGTGATCCCTACCATTTGGTCTAGCTTTGGCTGAGAGGGCTATGGTCATGGTATTGATCACTGCCCTTCATAAAGAAAAGGCCATACTCAGGTTGTTGATGCCCCAATGTGATCATTCAAGTATTCAGCTACAAAAGGTATCTCTGCCCATGACGCTAGTCTTATCATTGAGAACTCTATGATGTTTACTGATGACTCGTATGTTGCTGATACTTGTATTTGAAAACCAGTAATTCTGGATCTTAACTGTGCAAAACCTCTTAAAGGTGCTAAGCACTCCTCTCATACCAGTTCTTAATATATTATTTCGTAGAATGAGGATGTGGAAGCTGGTGTTCAATCAAGGAATTGTTGGCAGGCTGCTACCTTACTAGTGGTAATGAGGTCCAAGAATGTTCGTTCTAGAAGTGGTAAAGCAAGATTTTAACTCTGTTCCTCAACTTGTACCTGGAATCTAATGGGAAAGCTGTTATTAATCAACAAATTGTGAATGGTGGACTGCTAGTTTTAAATCTTTTGATACCGCTGACTTTTGAAAATTGTTAGAAGCAGCAAACTAGCTACCAGTCTTCCAAGTGTAAAAGCTAAATTCGGCAGTTTCAATGCAAATTCTTATGGCATTGAGAAAACAGTAAAATCCAGGAGGGCTATTTACGTGGATTCCATTTATATGTACAACACTTGGATGTACTTTGTACTAATGAGAGGAATGATCCTATTATGCATGGGCATGAACCTGCGAAATGGTGAGGGAGTTGAGGGTCGTAGACTCCTGGTTCTGATATTATTGGATTGTCGAACCATGATAACAATAGTCAGCTCCAGTTAAAACGTGACTGGCTTGCCCACTTCTTTGAGGTAATACCAAGGAGATGTTGGCATGTTACTGCTTCTGCTGTGATTTGTCTGGAGGGAGCACAACCTGTGCGTTTGGTCTGGCAAAGCAGTCTCCATTCATAAAGAATGTTTAGTGCCACTGGAATGAACAACCACAGCCAAATCAGGAAACATACCAATAAGATCAAGAATGAAGCTGGAAGCAGTGATGCTCTCGATATTTTGGAACACATAACAGAAACAATGCTTTCGATTTGTAGGGATATCCTCATTACTGAAATTATTTAGGCTGCACTGCGTCTATGTATTGTGAATAAATGCAGAAAAAGGATTTAAGATCTTGAATGGATTACTATGGGTATCTTTGGTAAGGAAGGGAAATAATGTGAACTATACAGTAAAAATTTATCTACTGGGAGTCTGGAAATAAAAGCAAGATGAACTTGCCAGAAGATGCTTCTTTCAGTTTATAATCAATTTGAATATGATAATTTTTGCAACTGATTTGAAAAACCTTTAAGAGAGCTACAGTAAATCTGTACATGTGTACGCTACACTATGAGATCAAGCTTAGGAGAGAGAAACTAGTGGCCATTTAATTTCATTGATAGATAAAGAAATTGATTTACAGTACGTGTAGCTTCAGAACCAAAAACAATCTACAGCTAGGAATAAAAAAGAAACTACAAGATGTCATAGTACTGATTTTAATTATCACTGTATCTATCCCACCACTGCAGTGCGGTCGCCTGATCTTCATCAGTGTAGAGTCCATTAAATTCATCTGACTGTAAGTATGGGGTATCAACTGGAATATCAAAGTCATGTTGACCATAATTCATCAGATCATTATCAATGAGAAGCTGTTGCTGCTGCTCATGTTGTTGTAGTTGTTCCTCCTCTTGACACCTCTTGTTAAGTTGCAATTGCTGTTGCGGCACTAGTTGTTGTTGCTCTTGTTGATTTTGTTGTTGTTCCTCATCACCAGCTAACCATTGAGCCACAAAATCCAGAAGTTGATCAGCATTCAACATGTGATCGTTATCATCAAACAAGATGGTGGAAGAGAACATTAAATTCTCATCCGTACAATCATCATCCCTAAAGAAGAGCATGCTGATTGTTCCCCAGAACTACCTCATTATCATGATGAATCTGAAACACTTGGTTATAATCACCACATTGTGGGAGGAGGTGCTCATGAACCACCTGATCATCGTGAGGAACCTGAACCATCTGATCATCATGTGAACCTGAATCACCTGATCTTCATCTTCATAATGAGAGGAAGAGGACAATTTTTGTGTACTAGTACTAGTAAAGGAAGCACTGCCTTTCTGTTGCTCGCAGATGAAAATGTTTTGATCTTTTCTCGGTTCAGGTTTTTGGTTTTTGAAAGACTTGTTTCTGTCATTCTTCTCATAATTGTCATCAGAAAATTTCCTCTCTTTTCTTTCTACTCCTCCTTCATCATTAATTTTGAGTCGGCTCAAAACCAAGTCTGGTGCTTGATTAATGGTAAACTCATCCATTACCCAAGCAGCATGGTGCTCAAAGCCTTTGTCTTTGTTCGTTCGTATCGAACTTTCTTACTTTCCCAAAAGGCTCTTAAATTCCACTGACAGTGGCTTTGCAGTTTTGGTCCCATCACAGCCAACTGTGCGAATATTGCGTGAACCGTTGAGGTTCACCTTCGTGGCCCTGGAGAAGAAATAAATAAGGTGTGAAAACTTGAATGGCTGATAGATTCTCCGTATCTCCCAAGGCGGCAATATATATCAATCTCAGGGAATGTCTGAGTGCGATATATTGGGGCCATGAAGAGCTTGTTGTAGAGATAGTTACCCACTAACTCAGTATCGTTAGGGTGGAATGTCTTCACAACACCCCCATCAAGTTACTCCAAAGTCATGATTTAATTTGATAGATGAGAGCCGTTATATTATTTTTGGCTGAAAGATGAAAGATGAGTGAAAATAGAGGAGATGAGGGCAGTCGGAAGTAACGGGGTTTACAACCTAAAAATCCTAGAAATTGATAGCACTGGAATCCACCAAAGAGATGAACAAACTCTCAAGTTTTACTTATAATAATATGAAAGATATATAGCAGTCTACGGCCATTTAACGTTGCTTAAATACTAGAAAACAAACTCTAGGGCAACTAATAATCAAGCCTAACTAAAAGCTCACGGATTAAATCAAAACAAGTCCGAAACTAACTAGAAACCCTAATGACAGGACCCGCCCCGAATTTCACCCTGAAATCCGAGGCGGCCCTGTGGGGACCACCTTAGGAATAACTCTACCAAAAATTCAACAGAGTCACCCCTAAAATGGACTACCCAAAACCTGTAGAAATACATTCATACTTCTAATAAGCGTTCCTTATTCTTTTGGAGCCACTCTGCTCCCTGAAACACAACAACTCCACAACAACCAATTGATATCAACATAACGCCAAATACACAAATACAACTCCCCATAGTTTACAACATTTGTTCCACAGGTTATCAGAGAAATCTAAAAGAGAGAAAGAATTCATATTACAAGTAGGTTCAACAATTAACCTACAATATGAAAACCACAGCAGCAGATGCTATGCTTCGAATGCTACTGTGCCGAACCAGCAACTCTGCAGACTGGGCAAAAGAAACCAAAGGGTCCAGAGGAAAGTAATTTAAAAACATGTTAGCGTGAGTGGACAAAAACAAGTAATAGTAAAACAAAAGAAGTTTATACTTTCCCACGTTTATTCCTTTAAAAAAGATCTCGATGCATGCAACATTTGTAAAATACATTTCTTTAAGCTCGAAAACTAATGAGAACACACCAGCCCCGCTGGTCCAAAAGAAAACAGACTAGCCCCGCTAGTCAAGTAAGAACAAAGTATGGGGAAGAAGTCGTCACCATACAAATAAGGAGGCCTCCTAGGCTCGGGTCGGAGTGTCCCACACTCTTGAGCATCCCATGCTTTGCTCAACTCATCCCCAAACATAGAGTAAGCGGGGAGAAGTACTAATAGGCTAGCTAGCAATAAAATATATCGAAAATCGAGAATCAGAAAGGCTTCCCCAATGTCTCACAAGAAGTAAAATATATATCACTGACGTGGCCCCGCATGTCAAAATATTCTCGAATTCATAAATAAATAGACGAGAAAATTTCTCTCAAAAATCCTATTTTTGAAAACTTTTCAGGAATCTCAGAATCGACGAATGAAAATATAAATAATTCCGGAAAGCACCTCGGAAAATACTTCGTCGAAATTTAATATAAATCACAAATTCAAAATCGATCATCACAAACTTCAATTCGAAATTCCAATCGACAAATAATTCAATATTTAAAAACTCGGATAATATGCTCAAATATTTAAAAAGATAATTTAAATAAATTCTTAATTCAGAAAATAATTGCATACAATATTTAAATCAAACATCCACTCACGGTATATAGCTAACGTGGTATCCACGCGTAAGGATCCTCATCGACTGATGAGTAGGTACCTCGTCCTGTATACAATTAGTCGTACATAAATAATTACCAGACGGAAAGAAATAACTTTTGCGATAATTAAAATTTAATCCCAAAACCCATATCCTCAACTTTTCCAATTCTCTTCCACATCCAACCAAACTTCATCAAAATTTCCCAACCGTCAATTCAGACTATATAACAATTATGGGGGAAATCCGATAATCGAATTCTCAATTAACATTAACGGAAATCCAAATCTTTAGAAATTCATAACCGCTTCACAACTCCACCAATCCTCACCAAATTTCATATATAAGTCGGAAATTGGAAATTAAAAAGCTACTCTAGCCACCGCCACCGCCGCCCACAGTGGAGGCGCCACCACCACCTCCACCAACTCCAATGGGCACCAAAATTTGGCAGTAGCACCTCCTCAATAGACCCATTAATTCTTTCAACTGTGACTAAGTCAGAAAATGAGCGGAAGTACCTCAACAATTAAAGGAAAGATTGAACCCGAACTATGAATAGTAACCCATAATTTCAAATCTTCGATTCCTCCTCCATGCCTCAAATCGCTGCACAAGACTCTGGGTATAACATCTACGGACCAAGGCGCTTCCAAATGACTCAACTTTGCCGTCTGGGGTGGCCGGAATAGGGAGAAATCGGCGTTGACTCCAATTGCTACAGTAAATTTTAAGGCTCGATGCGTCTTTTTCCGGCCAAGCCACCATGAGCCACCACCGCCAGCGTCAAGAGGAGGTCGAGACGAGTCTGCAGCCACCGGTTTCACTCAAATCCGTCGTCGGACGAAGAAGAAATCAAGAAAAGAATAAGGGAGGCCGACGCGGGGAGGGAGAGGGAGAAGAGAGAGAGCTAGAGAGCGCGTGGGAGGAGAAGAAAAACAGAGTGGAAAAAAAAAAATTATCTGTGCACAGTAAAAAATTTGAATTTATACTATCTACTATGAACAGTAAATTTCGCTTATAACTTTTGCATACGAACTCCGAGTTTTGCGTACCACATATGCACACGCTCGGTTTAACGCCCATTACAATTTTAATGAAGAACATTTTCTCAAATTTTGACCAAAACAAAACATCAACTTTTAGGGCCACTAAAAGTATCAAAATAGAGTAAAAAGTGAAAGTAATTATCATTTACCGTCCAAATGACTAGTAAACAGATAAATTTAAGTTCAGATTGTTACACCTAAATTGCTGGAAAAATAGTAAATTGCAGTTTTGAGACCCGAAACAACCTCAAAAGCTCGAAAAAGCCCATACGTCGTGTCGAAGTGATATGTTTGACTCCGGGCGTCGTTCCCTTCTTGGAAATGTATAGCATTCTAACACTGAACGCCAAATATGCAATGTTCCTGTTTTGCCATTTTCACGATCAAGCTGCTCTGTAATCCTAACTGTCATCCGTTCTACATCAGGAGTAACCTCCCTAACACTATTGAATTAATCAAAGCAGGTGAATTGAATTTATATAGATCAATGAGATGAAGACAGAATAGGAAAATGTTGAGGGTTCCTCTTTCTAACTTGTGAACAGAGTTTGATCCTTTAGGCTAAAAAGAGAGGGACTAGGTACATAAAGGCAATTAGGGTAATTTCGTAGCAGATAAGGAAAGTCGATTTTTTGACCGTTGGATGATGATGTCAGTAGAAGCGTTGACTCTCCTCTTTCCTTTTTCTTCTGGGTGAAAAGTTCCCTAGCAGATCGATAAGGGAAATGCTCAATTTCTTTTCGACTTCTATTTTAAAATTTTTTTTTTGTCTTTTTTTTTTAAAAAAAAGAAAAATTTAAAAATAGAACAATGCCCTAAATGTTTTTGTCTCTCTCGAAGATGACGACGAACTATGCCCGGTGGCGCCATTGGGGACCTACGCCGACGTCAGTTGTTGACTGTGAAGCCGGTGAAGTATGGATTATTTATTTTGATGAGTTTTTCAGGGCTCTTTGTGAATTTGAGCTTAGACAATTGTTTGAATTTTGGGGTCATATGGGGATCAATTGATTAAGAGTTTTATCAATCTGGCATAGCTTAAAGTTTTGAAATTTAGTTAGAAAAAGCTTGAGATTGGGGAAAGAGCTAGCAATTTGAGATGTTTGGCATGGCTGGGAAAAAAAAAAGAAGGACCAGTTGATTGTATAATCTGTCCTTACATGTGAATCTTGCACATGTATTATGATTGATGGCACTTGTGAATAACTGTTGAGTATGGACAATGATCTCTTGTGTAAGGCTAATTTAGCATGTAGTATGGAATGAGTATATGATAACAAAGAGCAAAGGTCCACTTATTGAGTTACTACAATTCAACACATGCAGCAATATCAAAATCAGTCAAGGTTTACAACACACACTAGAAAAGTTTCACGATCACACCAAAAGTAAAGGTCCATGTTTTTTCAGTGATTCAGCCAAACAACTTGACCCCTAATCTGAAGCTTTTAGCTAAATTTCAAAGTTAAAGCTATGCAGTAACGGATAATGTCGGTACAAAAAAAAAATTTCAATATTCATTAAATATCATAACAGTAAATAATACAAGAGATTGAGAGAATATCTGAAAATATTCATTAATCACATAATTCAATTTATCTTTTTCACTGAACTCTTAATCTCTTATAGTTCAGATATCCAACAACACATCAACAAAACCCAAAACCCAGTATTAGATTCTCTGGGAGAGTACGTGACTCCTATTGCAGTCCTTAGCCTTCATCTTTGATCTTTCTAACAAATAAAATATACTAAGACGGAAAAAATATCTAAGAAAAAAGTTACATTGGTTTTGACAGTGAGCCACTTATTCATGACTAATGAAATATTCAATGAGAGAGAAAAAAAAAGAAGGGAATTACCGAAAAGTAAAAGTAAAATGCATGAACCTGGTCAAAATGAAATATACATCGCCATCCTGGAAGCTTCCTTGCACATCTGATTTTCTTTTTTAAGTTCTATAATAAGGTCAAAGACTACAAATTTTATGTGAAGGATTTTGATTGATCGTCTATAAGCTTACGTAACAACGACAACACCAGTTACTATATATTGATGGTAAAAGAGAAGCAGAGGTAAACTAACAACAATAACTAATTCTGATTGCATTTTGTGATTGGCATCTGAGTTTGAAGGTGTACGATTCTCTTATATCCCTCGTAGAAATAATGTAGTAGCTCATCTACTAGCTACTCATGCAGTTGATTGTAATAGGGAATGTGGCTGGGGTGATAATCCCCCTGATGGGGTCGCTATGGCCTTAGCGATGGATGTAACAAATTCTAGCGTTTAATTAAAGTTTCCTTCGGACTGAAAAAAAAAAAAGTAGCAGCCTCTTATATTGTAGTTTTTTTTTACTATGCTTACATGTTCTACGAGTGTAAGCTTTTTAGTTTATATTTTCGATGCTCATTTTATGAATTTTCCAAATTCAAATTTGAATTTGATGTGTGTTTCGCTCTTGCCAAAATCGAAGGTATTAATCAATATTCGTAAAAATCGCATGCATTATGTAACAACCTCACGTAATCATTCAAGTTATTAAGACATGTATATAGGTTTGATCTAAATCGATCATGAAATTATTGATAAGAAGTGTGAAGGAAACGAATTAATCCTACTGACTTTATTTAGTGTATTCAACTTCACGTGATGTATACAAAGGGAATTATTAGATGGTCTTAGTATCACGCCTCGAATTTTTTGAATAAGTAATTCAAATCCGAAATGTGAAACTCAACTAACATGTTCATATGCTTAGAATTTTTTTTCAATTTAAACCAAGCATTAAACAACACGTATTACAATTCTCAGAGTTCACAAATAAATCGAATATCAATTCAATATGTAAATGCACTCACTACATAGCGGAAGACTACAACTATAAGCACATTTCTACACCCACGTCACAGAAAGTCCACCTCGGCTTCGATGATGATTAATCAATTCTAACCTGCACAATAACTCCTACACCGTGGAATAGTGTACCGGGTTATAAAACAACCCGATAAGCTTTTGCAAGCCCGTATGAGTAAATCCAAAAACCACAAACACCGTTCTGACTCAATACAGAGGACCAACACAATGAGCATATCTAAAAGCAAAGGGATATACAAGTCACACCCGTGACAACTCAAATCATTTGAAATCTCAACAAAAATCAATGAATCACTCGTCTCTCCTCTTAACAAGATGCATTTATCCCCACAATACGTAATAATATTTCTCAATTTTCTACGAGTCGCACCCATCACTGCACTCCCCAATTTAACTAAATAACACATTAATCATGCATAGAAAATTAATGCAAGAAGTAACCAAAATGCATGCAAATAAAAAATCATTGTAATCCATGCATATAATTTAGCTCAGGAGATTACATTAAAATCAAACAATAAAATGAAAAAGAGAAATAAATGGGAAATCAAAAGATAGAAATAGACAAGGAATATAAATGGAGATATTAAACAATATAAACGGGAAAGAAAAAGAATAGAAATTTAAACAAAAGAAATCATTAGAAAAATTAATTACAAATATTATCAACTCACTCTATTAAATTCTTCCAAAACTCAACACCTTTTACCAAAAGGACTCTTACAAGTCACATCGTGACAAAATCATATAAAATGTTAACCTAACAAATCCATATGAAAATCCGGTCCAACCTGGACACATTGGCAGACAGACTAGAGCTCTAATTGATCGTAATCACTACCTGGCCAAAGGCGTGATTACGATATTTTGCTCGAGGTCACAACCTGCAACCCCGGATCCTTAGGCCAACCTGACCCTTAGATCAAAACATTTGAAACGAGTCGCACTGGACCCAAATTGTTACTCAAATCATCAAAAGGAGAAATCACAACCTGTGACTCCCAAATCTTCAAACACCTTTCAAAACAATAGAAATACTATTTCCCACAATATATTGTTTCCCGAAAAGTCACACCATAAAACGAAAACAAACTCCTTCATACACGTTGCATATCACCACAAAATCACTAGTACATATTCTCAGATAATAATTGCTCGAAATAATATTCCAAATAAATTAAGCATTATTAATTTTTCACTCAATACCACACCATCCAGATATATATACCTCACGTAAATATGGTAAGTCACATTTTAATCCATAATAAATTCCACTCTTCAATGTCATACCAATTTTTTTTTTTTTTTTGAATCAAGCGATTATCTTTATTACTCATAGCTTAACACAGCTGAATACAGTCAAATTGAAGGACATCCAGAATGCATTCTGGGGCTTGGTCAGAGCAAGTTGATCTGTGGGTACTCTCAAAAGCTAAACTATCTAGGCGATGTGCTACTATGTTACAGGTTCTAGGAGTAAAACTAACTCGCAATCCTATGAAAGTGCTCATAGCAATCTTGATATTATCAATGACTCCAACATTAACCAAGAGATCATGATTTGGAGTAGCAATATCAGCTATAGCTTCACTGCAATCAGTTTCGATAACAACCTGCTGAATATGCAAACTTTGAAGCAGGTGTAATCCTTCCATAGTGGCCAGGAGCTCGACTTGCTTAGCAGAGGCGACATGCTGCACAGGGATAGCAAACGCAACCTTGAATTGTCCAGTAGCATCTCGTAACACTCCACCTATACCTCCTTTAGTTTGATTTGGCAGAAAGCTACCATCCACATTGAGCTTCCATTTGCCTTCACCAGCTAGCTGCCATCTCTTCTTGATACCTGCTGCCAGTTTTTGCCTTGGTTGTCTTGCTTTCTTGAACTCATCTAGTCAGGATAGCGAACTGAAAATAATATAATTTGAAGTTTGGGACTTACCATTCCATAGTTTGCTATTTCTATTTTTCCATAGAGCCCAGAGTACCATTAGTAACTTTTCAAAGATGTCTTGCTTGAGATTGATAGCATGATCAAGCATCCATTCCTTGAAATTGATATTGGACAGAAGGCCGCGGTGCAATTCAAAAGGCGGTGCAGATAATATTGCATGAGCTATGGGACATTTTCAAGAACTTTCTCGTGTGCAATCCAATATGCTGTTTTAACATAATAGAAGCCTTTCTTTTCTGGAGCCTAAAAGAGCTTGTCTGTCATATGACTTCCACTCAATGGAATGCATAAGACTTTAAGCAATATCATGAGGAAAAATGCACCGAACTGCCTCCGGTATCCATCTCCTTTCTCTTGCGTCTATAAGGTTTGCAACCTGCTCAAAAACAGTATCTGGGGGTTTTTGAATTAAGAATTGAGGACAATTGGGTATCCATTTGTCACTCCATATATTCACTTGATCACCATCGCCAATTCTCCACTGAACCCCCGCCTTCAAGACTGGTCTTCCTTGCAAAATACTTCTCCAGGAAAAGGATGGGGCATCCCCCAATTCAGCTTCCTAAAAGGAACAGTTGGGATAGTATTTAGCCTTGTACAATTTAGCAATAAGAGAGTTGGGATTGGATAGCAGTCTCCATCCCTATTTTGCTAACATAGCTAAGTTATAAGCAAAAATATTCTTAAAACCCATACCTCCTTCATGCTTGGTGAGACACAGTTTTTCCCAACTCCTCCAGTGAATCTTTTTCTTCTCCTCTGTATCACCCCAAAAGAAAGAGGCACATAGCTAATGAATGTCATCACATAATCCATTTGGTAAAAGATTGCAATTCCTGGCATAAAAAGAGGCATGGTATGTGCTACTGCTTTAATGAGAGTTTTTTTACCTACAAAGCTAAGAATTTTAGCTTTCCAGCTGACCAACTTCTTTGTCAACTTTTCTTTAATATATGCAAAAATTGTTGTCTTAGACTTTCCAACCCTCAAAGGAAGCCCAAGATACCGATCATGCTCCTTAACACATTTCACTTCCAAAATAGAGGCTAGCTTCAATTGCTGATCCTCAGTGACATTGTTACTAAAAACAACGCTGCTCTTCTGAAAATTGACTTTCTGACCTGAAGCTTTTTCATATACATTCAGCACTCTTCTGTAGTGGAAGCATTCTGCCTCATTAGCAGTCCCAAATAAGAAACTATTGTCTGCAAAAAACAATTGATGGAGAGTAGGTGCTTGTGGGCACATGGTGAGGCTGCCAATGACACATGTATCAACAGCTTTAGAGATCAACGCAGATTATCCTTCTGCGTTTAAAATAAATAAGTAACGTGACAATGGGTCACCTTGCCTGATGCCTCTTGAAGGAATAATCTGTGGAGTAGGTTCCCCATGAATTAAGATGGAATATTGCACTGAAGTAACACAATTCATAATCATCTGTATCCACTTTTGCAAAAAACCCAGTTTAGTTAACATAGCATGCATAAATTTCCATTCTAAGCGATCATATGCCTTGCTTATATCTAGCTTTAGGGAAAAGAAACCTGTTTCCTGATGTCTCAGTTTATGCATAAAGTGAGCCGCTTCAGTGGCTACAAGTGTGTTATCAGAGATCAATCGACCAGGAACATAAGCACTTTGCAGAGGAGAGATAATCTCCGGAAAACATTGTTTAAGTCTATTAGCTACCACCTTGGAGCTAATTCTGCAAATTACAATGCATAACGCAATAGGCCTAAAGTGAGTTGCATCTTTAAGGTCCTTAATTTTTGGAATTAGGCACAGATGTGTAAAACTAGATTCATCCCACACCTCAGACTTATCAAGCAAATTTCGAACAGCTATGCAGACATCACAACTCACCAAATCCCAATACTTCTGATAAAAGAAGGGAGTCATCCCATCAGGTCCAGGACTTTTGGAGGGATGCATCTGAAGCAAGGCATTCCTAATCTCCTCATCCGTATACGGTTTTACTAATTCTGTATTCATCAAATCAGTGACTTTGATTGGTGTAGCCTCAATAACTTCTCTAATAGCTTCACTATTTGTGCCCTCTATCGCAAAAACATGTGTAAAATAATTCATAAGTAGCCTATGAATCTCTTTTGGATCGGTCTGCCATAACCCATTTTCATCAGCAAGTCCCTTAATTGTGTTCCTTCTTTTCCTATTACTGGCACGCCTATGAAAGAAGGCAGAATTTCTGTCTCCATCACGCAACCAAATAGCCCTTGAACGTTGCCTCCAATATTTTTCTTGTTGTGCAAGTAGGCTACTATATTTGACATGTAACTGACGTTGCACTTCATACTGCTCTAGTTTTTCGTAAAATCGTTCAATTTCTCTTGAACAATTCTCATCTCCACCTTCTACTTATTAAATTCTGTATGGTGCCACTGCATTAATTCCTTCCCAGCATAGTTTATTTTCTGCCCTAATTGCTGTAAAGCATTGCCAGTGATTGGTCTTGCCCACTCCTTTTGAATGATAGCACGACACTCCTCATTGCCATGCCAAATTTCCTCAAAACGAAACCTGTTCACACCCTTCCTATTTTGCATCTTCTCTGCACTGACCTCAATTAGAAGCGGACAATGATCAGATTCATTAGGACTTAGAGTGATGACTCGGCTATAAGGAAATCTGCTCCACCATTGAGTAGTTTGAAAACCACGATCCAATCTCTCCTTTGTATACTTATTCGACCATGTGAAACGGCTTCCAACAAAACCCATATCAATGAATCCATAGTTTGGCATAGTATACCTGAACTTGGCCATTGCTGTAGCTACTGTCGGTGGCCCCCTAGATTTATCTGTTAGTGACATGATTTCGTTAAAATCGCCTACCATTAGCCATAGAAGATTGCAGCTTTCAGCCGCTAGGTTTTCAATAAGAGTCCAAGTATGATCTCCTCTCCCTCTAGCAGCAACGCCATATATACAGGTAAAACGCCAAAGATCCGATCCCGGTTTACCAATATCTGCGTCAATATGATGAGCAGAGCGCGAGCGTAGGCTCACATGTGTTTCATCACTCCAGAGCAGGGCCAATCCCTGCGATCCTTCTTGATGTTCAAAACAAATGCTGCCTTTAAAACCCAACTGGTTAGTAAGGGAATCAATCAAGTTCTTTTTTGCAAGGGTTTTGGAAAGGAAGATGAGACAAGGCTTTTTGGCTTGAATGAGATCAATCAAAGCACATTGAGTTTCTGTGTTCACAATTCCTCTACAGTTCCACACCAAGACATTGCCTTGAAGCATGGCTGAGGATTAGGGCCACCGCAAGGCACAACAGTTGAAGGCGTCGCAAGGCTGTATACGGTGCTTAGGGTTTTTCCGGGAAGCTGTTTGCACGGGCTATTGAGGCCTTTAGTGGCACATATTTTAATGTCATACCAATTTGTATATAATCACGTAAATATATATATATATACATATATATATATATATATATACACGTAATCACCCACTCAGGAATGACCACTAATACCAACTATAGTTCACACAAGGAAATTGTGAAATTCATTTTGTATAATTAAATTCATTTTACTTACATATGGACCGTAGTTGATCAAGTCCATATGATTTTAAAACAAACATTTATTTTTATCAAACATTTTCACTTCTGAAACAATATAATTAAAGTAAATAATGACATTCGATTCGTAATATGAATCACGTGAGATTTACTCACCTCGATATTCCCGCTGCGGCTTCAAATTAACACAATTCACAACAGAACTTGCTCAACCAGGTAAGAACATCAATCACCTAATCAAACACGACCTTAACTTAACCAATAACTCAAAAACATACTCAAACGACAATCCAACGGTCGGATCCTAAGTTATACGAAAATCCGACGGATAGATTCTCATGAATCGCCTCCCGAATCACTATTTTGCAATTATACAAAGATTCAACAGTCGGATCTTCACCCATGACCACACAAAGTGACTGGAATAGTCATACGATCAACATATCAAAACTACAAGTCCATCGGACGGTCCTATTTTCATAGTTCACAAATCGAACGATCGAAATTGATCGAAACTTAAAAATTCATAACTAAATCATACGATATCTAAAAATTACTTATAATATATCGACATGATCGTATTGAAATGTAGAATCTAAAAATGAACAGAAAATGCTCGTGTGACCCCCGGAGTTGGCCAAAAAATCCAGTTGCAGGCGGCTGCAGAGCCACAGTCGACCACCGCCAATGGCGGTGAAACTAGGCTACATATATTCGTCTAAGCATGCTGAATATTTTTCATAACCAGCTCAAGGTTAGAAAATAATGGGAAGAGGTTGAAAATTACCAAAGATTACAGCGGTAGCCGGAATTTTTCCAGAATCCGGCGAGCTCCAGTTCGACATAAAAACTTCCACCACTCGCTTCGATCCCTTCTGGAGACTTGTTCAAAAACTTAAGACGAGTTCACGAGGCCAAGAAGCACAAGGAATGGTGGTCTGTAACTAGAGATATCTAGATCGAAAGGTGATTTTCGATCTAACTCGAGGCTAGCTTCGACGAACATGAAATCGATCTACTCAGATCTGGTCCTTCTTGGTGCTTGTTCAGCAAGTTGAGTCAAGTATAATGAGCCAAGAATCACTAGGAATGGTGGCATGTAGCTCGAGATATCGAGATCGAACCAAAACGGGCTCAAAACGGATCTGTGCTTCCGCCGCCGTTTCCAGCCGTGCCGCGGCGAAAAGCTGCTACTGGTAGCTGCGCAAGATCGAGGTGAAGCTATAGAAAGTGGTCTGGTGTTGATTGGTGGCCGGCGGAGGGAGAGAGAGCTCGGCAAACTTTGCTATGTGTTTGGACCCAAAATGAGCATTTTGGCCTGACAAGGCACGTCTTGGAGAAATCGAGCCAATGTCAGTGGCTCAAGCTATATATTGTCGACAAGTTCGAAATATATATTTAGAGGCTAAATAAAGCCTACTATGGAAGCGTGGAAATGAAAAGTCAACTTTAGCACATTTTCCTACTTTGGCTAGGAGAAACCGAGCTAAACAAGGAAGGAGGGGCGCCATACTAACCATCCGAACTTCAAATGAGTTGAAACTTTCCAGATATCCCAAGGATCATTTCTTATGAAGAGTGCTAGAGCTTGTTCGGAGTGGAAAACCTTCAAACAATCAGTCCAATTTTCTGCATAAGCAAAACTGGAAAACTGGACCTGTAAGGAGTCCAGTAGCATTTTCAACCCAACCACATGGAAATAAATTCTGAAATTTTACCACAATAATCTACATCCATGGTGGATCATTTCATATGAAGAAGTCGAAGGTTAAATATGAATTCTTAGTGGAGATAAAAATTAAAGGAATAAAGAAGTGTTAGTGCTCTCACCTAACAAAATTCACTAAGTGTTAGTGAATTTTGCCTAACAAATCCACTAAGTGTTTGTGTGCTCAAACCTAACCCACTATGATTTGTTTAAAGGCCAAATAGTGTTGCTTGGAAGCCTATATATAGAGGCTACAACAAGTATCATCTCACAAATTCACTCATCAAAACATCTATAAGATGATCTAAGTTCTCTCTAGAGCAACCTCTCTGAGAGCAATTCCTCTACTTCTCTTATCGGTGACCACACTCCAAGTTCTAGTCTCCTTAGGAGCCAACTTTCAGTACCACCAAACCCTCTGTCAAAGTGTTTTGGTCCTACTCTCCTTGGGAGCCGACTGTAGTACCACGACCACAACGGTTACGGAACCAGCCAAGCAAGGGTAACGCCCTCGCAAACTAGCCAAGCTAGAGTCACGCTTTAGCAAGTTCTCCTCACTTCCCAGTGGTTTTCGCTCTGCTCGATCTACAACATCGAGTATCGATTGTGATTTTGAAAAGGCTCAGCTAAAGTCCTCGCCACGAGGCACAAAGAACCCCACGACGAGGTTGGTGCTCTCCTCGTCCACAATCGCTCAAAAGAAGTCAGGTGAAGGGACACCCCCGACGACCGCACCCGAACGGTGCTGGCACGCCCACTCAAGAAAAGAGACTGTTGACCAGCTCAAGAAAAACTGGAGCCAAAACATTTTGGCACGCCCAGTGGGACCTAAACCTAAAGCCGCGTCATTATCTCCGGGAAGGGCAGAGAGTAAAGGAACCGAATATCAGCTTGAGTCTCTGCACCCCCTCTAGCCATGGTAACCACCATTAGTTAGACGTGAAGTATAGGAACAGCCATTCTGTAGCTTGAACCCATTCCTTCAAAGAGCCCATCCCTTCTCATCCCTCCAAGATTCTTTCAAGAAGAGAAAGGGGGAGAAGGAGGTGAGAACCAAAGCCCCTTCCATCTGGAGGGCACAACACGGGCCGGGTCCAGAAGGAAGGAAATAGAGGAGGAAAGATGAACCACAAAGTGGCCTTCCTCCCTTTCTCCGTTTCGCTTCGCGTGTGGGATCCTAACAAAAATGATCTTGCATGATCGTGGATCCCACACTCGAAGCCCCCTCGCGTTTCTAAACCAATCTGAAGCCTGGCATTGTTATTGCAAAATTCCAAAAGGGCGAAACAAGGGGTTGCCTAAGATTACGCCATAAAGCCTAAAAATTTAGAGGCTAAAGGTCATTTCATGAGGGGAAGATTTGTGAAGAAGGAGAAAAAGAAGCATGAACTGAAAGGACATTTCTTGAATATTTCAGAAAAGTTGTTGTGAGTATTCCCTTCCCAAAATACAACTATTTATAGGGACTTCAGGAAAATCCCCACCCTTGGATGAAGCTCAATATCAAAACTGATGACAGAAATCGAGATTAGTGATTCCAAATCTCAGGAAAAAAAGGACTAGCAGCATGTGAGGAGACCGAACGGTTTTCAAGGAGGTAACTATTCTTTTCACGAGATTATTTTTTTTTACGATCTTTGTTTTTCAACGAGTGATTAATGCCTTAAATCTTGGAAAAGAAGAGATTAATAGCATGTGGGAAACCGAACTGTTTTCGAGGGGCCCTACAGAGATTGGCCCGCAAAGCTCAATTTCAAACAAAGTTCTTCCACGTGGCGTTTCGCCGCAATGGCACCAGCTTCGGCCTGAGTGGCCCGTTCTCTGATACGGGCCAGGTTACGGCCCATTTCTTCAGATGCAGCCAAATGTTCATTGAGTTGAGCTTCTTCTGCAACAATCGCATTCTCAACAAAGGCTAAATGGGCTTGGAGGTTCTCGATTTGAAGTTTGAAGTCGGACCTTTGGATTTGTAGTTCCCGTAGGCGGATGGCTCGCTCATTTAAAATATCGCGGGAGAGGTCCATTTCTTGAGAGACACTATTCAAAGCCTCTTGAGCTTCGTGAGCCTGGGTGTTCGTGGCCGATTGACGTCGGCGGGCCATATCAAGTTCATTCAGCAGAGAGTCGATAGCACTAAATTGCCATGAAGTCAAAGCCTTCTCCTGGCGGAGATACCTTAGAGCTTCTAAGACTCGCGGGAGGATGTTAGTCTCCAATACCCAAGGACCTAGATGTTCACGAAGCACCAACTTAGCGTCATCCACAGTAGAAGGAGGAGTTACCTCCAACACCCTCATCAATCTCTGGAATCTGGTAGGAGGAGGAGGCGGGGGAGGCGCCACAGGATCACGAACCACCACTGCAAATGGGTGGACAACTTCTTCAGTTTCTTCGTCTTCAACAGGTTGGTCTGTCCCTTCAGCCGCAGGAGAATCTGGAAACTCAACTCGTGGCTCACCATGGGTAAGTGGAGCAGATTCAAGCACAGAGCCCTCAGCTCCGACGGTTGTCTCATTTATTCGCAAGACTTAGGGGGCACCACCTCCGTCAGTATCATTTTCCATCTCTGGGGCGACTGTCCCACCGATAGAACCCTCAACGGTTGCAGCCACCTCCTCGGTACAAATAGAATCCTGGTCAGATTTAGAAATGTCAGAGAGCGGGGTTGGATCAGAAAGAGAAATGGAAAACATTGGCCAACAGTGGCTTACCTCTCGAGTTGTCAAGTCAATATCTGGTATGTGGTCTCCAAGAGGAAGAGGCCTCACCTCATTCACCTCTTGGACCTCTAGTGCAGCGAGAATCTCTGTCGTCATCAGTTCCTCATAAGCAGCAGAAGCCTCAGAGTGGCTTTCCACGCTTTCATGCTCCGAGGACTCATCATCGGAGATCGTTATTAAAATGGTAGGACCTTGCAGATGCTCTTTAGATGTAGGAGACGAAAGAGGCGCCACGGGGTTAGTTGATGCTTGAACTAGCGAGAGAGTTGGCTCTTCTGCAGCGGCTGAGGATTTAGCCTCGCTCAAGCGAGAGGGGTCAGTGGTCCTCTAACGAACCTGTCAAAAGATACATAATGAAGATCCTGCCCAGATTCTAAAATTTAAATAGAATAAGACAGGGCCGGAGTTTACCAATCGCATTCCCAGAGGTTCGTCATCTTCAAAACTCTCTTCAACGGATTGAGCTCGATCGCGTTTGCAAGCAAAGATAGCAGTGGCCTGCACGACAAAAGAATCACAACTCAAAAAGGGGGAAAGCACCAAAAATGCAAGTTTGGGATCGTTCTTAACCAAATTACCTCAGCAGAATCTTCATCATGAGAAGATTCTCCCTCAGGAGTCCCCTCTGCTATTGCCTTTTGTTTCCCGGCCTGAACAGAGGTTGTCTTGCTCCGGGTAGTTTGCTGCAAAACACACTCAGGGATAAGAGCGAGAAAATCAAGACAAGGAAAAGGAATGGTGAAGAAAGACAAAAACTTATTGTTGCCCTAGGCTCATGGATTTGTATCCCTGCACGCGATGAGCGAGAAGGTAGAGTAAGTCGCGGAGGTTGTGCTGTAGGGTTGGAGAAGCGCTCAAAAATCTTGCGGTCCTCTGGACCAAGACTACTTATTCCACGAAAGATCTGGACGAAGAGTTCGTCATGTGGCAGGTCCCAACAGTTCACAGACACTTCTTTCCACCAATCAACATAATCAATGTCGACATCGTTGAGGGGATACAGCGCTCTGACCCAAGGGGAATCACTATCAAAGTAAACTGACTCTGAAAGGAGGCAAACCCAGGTGGGGCTAATCTCCGCCAAGAGGTGTAGTAATTGGCAGAATCAACCAGAGGCCAGGGTACCAACTGGGCCAACCCAAATTGGCGAGCAAAGTGGTTGGGGGCATAGAGCTTATAACTTACGCGGTCGGTGGTAAGACGAATATCCGAGCAGGAGATGGCTCAACGAAAGGCCAAGAGGGCTCTTTCGCTATGATCGCGTCCACTAGGCAGAAAGCCATCATAAAGGGGAGGAGGGAATCGCCTAGAAAGGACTATTTTTGGGTCCGGCATCTCTCCCAACAAGTACAAGTAAATAAAACACTCGGAGTAGGGTGGAGCTCGATGCCTTACGTTGCCACAAAGCCAGTTCCCCAAAAGGGAATCGACTGGATGTTCCTTTGGAATATCACCGCGACGGAAGCGAGGGAAATAAATCTGCAACCAAAAGGCAAGGATCCAGAATGGACCACTAATGTCGGTATCAAAGGGGCGCATTACAGCTCTATAAAGGGAGTGATATAAAACACCCAATACAGGTTGCCCAAGGCCAACGCAAATACCATTGTAGAGAGCAGTGGCCAGAGAATTCCAGCGCCCAGTAGGTTTGTTGGAAGAAATGCAAAAGATAAATTTGCAAAGCCAGAATTCCAGGAATGCGATACCTCCTGTATGGTCACACTGGGTGCGGTAATAATCACACCAGACAGGGTAGGATTTACTGTGATGCCCCCGACCAGCCATATCCATTCTCAAAGGAAATTGAATACCATCAAACTGACCATGAACATAGGGGTCAAAATCAATGGGCAACCCCGTGATGGTAAGAACATCCAGCAGAGTTATGCTCATCTGCCCAAACCGGAAATCGAATGTATTGCTGGAAGTGTTCCAGAAGCAAAGAGCAGCGGCAAGCGGTGTAGGGCTAGTATTATGGGGAAGACAAAAGCATAGATCGATGGTTTGGGTGATACCCACCGCATCCCATCGGGCCAAATCTCTCACTCGAACCTCCTGATACCAAACCTTTTCCTCGAGAATGATGGTAGGCCAAAAGCCTACTTTCCTCCTTGGTCCCCAACTGCTAAAATCACCAGGCACCTGTCGAAGAGCCGCTATGGGAATGCGGATGGGAAGCCCATAATAGGCCATAGCATCATCTGGCAAACGATCGCGAGGTGTGGGACCCAAACCCACTTGACTATCACCTCCACCAAAGCTCATCAGTCGACTTCTCTCCTCTCTAGTCTGACTTCTACATCGAACACTCATGTTAGTCCGCCATGTGAATGTGGCTTTCTCAGTGATTTCATCTGCCTGATCGATAACGAATGGTTTCTTGGATGTCATTTCTGTGTCATAAGGAACACTTATCCATTACACCTTGATTTATAGCTCAAGTGTTTTTGGAGATTAATTTATTAGCTGGGCCAGTGAGTGGCCCTAGTTGATATTTAATGAATCATTATTCCATCTTGAGAATCGCATCTAAGGTGACAGTGAAGATATTCCACCTTTTCCTACCACCGCAAGGCCAGCATAGTGGCCTGATTTTTTTAATAAAACATGATTAAAACCAATGCGGTTTTAGATGCTAAAGTTGTAGCAAATATGGTGGTTTCACTTCGTCACATGTCATGATGACGATACCCATGATTCAATCATCCTCTTCATCATAAGATTCGCGAAGGATTAAATGACAGCAAACAGTTTGCTATTCAGCATCTTATTTTGCCAAGTACTGTAGGCCTTGATCAAACTTGATCTAGCCAGCAAAAAGGCTCCAAACACCTACATTTGAGAAAATCAACAGAGAGCCAGCGATCAAGGCAGATACTTGCTGCTATACACATGGCGAAGCTACCACCAAAGAAGAGAAGGATCCTCATTCGCAATCAAAAGCAGTCTCCTTTGCATGGGGGGCACGCTAAAGTTCTGATATCCTACAACCTGCCTAAGTTTCGCCAATTCACTACATACCAGACATCAGATACGGGGGCAATAAAGTTGGCAAAGAAAGCATCAGTTTATGACAAAAGCAATTCAGATTGTGGCATCCAAGCTTTATGGCCTATTTAGAGGCCTATATGGAATCAATCAAGTAATTTCAGTCAAGCCAATACAAGTGGCTTCAGAGCAACGATATTATACGAGTGGTACTGATTCAAGACCTCTTCAATCAAGACGAAGACCTTTGACTTCGAGGTCTGGGGGGCAATGTTTGGACCCAAAATGAGCATTTTGGCCTGACAAGGCACGTCTTGGAGAAATCGAGCCAATGTCAGTGGCTCAAGCTATATATTTTCGACAAGTTCGAAATATATATTTAGAGGCTAAATAAAGCCTACTATGGAAGCGTGGAAATGAAAAGTCAACTTTAGCACATTTTCCTACTTTGGCTAGGAGAAACCGAGCTAAACAAGGAAGGAGGGGCGGCATACTAACCATCCGAACTTCAAATGAGTTGAAACTTTCCAGATATCCCAAGGATCATTTCTTATGAAGAGTGCTAGAGCTTGTTCGGAGTGGAAAACCTTCAAACAATCAGTCCAGTTTTCTGCATAAGCAAAACTGGAAAACTGGACCTGTAAGGAGTCTAGTAGCATTTTCGGCCCAACCACATGGAAATAAATTCTGAAATTTTACCACAATAATCTACATCCATGGTGGATCATTTCATATGAAGAAGTCAAAGGTTAAATATGAATTCTTAGTGGAGATAAAAATTAAAGGAATAAAGAAGTGTTAGTGCTCTCATTTAACACTTAGTGAATTTTGCCTAACAAATCCACTAAGTGTTTGTGTGCTCAAACCTAACCCACTATGATTTGTTTAAAGGCCAAATAGTGTTGCTTGGAAGCCTATATATAGAGGCTACAATAAGTAACATCTCACAAATTCACTCATCAAAACATCTATAAGATGATCTAAGTTCTCTCTAGAGCAACCTCTCTAAGAGCAATTCCTCTCCTTCTCTTATCGGTGATCACACTCCAAGTTCTAGTCTCCTTAGGAGCCAACTTGCAGTACCACCAAACCCTCTGTCAAAGTGCTTTTGTCCTAGTCTCCTTGGGAGCCGACTGTAGTACCACGACCACAACGGTTACGGAACCAGCCAAGCAAGGGTAACGCCCTCGCAAACCAGCAAAGCTAGAGTCACGCTTTAGCAAGTTCTCTTACTTCCCAGTGGTTTTCGCTCTGCTCGATCTACAACATCGAGTATCGATTGTGATTTTGAAAAGGCTCAGCAAAAGTCCTCGCCACGAGGCACAAAGAACCCCACGATGAGGTTGGTGCTCTCCTCGTCCACAATCGCTCAGAAGAAGTCAGGTGAAGGGACATCCCTGACGACCGCACTCGAACGGTGCTGGCACGCCCACTCAAGAAAAGAGACTGTTGACCAGCTCAAGAAAAACTGGAGCCAAAACACTATGTTTTCTGGTGGTTTCGAACGAGAGAGAGAGAGAGAGAGAGTGAGGACGAAGATGAATAGTGACTGCGACTAAAAATGGAAACCCTATTTCAGGAAAGTTTCCGAAATTATATATACCAAAATTGGAAATTCTTCTAAATGTGATAACTAATTCATATCGATTATTGTGTTCCGCATATGCACGGACTCGTATTGACGAGCTCTACAACTTTCATGAAGGAAGTTTTCCCAAATTTCGTACGTATAAACTAGCGATTTTCACGACCCTCTAAATTACGTTCGTTTTTGAAATAAAATCGTTCGAACTAATTCTACCACCTCTCCAAACTTCGTACTCGTGCCTATGACCACGAAATCATTTCTAAAAGGTCATCGAAAATTAATTTGAATTTTTAGGGTATTACACTTGGACTACCACGTGACACTGCCATGTGGTGGTCCAAACCAATAATATCACTCCAATTTCGTGGGGATCATGCAGGGAGTGAAAAAATAAAAGAAAAATTAAATTAAAAGACCGATAATACAATTTCCATGATACAGTAAATTACAACTTTTTTATTTTATTTATTTTTATTTTATTTGAAAAGTAGGGATCACATGTTTAAAATGGGGATGCCCAATTGTCATAACCAGGCATAATGCGATATTGACTACTCATCATATCCCGTTTACAGTAGATTACAACTTCTAAATACCGTAAGAATAATTGATGTAAAAGATGAAAAACGAAAATTGAGAAAGCAACTGTACCTATACCTATATTACTGAATTTTGACCCAAATGCCCGCACTTGGAATCTGCTGATGAATCACATATACAAGATAATATCCGGAAGGTGCCAGATTACCGGAAGCAGGAGTCGTAACCTGAACTTCAAACTTCAAGTTCCCCAGTTCTCTAACATTTTCGGAAGCAAGAACCACTAGCCTATGGTTCATCGAGAACGAATGCGTAGTAAATGAAGGTGACACCATCGTAACAGACACAGAGTTGAGTGCTATTTTCCCCGTTATAGAAAATCGAATGGCTAGCTTCTTTCCATAACCAACCTTAGCTTGTGACCGAGGTGATAAGATGCTCGGACGTATACTTGCGAATTGCGAGTCCAAGTAATTAGGAGAGAATGCTTCTAAGGCAAGTTCAGTTGGGAAAAGCACGTTTGAGAACTCGTAACGATTATGAGGGTTACTGCCTCCAACAAGTACCCTTCCATCACGTAGCAGTACTGCAGTGGAGTGGTACATGCGTGGTATGGTACTAGGGTTTTGCTGCTCGAACCTTGACCCGACAGCATTGTCGGGCTTGTAAACAACCGGGTTGAGTACCGGGTTCCGCCCGATCTCCCACCCTGCGGTACCTAGTCCGGCACCGTTGATAATTAAAACGTCACCGTTGGGAAGTAACGTCATGTCACCCATGACTCTACCTAGAGGCATGTCTTCCACAAGCCACTGCGGGTTAGGGTCGGTTATTTTGATCCGAGCGCATGTCTTCAATGCTTCCACGAAAGTCCCCCCTTGGGCACTAACAAAAGAGCTGCCACCGAGCGCATGTCTTCAATGCTCCACCGCAGACTAAAACCTCAGCTGCCACAGCCTGACCTTTTGAACTCATGAGAGGTAACATCACCGCTGAACCGGTGCTCGGATACGACCTCGGGTCTCCACCGGGTATTATTGGGTACGTCTTCACGATTTTACCGGCAACATAATCGAATAATATAGCTCTATTGTTGGCGAAGATGAAAAGGTTGCCATCAACGTTGAGAAAAACAAAGGGGTAGAGATTGTTCTCTATGGCATTGCCGTCACTTGTCTCGACAAGAAAAGGCAAACTGTGAGCGTTCATTGTGCCTTCACTTTTGGGGTAAAACTCGTAGTTGAACTGCCGCCGTCCGCCTATGATTATCTGCTTTCCATCTGGCAGAATATGATTGGTGGCGTACCATCTCCGGTTGACTAACCCGAACTCGATCTCTTTCCAGTCACAAGTAGGACACGGATCAAAAACCCTAACCCTTCTCTCTCCGTCGTTGAAACCTCCCGTCTGGACCAGAATTCCGCTGGGGTTTACTGATCCCGAGGAGCACCACGTGTCCGTGAACACGAACAGGGGACGAATTTGGTTAGATGTCACGTGGTACTCGGCCGAGTGAGCCGTGCAGTCTAATTTCAGCGCCGTGTCGTTGGGGTTGTTGCGGCAGACGCCGTCGGGGAGGGAGAGGTTGGATTTTCCGAAGTTGGTGCGGTCGAACATGACGACGAGGTCGTTGTGGAGAAGCTGCATGTGCATGGCTGAAATACCGACGCTTTTCAGAAGCAGCTCCCATTTGCCGCCGGCGGCGTGGGTCAGGGAGAAGAGAAAAGTGGATATGAAGAGGAATGAAACAATGAGACGGGGTAGAGCTGGGCACTTCTTCATGTCGATTTGATTCTCTACTTGGCTTGTTCGTGTTTTGGTTTCAGAATAATTGGTCTATCTGGAAATCGCTTGCTGCTGCGATTTGCTGTGAGTGTATCTGAGATTGTCACCTTCTTATAGTAGTGAGCTTGTGATTTGTTGTTTTGTTTTGGTTTGAAAATTAATAAAATAATTCTGTTCTGGGTTTGTACTTTGCAAGTGCAAATCGAATTTCTCAGTAGGAATGCTACGTACCTAGCCCGGTTTCTCAGTCGGCTAGCCTTAGCTGCCTCATATTCCATTATAGATTTTATATTGACTTTTTCTTGTGTTGGTGATGGAATTCATTTCTTTTTCTGGTAGATAAATGTGGAAATGGTCATTACTTTTGATTCTAGAACAAGTACATTCATAATAACTCGTTTTCCGACAGCGGTCAAAGAAATCGAAACAGTACCTAGTGCTAGCTAGCTGTCCAATGTTTTCTTCAAACGTGTACGTCTGGATATTACTTAATCTTCATCTTTGATTTCTTTTGGTACGTAGAAGTAACTTTCTTTAACATATTGCAATTAATCTTTATAGTATTTTTGAGTATAACATGCAGCTTTGAAGTTAAAGCATTAGTTCATTGTGTGCATTATACGACCAGTGATCAGTGGCGGGTTCAAAATTTTTGTTCAGATAGGGCAAGACTTAAGCTAAAGGCGCTTGTTTATATGGGAAATAAGCATGATTGTAAAATCCTTAGCCATATGAATAGTAAAGATAGAATTTTTACAGTTTGTTTAAAATAACCTATTAAATGACTAAATTAATTTTTATTTTCTTCCCATGTTAAAAAACCGATTGTTAGCTTTTCTTCTTTGTTTTTAATAACTCATTAGTTCTGTTTATTAACATTTTTAAATGACCCAATAATTTTGTTGACTTTTTTTTAAATGACACTTCCAAGCAACCTCGATTTGGGCAGATTAATTTAAAAAAAAGTCGGAACATTCTGCGTTCGGCGATCGCATTCTGTTAGATAATCGTGGATTATTCTTGTGTCTTAATTGATTTTGATCGTGCATTTTATTGTGGTATAATATGGACTTTCAGTTGGACCAGAAATATTCTTCTTCTCTACTGCTCTTTTTTATATTGGATGTGTTTTGTCCATCTGATTTGAGAATACACAAGTCTAATCTTAACGTTCTAATTTAATGGTTAGGTCACAGTATCACACCAATAGTTTGTCGGTAGTTCCTTGATCAATTAAGATTCCCAACCGTCCTACATGCAAAAACGAGGATGCACTTCGCCAACATCTTATAATCAAGCAATCTGGTTAATAACGTTTTTAATTCCATGCATGGACACTTTTATGGTTAAGGTGTTTAATTGTATGTATGTATAATTCGTGATTAAGATTTTCAATTCCACGTACAGCTAGATATTTGAAGTTAGAGTTTTCAATTGGGGAATTATTAAGTGATCTCGGACCACCACGTGGTACTATCGTGTGGTGGTCCAAGCCAAATATCACTCAAATTTCGTGAGGACCATGCAGGGAGTGAAAAAAAAAAAAAATTAAATTAATAGACCAATCAGAAACAAACACAAATCATATAGGTCAATAACATCAAGCTGGACCAATACGTCACCACTACAATAACATGATTTAAGGACACTGAAAGTGAGTCCTCTATTACATTTAAGGACACTTCAAAAACATGTCCTCTATCCGGATGTCATTGTAAGTCACATACTAGGACACCTAAACAGAGTCCTTGTTTCCTTATAAGGACACGAAAACTGTGTCATAAAAGCAAAAAAACAGTGTCCTTGTATCTATAAGAGGACACTTGAATTGTGTCCTTATATCATAAAAAACAGTGTCCTTATAACTATAAGAGGACACTTGATTTGTGTCCTCATATTATCAAAAACAGTTTCCTTGTATGCATAAGAGGACACTCGAGTTGTGTCCTTACATCCGAAAATAGATGTCCTTAAATATAATAGAGGACACATAAACTGTCCTTAAAACTAAAAATTGTCCAAAAATATATATATTAAAAGTATCATCCATACTCCAATTCAAGTCAGTATCACAATATATATGACTTTGCCAACCAAAACGATCTTCAAACTAGCAATATTCAATTCAATACAATCTCAAATCTTCCAACTATACTCAATTACAAATGAGAATAATTCAAGATATTGAGTATTTGGGATAGACTACACTAGCATTCTAATTGTTTACAGTATATTTGATTTCTTGAAAGTGAAGGGTTTAGATAGGAAAACCATGTTGTGCTGTTTGGATTGGCTGTAGCTATATTATGCTCTTGCAGGTAACGCTTCATCGTACAGTACTGTGCAAGGAATCTCAAGTGTTGCTTTCAAGAATTCTGATAGCCAAAACATATGATTGATTGTATCAACAATGAGAAGTGTTGCATGTGAACATACAATTGATTGTATCAACAATGAGAAGTGTTGCATGTGATATCAACACAGTAAACTAGTGATCTACCCACTAAGGAAACTACAGCAGTACATAAGATGGAATTTTGAAGGTATGACATGTCAAATACCTTGTTTTTTGCAGCTGCATGTTCAGCAACAAGCTGAATGGTTCTAGAGATACAGTTACTTGGCCTTCTCAACTTCTCAAACAGGATTGACAAAGAATTAGTAGTGAAGGGAGATATAAGTTAGAGCAAATCTGGTGGAAAACTAAAATTACTTCTTGCAAGTTATAAAACCACATGAGTTCCAAAAGTTCATGTTTTGTTCGTGTACACGGCAGAAAGTAAAGTTTACGGTGAATCATGACAATTAAAGAAGGATGTAAATCATCAGATTACTTGAGCATCACAGAAAGCAATTCATTTAGTACCTGGGCAACTCAAATGGAGTTTTGAGTAGCACCTGCAACAATGAAAAGTTTCATTCTTATTCATCATAAATAGTAACTTAAGATATCACAACATTGAAATCCAAAACCAAGTGTAATCCATGTTTTACCTCCAGCAATGTACTCCATGTTAGGGTGAGAATCAAGTTCCTCATACCTGAGATATACATCCATGTTTGCGGGTTAAGATTTCATCGCATATCATCAACAAAAGAAAATGTTCATACACAAAAGAGTGGTGTAGATAATATAATTAATGTTATCTGCAGCTACAAAAGTTTCCAGCAGTACCATATAATTGACGCACCTATAAATGTTTCCAGCAGTACCATATAAATGTTTCCAGTGTTCACCCTTTTAGCTAACTAAGCTCCTCTGTGCTTATTCCATGATCTAGTTTGACCCAATTTGCCTCAACCTCTCTTCCTTAGTTTTCTACTCAAATTAGAGCCAAGACAAACACAGTAAGGGCAAACACTAAGTGCTTCAATTACAAATACAAAACCACACACAGACATAGCAAACTAAACTTAAGTAATTCTCAAATGCACAAAACAACATGACAATTTGTCAAAGCTAACACCTTTGGATAGTGTAGAAGTCCAGCTGCTTTTGGCACCCATCAAAGGAACCACCACGATATGAAACCACAATCTCGAATGTCAATCTTGCCCACCTCCAGCCCGTATTTTCAGAACCTGTAATCTTACCATGAAATGAAACAACAATTAAACAATGAAACACTAATATCAGGGGACAGTGCTCCAGTCAAAGAGTTGCCTCGCAATCCACTGTAAAGTCAAATTCCAACCAAGAGAATTGGAAATATAGAGGACTTTTAACAAATACAGTAAAGTAGCTACAAAACAAAGGATTGTAAATAATCAACTGAATCTACTGCAAGCATATAGACTCTCAATGTTTCCTTCTCCAGTTAAATCATTCAAGTCCTAAACTAGTTTGTTTATCTTGTTAGGATCTTCATCACCTGTTCAATTCACGAAGTATTAAACCCTGACTTAACTACTACAATCACTGTAGAAAAACCTGTTTTGCCAAAAAAATCAACACCAAAGTAAATAGCATCACCCATATTAGAATCAAAACCAAATTCATTTGAAGACCAGACCTTTTTGGAGTGGTGGATGATATGAGATGTGTAAGACATATTCAGAGCCAAATCAATTAATCAACTAACCAAAACCCTAAAAAACCTTGTAATAATTATTACAATAAATTCGATTTGGTGATAGCGGTGGATGATACGGGCGAAGAATGGTGTTTAGGGTTCATTGTTCGAAACAGATCCTCGCAGTGAGGGTAAGAACTATGGGTAAGTGAGGACGCATAACTCGGCGGAGCGCTGGCTACTCTGGAGCTCTTCAATGGCATCACGAAGGTGTCAAAGGTAGGCGACGAGGTTTAGGGACAGACGATGACGACAACATTGCGAAGAGGATGAGAGGCTTTAGGCCTGGCATCTGCGGAAGAGTAGATGAAAACAAAATTAAATCTCTAAGATCTCATCCACATAATCAAGGAATATGAATCAAGCCACTGACATACCATCTAATTCTGATTTGGATGAGAAGAAAGCCACCGCCAGTCAACGCTCTTAGATCGGATCCTCATTTGAGACCACGGAGAAAGCTCATAGATCCTGGTGAAAGCAAACCAACAGGGAATCATGAACAATTCTGGAAAGAAGAAAACCCTATAGACAGATCGAGAAGGAGAGAGAATACTCATCTGTGGTGATTGAATTCAATGAAGAAGAGATACACAGAGAAAGAGAGAGAGGCGGGTCAATTCAAAAAATAGAGGCCAAAGTGGAAATTTGTGTGGGAAAAAAAATTTCGAAGTTTAACTTTTGGAAGAAAAATCGGCGGGACCGCAAATTTGTTAACAGTTCTGTTAATTGGTTACCAGAAGGTCTGGAAGCTTCAGAAGATATGTGGACACGTGCTTCATGCCAGCTGGCTCTAGATATTAAGTCTGTTACATCAATTAGCTAGTTAATTAATCATTAATTAGTTGATTAGGTTAATTAGTTAGTTGTGGGTAGTGTGTTTTACATGATATATAAATAGTAAATCGCTCACTTATATTCTGTAACAAAAAGTATTAATCAAAACACGAGTGCTCACACTTTCCTCTCAAACCTCTTCTTCTCCATTTCGTGTTCTTCTTCACAAACTCTAGGTCTTTACTGGTATTGTGGCTATCATGGTATCAGAGCTCTCATAGATCCAGGACCTATGATTCATGCTTCCGCATCCATGTTTCAGTTCAATTCTCGATTCAGATCTTGAAGCCTCGACTTTTCTCTGGAGCAACCTCGCTGCACACCGAAGCGATTTGAGTCTTTGAGCATCTTCAAAGCTTGGATCTACTGCTGTGCTACATCGAAGCTCGATTCTTAACCTCTCTAGTGTTCGATTGGTTTTTCAGGTGAATCGCACTTGTTCTTGTTCTTCAATAATTCAGATCTGTGTGTTTTGAGCTATATTCTTGAGAAAAACATATGAGATAGTATCTTTATGGAGCAAAGTCGTTTTTTTTTTTTAGAGCAAAATTGTCGTGATTGAGCTATGTTTGTAGTGAGATCTGTAAAATTGGAGCAATGTTGCAGTAGGAAATTGAGTGAAAAATTGCTTGTAGAGTGTTGATAGGTAGATACAGAGAAAAATCTAAGCAAAATCATGGTACATCTGAGCAAAATCATGGTTGTATGAAGAAAGTTGAGTAGTATACAAGGGTGAAGAACAGAAAAAAAAAAAAAAAAAAAATTAGAGAATCTGTGTTATATCTCGGAGAAGATCATTGTGCTAATTAAAGCATATTAGTGCATTAAAGTTGTGTTACTTGCTCGAAGATAATTGAAGCAAATTGTGCTGATCAAATTGTGCTGATCTTGGTGTTACTAAAAGAAGTGAACTGTTGAAAGCGTGTACAGGATTATGGCACCTCAAAGAATCTCTAGACTTACTCACTCTGACGTACACTCATTGTTGAGTGTCATTACTATTCGACTTGGTGAAAGAAACTTCATAAAATGGAGCTTCCAGTTTCAGGCAACTCTTGCTGGAAATGGACTCTTTGGTTATTATGATGGCACAGAGATAACTCCACCACGTTATGCTCTCACTACTGAAGGTCAGGTTACTAATGAAGAAACTGCAGCTTATCAAGCATGGAAGCAAACAGATATGGCTCTCATGAGTTTGCTTATGGCCACTTTGGATGAGGATATTGTCGATGTGATCATTGGTTGCAAGACATCTAGACAGGCTTGGCTTGCTCTTCAAGAACGCTTCTCTGCTGCTTCAAGAGTGAACATTATGCAACTTAAAACTGAATTACAAACTATGAGGAAAGGTGGTGAATCCATTGAGAAATATCTGTAGAAAGTAAAGAATGCTCGTGATCAACTTCTTTTTGTTGGAGTTAATATTCCAGAAGAAGATATTATCATTGTGATCTTAAATGGTCTACCTGAAGAATACTCCATTGTCAGAACAGTTATTGAGGGTAGAGAAACGCATATCACACTTCGTGATCTCCGATCTCAACTGCTTGCTGCAGAAAGACGTATTGAAGGCAGTTTTTCACTCAGCTCTACCATAAGTGCCATGATAGCTCGTGGAGATGACTCAAGGAGTGCAGGGAAAGAAAATAGAGCATGGAACAACAGGAGTGATGGGAAAGTAAAGGATGCACGACACAATGGAGCAGGAGTTAAGTGTCAAGTGTGTGGAAAGAGAGGTCACACTGTGGATACATGCTTCAAAGTTCATAAATGTCAGATTTGTGGCAAACATGGTCATCTCACTGATACTTGCTATCAGAATCCTGATTACAAACCCCAGCAAGCCACTCAACAGACTAGACCTTCAATTCATAACAGTGGATAATCTCCTGAATGCCAAATTTGCTCCAAGAAGGGCCATACTGCTGCTAACCGTTTCTATAGATCTGATGTTCCTGCTGGACATCCATCTTTGTCTATTCCTACTTGTCAGATCTGTGGATTAAAGGGCCATGTTGCTTTGAATTGTACTCACAGAACCAATTTTGCTTATCAAGGCTCTGAACCACCTGCATCACTTGCTGCACTGATTGCACAGAATAGTGGAAGTCATGGTGGTGTCTTTCAGCAATCTTATGGGGGATACTTGGTCCCAAATGATGCTTCTACATCAAACTTTCCTGGTGGTTTTCATCCTAGCAATGGAGCTTCAACTTCTAGTGCATCTGGGTCCTCAACTAATAATGAAGTATGGATAGGTGATTCTGGTGCTACTCATCACATGACTTCTGATCTGAGAAACTTGACTATTGCTCAACCCTATACTGCAGACAACAAGATCACTATTGGCAATGGAGCAGGTTTGAATGTGGCTCATATTGGTTCTAGCTACATTAAACCTGCTAATCATCCTTTAAAATTGAATCAAGTCCTCCATGTTCCTAGTCTAGCCATGAATCTGCTATCTTTTACAAAGCTATGCCGAGATAATAATTGCTTTATAACTCTTGATGAGAGTGATATTGCTGTGCAGGACAAGGTAACAAAAGCAGTTCTCTATCAAGGAAAGAGTAGTGAAGAGGGACTGTTTCTCTTCAAGACACCACAAATTTCATCCATGAATCAGTTGTCTCACACTGCTCTAGTAGGATCTTCAGCATCTTTTCCCATTTGGCACCAGCGTTTAGGTCATTCCTCTCAACTTGTGATGACCAGGATGCTCTCTAATTCTCAAATAAAGCCACCTAGTTTAACTTCTAGTCCTCTTTGTTCCTTTTGTTTAGAAGGCAAGATGCATAGATTACCTTTTCCTGAGTCAGTGTCTCATTCTTCTGTGCCCTTCCATAAGGTGCATTCTGATGTCTGGGGACCTGCCCCCCACCTCTCTATAGAAGGCTATTGATATTATGTTACATTCATAGATGATTGTACAAGGTTTGTGTGGATTTTTCCACTTATCAATAAATCTGATGTTCTTGCCAAATTTGTCCAATTCTATACTTTTGTACAAACTCAGTTTGACTCGACAATCAAGATCTTTCAGTCAGATGGTGGAGGGGAGTTTAATAGCAAAGTTTTTCATAATTTTCTGATTTCTAAGGGAATTATACATTATGTTACTTGTCCCTATACTCCTCAGCAAAATGGAGTTGCTGAGAGAAAGAACAGACATATTGTGGAAACAGCTATTTCCTTGATGTCTACTGCAGGTTTTCCTAAGCAGTTTTGGTTTCATAGTGCTGCTCATTCATGTTATCTCATCAACAGAATGCCCTGTAAGTCACTGCACATGTCTTCTCCATATGAGCTTTTATTTCACAAGCCTCCTGATGTGTCCCAGCTCAAGGTATTTGGCTCTTCTTGCTATCCATATCTCAGACCCTATTCTCATGACAAGCTTGATCCTAGAACTACTCAGTGTGTTTTCTTAGGCTATGCTGTAGGGTATAAGGGAGTTTTTTGCTACAGCATTCCTCTAACCAAACTGTGGATGTCAAGACATGTAGTTCATGATGAGACCTCATTCCCATTCTTATCTTCTTCCCCATCTCCTTCTGCGAAAGCTGATCCCATTACCTTCTTCCCTGGTTATTCCTGTCCTTCTACCCCTATGCCGCCTTCCTCAACCCCAGTTGTTGTGCCACTCACTGCTCACCTCACTGAATTGCAGGGGGATATAAGTGAGGAAATTGGTGATGGAACTGAAAATGTTGGTCTTGGAGCTGATACTTCTGTGGATGGTAATACAGTTGATAGTATTTCAGACTTCATTATTCAAGACTCTCAACCTCAACCTCAGGAAGAAAGTGGTTCTCTATCTCAGGAAACTAGTTCAGACACAACATTAGATGGTCCTGTGAATGCAGAAGAGGCAGATGCTCAGAATAATACTGTTGCTCAGAACAATACTGCTCCAGTTGTTACTGGCCTCAATGAACCTGAGTTCAATGCATTACAGTATGGAGGAACTTTTGATGTAGCTGGGGACTTACCTCAGGATATCAATTTCATTCGTGATCAAAACTATAATGAGCATTCTATGTTGACTAGAGCCAAGAATGGAATTATCAAACAGAAAACCTTTGAGGATTACTATTGTTTCTCTGCCATTACACAACAGAAGCTTTATGCTGAGTATCCATTTTTTAGTGGCTTCACTGCTGTTGCTGATATCAGTGAGTTCATTGAACCCCAATCATTTAAAGCTGCTACAGGAAAGCCAGAATGGGAGAATGCAATGCTTGAGGAGATTGAAGCATTACAAAAACAAGGAACTTGGTCTCTTGTCCCATGTCCAGCAGATAGAAATATAGTAGGGAGTAAGTGGATATATAAGATAAAGAAGAATCCAGATGGTTCTATCTCAAGATACAAAGCTAGGTTGGTTGCACAAGGTTACAGTCAAGCTAAAGGTCTAGATTATGATGAGACCTTTAGTCCAGTTGTCAGGCACAGTACTGTAAGAATAATTCTAGCACTTGCAGCTATGAACAACTGGGAATTAAGGCAATTGGATGTTAAAAATGCATTTTTACATGGGGATTTAAAGGAAGAAGTCTATATGGCTCAACCTCAAGGCTTTGTTGATCCAGTACACACTGATTATGTATGCCTCTTGAAGAAATCTCTATATGGCTTAAAGCAAGCTCCAAGAGCCTGGAATGAGAAGTTCACAAGTTTTCTGCCAAGCTTGGGATTTGTTTTCTCACACTCTGATCCCAGTCTCTTTGTTAGACATACTTCTGCAGGAATGGTGGCACTACTACTATATGTGGATGATATTGTGATCACTGGTTCAGATACCACAGGAATTCATGAGGTTATATCTGAGTTGAGTATGGTGTTTGACATGAAAGATCTTGGTCTCTTGACTTATTTTTTGGGACTGGAAGTTACTAGAATCAAGCAAGGGATTTTTCTAAGTCAAGCTAAATATGCTAATGATCTTCTTGTAAAGGCAGGAATGGATACAGTTCGACCTTGCAGTTCTCCTTGTCTTCCTCACTATCAAATGACAAAAGATCAAGGTATGCCTCTCAAAGATCCAACTATGTACAGAAGCATTGTAGGAGCCCTACAATATCTCACCTTTACACGACCAGATATTGCTTATGCAGTAAACACTGTTTGTCAGTTTTTGACAACTCCTACAGACATTCACTTTGGTGCAGTCAAGAGGATACTAAGATATCTACATGGCACTTCTCATAAAGGTTTGTTTTACAGCTCCGCTAATGTTCTTAACAATGCTGTTTGTGTCAAGGCATTTTGTGACGCAGATTGGGCAGGAGAGGTTATTCAAAGACGTTCAACCACTGGCTTTGTAGTGTATCTTGGTATGTGTCCTGTCTCATGGCAGTCAAAGAAACAAGGTACTGTGTCTCGAAGTTCAACTGAATCTGAGTATAGAAGCTTGGCTAATACTGCTGCTGAAATAAGTTGGATTAGACATCTGCTTTGTGATCTGAAGGTACTAATTCCTAGAGCTCCCTTGCTTAAGTGTGATAACCTGTCTGCATTAGCTTTAGCTTCAAATCCAGTGTTTCACTCTAAGATTAAACACTTGGATAATGATTTTCATTTTGTTCGGGAGCGTGTTCAACGTCAAGATTTGTGCCTTGAATATGTGTCTACTACAGAACAAACTGCAGATATTTTGACAAAAGGGTTATCTTCACCAATCTTTCGCACTCATTGTATCAATCTCAGACTAGTTACCCTAGCTGAGCTTGAGGAGGGGTGTTAACAGTTCTGTTAATTGGTTACCAGAAGGTCTGGAAGCTTCAGATGTGGACACGTGCTTCATGCCAGCTGGCTCTAGATATTAAGTCTGTTTGTTAAGTCTGTTACATCAATTAGCTAGTTAATTAATCATTAATTAGTTGATTAGGTTAATTAGTTAGTTGTGGGTAGTGTGTTTTACATGATATATAAATAGCAAATCTCTCGCTTATATTCTGTAACAAAAAGTATTAATCAAAACACGAGTGCTCACACTTTCCTCTCAAACCTCTTCTTCTCCATTTCGTGTTCTTCTTCACAAACTCTAGGTCTTTACTGGTATTGTGGCTATCAAAATTTTGTCCCTGTTTTTTTTAGCCCGTCCTCATAAGGTTACTAGGACACCTTGATAAAAAATGTGTCCTTGTTTGGTGTCATAGTATGTGGTTATTGTAGTAGTGCATGTACCATGGTCCGGGACCACTTAATAATTTCTCGTATGTGCGTATATATCTGTAATTGAGGTTTTTAATCCTATACATAGAATCTTGTAGCGAGTTTTTAGTTGCTTGCACGTATACGTCTATCCTATCCATAGAGTTATAGACACTTATAGTTAGATTTTTTTTTTAATTAAGAAAATTCTATTCATATCTCTTGAATTAATACGTAGACCTCCAATAATTTTTAAAATATTCTAATTCCAACTTTATCATTCAATAAAATAGAAGGAAAAAAAATAATCAAAAATTGCAGTTATACCGTGCATGCAGACCTCTTTCGACCTGCTATGAAATGGCTTCACATTCTAAGATTGTTATCAGGGGGCATGGCATACGCAATGGTTTCAGTATCTAAACTTTTGGAAATTGAATCCACTACAACCACTGGTAAACCACCCATTGGAATCGACCTCACTTGAGATCTTGAGAATATTAGGAACAGTCACGTACAGACTTTAAACTCATACAGGTAATGTGCATGTGTTTTTCCAATCAAGAATTAGGAATCAAGATTTGCTGTTTACCTGATTACGTACAACCCAGTTTCTGTTGTTTGCATGAATAAAGCAATTAATGTCAGAGCGATGTAGGTAACATCATAATGTAGATAACGCCACTAGAGGTGGCTGGGCCTGGCTCTGCTGCACAATATGGTGGTGGGTGGTTTAGAGGTGGAAGAAGAGAAGAAGGAAGATTAAAAAAAAAAGGCATAATTGGAAGTTTAATGTAGAAAATTGAAGTATGAGGTCCAAATATTAATTTTCTATGTGTGTACATTGATAAAGTAATTTAATGTTCACATTTTCTAATGTGGGATATATGCTCTCATTTCTCAACATGATTAAGATTTTCAATTCCTCTTAACCTAACTCATTCACTACCTTACAATGTTTGACTAATCACAAAATCTTTATACTTCACAAAGGCAAGTTAATTAAGGAAGATATGTTTGTTACTCAAGGATTCATGAGAATTTCTGAATGGGGATATGTAAAGACAAATAGGAAAAAGGAGGTAGTCATTCTTAAGTGAAATTTTATCAAGTTTGCTGACCCATCACTACTAATGAACAGAATCAAAAACGACTTTGAAGCGGAGTCATTACAACCTGCATATTAATCAGAAACTAATTATATTGTCGTTTCCATACACCAAGCCAAAAGTTTGATTGGCTTAATTTGTAGCTTGATATATATGTTAGGCATCTGTGGCTGTCATATTCCAAAGCCTCAAGCTTGGATTTGCTTAAGCAGTTGGTCCACCCTGGCATGGCCTCATTTATGTTTGGCTATTTTGGCACAGAAAGCTTATTGCTTAATTGTCTGCGAAGTAATCATAATTTTCTTTTAGGGTGAAGAAAATTGGACATCGTTTATATTATGAAAAGGTGAATACTGCATGTTAGTTCAATTTTACGTTTGGCTTTCGGTGCTGACAATCTGGAAATTAAGAACAACAGATCGATTAATTCTACATTTAAGTTTTTTTTGACAAAACATGCATTTACGCGCGATAAGTAAAGATATATATATTTGATCAATTTTTAGGTTAAAATATGAGGACGATAAAAATAAAACAAGCAAAGACATGATTAATGCATTTCCGACAAAACGAGCTTCAGCAAATTAACAATTTAAATACCTAACAGATGAGGATGAGACTTGCTTAATCCATAGTTGCAATATTAATTAGTACTAGAGGACATCATGTTTCAGTTTTTCGATCTTCGATCTTGTTGGTGAGTTACATCTTTTCGAATCAGTTTATAATTTATATCTTTTTCTCTTCTGATCTTATTCTTGCAATCATGAACAATCGATCTGGCTAATTTTGTCAACTCCTGCATGTCTTCTGGGTATTATACACACACAGAGACACACATTTATATATAACTCTTCTGGTCAATTCATTACAGTATAAATATACGGGATTATTATACTCATGCATGCATCAGACGATCTGTGACCAGACAAGCTACAGTACCACATGTATCTCATATCTTTATTTTTTATTTTTTTTAATATATAACAATTTAATTTGATGGTAGCCTGAATTGGTCATCAGGTTACCCAATCAAATTTTGACACATGGCAACTTAAAAAAATAAAATTACCAATTTAACAACACATTTGTCATCAATTTATAATATTGTCTATATACATGTAAATATTGTCCTAAATGGAGTAAATACCAAAATATTTACCTCAATTACACAATCGAGACTATATTACGTGAATGAGAACACATGATCTATTTGGTACGAAATATGAAGATTTACCATTTGTACAACACATTTGTCATCAATTTTGTAAAATGGTTCATAAAGTGGTAGATGTTGTCTTAGACCTTGTAATTATCAAAAGCAGGACATTTAATACAATATTTTTGATCATTTATTCTTATATTCGTAATAATCGCTGTCAGAGATGTAATTAATTATTTTCTCAATGAGGAATATTACACAAGGTACTACCCAATTACACATTCGAGAACTCTATTACGTGAATGAGGACATATGCTCTATTTGGTATTAAATATGAAGATTATTACTTGTAAAACGCATTTGTCTTCAATTTTGTAAAATAGTTCATAAACTGGTAAATATTGTCTTAGACCTTGTAATTACCAAAAATAAGACATTTATTACAATATTTTTGATCATTTATCCTTATATTCGTAATAATCGTTGTCAGAGATGTAATTATTTTCTCAATGAGGAAGATACCACCCAATTACACAATTGAGAGCTTTATTACGTGAACGAGGACACTTGCTTTATTTATCTAAAATATGAAGATTTACCACTAAAGACAACACATTCGTTTTGAATTTTATAAAATTATTCATAAACTTGTAAATGTGGTCCTAGAACTCGTAATTATCACAAAGAGGACATTTTTTTACAACATGTTAGTCATTTGTCTCATCTCATTTTCAGCTCCTCTCGGTCTCTCTCGCTCTCTCAGAGTCTCTCTCACTCTCTCAGAGTCTCATCCACGCACTCTCTCGGTCGCTTAACCAAAGATTGGGTAAGGTTTCAAAATTTAGGCCTAACTCAATATCTGATTGAAATTTGGGTTTCTGGGTTGCAATTTTGTATAACATGCTTCTAAAGATATTCTCTCGGTTGGAACAAAGATTTAGTCATCAGATGATACATGTTTACATACATCAAAGATACTAGGGACGTTGAATTGCTTATGAAGATCAATGCACCTGACTTGATGTTGGCCTTGGTTTGCTAATAAGGACTAAGATCTGTGCTTTGTTTATGTGTATTTTACGTTGGACTTGCTCTTTCAATTTGTAACACTGAATAAATAAATTTGTGGCAAACTTACTCATTATTTGCATGTGATATGTGAAAAAATGTGCTCGAACTATCACGTTTGTAACCTGTTTTCCTATGCTTTTTTTGGGTTGTACTGAAGTACAGTGAACTCCAGACTTATTAAAGATTCTAATTCTAATGAAGCTAGTGACGAAGAATTGGCAGAATGACATTGAGATATGGACTAAGAGAGCTGTTGCAAATGCCAAAATCGTATGAACTGATATTCAATAACAAATTAACAATATACAAAGCTTTCTTATTATATTCATTGCAAACCACGTCTTATGATCCCGACATGTAAGTATACCCTGTATGTGCTCCTAAAATAAGCTCAACAAGTTTTGCTGCAATTCCCATCCAATTCGAACACTCTGATTGCAATTCCCATCCAAATTACCAAATTGTTTGCAATTTAGTTTCCATCCAAAAATGGCAAAACAGATGCCAAATTTCAAAACTGATACAGGACCAATACAAATATACAAATAACGGCAAAATAGCTCAATCAAAACAGCCAATAAACCAACTTATCAACAAGGCAACATGCAACAGCTCGATCAACTAGTGGAGATATTCAGAAATGCAGCAACTTGAAGCTCAATCAATTTAATGATTTTAATCATACAATTTGATTATACATTCATACAAATATACAATACCCAGCAACTTACCAAGCTTGATTTCAGCAACTGACCAACACTATGCCAAAAATTACTTCATACCATACCTCTCAGACGACAACAGAAGATGTTTTTTCTGTTATCTGATTTTTTTGAGTCTTCAGACAATAGTTTTATCCATTTCTGTTGTCTAAATACTATCCAAATTCATGCTGGTTCATTTTTTTCAACTTTCTTGTAACTTGAAAATTTCAAACGACAGCTCTAGTTATATTCTGTTTGTCTGAATGAATGGAGAAATTATTTCTCCATGTCTGGCCAAAAAGTATTGTTTGGCTCAACTACAACTTATCCATCTAGTCTGACCTGACCCCGTGTTTTCCCACACTCGGGTGAAAAAATAAAAAAAACTCGTCTTCCCTCTCCCAAACCTAGCAAGTAGCAACCTCTTCTTCGTTGCTCTTCCTCTCTCACTGCTCTCTCATATCGATCTACAAACCAACAACCAAAGCTAAGTCATGCCAAGTTCTTCGAGGAAAGAGAGATTGAAGCGTAGAGATGAGAGAGAGTACCAGGAGAGAGAAAGTAGATCTGGTTTCTCTACTTTGTTCTCCGAGCATCATCCGGCGACATTACCGCCACCAATGGGCTCTTCGGCATCCAATTAGTCGACCCAGGCTGAGTCATCCAACGATACTGGAAGTCAACACCACATGCTTCCGGCTGCCAGTTCGGATCTACGACCTTTGGTTCATGGTCTCATGGAGCTCCGCGCTTCGTTGGCCAAAGGATTGAAGGTAATTCTTAGCCATTATTTTTAGTTGAAGTTTGTCTTTCTGAAACTAATCGATCTGAATTGTTCTTTAGCTCGATTGGAAATTCTTCTTGGCCATTTTTTTTTGTAGCAGTCTCCATCTCTATTTTCTTCATCTCTTAGCCTCATCTCATCAGATCTTAAGCTTGAAAGCTTGGAGCTTTATGGAGTAAAGGTCTCAGAGAAGCACTAGCCTAGAGGTTTCTTCGTTCTCTTCTCCATTTGGTTGCGCGAACCCTCTTCGAAGAATCATCAGCTTTGATAGTTGGATGTACCCGGCGAGATCGGAAGGGTCTCCGATGAACATCTCTGCAGAAAGGTACCCTTTTTTTCAAATTTGATGTTATTTCTCAGTTGGGTGAATTCCCGTATCAATTATTCTTCATTGTGATTTTGATTCAGTTTTGATTTGTGTTTGGTGGCGCAGAGAGTTGGATTTGTTTTGGACCGGTAAGGAAGGTTGCATTGTGTGAGCTTGCACTGTAGCATTTGTGCCTTTTTGAATAGTGGTGGCATGCTTGTTTGTGTGTAGTCTGGAGTGGAAGTTGGGATGCTACTAAGGAAGAGAAGCTGGATTTCGAAGTAGTCCGGAGGAGGGGAGGTCTTAGGCATTTGCATTATCAGTGAGGTGAGTTTTGTTGATCTCCTTGAGATGTGTTTGTTTCCAGATTTTGTATAGTTGAGTTTCGGAGTGATCTTTCTCGCAAGGATTATTTCGTGTAGCAGTTGAAGACAAAAGTTGAAAGTTGGTGTAGTAGTGGTCATGTTTGGAAGCATGAAACTGAGTTTAGAGGAACTGCAAATGCAAAATATCAGTTTGGAAGCATGTGTGAATATGCGCATTATTTGTCTATGATGGTTATATGAGGTTTAACATCAGTGATTCAGTGTACTGATGATTATGTGTATACGTTTGATTATGGTTCATGACCAACCTGGGCTCCACTATGAAAACCAAAAACTGGAATTTGTAGAATAGGAAATGATTAAAAGATTCCATCCCTCTCTGTTTCATGCCATGCATCTGAACGGTTACTCCAAGAGGCATATAGGGATTCATTGTTCATATTGGTTATAATTTATATGTATGGGAAGAGAGTATGGTGCCTATTTTTCTGCATTAATTTTTCTACGTTTCCTCTACTAGTTAATTAACCTATGTATGTTTCTTCTTTTTTGTAGATGGGTATAAATCATGAGTCCCAATTTATATCTACGGAGGAAAGAGGAGAAGATGCAACAGGAAATGTACAAAGAGATGATTTGCCTTCTAGAAGAATAACGAGAAGAAATTATATACATAGGTCTAAACTTGTTCCAGTTGCTTTCAAAAAAGTTACTTGATAAAGGAAAGAACTTACTTGATATTTTCTTGATTTCCTTTGCTGCTGCAATTTTCAATTCTTCAAAAATTCTCCTCGCTATTGCTTTTTCTGTTTGCATTCCGAAATCTTGGGGGTTTTTGGAGATTTAGGCACTTCCCCTTTTTATGTTTTCTACAATACCTTTCCTCATGGAATTTCAGATCCTGAGGTCGTGGTTGGAGCTCTTTCATTGATTATATATTGTCTTACTCTTATCCCACTCATCAAGTACGTAGTTGTTGTTTGTCGAGCAAATGACAGTGGGCAAGGTAAACCAAATTCTGTTTGTACACTTGCTTCATTAAATGTCTGGTAATTGTGTATAATCATTAAATGGACGTGTTCAGGGTTACAGATTACCAAATTCTGTTTGTACACTTCCTTCAGCAAAGAAAGCTTATTGCTTTGATTGGATGATTCACATTTGTGTCTACCTGTAGTGATAACATCAGTACACATGGTTTAGCAACTTGGGTTATAATGTTCACTTTATTTATTAATATTAGCCATGGGAACTCATGTTTGGCTATGCATTGCTTTTATACTTCTTGATTAACATTTGTGTCTACATGTACATAATTATATTTATTGTTAAATAGCATGCTAATTAATTAATACTATTTCTTGTTGGCATTTTGATAGGTGGGAAAATCCATTGATGTGGGACATCCCCAGGTGATCGCTATGCTAATGTGGGTGAGGCAGGACTAACTTTCGGAAGTGAAGAAGCTGCAGGGGAATTTACTGCAAAACATGTTGGGATTATACGGTGCGTGCCTGCTCGAGTTCTAATCTTTCTGTGGCTATAGACTTCCCCCGAATTTTATATCCTAATAATTTTCATTCCAGTTTTGTTGTGAGATGATGTATAACAGAGTTTTACATCAATCTACAATCTTTGTTGGATTTTGAATAGTTAGTGGATTACATTTCTAAGGATTCAATTTTAAGTCCTGTGCAGGCCAGGAAGCATCAAACACTACTTCTAAGGGTACAAAATTTTTCTTGTTCACTACTTGGACATTTGAAGATGGAAATGTGGATTTTCCTCTAAACCTTATGCAGGCGATATTTGTATGATTTGTGATTTGTTATACAAGCTTGGGTCTACACTGATGCAGCCAACGCTGATGCTCGAGCCCAAAGGTTGAATTGGTTAAGGTGCTATGACATTGGGGGTGATAGGAGTAGGAGTAGGGGATGGAGTTCCTTGTGGTTGCTTCAGCAGGTCTTTCTCCTCTGGAATTTCAGCTCCTCTCTCAATCATAATGTCAATGTTACGTTACAATTATGAAACTGATGGATTGTATTTTGGATGATATTGATGCAATGAAATATTTGGCTTCATATTGATGGCTGATTGGAGTTTAATTTTATGGCTTTGATGATTGTTAAATGAATGATGATGAAATAGTTGAAAAGCAACATATGCAGGTTTCACAATATGTTGTATCAACAAAATGGAAACAACAGAAACAAACAATATTCTCTTGTTTCTACTTACTTCAAACAACATATAAGTGGACTTGAAATCATTCTCAAACAACATAATTAGGTGGTTGTATTGTTATTAACACTCACACAACAGAATTTGACTAAACAGTGGTTGAAAGTCCAAACAAAAGACAGAAAAGTGAGACTGAATACTATTTCAGACAACAGAAATTAGAGTCAGACTATACTTCAAGTGAGATTCAAACAACATTAAATAACTAAAACAGTAGTTGGAGATCAAATCTAACCACAACAAACACAAACATCTGTAGTCCAAACAACTTCAAACAACATAACTAACTAAAACAGTAGTTGGAGATCAAATCTAACCACAACAAACACAAACATCTGTAGTCCAAACAACTTCAAACAAGAAAATGTTGTTGTATACAAACTAAGTCAACATATTTATGTCATTGAATAATAAATCAGACAACAGAAACATAAACTAGCTTCATTATTGGTACAATCAAACGATAGTTACAAGTAAATCTTTGTCATCTAAATCTAAGTACAAACGATGGAGTTCCTTTAAATCCGTTATTAAATTTAAGTATCAACAACATTCATATGTAGTTGTAATATACTTCAGACAACAGATAGTCCATAATTCTTCAATATTGAGTGCATCAGACGACAGTAGCTTAAACTAAATTTGTTGTCTGAGTGTATTATCAACGACAAAGAATCTCTGTCGTCTGAGTGGCTTAGAGACGGCAGCCACCTAGACAACATATTTTGACTTCATCAGACAACAGATCATATCTGTCGTCTGAAGGTTTTTTTTGGCATAGTGCAAGCTTGAAGAGTGAAACCAAGAATGTAGGTGAAAACCCAGAAACCGAACCCAGAGTGTAACCAACAATTTTTGGCTTTCTGCTTTGCTGCTTGAGGAAGAGAGCAACCAAGTTCGAGACTTCAAGGCCATTAGACTGAAATCCAGAAAGTAGTAGAGATGTTCATGAGATACAGATCGATTATAAAGTAAAAACCTAGAAATTTCGATAAACTATTTGACTTACCACCGTTAGTTCGTCACCGTCGAGTATAGAAAGGGCCGTCGACGCCTCGATGATCGAGGAGAGAGGCTGAGATGGAAAGGGTCCGTGCTGCAGAGATAGAACCCGTGGGCTGGAGGCTGAAGAGGACTGGAGGAGCAGTGCAGTAGAGGGAAACGGTGGAACAGAGGAAGACTGAGTCAGAGTCGCGCAGAGAGAGAAAGAGAGTCGTGGTGGCACAGCGAAGCAGAGGATCGCCGCGCACGGGGGCCCGACACTGGAGGCATGGTGACGAACTGAGAGTGACGGCGAAACCGGATACCTTCTGAATAGGTCAGTTTGTTTCGAATATCCATGACCCTTGGATATATTACCGATCCAACGGTCACAAATATTCACAAAACACACAGTATGGGATACGCCCCAGTACTGTAGAATTTCCCATCCGTGACATTATTAGTCCATGACATTCATTGAATTGTCTTCATATTCTCTGTTTGAACCTCTGTGTATGCTTAGTTAGTTTCATCAGCACCTACCTCTTTTAATTCCCAATCATTTTTCTTGTTGATGTTCTAATATTCTAAACCATATATGTATGCAAGTCAATTAGTCGAAACATATCCTCTTTTAAATTTTTCCCAGTCGTTTTTTTCTTGTTGGTGTTGTAATATTCTAATTAAACCATATACTTATGCAAGTCAAAACATATGACTCATGAATCTAGAAACACATGGGCACTTAACCATTTAGTTAAGGGCAATGCAAACTAATGTTGAAACGAAATAGCTAAATACTGCTGCAATTGATATGTATTTTTTTATGAGGATTGACGACCCAGAAAACATTTGCTTTCTTAATTTCAAATATAGATACAACACGTTTCCTAAATGATTAATATTATATAACATCTCGATCAAATGCATCATTTTCACAAAACGTACAGGTTAGCAATTTTTCATAAAACCAAAAGAAACTAAGAAAATAAAGAAAAGTCGGCATTTCTTCCCCGTTTAAGGGTACTGTTAGGTTCCCTTTGCTTTCGCTTTGAAAATAACCAGAATAGAATGTGTAAGGTATGCACAATATTTCCACCCAACCACTGAATGAAAGATTGTGTCTTGTTGACCCTTGAAACTTGGTATTTATACCTAGGGTTTCGGTGGTTCCTTGCTATAGAAGGATTATTGATTGAAGATTCCTAATTGACCTCTACTACTTGAATCCTATAAGGGCTTGTTTTCCTTATGGACTTTGGAATGGGAGAAACTATAACCTAAAACCATAGTAAACTTATTTTTGGGCCGCAGGTAACGGCCCGCCACACGTAATCCTCTGAAGGATATTGCCAAAAATACTTTTGGGCTCAAATTAAACTAGGGGTGGGCGTCCAGACCCGAAAAACCGAAGACCCGACCCGGACCGAGCAAAAAAGCCCGATTCGGTTCTGTGTTGACTTTGAAATTCTCGGTTCGGTCTAGAACACGACCCGAATATATAGAGCCCGAAAGCCCGAACAAGCCCGAACAGTCCCATTTTCCCATCATTTGCCACTTTTTCCTCTATTATTGGGTGTTATTATAATATATTAAATATAAAAAATGCTAAAGCAGTCAGACCAAGCCCGTACTTTGTCCCCACTTTGTGTCATGAAAAAAGAATCGTCTCCCACTCTCTAATTATTAAAGAATGAGCTTATTATATAGCTTATCATGTCAGTATGCCACATGATCGAACCGTCTCTGGCTCACAACCTCTCTCTCTTTCCTTTTCTCTCTCTCTAAACCATCTGAGGCGTTAGTTCTTCCCAAATCCCCGATTATTCAATATGAAAAACCAAAACCCAGTTCAGTTCATCCCAAATTTAATGGCATCAACACAAATTTCTTCCCAAACTTCAAGTTCTGAATCCAATTCCAATTCCATTCATTTCAATTTGAGGATGAGACCCAATACAAGGAAGACGAAGGGGATGAAGAAGATGAAGTCATCATGAACCCACTAAAAAGCCCACCACATTTGACACTCTCGCGCCGTTGCGAGCTGCTGCTGAGGATGAATGTTTGGGCTTGCTTCTCTTTGAGATTCGACCCTTCTGAGAGTGCAATCACCGAAACCAATTGAAAGTCGCCGTAGAAGCTCCGACTGCCGGAGCCGACAGATCTGCTCGAATGAAGAAGCTGAAGCAGTGGCTTGGCTTTGGGACTGCTTTCATCTTCAACCTCACCCACTACGGTTTCGGACCAAAAAGCCCGAAAACCCGACACTTAACATAACGGTTCGGGCTCCTCTCGGTTATCATATCTTAAATGGACCGAACTGACCCGGACAGATTACTTCGGGCTCGGTCTCGGTTATGGAAAAATCCTGGCCCGGCCCGACTCGAGCCCATGCCTAAATTAAACATTGCTCCGAGGCCTCGAGATCAAGCTCGCAAATATTGTAACTGATCGAATAGGGCTTAAGCGTTGACTTATGACAGAAACAAGGCCATTAACGGGGGTTAGCGGTTGCGTAACTACAAAAATTTTTTTCGAGTGCTAAGGTCAGTCAGCTGAGAAACTCTTTTTCCAGTCTCCCTAAACCTATAAACTTCTGCTCTCACTGAAAACCTTCATCTCGTTCAAAAACCCAGAAATGGATCCAAAGAAAATTGTCATTGATCAAGAAGAGAAACTCACCAAGAAGATTTCCCACACAGGGCACAAAAACGGGTGCTCTGAGCATGTCTAATTCATCAGTGGAAAGGCCCTTTCTCTTTGTTCTTGGTAATCACCACACCAGACTGACTCTACACCACAGAGCCCCTTTTTGGATGAAGTCATCGCCTATTACGGCCTCCCAATTTGCTGCCCAATTCTAGTTCTCCACCGTACTCCCAGCGATTTCTCGAGTTGGGTCCAGAAACACCATAAGGTCTAAGTAGGGTTTTGGCCGGCTGTCAACGAAGAGGAAACGACCTGGTCCCACGAAGTTAGAGCCGATCTGACTCGTTGGAATGTAGTGGGCATCACCGACACCATTGATCTCTACTTCAACCTCTGTCTAGGTGTCAACCGGGCTCCCTTGGCCGCCACATTCAGCCTCTGGAATACTTCCAGTAATACCTTCGATTTCTGATTTGGGCAGATAGGGATCACGCTTCTCGACATTCTCACCATCATAGGGCTGCCAATTGACCACGAGCCCTAGATGCATGGCTAATTTGACTATATTGAGTTTCCTCTGCTAATGAATTAGGCGGTCACAATTCTCACAGCAAGTCCTATTAGCTTGGGTGTAATAACTATCGTGGCCAACATGACGAGACTAGAGGTATCACCTTCCTCGAGTACTGCTTTGTAAATTTATTTTGTACACTTCCTCCAATAAGCCCACTGATACTTGGACCTCTTTGGCCACTACCCTTTACAATGCCGCGTCGTCGGCCTTGGGCAACCTGTTTTGGGTTCGCTCTATCGAACCCTTTATCGTACCACCATGCATCCTTTCAAGACTAGCATTTATGGCCCTCTTGGATTTTAGATTTCTAGCTGCAAATCTATTTTGATAGGTTCCACAGACCAGACCTTCCTCCTACCCCCAACAAAACTTGGTGCTGGGACATTGGCTTTGCAGGGATAATAAGTATGCTTCCCCGCCACACTCTAGGAGTTTCTCCTACCTCTACCTCCTGCACAAATTTCCAGATTTAGACCTGGTACTAAGTAGGAGATTCCCACATCCTCTGTAGAATGAGAACTTGCCCCAAGTCCAGAATCATAGTGAGAGGGCCCTTGTAGCCTTCCATCATGCCATCTCCCTTTCTGATATAAGGCTAGTGGCAAATGACTTAAGTTACGAGCTTTATGCTTCTAATCATTACGCTTGCCAACTTGGGTTGGCATAGATAATACCCTTCCTCCTCTATGACTCCAACAACTATTATACCTCTTGGCGAAGGATTAGCATCCGGGCAGGCGCTAACGCATCCCAAAGTAGGCTCAACTTGATAAACCTACCCCTAGGCTAATGAGCTTCAACCAATCGATGAGATTGACGAATTCTAGGAGGCATATTGGGAGGAAGTGTCTGTCAATTGCTAGGCTCTCCCTGATGATGAAATATTCACCCATATCTTCCGCTCTCTGAGCTACCTTTGCGAAGAGGACTAGGTAGTGCACTCTCAATTCCCTGTTTACAGAGTGTGACCGGCACAACCGGGAGTAGTGATTCTCGACAAGCCTCACTGAGTGGTAAGTTTCCTCATTTATCCTCTATCGATTAGATATATTTTGACTATTAAGGTATGACACTAGTCCTTATCTCCAAGTGAATCAGCACTAGGAGCAGAGGTGCGCAGCCACTATCTAGCGGCAGACAAGGTGCTCGTTCGACCACCGCCACTGGCCAAGCTGTGAAGTAAAAAGCCATAGCGGAGGCATCCGCTATTGAGGAATCAATTGATAATAAGGATCCTACTGGGGTAAAGTTTTACGCTCCTTGCAAACTTTGGACATAAAGCCCTTTTGATTTCGAATCCTGACTTAACTTTTTGCAGGACATTGTAGTGCAAGCCCGGAAAAGAAGCCGGCCTGACCCAGTGGGAGAAAGCTAGGAAAGCGACGAACCTGATGAGTCGCGATTGGTATGTTTTAGCCTTCATCTTGTTATTTTCACCATATTGCCTTTGCTCACGGAAAACTTACATCATTTTGTACTTTAGATTCACTGGAGGACCACTGGTTCATCTAATCAGGGTGGAGCTGGTCCTTCCCATGTTGTGAGGAAAATGGCCTTTCCAAAGGCTCAAGTAATTCCAGATTGGAGGTTTCCTTCGCTTAGCCTCTGTTTGCAGAAGCTATTCCCATCGTGTCGGCCGCAGGCCATGCTCTTGGTAATAGTCTTCCGCCCATGAGCGAAGATGAGGAACCATCCCCAAGGCCACTGAATCAGGCATGATTGAGGTTGCGGCCTAGTAGCAAATGGAACCAAAGTGCATAGCAAACCGGTTAAGGCTAGTGAACAATGAACAACTGAGGCAATTTCCTCCCCTGCCTCAGTTCCTTTAGCTTTATTCTAACACTGCTTTTCCAGGGCCATAGTCTTGTTCGCACTAAAGAGGCTGTAGGTGACTGTAAATGCTGAGGAAATCATCGACGAAGGTCACCCTGATCTAGTCTTAATGGTTGAGTCGATCAGTGACCATGCCCGCCATGCCCCCCAAGTGAACAAAGCTGAGGTCGAGATCGGTCATGATCAGGTGATTGTAGAAGCTGTCCCTGCTTAATATCCGGTAGTCCCAGTTATCAAGCTAGTCTCTTAACCTCAGGCCCCTCCTGTTGGGCATTCCAGACTAGAAAGGCTAGCCCAAATCCTTTGCGAGCTTCTGGGTTATAATCTGCTAGAGGCCAGTGCACTCTGGAAAGCCTGGGAGGCTCTTCGAGTGCTTGACCGGGATATTGTTATCAGCGAGGCCCCACTTGGCTCAATTAAAGACATGCTGAGGGCTCTTCCTTACCTTTACGAGCAATGAGCCACCTCAGAAGCATAGGCTAGGACTGTTGGCCTATAACGTCAGGCTCTTACTCGCATGGAAGAGTTGTGGGGTTCATTGGATGAACAGGCCTCTCAACTACAAGAATTAGAACTCGAGGAGGGGCACCTTGAATCACATATCCAGACTCTTCAGGCTCAGTTGGGCACTGTGAGGGCTGGATTGTGCATGAAGAAGCTCAGTTAGAGAAGCCATTGGTTGATTCTGAAGTACTGAGTCAAAACTTTCCTCAGTTAGAGAAGCTATAGTCTTTCCAAATGCTGGACTAGTAGTAGCCATGTCTTCTGATCACTACCGCATCTTAGGTCTGGCTTGATGAGAGTGGCAGATGCTGACATGAGCTTCTCTCATTAAGTGCTTCGCTTCTATGCCATAGACACACTTAAAGTCTATGTCATCTTTGCCTTGCATACGCAACTCATTATTCCTTAGAAATTAATTGAGCGTGAGGTAGCGAATCTTTTCTCAGTAGGTTAGTCCGGGTGTTTTAGGTATTTAATCAGAGGAACACACCAGGCCACATCAATGGGATCCAAGACAGCCACTATGGTGTCATCTGAAGGATCTGCTCTAGCCATCCAGGAAGGTAAGGTTCATAGTTCTACCTTCAATAGCAGTTTATAGACCCCGTCCTTCAAGGTGATTCCAGTGGTAACTTGAGGGAGCTCATTAGCTGCAAAGTTGAGTTCTTGCAAAATGTGCTCGAGATCAATGTCAACAAACTGGAGAAGCAGTTTGAGTGCTCTATCCAAGTAAGGTATGAGTAAGAAACTCAGGCATTTGAACTTCTCATGCAGTTGATTGATGATGAGCATCGAGTCCCCAAGGACTTGTACATCTCTGACCCCAAGTTCCAATACCACTTCTAGGCCTATAATAAGGGCTTCATATTTTGCTTGGTTGTTTGTGCTATAGAATTCCAAATAGAAGGAATACGAGAAACGATCCCCAGATAGGTTTTCTAGGATGATTCCTGCTCTTACCATTGTCTTTGTTCTAGAGCCATCAAAGTACAGAACCCAAGGTTACAGCGAAATTGTCACAGTTTAAGTGAGCGAACTCAGGAACACATGCCAAGTCAGGTCTCTCTGCAACCTCGAGATCTTAGACCTCTGGCACATCCAGCATAGGATGATGCACGAGGAAATCAGCTATGGCCTGATCCTTTACAACCTTTTGGGGAACATACTGCAAGGAAAATTCTAAAAGGGCCAGAACCCTTTTCCATATCCGGCCCCTAAGTATAGGTGGCGATAACATGTATTTAACCAGGATTGTCTGAGCTATGATGCATGTGGTAAAAGTAGGGGCCATAATGGCCGGGATAGGGCCGACCCTACCCTAAATTTTAGGGCTTAGGGTCGGGCCAGGCTGGGCCTAGTTAAAGTCAACAAAATTTAGGGCAGGGTAAGGTTGGGTCAGGGCTTAAATATGCTAATTCTTACCCGCCCAAAAGGCCCGAACTGCTAGGGCTGGCCGGCCAGCCTTCCGAAAGGCCAAATAGGACCTAAATGGGTTTTCTTTTGTTTAACAAAAAGAAATACATCATTATTTTTTTTCTCAAAATGTGGTTCGGTGGTTATATAGGTAATACAAGACTCATTTTTTTTTTGTTGATCATATTATATATATATATATATATATATATCTCTGTGTGTGTGTATATATATACAGGGTCGATCACATGTGAACATCTGCACTATTGCTGAAGTGCAGACGTCGACGCTGTAGTAGCTTATAGGCGGTGGCGGCAATAGGACAGGGCTTGTCGGACGAAGGCTGGAGGCATCCCATACCACTTCTGGGTAGCGATCGAGGTCGGAGGAGATCGAGGTTGAAGGTTTTTGGGCAGCGACCTCACCTGCAACTACAAGTTCTAGGCAGGGTTGTAACGCTGTCACTGGCGACTTCACCCGACTGCAGACTGGCTTCTCAGACCCCTGGCCTCTGTCCTGCAAGCGGTGTCTCGGCGTCAACACTTGATCGAGGCCCGAGGAGCGACGTCCGCACTTTTTCTGAATTACGGACGTTCGCTCTGGAACGGCTATATATATATATATAGGAATTAAGTTATAACATTTATAAATTAGTTAAAGTGGTTATATTCAATTAACTATCTCTCAAAATTAACTGTTGTTTAACAAAGGAAACAAAAATTAAAGAAAATAAAGCATAGAAAATCAAATACAAAGAAAAAGATAAGTTGTATGTTATAGGCAAAAAATAAAAAATAAAAAATAGGAAACATAGAAAATGATTAGGGCTTAAAGGGTCGGACCGGGTTTAGCCCTAATACTTAAACGGGTCGAGTCGGGCTTCATTTGCATAGCCCATACTCTACCCCATTTGAGATAGGGTCGGGCCGGCTCGCCCTAAAGTGAGGATCGGGTCGGGCGGGCTTAGGGCCGAAAGGCCAAATGATGACCCCTAGGTAAAAGATAACATGTAATGGCGAAGCTTACATGCAAAAAAGTATAGCGTCAAACAAAGCTTCTCCATGGGAAAATACCTAGTCTCACAATATGTTATGTTCTGCTAAAGTAGAAGATAGCATGTCCTACCTCTTCTTCATCATCTTGTGTTAAGAGACTGCCAATGGAGAATTCTACAGCAGAGATAAATAGCTTGAGTGGGAACCCTGGCCATGAGGGAGCAAGGACCGGTGGGCTTGCAAGATAGGCCTTGATTCTGTTAAAGGCCTCTTGATGCGTAGGCTCCTATATAAACTCTTTTTGCCCTTAAAGCTTGAGCAGCGAAGAGAAAGGCTAGATTTTACAGCTGAGTTAGAGATAAACCGGCGTAAAAAGCTTATCTTGCCTAGCAGCCTCTGCAACTCCTTCTTTGTTTGCGAGGTGATGCATTGATGACTGCATTGGCCTTGTCTTCAGGCACCTCAATGCCTTCCTGATGGATAATAAAGCCCAAGAAGTCACCTGCCTGAACTCCAAAGACGAGTTTCGCTAAATTCATCCGTAATCTATACAAGCGCATGTGTTCAAAGACCTTTCTCAGGTCCATGATATGGTCTCCCCGCTTTTTGGATTTGACGACCACATCATCTATGTAAACCTCTAGAATTTTCTCCAAAATGTAGTGGAAGATCAGGTTCATTGCTCGCTGATATGTGGCTCCTACATTTTTTTAGCCCAAAGGGCATAACCATGTACTCAAAAACTAGACGGCGGAAAGCAGTCTTATGCGTGTCCTCCTCTACATCTGGAACTGATGATAGCCTGTTGTTCCATCCATGAAGGATAAAAGCTCATGATAGGCTATTGCATCCATCAACATATTCGCTATCGGTATGGGGTAAACGTCTTTAGGAGTAGCGTTGTTAAGGTCCCTGTAATCTACACAGACTCGTATCTTGCCATTCTTCTTGCGAACAGGCAAAATGTTGGATAGCCACTGATTATGCTTGTTCACCCTGATGATTCTTGACTTCTACATCTTCTCAACTTCTTCTTTTACTAGAACCTGGATCTCGAAATTCATTCTCCAGGGTTCCTGTTTCATGGGCAGTTTGTCACATGCCAAATCAGGTGATAGGCCTAGCATGTCTTCATATTTCTTGGCGAAATAATCTCTATACTCTTGTAGCAAGTCAATGAGCCTCTGTTTCTCACTAGGCTCTAGCTTTGAGATGATAATCACTTCCATTGGCTCAATTTCTGTTCCTAAATTTACCTTCTCTGTAGGGTCTCTGACTTTAGGAAGGGTATCATCTAACGAGGTTGGATAAATTGGTTCTTCATCCTCTTCATGATCAGAGAACTCTTCGTTCATATACTCTATTGTGGCCATTGGATCAGAGGCCTCTCTCTCAACCAAGAATGAAGATAATCTATCATATAAGGATTGAAAGGCCTCTAACTCTTCCTCTAGGAGGAAGCAATCCATTAACTGGCCTTTGATTGTGGCACAGTATGGACGGCCATTTGATGTCCTCTTTGGCTAGCGTTAGTCCCCATTGTGCCCAGTCATAGGTTGTTACCCCTGTGGGGCGGCCTTTGTTGTCTATGCCACTGGCCTATAATGGAGTGATTGACTCCAAGTAGTACCCGACATCTACAGAATGCAGACAGGGAAAGGGCGAGGATCAACACTGATCACCTCTGCCTTGTCAGTAACCCTATTCCAAAGTATCAACTCCTAGTGAAGGGTAGAAGGAACATAATAGCTCCTATGAATCCAATCTCTACCCAATATCACGTTGTAAGCTGCGTAGCAATTTGTGACAAAGAAAGCGTAAACACCTTCAGCCGGGCAAACCTTAATTTGTAAGAAAAGTGAACCTAAGATTTTGGTAAAGTTCTTGACAGTGAGAGATGTGGATTGGATCTTTTCTTTCTTGATTTCTAGCAAGTGCATGGTTCACAGGGTAATAACTTTGACTGCTACGTCAGTATCTACCATGATCTTGCTGAACTTGACGATATTGACTTTAGTGCTAATGTACAAAGACCTTATGTGCTACACCATTGCTAGTGTTAGTATAGTGAAGCTCATGAAGATGTCTCGACTGTTGGTGTTTTCGGTTTCCAGGAAAACAGCTTATTCAGCTGGTGTTGAAGCTGCTAAAGTAATCTCAAGTACTGCTTGGCACTCTTAAGCTGCAATTAGCAAGGAATACTTCACAGGCAGAATGTATACCATGCATGCTACAGGTAGTATCCACCCCTTCTTCTTCTTCCATATCGTCATTAAGGTTAAGCTTAGGTTCATCTAATGGCATGCTCAAGTCAAGTTCGTCGCGGAACTTCTTGGCAACATATGCTACTAGTGACTCCTCTTCCATGGGAGTCGGGGTTTGGTCTTCTTAAAGAGTTTTATGGGTAAGCACCGTTCGCAGTGGGTCCTACCTCAGATCCGCTACTGGAGTATCTTCTGAGGCTTGAACCACTATGTTCTGAATCTTTTTGGGCCTCCACTATAGGCTCTCTGCAATATTACTTTTGCCCCCCAGTCCGCAAAAAATTGACGGTTTGGGGTCTGACTCTGCATGAAACAACCTGCGCCGGACCTTAGGCCTTACTGTGAGGTTTTTTTATTTGTGGCCGGTGGAGGAGTGGTCTTCCTACCCTTGGCGATTCTGCAAAATACACTGGGCTTAGGGACCCCAGGTGCATATCTTTGATGTGCTTATGAAAAGCCCTGGGTGTAACGAGGGGTTTGGCAGATAATGCCTCCATCTGCCTTTGATATTGTTTTAGGAATTTGACAAGTTGAGAAGGCTTAATCAAGCCTTGATCTAGGGCCTCCAGGGTCCGTTTCACCTCCCTAAATCGGCGCTAGAGTTTTCTCTTCTTTGAAGGGCTGATCTCAATAACTTTGCCCTTCACCTTCGTATACCACTATTCTTCCTTGATGACTGAAGTTGAAGCCGGAGGAATATATGGCTTGGTAAGAATATCCTTTTGTTTGCTCGTATCCTGGGTTTCCTTCTTCTCCTCATCCTCTGCAGCCCTTAATCGATCAGACTATGAATAATTGAATACCATTCTATAAGCCTTGCAATATGGCGAAAATTATTTGGAAGAATGTCATATCTTAAGCAGATGTAGAGTTCCTTGATTTTTGTCTTCTGCCCATCTAGTTTGGTTGTTTCTAAGTGAGCAAGCGTACTCTGTAGCAGTGTGGTGTTTTGTTCTTTTTGTTGTTATCTTCATTTTTATTGAATTGGTTCAGGTTCAGTGGTTTCTGAGTGGGAGTACTACCAGTTTGGGAAAAAAAGGGAATTTTTTCCTCATTTTATTTAGCCAGGTTGTTAGATCCTCTGGTCACGCACTACTACATGTTAGTTTTCACTTTTAGGTCGATTGACAAAGTTTGCCTCTTTAAGTGAAGTTCTATTTAGGTTGATTTATGTTGCCTGTTTGAGTATCTTGACTATTTTGAATATTTTAAGTTCAATTTTATTACTTTCAAGTCTTTATATATACTTAAGTGTATAAATAAGTATTACAAAAATAAAATTAAAATTAAAAATACAAAACCTCCTAGGCGGTGTCTAGTCAACCGCCTAGGCGTCTAGGTGCTAGTCCCCTAGTCACTGCCTAACTAGCGCCTAGCGATTTTTAGAACCTTGGTCCTCAATAATTCATTTATCCATGCAATTATATATTAGGATTTAAAACATAAACAATGATACTTCTGTATCCAAAACCCACCATTAACTTTAGACTGGGCAACAACCCCATTCTGAACATGTACCAAAAGTTCTACTAAACTCAATAATTACATTATGGAACCAACCCAAATGTGAAAAGAGCTTCTTCTTTTTTCCCATTGCACATACAGCTTAAAATAAAAAAATTGAATCCGAAGTACAAAACCAAGAAATGCCCACCTGCCCAGTAATCCTATCAAGCACTTTAATCAAATAAACCCGGTTCTCAGAATCCTGCCACAACCAGCATCCAACCCCAAAATTCAAAACCTAGTTCTCCAATTCCGGGGTTAATCAAAATCTGAAAATTGAGAGGCCAAAAAGAACCACCCATCAGGTGACATAGATTGAGGCGAAGGTGGCAAACATTGAGACCAACAGAGTTGGAATTCGCGATTGGAAAATCTTGGCAAAGATACATACTTGAAGCCTTGCTTTGCATTCTCTCTGAACTTGAATGTATCAATCTAATTCCAATTTATGTCGACCAAAAGATCAAAACTTTGAAATGGTGGAGTATATATTGGATGGAGTCGAAAATAGATATAGGGTTTTGATTGGATGGCGAAGAGCTTGCCCATGGAAGTCACTGGAATCAAGAAAGTAGGAAGGATCTAAGATTTTGGTTGGATGAAGGAAGTCGCTGGGATCTTTTGTCGAGAGAGAAAGAGAAGAATTTTTTTTTTTACGCTTTGAAATGGTGGAGTATTAGGAGTTGGGTCACACTTTGAACTCATAAATTAAATGGTTAAATACTGGTTACTACCATGTGGTTTAGGTCCAAAGCCAATTCAGTCCCTGGACTTCTCATTTCATCAGAAACACCCATGCACTTTCAATTTTGATCTAATAGGTCCAATTCGTTAATATTTTGTTATGAGTTCAAGTTATAGTTGGATTATTTGTTGAAAAACTATTTATTTTTAATAGTAGGACTCACTCTTAAATTGACTAGAGGTGGCATGTAGACACCACATCATAAAACATAGGCTATATATGAGCCAAGTTAACAAGTTAAATAACTAAATTGTCCGAAAACTAACAAATTGGACCTATTAGATCAAAATTGAAAGTGCAGGGGTGTTTTTGATGAAATTAGAAGTTTAAGGACTGAATTGATTTTGAACCTAAACTACATGGTAGTAATCTGTATTTAGCCCTAAATTAAATAACAAATTACATGTAAGTTATTAACAAAAGATGACTTAATAAATACATACTTTAAAGATTGAATTAAACATATAAGGACTAAATCTTACAAACAAGGACAATATGCACTTTACTTGCCATATGTCATGAGTTAATTTACGTTTTTACCCTCAACTACTTCTTTTGGCTTTTTTTCCTAAGAATAATCCTTTCATGTTACTTCTCAAAAGCAAAATAATAATAATAATAATGATAATAATAATAATAATAATATAAAAAAATTATCTTCCTTTTACACATTGCTAAGAAAGAGAATCTCAGAGCTCTTCGTCAAACTTCTTTTTCTTCTTTATTACTAAACATGTCCTTGGTTTATTCGCAGCTTGATTTGCAATAGCAGTAGCAAGAGCAAGTAAGAGCAATTACATCTGTCAATCCATGAATGAATTTGAAAACATAGGGAATTGCATTATTAATTCCCACAACAAGATTACCAAACCATTAACAATTAGTAATAGTAATCAACATGCCAAAACATAAGGGTTGTTTTTATAACAACAACCCCATTGAGGACTTTCATCAAACACCTGACATGCATGAGCTCCTAACCTACCAAAAAAACACCTTAGAGCAAGTTCACCCGTTGGGTCACCAGGTCATGGTCACCAGGTCACTAGGGCAGGACACTATTCACTTCCACTGGACCTTTGCTTCCACCCGTTGGGGTTAGGGTCACCAGTCAATTACTGTTCATCAAATATTTTATTTATTTTTAAGTGTAAATGAGAATTGTATGATGTAAATAAATACTATTGATGAACATTTTGTAAATCCAACCAAAGAAAATTTTTTGGGTAGAAAAAATGTTATATCCACCGACGAGTTTTTTGTACACCACAGACAATTTGTTTTTAAAATAGTGAAAATCCACTGAAGACTCATTTTCTGACGACACAATTTTTTTTTAACTCCATCGACATTTTTATCACATGTACACAACCGACAATTTGTTTTTAAAAGAGTGAAAATCCACCGACGACACATTTTTTTTTTTTAACTCCACGGACATTTTTATCACATGTACACTACCGACAATTTGTTTTAAAAAGAGTGAAAATCCACCGACACTTTTATATGCATGAAAATTTTCAATAAATAGACATGATCTTTACACTACATACACACACAATCTGAGCTTAACAAACTTTCACCTTTACCTTATCTCTGGCATTACACATTTCCTCAATTTTCTTCATTTCAATGAATAGGTTGTGGAATAAAATTCGACGGTCTATGGATGAAGATGATGAAGAGATGATGGACAATAACGCCATTGTGTTCGTAGCAGTTGCAGAAGAATCTAGGAACCAGACTAGAGGGGGTGGTTCTCATCCAGGTCGTGCACCAAATGAGGAGAGACTTAGAGAAGAAAGGGGAAAGAATTTGATGGCCGACTACTTTGTTGACCGACCAGTGTTCAAAGATTGGGAGTTTCGAACACGTTACAGGATGAGTCTCAATGTCTTCAAGCGTATATGTACTAACCTTTGCCAATATGATCGTTGCTTTGTTCAAAAGTCAGATGCTACAGGGAAAGTCGGATTACTTCCGGAGCAGAAGATGACAGCTTCCTTGCGAATGCTTGCTTACAATGCTGGGGTAGATCAATGTGCTGAGTATTGTTGGATGGCGAAATCCACTTCCATCGCAGCCCTTCAACGATTTACACGAGGAATTGTTGATCTTTACTCAGCAGAATACCTTCGCGCTCCTATTGCTGTTGACCTCAGACGACTTCTTGTTAAAGCTGAGAGGAAAGGTTTTCCAGGGATGATTGGCAGCATCGACTGTATGAATTGGCAATGGAAGAATTGTCCTACTGGTTGGGCTGGAGAATATAGTGGTAGGAAACATACCCCCACTATCATCCTAGAAGCAGTTGCATCTTATGACACGTGGATTTGGCATGCATTCTTTGGAATTCCCGGGGCATGCAACGACCTCAACGTCCTACCAAAGTCCCTGTTGTTTGATGAGCTTACTGCTGGAAGAGCACGTCTGATCCAATTCCAAGTGAATAACAGAATTCAAAATTTAGGCTACTATCTCGCTGACGGTATTTATCCTCGATGGGCGACTTTCTTGAAAACTGTTAGAAATCCTAGACGCCCTAAGGAATTCGAGTTTGCAAAGGCTCAGGAGTCATATAGGAAGGATGTGGAAAGATGTTTTGGTATATTACAGTCACACTTTGGTATTGTTAGAGGACCTGCTCGTGAGTGGGATAAAGAGGACATTCGATACATCATGTTGACTTGTGTTATATTACACAACATGATTGTCGAGGATGAACGACCTGAAGATAGCAATGATGAGTTGGAGTATGATGATGAAGAAGATAACAATATGAGGCCCATGATTGCTGAGGTATGGGAGGGACCTACTGGTAGAGATTTTGATCCTGTAGGTAGAGATGGTCATTATCTGAATGGATTGATGGATCGATACCAAGAAATTAGATCTGAGCACACTCACTCCAACCTTTAGGAAGATCTCATTTAACACTTTTGGGAAGTTCAAGGCAATCGGCGTATCTAGATATGCTATTTGAATAATTGGCTACTGCCTAGTTGTATGTTTTTAATTATGTTTGTGTGTTTTTCCTTCCAATGTACCCACATATTCAAATAAATTTTTATTTCATCAATCTAAGATCACAGAAGTGAAAAACCAAGTACTGGAATCATAACAATACAATTATTCAAAATACATAACTCCTACATTTTCCTAATCCTCATCTTCATTAGGAATCCAATTTGTGTTGGATGGGTCACCGAAATGGTTGGGGTTAGTGGATTCACCCGAAGAGAAAGGTGGTGAAGCGACTCCACCTATAAATGGTGGTTGTGGGAAGCCACCGATGAAAGGAGGTTACGGATAGTACCCACCTGGAAAAGAAGGTTGTGGGAAGACACCAGGGAAAGGAGGTTAACCACGAGTTGCCTCTTCATCTTGTCTCTCCGCTATGATTTTTTGCTTTCTGTGCCAATATTTCTTTTTGGTTGGCATCATATTACTTGTGTCCATCTCCATAATTCGCTCTTCCCTCTCTTGAAATTTGAATGCCTCGTTTCGCATATCCATTTGCAAGTGTATATAATCTCGTTGTTCTTGGTCATGGAGATGTCGAGAATATTCCTCATCGCGTTTTTCCTTGGCAGACAACATTGATGTTTGGTTGATTGCTATAGTCTCCACCGTGGATGTAAGAGGATTGGAATCATTAGATGCCTTCTTTCCTTTCCGGATAATTTCTTTGGCAGCCTTCTTTCCTTACGGCCTTACCGACGGATTGGGAGTTACATCGGCATTTACTTCATCTGCATCTATTTCCAAGTTGACATGATCATCAGGAACAGATTCTTGCGTGGGATTTATGGGAATGCGGTCGGCTCTTTCCCTTGAGGCTCCTCCAGTGGAAGAGCTATGGCTTGGAATGTCACAAAATTGTTGTAATTAACCACAAAATATATCAACTAATAATATAAACTAACTATGATGTAAATAAATATTAATATTCGTATCACACTACAAATTCATACCTCATCAATCATATTCGCATCACTCTTATACCAATTTTTCGCTTGCCTTAACGCACAATGCCAAGCATAAAGTTAGATTTTCAAATTTTTCCACCTCCCTTGAAATGCTTGCAATGAACAGACATATCCATCCTAATGTTCGCCATAGTGTTCGCGTACTTCTATCCATAGATCATCTTTTCTTCGCTCCGTACCCTTTGCGGGATCTTGGCTAACAGCTCTCCAAGACTTGCACAATTGAATGTCTTCCATAGACTGCCATCTCGTCCCATCAATAGTTGGATCTGCTATGGGTTGTACGCTTGTTTCGACTCGTACACTCATATTAGAAACAACAATTTTTAAGATGAAAGCTATGAGAAAGAGGAGCAACAAAATATTTGGAGGAAGTAAAAATGAAATTTTTTTGTGTGAGAGGTAAAATTGGAAGTGAGGTATTTATAGAAAATTTTATAATTTTTTATAATTATTACCATTAGAGCATGTTCCGTTGTTGCTCCAAGGTGAGTAAAGAATGAATTAATTTGTTTTTTTCATCTTCATTCGGACACTTGAATTGAGTTAAGAATAATTTTTTTTTTAATTATTACCATTTGAACCGTTGGATCTATTTTCAGATTCAAAACCAATGGTCCAGATCTGTGGATCGTTGGCTTCAAAAAGGGAAAGCAGCCCAACGGCTAGTACACGTCACCCACCACGTGAAGGCTACCGGACAAATGAGTGGAGGCCACGTGACTGCAGCTTGTCCCCGCAAGCAGACAAGAAAGTGACGCTCACTTCCCCTCCTTGGCGCGTTCGTCCGCTTCTTCCATTTTGGGCCACGCTGGAGCCCGAGGTCATGGGCTCAGTCACGAAGTTGACTGAGCTATTGACTTGGGTCAGTTACTGTTGAGGTGCCCATGCCCGGTGGAAGGTCCATTTTCTATTTTTTGGTGACTTGGGTCACCAAGTGACATGGAGCCCAGGGAAGATTGAGCCCGGTAAACATGCTCTTACTGGTTCATTTAATTAGCAACATCACTATCACTGTCGTGAGGAGCTTACGACTTCAAAATCATATGGAACATGAAACACATCAATTAGGATCCAAGAAACAAACTAGATGGTTGATAGGTTCTCAGGTCTCACATAACAAGTAATGGTACCTACCAAAGTAACATAGGATTCCAATCATGGACATGAAGCAGTTTTTACGGGCTACATAACTCCTAATTCCAATTAACATAAATCAAACTGTACCATAAGATAACTGCACACATTGGTACCATGTAAAACAAACAATAGAATTAATATATTGAAATTGTCTCATCAACTGAACCCATCAAATTTCATGTAGCACTTCAGAATTACAAGCTAATGGTGTTGGTCAAACCAAAGCAGCAAAGCAGCAAAATACAGCAGCAAGATTTGTCGTGCAGACGCACATTACTGATTTCCTAGTTCACTCAGCTTCAAATAGAAAACAAACCCCACATACATTCAGAACTGTTACACATTCATGTCTATAAACATAACAAATACCATATCCAATTCAACCAAAAACATACAGATTCAAGCATCTTGTTAAAGAAAATGATTAAAGACACATATGCAACACAGCCCACATAATCATGTCACCAGAAATTAATTCGACAATTATACACAACTATCAAGTTGTAAATGGTTCCAACACGAATCACAGTCCTAGTGTTCCTACCAAAAGGAAAATGTGCTAAAGCAAGAATCCATTTTGTACCCCATGCTTTTGTCAATTCCTATAATTACATTGCCCTGCAGTTTTGTGTAATCTCGCTTTACTGACCAAATCCAAGCTTACAATAGAGGTTATAACTGATACTAGAAAGCGAAACAAACATAAGCAAAGGCAACGATTTAGATCCGAAATGAATGTCTTCAACACTACCTCTCCAGTACAATTCATATTTTCCATTGTCGAAACAGTAGGAAGAGAACGCACAATACTTTTTCGATTGATAGACCACAGCATCTAATATCCAATTATTCAACCACAATCTCACTTGTACCCGCACCAATTTACCACATCTTTCAAAGCTAAAATTTGATTACAACCATCCTAATCAAGCATGCATAATCAGAAAAATCCAAACAAGCTCATGCTAAAACAGAAGCAAACACAGTGAAAGAGATAGCCATTGTGTGAGTGAAACTGTGAAAGATGCTTTTGTAATGAGCAAATGAATACGTTTTTGTTCGCTGTGGTCGCCGTTATTCGAAGTGAAGAGAGCTTGCAGCCGCAATTGCTCTGCCGGAACTTGAATTTTCTCCTGCGACGGAACGAGCATTTCGTGAAGAGGAGTGGAGTGTTCGGAGGATAAGGGAGCGGAGAAGATGGCCGGAAAGTTGTGAAAGAGGGGATCCATTGGAGTTAGGGGAATGGCAGATTGGGCAAGAGCGTTTTGGCGTTGGCTCCGTCGCTTGGTTTGGATTTTTCGCTTATGGGTATTAGATATTAGGTCAGTGACAATGCCCTTAAATTGTAATGAAACTCAAGCATTTTGGTCATTTTCTATTAAAATTAGGAGTCAGACTTGCAAAATTTAGCTTTTGGCCTGGACTCATGTCCTTATTTTTATAAATATTTTTGAAAGTGAGTTTTCTGTGTTTACATCTTTGATCATGTGCTACTATGTAATTTGCTATGAATTAAATCCCCACGCATTGTTTTTGTTTCTCGCTCGCATTTTCTGTCTATGGATTTCATTAATTTAATAGCGTTTATATTCATTTAAGAGCGTTTACAAAATTTAAACGCTACTGAAATTTTCTGAATTCACAATTGATAACACTTTTGAACAAAACGCTATAGTGATATGCTATGAGTTTTTCTTAGTGTGATCTAGATCGATCATGAAATTACTGATAAGAAATGTGAAGGAAACGAATTAATCCCGCTGACTTTATTCAGTTTAATTGATTCAATTTCACGTGATGTATATAATTTTCATGATACAATAAATTACAACTTTTCAGCATCATAACCATTTGGCATAATGCGATATTGACGCTCGTCATAACCCCTATACAGTAAATTACAATTTGTAAATACTGTAATAATAATTGATGTAAAAGATGAAAAAAGAGATTTGAGAAAGCAATTGTACCTATACCCATATTACTGAATTTTGACCCAAATGCCCGCACTTGGAATCTGCTGATGAACCACATATACAAGATAATATCCTGACGGAGCAAGATTACCGGAAGCCGGCGTCGTAACCTGAACTTGAAACTTCAAGTTCCCCAGTGCTTTAACCTTATTGGAAGCAAGAACCACTAGCCTATGGTTCATCGAGAACGAATGGGTAGTAAATGAAGGTAACACCATTGTAACGGACACCGAGTCTAGTGCTATTTTTCCCGTTATCGAAAATCGAATGGCTAGCTTCTTTCCATAACCAACCTTAACTTGTGACCGAGGTGATAAGATGGTCGGACGTATACTTGCGAATTGCGAGTCCAAGTAATTAGGAGAGAATGCTTCTAAGGCAAGTTCGGTTGGGAAAAGCACGTTTGTGAACTCGTAACGATTATGAGGGTTACTACCTCCAACAAGTACCCTTCCATCACGTAGCAGTACTGCAGTGGAGTGGTACATCCGTGGTATGGTACTAGGGATCTGTTGCTCGAACCGTGACCCGACCGCATTATCGGGCTTGTAAACAACCGGGTTGAGTACCGGGTTCCGCCCGATCTCCCACCCCGCGGTACCTAGTCCAGCACCGTTGATAATTAAAACGTCACCGTTGGGAAGTAACGTCATGTCACCCATGACTCTGGCTAGAGGCATGTCTTCCACAAACCACTGCGGGCTCGGGTCGGTTATTTTGATCCGAGCGCATGTCTTCAATGCTTCCACGAAAATTCCCCTTTGGGCATTAACATAAGAGCCTTTGGGAGCTCCACCGCAGACTAAAACTTCAGCTGCCACAGCCTGACCTTTTGAACTCTTAAGAGGTAACAGCACCGCTGAACCAGTGCTCGGATACGACCTCGGGTCTCCACCGGGTATTGTTGGGTACGTCTTCACGATTTTACCGGCAACGTAATCGAACAATATAGCTCTATTATTGGCGAATATGAAAAGGTTGCCGTCAACGTTGAGAAAAACAAAGGGGTAGAGATTGTTCTCTATGGCTTTGCCATCACTTGTCTCAGCAAGAAAAGGCAAACTGAGAGCGTTCATTGAGCCTTCACTTTTGGGGTAAAACTCGTAGTTGAACTGCCGCGTTCCGCCGATGATTATCTGCCGTCCATCTGGCAGAATATGATTGCTGGCGTACCATCTCCGGTTGACTAACCCGAACTCGATCTCTTTCCAGTCACAAGTAGGACACGGATCAAAAACCCTAACCCTTCTATCTCCGTCGTTGAAACCTCCCGTCTGGACCAGACTTCCTTTGGGGTTTACTGATCCCGAGGAGCACCACGTGTCCGAGTACAAGAACAGGGGACGGATATTGTTAGACGCCACGTCGTACTCGGCCGAGTGAGCCGTGCAGTCAACTTTAATCGCCGTGTCGTTGGGATTGTTGCGGCAGACGCCGTTGGGGAGGGAGAGGTTGGATTTTCCGAAGTCGGTGCGGTCGAACATGACGACGCGGTCGTTGTGAAGGAGCTGCATGTGCATGGCGGAAATGCCGACGCTTTTCAGAAGCAGCTCCCATTTGCCGCCGGCGGCGTGGGTGAGGGAGAAGAGAAAAGTCGATATGAAGAGGAATGAAACAATGACATGGGGTAGAGTTGGGCACTTCTTCATATTCATTTGATTCTCTACTTGGCTTGTTCGTGTTTTGGTCTCAGAATAATTGGTCGATCTGTAAATCGCTTGCTGAGATTGTCGCCGTTATATAGTAGTAAGCTTTGATTTGTTGTTTTGTTTTGGTTTGAAAATTAATAAAATGATTCTGTTCTCGGTTTGTAAATGCAAATCGAATTTCTCAGTAGGTATGCTATGTACCTAGCCAGGAAATTTCTCAGTAGGCCAGCCTTAGCGGCTTTATATTCCATTATGGTTTTTATTCTTATTTTTTGATGGAATTCATTTCGTTCTTTTGTGGAAGGTAAATATGGAAATGGTCATTACTTTTGATCCTTGAACGAGTGCATTCATAATAACTCGTTTTCCGGCAACGGTCAAAGAAATCAAAACAGAACCTAGTGCTAGCTAGCATTTATAATATTTTCTTTAATGGTACGCGTCTGGATATTACTTGATCCTCATCTTTGGTTTCTTTTGGGTAGAAATAACTTTCTATAAATCATTGCAATTAATCTTTATAGTATTTTTGAGTGTTATAGCTTTGAAGTCAGACCATAAGTTCACTGTGTAAATTATAAGGCCAATGATCAGTGTACAAAAATCTACTCTCTACTTTAGCCCCAATACTCCCTTTGAGATTGTCCACTTACTCAGTTCAGTTATGGGAATGAAGGCTGTTCGTAATCCCGGCAAGTATTTGGTATGCCTGTAATTTGGGGTCGATCTAAAGTTCATGCTTTGAGTTATATTCGGGAAAAAATCATCAAGAAGATATCTGGGTGGAGACAATCTGCTCTATCTTTTGCTGGCAAGGAAGTTCTAATTAAGGCTGTGGCCTCTGCTATCCCAGCTTATCCGATGCACTGCTTCAAATTCCCCAAATCTCTTTGTTCGCAGATCAATTCGGCATTTGCTAATTTTCTTTGGGGAACTTCTACTACTTTTGGGGTTCATTGGATTAGTTGGGACGGTTTATGTAGTTCTAAATTGAATGGTGGTTTGGGTTTTCGTCAACTTGAGGACTTTAATGATGCTCTGTTAACCAAACAAGGATGGCGCCTGTTTAACAACCCTACTGCTCTTTGGGCTCAAGTACTTAAGCATCGTTACTTTCCGAATTGTTCTTTTTTGGAAGCATCTAGGGGTTCTTCCCCATCTTGGTTATGGTCCAGCCTTTTAGAGGGTCGTCATTTGATTGCTCGAGGTTCTTTGTGGCAGATTGGTGATGGTTCTTCAATGAAATTGGGAAGAGATAATTGGCTTCCTTCTCTTCCATCTTTTAATCTTTCTCACTGTGGTCTTTCTGATTCCCTTTTGGTCAGCTCTATCATTAACACTTCAACATCAACTTGGGAGCTAGACACCATCTCTGACTTTATTTCAATTCCGGAACAGAATGCAATAAGAGCTTTGCCACTCCTTCCACCACTCCCTCCTGATCGTCTGATATGGCCTTTCACTAAATCTGGTGACTACTCTGTGCGTACAGGCTATCATCTCCATCACTCTGTCCGTTTCACAGGTCCACGAGTTCATCCTCATCAATCTCATGTGGTGTCAGATTCTACTTGGAAAAGTGTTTGGAAGGTTCGTACTCTCCCTAAAATTCGTTCTTTTCTTTGGAGATGTTTTGCTGGGGCTATTGCTACTAAGGATGCTCTCTTTTATCGTTACATTTCTTCATCTCCATTGTGCTCTATTTGTTCTTCTGCGGTGGAAACAATTGAGCATGTACTGTTTACTTGTCCGTGGGTTGCCTGTGCTTGGTTTGCACATCTTATGAGTTATAGGGTGCCTCTACAATCCATTACTACTTTTGATGGTTGGTTTGAAGCTTTATTTTCCAGCCCTTACTCAAATTTTTCTGTTCATTCAAATCTGGCAATTCACATGTCCTTTATGGTTTGGTATATCTGGAAACATAGATGTTCCTGCCTTTTTGATCATCTTACTCCAAACCCTTTACTTGTTGTGCAAAAGGCTTCAGCTGCTGCTCATGAATTCCTTTCTGTCTCTCATCGCTCTCCGGTTCACAGTCCTTTACCTTCTTTGGCTTCCTCTGTTCATTGGATTCCTCCTTCTGTTGGTGGTCTCAAGGTGAATACGGATGCTTCTTGGGATAGTAAAAGTTTAAATGGAGGTGTTGCTGCCTTGCTTCGTAATGCTTCAGGCCATCTCCTTGTCGGTTCATCAAAATCAGTTATGGCTACTTCTGCTATGGCAGCTGAGGGTTATGCTATTTTGGAAGCCTTGACTCTTGCTTCTTCTCTATCTTTATCCTCTATTTCGGTGGAGTCGGACTCTTTTCAGCTTATCGCTGTGCTTTCCAACTCTCGTTTAGTTCCGGAATGGTCTGTTACTCCTATTGTTCGTGCTATCAGATCCTTGTCTCTTACTTTTGTCTCTATTAGCTGGACTTGGTCCAGCAGGAAAGCGAATTCGGCAGCTCATTGTGTTGCTGCTCTCGCTTATAGGAAAGTGTGTCCCCCGGATTGGGTTTCCAATCCTCCTCTTTCCTTGCTTCATATTTTGTTGTACGATGCCGGTCCTATTCCCCCATAGTTTAGTTTTGTTCGGGGGTGGACTCTGGTACAGGTGTATGCCTTTGTATCTGCTTTCGTTCTTTTCAATAGATTGCTTGTTTACCAAAAAAAAAAAACAATTTTAAATGACCCAATAATTTTGTTGACTTTTTTCTTAAATGACACTTCCAAACAACTTCGTTTTGGGTAGATTAATTTTGAAAGAAGTTGAAATGTTCTGCATTCGGCGACAACTCCTTCTTCTTCCTTCTTTCTGCCCCTTTTGGAGTATATATTTATGAAATTACCCGGGCACAAGTTTATACAACCATGGAGTCTAAAAATTAGTTGCCCAACCTCACCACCCCCCGACAATGATGACTTATCTAATACTCTTGACTTCGAAATTTCAATAGTCCAAAACGGTATAAAAGTTTTGGTTTTTTTTTTGAGTTATATACCCCAATGATGGAAAGGCTGTCCTTTTAAATACGTGAAGAACCTTGGTAGAGAGTCATCGAGAGCTATTTGGATCGAATTTACCAAAGAGGGATCGAGTATTTCTATAGTGGACCTCAGCGAGTTGATATTCATAATTAAAGTTGAATAGAAAAGTAAAACATATGAGGGGAAGACAAAAATTTTACCCCTTCAAAAATTGAAGAGACTTTTGTGTGCGTACGTTATTAACGATTGCATTTTGGAGAAATTATTATGTGGTTCTGGACGTGGCACTGCCATGTGGTGGTCTAAATCAATAACATCACTCGAATTTCTTGAGGATCATGCAGTGAGTGAAAAAAAAAAGGATAAATTAAATTAATAGTTCAATAAGAAACAAACACAAACGCCAATAACATCAACCTGGACCACCACATGTACCATAATCCGGAACCACTTAATAATTCTCCTGCATTTTGTTAGGTAATCGTGGACTATTCTTGTGCCTTAATTGATTTCGATCTTGCAATTTATTTCGGTAAAATATGAACTTTCAGTTGGACCTGAAATATTCTCCTTATCTATTGCTCTTTCTTATATTTGATGTGTTTTGCATTTCCACTTGATTTGAGAATGCATAAGTCTAATATTAACTAACTAATTTAATGGTTAGGTCACACCAATTGTTTGTCGGCAGTTCCTTGAGGAATTAAGATTTTCAACCGTCCTTCAAAAACGTGGATGCACTTAATTTACAACATCTTATAATCTAGCAATGTACGTGGTTACGGTTTTTAATTGTATGTGTGTATACGTTTGTGATTAAGATTTTCATTCCACGTACAGCTAGATATTTGTAGTTAGAGTTTTCAATTGTATGTGCGTATATGTCTGCGATTGAAATTTTCAATTCTATACATAGAAATTTGTAGCGGGTTTTTAATTGTTTGCACGTATACGTATGATTAGGAGTTTCGATCAAACCTATGTTGGGAAAGAAGGGCTGCCTTAATACAAGGCCAATGAATAATTGGTTATCCTAAGATCTAACTTTTCCCCCCTCTCGTGTGATTTGCGGAATAACAACAAATAAATAAAAGAAGACACAATATTTAACGAGGTTCGACAACTGTGCCTACGTCCTCGGGGCAGTAGTAATACTCTCTTCCACTATATAAATAATGGGATTACAAGGCAATCTCACTTTGGTGACTAAACTTAACCAAAGTGGTAACACACACTCTATCTCTCAAGAGGAATTTTCTTCTCACTAATATTTCAAGTGAGGATCTCACTACTATCTCAAACTCTATTAGTTTGGAATAACTCTTGCCTTGGTTGCTTTTGCTACAACCTTTCATGCCTATTTATAGGCAATTGGGTTCATGGATATGGCATGCAATTGGAAGCAAAGTTAAGTCTTCTTCCAAGTTTGGCATGCCTAACTTCAAAGATGGCTTGTTACCTACCTTCCAAGATGGCTTGCTATTTACCTTCTTTGAATTTTCTAACCCATGCTTTCCTCATGTGGTAAATCACCACATGGACTTCCTCCTCTATTAAGGAGGGATTGCCCATCAATCTCCCCCTCCCGACTTAGATGGAGGGATGCGCCAATCCTGACGCGCTTCTGCAAAATTCAAACTTGTCCTTTGGTAAGGACTTTGTCATCATATCTGAACTATTCTCATATGTGTGAATCTTCTCAAGCTGTAGTTGCTTGGCTTCCAGCACATCACATATCCAGTGATACCTCACATCAATGTGCTTTGATTTCGAGTGAAAACTCAAATTCTTACTCAGATGAATTGCGCTTTGACTATCACAATGCAGAACATACTTTTGTTGCTTATGGCCCAATTTTTGTAGGAATTTCTTCATCCACAAAATTTCTTTGCAGGCTTCTATAGCTGCTATGAACTCCGCTTCTGTAGTTGACAAAGCAACACATTTTTGTAGTTTTGATTTCCATGAGACAGTTCCCCCTGAAAATGTAATCAGGTATCCTGATGTAGACTTTCTTGAGTCAACATCTCCGGCCATATCTGCATCTGTATAGCCTATTAGTTCAGGCTTCCCACTTCCAAAACATAAACCCATTTTGGAAGTACCTTTGAGATATTTAAGAATCCACTTCACAGCATTCCAATGCTCTTTGCCTGGATTAGACAGAAATCTGCTAACAACACTAACCGCGTGTGTTATGTCTGGTCTTGTACACACCATATATTGCATACATCAGGCTTCCTACCGCTGAGGCATATGGCACCTTCGCCATTTCTTCCTCCTCTTTCTCACTTGTAGGACTCTGCTTCGAGCTGAGCTTAAAGTGACTAGCAAGTGGAGTAGCAACTGGCTTTGCTTTCTCTATATGGAACCGCTCCAATACCTTCTCGATATATTTTTCTTATGATAACCACAACTTCCCATCTATCTATTGCGGGTAATATTCATACCAAGAATCTGTGTTGCTGGTCCCAAATCCTTCATAGCAAAAGACTTACTGAGCTCTTTCTTTAGTTTGCTAATCTTGTCACCATCTTGTTCTACGATCAACATGTCATCAACATACAAGAGTAGTATGATGAAGTCACCTCCTGAGAAATTCTTCACAAATACGCAATGGTCTGAAGTTATCCTCTGATATCCTTGCTCAATCATGAAGGAATCGAACCTCTTATATCATTGTCGCGGCGTCTGCTTTAGTCCATACAAACTCTTTTTTAGTTTGCAGACTAGATCTTCCTTGCTTTTGACTTTGAATTCTTTTGGCTGCGCCATGTAGATTTCCTCTTCAAGGCCACCGTGAAGGAAAGCCGTCTTCACGTCAAGTTGTTCAATCTCCAGATTTAAACTTGCAACCAAACCAAGTACCGCCGGGATAGATGTCATCTTCACCACGGGCGAGAAAATTTCTTCAAAGTCAATTCCTTTTTTATGATTGAAACCTTTAACGACCAGTCTTGCCTTGAATCTGGGTCGTGAGCTATTCTCCTCAGTCTTTAATCTATGCACCCATTTGTTTCTGAGTGTTCTCATACCTTTTGGTAACTCCACCAGCTCATAAGTCTGGTTCTCATGCAAGGACTTAATTTCTTCTTGCATGGCTTCCAACCACTCCCCCTTGTGGTCATCTGTTAGAGCTTCTTCATAAGAATCTGGCTCACCTCCATCTATGAGAGAAACGAACTCATGTAGAGGGTATCTGTTTGAGGGTCTGCGTTTCCTGATTGATCTTCGAGGGGTCGGTGCCTTTTCCTCATCATTAGTTGCATCATCAACTGGATCATTAATCATCGGGTTATTTGCTGCATCACCGACATCTTCGGTATCTCTCTAGCCATCCTGGTTTATTGGCGGATGAACTTTATTCGGGTTCATCGGATATTCTCTGGGTTGTTTAGGCTTCTCAGTCTTCTGAGTATCTTCGATGTTCAGTTTTTCAAAGAAGACAACATCTCTGCTTCTGACAATCTTCTTATTGACAGGATCCCACAGCCTGTACCAATATTCTTCATTTCCATATCCCAGAAATATGCATTCTTTCGACTTGCTATCAATTTTTGATCTTTCATCTTTGGGAATTTGAACAAATGCTTTGCAGCCAAATACCCTCAAATGATTGTATGAGACGTCCTTTCCGGTCCAAAACATGTCTGGCATGTCACCATTTAATGGAGCTGAGGGAGAAAGGTTGATCACATCAACCGCAGTCATTAGAGCTTCACCCCAAAAGCTCTTATGCAGCTTAGCATGAGATAACGTTGTTCTGATTCTTTCAACAATAGTTCTGTTCATCATCTCTACCACTTCGTTGTGCTGAGGAGTCTTTGGAACAGATCGTTCATACTTGATTCCGTTAATTTTGCAATAGTGTCTGAACGCCCCCATGTACTCTCCCCCGTTGTCTGTGCGAATGCATTTCAATGTCCTGCCTGTTTTTTGTTCAACTTTGGCATGAAATTGCTTAAATACATCGAGCACTTGATCTTTAGTCTTTAGTGCATAAACCCATACCTTCCGGGAATGGTCATCAATGAAGGTGATGAAGTATCTTGCACCTCCTAGAGTACTGATGGTCATGGGACCACACATATCAGAATGTACAACATCCAAAACATTGGATTTCCTTGGTGCAGGAGAACGATGGAATGAAGCTCTATGTTGCTTTCCAGCCAAGCAATGCGTACATGGTTTTAGAGGCATATCTTTAACATTGACACCAGTTAATACCTCTCTTTGGGCTAGAACAGTAAGTCCCTTTTCGCTGATGTGACCAAGCCGCTTGTGCCGTAGCTCGACCGATGAATCTTCTCCTAGTGTAACTGCATACCTACTACAGATTTTTGCATAAGTCATGTAGAGATTGTTCTCTTTCCTCCCTCGGGGTAGAATTTCTGAACCATTACTGAGCCTCCACTTTCCACCACCAATGACACTTGTGCAGCCTTCATCATCAAGTAATCATGTGGAGATCAGGTTGAGACGCATGTCTGGAACATGTCTCACATCCTTGAGAACCAAGCAGTGGCCTGTGTTGGTTTCAAGGGAAATATCTCCTCTTCCCATGATCTTGGACCGCTTATCATTTCCCATCCTGAAATTACTAAAATTTTCAGTATTGTAGGATGTAACCTCCCTTCGTGAGGTTACATGAAATGATGCACCAGAATCGATGATCCAACATGTATCTTGAGATGTCAAATTAACATGACCCTCTCCATAAATGATGAGTACCTCTTCTTCGTATGAGGTAGCAAAAGCTGTGTCTCTGCACCAACTTTCTCTGTCTGCTCTCTCTATCTTGAGCCTCCTGCAATCCCTCTTTATGTGGCATTTTCCACCACAGTGAAAACATTCGATGTCCTTCTTTGGGCTGAACTTGCTTTTTGACCGATCTTTCCTTTTGCCTCGGTTGTGGAATTTTCTACTGCTTCCACGGTTGTTGGTGACGAGGGCTTCTGACTCGATCGATATTCCTTGCTCCTTCCTCCTTACTTCTTCATTGAACATGCTGTCTTTTACAGTGCTCAGTGTGAGAACGCCTTGAGGAGCTGAGTTGCTTAATGACACCACCAACGTGTCCCAACTATTTGGCAATGAGGTTAGTAACAATAGTGCTTGCAACTCATCATCAAGCACAATCTTCATATTCGTCAATTGATTCACCATACCTTGGAAGTCGCTCAAGTGTTCCGAAAAAATTTGACCATCCCTGTACTTTGTCCTCACCAACTGCCTAATGAACGAGGCTTTGTTTTGTGCGGCGTACATGGACTCCAACTTTGTCCACATTGAGTAGGCATTGGTTTCCTGTGCCACATGATGAAAAACACTCCCATTGACGAATTCCTGCAACAGTTTTTCTGTTCAGGATGCTCCAGTCTTTGTTAGTCTTGCCTGCTAGCTTCTCTCCACCATTTTGAAGAGGCTCGTACATATCCTTGCAGTAAAGGATGTCTTCTATTCTGGGCTTCCAAATGGAGTAATTCGATGATGTCAACTTTACCATTGTTGCTGCCGATGACGACGACTCCACCATCTTGGTCACTACGAGATGCCACGAACAATGAGCGCCGGGCTCTGGTACCACTTGTTGGGAAAGAAGGACAACCTTAATACAAGGCCAATGGATAAGGTTATCCCAGAATCTAACTTTTCTCACCTCTCGTGTGATTTGCTGAATAGCAACAAATAAATAAAAGAAGACACAATATTTAACGAGGTTCGGCAACTGTGCCTACGTCCTCGGGGCAGTAGTAATACTCTCTTCCACTATATAAATAATGGGATTACAAGGCAATCTCACTTTGGTGACTAAACTTAACTAAAGTGGTAACACACACTCTATCTCTCAACATGAATTTTCTTCTCACTAATCTCCCAAGTGAGGATCTCACTACTATCTCAAACCCTATTAGTTTTGAATGACTCTTGCCTTGGTTGTTTTTGCTACAACCTTTCATGCCTATTTATAGGCAATTGGGTTCAGTGGATATGACATACAATTGGAAGCAAAGTCAAGTCTTCTTCCAAGTTTGACATGCCTAACTTCAAAGATGGTTTGCTACCTACCTTCCAAGATGGCTTGCTATCTAACTTCTTTGAATTCTTCAACCCATGCGTTCCTCACGTGGTAAATCACCACATGAATTTCCTCATCCATTAAGGTGGGACTGCCCATCATCCTATGCATAGACACTTATAATTAGTAATTAATTATCTGCGTGTGTACATCACTGAATAAGATTTTCAATTCCTCTTGACCTAACTCATTCACTATCTTACACCATTGTTACTAATCACAAAATCTTTATACTTCATAAGGTCAAGTTAATTAAGGAAGATATGTTATTTGTTACTCAATGATTCATGAGAATTTCGAAATGGGGATATGTAAACACAAATAGCTGACGACAAGAATTAACATAGGATTCAAAAAGCACGTATTCATTCTTAAGTGAAATATTATCAAGTTTGCTGACACATCACTACTAATGAACAGAATCAAAAACGACTTTGAATCCGACTCATTACAACCTGCATATTAATCAGAAACTAATTATATTGTCATTTCCATATATACACCATGCCAAAAGTTTGATTGGCTTAATTTGTAGCTTGAGATGCTAGGCATCTGTGGCTGTCATATTCCAAAGCCTCAGGCTTGGATTTGCTTAAGCAGTTGGTGCACCCAGACCTCAATTAAGCAATATTGCTTAATTGTCTGCGAAGGAATAAAAATTTTCTTTTAGGGTGGATAGTGAATACTGCTTGTTAGTTCAATTTACGTTTGCCTTTCGGTGCTGACAATCTGGAAAGAACAACAGATCGATTCTGCGATTAGAAAAGCAATATATATTTGATCAATTTTTGGGTTAAATTAAGGGGACGACAAAAATAAAACATACAAAAACATGATTAATGCAAATTAACAATTAAATACCTAACAGAATGTGACTGAGACGTGCTTAATCCCTAGTTACTACAATATTAATTAGCACTAGAGGACATCATGTTTCAGGAGGATGAATCAGTTTGTTCGATCCTTGATCTTGTTGGTGAGTTACATCAATTTTCGAATCGATCAGTTCACAATTTCTATCTTTTCCTTTTCTGATCTTATTCTTGCAATCATGAACAATCGATCTGGCTAAGTTTGTCAACTCCTGCACGTTTTATGGATGTTATATATATACACACAGTATATATAACTCTTCTGGTCAATTCATTATTATATCTGTGACATTATTAGTCCATGACACACAGTCTATGTAACTCCTCTGTCTATGCTTTAGTTGGTTTCATCAGTACCTACACCTTTTAATTTCCAATCATTTTTCTTGTTGGTGTTGTAATATTCTAAACCACACACACATATTATACTATATGCAAGTCAAAGTCCATATCCTCTTTTAATTTTTTCCCAATCATTTTTCTTGATGGTGATGTAATATTCTAAACCATTTATACATGCAAGTCAAAACATATGATTCATGAACCTACAAACCCAGGGGCGCTTAACCATTTGGATGAAGACAATGCAAACCAATGTTGAAATGAAATAGCTAAGTACTGCTGCAAGAAATGTTGATACACCTAAAATAGGCGTAATAATTTAACCCTGCAATCACAAAAATTAGTCAATTGTAGTATAGGAAAGAAGGGGTCTCCTGCAGAGGATTGTGCTTAATATGCAAATCTAGACTTGAAAACAGACAAAACACTAAAACTGACCTCTAATAAAGACAAAATTAAAAACCCTATCTAGACTCAACGAAAAATTATGAAAATGAATTAGACACGTTAAGAACCACTCACACAAGATTTCAAGGGAATCGGAGTTGATTTACTATACTATATAAATAGAACAAAACAGAGAATAGAAAGTGACGAAAATAGAGAATTGGTTTTGGTTTTTTAAAATAGATGAGATAAACAATAGCTAGGAACAACCATACACCACTAGACCATGTTTCACCTAAGATTTGTTAACCTATATATGCTAGCTTCTTTTCAATTGAATGTCTTTACTCAAGCTAAGCCAATGATGTGTTGAACTTAACCTATTAACCTTTCATTCTTGATATGTTAAGTGCATGATGTGTGCATCCTGACCTAGCTTCTAACATGGAACCTAAAGTAATGTTCTCGCACAGCTCTTAAGTCAAAACTCATTAAGAACAAAAAGGTTGTGAATAAAGCTAGGCAATTTCGGTACTGATGTTGTCCTAATCTACCTAGATGCTAATTCATATGAATGGGGCTCAAGTTACTCATGTGCTACTCTAGATAACATGCTTGACATGATGATCTAAATAAAGCAATAAAATCGTAGCATGCTCACTACGTTTGCAACCATAATAAACGAAACCAGAATTTATCAATGAGAAACCAATGAATTAACAAACATTCAATATCCAAGAAACTATAAAATTAACGCCAAAATCTTAGTTTACACATGTCTAGGGCTTAGGCAGCCCCTAAATATAAAAAACTATTAAGAATACATAAAAGAAATAAAATAAAACATGAAAAGAGAGGGAGGAGAGAATGGCGGCAATAGACTGATGCTGTGCGTCCAAAGATGTCTACAATGATGCCCTAGACTCCTTTTTGTATAGTTATTGCTTCAAGACTTCTCCTCCTCCAAGAACTAAGGAATTTGATCTCTAATTAAAGGACTTTTAATTCTTCTTCCCTTATAGCTCTAGGAGACAATCTTTCCCTCTTTAAACTCAGATATGCGTATAGCCTGACCTCCTTGTACTAAATCAGTCATAACTTCTTTTAGAAAAATCATATTCAAGAACCGTAAAAAGCCTTGGAAACTAGACATTCGAGGCTTTCCATCAATATAAAGATCATTATCTGGATTGTCCTGAACTGCTCTCAGTACTCTGTTGAAGTTGACTGACCTGCACATATAGATTTGCTGAGTTTGGCTTTTGATCCCTCTTTTGCTTCTTTTCTTCTTCTTTGCTCTAAAATACCTACAAAACGTACTATAAACAAAGTAAATAACTGGAAAATATTACGAACTAACCATGAAAATATAAAGGAATTTTATATAAATAATGTACAATGACGCTCCTATCAAATAACCCCACACTTAGACTTTGCTAGTCCCTAGCAAACAAAAGAAACTAAACTAAAACAAGGACATGGAATGTCTTCCAAACATCCTAGAGAACGTACAATGCCCACACATATGGTCAACCAGAATCAAGCAATCATATATCAAATCACAACTTCACTTAAAAGCTAATTTATTTTGATGACCATTATGCTAAAAATTTAATGCAAGTATAATCAAACCAATGAAACAAAAGTAACTCCTCATGTGTCGAGCAAATGTCAACTCAATTTCTCATAAGGATGCACTCAATTTCTTTTCTCTCATGATTTTCTGACTATGGCATAAACTTATATTTTCACTCAAATTATATGTGAAGGGAAGGATCTATAAAGGCAAACAAATAGCTCACATATGATAACAAGAAAGAAAAGCTTTTTCAGAAAATATTTTTCAATACATGAAAGATACCAACTACTTGCACAAATGGACCTAAACCATATGCTTACTCCCACGCACAAATCTCCACAGATCAATCGCCGTCTCCAATGCTCAGATAGGTCTTCGATTAAGGTTGTAATGGGGCCATGTGTGTAGGTTTAAAGAAATAAAGGATAGGAAATAACAAAGGTTCTAAAAACCTAGTAAAGCATGTAGTGAAGTAAGAGATAAAAAATATTTGAAGTCCTCAAGGTATAACGTCTAAAACATTCGTGAAGTAGGACAAAGGCCAGATTCTTCATGTTGGGCCTTCACTTCCAAACAAACTCCTTTTCACTTGGGGAATCAGATCTAAACTTTGTATTTATTTTTTTAATGCCGAATACTTTCTTCTTCTTCTTTGTTTTATAATTTTTTTATCACGACAATATATCTTTTTTTTCTTTTCTTTGGATCATGAATATGATTCTCCCATGCTCTTTACAATAATCACCTTGAACAAAAACATCTCATGAATATAGCTCCACTAAATCTTTAGAATAAGGGTAAAGGAAAAACTATACTAAGCTCAAGGTTAAGAATTATGTGGGTGATGAAAGAAAAGGCTAAATGTAGACTCAAAGGGTTAAATAGGGGGTTGCACATCTTGTGTGCATAAAAGGGACACAGGTTAATTTGACTATGGTGGTGATTCTTTGTGCCTTCTTCCCTTCAAAGGTTCAAGCTTAAATTGATAAAAGTTTTGAAAGGCATAAGAGTGAGTTCTAGTAATCTCTATAGTCCATTAAAGAGCTATGGCAAGTAGTCAATCAAGATGAAAGAATAATGAGATCAACAAATTCCACGCCAACAAAATAAGATATTTAAACGCTCAGAAAAGAATAGCAGATATATAGGCTCAAAAGCTCACAAAGGTTCAAATTAAATTTAGCTCATCCTAGCATGCATCAATTAAAGTTCAATCATTACACCAATCTAACTATCAATGCAAGACAAGTTAAGCATAATAATCATAAAAATCTATTAACAATTACTTGAAATCATGAATCAATACATGCTTGCAATCATCTTATGACCATAATATTTATCCATAAAATTTCTGCTCACCATAGTGTTGGAAGACTCCTAAGACTCAACAAAAAATAATCTAAAACTAGCTAAACTTACTTTTTTTTTTAAATCGAAAACACAAAACTAACAACCTAAAACGCAAAAAGTTTCAATTTCCTTTCCCCCACACTTAAACCAAACATTGTCCTCAATGTTTGACAAAAAATCACATGCAATGAAAAGATTTAAGTATAGAAAGAAAGAGAAAAGAAAACAACAAAAACAAGTATAGATAAGAAAAGTAGAGAATGCTCCCTTTTGTAGACCTCCCAATGCACACGACCTTTGGAGACTAACTATAGACACTAACCACAAGGCTAATTAAGCTTTGACTTCCTAACATAAGCTCCATGCCAAACATACTCCAAAGTATTTCAATAATGCTCAAAGACAATAGGAAACATCACTTTTGACAAATTGATTTAAGCTAAAACTTTGCAGCGGCCCTTATTTTGATGCTCATTATATTCACCCATAAAGAATTAGAATCCAGATTTTTCACTTGAATATAAAAGTTCACATTCAGAGGTCCATACATATGTAGCACGAATACCAACTCCAAGGACTGGGAAAACAAGAGGCCTGCAAATTTAGCTAAAAGTATGAAAACTGACAGAATTCTGGCAGACTGACCTTTGTCCATTCAAACCTGAATAATGGAATATCTGTATGTCATATTGAAAAGGCATTTAGTAGGAATGAAGTAGACATTTGGAGCTTCGAATCCATATAAAGTACGACTCCATTGGACCTCGGGAAGTACACCATGTTTTGCACTTTATGTGGCTCAGCTGCCCAGTTTTCCAGTTTTCTGCCCCAACCCTTCTCTACTCAACTGGAAACTGCAGACGCATTAGAACTCAGAATTTCAATCTGTCAACTCCATTGGAAAATAGACTCCTGGGCTTTTGATCTATATATGGCACGTCTTTTGGTTCCAAGTGAGCTGTGAACACTAGTCGTTCAAAATGAACTGATCCGCGAGCCAGAAAAAATTGTTTCAGTCAATAATGATCTCCTTCTATCTTTCCTCAACAATATGACCTGCACACATACTAAAAACATAAAAAGGAACTAGAAAATAAGCAAATAAATTGAAAAGAAGATTCAGGTAAACTATAACACCCTTTTGACATAAAAGTTTCCAATGTCGTTACCATGTCCTCATCCATTCATTAGGTTGCCTCCTAATTAGCGATTGGTTTCATGTCCTCAGCCTGACGGTGCTATCAACTTATCAAGAGTAATTAGGAGGTTTAGGTCGTGGTTCGATGAGATGTTTGCTTTTTTTTTTTCAATGATGCTAGATGTGCCCTTGTTAGCAACTTTAGTTCCTTGAAAACAATGCAAGGATAGTGATCCAAGCTTTTCTTCTTTGTCTTTTTCCATTGTCTACTTCTCTTCTTAGATCCACCAAGCATGGCCAAAAGGATTCCCTTATGAGATTGGAAATATTCACGTATCACCATCTCCACATGATCTTGGTACCATGGTGATTCCTCTTGTACATCGATGAACTCAAGTCCTTCTTTGAGGGAATGAACATATGCATAGCTTGAAGGCCAGAATGAGCATGTGACCTTTCATGTGACGGAATTTGAGGCTCAACTATAGGGACCTTGATGGACTCCTCTTCCAAAAAATCTCCCACATCATTGTTATGACATTGTTGCTCTTCATGAGGGATAATGATTGCTTCCTTGGCTTCCAAAGGCTCATTAGGTGCTGCCAAATCTTCTTCCTCACTCACATGAAGCTCTTGACTTTGTTTTGGCTCCTTTGACTGTTGATTCAGAAATGCCAAAATTGTCTCCACATGTTGCTCAATCTTCTCAACATTTTGCTCGATATTGTTGCCATAAATCTCCATGTCCTGCACATAAGAAGAAACATTATTAACCACAGAAGCAACAACTCGATATTGTTGCCATAAGTCTCCATGTCCTGCACATAACAAGAAACATTATTAACCATAGAAGCAATAACTCTTCAAGAGAGTTACCTTGAGGTGTTTGTAGTTGATGATCATAGCATGAGCTTTGGCAAGCCTCCGACACATTGAAGGATCCTTGAATCCAAGATTGTGTTTCTAGCTCCGCTGATCCTTGTTTCAAAGAATTAACAATTTGCTCTACTTCTTGCTCCATGGCAACATGTGCTTGCTCTTGATATGATGATGACATGAACGGATTGAAATCATGATGATACTAGTTATTCATAGGAGCTTGATAAGGCTGCCATGAGTTGAAGAGCCATGAAGAGTTTGGATCGCCCCATCCTTGAGTATAGATGCTTGAGTATGGATCCTCCCACGTCATGTTACCTTTTTCAAAGCGTGGGTATTGCATCTTGAAAGCAAAACAAAAAAAATTAGTATTACACAAAAACACAAAAACAAAATGAACTAGATTAGCAATTAAGGAAAACAATCCCCAGCGACACGGCGCCAAAATTTGATACACCTAAAATAGGCGTAATAATTTAACCCTCCAATCACAAATATTAGTCAATCATAGTATAGGAAAGAAAGGTCTCCCGCAGAGGATTGTGTTTAATATGCAAATATAGACTCAAAAACAGACAAAACACTAAACCTCACCTCTAAAAATTAAAAACCCTCTCTAGATTCAATGAAAAATTGTGAAAATTTACAGACACGAACTAGACACGCTAAGAATGACTCACAAGATTTCAGGGGAATCAGAGTTGATTTACTATACTAAATAAATATAACAAAACAGAGAACAGAAAGCGACAAAAATAGAGAATTGTTTTTGGTTTTTTAAAATAGATGACATAAACAATAGCTAAGAACAACCATACACCACTAGACCATTTTTCGCCTAAAATTTGTTAACCTATATATGCTAGCTTCTTTTCAATTGAATGTCTTTACTCAAGCTAAGCCAATGATGTGTTGAACTTAACCTATTAACCTTTCATTCTTGATATGTTAAGTGCATGATGTGTGCATCCTGACCTAGCTTCTAACATGGAACCTAAAGTAATGTTCTCGCACAGCTCTTAAGTCAAAACTCATTAAGAACAAAAAGGTTGTGAATAAAGCTAGGCAATTTCGGTACTGATGTTGTCCTAATCTACCTATATGCTAATTCATATGAATGGGGCTCAAGTCACTCATGTGCTACTCTAGATAACATGCTTGACATGATGATCTAAATATAGCAATAAAATCGTAGCATGCTCACTACGTTTGCAACCATAATAAACGAAACCAGAATTTATCAATGAGAAACCAATGAATTAACAAACATTCAATATCCAAGAAACTATAAAATTAACACCAAAATCTTAGTTTACACATGTCTAGGGCTCAGGCAGCCCCTAACTATCAAAAACTATTAGAAATACATAAAAGAAATAAAATAAAACATGAAAAGAGAGGGAGGAGAGAATGGCGACAATCACTACACCAAAAAACGAAACACACAATGGGTAAAAATCATTGTCTGATTTGGCTGATAACCGTTGTGTATCGGTGAGTTGTGTGATTAAAATTTGCACAACGGTGCGGTGCATGATATACAAAAACACGACATCTTTTTGTTATCACCGTTGTGCCTTCTCTAGGCAGATGCTAGGCACAGCTGCCGCACAGCATGGCAGGTGCATCCTTCATACAACAGAACTTGTTTCCAAGCTATTGTTGGAAAGCCTAGTCAGACAACGTGTTCTATAATTTCACCGTCGTCTGATATAGCATCACAATTCAGTTGTACACAATGGTTGTTGTGTGAATTGATTTTGGACAACATTGTTCAGTTCTTATTGTTGTGTGATTGCAAATCAGAAGACATTTTTTTAAAAAAAAACCATTGTGTGATATGTAAAGAATGCATTGAGTGAATGACCCGATTTTGTATTCAGAAAACGTTGGATTGCTACACTATAAAACTGTTGTACGATCATTTTCATTTGCTCTATTTTGTGAATATATAGCCATTGTACCTAATGAATAATGATTAATTGGGAACAAAACTGATTGCAAACCATCAAATGAGTAATCAAACCCATACTATAAACTTCAAATGTAAAAATAGAGCATTCCCCAATCATCCACGCGAACATTAAAAGAAGAAAAGCATTCTATAATACATGCCCATCTACTTGGGACATAAAAAGTTGATATTGTGCTTACATGAGCATTTACCTAGCATAATTAGCTATAATGAGCCACGCTCATACTACCACCAGTAATACCAGCTCTCGCTATAAGAGTCATCTATGGGAACACAGCCAAGCAGGCTACCGCCTAGGCCCCGGCTTACCCCCAGATCACCAATGAAGCGCCGCCAAGCGCCGCGCTAACACAACATCAGAAGCTCCAGAAGCTGGGAACTGAAGCATATCAGTCCCACATCGAAAACATGGAGAAGATCAGCTCCCTCCTTACCTATAAAAGGTTTTCTCCTCTCTCCTCATTAATCACGCATCTATTACTTGCCTACTGTTACCATGTCAACGCAAATACATTGACTAACTTAGGCATCAGAGAAGAGAGGCCGAACCCCAGCCTCTCACACAGGTGATGTAAAAACTCCCTCTCAGGGTCCATCAGAAACTCAGCATAAGTGGCGAACGAATCCAGGTCACTTGTTCGAGCCTCCTTGCCAGCGGCGACGGTCGTCTCTAGCGGAGCCTGCTTCGACTTTTTTTATTGACAGGCCCCTATGGTCTCCGCCTCATCTGTCTCTTCCTCCTCGTCATTCTTACGCCGCTTCCTCTGCAACACTTGCGTAGCACCAGCGGCGACATGCCTTGATGCCACTTGTGGCTCCAACCCCGCAATAGTAACCGGTGCCTTCGTGGCCACCGTATTCTCCTTTTGGGACCCACACCTAGTGGTGGTCACTCTCTCCCTCGTCTGCACAGTGGATGTAGGAGCAGCCCTCCCACCAGCAACGCCGCGACCGACCGCAACCCCCGCCTGAACGGCTGGCAAACAGTTGACACCAAGGTGGGAGTGATGAGGCATCAACAACACCACAGGCACCTTAGACTGGCTCAGCACCAGTGTCTCCGGGTAGACCGCAGACTTCTGGGCCGCCAACCCATGAGCATACATGCTCTCCAAGAAATTGTTCATCTCAGCACGGTCCATTGCCTTGGAAAAGGCGTCTTGGCTCCTTCTATTTCCCGGCGGAGATTCTACACAAAAAATAACAAGTTAGCCCGCCACAAACTGGACTAGAACACAATCACCGAAAATTACCTACCAAAGGCGCCAGTCAACTCTTGGGCGACCAACAATTCCCAACCAGTGAGAAGCCTAATGTCAAGCAGGTTGCGGTTCTGCCAGCACCCTCTAATCCTCGCCATGCGGTACTCCCCTTCATGAGTCAGGTTGTAATGCAAGCCCGCTACAAAAAAAAAGTGAGAAGCGATTAGAATTATAAGAGTCGACCAGCAAGGCCAAAATCTGGAGCGGCAGAAGTCGACGAAAACCTCTGATGGGCTAAAACTCCAACTTAATCTGAAAGGTTGGCGGCCCCACATTCGGTCCTGCTTGGTATTCCCACCCGTCGATGGCAAAGCAGAAGGTCCCCCGCTAGTGCGACATGGAATCCTTCATGTTCTCGATTAACTTGGGCGCCCCTTGCAGCCGACTCAAATTCACTTTACCGCTAAAACCTCGACGCCTCACGTACACCAACTCAAAGAAATGTAGGACCTCCACCACAGTTGGACCCTCACAACGGACAAGCGCCATAGCGAGTTCAGCACCATCAGCAACCATCACATATTGGGACAAATCTACCCAAAGGCGAGGCCAAACTCGCATACCAAAATCTAGAGATTGGGGAGTAGTGGAAGAGTCACACCTTGGCGGAAGATGGCCTTATGAACAACAGCGTACCCCGCCGGCAAAATGGATGCCTTCTCATTAGCGGCTGGCGGGCGCAACTTCACCACTCCAGGTAAGCGGAACACCTGCTTCATGCGGCTGACGGAGACCTCGGTCATCACCCTCCTGTCTCATCAACCGCGGTTCCGTCAGACAGGAACCAGGCGGACTCCAATTCTTCTCCGCCGACGTCTTCCCCATCGGCGGAACCACTAGCTGTGCTATTGCTCGAGTGGCAGAGGTCACTTCTTGAAATTGCCAGAGGACAGAGCTTGAAGACGACGAGAAAGTTTGAAGTAGAGATAATGGCAACAACCTCTGGTTTTCCCCCCTTCTAATGTCAATATCAATCAAATCTAGGCCGTCCGCCAAAAAGCGACGTTACTCTCCAGCCGCACAATTGTCCCACGATCGCATTTAGTTTCTGGAATAACCGAGGCGTCGCCTTAGAGACTGAGTCAATAATTACTTGCATTAATGACGAAGAGACGGGCGTGCTGAGGATTTACAATCCCAAATGCTAGACTGATGCATGACGGCCACATGGCAGAAGCCATCAAAGGGGGCGAGTATGCTAATCGCCCAGGTTCAATGCCCCTACTCCAGAGGTAACTTCTTCCTTTTTATTCAATGCCGTTATATTGTTTTAGTGGCCCTAAAAGTTGACCTCTCTTGCGGAACTTCTCCCTCTCATCTGGGAGGCGACAGTCGCCGCTAAGCAAAACATCGCTAGAGGAATTTCTCCTTCCCCTTACAAGTGAGATAATCGCCGCTAAGCATAATACCGCTAAGCACATCAGTCCCCGCGACGCTATCGCCCTCTTACCCTCAGCGGAGGGATTCCCACTGTTACGTCCCGAACCTAGAATTATCGATTTACTAATTAATTGGACGGTAAATGTCAGTTACTTTTAATTTTTACTCCGTTATATTGTTTTAGTGGCCCTAAAAGTTGACCTTTTGTTCGGGTCAGAACTTGAGAAAATGTTCTTCATGAAAGTCATAGAGGACGTTAAACCGAGAGCGTGCATGTGTGGTTCGTAAAAATCGGAGCTCGTATGCGGAAGTTATAATCGAAAAACTAAAGTTACTGTTCACGGTTACTGTTTATAGTAAGTTTCTTTAAATAGCCGAGTTACTGTGGTAAGTTTCCAAATTTGGAAACTTACCCGGCTCTTTCTCTCTCTTCTTCCCCGATTCTTCCTTCCTCTTCGGCCCGATTCTTCCTCCTCCGAATTCTTCTATCTCCGGCCACCCCATGGCGAAACCCGGAAACCCCTAGGCTCACCTCTCCCTCCTTGTCATGTGTACGGTGGTATTTTACGACGTCTCGACCGGAGGAGCTCGGAATTGAACCAAGAAGATCACTGTAGCAGATTGAGTCTTTCATCGATTTCTGGCGATTCCGGCCATCTCTGGCCACCAAACCGGCGTCGAAGGTTCGGTTTTCATCACTGATCATTTCTCCTATGGCCTTGTATCACGATTTGTTGTGTAGAAGTCGAATTATGGAATTGAAATTCTAGGGTTCTTGAGATTTCTGGGTTTGTGTTCATCGATTGATTTCGACTGTTTTTAGTCGTTATTTGGAAGTGTTGTAGTTGAATGAAATGACCAGTGGATGGGATTGATGTGGTATATGAAATTTGGTGGCCATAGGAGGAGGTTGTTTCCGGCGAGTAACCGCCACTCACCGCCACTGTGGGCGGCGCGTGAGGTGGTGTAGGGCAGGTTTCCAACAGCCGTAATTTAGCTATTTAATCATTGGCACAATGTAGTATCCATATTTGTAACTTCGAGTTAATTTTGTGAAGTGTAGATATGGTTTTCGTTATGGTGTGGAGTTCGTTAATTGATTTATGGATAATCCGTTTATCGGATTCCCTTAATCGGAAGCTCTAAGTTAAAGAAATGAAGTTAGAAAAGTGAATTTGGAGATTTTTAAGTATTTAAGAACAAATTGGGGTATGGTTGTGTTTATGGTGAATTAAATTTTCCGTCCTGTAATTATCGGTTTACGAACGTTATATTGTACAGGACGTGAGGAGGATTCTCACGAGGAGGGTTTGGATCGACGGCAGGCTTAGCCGTATACTGTGAGTGGACGTTTGATTTTTAATTCATGCATGCAGTTAAATTTCTTAAGTTACGAAATTATCTAAATTATCCTTTTATATAAATAGCATATTATTCGATTTTATTTACGAAATTATTTATCGTTCGGATTTTTGGATTAGAAGTTATTATGCTTTATTTTAATCCATTACTTGAAATAATTGACGATAATGTGTTTCTGAGGGTATTTCCGGAAATGAAAACATTATTTTATTTTACCGATTTAAGTTTTCCGAGGAATCCTTGGAAATGGGATATTCTTTTGGATATTATAGAATTATTTTGTTGTTGTTGATTATTGATTTACGACTTCGAGATTATGTTGGTGTGCGGGGTCACGTCGTTGGACTTTATTTTCCCTTTTTGTGAGATATTGGGGAAATTTTATCGATTTTCGATTTTCGTATGGTTTTTACGCACCATACCTGGGTCGATATAAATTATTGCTAGCTAGCCTATTAGTACTCCTCCCTACTTGCTTCGTGTTTGTGGGTGAGTAGAGCCGAGCATGGGATGCTCAAGAGTATGGGACACTCCTACCCGAGCCTTAGCGGCTCCCTTTTTATCGTATGGTGATGACGTTTTCCCCATACTAATTATTTATTTATTTATTTATTTATTTATTTATTTATTCGTTTGACTAGCGGGGCTAGTCGAACTTTCTTTAAACCAGCGGGGCTGGCTTGCTTACACGAATTGTATGAAATTATTTTTGGGAGGATTGTTTTTCCCTAATGCATGCATGAGAATGTTTTAAACAAATAAACGGGGGAAAGTAAGAAATATTTTCTTCTTTTAATTATTTATTTTTGTCCACTTATACTAACGTTTTATTTGCTTACTTTCCCCTGGGCCTTGCGGTTTCTTTTGCCCAATTCGCAGTGCTACTGTTCGGCGTTGAGATCGAGGCTTAGCACCATTCCTGCCACCTATCTTCCGTAGGTTATTTATTAACCTACCTCTTGTATTATATTTTATCTTATCCTTAGATTGCTCTGATGACCTTGGGAGGCTTGGTTTTATTGTGTATTTATTGAAGTTTGTAGGAGTTGAAGATTCGAAATCTCCAGATTGTATGACATAAATTCTTCCATCTTTACACTTAGATTTGATACTTGGTAAATTGTGGGTTGTTGTGAGAAGTGGGTTGTTGTGTATTTTCGGGATGGGTTCTGACAGTTGGTATCAGAGCTTTAGGTTTTCCGTTTCCTGTCACTTATACTATCTTATGTATTTGATGACATCTAGTATCTTCCGAGTGATGGCCCGACCGCGGCGGATCCCCATCATGTACTCTTCGATGCTAGTATGTTTTTCAAGTGTATAGGGTAGTTGTCTTGGTATCTTTACTGTAAATTGTTTAATCTTCTTTTTAATCTCAAGTGCTATGCCTCCTAGACGCCGAAACCGCGGGGAGACTCCTCCCTCTCCAGGAGACGAGAATGCTCCTAGAGGATTAGCAGATGCCTTGGGACGTATTGTCCAACAGTTAACAACAGTGCTTCCTGGCTCCAGGACTGATTTTACCATGGAGCGAGCAAAGAGACATGGAGCATATAGTTTCTCCCATGCTCAGAATGCTATGGATGCCCAGAATTGGCTGAACAAAATGGAGAGGGTTTTTGCTCAGATTCATTGCCCCGAGGAACGAAAAGTGGGATTGGTAGTAGACTTTCTCGATGGTGTGGCTTTTGATTAGTGGGATATGACTAGCAGAGAATTAGGGCATGTTGGCCCGATGACTTGGGAACAGTTTAAGGAACATTTTAATAGGCGGTATTATGGCACAGCTATCCGTGACAGGATGAAGTATGAGTTCTTACATCTAGAGAAAGGGGATAAGACTGTGACAGAGTTTGAGCAGCGGTTCACCCAGCTAGCCCAGTTCGTGCCAGATCTAGTAGGCACTGAGGAGGAGCGGATCTATAGGTTTATTGAAGGTTTGGGGGGTGATTATCGTGTGCAGTTGACAGCCATACCATTTTATACTTATCATGAGGCGGTTAATGCCGCTCTGAGATTAGAGACTATGTATTTATCTGGTGTACGACCACGAGATTCGGGTGGCCCTAGCTAGGGTCCATCCAAGAAAACAGCTTCCACCTCCGGATCCGGATCCTCAGTAGGCAGTGGACAGAGTAGCAGATCTAGTGCTGGGTCTCGTTTTAGATGCGGGGGGCGCACCAGGAGATTCAATCGGGGACAGTTTGGTGGACGTCAATTTGGGCAGAGCAGGGCTAGTTCTAGTAGTCAGCACAGAGCTCCAGCTAGTCAGCCAGCCCAGTATGGGCAACATCAGTCAGTGGGGTACTTTGAGTGTGGACAGCAGGATCATTTTAGAAGGGATTGCCCTCTGTTGACCCAGAGAGTTGCATCTACCTCTTTTCAGGCGATAGGTCAGTCATCCGCTGGTGCTTCTACTAGTGGTAATGTTGCTTCTTCCAGCGGTACCCGTACCGGTTCAGTAGCTCATGGTAGTTCCCAGCAGGGTAGGGGTCAGAGAGGACGTCCCACGACTCATGCGAGACTGCATGCCATGACTCAGTAGGAGGGCCGCGATTCACCAAATGTTATCATTGGTACGTTATCTGTGTTTGGTCAGCCTGCTTATACTTTAATTGATCCTGGTGCTTCACATTCTTTTATGTCAAGTAGATTTGCATGTTTTGCAAATGTACCATTGTCGCCCCTTATGGGCGAGTGGTATGTATCTTTGCCTGCGAGAGCATCATTTAAGATAGAGTGGGTTTTTAAAGGTTGTAGCATTTTGGTTGATGGTGTTGATTTGGAAGTTGACCTAATCCCTTCAGATCTTGTTGAATTCGATGTGATTTTGGGAATGGAGTTTTTAGCCACTCACCGGGCTAATGTTGATTGTTTTCACAAGATCGTAGTGTTTAGAAGTCCAGGAAAGCCGATAATTTTCTTTCAGGGTGATCGGAATGTTCTTCCTTCTTGCCTGATTTCAGCTTTAACGGCTGAAAAGCTGTTGAACAAGGGTTGTCAGGCTTACTTGGCTCACATGGTAGATACCAGCAGGGAGGAGTTGAGTATTGAGGATATACCAGTGGTTAGGAAATTTCCCGATGTATTTCCAAACGAATTACCTGGCTTATCCCCTGTAAGAGAGATAGACTTTACTATCGATTTGATTCTGGGAACAACACCTATATCTCAAGCGCCTTACCGGATGGCCCCTGCTGAATTAAAAGAGTTGAAGACTCAACTACAGGAACTAGTGGATAAAGGGTTCATTCAATCTAGTGTGTCTCCGTGGGGTGCCCCGGTTTTATTTGTTAAGAAGAAGGATGGCACTTTGAGATTGTGCGTTGATTACAGGAAGTTAAATAAGGTTACCGTGAAGAATAAATATCATTTGCCTCGAATTGATGATTTGTTTGATCAGTTGAGGGGGGCTAAGGTCTTTTCTAAGATTGATTTAAGATCCGGTTATCATCAATTGCGGATAAGGGAGTTTGATATACCCAAGACCGCTTTCCGATCACGTTATGGCCACTATGAATTCAGGGTAATGCTGTTTGGACTGACCAATGCTCCTGCAGCTTTTATGGATCTCATGAATCGAGTGTTCCGCCCTTATCTGGATCGTTTTGTGATTGTATTTATTGATGATATTCTGGTCTACTCTAAGAACGATTCTCTGCATGCCAAACATTTGAGAGTTATGCTGCGGACCTTGAGGGAGACACAGTTGTATGCTAAGTTTAATAAATGTGAATTTTGGCTCAACAGTGTAGGGTTTCTGGGCCATGTTGTTTCTACAGAAGGCATTAGTGTGGACCCTCGGAAAGTAGAAGCAGTGTTAAATTGGGAGAGACCTACTACAGTGACAGAGATTCGTAGCTTCTTGTGTCTAGCAGGTTATTACAAGCGATTCGTGCAGGATTTTTCAAAGATTGCAGCTCCTCTCACTCAGTTGACTAGGAAGCATGTGAAGTTTGTCTGGTCGGAGGAGTGTGAGCAAAGTTTTCAAGAACTTAAGGGACGTCTAACTAGTGCTCCGGTGTTAGCGTTGCCTGATAATAGCGGAGAATACATGGTGTATAGTGATGCTTCAAGGCAAGGCTTGGGTTGTGTCTTAATGCAACATGGGAACGTGATTGCATATGCTTCCAGACAGCTAAAGTCACATGAATTGAATTATCCGACGCATGACCTTGAGCTTGCCGCTGTGGTACTTGCACCTAAATTATGGAGACATTATTTGTACGGAGCTCGATGTCAAATTTTCACAGATCACAAGAGTCTACAATATTTGCTTACGCAAAGAGACATAAACTTGAGACAAAGAAGATGGTTGGAATTAATCAAGGATTATGATTGTACGATCGAGTATCATCCAGGAAGGGCCAATGTAGTAGCTGATGCTCTTAGTAGGAAATCATATCCTACCATGTCACCCTCTCCTTCCTTGTCGTATTTGAGAGCAGTGCGGGTTCCACTTCTTTACGAATTACGAGCTACTGGAGTTAACTTGGAAGTGACTAGGGGATCTGCAGCCTTAATAGCCAGTTTCCAGGTGAGACCAATTCTTATTGATAGAGTATGAGAAGCACAACATCATGATGAATATCTAGAACGATTGAGAGAGGCAGTGGAAAATGGTACTAGAGTAGACTTCACTATCAGAAGGGATGGAGCTTTGATGTCCGGGAATCGAATTTGTGTACCAGACCAAGATGATCTTAAACAAGAAATATTAGAGGAGGCCCATAGTTCTGCTTATGCCGTACATCCTGGCGGGACTAAAATGTACCAGACTTTGAAGGAATACTATTGGTGGCCTAACATGAAGAGGGAAATTGCACCTTACGTAAACAGGTGTCTGATATGTCAACAAGTGAAAGTCGAAAGACAGAAGCCCTCGGGTTTGCTACAACAGTTACCAATACCTGAATGGAAATAGGAACATCTCACTATGGACTTTGTGTCCGGATTACCACGTATCGGAAATGGTCATGACAGCATTTGGGTAATTGTAGACCGACTTACCAAATCAGCGCATTTCCTGCCCGTCAAGAAGACTTATAAGATAGATAAATATGCGGAGTTGTACATGAATGAGATAGTAAAATTTCACGGCACTCTTGTCTCTATTACTTCTGATCGGGACCCCCGTTTCACTTCAAAGTTTTAGGGTAAGCTAATGGAGGCTTTGGGTACTCAATCTCACTTCAGCACTGCATTCCACCCGCAAACAGATGGGCAAACGGAGAGAACTATTCAAACTTTAGAAGACATGTTGAGAGCTTGTGTTTTGCAGTTTAAGGGAAATTGGGACAACCACCTTGCCTTGATAGAATTTGCGTATAATAACAGTTATCATTCTAGCATTGGCATGGCTCCCTATGAAGCCCTTTATGGAAAACAGTGTCGCACTCCTTTATGTTGGAATGAAGTAGGAGAAAGGAAGCTTATTGGTCCAGAGATGGTGCAGATTACAACTGAAAAGGTTGAAGTGATTAAAGAAAAGCTTAAAGAGGCCCAGAGTAAACAAAAGAGTTATGCGGATAATCGAAGGAAAGATCTGGAATTTCAGGTAGGTGACTGGGTGTTTCTGAAGCTATCACCTTGGAAGGGTATTGTAAGGTTTGGAAAACGTGGAAAACTCAGTCCCAGATACATCGGACCGTATCAAATCGCTGAACGGATCGGTTTGGTCGCTTATCGACTAGTATTACCTTCAAGACTATCCAAAGTACATGATGTCTTCCATGTTTCCATGCTCCGCAAGTATGTTGCTGATCCTTCTCATGTCCTTCAAGAGCAGCCCATAAGATTGCCGGAAGATTTAACGTATGAGGAAAGACCAATTCAGATTCTTGATAGGAGGGAGCAGATACTCAGAAACAAAATGATACCCTTAGTTAAGGTACTTTGGAGTAATCATATGGTAGAGGAAGCTACTTGGAAACCGGAGGATCAAATGAGACGACAGTATCCCCACCTTTTCTAGCAGGTATGTCAATTTCGAGGACGAAATTCTTTAAGGGGGATAGATTGTTACGTCCCGAACCTAGAATTATCGATTTACTAATTAATTGGACGGTAAATGTCAGTTACTTTTAATTTTTACTCCGTTATATTGTTTTAGTGGCCCTAAAAGTTGACCTTTTGTTCGGGTCAGAACTTGAGAAAATGTTCTTCATGAAAGTCGTAGAGGACGTTAAACCGAGAGCGTGCATGTGTGGTTCGTAAAAATCGGAGCTCGTATGCGAAAGTTATAAGCGAAAAACTAAAGTTACTGTTCACGGTTACTGTTTATAGTAAGTTTCTTTAAATAGCCGAGTTACTGTGGTAAGTTTCCAAATTTGGAAACTTACCCGGCTCTTTCTCTCTCTTCTTCCCCGATTCTTCCTTCCTCTTTGGCCCGATTCTTCCTCCTCCGAATTCTTCTATCTCCGGCCACTCCACGGCGAAACCCGGACACCCCTAGGCTCGCCTCTCCCTCCTTGTCATGCCTACGGTGGTATTTTGCGACGTCTCGACCGAAGGAGCTCGGAATTGAACCAAGAAGATCACTGTAGCAGATTGAGTCTTTCGCCGATTTCTGGCGATTTCGGCCATCTCTGGCCACCAAACCGGCATCGAAGGTTCGGTTTTCATCACTGATCATTTCCCCTATGGCCTTGTATCACGATTTGTTATGTAGAATTCGAATTATGGAATTGAAATTCTAGGGTTCTTGAGATTTCTGGGTTTGTGTTCATCGATTGATTTCGACTGGTTTTAGTCGTTATTTGGAAGTGTTGTAGTTGAATGAAATGACCAGTGGATGGAATTGATGTGGTATATGAAATTTGGTGGCCATAGGAGGAGGTTGTTTCCGGCGAGTAACCGCCACTCGCCGCCACTGTGGGCGGCGCGTGAGGTGGTGTAGGGCAGGTTTCCAACTGCCGTAATTTAGCTATTTAATCATTGGCACAATGTAGTATCCATATTTGTAACTTCGAGTTAATTTTGTGAAGTGTAGATATGGTTTTCGTTATGGTGTGGAGTTCGTTAATTGATTTATGGATAATCCGTTTATCGGATTCCCTTAATCGGAAGCTCTAAGTTAAAGAAATGAAGTTAGAAAAGTGAATTTGGAGATTTTTAAGTATTTAAGAACAAATTGGGGTATGGTTGTGTTTATGGTGAATTAAATTTTCCGTCCTGTAATTATCGGTTTACGAACGTTATATTGTACAGGACGTGAGGAGGATTCTCACGAGGAGGGTTTGGATCGACGGCAGGCTTAGCCGTATACTGTGAGTGGACGTTTGATTTTTAATTCATGCATGCAGTTAAATTTCTTAAGTTACGAAATTATCTAAATTATCCTTTTATATAATTAGCATATTATTCGATTTTATTTATGAAATTATTTATCGTTCGGATTTTTCCTAAAAGTGGGCCCCGCAGGCCCATCTTGAGAATTAGGGGGATTTTCGGGATGGGTTTTGACACCCACCACCTCCGATTCCTCAGGCTATGCCTCATACGGACAACGACCGCCACGCGGCGTTGCATTAAAACCATGGTCCTCTGGGACAAGTACGGGGACACGACAACAGTCTTCGATGGCCCTGATCAGGCACGTTGACCCCCGCCACTTAGGTGTCAAAGTTTGGGTTCACTACCCAACACCCTCTGTTCAACATAGATCCCCTCAACAAACAATACACAGACCAAAAGGAGGTCTATCTTAGCAGGGGAGTGGGGGACTTCTTGGGGGACCTAGTAGGGGCCCACCCAAAAGGGTATAAAGCGTTTGCTCAATAAGTCCATGATTGACAACGCACTGACACTAATTATGTTTTGCAAGTCTAGCGGGAGTAACGCTTCAAACCGCTAGGCAACTCCTCAACCAAGATTGCCCTCCTTGACTGGAGACTTGGGGGACTTGTACTTACATGAGCATTTACCTAATATAATTAGCTATAACAAATCACGCCCATACTACTGCCAGCAATACCAGCTCCCACCATAAGAGTCACCTATGAGAACACAGCCAAGCAGGCTACCACCTAGGCCCCGGCTTACCCCCCAGATCACCACTGACGCGCCGCCACGCCCCGTGCCAACACAGCATCAGAAGCTCCAGAAACTGGGAACTGAAGCATATCAGTCACATATCGAAAACATGGAGAAGATCAGCTCTCTCCTCACCTATAAAAGATTCTCTCCTCTCTTCTCATTAATCACGCATCTATTACTTGCCTATTGTTACCATATTAACGCAAATATATTGACTAACTTAAGCATCAGAGAAGAGAAGAGAAGACCGCCCGACGCGGTCTCCCTCTAACCCCCCCCCCCCCCCCCCCCCCCCCCCCCTTTTGTATTTCACTTAACAGGTAGTGGAATCACTGAGAATATCAAGTAGCAGTTCGCCCACTGGACCTGTGTTGATCAAGTTTAGCTACCGCTGAACTTTTGAACATTAACAGATACAAATACATATTGTTCCAAAACAAGATAGCATTCTAGTGCCATGCCATTATAAATATCCATAAGCCATCAAAAAATAATATGATTAATGAAAAAAACATGAGCAATTGCTGCATGTGAATATTATATGCCAGCAGAAGCAGAAAATGGTGCGCCCATAGGATCAATATTTTCCCTCTCTTGTGACTCGACCCTGTATAGAAAAAGAAATATTATTATTAGTCAGAAACGAGTTAGGCCAAGTACTACTACATTGTCATTGTTGACACTCAACTCAACTTCTTCAAGCGATGGAATAGAGGAGCCAGATTTGTAAAAAAAACAGAGATTACTTGATCTAACTTCTAACTCACAAGAATTGAAGCACAAGAATAATATCAACTCATGTGAAAATTAGTTTCTGGGACTGCACTAAATTACAACTTGTATGCCAAGTACAAGAGAAAGCAACCCAGAAAGCCAAAACTAGCAGATGGAAGTGAACAGTACTAAATTATGGACCAATTGAACTATGAAACTACATAAGAAACTACACACCTTTATAAACATGATATTGAAAATTAATTATATATATGAACAAGAAAGCCATTTCACTCAAAACCGATCGAAATCGATAAAGACATTACAGTTTGTGGTACCTGTGATAGTACTGGAAGGGAGAATGAGCCAGCTATGGAAGCCAGATCCGGACATGCCACTCCACATCAAAGATAAACAAAAAGAAATCACCACAATTCCATTCATTTTTGGAGATCCAATATGATTTTACAGCAAGTAAAAAAGTGAAACTCAGTGCTAATAATTACCTCGACAATCTGTTGACAATGTAAAACTAGAAGTATCACCATATACTTCTATGAGATATGGTAATTGTTTCAAGTTTTCAACCAATTACTTTTTTGGGGCAACAACAAAAGTAGTTCGCCAAGCACATGCTATATATAGGACGAATTGAGATTTGCAATCCTGATAACTACAATATCATCAATTTAATTTTACAGAAGTGAGTCATTGATTCTCTCCCTAAAAATATGAATAAAACTCATCCCAGAAAAATATGCAAGTAGTTAGGCCCAATCGTACCCATTAGAGTAATGGAATCACAATGACATCAGAAAAGCAAAGACAAAAATTTCTTCTACTCTTAGCAACATACAAAGTTCACACACACGCACACACACCCACCTATGTGTACAACTAGTGATTCCATTTTGATCATTAGGGGGGTGGAGGTATTCACGTACTCAATCCTAGTGTTTCTACATTTCAAAGAACTGAAATTGTGATTGGAGAGTCATTGTTTTTATTATAAAACAAGCTTCTTATAACTTCGCAGGGATTAACATTCAAAAAGCATATCCTCCATGAACTTCCCAGAAGTAAAAACTTATTTCAGTAGATCCATATAACATTGAAAATCCAAATAGAATAGCTACTAGCTCGGCTAAACGAGGAAAAAACACTAGACTGGACAAGAGCAAACACAATGTCATGTGCTGCTACAATTTCAATAATTTTTGACCTCTTTCGCAAAAAAGGCAGAACCATGTCACATGTAGTCTATATCTATCAGAGTTTACAACGATTTTTATGACTAATGAAGCTTAAGTGCATTAAGATTTTCAGCAAAGATTGTTAAAAGAACTGAATACAAGTTCCAAACTTCAATCTTCAAACTTACAACTTCCTACTGCAACCTAGCACCTAAGCCTTACTATACAACATGCTTTCCAAGCATGGGTATCAATATCACACAAAAAAAGCTCCAAATGCAAATCCTAAGTAGAGCCTGTAACAAGTTAATACTACTAAGAATTCAGCACATGAATAAAAAATAACAATTAACAAGTAACATAAGCATATTAACAACAAAATCCCATCACTTATTTTTTCCACTGAATTAAATCCAAACCAGCACAAACTCCATAGCTCTTCATAAAACTCCAGCCACCAAACCATCGAAAGCCCCAAATTTTCACCTCCATTAAAATCAAAAGCAACTATATATTTGTACCTGGAGATGAATATTGTAAAACCTCTCCCGGACATCGCTCATAGTGATAGCTCGGTCACGCTTGGAACTGATTTCACGTCGTTGAAGCTTCTTAACGCTGTTAACGAACCCCATTCACACCGCCAATACGGGGTTGTTTCCTCACCGCTACTACCCTCCGACCACTACACGGTCGAGGATTTGCCAATATCCTCCTCCCCCCTTCCATCAAACAAAACTCAAAACACTTCCAAACTTCAATTCAATAACAGACACTCACTCCTCCTCTTCCTCTTCAATTTTACAATTTCTGATCTTCTGTAGCATCAGAGAAACCCTAGATTCTCCAAGAAAGAAAAATTGGGGGAAGAAAAGATTAGGGATTTAGGTGATCAGAGAGACGAGAGGAACTCTCTCTCCCTCTTTTGGTCTGGGCTCGCCGTAGTGATGTTGACGAAGGAGAAGGTGGTGGAGACGGCGATAGATCGGAGAGGCAGTTGCAACCCTGACGCAGTTGGGAGAGAGTTCGGAGCCGGATGGCGGTCTGGTAAAGACAGGGGAGTGGTTCGAAATTGAAAGGAAATTGGGATTCAGATACATTAGGGTTTGGAGGAAATTTGGGAATGGAGGTAATCTTTGATTGGATTTCTGTGAATCGAAACGAAAGGAAACCAAGGAAAAACTAAAGACGAAGATGTCTGGGTGTTTGGTGATTAGTGATTTGAGATTTCAAATTGATTCAATTGGGGAAAAGTTGATTGAGGAGATGGGTCTGATCCCCTGAGGAGACGACTCCAAAAAAAGGGGAGAAGACTCTTTCATCTAAGTGTTGAAGCTAAACTTGAGTTTGGAAAAAGAGGGAAAGTTCCCGCTATATGCAATCAAAGTATGTAGTTTGACACCTAGTCATTACTCATTCACACAATACAAATAAATAATTTGGTTGTGGGAGCATGCAATCACTAGATATATCTGGATCAAAATTTGGAGATTTTAGGAGGGAATGGGTACCATTTTGGGGCAAAGCCAGACACGTCCGAATCTTCCCAATATATCTTCCTTTATCATACAACTGAAAGTATAAAATTGTTGTATGATATTTTCTAAGTTACACTCATACAACAGATATAACTATTCTGTTGTGCTATGTAGTTCCAATTTGGAGCCATATTTGAGTCGAGTTAGGAGGAAAATGTGCCACTCTTTTTTTTTCATTCACACAACAAACTATTCTTATAAGTGTTGTGCAATTACCTTCTAGCTAAAAACTTCAAAATTTTACCTTCTAGCTAAATGTGTTGTATGATTCAATTTCCCTCATCACACAACAAAAAAAAAAATTCGTTGTGCAAAAAGTGTTGTGTGTTGAGGTTATTGGTGTAGTGAATGGCCTGATGTTATGCGTCCAAAGATGTCTACAATGATGCCCTAGACTCCTTTTTATATAGTTATTGCGTCAAGACTTCTTCTCCTTTAAGAACTAAGGAATTTGATCTCTAATTAAAGAAGGACTTTTAATTCTTCTTCCCTTATAGCTCTAGGAGACAATCTTTCCCTCTTTAAACTCAGATTCACGTGTAGCCTAACCTCCTTGTACTAAATCAGTCATAACTTCTTCTAGAAAAATCATATTCACGAACCATAAAAATCTTTGGAAACTGGAGATTCGAGGTTTTCCATCAATATAAAGATCATTATCTGTATCATCCTGAACTACTCTCAGTACTCTGTCAAAGTTAACTGATCTACACAGACAGATTTGTTGGTTTTGGCTTTCAATCCCTCTTTTGCTTCTTTTCTTCTTCTTTGCTCTAAAATACCTACAAAACGTTCATATAAGCAAAGTAAATAACTGGAAAATATTACAAACTAACCATAAAAATATAAAGGAATTTGATATAAATAATGTACAATGATGCTCTTATCAAATGTTAGATTCAATATGAAACATAAATTTGTAACTCAAGAATACTATTTCAAATGCTACATCAATGTTATGAATAAAAAGCAAAAAACTGACTTGGTGGGTTGTTGCTGTTATCCATTTGATCTGTTGCCATTATCTATGTGAAATTCTCCTAGATACACATTGTATCTCTCTTTATTGCTTGATGGGACAAACTCTATGAGAGTGTCTTTATGTTCTAGCAAGGATCATATACAAATTCTATTTTATTTATAAAGTTGTTGAACACAGCAGTTACAAGGCAGTTTTTTCCATCAAGGAACTATCAAAATAACTTCTTAACCTAATAGATTTGTCTGGATAACCCCACATTTGAATTCCAAATTCTTTAACCAATATTCTAATATAAAAACTTAATTCGATTACTTAATAAGTTTATATATATTGGTTAATGTATTTATATTTGAATTCAAAATGGTTTATTTATATTAACTGATGCATACAATCTATAATAGCTGGTTCATATCTATTGCTATGTATTGTGCAATAGGTATGATCTCACAAGAAATTAATATGTAATTTTTTATGAGGATTCGATGACCCAGAAAACATTTGCTTTTTTAATTTCAAATATGGATGCAACACGTTTCCTAAATGATAAATCTTATCTTAATACTCAATTTGTTCGAGTTATTATATAAGATTTCGATCAAATGCACCATTTTCACATAATGTAGAAGTTAGCAACTTTCCATAAAACCAAAGAAATTAAGAAAATAAAGAAAAGTTGGCATTTCTTTATTTTCCTCGTTTAGAGGTTCTGCTAGGTTCACTTTGATTTCGCTTTGAAAATAACCAGAACTAGAATTGGTCAAGTACGCTCGACCTGATGAATAAATTAAGAACATAATTATTGTTCGTTGGATGATGATATATTGTCTTATCTTTAGCTAGCTTATGTATCTTATTTGAATTCTGCATCGATGTGCACGACTTGTTCAACTACTGTGTGTCTGAAAGTTGGGAGAGGATCGTCTCATGAGCTAGTTGTGTAGCTGAGCTACCTAAGCTTGGAAGGAGATAGTGACACGTGCTTATTATCAGATCCAATGGTTTACGAATACTTCATTATTTTTTTCTTTCCAATTTTACCTCTATCTTCAACTTTTTCTCTCCAATGAGAACATCATCACCTTCTCTCTCATTTGTTCTTTCTTCTTTGAAAACTTAAAACAATCTCTCTGTCCTCTCTCACTCTCTCTCTGTACTCTTGTATTTTCTGTTAAAATTCAAGACTGGAGAAGATACAATTGTTAGTCATGGACAACTTTAGCCTCCATGAAAGATGCACTTTAATTATAATCTGAGCATTTTGAACATCGTCATCAAGGTCCTATCGTTTAGTCAGCGACCACGTCGATGCTTGGGCTCAGGTATTGGAAGTGTGGATTGCGGTACTCTCTCTCTCATCGACCTCCGAGGTTCTTTGGTCATGGGTTGCGAATTGGATTTCCAGGTTTTGAATTGAGAGCTTTTGCTGCTGGCGTGGCTTCGTTCTTGATCACATGGATCCTTTAGTTGGGTAATTCAATTGGAGAAGCATTGATTAATCAAACTTCCAAAAAATCATATGGGTCAATCAATTAATACTGAAGTTTTCCCAATTTGATATTAGAAGACCCATGAGACAAGTCGTTGGTGGTGAAGAATTGGGAGTGTGTGGTGTGGTGATCTCCATCAATTATATGAGCTTCAATTGCTTTATAGCCATGGCCAATTTAAGAGAGAGAGAGAGAGAGGTTGGGCATTGGTGATAATGGTGTGAAACAATAGAAGGGAGAGAGAGAGTCCAGGAAGAGAAGAACAAAAGAGAGAGAAACAAAACAGAAAAAGACAAATCAAGTTTCGTGGTAGACCATTACATCTCAATACTGCCACGTGATAATATCTAGTCAAAAGTTTAGGTAGGTTAGGCAAGTTTACTGCTTAGGAGAGGATCTTATCCCCTAAAGTTATTATGTGTTGAAGTAAAGACCTTTTGTGATGGTACATTGAAATATTATGAAATAACCAGTGATGTGTAACCTGTGACCGATTCCACTGACATAGAGAGGCTTTATAGCTTCAGTCTTGCTCCATATGCCCCCATCACAGCCAACTCTGCGAAAAATACAGGAATCATTGGGGTTACTTTCTTGGCCCGGGAGAAGCAGATAAAATCTTTATGTAAAAACCTAATGGCTGATAGATTCTCCATATCTCCTAATAAGATTGGAGCCATGAAGAGCTTAATGTAGAGATAGTTATCCACCAACTCAGCATCTATAGGATGGAATGTCTTCACAACACCCGCACCAAATTCCTCCAGAGTCATGACCTGATTTATGAGAGCAATTATCAATTGATCTAAATAGGTGAATTGAGTTGATATAGATCGATGAGATGAAAGAAAAAAAGGAAAATGTTGAGGGTTTCTCTTTCTAACTTGTAGACGGAAATGAGAGGGAATAGCTACATATAGGCGATTAGGCTAATTCCCTAGCAGGTAAGGAAAGTCAATTCTATGACCGCTAGGTGATGACGTTAGTAGGAGCATCTCTCCTCTTTCCTTTTTCTTCTGGGTGAAAGTTACTAGCCGATAAGGAAAGCCTCAATTTCTTTTCGACTTCTCTTTTTTTTTTTTTTTTGAAATTCAGAAGAATGCAAAAAGAATTGTAAAAATAATGTTTCGGTCTCTCTCGACATGATGACTAACAATGTGTGGTGCCATTGTTGGGGATTGACGCTAACGTCAGTTACTGACTGCGAAGATGATGAGGTATGGGTTATTCAAGTTTTGATGAGTCTTTTCGATGGTTCTTTACCAAGTTTTCATTGATCTGGTCATGTAATACTTTTTTTTCTTTTCAATATCCATTCATTACAAAGGTTCTCTACCTTAGTATGCAATTTAAGCTTAAAGAATTGTTTGAATTTTGGGATTTATGGGGATCAATGTTTTTATGTAGCTGGCTTCTTTTCAAGGTTCATATATACATTCCACACAGGGGTGGAGCCATGTTGGGTACCATCCCCAACTGGAATTTTTGTATTGGGGTTTTAACCAATTACTCTAATTCAAGGAACGTTTTTTTTCCCTTACACCACTTACTTATTTTTTTATTTTCCCACTTACCCATAATAACTCTAAAAAGATCTTCTATAAAACCTAATTAAGTTTTTTTTAGACTATTTTGCCCTCACCCCTTTGTCACATAGAGAGAGAAAATGCAAGAGAGAGAAGCCATACAAGACTTCCCGGAATCCAGTCCCCAATCGTCGGCCACTGGATTTCTCTGAAAACCTCATTGGAGGTCCCCAAGGAGGTTGTTAGAGATCTCATAGGTCTCCGGAAAGGTTTATTGTCCCCCAATAAACTTTTATTGCCCCCCCAATAAACAGGGGCAATAAAACCGAACTTCGCCGGTGAAAACTAATAAAAGTTTTACGAACCCCCGCAATAAAAGTTTTGTTGAGGTTCAATAATCAGTAAAAAAATGAAGATGTTCTTAATTTTGGAAGTCTTAGGAGGTTTATTGCCCTCTAATAAAAAAAAAAAAATTACATCAGAACTAAGTTTCCTAAGTATATGATTGGTTAAATGCAAAATCAAACTATTAAACTAAGAGAAATGGCTCGATACCCAAAATGGTCAAACATAAATAACCCATCTCATGAGAATATTCTAGATTATGGTTTTGTCCAAGAGACATCATTAGAGGACACTCCAATGTCAGAACCAACTCCAACGAATAGATAGATCTCAATGAGTTACACTAGTGTGCATCATTGAATAGGGATCCCACTATCTTTGATGATGCCTTTGCATATTCTGTTGCAAAAAGAATTATAGAACATAAAGATATCGAACCACATTCTGTTGAAGAATGTCAACGAATAGCGAATTGACCTAAATGAAAAGATGCAATTCAAGCTGAATTGGATTTACTAACAAAGAGACAGATATTTGGGCTTGTAACGCTGACACCCTTAAGTGTAAAGCCTGTTTGACATAAATAGGTCTTTATTAGAAATCCTAATGAGAAAATTAGATCGTTTGATATAAAACCGGTCTTGTGGTGCAAGGTTTCTCACAACGCCCTGGAATCGACTATAAAGAGATATATTATTCCGTAATGGAGGTTATAATGTTCTGCTACCTTATCAGTTTAGTAGTTTCTAAAAAACTTGACAGGCAGCTTATGGATATGGTTACAACATATCTCTATGGGGATCTAGATTCAAAGATATATATGAAGATTCCAGATGGACTTCAATTACCCAAATTAAGTGGATTTAAACTATAGAGAGTGTTTTCAACAAGATTAAAACATTCACTATATGGATTGAAGCAATCCAGATGGATGTGGTATAACTGTCTAAGTGACTACTTGATTGGAAAGGGATATGTCAACAATGAAATATGTCCATGCGTGTTCATTAAAAGGACAAGTTCCAGATTTGCAATTGTTGCATTTTATGTTCATGAAAAGAACCTAATTAGAACTCTAGATGAGTTAAAGGAAATCTGAATTTGAGATGAAAGATCTTGAGATAACATAGTTTTGTCTTGGATTAGAACTCGATCACCGTAGTGATGGGATTTTGATCTATCAGTCAATTAAGGCGCTTTAATGATGATAAAATGAAGCCTATGAGTACTCCCATGATTGGTCGTAGTCTTGAACCTAGAAAAGTTCTGTTTCGTCCAAAGGATGAGGACGAAGACTTGCTAGAGGCTGAAGTTCCTTAACTATGTGTAATAGGCGCGTTATTATACTTAGCTTAATGCACAAGACCGGACATCTCATTCGCAATGAACTTGTTAGCTAGACAGAGCTCTGCTCCAACATGCCGCCATAATGACCGGTGTAAAATCAATCTTTCGATACTTAAAGGGGACAATTGATATGGGCTTGTTTTATCCCTATAGAGGAGAAAAAGAATGACGGAAGAATGAGATTGGATCTCATTAACACAAGAAGAGCCGTCCAAGATGCCGTGACTTCCAAAGCTGCCGCCGTCGTCTATGGTAGGCGACGTCACCCTCCCCTCCTCCATCAAAATAATGGTGATGTCTTGATGGGTTTTGTTGATGTAGGGTACCTCTCACAAAGGTCACTCCCAAATGGATTATGTCTTTACCATGGGAAGCACTGCGATATCTTGGAGGTCTACAAAATAGACCCCTATTGCTACTTTCTCAAATCAGGCAAAGATTATTGCTCTATATGAAGTTGTGCATGAATGCATATGGCTAAGGTCTTAATTAGGCATATTAAAGGAACTTGTCGTTTGAAGTCTACCATGATAAACCTACATGCAGTTATGAGGATAATGCAGCTTGTATTGAACAAATGAAGTTAGATTTCATCAAGGGCGACAACACCAAGCATATATAGCCAGGGGTGGATGCACATAGAGCCCAGCTTAGGTACTTGCCTAGATTGGATTTTTGAGTTTACATAGATTTGGTATAGGCAAGCTATGTGAAAATGACAGAAATAGGGCAAAATGGCAGAAATAGGGCAGAAATAGGGCAGGAATATGGTAAAATAGGCAAGCTTGGTACTGAATATATCCTTAATACGTTTGGCATATATATAGCTTGCCTGTGAAAATGGCAGAAATAAGGCAAAAATGGCAGAAATATGGCAGAAACGGGCAAAATAAGCAAGCTTCGTAGGATATATTGACTTATTGAATATATTCTTACTATTTTTTAGGTCTTGCCTTACCTGAGAATCATTTCTGGATCCGCCCCTGTATATAGCCTAAGTTCTTTTACAATCAATAACAACAAACACTTCTAAAGATTGAAGCAAATCAAAATCTGATTAGATGATAATATAGCAGATGTAATACCCGCAAATTTTATTTTAAATTTGAGTAATTGTATCGAATGATTATTATGCGATTTCACGATTTATGTTCAAAAATAATTCATTTTCTACAATTATCGAAGTTTCGAAACGTTTATTTTAACGAAAAGCTCGAAATGCTCGATTTGAGTAATCGACTTTTTATACGTACAAAATTTGGAGAAACTTCCTTCATGAAAGTTGTAGAGCTCGTCGATACGAGTTCGTACACGTGCGGAACACGAAGATCGGATTTTTTTTGAATTAGTTATCGATTTAAGAAGTTTTTCCGAAACTAGTATAAATAGGAAAAAAAACCCTAGCTAATTTTTCAGAAAACTACCATTTGGTCCGGCTTCCTTGCATTTTCTGAAAACACTATTCATCATCCCTAACCTCCGTTCCTCGACCAAAATCGTCCGAATAGGAGAGCAAAGTTCTCCTTAATTGTTCTCCCTCCACAGACCACCTCTCGACCTCAAACCAAGTCCCAGGCGTTCGTCTCGAGCTGCTCTAGCTCCCAGAGGCAGTTTTACAAGGCGGCGCGGCCTGTAGCGGCGGCGGCACGGCCCGAACTGAAAACCACCATTTTCGGTTCGAGCTTGATATCTCGAGCTACACTCCACCATTTCACTTGATTCTTGGCTCATTGAGCTCGCCTCAACTTTCTCTACAAGCACCAAGAAGGACCGGAACTGGGTCGAACGTTTTCACGTTCGTCGGAGCTCGACCCGAACGGATCGAAACACCGAAATTTTCGATCAAGATATCTCGAGCTATACACGATCGTTTCTTGTGATTCTTGGCTTGTTGAGTTCGCAAGGAAGTTCTGAACAAGTTTCCAGAAGGGATCGGGGCCTGAGGTTGCAGTTTTCACGTCGGTTTTCAAGCTCGCCGGTTTCTGCATTTTTTCCGGCCGCCGACTGTAAATAGGTAATTTCGATCCCTTCCCCTCATTTTTAGGTCTTGTGCTAGTTATGAAAGTTGCTCAGAATGATGAAACGAAGGGGACAAGCTCGGCCCCGACACCATTGGCGGTGGTCGGTGGCGGCTCTGTCTCTAACTCCGGCGGCCTTTTCAGGCCACCTCCGGAGGTCTAAAATTTGGTTTCTGTCCATTTTATGATTCTATGTTTCGATACGATCATTTAGGCATATTATACGCATTTTTCGGATATCGTATGAATTAGTTATGAATTTTGTGATTTCGATCGATTTCGATCGTTAGATTTTTGATCTGTGAAATTATGACCGTCGGATGAACTTGTAAATTTGTTATGATGATCATATGACTGTCCCAGAGGCTTTGTGTGGTCATGGGCGAAGATTCGACCGTTGGATCTTCGTATATGTGCAAAACGGTAATTAGGGGAGCGATTCGTGAAAAACCGCTTGTCGGATTTTAATGTAAATTAGAATCCGGCCGTTAAATGGTAGTTAATTTATGTGTTGAAATTGTTGGCTAAATTCGAATCACATGTGATTAGGTGATTGACGGATTTTATTTGAGTGGGCTATTTCGGCGTTAATTATAATTATAATTATATTGAAGACGCAGCGGGAATTTCGAGGTGAGTAAAACTCACGTGGTTCATATTACGAACCGAATTTTTTAAATTTATTTATTTATGGTAATTGTGTGAAAAATATTTGCGGATTAAATATTTGTTTTAAAATTTCGTGGACTTGAATCACCACGGTCCATAGGTAAGTAAAATGAATTTTAACTATACAAATGAATTTCATGATTTTCTTGTGTGAACTATAGATGGTATTAGTGGTCATTCCTGAGTGGATGATTACGTATATATATATATATTTACGTGGAAAATATATATTGATGAGTGGATTGTTGTGTGATGATATAATTGAGTAGAATTGATGAATTGATTGTATTTCAATTGTGTAATTCCATAACAATATGGTGTATCTTGGTTGGGTTGATTTCAGTATGTGATATTATATGTTGTGCTCATTTATGGGTTTTGGGTCGACGTAATGACCGGTGTGGGGTAATCGGACGCTCTAATCCTGGGTGGATGATGGGATACGATTGGTTGAGTATGTGGAATTATTGGACGTTCTAAATATGTATATAGGTATACATATTGATGAAATACAATAATGATAAATATGTCGGATGCCATAACCTAGGCCAGGTGACGGGCTACGATTCAGTTAGAGCTCTAGTCTGTCAAGTGCCGTATTTTTATAAATACGATGATGAGAGTTGTGAAGGAAGTTGTGAGTTTGATTATCTTGGTATATTGAATTGGTGTTGATTGAGATTGTTATTATTTGCATATGTGGAAATTTTTGAGTGTTGCTGTGTGTGGGAATAAATGAGATTAGATTAAGTAACAGTTCCTTCTTTTACTCATACAAGCTTTCATAAGCTTACCGGGTTTTGTGTTGTTGCAATCCCGGTACACTATTCAACGGTGTAGCGGATATTCCTGCAGGTCAGGAAAATCAGGGCGGTGACCGAGCTGTTTAGGTGTTATAGCAGTTTGTTATTTCATTTTGTTGTGAGGTGTGTATGCTCATTTAGAGCTTTACAGTTCATTTTGGATTTGAGTTGTAATAATTAACCGAAACTAAATTCGGTTTGTTTTTATTTCGTGTGTGTGAGGGTGTTATGAAAAGAAATTTTGAGGATGATTATTTTGAGTTGTAGTATTTTCATGTTTCGGATTTTGAATTGTTATTCTAAAATTCGGGATGTGACAGCAGACTTATTCACTAAGTCGTTACCTAAATCCACCTTCGAGAAGCATGTTCAAAGCATCGGAATGAGGAAATTATCTGAACTCACAAAATTGAAGTAATCAAGGGGAGGTATGATGTTTACATGTTCGATCTCAAAGAGTGAAGGACATGTTATACTCTTTTTCTCCTCCTCGAGATTATTTGTCCCACAGAGTTTTTATTACTCGAGTAAGGTTTTTAACGAGACAGCGTTTGAAGTGTTATCACCAAATTTGAGCGGCACAAGGGGGAGTGTTAATGTGCCTTGTCAAACTAGGTTTACATTCTATTGTTGTAATGGAAGAGAATGTTCTACATTCCTAATTCTAATTAGAATAGGATTCCTTGTATCTTAAGATTATGTACTTTGTAATCCCTATATATTAGGCTCCTATTATCTATGAAAGAACACACAATATTCTCTCTACAATCTCTCTTGCATCTTATTTCCTAAAACATGACATATATTGTTTGAGATTGAGCTCACTAATAAATATGTTGTGTTTACTGTCCGAGATTATTAACCTATTTCGATTCCTGGGTTACTAATGTTGTCTATTCGTACATTTAATTTAAGCAACTGTTGTGCGAAAGCGTCAAACAGGTATGAAGTATTAGACATATGAAAATATAAATTGATAGAAAAAATCCAGAAGACCAAAGATTTACGTGGTTCACCCCTAAAATCAAAGGGTTACATCCACGAGCAGAAAGGGTGAGGAGATTCCACTAATATCAAAAGAAGATTACAAGATGTTTAGCACTCAAACCCAAAGCCAGATTACACCCTAATACACACATGGAAAGAGAAAGACCAAATAGAAAAACAACTACCTCAAATATATATTGTCACTCACAAGAACAAAGTAACAAGGCAAAAGGTAATTTTCTATAGAACCCCAAAACTGCGGCTACTTCTCAATAACCCGAAGTTATGGCTTTTTCTTTTCTCTCTCATAACTCAATTGGTGACAGAAAGCATATATTTATATGTGCATGAGGCATACTCCAAAACCTGATAGAATTAGTTAATCATGTGAACTTAGTCCAAAAGATAATTAATGAGCTTATTAATTTAAGCCACAAACCAACAATCTCCACTTTGGCTTAAATTAACTAAATGGAAAATTATTAGTCCCCCCCTGTACTTTCGGTGCATCGACAGTTCTGTCCCTCATTTTTCAGTTTAGTCCTTATTCTCTTTAATTTTCACACAATAGGTCCAAAATGACTATTTTACCCTCATTTTTTTTCCTTTTTTTAAATTTTTTTTATAATTATGTTTTGCGCCTCTCTCTCTCTCTCTCAATATATATATATATATATATATATATATATATGTTAACTCGTTAACTCTCTTCCCCTACCAACAAATAAAAAAGTTTCCCTCTCTTTCTTTTTAGAATGAGTCATTTTTTTATTTTTTATAATTATGTTTTGTGCATCTCTCTCTCTCTCTCTCTCTCTATATATATATATATATATATATATATATCTTCCCCTACCAACAAATAAAAATGTTTCCCTTTCTTTGTTTTTAGGAGGGGTGGGGGGGGGGGGGGGGGGGGGGGGGGGGAGAGAGAAGCAAAAAAAAAAAATAATTAAAAAAGAGAGAAGAATTAAAAAAAAAAAGGAAGTGAGGGGTAAAATAGTTATTTTAAACCTATTGTGTGAAAACTAAAAAGAATAAGGACTAAAGTGTTTAATTTAAGACTGAACTATGGACGCACTCAAAGTACAAGGGGGACCAGTAATTTTGCCTAACTAAATCTCCAAAGTAAAAATCTCCTCCGAATGTCTCCTCTATCAAAGGGTACTAAATGCAAATAGCAATCAAGCCCAAGCCAAGCTTGAACATGCAAACAAGAACTGGCTTGATCAAAATTAAATGACTCTGACGAAGAGACTGAATTTCTTCATGCAAAGAAACCTTGTAGAACTGAAGTTGCTTCTTATCAATATCACCAACAAAAACAAGGATCTCCTAACTAGGCTGAATAAAATGCAGTCTAACACTTTCTCTAAAGCTTGAACAAGCTCCACATGCTTACTAACACCGTGGCCCGAACTTGTATCAATAGACTCTCCTCCAAATAGCATGGCATACTCTTCTAAGTTCATAACTTGGCCGATTACAAATTTGGGTGACTTAGATTGAACACACCACAAGTCATAATTATTCACCCCACATGCAAATCCATGGAATTTAAATTTTTCCCTCCACTCAAGTTTACCATCACTCTGTTGAGTAAAAATATGCACACAGTGAGCGAAAATGTCACCCAACATAATTTCACTCGTATTCATTTAGTTAATAGAGTTTTAAGTATTTCACGTTCGACCCATTCAAGACATAATGTGTCTCTTAATTATAATCTCTTGTTACAGGGAAACACCATTTGATTCCATTTATGAAGAAAACCAATTAATGGGATGTGTGTATTTGCTTGTTTTTACGGCTGCACCCGGATATTTGAATGGGTTACCTACGTACCCTTGGAGAGGGATCAAGCCACTCGTAGTAGTTCAAGAGTTCCAATGAGTGAATGACTCATTGGGGGGCTTTGATTTTGGAATAAGAGTAGTGTTTGGGACGAATTTGGTTTAAGTGGACCAGTGATTCAATTTTGTGTTTAGGACGCGGTTGCATCTAGATAAATTTGGTTTTAGATTGCCTACATACCCTTTGTGGGATGAAACCACATGTAGTTCCAACATTTGAGATGTAAATGGGTAGATGACCCATTTATTTTGAATTTGTGTTTAGGATATGGTTTAAAGCCCTTGAATTTGGTTTGGACTTTATTTGGGTGATTTGGGAATGAATTTGATTTTTCTGGTGTTGGGAGAATTTGACTGGAATCAGTGATTCATTTGGGACTGGCCGAATTTTGACTGGTGGAGTCAAGGATTTTGTTTGGAGTAGCGGTTGCATCTAGTGGGTCGCTAGACTGCGTACATACCCTGTGAAGGGATCAAACCATTGTAGTTCATAGAATTTGAATTTTCGATTTTATACCGACTTTTTATTTGACGGATGTGTATACATTCTTTTTGGACGCCAAATTTGGTAGCGTCCATTGATTTGATTTGGGCACCTTGTCATACCGAGCTTTGTGGTCAGCCCTTAGAGACTTGGAGTAGGCTTTTCAGTGCTTTGAAGTTTGTTGATGGGTGATTCCATTGAGCATAAAAGCTTGCAACTGCTTTGGACACCCATGACTTTATATCTGCACCCAATTTGAAGCCCATACAAAAATTGCTGCATATTTGCATGTTAACAATTATGCTTAATTGTACTTTTTGTTTTGATGTGTGCCGAATGGTTCCCATTGCGAATCCCTTTTAAAAGAAGGCATGATCATGGCCTTTATTTGGTCTTCATAATCCTTGTCCCACCGCCTTACAATCAAAGTGTGAGAGAGAATAGACAAAGCTTAATTAAACAATCAAACTTTTGACTCTTCAAGGCTTCTCATTTTCAAAGCAGTTTTGCAGCAACTTTTAACAAGGCTTGAATTTATATGTATCTTAAATCTTTTGGCCTTTAGTTCCCATACAAAGTTGCAATAGCCTCATACTTCGACACTATGCATATATATGAAACTTTTGACTAGGTTTTTTTATCAATTTCCCACTGCCAAGCTTTCTTCTTTTTTTGCTTTTCTATGTCGGCACCTCATCAAGCTTTTAAATTAGTTTTCTTTTCTTATCGGCCACCGTGAATTTTTAGATATCATCACGTGTAATTGGAACTCCTCTTCAATATGTAAGGTCACCACCGGTTCGTTCTTTTTTGTTTTGCAGTTACCAGTGGGTGAACTGGTGCTTTGGGAAGGGAACAAGGAATCCATGAAGAGCTGTTTGGTTGCGGTGGTGTGCAGGTACATCAAGGGCCTTGGCAAAGCTCCAGTGGTGATCAATGACTCATGAACAGAGCATGGCACATCCGAAAGGAGAGGTGAGGGCTTCGTCAGCAACAGTAGTAATTTGCACCAGAAACAATTGTGTTCGTAATCAATTGTGTAATCTTTTCCCCGTCATCAGCTTGTACTCATTCAACAGATATTCTGTATGTGGTGCGGGGCGTGAGTGCAGGCAAGAGCTTTGATGGAGCTTGTTTTCGTTGAAGCTCTGTTGAAACTCTGTTTACTGCTGCAAGGCTTAAAAAAATTCCACTGGATTGGTCATACACCCGTTGATACACATGTATCGTAAACTAGATTGCAACCGCTCCGGGGACCTCCATAGCTCCATGGTGACACAGGTAAAAGAGATGCTCCACAAAAAAAATAGCACAGGTGGATCAGAGAGGCCCCAATCTTTGTGTTGTTTGCTTGTTGGCTCCTTACTTCACTCAAAATTGCTGAAACGCTTCCTCTCTCCTCTGTAACAAGCTTTGCCTCTTTCTCGATGTATTTCCTATGTCCTTTGTTGTAGAAAGTGTGCCTTTTATAGGCAACAATGGATCAGCTTGAGATATTCAAATTGTAGCTCTGAATCAGGGTTTGATGTAGACTTCGTGTCTTGCCCAAAAGCCATTTATCGTTGGCAGAGATTTATGAAGACGAAGGTAGCCAACGACTTCATTGCTAGAGAGATAGAACAGAGCATAGAAGGAACACATCTTTTCTTTCGTCTGCACCACGAAAGACAAGATCAGTAATTTCAGGTGATAGCCAAGATCATATACCTGTGATTTATTTAAAGCTTTTGCTCCTACAATGTTGGTTTTCCATGAACGGCTTCTCTTAGAAAGCTTGTAAGGAAGGACTGCAGCACTTCAGCTCCGGCCGGATTGCTCTGTTTCTTTCGCCTCCTCTCCTTTTTTCTGCTCTTCATTCTATATATTTTTTTAACCTTTCGATGCGTTCCTCCTCTCTATCTTTTTCCATCGGTGTGGTAGCTCCTTTTATAGGAGAGTAATGGATGAGGTAAGGATGACTCCAATTTGAATTTGAAAGGATTTGATATTCAAAAACAATTTGACCAAGTTTGTAGGTGTTCGGTGCATTCCCACAAAGCTGCTGGGATTTGAATTGATGATAGCTAGCTTGGCTTTGATCTTATCATAACTGAAAAGTCCAACTAACCACCTTGGACGTTGATTTGCATGCCTCATTTTTCTCCAATTAATCATCCACTTGTTTTGATGGAGTCTGATGGTTTTGAATTTGAATTGGGATGCAAATATCCAATTAACTATATTCACTCCAATTTGAACGATAAGGGTGTGCTACCCATGAAACCAAGTAGTCATCATATTGACTTGAACTGGTTCTGTATTTTGACCTGCATTACTCCATCTTTTGAACAAACACGTGAGTTTGTTATATTATTTCCACCCAGCAAGTGACACATCGTATCTTCTAAATGAAAGTCCTTGTTGAATTGGGTTTGTAATTTTTTTCATTTAAACACACTCACATCAGCACTAACAGGACAATTAATATCATAATAATCAACATGAGTACCAAACCATACCTTAATTGGAGTCTTCGTACAAAATGCGGACGTAGAGACCAGTTAATCAAGTTAGGTCTAATAGATTCAGCACAGGTGCTTAGACTTATCCAAGTTAGAAAGATGCAAACCACTTTCTCTATGAGGGATCCACAAATATGTTCTGCAATTTTTATACGTGGTGTCCTCAAACTAGTGCGGTGTCTCACTATCTGACCTTCACAGAACTGATCAAAATAGCCGTCAACAAATACACCTGTTCCGAAATCTGAATATAGACTTGATGAAAAGGCAACTGATGAACCACCAATAATTGTTCTATCCTAATTATGTACGTAGAGGTTATGGCAAATCAACTTTCCCTGAATCACAACAAGGAGCACCCTTACTAACTCTTAAAGCTCCACCTTGAGATGAATACTAATAGCCTTGTGAATCACGAGTACCCAAAGATATGAAATTGTTCTTCAAATCTTTTGACATGCCCAACCTTTGTCAAGTCCTGATAATTCCACCATGCATCTTAATTCGAACTGTTCCAATCCCCATTACTTTATTAGGAGTATTATCCCCCATAAAGACAGACCTTCCATCAATAGACTGATAATTGTCAAACCAATCATGTTTGAAGCACATATGGTGCGAGCAACCCGAATCAAGCAACCAAGCATTAACAGAAGAATCACCAGCAAATAAGGCAAAATCAAAAGTAGTAGACTCATCATCCACATAATTCGCATCATCACCAGAAGATTTTTTAGAAGACTTACCTCTATCTTTGAGTTTAGGGCATTCAGGTTTCCAATGATCTTCTTTGTGACAATATGGCATGTACCTTTTCTAATTCGAGACTTAGATCTCGAACTTCCTCTATTACTGCTTTCTTCTCTACCTCGAACTACCAAACCATGATCTTGACTATCATTCAAATTCTTGGACACTTTCTTCTTTAGTACTCTAGAACTCAAAGCTACTTTGACATCTTCTAAAGAGATAGCCTCTCTTCCATATAGCATGGTGTCAACAAATTTATCAAAAGAAAGAGACAAAGATCATAGCAAAATCAAAGCTTGATCTTCATCATCAATTTTCACCTCCATATTTCTCAAATCAGATATAAGCTTATTAAATTCATTAATATGGCTTTGGACAGGTGTACCTTAAGACATACGAAGAGTGTATAGTCATTGCTTTGATATTCATGGGCTGTTCAGTTTTATTCATAGTGCATTCTTTGATTTTTATTTTTTCGTTTCCTTCAGGTGTGAAACAGTTTGAGTTGAAAAAAGGTATGGCATCTTCAGATGATAAGGCTAGGGCTTTCCACTTTCTGTTTTCAATTACACACAAGGATCTACCCTTTTCCTTTCATGGTGCACCTGCCTTCATCATGTGCATACTTTTCCTGTACAAAAATAGAAGCATTATGTGGAGTTTCCTGCCATAGGTATGTCTTTTATTTCTGTCAATCATGCTTCTACCTGCACCGAAAGCTGAACCGTTTGTTGAAGATAAAATTACACCGGACCCATTTCTGTTGCATGGTCCCCAATCGCTGCAGTGCATTGAAATAAAATAAGCAATTTGGAGTCACGCCATTTTTGCCTCCTGCGTTTGTTTTGGTTGTGAATATGAACGAACAATTCACAACAAACCTTGTATGAAGAAAGCTTTATGTTCAAATTTTCGCATCTCCAGTATAGTCATATAGAAGTTACAAAATCAAGCAGAAGAGTTGCTAGAAACAATCCTTATGAGATGGTGAGTCTAGGGATTACTTGGTGAATCATATGCAACAACTTGATTGAAATTGAAGCATCACTCTTGGAGCCTTGTATGTTTTCTCTTTAGTATGCTTTCCTTTTAATATAGATCATCATCCTTTATCTGCTAGTAATTGATGGGATGATTCAATTGAATGTGTCACACAGGTTGCTTTAGAAAATGTGAAGGAATATGAGGAGGAGGAATGCACTGGGAAGTAGTTGAAGAAAGTGGAACTCCAGAAAGTGATGAGAGTAATTACCTGATGTTTATGATAATTAAGTATATTATCTTGAGAAAGAACTGTTTTGGAAGAGACGAAAATTGACATCATAGGCCCCTTGAAATCAGAGAGTATTCTCCATTGATGAAGACAAAGCTTTCCTGACGGGAATTTTTCGCCAGAGAGTATTCTCTGTCGATCAGGAGAAAGTTTCCCATAGGGATTCTATAGATGAAAAACAGCTATTACAATTTCTAACCAGAAGATGACTTCAGCTGCAAAAGTAGGGTGTAGAATAACTAGTGATGAGAGTCTACATTCTGGATTAGACATATCAAGAATGTAAAGTAAAAAAATTTGCGTTGCTGGAGAACACAAGACTTCATTGGGTTATAGGCTATTTACCTACATGAAAAGGTCTAAGCCAGTGATGTTTAGGAAGCAAGTTACACGTGATGATGATTTCAAGCCTAAAAATAAAAAAATAAAAAATACAGAACTTGACTCTAAGTTAGCCTAAGGCTATGTTTGGAAAACAGGATAGTCCAGGAAAGGAACCCAAAGGAGAATCAAGCTTCCTCCTGGCTGTTCAATGTGGTTAGGAGGGTGAGGTTGGTCAGAATTTATGTAAATAGGCCAGGACACATGAGCTATAATTTCCTAATTTGCTCTTGCCATTTGCATGCTTCCTGGTCAAGGGAATTCTCACTCATGTTGTTATGTGCTTGATGTTTTGTCCCACTTTCCAAACATAGGCGCATGTCGGTGCCAAGCTCAAGGTTGGATTGTGTTTGGATAAGTCAACTTTGAGCTAGAGTGATGGGCTCGTATGTGGTTTGAGTGAGCTTAAAGCTTGGTTCACCTGGACTTACACCCACACACACACACTTACTGGTAGACTTACACACGCGCGCACACACTTACTGAAGGAGAAATGAAAGATAGATAAACAAATAAAAACTTTAAAGTAATAGGAACAAAGGAATGCTCATAAGTGATTTTATATTCAGTTTTTTTCTTCTTCTTCTTCTTCCTTCCTTCCTTTTAAAAAAATTATATAAAAAAAAAGAGGAAAAAAAAAAAAAGAGAAACTGTGACTCTCTCAAGTGAAGCTCAAACAGACTAGCTAATCTCTAGTCAAACTAGTCTCATTCTGAACTTGAGGTGCTCGCAAGGCTTACAGCCTGAAAGAATTGAAGCTCATTCTTGATTTGTATTAATTTAACAAGGACTTCCTCTGTTTTCACACAAGCATGATCAGAGGTTTCAATGCCATAGGTTATGTTTAGTTCTCTGAGTTATTTCTTGCAATGCAGATAATTTGCCTTAATGAAAGATGTTGTGTGATGTTGTTGAAGTCACAGTATCTTTCATCAAGGCTAACTATATGTGACTTCTGTGTTAAAGTTCTCTGATTATTTCATTACGCAAACAGAGAACCAGACACAAATTCCTTGAAGAGAAAATATTTCATTAATGCAGATTATTTGCCTTGATGAAATATGACACAATAACTTTAATTTGGCACGGTTTGAGTCTATGAAAGGAAAAATTCCACCGAACATACATCCTCAAAACAGACATTCTATGGAAAGGACACAACTGGTGGAGGTGAAAGGCTCATTGAATTGAATTGCTTTTTTGGATTGTCAATAGTTTGAATTTTGTTATATTTTTCTCTTATCATATGTTTCGTATGTCATTGGAGAAACTAGAGAAGGTGTTGTACTGAAGACTGAGAACCTGTTGTGCGCCCAAGAGATCTTTACCAAATTTACTTCTGCAGTACTGGAAGGTGGTTTCCTATTCTTGTCTCACCCTACTTATATATCTTGGCTTAGGCATTCTTAGCTTAATACGCATTCTCTCAGTTGCCAATGTTATGCCTATGTTGTTAGCTAGGGTGTGACGTGTAAACAAGCTAAAATGATGCAAGTATGTGCCTGATGATCAACTACGTACAATGCCTTGTACAGGACTACTTTATTCATAATGGTTGGGATTATGATAGACTCATCCAAATGCTTGTTGTGTGTTCATGTTGACAACCCAAGTAACGAAGAAGACAAGTGTATTTGGAGCCTTACGTGTAATGGTCAGCCTACCTTTATTTGTTCAATGATCCTGAAAACTGGAAGTGGGTTTTTATTTGAAAGATTCATCTCCCTCCTAAGATTTTCACCATCTTATGGATTGTTAAAGCATGAGAAAATTATATTTAATTTCCATAGATGCAGAAGGAAGATAACTACTGAACCAGTACCCTAGGTGTAAGAATCATTTGGATATCAAGATCATTTCCTTAGATGCTGTACGTACCATCTTGCTAAAGAGTCGTATCTTGGTATGATTTCTCCTTCACCTGCTCGATCTCTTTCTTTACAGTTTGAGCATTGGCTGTTCTCTAACCTTGAAGCTAAAAATCACACATATTCACACACTAGATATTTAAATTTTGCTGTAACTCTCATGTTCATTATGGAAGTGCAAAGAGTTTTTCTTATTCAGTTTTTTTTTTCCGGGCAAGAAAAATTTATTAAATGAAAAAGAGAATAAGTGGGGGAGGGGGGACATGAAGCCAAACCCCTCAAAGAAAAGAAAAAAAAAATTCCAAAGGCAATCAAAAACATATGCGAGATCAACACTAGCCGACTAAATCAAAGATTGAGACGCACAGTAGGTGTTCAGTTAAAATCTTCCTTAATTTGGTGAATGTCCAATGTTATATGTAAATATTTCTTATAATTTTTCCAAAGCCTATTTAGGTGATATATTGGAAGTCTCTATTTTGACAAAGATCGGTTTCATAGTTGGCTCTTCTTCTTCTTGTTGGAAGATTATAAGATAACTAATCATCTTGATGTAGAACGAGAATGGGCCCAGTTTAGCCTGAAAATCATAAAACCAAATCTTCTTGAATATTCCTGTAGATAGTAGTAATCTCATTATGTGTAAGTTACCTATTTTCCGCTCGCTCTGCTTGATTCTATGCCGCTTCTTTACTTCTATGGTTTTCTGGCTAAACCATTCGCACTAAGTATGGGCCCATTCTCATCTAAATGTCAAAGACTTGAAAGTTGAACAATCAATAAGCCATACTCGGGACTTGAAGGGTAGTGATCCCTACTCAGGTTAGTGACCGATCGCCTGCTCTTTATAAAGAAAAGGTGAAAATATAAGAACAGAATGTGTTTTCTGAAAAATGAATGCATGCAGAGAGATATGGAAATTAAGGAAGAGTCTCAGAACTTAGAACACCAATAGCACTTCTAAGTGATTCAAATCATGCATTATCCAAGGGTTTTGTGAATAAGTCTGCTAATTGATACTCAGTGGAAACAAATGCAAGTTCAAGTATATCTTTCTCTACCAAGTCTTGGATAAAGTGATATCTCATGTCAATATGCTTAGTGCGAGAGTGTTGCACTGGATTTTTGGAAATATTGATAGCACTTGAGTTATCACAAAATATGTTCAACTTACCTTGTGAGATTCCATAGTCACAAAGCATTTGAGAACAGCAGCTACCTGTAGCCACATACTCTGCTTCAGCTGTGGAAAGTGATATGCAATTTTGCTTCTTGCTATACCGCTAGGCCACCATGTTGTTTCCCACAAAGAAGCAACCACCAGATGTACTTTTCCGATCTTTCAAGTTTCCTCCCCAATCTGCATCTGAATAAACTGCAATTTCAATGTTAGTGTCAAAGGTAAAATAGATGCCACAATTTGTTGTACCTGATACATAATGTATGATCCTTTTTACTACCTCAAAATGAGATTCCTTGGGATTTGTCTGAAAATGGGCACAAACTCCAACACTATAGGATATGTCAGGCCTACTAGCAGTGAGATAAAGAAGACTACCAATCATACTCCTGCAGAGAGTTTGATCAACAGACTTACCTGTGAGATCCTCACTAAGTTTGGTACTTGTACTCATTGGATTAGTGACAATTTTTGCTGATTCAAGTCCAAACTTTTTCACAAGATTCTCAGCATATTTAGTTTGTGATAGAAACATACCTGCTTTCAGTTGATGAACTTGTAGACCCAGAAAGTAATTTAGCTCTCCACATATGCTCATTTTAAACTCACTTGCCATGATGTTAGTGAATTCTTTAACATAGGTATCAGAAGTAGAGCCAAATATGATATCATCAACATAAAATTGAGCAATCATGACATGGTATTTATCCCTTTTTACAAACAAATTTTTATCTACTGAACCCCTAAGGCATCCTTTATTTACTAGGTAAGCAGGCAAACGCTCATACCAGGCTCTTGGAGTCTGTTTCAAACCATACAATGCCTTTTTAAGTATATACACATGATCAGGTTTGCAAGGATCTTTAAATCCTAGAGGCTGTTCAACATAAACTTCGTCTTGCAAGACACCATTCAACAAGGCACTTTTTACATCCATTTGGTACAACTTAAGCTTAAGATGACAAGCTATAGCAAGAAAATCTCTAACAGATTCAAGCCTTGCAACCGGAGCAAAGGTTTTATCAAAATCAAGTCCTTCAACCTGTGTGTACCCTTGAGCAACAAGTCTAGCTTTGTTCCTAGTAACATTTCCATGCCCATCACTTTTATTTCAAAAAATCCACTTGGTGCCTATAAAATTGAATTCACTAGACCTAGGAACAAGATACCACACATCATTTCTAGTAAACTGATTCAGTTCATCATGCATGGCATTTATTCAATCATCATCATCATTCAAACCTTCTTTAACATTCTTTGATTCAATAAGTGAGACAAAAACCACAATTCGAAATTATATTAATGTTCACCTCATTTTCAGTCATAAAACAAACAAGAGCAGAATCGATACTTACCTGGGATGCAGCTTGTCTGCGAGTTTGAATTCCTCCGTGTAAGTCCCCAATAACATCCTGAGTGGAGTGATCTTTTTTAACTTGTTTGAACCCTATTCTTGGAACTAGTGGAGGATCAAAGATAGGATCGTTTGAGAGAAATCATCCTTTTCTTCATTTATTTCCACACTTACTCGGCTTCCTGAGGGTTGATCCTCATCTGGATTAACCTGAACAGTACTCACAACATAATCATCAATAGACATATTATAGGACTCCATTACAGACATGGTTCGCTTGTTGTACACCCTATAAGCTCTACTATCCAAAGAGTAACTAAGAAATATGCCTTTATCGCTCCTAGCATCAAATTTTGTAAGATATTCTCTATCTCTATAAACATAGCAAGGAGAGCCAAGGACACGAAGGTGACTTACATTGGGCTTCTTACCTTTCTAAAGTTTATATGGAGTTTTGCTAGTACCTGGTCTCTAGAATGCACGAATTGCAGTATAGCAAGCAGTGCTAGTTGCTTCGGCCCAAAAGTTCGGATTAAGTCCAGTTGAGTGTAGCATCACTCTTCCCATGTCTAGTAATACCCTGTTTTTTCTCTCAACTACACCATTCTATCATGGGGTAATTGGAGCTGAAAACTCATGTGAAATTCCATGCTTAAGAAAAAAATCAGCAAACAAAGCATTTTTAAATTCAATCCCATTATCCGTCCTAACTCTAACAATGCATAACTTTGAAGAATGTTTTTCATTTGTTATTCTTTTGCACAATCCCTTAAAGCTTTCAAACATATCACTCTTCTCTCTAAGAAAATTCACCCAAGTAAAACGTGAAAAGTCATTAACTACAACCAAAATATATTTCTTACCACCCATGCTTGCGGTTTGTGAAGGTCCAACTAGATCCATATGCATAAGCTCTAAAGGATGAGTTGTAATAGATGAATTAACTGCTCCATATGAGGCATGGGTTTGCTTACCTGCCTTGCAGCCGTCACACATTTTGTCTCGCTTACCACTCAGAGAAGGCATACCTCTCACACTTTCCTTGTGTGAAAGTTTCAACAAGTCTTGAAAGTTTACATGCCCCAGATACCTATGCCACAGTTCAAGAACATCATCTGATGTCTTGGCTTTCAAACATGTCTGCACTTCAACAGCTTTATTGGCACGTGCATACGTGATAACAATTATCTTTAGAATGCAAACCACCTATAATATTTTTGCCATTGTTATCAGTAACAATACATCTTAATTGTTTTATTGAAATTTACATCCTCATAATCAATTAACACTTATGAGATTTGCATGAAGTCCTTCACAAACTAGACATTTTGGAGATTAGGAATACCTGGTGTATTTACCATTCCCTTACCCATTACCTTGGCATTTTTTCCATCTCCAAAGGTGACTGGCCCATTTGTAAATTCGCTTGAAAAAGACACAAAACAACTCTTTTCACCGGTCATATGTCTTGAGCACCCACTATCAACATACCAAACATCACCTTTCTTATCAGGGAGTGCAGTCAATGCCACGAGACAAGTAGCTTCTACATATTCAAATTCATTGCTAGAGCTACAAAAAGAAAGCAAACATGTTTCATCATGTCATAATTATCAATCTTAGCTGAGAAGCATTTGGGTCCTTTTTTAACCCAAGTCTATTTTGTTTTTGTTTCCAGATCCACAGGGATGCAGCCAACTTTGCAATCCTGGTGATCAGATTCAGACCCTTTTTCAACTCGGCTTGCAACGAGGTAGGTGAGTTAATTTTCAATGCTTTCCTCTGATTTGGAGTGACCCTGCGAAGCATATTGCACCTAGGACGTATGTGTCCTAATTTTCCACAATAATAACAAGTAAGAATGAAGTTTTTGGAGTTGTGAATATAACTTGGCTGACGCACAGAGGTGTGGTTGTCAGAACTTACTGAAGAGCTTTTCTGATGTCATTGGATAACTTCACGAGGTTCTGTTCTTACAGCCAATTTGGTGTCAGACGTGTTGTCACTAGAGCTTTGTGACTGACTTGAAAAACTCTCACCTTCCACACATTTTACAAAAGCCAAAGGTTTGCAAGACTCTAATCCTTCTTTATTACAATGAGCTTTGCAAAACTCTCACCTTCCAATATATCCTAATCCTTCTTTATTACAATGAGCTTTGCCAAATCCAATCATTTTAGAGACTTTTTCAGACCCTATAGAGAATTTGTTAAAGCTTTTCCTTGACCCTCAATAATTCTTCCTGCAATTTCTCATTTTCAAGGTTAGAGAAACATTTAAAGAGGATTAAGCCTTAATTTCAACCTGCAAAACTTTTAATTTTGTTAGTGATCTCGTCATGATCCTTGTTCCAGTCTTGAGACTTGACCTTACCCTACAAAACTTTAATCTTATCAACAAGGTCAGTATGTTCTTCTTCCCATTCTTTCAAAGATATTTCAAATTTTTGCTCAATTTTTTCTTTCTCACCTCTTAAGGATTCGATCTCCTCTTCAAATTTATTATTTTTCCTTAGAACAACTCTTAAGGCATTATACAATTGCTTGCATTTTTTATTTGTTTCTTCATCAAGAGTTTCATCTTCTAAATCAGAAACATCAGATAATTCAGAATCAAAGGAGGAACTAAGAGCAAGATTTACCTCTTCGTCACTGGATTGAGAGCCTTCATCACTGTCACTCCAAATAGACTTTAAAGCCTTGTTTTCAAGCAAATTGTACCTCTTGTTGCGACAATTGGTAGCAAGATGTCTAATTCCACTACACTCAAAACATTTAGGCTTGTCAAGAAAACTCTTCTTTTGAGGGAAGTTTGCAAACTTTGAATTTTTGTCAAATCAATTTTCAGACATTTGACCCCTTTTTAAATCAGAAAAGTTTTTTGAAGTATTCCTTGAAGATTTTTTGCTTTTCAAAAAATTCTTGAATTCTTTAGTTAGCAAGGCTAAATCAGCATAATCATCAAAATTTCTTTCTTTCTTTTTAATGAAGAAAAAGCGACGCTTTTTACCATCTTTTAGGCTTGAGTCTCATCTCAAAAGTTTTTGGGATTTTGTACCAGTTCATCAAGGGTGTATGTGTCAAGTTCTTGAGCTTCCTCAATGGCAATCTGCTTGGCTTGAAATTTTGGAGGAAGTGCCCTGAGAAATTTCTTGACAATTCGGTGCTCCTCAAATGGGTCATCAAGGTTGCGACATTGCCTTGTTACATTGAGAAGTCGAGCATGAAAATCATCAACCGATTCCTCTTCCCCCATGGTCATGTTCTCAAATTCCAATACGAGTCTTTGAAGTTTCTGACCTCTAACCTTCTTGTTTTCCTCATAAGTAACTGAAGTAGGTCCCAAGCTTGTTTGGCTATGTCACAGTGGCTAATTCTCATCTTCTCCTTCTTGGACAAAGCTATGAATAGTTAATTTCTTACCTTAAAGTCACAATTTCTATCATGAACTTCCTCTTCTGTCCAATCCTTCCTAGGCTTAAGAAATCTTACAGTGACCCTTCTACTTTCTTTGATTCTTTTGCCTTGGTTGGGTGTTCCCATCTATTCTTAACTATATTCCACATGTTTTCGTCCTAAGAGTAGAGAAAAGCCCTGATCATAATCTTTCATTGTGAATAGTCCTCGCCATCAAACAAAGGCGGGCTATTTATAGAACTAGAGGCTCTGTCACGTTCACGTTCCATCCTTAACCACGGATCAACTAAAAATCTTTAGAACCTACTCTGATGCCAAGTGAAAATACAAGGACATAATGTGTTTTCTGGAAAATGGAAAATGGGCAGAAAACCAAATATTTCACACATAATATCAGATTTTTGGTTACGAAGTGAAAACCTCAAATATGAGATTAAAAACACTGCGGGGTTCTTACTTTGAGAACACATAATAAGAATTAACTTATGATGAAGGATATGGTTTTTACAAAACTCAAGTAGCACTCAATTTGCTACATTCACTAGACAAAACTATCAAGAAGCTTGTCTTCAATCTTGAACTCCTTCTTCACTTGAACAACGCCCAATTATCGCTCTCCTTCCTTCACAGCTTCTCTACTGATCTCAAGAGAATTTATGCATATGGAAAAATGATCAAGAACACTTATACATGGACCAAGTGTTTTGACTTTTGTGAAGACTCAATCTTAAGCAAACTAGGAAGACTCCCAAAACATTCTTGCATTCAAGGTTCTGCTTCTGACCGTGCATTTTTTTCCAATATATTCAGAGACCAACGCAATCTCTTCAACCCCCAAAAGATTCTACTTTAATTAGACTCTTATCAGGAAATGAACTTTAAATATAAGATATCCAACAAAACCTAAAGAAAATCAATTAGGAATAGACAAATCCTAAAATGCCTAGGACTTCAATACCACAATTCTACCAATTGGAAATATCTTTAAAAACGTAATAATATAAAACCCGAAACCTACTTCCCAAAAAGGGACTCCCAATAGGACTGACTTTGACTCGGGATGTGTTGCAATCCCATGCTTATGCATATGCATTTACCTAAGATTCTCCGAGATCAATAAACAGACTTTGTCACAGCTTTGTATGGGAATGCCAACATGTACAAGTATTGTACCTACAAAAGGGCATACTGAGCACTGAGATTGTTGATTCCCCAATCTAATCAGTCGTCAAGTATTCAGCTACAAAAGGCATCTTTGACCATGACGCTGGTCTTATCATTGAGAACTAATGTTTACTGATAACTCATATGTTGCTGATACTTGTATTCAGAAATCAGTAATTCTGGATCATAACCTAGCAAGGCGGCCGGGATGCATGTGGTATTCTAGCTAGGTGTACCTTTTTTTTTTTTTTTTTTATATCAGTTCCAGATTATTCACTAAGACTTTATGTTTGATGGAGTCATCTACAACTAAGCAGTAGAAAGAGGCATACATATATAGGTTTGATCTAGATCGATCATGAAATTATTGATAAGAAGTGTGAAGGAAAGGAATTAACCCTGCTGACTTTATTCAGTTTTATTCAATTTCACGTGATGTATACAATTTTCATGATACAGTAAATTACAACTTTTCAGCATTACAACCATTTGACATAATGCGATATTGACCACTCATCATATCCCCTTAACAGTAAATTACAACTTGTAAATACTGTACCTATACCTATATTACTGAATTTTGAGAAAGCAACTGTACCTATACCTATATTACTGAATTTTGACCCAAATGCCCGCACTTGGAATCTGCTGATGAACCACATATACAAGATAATATCCGGACGGAGCAAGATTACCGGAAGCCGGCGTCGTAACCTGAACTCGAAACTTCAAGTTCCCAACTGCGTTAACCTTCTCGGAAGCAAGAACTACTAGCCTATGGTTCATCGAGAACGAATGGGTAGTAAATGAAGGTAACACCATCGTAACGGACACCGAGTCTAGTGCTATTTTCCCCGTTATAGAAAATCGAATGGCTAGCTTCTTTCCATAACCAACCTTAACTTGTGACCGAGGTGATAAGATGGTCGGGCGTATACTTGCGAATTGCGAGTCCAAGTAATTAGGAGAGAATGCTTCTAAGGCAAGTTCGGTTGGGAAAAGCACGTTTGAGAACTCGTAACGATAATGAGGGTTACTACCTCCAACGAGTACCCTTCCATCACGTAGCAGTACTGCAGTAGAGTGGTACATACGTGGTATGGTACTAGGGCTTTGTTGCTCGAACCGTGACCCGACCGCATTATCGGGCTTGTAAACAACCGGGTTGAGTACCGGATTCCGCCCGATCTCCAACCCCGCGGTACCTAGTCCGGCACCGTTGATAATTAAAACGTCACCGTTGGGAAGTAACGTCATGTCACCCATGACTCTAGCTAGAGGCATGTCTTCCACAAGCCACTGCGGGTTCGGGTCGGTTATTTTGATCCGAGCGCATGTCTTCAATGCTTCCACGAAATTTCCCCTTTGGGCATTAGCATAAGAGCCTTTGGGAGCTCCACCGCAGACTAAAACCTCAGCTGCCACAGCCTGACCTTTTGAACTCTTGAGAGGTAACAGCACCGCTGAACCAGTGCTCGGATACGACCTCGGGTCTCCACCGGGTATTGTTGGGTACGTCTTCACGATTTTAGCGGCAACATAATCGAACAATATAGCTCTATTGTTGGCGAATATGAAAAGGTTGCCGTCAACGTTGAGAAAAACAAAGGGGTAGAGATTGTTGTCTACGGCTTTGCCGTCATTTGTCTCAGCAAGAAAAGGCAAACTGAGAGCGTTCATTGAGCCTTCACTTTTGGGGTAAAACTCGTAGTTGAACTGCTGCGTTCCGCCGATGATTATCTGCCGTCCATCTGGCAGAATATGATTGCTGGCGTACCATCTCCGGTTGACTAACCCGAACCCGATCTCTTTCCAGTCACAAGTAGGACACGGATCAAAAACCCTAACCCTTTTATCTCCGTCGTTGAAACCTCCCGTCTGGACCAGACGTCCTTTGGAGTTTACTGATCCCGAGGAGCACCACGTGTCCGAGTACACGAACAGGGGACGGATATTGTTAGACGCCACGTCGTACTCGGCCGAGTGAGCCGTGCAGTCCACTTTAAGCGCCGTGTCGTTGGGATTGTTGCGGCAGACGCCGTTGGGAAGGGAGAGGTTGGATTTTCCGAAGTCGGTGCGGTCGAACATGATGACGTGGTCGTTGTGAAGGAGCTGCATGTGCATGGCGGAAATGCCGACGCTTTTCAGAAGCAGCTCCCATTTGCCGCCGGCGGCGTGGGTCAGGGAGAAGAGAAAAGTGGATATGAAGAGGAATGAAACAATGAGATGGGGTATAGTTGGGCACTTCTTCATATTCTCTACTTGGCTTGTTCGTGTTTTGGCCTCAGAATAATTGGTCTATCTGTAAATCGCTTGCTGCTCTGATTTGCTATGAGTGTGTCTGAGATTGTCGCATTTATATAGTAGTAAGCTTGTGATTTGTTGTTTTTTGTTTTGTTTTTTTCCTGGTTTAAACGTGTGCGTCTGGATATTACTTGATCATCATCTTTGATTTTTATTTTTTTTTTGGGTAGGAATAACTTTCTATAACATATCGCAATCAGTCTTTATTACTTTTGAGTATTACCGCTTTGTAGTTAGAGCATTAGTTCATTGTGTGAATTATACGGCCAATGATCAGTGGCGGGTTCAAAAATTGTCCAGATAGGGCAAGATTGTATGGGGAATAAGCATGATTGTAAAATCCTAAGCCATATGAATAGTAAATATAGAATTTGACAATTTGTTTAAAATGACCTTTAAATGACTAAATTAATTTTTATTTTCTTCCCATGTTAAAGACCGACTGTTAACTTTTCTTCTTTGTTTTTAATAACTCATTAGTTCTGTTTATTAACATTTTTAGATGACCCAATAATTTTGTTGACTTTTTTCCTTTTTTTTTTAAATGACACTTCCAAGCAATCTCGTTTGGGGACTTTGGGCAGATTAATTTTATAAAAAGTCGGAACGTTCTGCATTCAGCAATTACATTTGGTTAGGTAATCGTGCATTTTATTATGGTATAATATGGCCTTTCAGTTGGACCAGAAATATTCTTCTTCTCTATTGCTTTTTTTAATATTGGATGTGTTTTGTCCACCTGATTTGGGAATGCCCAAGTCTAATCTTAACGTACTGATTTAATTGTTAGGTCACAGTATCACACCAATAGTTTGTCGGTAGTTCCTTGATCGATCAATGCAGATTCCCAACCGCCCTCCAAAAACGAGGATGCACTTCGTCCACATCTTATAATCTAGCAATGTGGTTAATAAGATTTTAATTCCACGTATGGACACTTATGGTTAAGGTGTTTAATTGTATGTTTGTGATTAAGATTTTCAATTCCACGTACAGCTAGATATTTGAAGTTAGAGTTTTCAATTGTATATGTCTGTAATTCAGGTTTTCAATCCTATACATAGAAACTGGTTTTTAATTGTCTGCGCGTATACGTCTATCTTAAGCATGGACACCTATGGTTAGAGTGTTAAATTAGAGAAATTCTATTCATATCTCCTAAATTAATACGTAGACCTCTAATGATTTTTGAAATATTCTAATTCCAAACTTATCATTTTAGAAAATTGAAAAAAGAAAAGAAAAGAAAAACACAATAAAAAATTACAGTTATATTATGTCCAGTACCATTTGGTCTAGTGGCATAGTCTTCTATTCGTAAGTGGGAGGTTATGAGTTCGACTCATGAAAAACTAATGGTAGCATTTGAGTTGTTTATCTGATAAAAAAAAAATTGCAGTTATAATATTATGCATGCAGACCTCTTTCGACCTGATATGAAATGGCTTCACATTCTAAGATTGTTATGAGGGGGCATGACATACGCAATGGTTTCAGTATCCATTGGAATCGACCTCACTTGATCTTTTGAATATTAGGAACAGTCACAGACTATAAACTCATATAGGCAATGTGCACGGGTTTGTCTAATCAAGAATTAGGAATCAAGATTTGCTATTTACCTGATTACAACCCAGTTTCTGTTGTTTGCATGAATAAAGCAATGTCAGAGTGACAGTAGGTAACTTCATATTGTAGATAACGCCGCTAGAGGTGGCTGGGCCTGGCTCTGCTGCACAATATGGTGCTCGGTGGTTTAGAGGTGGAAGAAGAGAAGGAAGGTTAAAACAAAAAAAAGGGCATAATTGGAAGTTTAATGTGGAAAATTGGAGTATGAGGTCCAAATATTAATCTTTAATGTATGAATAGAAGCACTTTTATAATTATCTGAGTGTGTGAGATCTATATTCTCAACATACATCACTAATTAAGATTTTCAATTCCCCTTGACCTAACCCATTCACTATCATACAACGTTGTGACTAATCACAAGATCTTTATACTTCACAAAGTTAAGTTAATTAAGGAGGATATGTTTGTTACTCAATGATTCATGAGAATTTCTAATGGGATATGTAAAGACAAATAGCTGACGACAAGAATTAACAGAGGATTCAAAAAGGACGTATTCATTCTTAAGTGAAATATTATCAAGTTTGCTGACCCATCACCGCCAATGAACAGAATCAAAAACGACTTTCAGGCGACTCATTACAAACTGCGTATTAATCAGAAACCAATTATATTGTCATTTCCATACACCAAGCCAAAAGTTTGATTGGCTTAATTTGTAGCTTGATATATTAGGTATCTGTGGCTGTCATATGCCAAAGCCTCAAGCTTGGATTTGCTTAAGCAGTCGGTGCACCCTGGCCTCATTTATGTTTACCCATTTTGGCACAGAAAGCTTATGGCTTAATTGTCTGCGAAGGAATCATAATTTTCTTTTAGGGTGGAGAAACTTGGACATCGTTTATATTATGCAAAGGTGAATACTGCATGTTAGTTCAATTTACGTTTGCCTTTCGGTGCTGACAATCTAGAAAGAACAATAGATCGATTCTACATTTAAGTCTTTTTTGATAAGGAAAATGATTTGTGGCTTCAATGAAGCCTAAAATTTATGACCTCAATCTTAGGTGTCAAGCCATGTCGTTTACATACATCACCTATTTGTCAAATCATGCTATGTAATTCTTGAGAAAAATACAATTTTATCCTTCCAAAATCTAATGGCTCTAAATTATTTTGGTTTTCTTCTAAAAAAAAAAAAATTGGCTTTCTTTCCTTTTTTGTTCTTTTCTTTTCATTACACTTATGCTTAGATTTAAACAACAATTTTTTTTTCTTCAATCAAGAGTAGAAAACATTTCATGTAATTCAGTCAATAGATTTGCACGTCCATTCGATTAGTAGATTTGCATAACACATGTTTATGAATTCAACCTTTGTGGGTTCCTGCAAATTTTGAAAATATAATGTGAAATACATATTCATATGATTGTATATATTCTTTTATTCATTGTTTTCTCTTTATGTAGCTAGGGTTTAAATCTTAGATCTGAATTTTTTTTTTCCGTTATATTTAGATTGTAGATATTAATTAATGGCTGTTAATGTGAAATTTTTTTTACCTCTTAATTTAGACATAATTATTTCCCAAATTCAATTTATTAATTCTATTTTTTTTATGAAATTAATCAATATTTGGAAAGAAAAGTTAACGCCTATTTCTTGACACCTAATTCAATATATTAATGCCATTTGGAAAGAATTAAAGGAAAGAATTTAATTAAATGAAGAAAAAAATTGGTCAAAGAATCTGTAGATATATCTCTTAAATTAATACATAATTAATAGCTGATATCTTTAATTAAATTTATTAATGTAATTGATTCACCCCCTAACATATAAAAGGAAATTAAAAAGGATAAAATTGGTGTTGCAATAGTATGATGTGGCATGATATATTATGTGGAATTGAAAATAAAATTTGTATTTACTTACATGGCATGACAACAAGGATTTGAGGCCACAAATCTTAGGCCTCATTGAGGCCCCATATCATTGCCCTTTTGACAAAGCATGCATCTGCATGCGATAAGTAAAGCAATATATATTTGATCAATTTTTGGGTTACATTATGGGGACGATAAAAATAAAATATACAAAAACATGATTCTTGCATTTCTGACAAAACGAGCTTGAGCAAATTAGTTAACAATTGAGACGTGCTTAATCCATAGTTACAATAATTAGTACTAGATAGGCGACATGTTGTTCGATCTTCGATCTTGTTGGTGAGTTACATCAATTGTCGAATCAGTTTACAAATATTATCTTTTTCTTTTCTGATCTTATTCTTGTAATCATGAACAATCGATTCTGGCTAATTTTGTCAACTCCTGCATGTCTTCTGAATATATATATATATATATATATATTGAGAATTTCTATTAGGACCTTCAAATTTACTCATTTAACCTCTATATCTTTTGAATTATTGAATTACATATATATTCACTTATAAAATTACAATTATAGACAATGAATTATAATCAACTAGTATATATTTTCTTCACAATCCTCAATTTTAACACAAATTAAAGGCTAAGAAATTGTTCCAAACTTTTATTGAGTTCCTAGTATAGACAACGACAGATTCTTCATCAGCATTCATGTTGGAGAACCTAGGTTGAGCACCGGAGGTTGAGCTTGAGCGCCAAATCTCGTCGAAGATGAGCTCCGATTTTGATTTCGTGACCGGCGAAGCCCAAGCAACCGGCGATCCTACCGGTTCTGATTGCGGCCTGAAAGTGAGGTGAGAAGCTGAATCATGGAGCGGAAAACAGTGTCGCTACAGAGGTAGAAGAGGTTAGTGAAGTCAAGGTGATGGGAGAGGAGAACGGAACCGGAATCAGAGATGCAGTCGACGGCGATGCAGTCAAGGTGGACGCCACCGAAAACAGATCCCAGTTCGTCTAGGTTTCGGCCCACGGCGCCTAGGCCTGGGCGATCCAGCAGCGTTGGGGCATTGCAGGGTGCAGGGAGGGAGGGAGGGAGAAAGAGAGAAAGCAAGAGCAGATCCGGAGAGACGGAGGGCAGTGTAATTAATTAATTAAATCAAGGACAAAACTATCATTTTTCTTTAAACATGGTAAGTGGGAATAAAATTTGTTGCTGGAGTAAGTGGGATAATTTTGTCCAATTTTGGTGCTTTAGGCCGGTCAAGGACCCTTCTAATTAAACCATATATATATATATGCAAGTGAAGACATATGATTCATGAACCTAGAAACCCAGGGGCACTTCACCATTTGGATGAGGACAATGCAAACCAATGTTGAAACGAAATAGCTAAATACAGCTGCTGCAAGAAAATGTATTTTTTTTTTATGACGATTCGACGACCCAGAAAAGGTTTGCTTTCTTAATTTCAAATATAGATGCAACACGTTTTCTAAATCATTAATCTTATCTTTCTACTCAATTTGATCGAGTTATTATATTAACATCTCGATCAAATGCATCATTTTCACAGAATGTACAAGCTAGCAAATTTCCAGTAAAACCAAAAGAAACTAAGAAAATAAAGAAAAGTCGGCATTTCTTTATTTTCCTAGTTTAGGGATCTGTTAGGTTCACTTTGCTTTCGCTTTGAAAATAACCAGAACTAGAATTTGTCAGGTATGCACAATATTTCCACCCAACCTCTGAATGCTCGACTTTATGAACAAATTAAGATCATAAATTGTTCGTTGGATGATGCTATATTGTCTTATGACTCTTATTTTTAGCTCTGGCATATGTTATCTGAATTCTCTGCAACGATGTGTGCACGGCTTGTTCAAGTAGTGTTTTGTCTGAAACTTGGTATGTGTTGGAGTAAAGGCCTTTTGTGCTAGTACATTGAAATATGTTGAAACAACCTATGACCTATGACCTATGACCGATTCCACTGACATAGAGAGGAATTGCAGCTTCGGTCTCGCTCCATGTGCCCCCATCAGAGCCAAATGTGCGAGAATTGCGTGAACTGTTGGGGTGACCCTTCTTGGCCCGGGAGAAGTAGATAAAATCTTTGTGTGGAAACTTGAATGGCTGATAGATTCTCCATATCTCACAAGGCGGTAAAACTATCTTGCCATGTATATGAATCTCGGGGAATGTATTATTGCCTGAGATTGGGGCCATGAAGAGCTTAATGTAGAGATAGATATCACCAACTCGGCATCAGTAGGGTGGAATGTCTTCACAACACCTGCACCAAGTTCCTCGATCCAGAGTCATGACCTGATTGATGAGAGCCATTATCAATTTATCAAAGCAGGTGAATTGAATTGATATAGATCGATGAGATGAAAGACAGAAAAGGAACATATTGAGGGTTTCTCTTTCTAACTTGTAGACAGAAATGAGAGGGAACAGATACAAGTACCTAGGCTATTAGGCTAATTCCCTAGCAGATAAGGAAAGTCGATTCTATGACCATTGGGTGATGACGTCAGTAGGAGCGTCTCTCCTCTTTCCTTTTTCTTCTAGGTGAAAGTTCCTAGCAGATAGGGAAAGCCTCAATTTCTTTTCGGCTTCTACTTTTATTTTTATTTTTTGAAATTAAGAAAAAGTTAGAAATAGAAGATCGCAAAAAGAATTGCAAAAAGAATGCTTCGGTCTCTCTCGACATGACGACTAACAATGCGCGTTTAAGATCAACGCCGAAGTCAGTTGCTGACTGCAAAGATGATGAGGTATGGGTTATTCAAGTTTTGACGAGTGTTTTTTTTAGGGCTCTTTACCGAGTTTTGATTGATCTGGTCATGTGATACTTTTTTACTTTTCAATATCCATTCATTACGATGGTTCTCTAAGCTATGCAATTTGAGCTTAGAAAATTGTTTAAATTTTGGGGTCTTATGGGGATCAATGTTTTCATGTAGCTGGCTTCATTTCAAGGTTCATATATACATCTCACATTTTATGTATAGATTAAAGTTTTGAAATTTGGTTAGAAAAACCTGGCTCTGACACCAACATAAAAAAATAGATGGAGAGAGAAATTGTATTCATCAAAAGTTCAAAACTATAATATTGAATCACAATATAGAGGCCATGAAAGGCACCAAAGCTTTTGATATGTTTGTTACAGAAGAAATCAAGAAAGAGACTCAGAAAAAGCTAAAAAGAAAGGGAGCAAAGTGCAATCCTAATATGGTATTATCCCACAAAGCCAGCCACACAAAGCAAACTTCTAACTGATTTTCCAGATTTGTGACACTTGGCAATGGCAAATGCATTTTGAAGAAAAAGCTTCATAGTGAAGAAATGTTGGCTGTTGGACTAACTGAGCCTTGACTTTCTTAAGAGCTTTGACTCTTATCAGGGGTCGGGGCTCGCAATTGAGATGTTTGGCATCAGTCCGCATCACTAAAACAATGGACCAGTTGATTGTATAATCTGTCCTTACTTGTGAACCCTTGCACATTATGATTGATGGCACTTGTGATAACTGTGTAGTATGGACAATGATTTCTTGTAAGGCTAAGCATGAAGTTTCACATAATTTAGGGAAATTGGGATTATCGGGGAAATTGGTCTAGAAATGTACGCAATTTTTGATTAGGAGTCTAAGCAGGAGTGCAGGACTGTTTCTATGTTTATATCATGTTAAAGTCTTTTCTTAAAACTGATCTACTATGTGTATTAGGAGGACAGCTTGTCCACAAGTATCTTATAAACAGAGGAAAAATTTATAGATTGATATAGAGGGCAGGTTGAGACAGATGCTTTCAGATATTCAGTAAGCTTGTCTCATCCCGTAGCACAGATGAATAGGATTTCTATGTTAAATACTGTTATGGAGAGACTTGAATATGGTTACAGACTTATAGATATGGATATATTACGTACCCACAGTATTGTATAGCTTAAATTTTGAAATTTAGTTAAGAGCTTGAGATTAAGGGTCAAGCTGTATAGCTGAATCACTGAAGAAAATGGACCCTTACTTTTGGTGTGATCTTAAACTGGTCTAGTGTGTGTTGTAAAGCCTTTACAGATTTTGATATTGCTGTTGAATTGTTATAATTCAGCAAGTGGACGTTTGCTCTTTATTATCACATACTCATTCCAACTCACATATCATTGCATCTGGATAGAGTTGTGCAATGTATACTCAAATTCCCCAACTTCCTTGAAAGGCTAGAATGTTATATCATCAGTTCTGTAAACAAATATGGCCGGTATGCATCTAAAGATGTTCAAATAAACATTACAAGCACATAATATGTCAACTGGAGTTTGAAGAATAGGCTTTTTTATACATTGTCTTGACTTTTCTTCATGGTGTCCATGCTATTCTTGTTTGGCAGCAGAGAAAGCAATTCTTGGGGTCTGGCTAGTAATAAAGATGTATGGGAACATGAGAAGAATGACAACTCGGGTACAGAATACTTTGTCCCAGTTAAGCAAGAAAATATAGCAAAAGGTAATGGCCTGCATGCTTGTTTCGCTTAAACAGACTAAGATACCTGTAATTCTGATCATCACTGAAATCTAAAGCCTTAAAATTTTATTATTTAGCACCACAAGTACACAATTTTAATTGAAGTGTAACGTGAAAATTCCAGCAATTCTATATAACTTAATTTTTCATCTGTTTGTTATACTTTTATAAAGTAGGTTAGGCATTTGACGGTGACAGACCGTAAGAGAACAGGCTTTGCTGCATATGTAGTTTACCATCATCTGTTAATTTATGTAAAAATGCAGAAATACCAGTCATGGTTTCACATGAAATACTTGCTCCTCCTCCTTGACGTTTCTGTGTTCTTATGTTCATATGCTCTTTGTTTTGGTTTCTTAGATTTCATTTTTTATGCTTCTGTTGTCCTGTGCCTTCTCAGGCCTTCTGTAATCTTTGTTTGCTTATTACCAAAAAAAAAAAAAAAAGGTCCTAAACATGGAAGTATGAAAAGAAATTTTGATTAATTGCCCATTAGTTTCAAATATTACACATTTGTTGTTTCAAAAGAGGTGATATACGTACTCTGGAAATGAACATGGACAGTTCGATCTGAATGGATACCAATCATAAACATGCACTGGGAATGGTCAAAGAAAACCATTTATGCCTCTGATACACTCAGATGCATGCCTACATGCCTAGTTACATACTTGCTCTTTGACATGTCACTATAATGGTTAATCTTGGGACCTGAATCTTTGGTCTTATATCCCAGGCAGTCATCGACAAGTAAAATTATGTTCTGTATGAACTGAAATTGCTTAATTGTCAAGCAAGAAAGGGGGCTAGAAAGCTACGATGTAGCATTAGTTTGCATTTTTTTCTTTTAATGAAGTTTTCCAGTTTATCTTTATCTGTTCGACAAGAGAAGCTGATGAATCTACTATAGCTAAATTCTTCTGGAAAATGAAAATCTTCCATTTGGCATTAATGATATCTCATGTAAACACCTTCAATAGCTAATTTCATGTGTCATACACATGCTTATCGTTCATTTTATTTAAGCTCTAATTGTTAAGAAATTATATATACGAGTTATGAAATTGGCAGCATTTAAAGTTGTATGCCTTTTGTAATTGGTTCTCTGATTTCTTTTTTCCTTTTTGATTGCTTGGACAAGTACACTAAAAGTCAAAAACTGCAGGAGTGTAGTTCGATCAGGTAACATAAGCTAAAGCTGCTAAACCCCTTATTGTATTGTGTTGTTGTAATATCTTATGATCCGTCTACTTTCTCATGTCCCAAGTTACCTGGAAGCTTGGCTTGTACTAGTTCTTTGTTAGAATATTTCTTAGTGGATGGATATAACCAATGATTACCTCATGTTTTAAAATTACAATTCCATATATTCTTCATCGCTGCGAATTTTCATTTGGCTTCCTCATAGAATACTAATTCATACCATATATGTAGCTGAAACATAAAGGAAAACTTGGGCTATAACTTGGTTAAAAAGATTCATTAAGGTATTGAATTATTGGAAAAGATAGATATGTAGGTGCGGACCATGATTGGATATGCTGCATGCCGTGAATTATATACTGCAGTGTTCCTTTTGATTCTGCATATACTGAAGTTGCAATTTGTTATTTTGGATATGTAGAGATCTGAGGGACAAGGTCAACCATGTCCTTTCAAATATAGGTGACTTGTTTTGACAAGGGTCTCTGAATCCATGGGCTGATGATCCCTAGGATTTGATTAAGGTGTTTCTTTTTTCAACCATCATGGTATACCTGATTTTACTAGGTAAAATAGAACCAATTTTGGATTAAGGTATCTTGTGTTATTAACAATTTTCAAAATTTGGATTACTATAGTTGCAAGATATGGTCTTCAATTGGTCAGAACTAGATCTTTCTTTCAGTTTAGACTCATTTTGAGTTTGATATAATTTTTCATATTAAAGCCTTCTTCGTTTGTTTCAGGTCAGGAAAGAAATCTCTGTGGTACCTCTAATTAACTGCTTTACTGGTCTAGCCGGCATGTGATTTGAATGACAAATGGGAATTCTGTTCATGCTTCTTCTTGTGTATATGTACATAGGATTAGGGTGGGCATTTTTACTAATCGAAGTTTCACACTTTGTACTTGTGGGGAGATACTCATGACTGAAGTTAGTATGCACTTCTTCTATGTCCTTACTGCTAAAAGACAATCTTTATTGACGACTAGAAAGATAGCCCGCATTTTGCCGCGGGTATTTTTGTTATCGTTATGTATTTTTAGTCAATTAGAGTACACATAAGTGAAAATTATCTTTTGGTAGTTAACAATAGGTTTCACTCCAAAACCTGTAGCAACTGGAAATACAATCCCCAAAGGCTTGAACATAGATACAGGTTGTAATGTTATTCAAAAAAAAAAAAAACAAAAAAAAAACAAAAAAAAGGAAAGAGGTTATAATGTGTTAAAAAAAAAAAAAAAGCTAGGACAGAAAGATAATTATGACAAATATGGAAGGGCAAAATGATCGGTGCACTATTCATTTCATTTGATTTTTGTGAATGGGTTTTAGACTTATAATATATTTATAATTTGTTTGGTAATATGCATTTATTTACCATTTCTTTTTTCAGATGGAGAGGAGGTGTGTGTGTGTGTAGAAAGAGCGGGGAGGAAGTTTCTTTTGGCAAGGAGGTAAAATTTCAATTTATTAAAACTAGCCCCTTAACATGTCCTGCACACATGACAATTTATATCTTTTTTATTTGAGAAAAAAAAAATAGTGGTTCTAATTAGACCTCCAAATTTAATATTTGGACCTCCAATTTTTTTCAATTATTAATAAACATTGTCAACTTATATGAAAAGACAAATAAAGACAAAGAGAGAAAAATAAAAAAATAAGTAAATAAATAAATACTCTTGTTACCTCCTCCAATCAAATATAACATTCAATTAAATTATTTTTTTTCCCAATATTTCATATATTGCCTATATGGTTTTATCATTTACCTAAAACAATTGAGTAAAAATAATAATTTCTATATATGGCCCATCATTTATTACAAAATCAAATTCAAAACAATGTGATTTGGAATTTTCTTAAACTAAATTAATTGAATATTATGATATAGTTATTACTCGATCTTCTAACCCAAAACCCTCGAAATCCTTCTTTTAGCAAATTCAAAGGGGTTCCAACAACATATCAAGATGGAGAACCAATTCTCTGATTAATTTTTGTGAAGGAGAGATCTACACATAAGAGAGCAATGTCATGTGATTTTGATTCATTCTTCTTTTTGTGGTTAAAAATAGAGATAAAAAGTAGAGCAACAAATTGTTGTATCTCATGTTCAAGGGCGTTTTAGTAAAAATAAAGAGGTCTACTTAGCTTTTCAAGTATTCTAAAAAGTAAATTAGAGGTGTACTAAGTATGAAAGGTCCATATAGCAAATTTGGAGATCCAACTAGAATTACCCAAAAAAAAATACTTCTAAACTATTTGTTATTTGTTAAGAACGTTTCCCTCCTATTTTTAAGGAAAAATTGTCCTTATTTTAAGGAGAAAATGCATTTATTTTTATAGAAAATTACACAGTAGCATAAGACTAAAGATGTAAACACAGAAAACCTACCTTTAAATGGAGTTATACAAATAAGGACACGAGCCCAAGCCCAAAAATCAAATAAAATAGGCTTGGCTCCGAATTTTATTGGAAATTGACCAAAATGTTCAATTTGATGAAAAATTTACACGCATGCCACTGAGTGAATCCAATACCTAACACCCACAACAGAAACCCCAAAACCAAAACGCCAAAACCTAGAGCTCAAATTACTCAATCATGTGGCCGTTAGCGAAGCTCTATAATCGGTAACAGTGATGGAGCCAACGCAATAGCAAAGGTCAAAATCGATATAGATTAGGGCTTTGAGTTTGAATCAGACCTGGTGAGGTTTGAGGTTGGTGGAAGCGTGGTGGAGTATCTCAACGAGTGGGAGCACGAAGCTGAGGGTTTTGCAGGAGCCGAGCCGGTGGCGGCGTCGATGGCGACGTCCTTGAAGCTGCATAGCAAGGGGATTGTGGCGGCTTGAATCGGAGGTCAAAATTTGAAGCCGCCTTCGGTTAGGGCTTGGAAAATAGAAGCAGTAGCAGCTAGCTCGAATCTGGCTTCAATTGAGGTCGATAAGGGAAGCCCTTACTCTTCTATCGCTCTTATTCTCTGTAATTTCCTATCATTATCTTGTTCATTGCAATTTCTTTTCTGTAAATTACACTCTCTACTAGCCGAGGATAAACAATGTTCTTCAATTCGTATCTTGTGGTTGTTGTTGATTATGAATATATATATATATATATATATCTTGATCTTTATTGTTGATTGCTTCTGTTTCATGAAAAATCATCGTCTGGTTTGTGCTGGAAAATAGAAGAGTTTGAATAGATTATGTGTAGTAAGTAATGTAAGGGAGGAATAAAGAATACTTTTGAAACATTGGGTTCAACAAGGTCCAGCAATTATTGCTTCTAGCATAGATTCTGAATTGTCTTATGTAGTAGAATCATTGTAAGTTGATGTTTCAACTGTGGTGAAATGGTGAATCTCGTATCCAAATTATGGTAACCCAAGATTCAATCGGAGGCTTCATGTAACTTTGGTGGGAACATAAATGTGGACAGTTTGGTCACGTATTCTACTAGGCTTGTGAAGACCCGAATTTTCATAAAATAAATTTATGTAATTCAATAATTTTTATATTATTTGAATTATGATATTTGAGATGAATTCGTATGTCGTGGTTTGAGAAAATTGGTTTCGAATAATTTTATTTTCGAAAACGAACGTTATTTAGGGGGTCGTGAAAAATTGACTTTTTATACGTTCATAATTTGGGAAAACTTTCTTCATGAAAGTTGTAGAGCTCGTCGATACGAGTTCGTGCATATATGGAATGTAATATTCGGAGTTCGTATGAATTTATTAAAAATATTTGAAAATTGAGTTTTTCCTATAAATATAGGAATTTCAGGAATTTTTCAGAAAAAACCCAAAAAAAATCCAGATTTCCATTCTTCCCCAGCTCTTTCTCTCCCGTGCGTAGTCCCCCCCCCCCCCCCTCCTCTCCGTCAGACCCGGTCCCGACCCGCTCACCGGAACGGGCAGCTCCCTGCTGCCACCGCCGCCGCCTGACCCGGGCCATACCGGCGAGCGTCGCCGAGCCCAGCCGCCCCTTGGCCTCACCCTGCCCCGTCGCTGCCTCCAAGTGGAGATCAAACGCCAACCCAAGTGCAAAACGGATCCGGCCGGTAATTCCATTTTTCGGCTTCTCCTTGACCGATCGTTGGCATTTTCGTGATCTCCTCATGCTCCTGATCATCCTCATATGTGGCTTGTATCACGATTTTGAGTGTAGAGCTATAGATCAAGGATTGAAGATTGACGGCTCTGGTTGGATCTAGAAACGTGATCGAGGGCCGAGATTAATCCAACTTCAAAGCTCGATCTAGGACGATCTAGACCAAATATCGCTTAGCTCCAGGTATAAAAGTTGATCACCCTTTTAGTTTGAAGAAGTTTGTAGTTGACAACTTTTGCATCGGAGTTGGTTGACCGGCGTTGACCGCCTTATGACCGCCGCGTGTGGCGGTGTGTCGGACCAAATTTTGAGTTTTTATTATCTCGACGATGATCTATGCATCCATACGAGCGTTTTGATATATAACATGGTCATGTTAGAAAAAGTTGATAAGTAGTCAATTAAAGTTTTACGCTCCTATTTAACGTTTTGACGTTTTATCTTCGGTTCACGATTTTTGAGAATCTGACCATCGGTTTTGCTTCAAATTTTAATATGTTGATCGTATGACTGTCCCAATGACTTTGTGAGGTCACGGGCGAAGATCCGACAGTTGGATTTTCGCATAATTGTAAAACAATGATTCGGGAGGCAATTCTTGAGAAACTGTCCGTCGGATTTTCATATAATTTTGCTAGGATGTTTCCAAGGGCGATCCGTGAGATTGGACTGCTGGATCATCGTTTAAATTCGATTCGACCGTTGGATAGTCTTTATTTTAGAATCCGACCGTTGAGTCGTCTTTATTTTAAAATCCAACTGTTGAATCATCATTTAAGTTTATTCTGTGTTTCGTTTGCTAAGTAAAGATGATATTTGATTAGATACTTGACGGATTGAGTGACGAGCAATTGGATCATTGTGGTTTTGGTTTATGGAAGACGCAGCAGGATAAGAGGTGAGTAAATCTCACATGGTTCATTTACGAACCGAATTTCATTACTTCCGTATGTATTCAATAAATTATACGCAAATTATAGTTGGTATTAGTGGTCATTCCGGAGTGGATGATTATATATAAATATATATCTATATATATACATACATATTTATGTGACATAGATATATATATGGTGTGCTATTGGATTTTTAATTTATTATTTCGAGCACTTACTTTCTATAGAAATACAATATATCATGTAATTATTGATTTTATTGTGAGAAAGCATAAGTGAGTCGAAGCTTAACATTTGAGTCAGATAGGACAACTTTTAAATGTTTTGATCTACGGACTGGTCACACGTGGTGACTGAGGCAAGATTTTCGTAAGCGTGAACCTTGGCCAAGGTGACACATTACGATTCAGTTAGAGCTCTAGTCTGTCTGCCATAGTATGATATGAAAGCAGCGAGTTGAATTGCTCGTGATCATGAATACACTTTTGAAAGTTGACGTATGACATGAAAGCAGCGAGTTGAATTACTCATGATCATGAATACATATTTATTATATAAGACGGGTCGAGTGGTGAGTGATGAGATTTGTTGGAAAATGGTTTGGAAATGGAGCTGGTATGTTTTGTTTTGAATTGTGATTGTTTTGAGTAAAAGTTGTTGATTTACTGTTTTATTTCTATTTACTCATACGGGCTTTCAAAAGCTTACCGGGTTTTGTGTTGTTGCAATCCCGGTACACTATTCAAATGGTGTAGCGGATAATCCTACAGGTCAGGAGAATCAAGGTGGTGATCGAGCTGTTTAGAGTGACAGCATTTATTTTATTCGCTTTTCTTTCGTGAGGTTTGTTATGCTCATAAGAGCTTTACAATTTACATTGTGTGTGAATTGTAATAGTTAACTCAAGGATCTTGGCATTTTATATTCGAGTGGCGAGTGTTGTGTTTGTTTTAAAAAAAATGAAATAATATTTCTAGATGTTATTCGAGTGAGTTATTTAATTCACGTTTCAGATTTGAAATTGTTATTCAAAATTCCGGGCGTGACAGTTTGGTATCAGAGCGTAGGGTACATATTTTGATGCTTGAATACTTTCCGAGTGATGGCATGTCTGCAGCATATCCTCATCGTGTGCTCTTCAGTATTGACAACATCATTGGGTATGTAAGAGTGTTAGGAGTCGTCTAGGACATTAGGTCATGTTTAGAGTTTTGAATTACCCTTGACCGGTTAGTAGCTCGGTTAATATGGACTTGTATTTGACTTATGATTTGTTTAAGTATTATACAAGTATTAACCAAGAATGCTATGCTAATTAGGAAATGGATTTGGTGGGAGGCGAAGGTAGAGGCTGAGGTAGAGGCCGCGGTAGAGGCAGAGGCAGAGGTCGAGGCCGAGGTAGTGGTAGAGTTCCTCTTGTTGAGATGTACGAGGATGAGGAGGAGGTGCCGCTAATCGAACCGCCTGCTCCACCGGTGGATGTTTTACATCTGGCAAGGTTGGTCAAGGAAGTCACCAAGCTTAGGGCTGCCCCTTTTAAGGGTGGTACCAATCACTTAGAGGCTGATCAGTGGGTCAGGAATATGCATAACTGTTTCAGGATGGTCATCTGCACAAATGTTGAGAAGAAGGAGGTCGCCACCTTCATGTTGAAAGATGAGGCACGTGTTTAGTGGGATTTCATTGAGAGGAGGGAGGATGTGACTGCCATGTCCTGGGAGGAATTCGAGAGGCGCATCAAGGAAAAGTACTTTCCTAGGTCTGTTGTGGAACACTTGGAGAAAGAGTTTCTTGGGTTGACTCAGGGGAATATGACTGTTCGGGAATACGAGGCAGAGTTCTCTCAGATGTATCGCTTCGTACGACCATGAGATGCTGAAAGGTTGGCTATGCACTTTCTGCGAGGGCTGAATGAGAACCTTCGAGTTACAGTAGCGTCGTTTGAGTTGGCAACTGTGGCACAAATGGCGGCAAAGGCAATGGTACTAGAAGAGGCGAACCCACCTCCTTGGATTGACCAGACAACTGTGAGAGACTTTCGAGACAGAGGAAAGGTTATAGCAGGGAGCAGTGGTTCGACGAGGCATCAAGGTGGGCCCTGAAAGTGGCAACGAACCCGCTTTCACCAGCAGGCTCCAGCCAAGGCACCCTATCATCACCAGGCTCCAGCTAGAGCAGTCTATCATCACCAGGCTCTAGCCAGGGCAGCACCAGCCACTCCAGTGGTATGTTATAACTATGGGGAGGCAGGCCATATCTCTAGAGGATGCACTAAACCGAAGAGCAGGGCATGCTACAAATGTGGGTTGGAAGGGCACTTATCTAGAGAGTATACCCAACCTCAGAATAGGGTGCAGGGAAACCAGCAGAGGTAACTCCCACCTGCACCTACGAGAGTCTTCGCCATTAGCCAGAGAGGCACCAGGGTGGAAGGTACTCTATTTGTTCATAACTATCTAGCTAGAGTATTGTTTGATACGGGAGCCTCCCACTCCTTCATATCTAGTTCTGTGGTAGATGTTTTGGGATTGACTGCTACACCACTTGCTAGATCTTTGTGTGTTACACCGCCTCTTGGCATCTCTCTTGAGCTTGGTGTGTTTTGTGATGATTGTCCTATTGGGATTTGTGATAGAGAGTTTATTGCTTCTTTGATTATGCTTCAGGATCACACATATGATGTGATTTTAAGTATGGATTTGAGCCCGAACCATGCAGTGATTGATTGCTTTAGGAGGATTGTGTCCTTCCATATTCCTGGACAACCAGTGTTTCATTACTGTTGTCTGAAGTCTGACATCGCTATGAGGGCAGGGATTTTGATTCATATTGAATCAGGGAGTAGTGCTTCTAGGATTACAGGAATTCCTGTAGTTTCAGAGTATGCTGAGGTATTCCAGGAGATACCAGGGTTACCTCCAAAAAGGATAATGGATTTCTCCATTGATGTAATACCAAGTATAGCCCCTGTATCGAAAGCACCTTGTCAGATGGCTCCAGCTGAACTTCAGGAGTTGAAGGTTCAGATTGAGGGATTACTTGCACAAAGGTTCATACAGGCTAGTGTGTCTCCTTGGGGCGCACCAGTGTTGTTTGTGAAGAAAAATGATAATTCACTTCGGTTATGTGTGGATTATCGGCAACTGAACAAGGTGACTATCAAGAATAGGTATCCCTTACCTAGGATTGATGATTTGTTCGATCAGCTTAGGGAGGCTACTGTGTTCTCAAAGATTGATTTGAGATCTGGATACCACCAGTTAAAGGTGAAGGATGAGGATATTCCAAAGACAGCGCCAATTTAAGTTTTACGCTCCAATTTAACGTTTTGACGTTTTATCTTCGGTTCGCGATTTTTGAGAATCTGACCATCGGTTTTGCTTCAAATTTTAATAAGTTGATCGTATGACTGTCCCGATGACTTTGTTAGCTCACGGGCGAAGATCCGACTGTTGGATTTTTGTATAATTGTAAAACAGTGATTCAGGAGGCGATTTGTGAGAAATTGTCCGTCGGATTTTCATATAATTTTGCTAGGATGTTTCCAAGGGCGATCCGTGAGGATCTGACCATTGGATAATCTTTTAAATTCGATCCGACAGTTGGATCATCATTTCAGTTTATTTCGTATTTTGTTTGCTAAGTAAATACCATACTTGATTAGGTATTTGACGGATTGAGTGACAAGCAATTGGATTATTGTGGTTTTGGTTTATAGAAGACGCAACAGGATAAGAGGTGAGTAAATCTCACATGGTTCATTTACGAACCGAATTTCATTACTTCTGTATGTATTCAATAAATTATACGCAAATTATAGTTGATATTAGTGGTCATTCCTGAGTGGATGATTACATATAAATATATATATATGGATGGTGTGCTATTGGATTTTTGATTTTTTATTTCGAGCACTTACTTTCTATAGAAATACAATATATCATGTAATTATTGATTTTATTGTGAGAAAGCATAAGTGAGTCGAAGCTTAACATTTGAGTCAGATAGGACAACTTTTAAATATTTTGATCTACGGACTGGTCACACGTGGTGACTGAGGCAAGATTTTCGTAAGCGTGAACCTTGGCCAAGGTGACACATTAAGATTCAGTTAGAGCTCTAGTCTGTCTGCCATAGTATGACATGAAAGCAGCGAGTTGAATTACTCGTGATCATGAATACAATATGACATGAAAGCAGCGAGTTGAATTACTCATGATCATGAATACACTTTTGAAAATTGACGTATGACATGAAAGCAGTGAGTTGAATTACTCGTGATCATGAATACATATGTATTATATAAGACGGGTCGAGTGGTAAGTGATGAGATTTGTTGGAAAATGGTTTGGAAATGGAGGTGGAATGTTTTGTTTTGAATTGTGATTGTTTTTAGTAAAAGTTGTTGATTTACTGTTTTATTTCTATTTACTCATACATGCTTTCAAAAACTTACCGGGTTTTGTCTTGTTGTAATCCTGGTATACTATTTAAACGGTGTAGTGGATAATTCCTGCAGGTCAGGAGAATCAAGGTGGTGATCGAACTGTTTCGAGAGACAGCATTTATTTTATTCGCTTTTCTTTCATGAGGTTTGTTATGCTCATAAGAGCTTTACAATTTACGCTGTGTGTGATTGTAATAATTAACTCGAGGATCTTGGCATTTTATATTCGAGTGGCGAGTGTTATGTTTGTTTAAAAAAAAAAATTTGGATGTTATTCGAGTGAGTTATTTAATTCACATTTCGGATTTAAAATTGTTATTCAAAATTCTGGGCGTGACAAGGATTTAGAATTAAAGTTCTTATACAGAGGAGAAATTGTTAATTTCTGAAACTGTGGGATCAGGAAAGTCCTAACAAGGTCCAGTCATATTATGTTGGGATGTCCTTGGCATGGGATAAAGAAAGCTTTCTCTTTTTTTATAGACGTTATTAACTTCTTATGCATGCATTAGTTGTAAATCAGCAATTGTGGTAATGGTCACTTTTGAGCTTAGTTATAATTAATGATTGATGTAGTTAACTAACTAGATTTGCACTTTATACTTCCTTGCAAATTTAGATAATCAGTATTGCCACATTACGTGTTGTACTACTATGTTCCTTCTATAAGTGGATGTTCCAACATAATTTAGAGAGATGTATAAATGAACTAAAATTCCTAGTTCAAATTATCTTGTTCTCTTCACCTCACAAAGATACAAGAGTTACTGACTACATAGTTATTCATGTTCTCCTATTTTAGGAAAGAAATGGATTGACTGACCGAAAAGAGAAGCGACTAGTTTCGAGGTGCATAAACTATCAAAGAAATAGAGGAAGATGGGCGAATAGATAACTTCACAAACATATTAGTGGTGTATTTTTAGTGCACCAATCTTACGGGATATGTTATATTAGTCATCTAATTTATTATATATTTTCAGATATCTATTAAATATTGAATGTAATGTCATGTGCTACTGCTACTGCTACTGTTGAATATGCTATTGCTACTGCTAGATATGCTACAGCTCAGATAGCCATATTGCATGATTTGCGGTTGTGGTGGCCAAGTTGATACAAAAATTAAACTTTTTCCTGTAAATTTTGAAAATCTTTATTTTTCACAACAAAACAATGTCGTGCTAATGTTGAATATGCTATTGCATAAAAACAATCATACATGACTGTGTTATCCCTACAATACTCAATTCCTCATGACATAGAAACTTCTCAAGAGCTCAAAAAATTAATCTCAAGCACCTCTGCAATATAAAATTGGAATGTAATGCCATGTACTATTGCTACTATTGAATATGCTACTGAAGATTGAATGTAATGCCATGTGCTACTACTACTGTTGAATATGCAACTGCTACTGCTACTGGAGAGTAGTAATTTAAAGGATGCACGAGGACAATAGCAAAACTGGATGAGTGACTGCAGCGAGTGCAGTAGCAGGATTGGACGAGTGTAGTAGCAGAACACGAATACAAGTGCAGTAGCAGAACTGGACGAGTATGAGTGCAGTAGCAGAATTGAACTAGTGCAGTAGCAGGATTAGGCTGCGACGAGTGCAGTAGCAGAATACGAGGACGAGTGCAATAGCAGGATTGAACGAGTATAAGTGCAGTAGCAGGATTAGACGATGACAAGTGCAGTAGCAGAACAAGTGTACAAGTGCAGTAGCAAGTAGCACGATTTGAATAAAAAAGAGTTTGGATTAAAGATAATAATTATCCATGCATGAACATTAGCTTGTAAATATCTTATTGACACATTAAAACAAAGTAACATAAAAATATTATTCTTAGGAAAAAAAGAAAAAGAGAAAAAGTAACATAAAGAGATTAGAAGTCAAGAAGTAGTTAAGGGTAAAAAAGAAAAATTAACTCATAACATGTGGCAAGTGGAAAGCAAATTGTCCTTATTTGTAAGATTTAATTTTTATAAAAGGATTATAATTTAAAAGAAATAGTTTAGGGTAAAAAAGTAAATTAACACATGACATGTGGCAAGTGGAGAGCAAATTGTCCTTATTTATAAGATTTAGTCCTTATATATTTAATTCAATCTTTAAAGGATGTATTTGTTAAATCATTTTTGTCAATAAATTATATGTAATTTGTTATTATTTTTATTATCATAATATCATTGGATTACTATTGTGTCCTCACATATACATATACATATTTTATTTTATTTATTTTTGATTTAAATGAGGTATTTGTGAAAGTTCTAAAAGTTTGCTCAAGTAATAAAGATGTAAGAAAGAAGATGATTAGAACCAAGATGGAAAACAATCAAAAATCAAAACAAGCTGAAAGAGAAAGCAAAAAACTAAAGTGAACACCACCTCCTGGATCTTGGGATTAATAGCTATAGTAACCGTGGTGATTAAGGCACAAAATTCAGGAAAGTGCATATTAGGAAATTAATTCCCCGCCACACAAGTACTAGTAGAAGAGATGAAAAGAGAAATAAATAAACCAACAAGCACACCAAGCTGTAATGAGGTTCGGCCAAAATCTTTACCTACGTCCTTGGAGAGTTTTTACATTCACTAATGAGAGAATTACACAAGTATAAAATTACGTCACTCAAGTTTATGCTCAACTTAAGCCCTTATACACCCTCTCTTAACATAGAAGATCACTCTAACCCAAGAGTTATTCTCACTTTTGAACTCAACTCCCCCTACTCGAAGACCTTTGGAATTACTGTATATTTCTTGTGATCACTCTCCCTCAAGAGATATACACGCCCTTAAACACAACTCTCCATATCTTCTACATCTTAAAAACCGTTTGAGTTTTTCTTGTCATCTACGTCTTTTTTTTTTTTTTTTTTTGAGAATAAGTCATCTACGTCTTGCTTTCTCTTTCATTGCAAATGGTGTGTCCTCTTATAGTCAAGGATAGAAAACTCTAAAGCCCTTGATTAGTGTGCTCACGTGGACCACCATCCAATCACATGCTTTCTTCATGAACCTTTCATGTTCATGAGTCTTCCAAGAAAGCATTTGCATAATAATTTGTAAGGACTTTTCTTTATCAACTCTGTGGGAGAACCAAAAAGTCACATGGTGTAGAATTTCAACGCCACTTCCAACATTATCTCCTTTGGAAGACTTAAAGGGGTCCAGCACTCCAGCATGCTTAATCATGCATTTATTCATAATGCTTCAACTTGGCCATTTCTCCATGCATATATAGATATATGAATGCACATACAATGACTACCATGCTTCGCTTCATGAAAACTATCTCCACTAAGAAGGGATAGACATTAAACCTAATGGTGCATTCAAAGATGAGGGAGGTCCCATGAACCATTGTGAACATAATTTATATTTTGCAATGATGGATTTGCAAAATATAGTGCATCTTTTTCTACTTGAGTATTCCCTAGGACATTAGGTTTGCTCGAGTCATCTACAACTATGAAGTAGAAATAATCATTTTCTACGGCAATTCATCATTACCCAAAAAAAAAAAAAGGGTCAATGTTTTGAGGCATCACCCACTTTATGCTAATTTATAAAGTAATCTGAATTTCAAAACCAAAATTAATTGGGAATGGTTGGAGAGGCCTAAATCCTTAGATTTTAAATTAAACATGCCAAATTCAAATTTGAAGGATAATGTGGCGAGTAATATTTGGAGCTACCATTTTGTAAAAATTAACTGTTGTCAACTCCAATTGCCAAATAACCAATCTGCTGGAGTTGCTCTTAGTATATTGGAAGAGCTCTCATTTTCAATGTGGGACAAACACACAACTTTTCTCACATGCCCCCATACTTGTGTTAAATTTTCAAGTCATACACATAAACAACTTATTTTAGGTGACATGGAGTACATGTGGTCTCTCTTCTTTTCAATTTGGAACAAACACTCCACTTTCTCACACACCCTACACATGTGACAAATTTTTGAGCAACACATATGGACAACTTGTATTAGTTGATGTGGAACATATGTAGTCATTAAGCATTAGACGTGCGCGGACATACTCTGAATTGACAATTGTTGGAGATGCTTAAATCCTTATAAAATTTATTGTGAGGTCTCTCTTTTCAAATGTAGGGCAAAAAAAAAAAAAAAAGAAGCATGTGAAGATATTTAGATGATGTAGCTGTGGCTCTTTGATGGTGATCAACTTATTCTAATGAGCTAGTTGATCATTCACAGAGGTGTGGAGACAATTTTCTAACTAACATGTAATGGTGGGTTTTAGAGCAACTCTAACAGATTTGCTAAATATTATTTTTGCATAAAATATAATATTTTTCTTAATTTTTTAACTTCAACTGATTAATGTCTATCTCATTCTCTATTTGAAAGAATTCATAATTGCATTATCTATTCCCATATATACAGAATAGGAGAAATATAGGTAATATCAATAGCTAATATAGTCACACTGATTTGCTGAAGTACAAATTGGGGCTTTACAATGATTGTTTCAATATTATAAGCTACTAAGTAACTTAACAAAGTTAACGCACATTTGCAGTTGGGCTCGATTGTCCAACAATCTTACTCCCTTATTTTGTTTTTTCAAATCATTCATCCAGTTAGTTTGACATATGATTATTGAATTGTTAGTTTAACATATGAATATTGAATTAATGATAAACAATATAATAGAATACTAATAAACAATCATGTCCAAATTTTACTGTACCTTCCAATTTGAATGTTTACTTTGACGGAGGGCCTACTTAAAGGGTTAAATTTATCATTTCACAGAATTTATAAATATTACTCTCTATAACCGTAATACTCAAGATATTCGAAGAGTATATTCCAACATTTTTTATGTTGCCAAAAGGAGATGACTTTACCCTTTGACTTATATATGATTTTAAAAATAATATCAACTAGTGCTATCTTGATATTTAAAATTTTAAATGATAGTTTCAAATGTAAATTAATGATGAGATGACAGTCTTTGCTGAAATTAAATGTAGCAATAATTACCATGTTCTACTGGACTTTGTAAAAGTGTTTCATAATGTACTTTTTTTCGGACCATGCATATGGAAGTGTTTGAGAGTTTAATGATTTAGGAATTAGTAGAATAGTATAAAAAGAGGAAAATGAAGGAGATGGAAGACTACAAGAACAAAAAATTTAGTATAACGTTCCGTCCGATAACAAGCTTCCTTATTAACGTTTCTTACCTTTAATGTTCCATTGGTTTCTCCAAGATGGAGCAGTTAAGATTAGATTGACGGGGTGAAATGTATAATACAAAAGGTTTAACAAAGATTTTTCTCTTTCACCAAATCTGAAGACTTTAAGAGAAGTTTTTCAGGAGATTGAGACATATCTCTTGTCAAAGGAATTCAATTGAACACATTTGCAGATAACGTTAACAATTACCGTAAAACAGAAAGAGTTGTTGATAAAGAACATGAAATACGTGACTCGATGAAAGATGATAAGAAGTATGAAGAGTTGAAGATTTCAATGGAAATAGTGAAAATTGAAAATGACCAAGATTATATATGGCTTTACATGTCATCCCTTAAATTTTATTTTAAGAAGTATCAAAATTACAGACCATAATGTTAAGGACTCCTAAGCATGCATTTAAATAGATTTTTAGATTATGAAGGATCTAATAATATATAAATTAAAAATAAGCATCCACTCCATCAAATTTGGGTTAGGGTTGTGACAAAGAAATTACTCATTACCCATTATATACATCATCAATTTAGCAAAATAAACAACAGAGTTCAAAATAAATGAAAACAAGAAGAACCAAGGAGGAAGCCCCTATATTGTGGTGTTCTCCACTCAATACCCCACTCATATCGAAGAGAAAATGATGCTCAGGGCCGGTCTTGAGATTCTAATTACTTGAAGTGAAAAATTTAAATGTGGCCTTTTATGTGTTTTGAACTAAGTTGAGATAAAAAATTAAATAACATGTGTTTTGATTAAAATAAATTAAAAAGAATATTTCATTTTTATTCATACATAAATTTTTGAAATACAAAAATTATTTATATGAAAAAGGAATAGGAAAATTGGGTAGCAGTGTGTTGAAGAAAAGGAAAAGAAGAAAGTTATTAATTCATTGAAAGGGAAAAAAAAGGTGAAAGGTCAAAGCCTAGGGTCGAACCCAGGTTGCAAGGAAAGGAGAAATTATTGACTCAATTCAAAGGAAATAAAAAATGTGGAATGTCAGAGCTAAGGGTCCAACCCAGGTAGTGAGGTAATAAGAGCAATAGGCTACTGCTGGTATAAGACGATTTTCTCTGCTTATTGGACCAAAACAAGAAAAATATATATATATCCAATATGCATATACAGAATTAAACCTCGGAGGCCCCCAGAGACCGATGGCCTGGCCTTAGGCGGCAGCCCTCAGGGTCAGCCTTGATGATGCTCTTCAATTTTGCTTCAAGTTTTGCCCCCTAACTCATCATCTATCCTGGCCAAATGATGAGAATTGATGAAGAAATGTGATGGACAAGAGAGAGAAAAGATAAAAGATGAAGTAGAATAGAGTGAGACCCTTAGGAAGACCCTTTGCAATAGTGAGAAAGCCATATAATGTGTAAAACTACTGTTTAACAGCAATGGGCAGCATAGTAACTCTTTGGCATTTTGTTTTGTTTTGTTTTTTTTTTAATTTTTTTAATTTTTTTTTATGAACTTTGTTGGGAAATTTACTGAATTCTCTAATGGAGTAAGCTAACTCAGGGGTAGGATGATACTTATCTTGAATTTTTATTTTTTTGGTGAATTTTGTTGGAAAATTTACTAAATTATCCAATGGGGTTAGCTAACCCATGAGCAACATGGTAACTCTCTTGGATTTAGGTTTCTTTTGGATGAATTTTGTTGGAAAATTCACTTAATTGTCCAATGAAATTAGCTAACCTATGAACAAATTCAGTACACATGGTGTCATTTTTCAAATGTTATAAGTATTGCTGCTATTGTATTCTCACTATTCAGTATGCACCGATTAACAATGATGGGTTCAAAAATGAAGGTTGGGTTGTAAGGCTCAAAAATCAATAACAAAATTAATAATGATCAGAAGACAATTGGAAAAGAAGAAGTAGACATTGTTGAGCAGGTTAAGGAGCAACAGAAGAAGCAAGCAGCTATAGCAAGCAAGGGTTATGAAGGAAGCTAATTAAGGAGAGGCTTAACTAAGCGAGGGCTAAAGAGAAGTGGCAGAAGTTGTAACCAGGGAGGGTTCGTCGGGTTGATCAACAATATTATTATGTAATAGTTTTTTATACTACTTAGTTGTAAATAATGCTTTTGCGTAGTAGTTTCTTTTACTACTTGGTTGTAAATAGTGATTTTACGACTTTTAATGAAAATACTAGAAAGGGGATCAGGGTTTTTTTTTTTTTTTTTTTTGGCTTGTTCAAAGCGGTTTAGAGATTTCTTAAATTTTTTGTGATCTACCCAAAGAGGCTAAAAACTAAATGGTCAAGATGCTAAAATGTGATTGAAAAACAAGTTCCATAAATTATCCCTTAAAATAGCAAAAAATAAAAAAAATTCTTAGATAGATGAATTATGGTATTAGTTCTAAACCATTCTCCAAAATGCTAGATGAAAAATTATAAGCTTTTTCAGAACATAAAAAACAAAAAACAAAATTCTTTATGATAATCTTTCAACATTGTTAGCAATATGCACAGGCCTCATTTTCGCTATGGGAGACAATAATTATATTGTCTTACTCTTTAGATATCCAGTTTATAATGTTACAAGAGGGTCTATAAGTTCTCTCTTCTTTAGGTCTTTTATTGATATGTAGTGGCTACTATTACTTGGGTGTCCTCTATTTCTTGGATGATAATGTGCAGTAGATTCGATTAGAAATCCTAGGACAATGGTGGGAACTTTTGATGTAGAGTTCTTGTATACAATATGTCATGTGTCGTGTGAGGATGTCATTGGTGAATCACCTCAGACGAGGGGTTTTGGATGCAGGCCTCATCATTTGGCCGGTGAATCAAATGGGTCGATGGAGGCTCGCAAACCCGACGGGTAAAAGCCCGGCCAGGCCCGGGTAAAAGCCCTGCTCGGCTCACATAAAAGCCCGCAAAAGGCCTGGCCCGATGGGTGGAGGATGGGGCTTGGTTTAGGGGTTTGAAGGCCAGCACAGCCTATAGGCATGCCCTCCAAAGGCCTGTAAAAGCCTGCCAAGTCTAGCCCATAAGCCCCCAAGTTAAATATTATACTATATGTATTTACTCTATATATAAATTATATATTATACAAAAAGGTAAATTTTAAGAATAGTATATGAACTATAGCCCACTGAGAATTAAAGTACTTAAAGTTTTCAAACCATCACATTAGTACCTAACAATACAAACCAGACACACTTTTAATATCTGCCATTAATAACACCGTTAACTCTATACCATCATTGATTTTTTAAGGGGTGATTTAGTCTTTTTGTATTTTATTTCTCAATCAATCTCTCTCTCTGGCAAATCGAGGTCATCATCAGTTTGGCTGGAGACGGGGTGGAGGCAGAACTTCCTTCATGCAATACTCGCCAGCAACAATGTCACTCCTGCACCACTTGTAGAAAGCAGTGGGGTGGGTTTTCAGATATGCTTTTTATTATTATTATTATTGGATTTAGGACCTTTTGAATTGGGTGTTTTAGTTAGACCTCCAAATTTGAGTTGTGGGTTTTCAGATTTGGTTTTATTTATTTATTTATTGGATTTAAAACCTTTTGAATTGGGTGGTTCTAGTTGGACCTCTAAATTTGATATTTGATCCTCAAGCTTTTTTCAATTATTAATAGACTTTGTCAGGTTATATGAAAAGTCAAATAAGGACAAATTGAGCAAAATGAAAAAAAAAAATATAAAATTAAAATACACTTCTTACCTGCCTAAATATCATAGTTAGTAATTTTTCATATTATACGCTTACTTTTTTTTTAAATACTTCCGTACTTCGTACTTTTGAAAGAGACTCGTTAAATTTCTCATATTTTTGAAATCAAAAGTATTATACACGATTTTTACATTTTTTTTCCGTATTTTACCCATATTATTGAACAAAAATGAATATAAATTGATATATTAAAATTAAAAATGTAATTATTTAATTAATTATAGATATTTTACCAAAGTTTTCACCGAACTGTTTAATGAAATGTTCGAATAATACAAGTACATATTTTTCACGTATTATATATGTTCCGTCTTTTTACTAACTATGCTAAATATGATATTCAATTAAGGACTAAATACTTGGTACTCCTCATACTTTTCCCTTAAAATCAGTTTAGTCCAAGTTTTTAAAATTAAACAGTTTAGTGCTTATTCTATCTAATTCTCACACAACAAGTCCTAAAATGACTATTATACTCTCACTTTATTTATTTATTTTTCTCTATTTTTTATTTTTAAATTCTCTCTCTCTCTCTCTCTCTCTCTCTCAAATCTCGAAAACTAAATCTTCCAAATCAAGATCAAGAACCAGAGAGTGTTACATACACAAACTCAATACAAAAATCCAAAGCGGAGAACCAAAAACCCATCAATCAATGTCCAAAATTTATCATACCCAGTAAGCGAAAATGAGTGTTCTTGAATACCTAGATGCCATTAACGTCGTGGAGCTTCAGGTCAGGCGTCACCTTCGACGTCAATGAAGGCTCTGAATTCTCTAGTGTCGTCGTTAAACCCTCCTGGTCTTTCGAATCCGATTGCAGCAAAGAGAATCTGAGCCCCGTTCCGAAAACCTCTCTTTTCACAGTGTCTACGATGTATTTAAGCCACTGAACGGAAATTTACGGCGGCTATCGGTGGCGTCGAAGAAGTTGGGATTTGTAATACCCGCAATTTTCATTTTAAATTCGAGTAATTGTGTTGAGTGATTATTATACGATTTAACGATTATTGTTCGATAATAATTCACTTTTACATTAATAGAAGTTTCGAAACAATTATTTTTAACGAAAAGCTCGAAATACTCGGTTTGAGAAATCGACTTTTTCTACGTACGTAATTTGGAGAAACTTCCTTCATGAAAGTTGTAGAGCTTGTCGATACGAGTCCGTACACGTGCGGAACACAAAGATCGGATTTTCTCTGATTTAGTTATCGAATTTAGAAGTTTTCCGAAAACTTGTTTATATAGAAAATTTTTTGGGAAGCCCTAATTTCCCACCGGCCTCCCTCTCTTTCTCTCCTTCTTTCTTTTTCTGGAAAACACTGAGCTTCTCTCTCTCAGCTCGCGTCGCATCCCTCTCTCTCGACCGAAATAGAGAGCAAAGTTCTCCTTAATTGTTCTCCCTCCACAGACCACCTCTCGACCTCAAACCAAGTCTCAGGCGTTCGTCTCGAGCTGCTCTAGCTCCCAGAGGCAGTTTTACAAGGCGGCGCGGCCTGTAGCGGCGGCGGCACGGCCCGAACCGAAAACCACCATTTTCGGTTCGAGCTTGATATCTCGAGCTACACTCCACCATTTCACTTGATTCTTGGCTCATTGAGCTCGCCTCAACTTTCTCTACAAGCACCAAGAAGGACCGGAACTGGGTCGAACGTTTTCATGTTCGTCGGAGCTCGACCCGAACGGATCGAAACACCGAAACTTTCGATCAAGATATCTCGAGCTATACACGATCGTTTCTTGTGATTCTTGGCTTGTTGAGTTCGCAAGGAAGTTCTGAACAAGTTTCCAGAAGGGATCGGGGCCTGAGGTTGCAGTTTTCACGTCGGTTTTCAAGCTCGCCGGTTTCTGGAATTTTTCCGGCCGCCGACTGTAAATAGGTAATTTCGATCCCTTCCCGTCATTTTTAGGTCTTGTGCTAGTTATGAAAGTTGATCAGAATGATGAAACGAAGGGGACAAGCTCGGCCCCGACACCATTGGCGGTGGTCGGTGGCGGCTTTGTCCCTAACTCCGGCGGCCTTTTCCGGTCACCTCCGGAGGTCTAAAATTTGGTTTCTGTCCATTTTATGATTCTATGTTTCGATATGATCATTTCGGCGTATTATACGCATTTTTCAGATATTGTATGAATTAGTTATGAATTTTGTGATTTCGATCGATTTCGATCGTTAGATTTTTGATCTGTGAAATTATGACCGTCGGATGAACTTGTAAATTTGTTATGATGATCATATGACTGTCCCAGAGGCTTTGTGCGGTCATGGGCGAAGATCCGACCGTTGGATCTTCGTATATGTGCAAAACGGTAATTAGAGGAGCGATTCGTGAGAAACCGCTCGTCGGATTTTAATGTAAATTAGAATCCGGCCGTTAAATGGTAGTTAATTTATGTGTTGAAATTGTTGGCTAAATTCGAATCATATTTGATTAGGTGATTGACGGATTTTATTTGAGTGGGCTATTCAGCGTTAATTATAATTATAATTATATTGAAGACGCAGCGGGAATTACGAGGTGAGTAAAACTCACGTGGTTCATATTACGAACCGAATGTTTTAAATTTATTTATTTATGGTAATTGTGTGAAAAATATTTGCGGATTAAATATTTGTTTTAAATTTTCATGGACTTGAATCACCACGGTCCATAGGTAAGTAAAATGAATTTTAACTATACAAATGAATTTCATGATTTTCTTGTGTGAACTATAGATGGTATTAGTGGTCATTCCTGAGTAGATGATTACGTATATATATATTTACGTGGAAAATATATATTGATGAGCGGATTGTTGTGTGATGATATGATTGAGTAGAATTGATGAATTGATTGTATTTCAATTGTGTAATTCCATAATGATATGGTGTATCTTGGTTGGGTTGATTTCAGTATGTGATATTATATGTTGTACTCATTTATGGGTTCAGGGTCGACGTAGTGACCGGTGTGGGGTAATCGGACGCTCTAATCCTGGGTGGATGATGGGATACGATTGGTTGAGTATGTGGAATTATTGGACGTTCTAAATATGTATATAGGTATACATATTGATGAAATACAATAATGATAAATATGTCGGATGCCATAACCTAGGCCAGGTGACGGGCTACGATTCAGTTAGAGCTCTAGTCTGTCAAATACCGTATTTTTATAAATACGATGATGAGAGTTGTGAAGAAAGTTGTGAGTTGGTTTGTCTTGATATATTGAATTGGTGTGTGATCGAGATTGTGAGTTGTGAAGAAAGTTGTGAGATTGGTTTGTTGTGATATATTGAATTGGTGTGTGATTGAGATTGTTAGTACTTGCATATGTGAAAATTAGTGGGTGTTGCTGTGTGTGGGGATAAATAAGATTATATTAAGTAACAGTTCTTTCTTTTACTCATACAAGCTTTCATAAGCTTACCGGGTTTTGTGTTGTTGCAATCTCGGTACACTATTCAATGGTGTAGCGGATATTCCTGCAGGTCAGGATAACCATGGAGGTGAGCGAGCTGCTTAGGTGTTACAGCAGTTTTATTATTTATTTAGTTGTGAGGTGTGTATGCTCATTTAGAGCTTTACATTACATTTGGATTTGAGTTGTAATAATTAACCGAGACTAAATTCGGTTTGATTTTATTTCGTGTGGTGAGGGTGTTATGAAAATAAATTTTCAGGATGATTATTTTGAGTTTGTAGTATTTTCATGTTTCGGATTTTGAATTGTTATTCTAAAATTCGGGGCGTGACAGGGTTTGAGGTTGAAGAAGAGAAAGGTCGAGACATGAGGAAGATCGATTCGGAGATTGAGGAGATCGAGAAGGAGATAAGCCGATTGAATTTGAGGCTGGAATTGTGGAAACTAGAGAAGGCCCAGAAGGTGGTGTTGAAGCTCGACAGCGTTGTGGCGGCGAATTTCATAGATCCTTAGTAGCAGAGTGTGAAGATTTTTGATGGGTTGAGAAAGATTGAGGAGTCTTTGAATTTAAGCACCCAGCCGAAGTTTAATCCGAGAGGTATGAGCTTGGGGCCATCAGAGATTATCGTCGGTGCCGAGTTCTGAGGACCAAACAAGTTTGAGATAACCCCTGTTCAGAAAATACATGATCCCCAGAAATCTTGCTTCTTGAAGCTTCAGAACATTGATGAACTAAGGGTTACTAAAGACCTTGGAGAAAGCATGAGTCTAGCCTGAAATCGAGGAAGACCATGTCGAGAGAGAGAGAGAGAGAGAGAGAGAGAGGGAGGGAGAACCAGAAAAAAAAAAAAACAAAACAAAAAACAAAAAATACAAAAAAAACAAAAAGAGAGGGAAAAAAAAAGTAAGTGAGGGGTATAATAGTTATTGTAGGACCTGTTGTATGAGATTAAACTGTTTAATTTAAAAAGAAAGTTTCTTTTAGGACGTTTAAATTTGCTCATTTGACCTCACTCTATTATGAATTATTAAATGACATATATAACCTACTATAAAATGACTATTAAGGACAATAATTATACCAAAGAAATATTATATTTATTTTATGTAGACTTTTCAATTCAATAATATTAGATTGTATTCCTTATTATTTCCCTTATCTATTTTAATTTTTTAATTTCACTACATACTCATTAAAGCATTCATTTATATTTAAAGAGAATTAAAAATATGATTAGATCATGTGACATAAAAATGTATGATATATGTGTTGAACGCATATTGGTGAGGGAAAACAAAATAAATTCTCTTATGATTTATGACCTAAATCTAAGTCAATCCATTATATTTGCAAAAAATAAAAAATAAAAAATAAAAATATTGAAATAATTAATCATGTGGTACAAAAAATACAGAAAGAAAATAGACATTAAAAAATGATTATTTTTTTTTAGAATAAAAAATTTGATTTCTTCATTTTTTTTTTGCACAGCTAAAATAGAAAAAAAAATTTAAAAAAAAAACATAATAGTTCATTGCATTTTCTTATTGATTGGATATTAATTTTTGAAACTCAAGTATGATTAAGAAATGTATATTTAGTTAGGATTTATAGAGTGATTAAATCATTGAAATGACTAAATTTTTTATTTTAAAGATAATAACATAATAAAAAATGAGAGCTCTCGCTCTCTCCCTTTTGCGGCGGCTAACCCTAGGGTTTTCGCCGTCCAATTTCCTTGGATTGCGACGATGGCGTCTGTAGTCCTTGGCTGTTGAGTTTTTTGGACACGAAAATTGTCACGCCCCGAATTTTAGAATAACAATTCAAAATCCGAAACATAAAAATACTACAAACTCAAAATAATCATCCTGAAAATTTCTTTTCATAACACCCTCATCACACGAAATAAAATCAAACCGAATTTAGTCTCGGTTAATTATTACAACTCAAATCCAAAATGAAATGTAAAGCTCTAAATGAGCATACACACCTCACAACTAAATGAAATAACAAAAACTGCTGTAACACCTAAGCAGCTCGGTCACCTCCCTGTTTATCCTAACCTGCAGGAATATCCGCTACACCATTTGAATAGTGTACCGGGATTGCAACAACACAAAACCCGGTAAGCTTATGAAAGCTCGTATGAGTAAAAAGAAAGAACTATTGCTTAATTCAATTCATAATTATTCCCACACACAACAACACTAAACAATTTCCACATCCACAAGTACTAACAATCTCAATCAACACCAATTCAATACATCAAGATAAACCCCAACACACATCTTTCTACACAACTCCCAACATCGTATTTATAAAAATACGGTACTTGACAGACTAGAGCTCTAACTGAATCGTAGCCCGTCACCTGGCCTAGGTTATGGCATCCGACATATTTATCATTATCGTATTTCATCAATATGTATACCTAAATACATATTTAGAACGTCCAATAATTCCACATACTCAACCAATCGTATCCCATCATCCACCCAGGATTAGAGCGTCCGATTACCCCACACCGGTCACTACGTCAACCCTAAACCCATAAATGAGCACAACATATAAAAATCACATACTGAAATCAACCCAACCAAGATACACCATATTATTATGGAATTACACAATTGAAATATAATCAATTCATCAATTCAGTCAATCATATCTTCACTCAACAATATATATTTTCCACGTAAATATATATATATATACGTAATCATCCACTCAGGAATGACCACTAATACCATCTATAGTTCACCACAAGAAAATCATGAAATTCATTTGTATAATTAAAATTCATTTTACTTACCTATGGACCGTGGTGATTCAAGTCCATGAAATTTTAAAACAAATATTTAATCCGCAAATATTTTTCACACAATTACTAAAAATAAATAAATTTAAACGCTCGGTTCGTAATATGAACCATGTGAGTTTTACTCACCTCGAAATTCCTGCTGCGTCTTCAATATAATTATAATTATAATTAACGCCTAAATAGCCCACTCAAATAAAATCCGTCAATCACCTAACCAAATATGATTCGAATTTAGCCAACAATTTCAACACATAAATTAACTACCATTTAACGGCCGGATTCCAATTTACATTAAAATCCGACGAGCGGTTTCTCACGAATCGCTCCCCTAATTACCGTTTTGCACATATACGAAGATCCAACGGTCGGATCTTCGCCCATGACCACACAAAGCCTCTGGGACAGTCATATGATCATCATAACAAATTAACAAGTTCATCCGACGGTCATAATTTCACAGATCAAAAATCTAACGATCGAAATCGATCGAAATCACAAAATTCATAACTAATTCATACGATATCCGAAAAATGCGTATAATACGCCGAAATGATTGTACCGAAACATAGAATCATAAAATGGACATAAACCAAATTTTAGACCTCCGGAGGTGGTCGGAAAGGGCTGCCGGAGTTAGGGACAGAGCCGCCACCGACCACCGCCAATGGTGTCGAGGCTGAGCTTGTCCCCTTCGTTTCATCATTCTGAGCAACTTTCATAACTAGCACAAGACCAAAAAATGACGGGAAGGGATCGAAAAGTACCAATTACAGTCGGCGGCCGGAAAAATTCCAGAAACCGGCGAGCTTGAAAACCGACGTGAAAACTGCAACCTCAGGCCCTGATCCCTTCTGGAAACTTGTTCAGAACTTCCTTGTGAACTCAACAAGCCAAGAATCACAAGAAACGATCGTGTATAGCTTGAGATATCTTGATCGAAAGCTTGGTTGTTTCGATCCGTTCGGGTCGAGCTCCGACGAACGTGAAAACGTTCGACCCAGTTCCGGTCCTTCTTGGTGTTTGTAGAGGAAGTTGAGACGAGCTTAATGAGCCAAGAATCAAGTGAATTGGTGGTGTGTAGCTCGAGATATCGAGATCGAACCGAAATCGACCCTTTTCGGTTCGGGCCGTGCCGCCACTCTACAGGCCGTGTCGCGGTGCAAGGCCGCCTCTGGCAGCTGCACAAGGTCGTGACGAAGCTCCTGGAAGTGGTTGCAGCTCAAGTGGTGGCCGGAGGAGGAGATGGGAGCTCGGTGAACTTTTGCCCTGTTTTTGCGTCTGTTTTCGGCCGAGAGAGAGAGCGACGCGAGAGTTGAGAGAGAGTGAACAGTTTGTTTCCCAAAAAAGAAAGAAAGAGAGGCCGGTGGAAAAATTAGGGTTTTTTCTATATATACGAGTTTCGGAAAACTTCTTAATTCGATAACTAATTCAGAAAAAAATCCGATCTTCGTGTTCCACAAGTGTACGGACTCGTATCGACGAGCTCTACAACTTTCATGAAGGAAATTTCTCCAAATTTTATACGTAGAAAAAGTCGATTTCTCAAACCGAGCATTTCGAGCTTTTCGTTAAAAATAATCGTTTTGAAACTTCGATAATTGTAAAAGTGCATTATTATCGAACAATAATCGTGAAATCACATAATAATCGTTCAACACAATTTCTCGAATTTAAATTGATAATTGAGGGTATTACAAAAATCTCTCCTCTTCAACCTTCGGGCTGCTGCACCCTAGTCTTGTCGTTTTGCCGATGGGATCCAAACCTTTCGGGCTTTGCTCGTGATGCACTCTGTTTCAATGATAGTGGTGAAGGGCGACGTCGTGATCTGGTGGATCCAAACCAAACTTGGGATCTCGGTTCTGTCAACTCTAAGTCCGGATCTTTTCAGTTTGGGAGGATATGTCTTCTGGGTGCTGCTGCAGGGCTTCGGCGGTGGATGGCGTCAATGTGCTTGGATCCGTTTCGGCGGCGATTGGTGCTTATGGTTGGAGGATCTGCCGTTGGGATTTCGATCTGGCTCTGTTAGCAGTGCGGCGATGCGGCTTGGTGGGACACCTGACAGTGGTGCCATGTCTTTCCAGCGAAGAGTTTCCCGAGCTGTGGCGTGGTGGAACAGGACGAGGAGTGCTGGGGCTGCTTGCGGATGGTGGCGGCGCTACCGTGGGTCCTTCCACAGTGACATCGACGGCTGCAATGGGAGCACAGTCAAGTGGGTGTCTAGAGAAGTTCTGATAGGGTGCCCCTCTCCATGGGTGTCTAAATCAGATTCAAATGGGCTTGGGCTTTTGTCAAGTTTGCTTTGGCAAATTTGACTTTGGTCTCGGGCCAGATTTGGATCCGTATTTGGGACCCGGGTTGCCTTCACATTCGGATCCTTGATCCGAGACAGATGCTTATGTTGATATTCTATTGGTTCTGGTTCTTCGGAGTTCGTTTGCTAATTTTCAAGTTTTTAACACCCTCGGTTACTTTCGAACTTCTGGTGGGTGAATCACCTATCCTAGATGATCATATCATCGGTTACGGTTACTGTTACGGTTATGTCTATCTTTACATTACTCTCGTGACATATGCAGTGCAGCGATGTCGTTCAGCATCAAGTCACATCCTGATTACCTCTCTTTCTAGGTGCGTCTATGCATCTTGTTATCCTTTATTGTTTTCTCTTCATTTTAGATGCGTTTGTGCATCTTGTTATGTTTTATTGCTTTCTTTCGATGCTTCTGCATCGCTCCCTGTACTCTTCAGTTTGCATTTAATATAGTTTGTCGTCTTTCCCTTCAAAAAACATTTGTTTGCAAATTATATGAATGAGGTTATTTTGGGAAACTTAGTGAGGTTTAGTGTGTACATTTAGTATTTGAAATTTTGATAAGAGATGCAAAAAGCATAGAGGTCAAGTGAGTAAATTTGGAGGTTCCAATAGAAAAAGTCATTGAAAAATTTTGGACTAAACTTTTTTTAAGGGAAAAGTATGAGGAGTAACAAGTATTTAGTCCTTCAATTAAATTGTTTTTTCCCCAGAATTTCCTTATATTGCCATATAGTTTTATAAATTTCCAAAAGTAATTAATTAAAAATAATAATTCATATACATAGCCCATTATTTAATACAAAAATAAATTCAAAACAATATGATTTGGATTTTCCTTAAACTAAATTCATTGAATATTATGATATAGTTATTACTCGATCTTCCAACACAAAACCCTTGAAATCCTTCTTTTAGCAAATTCAAAGGGATTCCAGCAATATATCAAGATCGAGAACCAACCCTCTGATTAATTCTGGTGGAGGAGAGACATACTCATAAGAGTAATATCATGTAATTTTAATTCATTATTCTTCTCATAGTTGAAGATAGAGATAAAAAGTAGAGTAATTGATTGTTGTATCTTATGTTCAAGGTGGTAAAAATAGAGAGGTCTACTTAGCTTTTCAAGTATTTTAAAAAGTAAATTAGAGATGGACTAAGTATTGGAGGTCTAAATAGCAAATTTGGAGGTTCAACTAGTACCACCCTTTCGAATTTTGTTAATTTTATGTGTTGGGTTGCTTCAGATGGATATTGCTTATTAAGACACAGGTCTTTGCTCTTCATTGAATTTGGGTTCACAATCAATTAATCTAGATTTACAATCAAGTGATGGGGAAAATCGAATGAAATATGATTTAAATCAAGATCTGGGTTATAACTGTAAGTTCAAGAAGAAAAAAGAATAAAGGAAAAAAAGTAATCCTTAAAGGCTTCAACAAGATTGGGATTTTAATTACATCAATTGGTCTTTGCTGGAGGCGAAAGAATCAAAGTAGATCGGGTGGAGGAGGAGGACGATCAGTATTCCCTAGGGATGGCATTTTAACCCATGGATATGGGTAATCGTGGGTATTTATTCATTTCAAGTATTTTTTTTACAGGTATGGGTACCCATTTATGAATTTTGGGTGGGTACGGAAACTTTATAAAATACCCATATAAAAACGGGTGGGTATGGGTATTACCCACGGGTACTAAAATTTGCCCAATACCTAAACCCATTCACTTACCCAAGATCTCCAATACTCGGTACCCAATACCCTCTTCTCTCCCAGGTGGCCGGTTCGACCGGTTCCACGTTTTCTCCGCCGCGTTGACTTTGGTTTCGGGAACCTCAGGTTTCGGACCTGTGGTGTTGGATTAGTCGAAAGACTGGCCATCATTACGCTCGGAAACATCTTTCTCGGCGACGTTTTCCGGTGAGATGGATTTGTCTTTGATCTCTTGTTCCTCTCTACACTTATCCAGATCCGATTTTTCGTGCACTTCTTTTGACCTCTCCACCTTCAATTGCAGAGATCTACGGGATTACAACCGTAAACACAATATTAATCAGAAAAAGAAAAAAATCTGTCATGGATTTGGATTTTACACGATGGAGATGTCGGAGTGTTGGACCCGCACTGGAGCTCATCGAGGCGTTGTTGTCTCAACTGCATCGTCCTCGTCGCCGTTGCAAACGACATCATTGTGGTGGCTGAAGCAGCGTCGAAGGGTACTACAAAAAAAAATACCCATATTAAAAATAGGTAAAGGGGTGGGTATGAGTTTACCCGTTAAGAAATTTACCCAACCCGCGAATTATTTGATGTATATTATCCATTGAGTATTACCCGCAAACTATTATTGGGTGGGTATTACCCAATAGATACAAATGCCAACTTGAGTATTCCCACTACAATGACATGAACAAGAAGGCAAAGCTACTGCTCTATGCTCACCCAATAACAATTACCCACCACTCTGTTGTGTTGGACGATTTGTTTTTGGCTCCGGCTAAGTGCTCCACCGTAACCTCTGTCAATTTTGCAGATCAAACATAAACACAAAGAGAAAATCTCTGAGCCTATGAACCCAGTTCGACGACTGCTCATCTTCCAATTACTAGCTCTTGGCCTACACCTAAGCCGGGCAGCAAAACAATCTCAACCTACCTAAAAAGCTGGTGCTAAGTGAAAAGTTGCCACCTTCTTGCTGTTGGGCAAGTGAATATAAGGTGCTCTTCCTGCTGCAATATTCTGTCGTTGAATTTAGGATTTTGTTGGCGGCAGTTAAAGAACGTACGAGCATTGGAGGGTGGAGAGACAGATTTGGATATCCATAACAATTATTGGTGAATCTCAACCATTATTATTATTTTTTTCAATCATTCTTGAAGAGACAGATTTATCCTTGAAAATATGCTAGGTGGCATACCCAATAATAGAGTCATTAACGACATGTACCGAAATTTTATAGAATTTATAAATCCAGGTACCACTGTGATAGTTCTGAAACTTTAATTATCTTAATTCTCAGTTCATGTTCTGTTTTTGAAATTTTCCCTTTAGCAAATGTAATACTTAAATCATATACAGCATTAAGGAGAGCAAAGGAAGCAACCTCCAATTTGTTTCATAACTAAATACTAGGTGGTTTCTTATCTCTTAGAAGAGATAAAAAGAAAAGAAGAATCAAAGAAAGGAGTACGTGAAAAAGAACTGGGAGAAGAAAATAGAAACAAAGACTTTTTATTTTTAGTTTTCAGAGGGGCAAAATGAGATACAAATTTTTAGAAAAATTTGAGGAAGTCTATACAAATGTGGATGTATGAATAGAAGTACTCTTTAAAGATTTGATAAATTTGTATATTTTTTTAATTTCATAAAATTTAAAAATCCATGAAATATTAAATACATCACTTAAAAAAATACATATAGATCTAAACACAAATATACAAAACCCCCTATAGTTGCCATTGACAGTGTAACAAACAAGAGTGTTGTTCCTTGGCGCGTTAAAGCTTTGGTACAAAACGTCAGATCTCTAGTTTCAAAACTTGCTTTCATTAAACTCAGACATATATCGAGGCCATGGAGGTAGATATATAGGTCTTTGCTTGGTTTAATTGTCTCTCACTTATTGTGCTCCTAGCATTTCATTTGGATCAATTTCGAATGAAGTTGTTGTCGTGGTTTTGCAAGTACATCTTTGTACATTATTTAAAAAAAAAAAACTCACAGTTTTGTTTTATTTTATTCTCTCTCTCTCTCTCTTTTTTTAAGAAGCGCTGGTGCGTCTGGAAATGCAATGGAAAGATCGCGCCATCTAGCTAGCAAATAGGTTCAAAAGTGCAAAGAAATGCCAGATTTTTATATACGTATAATGCAGGGTGTGTGACTTATCTTTAACTTGTCTAATTAATTAAGTTGTCTCCCCGCCTTCACCCCGAGCAGCCCAGTCGCTCCCTGCCCTCAGTTTCGCTAGCCGCTGCCCCCAGCCTTGGATCGAAGCAACCTCAACCCCGTGAGGCAGACTCGATCGGACTTCCCCAGTGCTGGTGTTGCACGGGCCGATCCTCCCCATTTCCGTGGTGTCCACTTCCTCCTGATCATCCCCATATAAGCCTTGCATCACGATTTTGTGTGTAGAGCGAAAGATCAAGGATTGAAGTTTTCGATGGCTGAGATTCAATCTGGAAACTGATCAAAGGGCCGAGAATAATCCAACTTGAAACCTCGATCTAGGACGATCTAGACCTTATCTCGGGAAAAGTCAGGTATTAAAGTTGTTCATAATTTCATTTTGAAGAGGTTTGTAGTTGACAACTTTTGTATCTGACGTGGTTTACCTGCGTTGACCGTCGTCTGACCGCCGCGTGTGGCGCCGCGTCGGACCATATTTTGAGTTTATATTATCTGGACGATGATCTATGCATCCATACGAGCGTTTTGATATATAACATGGTCATGTTAGAAAAAGTTAATAAATAGTAGATTTACGTTTTGACGTTACTATTTAAGGTTTTTACAATTAACGGAGATCAGACCTTCGGTTTTACTTCAAATTTTAATATGATGATCATATGATTGTCCCGATGACTTTGTGTGGTCGCGGGCGAAGATCCGACAGTTGGATCTTCGTATAATTGTAAAACAGTGATTCGGGAGGCGATTTGTGAAGATCTGTCCGTCGGATTTTCGTATAATTTTGATAGGATGTTTCCAAGGGCGATCCATGAGGATCTAACCATTGGATCATCGTTTAAATTCTATCCAACCGTTGGAACCTCTTTATTTTAGAATCCGACCGTTGGATCATCATTTAAGTTTATTTCGTGATTCGTTTGCTAAGTAAAGACCATACTTGATTAGGTACTTGACGGCTTGAGTTGACTAGCATTTGGATTATTGTGATTTGTATTTAAGTGAAGACGCAGCGGGAGCTTCGAGGTGAGTAAAACTCACATGGTTCATATTATGAACCGAGTGATTTAAATTATTTATTTTTGTAATTGTGTGAAAAATATTTATAGATTAAATATTTGTTTTTAAAATCACATGGACTTGATCAACTACGGTCCATAGGTAAGTAAAATGAATTTTAATTATACAAATGAATTTCACGATTTTCTTGTGTAAACTATAGATGGTATTAGTGGTCATTCCTGAGTGGATAATTACGTGTATATATATATATATATATATATATATATATTTACGTGGAATATATATATTGGTTGGCGTGTTGTTGAGTGATGATATGATTGAGTTGGGATGATGATTTGGATTATATTTCAAATGCTTAAATTTCATAATAATATTGTGTATGTTGGATGAGTTGATTTCATTGTGTGAAAACATATTGTTGTGCTTATTATGGATTTAGGGTCAACGTATTGACCGGTATAGGGGAATCGGACGCTCTAATCCTAGGTCGATGATGAGATACGATTGGTTGAGTAAGTACGAGTATCAGATGTTCTAAATATATATATATACGTATACATATTGATGAAATACGATAAAGATAAATATGTCGGATGCCATAACCTAGGCCAGGTGACGGACTACGATTTAGTTAGAGCTCTAGTATGTCAATACCATATTTTTATAAATACGATTTCGGGGTTTTGAAAAGAAAGATGTGAATTTAGGATTTTGTGTTGATTTGTTGATTTGGTGATTGATTTGAGATTGTTGGTTTCTTGTGGACATGGAAATTGTTGAGTGTTGACTTGGGTGAAAATAAATATGATTTAATTAAACAACCGTTCTTTCTTTTTACTCATACGAGCTTTCAAAAGGTTAACTGATTTTGTGTTGTTGCAATCCTGATACACTATTCAAATGGTGTAGCGGATATTCCTGCAGGTCAGAATAACCAGGGAGGTGACCGTGCTGTTTAGGAGTTGCAGCATTTATGCCTGCTGTGTACGATTAGCCAGCCTTGCGGCGGCAAAAGGATTAGATGCCCCCCCCATGCTACGGTTCCCTGTGGTCCGAACCCGGTGCCGCATTAGGTTAGGGAGCTGGGCGATAATAGCTACTCCGCATCCCAAAGCGCGCTGCCCTCCTAGGCGCGCAACACTAAGTAATCCAAGCCAACCCACATTACTGACTGACCCCTTCATACTCGAGGGTCGGGGATGGATAGAACCAATCAGAAGTGCAAATCGCGCAAGCGAAGAGACCGCACCGAAACGACTCGGACTCGTGTTGGAGGAGTTTTGAGCGTGAGCTACCACTCATGCAGCGGCAAGGACCCGCAGCTCTCGAGGGGGCTACCAATCGCCCGAATCGCTCCTTTACTCAATGGATAGCGCTTATCCTCTTTCAATCAACAAAATAGGAAATGAGGGAGAAAGAAAGAGAGAAAGAGGTCTTTATTGGAGAGGCTTTGCACCTGAAATAGGACTAATGAAGATCCAGAAGAATGGGTCTGGGCTTTCGAAAAGATGAAGATGCAAAGATGCAAAGGGTAAAGAGAAAAAGTTGTGAGGTTTGTTATGCTCATTTAGAGCTTTATAATTTAATTTGTGAGTGAGTTGTAAAAATCACCCGAGACTAAATTCGGGTTTTGAAATTAAATTATGTGGTGTTGTTAAGGAAAAAAAGAAATTCTCAGGATGATTATTTTGAGTTGGGGTGATTTTCATGTTTCGGATTTTGAATTTTATTATATATATATATATATGTACGTTCTATTTGGCACACAGCAAAGCAAAGACTTCCAACCGATCGAATCCCCAACAATTCGTCTTCAAAGAATTAACCCGCTTCTTACATGGCTTTCCCAAGCGAGGTCCGCCATCTCTCTCTCCTCCCTCGTCTCTATACTTTCACTCTGTTCCTGAATTCATATACATACAGATTCCATCATCTCATTTATTTTTAGCGTATGATCTCACCTCAACACATCCAAGAATCGCTTCTCAATTTCCATATTTTCCAAAATTGTGACATGTTTGATTCGCGCAGGTCGGATTGCGGGTGCTGCTCTGCCCTCTTGGTTCCAACGTCATCGTCCGCACTGCTTGGTAAAGCTTTAATCGTTTTTTAGGGTTTAGGGTTCTTACGGTGTTGAATCTACTTGATTAGTGAATTGGGATACGACTGAGTAGTTGGTGTTTATTGGAATTATGAAATTGCAGCTGCTCTGTGGGGGTCGCTTTGCCTGTTTACTCAACTTTTAAAGCTATTGAGAGCAAAGACCGAGACGAACAGCAGCGGTGGCTTCTTTACTGGGCAGGTCAGAAATTCTAATGCCAGTTGTTGTTACTATAGCACAATTGGGATTTCTTAGATATTCGCTACAAAATCGTTAATGGGTTTTGAATGAATTGACTGAAGATGTAAATTTTAATGTTTCTTGATATTAGATTAATACCATAAACAAAATAATTTATGGGAAGGTGTTGTTCACTGTATTCCCTTAAATTGAATTACTATCGTTTCGTTGAGTCATCTACATGAATTTTTAGCCAAAAGACTTGGAGGATGTTCTTCTTAGTTATTACCAGACTATTTGGTGATCACGAGTAGTTAAGGGGCTACTAAGTTTTCCTCTTTAAAGAATATAAAGAAATGAGTTAAATTATATACTGAAGACCATATTCAGTGCCTTTGGGGAAGTGATAATACAGGTTTGGTGGAAAAGTTGGACTACAGAGAGTTTATTGTTGGGGTATTAGGTCAGCTTACCAAGTTCATTGTTTCTCTGTGTTGGTCTTTGCCAAATTGTAGTTGCTGGTTGCACCACATTGTGAAAGTGCACAGTTTGATTGTGCTGTACCTTTTTGCTCTTTTTATTTTTTGTTCTTTCGATGTGAACTTTTCTTGCTACTTGCAGCTTATGGATCTTTCAGTATAGCAGAAGTGTTTTCAGACAAACTTATCTCCTGGTAAAGTTTTCTTGTTTTCTTTTCTAGTCTGCTTACTTAATTAATAAATTGTTCTCCTAAAAACCATAATCTTTCAAGAAAAGACTTGATCAGGGTATTAGTTATTTATGGAGTTGATTAGGGATTGTTATCAGTTGTTTTTGGATTCACTTTTGTAAATTGACCATAGCGTAACTCTTTTCACAGACCTCTTGTTGGAAATTGAAATCCGATTACTAGCCTTCTGTTCTTCTCTCTTCTCTCTTCTCTCTTTTCCCCTCTTCTATTTTTTCATCCTCTCTTTTCCCTTGTTGTTCTGCTTTTTGTGTTTGCCAATATACTTCTGCTGGCTAGATGATTTTGAAGCTTTTGACGGCAGATTTGTTCGAGTCATGCTAACTGTTAAAACCTTACAGATTGTTTCTTTGCAAAGATCAGACTAGCACATTCTCCTTTAAAACTGATGGAAATATGCACAGCTTTTAATTTTCTGGTTTCATATTTGTTGATTTATAATCATTTGACAATAATGATGCTCTTTATTCTTCAGTTGGTGGCATTTTTAAGCAAAAGTTGTTTTACTGCTTCCTGATTAAGTTACTGGAATCTAATGAAGGCTACCTGCCTCTTTTTTCCTTCTCTTAATCAGGGTTCCACTCTACTATCACATGAAGTTTGCATTTCTCGTTTGGTTACAACTTCCAACTGCAAATGTAAGCATGCTGGATTGCTTTTACTCTGTTGTTGCTTTTGTTAAATCATGCATATCTCTAATATGTTTGTTTGTGATATGGATATTAGTTAGAGAATACTAGCACTGTACCTTGATGAGTTTGATCTTAATATGAGTGGTGTTTTGCTACTTTTCATGCTAAATCTGTTCTTCTTTTTTTTCTGAGTTTGATCTTAATATATGTGAAATTCTTTCTGATCTTATGTGGGTCGAGCAGGAATATAAAGCTCAAAGTTGATAGTTAGGCAAGCTTTTAGATATCTTGACCAACTGCTTTCTGTGTCTAACAGGGGGCAAAGCATTTGTATATGAGGCATCTGCGTCCATTCCTGTTGAGGCATCAAGCACGACTTGATCAAGTTGTAGAGTTTTTATATGCTGAAACGGTAAATGAAGAAATTTACCCAGCCTTTTTTTTTGTGCATATTCTTGTGTTTGTTTGCATATTTACCCAGCCTTTTTTTTTTTGAAGAAATTAGTGATGTAGGAGAAAAATGAATATTCCAGATGCTACTGTGGACCCTACTTGCTTAATTTTAATCTTTTATTTTCTTGTGCTTGTTTTACATATTTACCTAGCCTTCTTCTGGAAGAAATTTAGTGATGTAGGAGAAAAATGAATATTCCAGATGCTACGGTAACAATCAAGTTTAGTGTGAAAATTCTGATATCTCATGAAGGTGTCCTATGTAGTGCATTTAGAGATGTGGAAAGACTAATTATGATTACGTGACCAACAGAGACATAAAGACAATAAATATGTGACTGGAAAACAATGAATCTGAAATGCATGAGTAAATGTATCACCAAAAAAAAGAAAAAAAAAACATGAGAACTCGTTGGAATTCAGTACAATGAATTTTAATCTTGTGCTGCTATTACTGGGATGGACGTGTTTATCATAATTGGGCTTGATCTTGCATTAGTAGATATCTTAAGATTTGTTGTGGCATGATATTTGCATTATGATGCCACGCCACAGGCCATTAAGATCTCAAGTTTAAATTGACATTTACTTCCTCCAGTTTTGCCTCTGGTGAGATTAGAGGCTTGTATGAGCTGCTTAAACTTGACATACCTATATTTGTGAATTTGCAGAGTAAATTCATCAGTTCACACCAAGGAGAATTACAGTTTGCAAGGGATCTTTTTATGAAAATTGTGGGCTCAGGTATGAATGCGGCCGTATTTACTGATATATCTATTAGCAAACAATATTGTCAGCTTAAGTAGCTCCTCTATAAGTTCCTTCATCTAATATACTGTCATACTGATTGTTTCCTTACTTAATATTCTCTAATATATTATTAGGACACATATTGTAGAATTTTTAGCAAGTACCTTTTATTGATAAAACAGATAATTATACATTCTTTTTGCTATTCTCTTGAATCAGCAAGTGGAGTAGTTAGGCAACTTGCGCACCCAGGACAAAAACAACCGAATCGTGCAATTCGAGGCCCTGAAGAACAAAGTGAGGACACTGGATCAGATAAAGACGATTAGAGTATTCTTAGCAAGCACTGGCCAAGTTACATATAATAGAATCCGTCGTTCAGATTTTAGTTTTCAATGCTTATTACACCTTGTACATATATTTCCCTTGTAACTTTGTTCAAGACCTCGGGTAAACAAGTTCATTTATGAAATGACATCCAATTGTTTATACCTTGGCATGGTTGATATTGTTTCTTCACCTTGTCATACTTTACCATTATTTTTCCAAAGTTTTATCACTTTTGTGAACATATGCTGCATTTTGAAGTAGGTCTGTGCACTTCTAATAAGCGTATGGATAAAGCATGAGAAGTTACTTTTGGAGGTGCAAATATCATTTTCATTGATTTTGATGGGTGGGAGATAACCTTTAAACGTTGAGCATGCTTTAGTATAAATGTATAATCCTATAAGTGACGGTTTCATACACCAAACATAACTGCAAATATAGAGAGCTGCACCACTTATATAAAATAATGCAGACTCAGTATCCTGTAGCCTTGTAGGAAGGTAACAGTCGGAGCAACCGTAAATTTCTTTGTTCTAAGCTCTGGTGTTTGTAGAGTTGTTCATCTGAGTTGGGTGTAGAATTTAGGTGTAATTACATTGCCCAAGGAGATTGTCACTTGTGTTGCAACGACACCAGGTCCTTTGATTAGAATGATGGATGAGGCTAAAAGGCTGAATATGGGAAAACTACCTACTCGAAGTCATTTTGAAGTTGGCACATGCCTTAGGTTATCCAACAGTTATCTGCAGCAGTGTTAAAAAGTGATCTATGCTCAGCTTTTATTCTACCTAAAGGTTCTTGGATAAAGAACAAAGCCAGTAATCTGTACTCAGCTTTTATTCTACCTAAAGGTTCTTGGATAAAGAACAAAGCCAATAATCAGCATCAAGAAGGCTGACACAGTGAGATCATCATAGTCACTTGTATTAAAGGTTCATAGTCCCTTCAGCACGCATCTTTAGAATTCCTTTCACTAAATGGTATTAGTCATAAATTCTTAGCATATTTAGTCTGATTGAGAAGAATACCATTCCCTTGATAAGAGATAGACAAACCTAAGAATTAGGTGAGAGGATCGAGGTCTTCCATATCAAATTATCAATGTCAGCACTTGACTCATCAATAACCTGTTGCATTGCCTCCTAGTCTCTACAAAGAGCAAGAGTAGTTTTACCTTTATACCTCTGAAGCCTAGCCGCCAGCGCAGGATGCTAGGTTAATAACTAGTAAACAGTTAAACTGTGCTGAGCCTAACCATAGGCTGAATGTCTCTTCATAGTTAGAGACCCTTTTCTTAACTGCAAGTCTGAGCAACCAATTGAGCTTTATACCCGGATATGCTACCATCAGAATTTTTCTTGATTATGCAGACCTGTATAGTTTACAGAATGTTTATATTTAGGGGCAGAGAGAGGTAAAGGTCACCAAGTGCCTTGAGTCTGAAGTTCTTAATTTCTTCCAGCATTGACATTTTGCCACTGACGATGAGTAGATGTAACCTTAAAAGGATCTTGCTTCAGTATAGTCATGAATATCTGTAAACAGGTGTATCCAAATAGAAATGATACTCTTAATAGAGCTAGAATAACAAGAATAATCCTTAAAACAAGATCTAGTTCTCATTGAACAACTGTTATGGGGAAAAAAGAGTACTTGAAGAACTAGAATCCTCAGAAAAAGAACCTGCAGAACTATAAGAATCTGGTGAAGCCTGTATATTCTCTGTTCTACGTAGAAAGAAAAAGGCAAATAAGCCTGCATTGGTGTTCTTCTGTGAGAAAAGGTATAGTCTAGGAAGTAGCAGCATCAGAAGAATCCGAAGGGTTTGACTGATGGATTGCAAGTACTGGTGTCAGCTGAATTTGATGAATTTCATGAGGCAAAGTTGGAACAACAGAATCATCACTGGGGGAAGGTGATCTTGACCATTACTAGTGACAGAAAAATGATAATGAACTGGTGTTCTCTCAGAAACTGATGATGTGGTGAAATAGTAGTGAACCAACGGAGAACAAGATTTTGGTTGAACTTATGATGATGTAGATGGTATAAGTTTCTGAAGCGGAAGACTCCAGATGATCTTGAAAAGGAAACCAAGACTCATAATGAACAACATGTCTTCATTTCCACGATTTTAAATTTCAAAGGTATCATGACAAAAGATCTCCTTTACACCCAAGAAAACAGATTGAGGGGTTGGTTCTGGGTTCCAGTTTATCACTGTTGTAAGGCCCATGTAATGGATAGCATTCTGTACCAAAAACTTCGAGGAATATAGGGACAGGAGGTTTACCAAAAAGTTGACAGGTAATGTAATGCAGGATTTCCTTTTCCCCAAGAAAGTGGTAAAAGCCATACTGTTATTTCCCCACCCTCATCTGTCTGCAAGATCTTCACAGAAGAAGAAAACTGGTTATCAGCTATATATGGAAGTGAACAGGAGTCATGAACACATCAGATTTACTCTGTTGGTTTCTCTATATCAGACATAATCTTTATCATACATTTATCATGCCTGCCTTTCTACTGGCTGAAAACTGGATACTGTTGTGAATGCTCGACTTATGAATCATGGTATCTCTAATGTCCTTAGGCAGAAGTTTGCTTCCTGTCTTTGTTGCTAGGTGGGTAACTCTCTTTGTGTTGGGCTCTATATTTCATGGTTCTGAAGACCCTCCTCTTTTTACAAATAATTGAAGCAAGAAACACTTGGTAATGTATTATGAGTTAACATCTACTGTCAATAGATTAAGGAAAAGAGTAGGGAAAATCACAAATTGCTAACCAAAATCAGCCAATCTTTGAAACTGAATGAACGTAGATTACTGCTGGTTGGGTACATCATATCATTCACAAGCTTCTTCTTGCATACAAGGTGGCTTTGTTTTTTCTTTGGCTTTTTTATTGAATACAAGTTGGCATATTGAGTACAATGTCTATTATCTTGGTTATTTATTTTAAAAGGAACTAGTAGCTCCTCCTATCCTATCTGCATAATTGAAAACTACTCCCAACTTACAAACTGACACGTTACCACTTCAACTCTATCAAGAGCTGGAAACTCAAATACCTGCATATCTTGACAATGCAGGTATTTGCCAGCTGATAAAGCTAATCTATTCCTAGACCCAAAAAAACTGTTCAATGTAGCTAGCCTATTGGCTAAACTTACATTTTGGCCAAGAGGACTTCACTTTAGAACATAAAAATTCTATATGATATACAGAAAAGGGAACTAGTAGCTCTTCATATCTACAAAATTCAACTACTGTTACGGAATACAGAGCGTGTAACTAAAGTTGGTAGCTCTTCAATAGAAGTTTTCATTGCGGATGTGTGGAAGTGGCTCTATTCTTGCACAAGAGTGCTGCAGTGCATCATCATCATCATCATCATCATCATGAAGATTGATCAAGTTGAAGACATGTTCATCAATATTCTTGACTGAGTTCAGCACATCATCAGTAAGTTCCATGATGTTTAAGCCATAAGGGAGACATTGATGAGCATGGCCATGAGTCTTGAAACCTACTAGAAGTTCAAGAGAAGGAACACAAACCATCAAAATGGACCTTGAGCTTGATTTCACTAATCAAATGAGAGATAGAGAAGCTGAAAGACTACAGAAGATAATGACTTCGTTCCTTCCAAGCCTCCAAAAAATACCAACTTTAATATCAATCACAAACATAGTTATACAAGCCTTCAAAAAATAATTTCTTGTTGGGATTTTACATTCTCTGCTAGTATAAAGTCCGAAGCGTTGTATATAGTAACATCATTTGTAAGTCAAAGCACCAAAGACAAACAATTTCAACATAAATTCTCAAATAAATAAATCAATATAACTATATGAAAACAAAACAAAATACTACTAATTACCTTATTACGGTATTGTTGATTAGAGACATCACAAATAGAAGTGCATAAAATTATCACAATGCTCATTTCTAGACAGACTAAAATATCTCTATGAAGTATGATGACTTAGTTTAAGTCAAGTCGAAAAACGAAGAACTTTCAGTTACAAAAAAGATTGAAAAATAATTAAAAAAATTCTATTAAAAAAAATTAAATTAAATACTGGGGGGCATATGGGTAAAAGGTGGACGGTTATGTGTAATTGATTCAAGTCGAAACATTTATATTCTTTCTGTTTGAGATCGTCTATAGTATATTAATGTACCGATACATCAAGTAGACTAAATTCAATACAGAGGTAGACTAGCTCAGTACATAGGTAGACATGCATGAAGTTGTCTATCCTTCTACCGAACTAGTCTACCTCTGTATTGAATCTAGTCTACTTGATGTATCGGTAAATTAATGTACTTAATTATTTTCCTTCTTGTTTTGGTCAACAAAACAATAAAACATAGATACTCTGACTGAAGATTTTGCACGCTCGCTCACACCGTTACCAACTCAGCATGACTGGTGGCGCCTCCTCTCCTTCCAAACCCCCACCGGAGGATCAGCCCACCTCCGCCGCCGAAATCCCTTCCACCTCCGCCGCCGTCTCTCCCGTAGAATCCATGGTGCCGCGCCAAGAGGTCCTCCGCCGCCGTTCGCAGAACCTGAAGCAACTGAGCAAATGCTACAGAGACTACTACTGGGCCTTGATGGAGGACCTCAAGATCCACTACAGGGACTACTACTGGAACTACGGCGTCAGCCCCCTCCAGTTTAAACCGCTGCAAGACAATGCCGATGACGGAAATATCAACCGCCGCTGCGCTTCCGTTGGCTGTAAATTGACCGCCATGGCCTTGACGAGCTTTTGTCATCTCCATATTCTCTCGGATTCCAAGCAGAGGCTCTATAAGGCTTGCGATTATGTTATCAAGAGGTATTTTCGAATTCATGAATATATGTTTGTAGATGACTCTAGGCTTGCAAATATAGCTCATGAATTTTTTTTTTTAATGGTGTTTCTTGCATTTTTTTTTTTTTTTTGTTAATAAGAAACAGTTTGTTCAGAAAAAGAGAATGTAATTTACAACGGAAATGAACTGGCTGTTATTTATTTTCGGATTTGAGTGTTGGATTTTGAGGAGGCATATGAACATGAGAGTGGTGGTGGTTTTTTCGATATGTTTTGGAGAGAAAAGATTGTGGGGGGGGGGGATAGATGGAGCAAGTGGATTTGGGTTGTGTGAAGTCCTAATGAGAAGTGAGAGGCCAAGAATGTTGGTGCATTGATGGATTTGATCAGACCAGTGAGTAGATAAAAGAAGGCGAAATTAGTGGAGAGGCGGCAAGTGGGGAGTTTGGAATTCCACGGCAGGTTTATTCTCGGACCAAATTCAAGGGGTGCATGGCAGAGTTGGGTTTTGAGGGTGAAAAAATTGTCCTACCTGAGTCAATTTAGGCAAGTGCTCTAACGCTCCCGTGCAAGTTGATTTGGAGGGAGGCATCCAACCTCTCTCGAGTTAACCAATAGAGCTGTGACACGTTTGAGTTTCTTTGAAACATTTCCAGTCAGAGGATGAGGCAGTTTTTCACCAGCAGTGATTTTTTGGATGTGAAGTTTTCAAATACTTTTCCTTACAGAGAAAAGCAGGCATTGGATGCGTTGGAGATTTCTCATGTGCATTTTGCTGATGTCTATTTTACTTGTGAGGGGATGACCAGAAATGGAACAACTATTTTGCTAGTTTTCGGATTTTTTGTGTACGAGAAGGTTGAAAAATTAACAAAGCCAATTATTACTTGTAGGAATAAATTTACAAGAGAGTAAAGCGGACAGCTTAGCAGTTGTTTGGGTTGTTGAGTTGGTTATAGACTATGAATATGTTTTAAGACATACACTCAGTGTTAATTCACAGTGAGATAGCTTTGGAGACTGATTGTGGAGATTTGGAGAATGTAGAGAGACAATTGGAGGGTGTAAGAAAGTGTTTCTGTCAATATGATGAAGGCCAATCTGCAGTTTTACATAGTATGTAAAACTTATATCATTTATTGTTCAAGATTCCAAGTGGTTCTGAAGTTGGAAAGTTAATGAAGTTTTTGTGGGCAGGTTTGCGGAGGGAAGAAGAAACACTTAATCAGATGGTTGTTTTCAAGGAGAAATGTAGTCTGGGAGTCGGTAATTTGGTTAAGAACAGTAATGCTCTACATGTGAAGCGGTTGTGGAGATTTCCATTGGAAGGAGTTTATGGCTTGCTGGCACCAGAATCAATTTGGGGGACATGCAATTGTGGGGGGGTTCTAATCAATTGTAAGAGATTTGAGTTGTTGTTCTTCAAAAGGCATTTCCCAAGGTTGTTATACGTGTTCTTGCTTCCAGTTCGTATTGGCAAATGGGGGAGGAGTTAGGTTTTGGGAGGATAATTAGGTTGCAGGACGATCTTTGTTAGTTTGGTTTGCTCATTTATATAACTGACCATCTTTGCCGTTGTGCAGTTTGACAGCTACGACCAAAAGAACTAATAATAGACTTTCCATCTTTCTGATGGACCCATTGCTAGAATGAAAGTCAACAATAAAAAATTTTTGACCTGGATTTATTAATTTAGAAAATTTCCATTAAGGTTTAGGGGTATCGCATTTAAACTTAATCTCATGCAATAAAGTTCATTTCTTATATTGTCAGCCAAAATTATTGGGCATACATGTATGGAACGTTTCGGGTATAGTTGGTGTAGTGAGCTATAATTTATATCTTGGGTGGGAATAATGTTATGGGCTCGAAAAGAAGTGTCTGGAGTTTCAGGGTATTGCTGCTGTTGTGAGCTATCAGTGTTTTGGGAAATTTGGTGGTGGAATGAATATTAGGACTTGTGAGAATCTTGGCTGGGAGGAGTGGTGGTTTTATGAGATAAAGTCTCATTTTTGGTGTTCAGTATCTTCTGAGTTTAAGGACCTTGTGGTTCTTCTATTTTGGCAGATTGAAGCTATTTTCACTTTTGACTAATTCTGCTTTTTGAATTTGGTTTGTAGTAAGATAATATTTAATTTGATCATATTTTGTTTTCATTGATGCATTGCTATTATGGACAACTTGTCCATATGAGTTGTACCTCACACACACACACACACACATATATTTTTTCTTTAAGTGCAACTAGCCTCTTTGCATACACAGCTGCTGGTGCGAGATGCCTACTAATGTCAGTATATCAACAATCTTTTTTTCTGACATAATCACTACCCATTTGCGATGAAAGTTGTAATTTAAAGGAGGCTCATCTTTTATACCTTAGTACAAATGGTTACAATTTATATATTTTCTCTCATTCTTGTCATTTAGGATCCATAATTACATATTGTTAAGCTAGTTGGAGTAGCAAACAAAAAAGGGTAGCTGCCAAATCACATGTAAGAAAGATGAACGAATGTTGTGCCAGAAAGAATGTAGTCAAATTTGAGTTTGATGTGATGGACCATTTGTTCTTGTGGATGAGCTGTTCTTTTTCTTTGTTAGTAATGAAATTTTTTTGTTCCTTTTCCAAAATAAAACAATAAGAATGATAAAAAAGAGATGAGGAATGAGGTAAGGAAAAACAAAAAGTCATACTGAGGGAAAACCATTACGTTCTGTATCTCTTCTGCACCAGAAGAAAAGGGGGTGATGGTGCTATTAAATGAGTAGAAGTTTGCGGTTTGAATTGTAGTATTAGCGTAATGTCGTCGAGTAGGTTGATAGATGTTGAAAGAGGTTATTTATAGATAAGAACTGGTATGTGCTATTTCTTTAGTGCTCTACTTCTCATCCTATAACTTAGCATTGGCAACTACTGCTGATATACAATCTGATACGGCAGAGTAGTAAATGAACTCCAACAGCTAGGTAAAAACTAATACCAATTAGTCCTATGTGTTCCAATGTCTGCTTTCACAAATAATTTAAGTTGAAATGCTCATTTGGAGAAAAGAATAAAGGGTTCTTTGGTTGTACTGGGATAATTTTTGCTTTAGAAAAGAAAGAGAACCGTGAGTAACTGTCTCATGATATTTTATTTTAAAGAGTAAGCTCATTATATGTTAGTACTCCAAGCCAGTTGAATTTTCTTTCTATTTATATAGTTGTGTATACTCCAAGCATCAATAAATAGCAGATATTGATCTTTTGACTGACAATTAATTGGTTCACTTATTTATGTATATGCAGTGCTCAGGCAGGACCTATAACATGCGGGAAGCCAATATTAAGATCCACTACTCCTCCTCTTTGTGCTGTCCACTTCCAAAAGGCTCAGAAGCATGTTACCAGGGCCTTGCGGAAGGCAGGTCTTAATGTTTCCTCATCAAGTAAGCTTGCTCCTAAGTTCCATGTAATACTGGCAGAATATGTACACCAAATTCAATCCATGCGAAAAGCTGCACGAAAGGAAAATAGAAGTAAAGTTGCTATTAAGGAAGAAGCTGTCGACTGAGCTCCGCATCTGCATCCATGAACTGCTAATTGTGTAAATGATGCAAAACTAGAGGTGCGATTCTCTCGCTTTCTCTCTCTTGCGGATGTTTGGAGCGTCAGGCTTCGGTGATGTGAGGTACATTATAGATATGGGTTGGCCCATGGCATTTATGTGATAGTATGAGCACGACAGTTTGTTCCTTTTAATGTAGTCAAGTTCTAAGAGCTTGTTCAACCACATAGACCAAGGACCTTTTATATTAATTGTATTTTGTTTTATATGTAATGAATTGACTATGATATTGTTTTAATTATTCTTTGATGAGATTTATTTTGTATACAAATTTCCGGGAAAATGGTTAACTTAAGGAATATAAACTATTTATCCGTCAAATAATAGGCTTATGAAATTGACGGAGTTCATCTTAGTGTTTGTGTGTTTGTGTGTGTATCCGAATCGGACGTCCGAACTACAGATGGACTCAAGGCAGTGCAGATGGTGTTGTTGGTTTTGTCCTTAGAGGTCATGGACATCCCGAACAGTGTCACCATCAAAGTGAAGGCCAAGGTGATCGAATTTGAAGGTTTATGCCAGAAGTTCAACTGAAACTTCAACTACCTCAATCGACTTCAAACTCATTGCTGACGAGTCCACTAGCAAGAAGAAGCTCAAGATGGAGGCCCGGTTCGGTATCCGCAAGACCAGTGGTGCCATCTGCACTGCCTTGAGCCGTTCTAAGCCTCATCTACATTTTTGCATCTAGCCCTTGTTACGTTTAGATACCGGGGCTAAATAGACAAGCACTAAGTCAATCAGAGTGAATCGGATCTAACGGGTGGCTGCAAAGTTTCTCGTTTTAACACAATGTATGTACATCTTGAGTGGTGCTTTACCTCGAACTGCGTATGAATCTACTGCTTCCTCTGCTACAGGCGATATCCCTGCTAATAATGCAACAGGACTGGGGTGGGGATGTGTGTGTGTGTGTTACACTTTACTAGTGTTGTCTATTGAGAAATTTTGATAAATGCCGTTTTTTATGTCACCAAGAAATCATTTAATTTTGTGAATCATTTAATTTTGTGAGCTATTTAGCGCTTGCTTGCTAAAATTCTCTTATGTTTTTGCACTAAATATTTGAACTTCTTGGCACACTACAACTGCATGCATTGACAAAGGGAAGTTCAAGTCACATTTATTTGAGTACGGTTAGTAAAGTTTAGTTTACAAGCTCCTGAATAATTGAGCATGAGTATGTAATAGTGAATGGTATCAGGTGTCGTATAAAGACCGTTTTTATATGTCGTTTTGACCTTTCATCAATAAAAATATTTCAAACCAAAAAAAAAAAAATGTTGTCCGTTTGAGATTAATTGGATGGTGCAGATTATAGAGGAACAAACTGACGTAAAAAGTTGGTAGTTAAAAGTTGTACTACAAGAGGTCGTTGTTGAGGCACCAAGTTACGTTTAGGTATTTGCCTAGTAGTTCTTAGTTACAACGCACTGTGGAACTGTACAGTTTAATTGCCTCTCCAGGATTTTTCATTCTTTAATGTTGACTCTTTTTCCTATTTGTAGCTTATAGATCTTGTCCTAGTTGCCTTTATTCATATATGTGCACATACTCGTGAAAAAAATTGTCATGATTGCCATTTGTATTTTTTATTTTTTTATGACAATTTTCATTCGTATGATGACCATTTGTATGTACAGAATTGTTTTCAGAGAAAATAAAGTTCTCTAGTTTTCTATTTTACAGGATTTTTTGTTTTTGTTTTTGTTCATATCTAGAAATTAACTCCCATTCAAGTGTTTGTCAATCTCAAGCGTCTAGATAGTCATAGGCCGTGTTGAATTCAACTTTTCCCGTGCGTGATGATAGAGATGATTATTTTGATTAAGCAGAATAGTAGATCATCATTTGATTTATTAATTTGTTTGAAAATAATTCCAGACACTAGTCGATGTTACAAACTTGTATATGTGATGAGCAATGGCTCTCTCTCTTGCGAGTTGCGTCGTTGGTGGCTCGAGTGAAACGGTGACGTAGAAGAAGGAGCGGAAGAGTTTTTTTATGTTTTGGACTGGGGTTTAGGGTATTGGTCGCTTCTCTCTGTCATCAGAAGAGCTACTATGGCGTCCCATGGCTTCTACTCTTACAGGTTGGTGCCGATGTCAAGGTCCTGCCTCCACCACATTGACATAGAGTCCGGCGCCAAGCCCTTCTGCCCGGCAAGTTCGTCGACGACGCGGTGTCTAACAGCTACCATGAGGGCCCATTCGATATTGTCCACACAAAGAACGCGCCTCTCGAGGTGCTCCTCCAATGGAGGGTGTGTCTGCACATTTATGACGAAGCACCCTTTTACAAAGCACATCATGTGAACCATACCATTCAGAGAAAGACTTTGGGGAATTATGATTATTTAGCTGTGGATTTGTTTAGGGAATGTTAAGCTGAGTTAGTTTTGGAATGGCTTCTTTGACCGTAGTACAACTCTTCGGACAGACCATTTAATTTAAAATTTAAATCAGGTTACTACCCTCTTGTTTTCTCATCCCTTCTCAGTTCTCTTATATTTCTTGCTCCTCTTTTTTCCCTTGGGTTCTGAATTACTATTTGTCAATATTCTTCTGCAGTTTATATGTCAATAGGGTACTGATGAGCACTATGTTTAGAAGGTGCGGGGGCACGAGGAGGCTCGTGCTAACTAGGCTAGTTGCTTGCTGATGCTTGATTGGTGTGTGGTCGGGTCTAGCCGTGTCTGGCCGAAGGTGTGGCCGAAGTGTGAGATTTTTAACTTTTTAGAGTTTTGGCTTTTTTATTTAGAATTAGGGTTTCGTGCTGATATTATATTTAAAAAAAAAAAAATTCAGGAGAATACTTGGATGTTTTCATTGATAAGAAGAATCTGTTTATATAGAGAATTACATGTACAATATCTTTGAGTACAAAAAAACTTAATCAACTTGAATAAGTCATCTTGTTTGGGCTAGCACATATAATTCGGGTTTCCTTCAACATATTGTGAGTAATAATGTAATAACCGCAATTTCAATTTTAATTTCGTGTAATTGCGTGAAATGAAAATTGTGCCTTTGCACGAATGTTACTCGAAATATTTCATTTTTTTAGAATTATCGAAGTTCCAAAACGATTCCTTTAACGAAAAGCTCGAAATGTTCGATTCAAGAAATAGACTTTTTATACGTGCGAAATTTGGGAAAACTTCCTTCATGAAATTCGTAGAGCTCGTCGATACGAGTCAATGCATATGCGGAACACAAAGATCGAATTTTTTTTTTTGAATTAGTTATCGCATTTAGAAGAAATTTCCAAAATGGGAATATAAAGAAAAAACCCTAATTTTTTTAGAAAGTTTCCTTTTCTTCCGGCCTCCTTCCTTTTTTGGAAACTGTCGCTCTCTCTCTCTCTCTCTCTCTCTCTCTCTCTCTCTCTCTCTCTCTCTCTCTCTCTCTCTCTCTCTCTCTCTCGCGGCCGAACTCAGCAAAACAGAGCAAGGCTTCGCCAGCCGAACTCTCCTCCCACGGGCCACCTTTCGACCCCAGACCACGTCCCACGGCACCGCCTCGGTCTTGCGTAGCTGCCAGTGGCAGCCTTGCGCCGCGACACGGCTTACAGCGGCGGCGGGAAGCTTTGCCCGATTTGAACTCGTTTTGGTTCCAAGCTTGATATCTCAAGCTACCGGTCACCACTCCTGGCCAAACTCCATCCACGAGCTCGCCTCAACCTCCTGAAGCTCCCAGAAGTGACCTTGCACGACGGTGCTGCGCGTGGTGGCGGCTGGAAGCCAGCCCCGATCTAGATCGAAACCGAGCTATCGATCCATATATCTCGAGCTATAGAGCTTCGTTTCGAGTGATTCTTGAACTGGGGAGCTCGCCTTGAGTTGCTAACCAAATCTCCAGAATGGATCGAAGCCATTGGTGGAAGTTTTTACGTCGAACTTGAGCTCACCGGTTTCTGTAGATTTTTCGGCCATCGTGACTATTGTGGTAATTTTCGACATCTTCCCGTTATTTTTGATCTTGAGCTAGTTATGAAAAATGATCAGCATGTTAAGATGAAGAAGAGCAGCCCAACACCATTGGTGGTGGTCGGCGGCGGCTCTGCCACTAACTCTGGCAGCCCTTTCTGGCCACCTCCGGTGGTCAAAAATATAGTTTCTGTGCATTATATGATTCTACAATTCAATACGATCATTTCGGCATATTATACGTATTTTTCGGATATCGTATGATTTAGTTATGAATTGTTAGATTTCTATCATTAGATTTTTGATATGTGAAGTTAGGACAGTCCGATGGACTTGTAGTTTTGTTATGTTGATCATATAACTGTCCCAGTGGCTTTGTATGGTCATAGGCGAAGATTCAACAGTTGAATCTTAGTATAATTGCAAAACAGTGATTAGGGAGGCGATTCGTGAGAATCTGTCCATCGGATTTTCGTATAATTTAGAATCCAACCGTTGGATGGTAGTTTAAGAATGTTTTGGAATTATTGGCTAAATTTAAGTCACATTTGATTAGGTGATTGATGGTTTTTATTTGGGTTAGCTGGTTCGATGTGATTTGTGTTTAAATTGAAGACGCATCGGGAGTTTTGAGATGAGTAAAACTCACGTGGTTCATATTACGAACCGAATACTTTTATTTATTTATTTTATCGTAATTAGGTGAAAAATATTTATGGATTAAATATTTGTTTTCAAAATCACATGGACTTGATAAACTACGGTCCATAGGTAAGTAAAAATGGATTTTTAATTATAAAAATGAATTTCACGATTTTCTTGTGTGAACTATAGATGGTATCAGTGGTCATCCCTAAGTGGATGATTACGTATATATATTTACGTGGAATATATATTGGTTGGTAGGTTGTTGAGTGATGATATGATTGAGTTAGAATGTTGATTCGTATTATATTTCGAATGCTTAAATTTCATAATAATATTGTGTATCTTGGATTGTTTGATTTCATTGTGTGAAACATATTATTGTGCACGTGTATGGATTTAGGGTCGATGTGGTGACTGGTATGGGGAAATCGAACGCTCTAATCCTAGGTGGATGATGGGTTACGATTGGTTGAGTGAGTTGGATGCCATGACCCTTGTCGGGTAATGGGGTTAGATTGAGTACGAGTATCGGATACTCTAAATATGTGTGTGTGTGTGTGTGTATATATATATATATATATATATATTGATGAACTACGATAATGATAAATATGTCGGATGCCATAACCTAGGCCAGGTGACAAGCTACGATTTAGTTAGAGCTTTAGTCTATTAGACACCGTATTTTTATAATACGATTTTGGAGTTTTGAGAAGAAAGATATGAGTTTAGATTTCGCGTGGAATTATTGATTTGATAATTGATTGTTGGGGTTTCTTTGTGGATGTGAGAATTGTTGGGTGTTGACTTGGGTGAAAATAAATATGACTTAATTAAACAACCGTTCTTTCTATTTTACTCATACGAGCTTTCAAAAAGCTTACCAGGTTTTGTGTTGTTGCAATCCCGGTATACTATTCAAATGGTGTAGCGAATATTCCTGCAGGTCGATAATCATGGAGGTGACCATGCTGTTTAGGGGTTGTAGCATTTATTTGATTTCTTTTACGTTGTGAGGTTGTTATACACATTTAGAGTTTTACAATTTTATTTGTGAGTTTCAGTTGTAATAATTAACCGAGACTAAATTCGGGATTTGGATTCCAATTCGTGTGGTACGTTTGTTAAGAAAAAAATACAGGATATTATTAGTTAAGTTGTAGTAATTTATGTTTCGGATTTTGAATTTATTATTCTAAAATTCGGAGCGTGACAAATAAATACAACTAAAGAATAGCGGTAATTCACTTGGAGTATGGAATTAACTATTTTTTCTATATTTTCTTTGTTTGAAGAAAGTATTTCATTTCAATTTGCTTTCTAAACATAAGAATGAACAACTTTTATTTTCTAATGCTTACTTCCACAAACGAAAGTACGAAACGAGGTCTTAATGAAAAATAGATCTGCCAAGAGCTGCTATCTCACATTATTATGAGATAATTACCGATTGAATTTTTATTATGGCACAGAATACCAGAGTCTGAAAGCATGAGATAATTAATTAAATTTGACCAATAAAGAGATTAATAATTAATTTTAACGTAGTGTTTTCCATTGCTCCTCTCTAAATAGTCAACCATCTCTAGTGTGTGGCACAATAGCTGAATAGCTGATCAGAGGAAGGAAAAAACATGATGGGGGGTCGGAGACACAACGCCCAGTCTCTCTGCAAATCGAGGGTCGGAATTGCCATAGCCATTGGAGTCCTTCTCGGTTGTGTCTTCGCCTTGTGCTTCCCCAATGGCTTCATCTCCATTTCCAATCCTGCCCCTATGCTCAACCGCCGCTTCGCTCACTCCATAGCCCAGGTTCGCTTCCTCACTCCTCCGATTCTGGCTTCCTCTTATTTCCTCTCTTTGTTTCCCTCATTGTTTACTATTTGAATGAAATGGGTGATCACTGATTGAGATTCTGGATGCCCGTTGACTTTGGATTTTGGTGTGTATGGACTTCTGAATCAAACCCATTAACTGTAATTGATCATTTGATCTCTGTGTGATGTGTCTCTGTTAAAAGACACTGACTTTTATGATACCAAAGATGATAAAGTGACAGTCTTTCAATACTAGATATTAGTTTGATTGGATTTTGTGGTACCCATTTGTGCATTTGTGTGAATGCTTACAAAATTGTGGGGTCCTTGTGATCATTTGGTGGGCAAGGATATCTGTTCTGGTGTTCTAATAGCTTGAAACAGAATGGTTTGGGGTGCAAAATTTGAGGTTTATAAACACAATGATGTTCATGTTTTTAGTCATCTGTGCATTAGGTTGGTTCCACCCTGTGTGAATCGTCTGAACGGCTCAACATGCTGAAATCAGAGTATGTTGCGGCGTCAGAGGAAAATTCGGAGTTGAAAAAGAAGGTTAGGGAATTGACGGAGAAGTTTCGTTTGGCTGAGCAAAGGAAAGATCAGGCTGAGAAGCAAGTTCTTGTTTTGGGTGATCAGAAGAAAGCTGGGCCTTTTGGTACTGTCAAAGGCTTAAGAACCAACCCCTCTGTTGTTCCTGATGAATCTGTGAATCCAAGATTGGCAAAGATTTTGGAGAAAGTTTCTGTTAATAAAGAGCTCATAGTTGCTCTTGCAAACTCAAATGTGAAGGCGATGTTGGAGTTATGGTTCAACAATATTAAAAGAGTAGGAATAACCAATTATCTGGTTGTTGCTTTGGATGAAGAAATTGCCAGATACTGTGAAGCGAAAGATGTGCCAGTATATAAGAGAGACCCAGATAAAGGCATTGATTCTGTCGCGAGAACTGGAGGGAACCATGCTGTCTCTGGTATGAAATTTCGTATCTTGAGGGAGTTTTTGCAGCTGGGATATAGTGTCCTTCTGTCAGATGTGGATATTGTGTACCTGCAAAACCCTTTTAATCATCTCTATCGTGATTCGGACGTGGAGTCCATGACGGATGGGCATGATAATAGAACTGCTTATGGCTTCAACGATGTCTTTGATGAACCCAAGATGGGTTGGGCTCGATATGCTCATACAATGCGTATTTGGGTTTATAACTCTGGCTTCTTCTACATTCGACCAACAATTCCTTCAATTGAACTGTTGGATCGCGTGGCTGGTCGGCTTTCTAGGGAGCCAAACTCTTGGGACCAGGCAGTTTTCAATGAGGAACTCTTTTTCCCTTCTCATCCTGGGTACGATGGCCTCCATGCTTCCAGGAGAACTATGGATTTCTATCTCTTTATGAATAGCAAGGTCCTCTTTAAGACTGTGAGGAAAGATGCTAATCTAAGCAAGTTGAAGCCGGTAATTGTTCATGTCAATTACCATCCTGATAAATTTCCACGAATGCTAGCAGTTGTGGAATTTTATGTTAATGGGAAGCAGGATGCACTGAAATCTTTTCCTGATGGCTCAGAGTAGTAAAGATTCTTCTGATCATACATTTCTGGCATTGGCCAAAAGACAAAATCATACATTCTGGGATTTTGATGCTTTGTGTTCAAAAGAATTGTAAGGTGACTCCAACAGCGTACATGTAGGAAGCAACTCTTAAAGAATTGTAAGGAAGGTTCCAAGAGCATATTTCATATGCCTCGTCTGGATTTTGTTAAATTTTGGTACTCCTCTACCGCTTTATATTTATGTGTAACTATACCTCTGTGGTGTTGCATAATTACAGGTGCATTTTACTTTTGTCAGGCTATATAAGTGACTTATCTTCTTTCTATAATTGATCGATCTATTTAGAAATGACATAATGTATGTGCATAGATAACCTTTCGTTAGGACTCAGATTCCCATTTCTTTTGTTTACAAATACCTCTAAGTTACGTCGGAGCATCCACAGTACAATGTAACACATGTTGTCACAATCATATCTTTTAATCTCTTACATGATGTGTTTTCAGTCAAGCAGTGACTTCATTTAGCTGGTAACTTGATCTTTGACTTGGCATTCATAATAAGCAACTCTTATAAATTCGGAAAGCAGGTCTAAAGCTAAAAACAACCCGAAAGTTGGTTCGTAGGCCGACACCAACTGAGAGGACAAAATATTACTTGAAATTGATGTGCAAAACGAATGTACAACTATTGTCAAATTATGAATTGCCTTGGTACATTAAGACCTTCACTGGACCTTTGAAATATGTAAACAATCAGCCAAGTTTGGTCGTAGGCTGACACCAAATAATCGAGGCTCAGGAGGAGTAGGAGAAGTCTCTTTTCGATGAGAAGGAGTAGGAGAAGTTGAGTTGTCTCTGCTTGGAGTTTTTGATTCGATGCTGTTGCTTCCATCGTCGGAAGAGTTGACTTTCACAGCTCTGAGATCAGCAACTGCATCTGGACCATACATCTTCTCCATCTCATCCTGTTTCATTGAAACATTAACATCAGGAGAAAAGAAAGATAAACAAAGGGTACTGAATAATGAATAAGTAAAGTTTAGATGACGAACAATTAGGGAACTGTTTTCTTCATCTAGTTTCCCACACTCCTCAGAAAGCCTTCTTAACTCATTTGGGAGCTCCGAAATTTCACTATTCAGCATCGCTGCAGTTTCTCGTAGTTTCTCACATTCTTGCTGCAAGCGAAACAAAACCAAAAGTATAATATCCAACACAAGAAAAATCCAGGAGAAATAAAGAAAGCTACGTAACAAATGACACCAACTAAATAGGAAATCTAGAAGTTCTTCTGATAAAAGCAAAAAGTTGAATCATATTAGAATGAAGCTAGTAGCTGGATGCCCCTAAATAGTCCTAGTCATATTTTGGAGGAAAAAGATTGCTGTCAAAGCTAAAATCCATTGTTTGAAGACCAATTAGAGTTTTTTTCTTTGAAAGCTCAGAAACATTTGCATCAGGTATTATTCAACTGTTCTCTAATCACAACTTTATGCTTCTTTGCTACCACTCAAGCAACATACAAGCAATGAACAAGGAATGCTGGATTAACAGAACTTAAACGGTCATCTTTTTGCTGCCTCTCAGCTGATCTCATGAGTCATGACCATATAGCTACATCTACTAAAACAACAATAAATGAATATTCCTGGAATGCACAACACATGTTAAGTTCACACATGAATCCTATATTCAGAAACTATCTTCACCGTGATAGCAGGAAGTCAGAAGTTCAGTTGGTCATGTTGGGATAAGCAAGATGTGTATAAATATTACATAGGGAACCATAAAAAGGGTACCTGAGTGCGCATCTACTAATATGTACAGAATTTATCTTTATCTGATATCTTAAAATCACTGTGACTATTTCTGTAAATGGGCGTTTATTTTTTAGGGCACATTCGATAAATATATATTTTGCAAATTATCATGTTATTCATTTGCACAACTAGGTATTGCTTGCTTGATACTGAAATTAAAACTACGAACACATTCTAAACAATGATAAGATCTGACCACAGAAAATATCATGGTCTCGCCCTTGGAAACAAGGAAAGAACCTCTACAAACCTCTACAAATTACATATAAGCACATATGCATACTCATGCATACATACACACACATTTGTACCTGAAAAGGCTGATGATATTTATTACCTGCCTACGGAATCTTGACCTCTTAGCTGACTCCCTATTAGACTGCTTTCTCTTTTCTCTTCTTCTTCGGTCGTGATCTTCCTGTTGAAGCAAAAGAGAGCACATAACACTCAATGGAAGTGAATAACAAAGTTTGAAAGGTGCCGAAGCTTTTTAACTTCACCAAAACAATAGGCAGCCCACGGGACCATCGGTGCAAATAATAGAATGCAGTATTATCATCGATACACAGATAAACATGGTAAAAGCATCCTAATGTTCCTGTAACTTGTATCTTTATATTGTTATAAACAGACCATCTTGCATGCCTATTAATCATGTGTGCCATATTCTAATCTAGGTTGAGCTACAATTGAACATAAATCCTCATGAAGAGTAACATACAAAAAAATAACTTAACAATGCGAACATGATAATTATCTCAAACATCAATGAGCTATCCCAAAAACAAAAATAAAAGTACTGATGCATAAGCCAGTCTCCGCCTGCATTTAGGGATCAACAGTTCCAAAGTCGAAATTGAACATGAGCAACATTGGTATTTTCTAGAGATTCTAATATTCTATCTAGATAATGTAATATAAAATGAAATCAATTTTTGTGCAGGTTTTAAACATGAAATCAAACTGTAGAAAGCGCTGTGCAGTTTTTTTTAACATCCACTTCATATGCATGATTTCTCACCCAAGCATCATTGCTGAAGCCACTAGAGCTAAGCAGATACATATTGCCATACCTCTGTGCGTAAGGCATGACCACTGGATACATTCAGGTCCATTCCCGAATTCAGATGGGTTTCAGGCATGTTTACCCCAATATTCAACAATTTCAAATTTGTATTCGTGCCACTATAAAGGACCCTAGAATTATTCTGAACTGTCTCCATCTGGTTAAAAATTTGCTTTTGAATCACAGAAAAATCCTGGAATAAATTGAAGGTGTGCCGTATTAGTAAAATCATCATGTCCAAAACCAAATGATATACAATGCTTCTCAGTCATCCCCACGATCTCGTCAGAAAATAGTATTAATCTGCGAGGTAGGCCGTACAAGTAACCAAACAACAAACGTTTTAAAAATAAGAAAATTATATAAGTGACATACTTGGTTAGTGTCAGCATTATCATCTGATGAATCCTCGCCTCTGCCTGCAGCACTGTTGAAAATAATCTAAAACTTAATGATTGATGAAACATGTAAATAATAAGAAATAAATACATGTTAGGCAAAGGAACTAAGATTACCCCTGTGAAACACCATCACCGCTATTTCCAGAAAAAGAAGTTTCCTTTTCGCTATCTGCAACTCTATTGCCTACCAACTCAATGTCTACTGACCCTTCCTTAGTTGTTGTCATTGGTTCCAAGTCCTTCTCATTGAGAACCCTTTCTTCTTTATCTTGAATTTCTAATGCCACACCCTGACCATTTACATTAGCGGATTATAAAAATGATCCATCTATATATACAGTAAGTTATTTACTCTATCAATGCAAGAATCAGCTATTATACAACAACTTTATGAAAACTGCTAAAGTTTTGAATGATGAAAGGCAGCTAAGAGGCTGAAACTAAGACACGAATGATACTATATAATTAGGATATGCATAAACATATGGAGAGAGGGAGAGGGAGAAGAGAGAGAGAGAGAGACCTGAGTTGAAGCAGCACTGGTTTCCTTAGTCTCCATGGTATAGCAAATTTGCAATCCTAAAAGAGTAAGGCAAGCAAAAGAATCTAATACGAGTAACAAAGGAGCATAACAGTTCATTAAAAAAAATAAAAAATAAAAGCCCCGCAAACACATAATGGTTCTCAATTGAACAAAAGGCCTGAGGTCAAACGCCCATTGATAAGACCTTCTTGGTATAAGTTATCAAATTTGAATTGAACAGCAAGCCCAACCAAAAACTAAAGTTAAGTGGTTTCACTAATGCAGATATGTCGTCAAAGGTAAACAACACTTAGATTGAAACATAACACATTGTCATCAAATAATTTTCTTCCAGAAACCCACCAAAAATTAAAAGGAATTATACTGTAAAACAAACCAAAATCCAACAAAAAGAAGGTCCTCAAGACCAATGTCCACGTCCTACACTAACATTCTCACTAAACTATACATATATAGAACTAAGAAGACTACTAACTTGCTTATAAAGTAGAGTCAAAACAAGAAAAGGAACCCGTTCCCTGTAAAACCGCAAACCTCATAACTAAAAAGAAAAAGAAAACTAAACAGAGAATGAGAGAGAGACCTGTGAAAGTGTTTGTGGCGCCAAACAAGAGAAAGAGAAGGAGAGAGCAGGTTTCGGTTTTGCAGAGTAGAGCTGGAGCTTGTTATATATGGAGAGAGTCAGAGAGCTACTAGTGTAAGATAATATGTTGAACGGTAATATCCACGGTCCAGAAGCAGCCGTTCGTTCCACCGCCCATAACTTCTGTTTCTCTTTCTTTTATTTATTTCTCTTCCTAAAGAATACAACTAGGAAAACTCTCCTTTCTTTTTTTTTTTTTTTTTATATTTATTTATTGTTTTTTTTATTGAACATGTGAATATTCGATAAATATGCTCACCAACAAGTATTTATTCTTTTTAACCACTAGGGACAGTGAGATGGTAGAAAGGTCTAGTCTGGAACCCCTAAGTCTAACTTTCGAAACCTCATGAGGTCTTGGGGCCAGCCAATGGGTGTTTATTGCCCCATGGCGTTCGAAATGGATTAATCTGGCTCTGCTGGGATACCTCCGAAGAGTGTGTGTATTGTTAACTTACTAACGCTAACCTCCTCCAATAAAAAAAAAATATTCTTTTTTTAAATTTCATTTATTTAATCAAAAATAAAGTTAAAGTTACACATTCGTACAATTATTTTTACTTTATTTGCTCTTGTTTAAAAATGAAATACAACTAGAAAAGTTGCTAAGCTCTGACCTATTGGTTATTGAGGAATGTTAGCAACCTTCCCCTCCAATTTTTCCCTTTCTACATTCCTGTGAAGACCCGAAATTTCATTTAAATAAATATGGGTAATTCAACATTTGTTCAATAATATGAATTATGAATTTTAGGTTTACTTCGTATGTCATTATGTGAGGAGAGGGGTTTCGAACGAATTTTATTTTCGAAACGAACGTTATTTAGGGGGTCGTGAAAATTGAATTTTTATAAGTTCGAAATTTGGAAAAACTTCCTTCATTAACGTTGTAGAGCTCGTCGATACGATCTCGTGCATATGTGGAACGTAATATTCGGAGTTCATATTAATAAGTTATGAATATTTTAAAATTGAAAATTTTCTATAAAAAAAAATTCAATTTTTCGGAATAGTCCCTCAGCCCCCTCTCTCTCTCTCTCTCTCTCTCTCGTGCGCAGCAACCACCCCCCCCCCCCCCCCCCCCCCCCCCCGACCCTTTCCGACCCAACCTAGCCGGAACGCACCCCTCCCAACCACGCCGCCCCCGGACCCGGGCCTCCCCGCCCAGCAGCCTGGTGCCCTCGCCTCGCCGTGCTGCCGCCCCAAGAGCTGGATCGAAGCTCCTTTCCGAGTCTCAAACCTGACCAGGCCGGTTCTCCACCTTACAGGTGTTGCACGGGCCAATCCTCACCGATTTTGGATAATACTCCTCCTCCTGATCATCCTCATATCCTCCTTGCACGACAATTTTGAGTGTGGAGTGAAAAATCAAGATTTGAAGTTTTCAATAGCTGAGATTCAATCTGGAAACTGATCGGAGGACCGAGATTAATCCAACTTCAAAGCTCGATCTAGGACAATTTAGACATTGTCTTGAAAAAAGTCAGGTATTAAAGTTGTTCATAATTTCATTTTGAAGACGTTTGTAGTTAACAACTTTTGCATCTGATGTGGTTGACCGGCCTTGACCGCCGCGTGCGGCGGCGCGTCAGACCATATTTTGAGTTTATATTATCTGGACGATGATCTATGCATCCATACGAGCGTTTTGATATATCACAAGGTTGTTTTAGAAAAAGTTGATAAATAGTGGATTTACGTTTTGACGTTACTATTTACGGCTTTTACATTTTATCTTCGGTTTACCATTTACGGAGATCAAACCCTCGGTTTTACTTCAAATTTTAATATGTTGATCGTATAACTGTCCCGATGACTTTGTGAGGTCACGGGTGAAGATCCGACCGTTAGATCTTCGTATAATTGTAAAACACTGATTTGGGAGGCGATTCGGAAGATCCGTCCATCGGAATTTCGTATAGTTTTGATAGGATGTTTCTAAGGGCGATCCGTGAGGATCTGACTATTGGATCATCGTTTAAATTCAATCTGACCGTTGGATCGTCTTTATTTTAGAATCTGACCGTTGGATCATCATTTAAGTTTATTTCATGTTTCGTTGCTAAGTAAAGACCGTACTTGATTAGGTACTTGACGGTTTGAGTTGACGAGCATTTGGATTATTGTGATTTGATTAATAGAAGACGCAGCTGGACTAGAAGTGAATAAATCGCACATAGTTCATTTAAGAACCGAATTTAGTAAATTATATTGATTGATAATAATAGGCATTACTGTGAGAATGTCTATGTATATATATTATTTATGTGATGGTATACATATTGTTGATGAATTGTGTTGAGAAAACAATAGGCATGATTGTGTTGCTATTATTGTTTAAATGTTTACTTTTTATGATTTATATGTTGAGAAAGGAGTTGAGTTTTATTGTTTGAGAAACAATAAATTGTTTTGATCTGTGGAGATCAATAGGTCACGAGTGTGACCATAGCATACTATCAGTGAACCATGCTCTTGTACCAGACTAGTGGTTACTAATAGCATTATAATCGTGAACCATGCTCTCGCGCCGGGCTGGTGGTTGCGATCAGTTAGAGCTCTAGTCTGTCTGCCAAATGTGAGTGGTCTTGTGAGGGTAACGTTGAGGTTACTTGTGACTCATAAGTATGAGTTTAGAAGAGAGTCTTGAGAATATTCATCATCTTATATTTTAGGAAATTTGGAGTTACCTTGCGTGTTTATATATGTTAACTTAAATTGTGCAATCTTTAAATTTACTCATATGGGCTTTCAAAAGCTTACCGGATTTTGTGTTGTTGCAATCTCGGTACACTATTCAAACGGTGTAGCGGATAATCCTGCAGGTTAGGAGAATCAGGGTGGTGATCGAGCTGCTTAGTGTAGCAGTATTTGATTTATCACATTTACATTTGTGAGGTTTGTTATGCTCATTGAGCTTTACAATTTAAGTTTGTGAGAGTGTGTTGTAATAAGTAATTTGAAGATTTAGTTTTCTTTTTATTGAGTGGGTGAGGTGTGGTTGTTTATGAAAAAAATTTAGGACGTTTATTTGATTAAGTTGTTTAATTCATGTTTCGGATTTGAATTTATTTATTCAAAATTTGGGGCGTGACACTTCCCCATTTATCACATATGGATTCATTTATGATTACAGTCTATGTATTTACTGCCTTGAAAAAAAAAATTCATTACATGTTTTACCCTTACTTATGTTTGACTTTCTTAAATGCTCTCTATTAATATGAAAAAAAAAAACTCTTGACTCTTTTGTGTTTCTAATTTTTTCTACCTTTTTTTCATTTCTTATAAGTTTTTCAACTAAAATTTTTCTTTCATTTATTTGGTATGTTTCATAATACTAAGTATTTTTTTGACATCTTTATATATATATATATATATATAAAACCGACAAAAAAAAAAGAAACAAAAAACAAAATGGTAAAGCTCACTAACATGGTAGCTGCAATTTTTTTTTTCCTTTTCATTAGAACACATGTTAGATTAGATGATTATATAAATTTTCTCTCTTCTTTTTTTTTTTTTTAACATTCTCTTTGATATATGTATATAAGTAAAGCAAACGTTTGGCCATTTTTTTAATTTCAATTCTGTTTTTTTTTTTTGGAAAAAATTTAAAGTATGTTCTTAAATATATATGTACATATTTCTTATGTAAATACGTACTTAAACCCAAAAGAGTGATACAAATTGCAAACAAAAAGAATTCATAAAAGAAAAAGAAAATGTTGAGAAACTAAAATTAATTACTTAATTAAATGCATATGAAATTAAATAAAGGTAAAGAGGGAATGTGAAAACTTGTCTTTTAATTGTATTAATTATTTGAATTTTTTAGATTGTGGAATACACCTGGCATGCAATGAATAAGAAAGGCAGAAAGAGAAATATTAGAGGGGAAGGTTGCTAGCATTCCTATTTGTTATTTGGAATAACCGACATCGTGGACCTCTGTTTTGCATCTCACTAGCATCTTGGGATTGATGGGGTGGGGAAAATATTATTGTGTTTACTCAAAAAAAAAAATTACAACTAGGAAACTTGTGAAGATTCAAAAATAAGGAAATATTCTTCAGGTTAGCCTAACTAGTCAAAGAAAATTGAGAATTAAGGCATCAAATTTCATACCAAGTTGTTGCAAGTTGCAACTTCCCTCTTTTGGATGGTTGAAATTGAATACGGACGGCTCTTTTAAAGGCCTCCATGTAGTAGGCTTTGATGGCATCTTCAATCTGAAGGCTTATTTATATGACCGTATTCTCATAGTGTCTCAGTCAGTGCGGTGGAGTCTATAGTTTAGCGGTCATTGAAGCATTAAGCGTAGCTTGGGCACGAAGTTGAATCAATTTTTGGCTTGAGACGGACTCGACTGTTGAAGTAAACTATTTTAAATCACCTAACTTGATCCCTTGGAGGTGGTGTGGTTTAACTGTTTGCATTATACTTCTTCCACGCAGTTTGATATATATAAAGAGGGCATTGTCGTGGCTAATCAGCTTGGTAATGATGATGCCACTAATATTAGTTTCATTTGGTGGTGTTCATCCCCTCATTCTATTGCTAGTCTTTATGGTCGAGACCTGTCATCATGTACTTCCTATCGCTTTCCTTAGTTCTCTAGCTTTATTTGAGGTTATGGTTAGTAGCTGTAACTTCATGTTCATAGTATCTTTTCTTTTGTATTCATTGCAAATTGAGTCCGACTAGCTTATGTAAAAGAAAAATAAAAGAGGTTCGATCTTCTTGGACGACCAATAAAGACCCAGCAAATACTTTCTCACCAGGTGCACCTACCTGTACCATCTACAACGTACGATCCATAGATCTCAACAATGGCCACTGATGGCCTGAACCCTTGCATATCCCCAGATAGCCAATATGACCCACAATCGACCACCCCATTGTGTGTATCACCCACTAATATCCGGAAAAAAATAAAAGCCAAATCCCAACATTACCATTCCAATATGAGAAATATCCTCAAATGGTACCTAAATTATGGTTCAATGCACATTTTGGTACCTAAACTTTCAAAACTACCCTAATGGTACCTCAACTATTGCTCCGTTTCTCCATATGGTACTTCCGTCAAATGTGCCGTTAACTTTGCTTATAAATATATATTTTTTTTTTAGAGATGAATGTCATCCAATAAGAATGAACCACGAGGCAAAGTTAACGGCACATTTGACGGAAGTACCATATGGAGAAACGGAGCAATAGTTCAGGTACCATTAGGGTAGTTTTGAAAGTTTAGGTACCAAAATGTGCATTGGACCATAATTCGGATACCATTTGAAGATTTTTCCCTTCCAATACACATCCCCAAATTATTATTTTTTTAATCCATTTTCCCCTAAATTTTCATTTTATACTCTTTCTCTGTCCCTTTCTTCTCAATTGACATCGGTCATCATCCCGGCTATGTTCTACAAATACTTAAGGCTGACCTTATAGTTTTTCTCCCGCATATTAGAATCACAGTTTTAACCACTCTATTTTACAAATGTCATCTCTATTCACTTTGCGATATAAATAATTTTCTTATACCAAATATCAAACAACACACCTGTGGTGATTTCTAAGCCAAAGGAGAGAAGAAAGAATTCATATATAAAGCAAAAACCAAGTCTATAATGCACTATTATCAATATTGAAAGATAAAATTGAGTGATTCATTATACAAAGCGTACACAAGCAATATATGCAATTCATATATAAGAGTTTACAGGATAGGTTTAAACTTCAAACTAACAACAAACTTGAAATATCTAGCTAGGTTTCTGGTGTAATCTGCATACCCAAAATTAGACCTGATCACTATATGCGCATTAGTTCTTCGATTTATTCTCTGCCTCTTTCTTCATATTCTCTTCGTTCTAAGAGGATTTTGAGACTAAGTATATCCGCTGGGTCACTAGATCAGGGCACTGGGTCATTAGCTCAGACATTGTTCACCGCTTTTTTATATTTGTTTCCACTCGTTGGGTCTGGGTCAGCTTTCTGACCTACAAACTGCCCCAAAGGGACCTAGATCAATTTTCAAACTGACTCAATGACTCAGACCCAATGGGTGGAAATAAATATAAAAAATCAATGATTCAACAAATGAACTTGCTCTGAGTTGGAGTTTCTCTTTTTACGGTAGTTGATTAAAAAAGAAGAAGCAATTTTCAAGTTCTAAGCCATTCCTTTGATCGATCATTCACTATCTCTTATACGATCTTCAATTTTCCTTTGAAACTCTTATTGTTGTATTTGTAATGAATTTCAATTTTTTATTTGGACTTCTAATCAATCAGGACACTCTTTTCTCATTCTGCCAACTGCATGGCATCGCCCCGTCCGCCTCGTCGTCATCACATGCCTCTTGCCCTCCTCCTTGCTGTTAAATAGATTGCAGAGTTTTATTATTATTATTATTATTATTATTATTATTATTATTATTATTATTATTATTATTATTATTATTATTATTTAGAAAGGTGTTGAGGGGTGAAATAAGAATATAAAAGTTTACAAAAAAGGTAAGATGTGTATTCATATAAAGAGATGTGTATATAGAATTTCTCAGAAAACTATGTTTGCTGGCCCACAAACATAAAAGAAATCAATAAAAAACCATTTCTCTTTTCTGAGTAAAAGCATCATAGAGATTTTCATTAATATAGGGATAAGGCTAAAATAACCATTACATATCATTCTGCTACCATGTACAGATAAACAAGAAGTTGTGATGAACCCACCATGGTGAGACATAGGATAGGACATTCATTTGACATGCCATACTCACTTATTCAAGCAAGCATATTCAATTATAACCTGTAAACATAGTAATAGGCTAGTTTAAGTAGAAAACTAACTAAAAGGAGGGTAAAAAACCAAAAGTCATTTTGGACCCAAGAGAACCAGGCCCAAAATCTATGTCAAAGCTTCAAGCCTAACCAGCAGCCCATGAAGCCCATCAAGGACAAGAGACCCACTAGACATTATGGACCCCAACACTAACAAGGCTCCAAAACTGACTAGAGGCCTAAGAAGCCTATTGGGCCCCATATCTAATAGCCCTGTTAGACACCACCATGAATGCAGCGCCACCATCATCTTTGGTTTATCAGACAGCCATCACAACAAGAGAACCCTTGTCGTCGAAATCCCCCAGAGTCGGGGTTGAACTGGGGTCCAAACACAACCCATATACACAGCAAACCATATTGATCTGGACATCTAGAGCCAAATTTGATCCCTAATGTTGCCGCTTTGAATCACCACCCTGTCAGGCTGCAGCGAACTGACCTTTAGCAGAACCAATGTCGTTGAAATGTCAGAGGTCATGTTCGGCAGTGCCCAAACGGCATCAAGATTGATGGCCTTAGTGAAGCTGTTAACACCCACCTCTTCTGGTATCGTCTGCAACTCCGAAAACTGCAATCTTGACCAAGGCTGAACCCAACCTGATTTTGACAAACAGCGATGTAGAGCCACAAAGCCGCCACCATCCACCATCACCTCCAACAATAGCAGGATCAAAGCAATTTAAACCCAGCTAATGAAAGTCAGCCAAGCCTGTGTTAGTGTGAGTCATCGTTCCCTATTAGGAATAGACCACAAGGGAATATATTGTTGTAACTACTTACCTTGTATATGTTGTGTAGTACAATAGTACACAATAGTTGTAGTACGTTGTAGCATAATTGTAATCTGTTTATATATACCACAGAATGGGTGTAATAATATATTAGAAAATTCATTATGTCAATAGTGTCTTATTTAACTTGGTATCAAAGCGAATATGTCACGCCCCGAATTTCGAATAATAAATTCAAATCCGAAACATGAATACAACTAAACAAATAACGTCCTGCATTTTTTCTCAAAACCAACATCTCACAAACCATAATACAACCCTCATAGCAACTATCTCTCGAGTCAATTATTACAATACTAACATAAATACAAATTTATGCTCAAAAGAGTCTACAAAACACACCAAAATAAACCAAGTGCTGGTCTCAACCCTGCTGCCCTACGCAGCTCGCTCACCACCCTGATTATCCTGACCTGTAGGATTATCCGCTACACCATTTGAATAGTGTACCGGGATTGCAACAACACAAAACTCGGTAAGCTTTCTGAAAGCTCGTGTGAGTAAATAAGAATGAACGATTGATTTATTAGACCACAACTCATTTATCTCAAGTAAACATCCAACAATCTCAACAACCACAAGCAATATCAATCCAACACACATGAAACAACATGGAACACATTTCCACAATCACCAAATCACAACTCTCGCCATTTTGGCACCTAATTACAATTATCGCCACTTTGGCCCCACGTTAGAGCTCTAACTGCCTCGTTACCTCTGACACCTTGGCCCAGGGTCAAGTAACGGCACCTCCAGGTTACTCAGTAACCCGCGAACTTTGGACCATTTCATGTCCTCAGAACAATATATCCCCGTTATTATTTAACGGTAGTACTTTGGACCTCCCTGTCCTCAGAACACATACACTACGGTTATCATTAACCAAAGATCCTTGGACCATTCGATCCTCGGAGTCCTACGTTTCTCTACCTTCTATTCAACTCACAAAATCAACATGCTTATCACCAACATTTATCAAATATTAACAACATAATAAAATCATACTATCAACAATTATCAACAACATATTATCACAATTCCACACCTCAATGTCACACCATTCAATATATAATCACGTAAATATATATATACATAACCATCCACACAGGAATGATCACTAATACCAACTATAGTTCACACGATGCAAAATCAAGAAATTCATTTTTAATATACTTTAAAACACATTTCTTAAAACCATTTTCTCACACATAACAAATAAATTGGGCAATTAAGGAAATTCGATTCGTAAATGAACCAAGTGAGATTTACTCACCTCTAAACTCCCGCTGTGTCTTCTTACAGCCCAAAATACGATTCACAATCGTCCGCTAACAAATCCGTCAAATACCTAATCAAAACGATAATTAACTTAGCGTATAATTTCAAAAACACACTTATATGAAGATCCAACGGTCGGATCTTCACCCGTGACCACACAAGGTCACCAGGACAGTCCTACGATCATTATATCAAAACTAGAATTCTATCGGACGGTCCAAACTTCATAGATCACAAATTGAGCGATCGAAATCAATCGAAATCGTAAAATTCATAACTAATTCATACGATATCCAAAATTCACATGCTATATATCAAAATGATCGTATCGACATTTAGAATCTAAAAATGAGCAAAAACTACTCATGGTACCCCCGGAGGTGGCCGGAAAGGGCCGTCGGAGTTTAGGGCAGAGCAGCCGCCTACCACCACCAATGGTGTCAGGGCCAAGCTTATCCTCTTCGTTTCATCATTTTGAGCAACTTTCATAACTAACACAAAGTGAGAAAATGAGTGGAAGTGGTCGAAAATACCTAAAAACAGTCCGGTTCGCCTGAAAAATCGAAATTTTCCTATAGTTGCTCCGTTCGACGTCAAAAGCTTCACTTCTGGTCTGGGTCTTTTTGCTGCGTGTTCTACTCCTTAATACGAGTTCAACAAGATTAAGAACTCAAATTTTCGTGGCCGGAGCTAGGAGAAATCGCCGCTGGTTCGTTTTAGGGCTCGGATTGAGTTTTGAGTTCCACCGCCGTGTAGCCGCCACGAGAGGGGAAACCGTGACCACCAGTCGACTCACAGGAAGGAGTAGAGTCGATCTGGGTTTCGTTTCACCTCAAACGGTGGTCGGAGCTGTGAGAAAAGGGCAGGCAAAAAATTGTTCTGTTTTGGGCCGACGGAGGAAGAGAGAGAAAAGATGAACAGTAACCCGTGGTTTCCTTTTTTGGATAATTATGCTATTTTCGGATATTTCCGGAAATAGTAGCCTATATATACCCGAAATGGAAACTTTTCCAAATGTGATAACTTTCTCATACGAACTCCGATTCTTGCATTCTACATATGCACGAACTCGTATCGACGAGCTCTACGACTTTCATGAAGGAAGTTTCCTCAAATTCCTTACGTATAAATAAGTCAATTTTAATAACCCTAAATGACGTCAAATTTCGATACTAAAATCATTCGAAACCAAATTTCTCAAATAACGACATTCGAATCACACTCACAACTCATAATTCATATAATTTGAGAAATATTGAATTACGAAATATTTAACTGAAATTTCAGGTCTTCACAAAATATCCGAAAAGGACTTTGTCTCTTTGTTTTTTCTTCTTTAGTCTTCGCTCAATACGAGGAAGACAGTTGGCTTAGAACCCATTTGGCTTAGACGACGTCGTTCTCCACTATTGGCAGACGTCATCATCTTTTTCCTCAGTTAACCTCATCATCTCACAGTCAGTTCGATCGGCTCTGTCTCCAACCCGAGACCGCCGTGGCTCCTCTTGCCCAGTCGGCCTCGTCTTCAGCCCAAGACAGTTGTCGCTTCTCTAGATCAGACATGCCTAGTTGTCCAGCTGCCTTTGTCCGCCTCCGACACCAGAGAAGAGATTCCCGTCTAGCCACCTGATCCATTCCTAGCTGTGCTCTAGTCCACGATCGTGCCCAGACTCGCTCACCAAACTTCCTCAGACTCACCCTCCTGGTTCTGTCCGCCCAGTCAAACTCGCCTAACTCGTTAAACTCCGTCGCCTCCATCTCATTCAGCTTAGTAAAATAGGTTAAAAAAAAAACTGTTACTATTTGTTTGGAGAGACATCTGTTATTCTTATTTCCGCTGCATACTTTGGGATTTGTGTGTTTTTCTATTGTATTAGTGCAATGGGTGGTGATGATAGTGAAGGACAAAGTTTTAAGATCAATGAGGTCTAAAAGATTGAGGTTTCTATTCGAAGTTCAGATGGTGGTTCCTTTGGTGGTCCAAAACTCAATGACACCAATTTTCAAACATGGAAGAAGATTATATATGTCCATCTTCGTGGCATACATAAGATGAGGCATGTTAATGGAGCAACCAAAGCTCCTGGTGAGGAAGATGTGGATGCCTATGCTAAATGGGAGGATGATGATGGATCTGTGATGGCTCTCTTGTTCAAAGCCATGACTGAAGATGTGTTACAGTTGGTGGAAGGGTGTGAGACTGCTGAAACAATATGGAAGACATTGGGGGATTTGTATACCAACGAGTCTGATTTTATATAGGTTCATGGATTAATGTGTAAAGCTACTAGTATACAACTGAATGGGCAGCCAGTAACTGTGTATTTCACCAAGCTGAAGAATGTATGGGCTGAAATTGATCAGAAGCGTCCTCACAAGATCAAGAATCAGGAAGATCTTGTGTGGTACTAGAAGGAGAAGGAACTAGAAAGGGTCCATGTATTCCTAAGAGGGCTTGATGAGAAGCATAGCAGTGCCAAGGGAGAATTGCTCAGAATGACAGACCCTCCTAGTTTGAACGCAACTTTTACATACATCCGCAAGGATGAGTCTCAACAGGAGAGTGTCAAAAATGCAAAGGTTGAAGTATCTAGCCTCGCCATTCAGCCAAGTCACCGACACCTTTCCTTCAACAGCAGAGTTCAGCCCCAATTCATCAGCAAGGTTCCCCACAAGGCTTCACCAACTACCCTCGTCCTCAATGTTCTTATTGCAACGACCTTGGGCATGTTCGGGAGACTTTTTGGAAGTTGAACCCACACCTTAAACCTAAAAAGCAAGGTTATCGTCCTAAGGCGAGAGAAGCTACTGTTCAATTGGTCCAAGAACCGGATTTCTATGGAGTGGCTGGCCAAGATCATCATACAATAGGTGGAGTTACTCCTACAGCCTCTACAGCTGGTCAAGGTAAAATTGGTATGGCTTTAAAGGTTTCTAACTTTGTTGGTTCTGATACATGGATTATTGATTCTAGTGCCTCTGATCATATGACTTATGACAAATCATATTTTACTGAATTGTCTTCCCCACCAGTGTCCTATGTAACCAATGCCAATGGTGAGGCCTTTTCCTGTGTTAGGGTCAGTTCGTATTACTCCCACCTTAGAACTTCATAATGTGTTATATGTGCCTGACTTGTCTCACCATTTGATATTTGTTCCCCAGTTGAATACTGAGTCTAAATGCTCTGTAACATTTTATCTTATGTATGTGATTTTTCAAGATCTTCTCACTAGGGAGATAATTGGTTGGGGGTATCTGAGGGGCAGGTTGTTCCATCTGGATCAGACATACGCAAGAGAGAAACCAGGAGCACAGTCCCGCTCAGCTTTGACTTCGAGTTCTGATAAGCTAAGTGAAATCTGGTTGTGGCATCGCCGTTCAGGGCATCCCTCTTTTAGTCTTATGAGAAAAACTATGCCTACTTTGTTTATTGGTGTGGATGAGTCTACTTTACATTGTGAAAAGTGTGTTTTGGCCAAGAGTCATCGTGCTACTTATTCTCCTAGTATTTCTAATAAAAGTGTTGCTCCTTTTGAGTTGATTCATTCTGATGTTTGGGGGCTATCTAAAGAGCCCACTGTGTCAGGTATGAGATATTTTGTGTTGTTTATTAATGATTATACGAGATTGTCATGGGTTGTTCTTCTAAAAACCAAAGATGAAGTCTTTCCAGCTTTTCAAACTTTTCGTACTCTCGTTCAAACACAATACCATAACACCATTAAAGTCCTTCGTTCTGACAATGGGGGGGGGGGGGGGGGAATATGTTAATCATGTTTTCCAAAAGTTTTTTACAACCCATGGGATTGTTCACCAAACTACATGTCCACAAACACCAAAACAAAATGGAGTGTCTGAAAGGAAAAACCGTCATTTACTTGATATGGCTCATGCCCTTCTCTTTAGTGCTCATATGCCTAAGTATCTTTGGGGCGATGTTGTACATGCTTCCTCCCATCTTCTCAATCGTCTTCCATCTAGCGTCCTTCAAGGAAAAATTCCATTTGAGGTTCTTGCATCTCATGTCTCCTTACCTTCTTTTCATAATCTTCCAGCACTTGTCTTTGGTTGTGTTGCCGTTGTCCATGTTCCTAAAAACTAAAGGTCTAAGTTGGATGTACGGGCACTTAAATGTGTGTTTGTTGGCTACGGAGCGTATCAGAAGGGGTACAAGTGCTATCATCCACGTACCAGGAAGTACTATGTCACTATGGATGTTACCTTCTTTGAGGACATGAGTTATTTTTCCTCTTCAGATACAGCTGAATTCATATTTTGAAGAACTGTATCATAGAGAGGGGGAGGAATCAGAAGGAGGAGAAGAAGAAGTCATACAAGCAGGAGATATTTTGACGGATCCAGTTGAAAGCATCAGCTCGCCACCTCTTGAAGCAGTAGCTCCAAACATCCAGGCACCAGTTTTTATGGCTGAAAATGAAGTTGAAGACACAACTGCCCCTCCTGCCATCACTTCTACCCCTGACCCATAGCTTCCTGGTACTGAAGATCACTCATTTGAGGTATGTCCACCCACTAGTACTAGTAGTAGTGAGTCTAATGTTGAGCAATATGTGTTACCAAATAGGACCACTCGAGGTCAATCAGCCAAAAGATATGAACCTACTCTTACTACCAAATCAAAATACCCAGTAGCTAATTATATGTCCACTAGGAGGTTGTCTAAGTCATATGAATCATTTGTGAATCAAATATCTGTTGTATTAGTACCTAACAAAGTGCAGGATGCATTTGGGGATCCGAAGTGGAGGAAGGCAATGGCCGAAGAGATGGAGGCGTTGCGGAAGAACAATTCTTGGCAACTTGTGCATCCACGATAAGGCAAGAAGGCTGTAGGTTGTCGTGGGGTGTTTACTGTGAAGCATAATGCAGATGGATCAGTGAATCAGTACAAAGCACGCCTTGTAGCAAAGGGGTTTTGCTCAGACGTATGGTATAGACTATGATGAAACATTTGCCCCTGTTGCCAAGATGAACAATATTCGGGTTCTGCTTTTGGAAGATTTTCACAATTCATGCGGAAGGTTGGTTACAAACAAAGCAACTCAGGCCATACCTTGTTCCTCAAGCATCAACAAGGGAAGGTAACAACTCTAATTATTTATGTGGATGATATGGTAATTACTGGCAATGATACTGTTGAGATAGATAGACTACAGAGACAGCTAGCCTCTGAGTTTGAGATGAAGGACTTGGGTGAACTTAAGTACTTCTTAGGGATTGAGGTAGCTAGGGGGAGAGAAGGAATCTATCTGTGCTAGAGGAAGTACGTTCTGGACTTGTTGACAGAGACAGGTTTGTTGGATTGCAGACCTATTGACACTCCTATTGAGCAGAACCATTGTTTAGCTGAGTATCCAGATTAGGTACCTACTGATTGAGCTCGCTATCAGATGTTAGTTGTGACTTTCACTCGGATTACACAATAGTTATAGTACGTTGAGTTTGAAACCCAGATCACGTAACAGATTTCTCAGCCACAACAATTCACACACTTCGTGAGCCATACCTCTATACTCGGCCTCAGCACTAGAACGTGCCACAACTTTCTGTTTCTTACTCTTCCATGTAACCAAATTACCTCCCACAAGGTAAAGTATCCAGATATCAACCTCATGTTTGTGATATTTTCAGCCCAATCTGCATCTGTGAAGCCACAAACCTCAAGAATATTGTTGTGTTTAGAAATAGTACTCCTCTTCCTGGAGCTGACTTTAAGTATTTCAAAATCCACATAACAGCATCCATGTGACTTTCACTCGGATTATGCATGAACTACTTACCTTATATATGTTGTATAGTACAGTAGTACACAATAGTTGTAGTACGTCGTAGTACGATCGTAATCTGTTTATATACACCACAGAATGGGTGTAATAATATATTACAAAATTCATTCTCTCAATAGTGTCTTATTTAACTGCCCGATCCCTTCCAATTTGAAATTTCCATTGAGGTTCTTGTCGCCTCCACATCCATATTAGTTGGCAGATCGGTTCACGGTATGGTGGGTTGCGGCGGTGATCGGACAGTTTAGTCTTAGCCTCCATAAAAACCATTTCCAGTTTGTATAGATGTATTATTAATTACATGTGCTTTCCAAGTTGTTGGTTGCGATCCTCTTCCTCTCTTTTTTGCTGAAAAATCTTTTCTTCTTCTTTTTCTTCTATACTTGCAGTTTTGTTTTTTGAAAGAAGAGAATTCATTGAATTAGCGATAGAAATCGCTCAACAGGGCATCCCACATAAAATTGGGAGCATTCAAAGCCAAATTCGGCTTGACCATAGAGCTAAATGAGAACAAATCAGAAGGTGTAATCCACCAACAATTTGTCCTTTTAAATAAAACATTGCTCTGAAGCACTAACAGAGAACTTAGCAAAAATTGAAGATAAAATCTCAGTCTCCTCAAGATAATTACCAACAATAGCACCATTGTCATGACCTTGAGATTTGTAGAGCAAATCATCAGTATCTGCAATTCGGGTACGCAAGGAATTCGTAAACCAATCAAAACTAAATTCATCCCAGCCTAAAACACATTGCTCGCCAAGGCACTCAATTACGGTACTCACAGCATGATTGTACTAAGACTCTTCATAGAATGTAGCAATGATCAATTTACCCAAAAGTACATGCAACACACCCAAAATATTACAAGTAGTAAAACTTAACCAGTAACCAGATAGAAGGTCTCTTGGGCCTCAAATCCAGACCCATGAAGAGGTCTAGCCCAACAGAAAGTTGAACTGGGCCCAGAAGCAGCCCAAATTCATGCAAGCTCGATCTGATCTGGACACCCAAGATCGGGCATCCTTCTTCTGTGCCCCGGCCGACCACCACTTCAGGCACCCTCTGCCTTCCTGCAACACCACCGTCAGCATCACAAACCGGAGTTTGGCAAAACCTAGATTTCAATCAACCAAAGGCAGATTCTCCAAGCGCGGCTGCGTAAGATCGCCTCCAACCCAGGCCATACCAGCTTCTCCGACATCGTCCGCATCAAGGCCACCCACCAGAGAAGAACCCAGATGCTGCTCAACAGCGCCTCCATCCATCTCGACCGGTCTATCCGAGATCCACCACATTGGAACCGAAGGGCACCCTTCAGTCGCCCTTTCCGTGGCCGCTCTTGCCATCCAAAAGAAAGGCAAAGGAGATCTGCCATGGCAGATCCGTACCCATCATGAATCCAACAGAAAGGAGAGGTTAAGACACGCGATCTTTTTGGGTGATCCTGTGAGGTAGGAGTGCGACTGAGATCGTGCGCACCATGCTCGACACCGGTGACGGCGTCGCTAGGGTTCGTGAGACCGAGAGCAAGAGGCATTCTTGGGTTCGATAAAGTACATATACAAATTGCTAAAAATGATTTTATGTTACCAACTATCGAAATGAAAAAAATATAATCACAGTTTTATTAATTGATAATTATTTTGTTTTACGCAGAAATGCATTTTGTTTTCCTCCTTTTCTTTCCCACCAAGAAATGTATTGATTGGAATTTTCTATCTTACTATGAAATTGTACGTGAAAGTATAAATAGCAAATATTAACCTAGCTCATTCATTAAGATTCATGCTATTTCTTTCATAGAAAAATTGCAACCTCCCCCCAGTCCTGCATCCGCCACTGGAGCAATCCCACTGGATGCTAGAGCCAAGCCAGGGAGACGTCAACTTTGATTCACAAAGGAAAAACTAGAACAATGTGGCTTAGGGTGTAATACCCGCAATTTCCATTTTAATTTCGAGTTATTGTATCGAATGATTATTATGCGATTTCACGATTTATGTTCGATAATCATTCATTTTTACAATTATCGAAGTTTCGAAACGTTTATTTTAACGAAAAGCTCGAAATACTCGGGTTGAGAAATCGACTTTTTCTACGTACGAAATTTGGAGAAACTTCCTTCATGAAAGTTGTAGAGCTCGTCGATACGAGTCCGTGCACGTACGGAACACAAAGATCGGATTTTTTCTGAATTAGTTATCGAATTTCGAAGTTTTCCGAAACTTGTATATATAGAAAAATTTTAGAAACCCTAATTTTTTTTCCCTACCGGTTTCTTTTTTTTTCCTTTTCTTCCTTCTCCTTCTTCTTCTTCCGTTTCTGGAAAGCTGGACTCTCTCTCTCTCACTTACAGACGAAATCGGCCGAAGGGGAGGAAAACTTCTCCTTAATTGTTCTCCCTCCACAGACCACCTCTCGACCTCAAACCAAGTCCCAGGCGTTCATCTCGAGCTGCTCTAGCTCCCGGAGGCAGTCTCACACGGCGGCGCAGCCTGTGGCGGCGGCGGCGAAGCCCGAACCGAAAACGTCCATTTTCGGTTCGATCTCGATATCTCGAGCTACACTCCATCATTTCACTTGATTCTTGTCTCATTGAGCTCGCCTCAACTTCCTCTACAAGCACCAAGAAGGACCGGAACTGGGTCGAACGTTTTCACGTTCGTCGGAGCTCGACCCGAACGGATCGAAATACCGAAACTTTCGATCAAGATATCTCGAGCTATACACGATCGTTTCTTGTGATTCCAAGCTTGTTGAGTTCGCAAGGAAGTTCTGAACAAGTTTCCAGAAGGGATCGGGGCCTGAGGTTGCAGTTTTCACGTCGGTTTTCAAGCTCATCGGTTTCTGCATTTTTTCCGGCCACCGACTGTAAATTGTTTGATTTATGATATGATTGTGTTGAATTGATGAGTTGATTATATTTCAATTGTGTAATTCCATAATAATATGATGTATCTTGGTTGGGATGATTGATGAGTATGTGATATTATATGTTGGGTTCATTTATGGGTTTAGGGTTAACATAATGACCGGTGTGGGTAATCGGACGCTCTAATCCTAGTGTGGATGATGGGATACGATTGGTTGAGTATGTGAAATTATTGGACGTTCTAAATATGTATATAGGTATACATATTGATGAAATACAATAATTGATAAATATGTCGGATGCCATAACCTAGGCCAGGTGACGGGCTACGATTCAGTTAGAGCTCTAGTCTGTCAAATACCGTATTTATATAAATACGATGATGAGAGTTGTAGGGAAAGTTGTGAGTTGAGTTGTCTTGATATATTGAATTGGTGTTTGATTTAGATTGTTATTATTTGCATATGTGGAAATAATTGAGTGTTGCTGTGTGTGGAAATAAATGAGATTAAATTAAGCAACAGTTCATTCTTTTACTCATACAAGCTTTCATAAGCTTACCGGGTTTTGTGTTGTTGCAATCCCGGTACACTATTCAATGGTGTAGCGGATATTCCTGCAGGTCAGGATAACCAGGGAGGTGACCGGGCTGCTTAGGTGTTACAGCAGTCATGTTATTTATTTAGTCGTGATGTATGTGTATGCTCATTTAGAGCTTTACATTACATTTGGATTTGAGTTGTAATAATTAACCGAGACTAAATTCGGTTTGATTCTATTTTGTGTGGTGAGTATGTTAAGAAAAGAAAAATTTTCAGGATGATTATTTTGTGTTGTAGTATATTCATGTTTCGGATTTTGAATTGTTATTCTAAAATTCGGGGCGTGACATAGGGAGAACCATTGAGAAGAAGGATTGTGAAGCGACTACAAAACACAATGGAGCAATCTGACTAGATGCTAGAGCCAAGTTAGAGAAACATCAACTCTGATTCAGAAAGGCAGAATTAGAAGAGTGCAGCTTAGACGGACCTCAAGAATTTGAAGGCTTAAGGCAACATAAACTCACTGCACTCCTGACCTTCCGGTACATTTAATAATATGGGGGATCACATTTGAACTATATTCTATTTTATATTTTATGAAGGCTTTTAATGTAAGTAATTCATCAACAACGCATACCTTTTAATTTATTTATTTTTATTGGAGATTTTTACTTCGGCAAAAATTTATCTATTTTTGTAAATAAATTTTTACTGATGCCCATTGGATTAGGTGCATGCCGTCCTGCCATAAGTCTAGCCAATGCTTTTACAACACAACTTAATTAAAAAAGGATGAGTACTAATCATTTGAATCATTTCCATGATTGACCTATGTCTTAAGCATGATCATGGAGGATGCCAGGTTATGATACCATCCAAATCCACCAATAGAATAAGCAAAATACTTCTTTTTCTCAAAGGTAATGCTGTCAAGACAACTTTTGTTTCCTACATGACCAACAAAAAATGTTCAGAACTCAAGTTATGAGAATGTTGCTTTGAGCTTTCAATGGTGGTATGCAATGTATGAGAATTGTGTACAATATTATATGTACAGATTATTAACATAATAAGAATATTAGCATCAGCTACGCATCTAACAGGTAATCTTAACTGGTACATTAGTACAGGATACATTGTAGGACTCATAATCTCATATGTAGACATCAAAATACAGCTCATTATGATGAAATAGTCACTCAATGTTGTTCATAGTAATTGCATTTTGTTTTTGTTATAGATCGGGTATTGATTTATCATATTTCTAATATAGTTCTTTTCATTATTCTCTGGATCAATATATTTGAATAAGAATAGATATTTTTAAAGTCGAGTGCAACTTGTAATTTGCAGGGTGATTATTAATTATATATGTCCAACTTTCACTTTCAAATTAGGGATTTTGGGATCTGGGTGGGTACTGTTTTCAGATTTTGTGGGGCATTTCAGATCTATCAATGAACACTTTGAATGAGGGGCGGCATTTCTATCCAGAACTTGAGAATGGAGCAGAGCTGAGTTTGGATGACGAAGCTGAGACCATAGCCATTGAGGATCATATTAAAGTTCTCATGTCTTAGAGAGGATGTGAACAGAGAAGATTTGAAGAAGCTATTGATAATAATAAAATAATGAGTGGCGCTTTGATGAAGACCATTATAATAAGAATTTTTTAATTAATAGTTCTGAGACCAATTTTTTTATTACATTTCGGTAAATCAATAGTTAGATATTTAGATATTCATTAGCAGATAATCTATGCAAAGTTTCAACCAAACTGAAAAATTTTTGATTACATTTCGTCCATAGATTTATTCTAGTTCGGTACCTTAACAATTTTCAATGTGGTTGAAAATTTACAGTTGAGGTAAGGTAGTGTAGTGGGTATATGAGACCGGCCATAAGGTAAAACTTGGATTTGGCGCCGTATTTATTTAAGCATCATGCATCAATGTTCAAGTTTAAAAAAAAAAACATTAAAGTTTGTCGTTCCTTTTAAATACTTGGTTTAAGCATGTTTTCATACTAGAGCGCTCCAAATACTTTTCTGTTGATTTTCAAACCTAGTCGAGTTAGGGTTCCTGTTGAGCAGCGAGGACGAAAGCTCACCCTTACAACAGTATGGTTGTAGGTACTGTACACTGGTGACGGGACAGTAGAGGAAGGAGCTGGGTGCGCGGAACAAGTTCGAGGAATCAGTTTGGATTTTATTCTAAATCCTACTTCGCGGTATTCGTGTTTTAGAACTTGTTAATATCTAGTCTCGTGTCAAATTTAGTTGAATTCCTTTCTTTGGGGTTCGTATCTCGTGTCAGCCTCTATCTAAGTTTTGGACGAACACAATAGGTTTTAGGCAACTCAAGTTTTTCATCTCGAAAATATTTATAGTTTCCGCTGTGTTTTACAAAAAGATTTCAAACAAAATGCCTAGCGGTTTTCTAGAATGTAAATCGGGCGTTCGGTTTATGTTTTAGAAACTTGCGGCACTGTGACGTGCTTAAGCTGATGAGTGATCATGAATATCTAAATATCTAATGGTTGTTTTGTCAAAATATAGGGTCTCACAATTGTTAATTAGAATGTCCTCATGAAGTCTTCATTTTAATGGTTCTCATCATAGCCTCTTCTATAAAATAATATATAAATTGGACCCATATGTTTTTTTTTTTATCTTTCTTTTTTAAAAGATGATCAAATGATTTCACTCCTACCCCCATGGTGACTCGAACCTATGACTTCGTCATTAGGTAGTGGGTGCTCTAACCATTGAGTTAACACAACTTCGTCAATTGGACTCATATGTTGAAGTTTAATCAAATGTCGTTAGCAAATTCAAATTTAACACAAAACTTTTGATATCTTTTATACGCTTTTATAAGACTCAAAATCAATTTTTAATGTTGCTGGATTATTTAGTTTCAAGTTTCAACTTAAGCCTTACGTAACAAGATAAAAAAATGAAGCTGTGCTTTTTAATTTTGGTCAAATTTCTTCTAAGAAGGGACCCAATAGTTCTTGCCAAAATAGAAGAGGCACAGAGAGACGTAAAGCGAGCCGGTCAAAATGATGCAGACAAGATTTGTTTCCCGGTTTCACCTTTAACCCACAATACCAAATTTTGAGCATTTTCCTTTTTTCCTCACTCACTCACTCTCATTCTGCACTCTCTTTCTATCTCTTTTCCTCATTGGGTTCCACAAAGGACACTAGTTTCTGTACTCTGGCCAGCTTTCACTTCTGCCACAAACAACAAAAACAAACTATGTGCCCACATTCAGGCACGCACACTCCTCCTCCACTCTCTTTTTGAATTTTGAAAATGGCTGCTTTGCATTTTGGTGGCTGCATTTGCTTCACTCTATGATGACCTTCATTCTTCAAACAGGTTAGTGGGTCTTTCTGGGTTTTCATTTCTCTCCAATAGGTCTGGACTGTTTTGTTAAGTTTGGTGGTTCTTGATTCGATTTTGGCGTTTCTCTTTAGCTTGAACATTCTTGATTTTCTTCTTTGATTTGTTTACTCCATGTGTTTCCTTGTGAATCTGATATGGTTCTTCAAAAGATTTATCTGTTATGCTTTTCTGGGCTGCTCTTAATGAGTAACTGAGTAGATGTGTCACTTCTGGGCATCATTTGTTGATGGGTTAATTTTAAAGTATCAAACTTTTAAGTTGTCTGTATTCTGGACTAGGAGTTTGAAGATATCGAGCAATCAAAGATGTGCATTTACAGTTGAGTGTATGTTTTTGCAATTTGGTTATCTTAAATGATATAGGAAGCTTGAAGCTGTTGGTCCTACTCTAAAGGAATAAATGACTAGGAAACTGGGGATTTTGAAGGCAGGAAATTTCTTGGGAAATTTCAGCAATTTGACTCTTTTTTATTATTTTTTGCCATTGGTATTTGGACTCCCTTGTGTAGATAACTATAGGCATTGGTGTATGGTAATGCATCAGAATGATTCAAGTTGATGCTCTCATAGAGAGTCAGTGATGATTATGAATGGGAGCTAAACTGGGTTTACTAAATTGAGACCAAGTTGTATGATTGTCTCGTGGGTGATGTGGTCCTCTAGATGAATGGCGATCAAAATGGGGTTAGACAGCAGATTCCAAGGGAGGAATGATGGACCACGCATTTATTCATTCAAGATATAGCTCTTGAGGACTAATCAAATGAAGAATGAATTTTAAAATTATAGTTGTTACTCTCTTGATCCTAGCAATAATAGAGAAGCTGAAAATGTGAAGTTCTATACAAAACCTGTGACGGATGACTTGCAATTTTTCACAAGCAATTGTATGGTCCTGATTAGTCAGATCCTCATTTACTCCCTTCAGGTCCAATGGGGATCTCCCATCTACATGAAATTTCATGATACTTATCAGGTGCATATTCTAAAGTAAACAAGTTTCCGACTGCTGAAAACCTCCTATGTAGGACTTGTTAAACTCCTAACACTGAGAGATAGAGACCTCTGAGGTTTGTTCGTGTGGTGTCTAACATATGACCAGTTAGCTATATAGTAATAGACTGTAGTCTTGCAGGATTTGTATTACTGATAACATAAATGGTAAGTCCTATTCATTTTATGTTATGGCAAATTGACATAAATAAAATAATATATTAGAGTAGTGTTGGTGCAAACAGTGGTTTAAAGCTGAGCTCGGTGAGGCAGTGGAAGTTATTTATCTCAAGGCATATACTGTAAACTCTTTCAAAGTTATGGAATATATATGTCCATGTAACAGAACTAAATATTGGATTTGTGAACTTGTTATCGACTAAAATAAGAACTTTAAATGACCAAGGATCACAGAAGATTTCCTCTCCTATATCATGAGGTGTTTTTCTGAAACAAGGCTCCAATTGTTTAAGAAGATGATAGAATAACGTATTTGTGTTCTCTGACAAAAATAAAACAAAATACTTTACTATATCAAACAGTGGTATCCAATAACACCAACTCTGATCTTTGATGTATTATGATTACAAGCATATTTCAAGCTCTTACTTTTGTATGTTTGTCCATATCTGCAGGTCCAAATTAATTATTTATTGATCCGGGTTTCACTTTCAGAATGAAATCAGGACCAAAGGATGGCTGGCACTCTATCATGCCTCTTTGTTTGAGAGGGAAATCAGCTTCACGTTTTTGCATGTTTCCAAATTTGAAGGCAGCAGACTGCAGTCCAGGAAACGTACCTGTCTATCTAAATGTTTATGACTTGACACCTGCAAACGGCTATGTTTATTGGGCAGGTGTTGGTATCTTTCACTCTGGGGTGGAAGGTTAGCATACCCTTATCATTATTCATATCTCTAATATCAGTGTTGCTTTGAAAAATGACTTCCTCTGCCCACGCAAAGTTATCTGATGATGTATAACTGTTGACCAATGAATTTAAACAGGCATATTTTTACCTTGGCATTGCTTATTTTTCTCTTTATACATAATTCCATATGATGTAAGCCTTGATAGAAGAATTAATTAGTAGAGCTGGTAATGCTCTATTCCTAGTTGAAAACAGTAAGAACCTGCTACTCACCAGTAGATGTACACAAGCACTAATCACTTTTTCTCGAGTGTTTGCAAAAGAAGCTAAGATTGGAGTTTTAGGTTATCATAATTTTGTAAGGCTTGTCTTGAATTCTAAATACATTATGTTCTTGGTCTTTTAAGTTGAGTACTGAATGCATTGATCATAAAAAATATATATACATTGCCTTTTTTTGCCATAGCATCTTGACAATGTTTGCTGGTTTATCACTGTTTTCAAAAGCTGGTGAACAGATTATATTCTAAACATTCTGTCTGACATCATAGTGACCACTAGAACCCACTATCTTGAATATCATAAGTGATTACCTTTGTAGGAATTGAAACTCCGGATCTCCTTTTCTATGATATGATACCAAGATAGAATTTATTTGTTTACCACAATCCTCAAAAGCTGAGTTGTAGGACAACTAACAATCCTCAAAAGCTGAGTTGTAGGACAACTACTTTCACATTTCAACACAACTCATGTCCAATTTGGTTACAGCTGCTTCAACCTATAACGATGTGTCAGTGTTTGATGTTTGAAAAATCATTATTGAAATATTTTTTTGAATTGATCTTGCTTCATTTCCAAAGGTGTTTAAATATCATATTGTTCCATAGGGTTAGTCCTACTGAAAATATGCCTTGCTTCTGCTCTTCCTTACTTAAGCATGGATACCTGTGCTCCCTGCTTCGATATTACTTAAGGATGGAAATTTACTTGTGTATCAAGTTGCATGCATATCCATTGAAAATCCAGGTCATTGCAATAGTTTATGTTGCAACCTGAATCTCTTTTTTCACAATATGATAAAGTTGCTCATCAATCATTTTCGCATGCTTACAGTCTATGGTGTAGAATATGCCTTTGGAGCCCATGAGTACTCATCAAGTGGTGTCTTTGAGGTTGAACCTCGACAATGCCCTGGCTTCAAGTTTAGAAGGTCAATTTTTATCGGCACAACATGCTTGGATCCTTTCCAGGTTAGAGAGTTCATGGAGCGTCAATCTGCAAACTACAATGGTGACACATATCACTTGATTGTTAAGAACTGCAACCATTTCTGTCAAGATATATGTTATAAGCTGACTGGAAAATCGACACCAAAATGGGTCAATCGCCTCGCAAACATAGGTATATGATGATAAATGTCTCACCATGCTGTTTCTTTGAGGTTTGAGTTTCATTATTCACACTTTTTCACACAACCTTGGACACTTGAAAACCAAATGGTTCTATCAACTGACCCAAAAGGACGTTTGAACGAAAAGTATTTTGGGTTAGTTTTGTCACTGCCAGTGCTACTTTTAAGTGATCAAAGCTTTCATGACTTGCTCAAAAATGCCGTGAGGGTCACCTTCTTACATGAATATTCTCTGTCAAGCTGAACAATATATTAGGATATATAAATTTGGTTTTCATCCAATTTAATCTGGAGGAATGTTTATGTTGGTATGATCAAATTTATGTTTCTTTTTTTATTTTATTTTTTTATTTTTTATTCTTTTCTACTTCTTGTAGGTTCATTTTGCAACTGTATACTCCCAGATGCCCTTAAGTCGACCACTGTTCCACACGACCCCAATTTCCCAGGATATGAAAGTGAAAAAAAGAGACTAAGAAGTGCCTTCACTTGCTTGTCATCAATCTCAATGCCTCAGAGGGAAGTATCGATGTCGTCATTATTTCTACATTCACACTATAAAGGCTGCCTACCACCATGGGAGTTTAAAAGGTCTAGAAGTGGCTCATTGAAAAAAGGGTGAGAAAAACATTTTTTGGTCTGAAGGGTGAGAAAAACTTATACATCCTTCATTAGTCTCTTCAGTTTAAAGAATACCGACCGGCTGCTGGGGATTCTTGCTGAATCGCTTTCATCATTCATGAGTCCCTCGGAGGGAAAATATATTGTTTTGAGATTGCTGCATGCCTGCGTAAAGCCACCGAGATAGTGTTCTGTCGTGGTACCCAGTTTGCAGAGTGTGCTTGTTATATTTGTACGATAGTAATTTAAATCTGATGTTAGAGTTACTGATGTGCAGCAATGTAATTATAAGAGAACACTCCAAGATTATTTGTGTGGTTCGTCTCAACATTTCTTAATGGGGGGAAATCAGGGAGCTTCAACTAGCATGTGTTCTACAGTTCTACTGGTGTTTTTCTTCCCTGATGGAAGAGGTCTTAAATTCCTTCTCCTCGACAAAACGAGTTAAATCAATAAAAGAAATTCATCTTTTAGCTAATCATTTAAGAAGTAAAAGTAGTTATGGTTGATATTAAATGGTGCTTAGACTCGTCATTCTGTGATGGACATAGTGCAGCAAGTAAAAGCATCTAAACACGGAATGTCGAAATGCCCATACATCTAATGGTCATCTCATTTGACTTATTTTGACACTACAAGATTATAGTGCTCCAATCAGTGAGTTTTCACTAGTTTTTTTTTTTCCTAGGATAAGTGAGTTTTCATAGGTTTTTAGATAGCAAATTCATACTCATTTGTGTTTTATTGTCGTTGAATCTAAATCAAAAAATATAGAATAATGACACAAATAAACTCATTACAACTACTTCATTCTTCTTCATCCTTGAATCTAAATTCAATGATAGTTGAGCACAATTGAGCATGAAATCAATTGATTACCCGAATGAAATTATAATTTTCCTAGGCGTATGTAGCTAGCTTAAAAGCAAACATCAACCAAGCCAAGGGCTACCAGGCTAACGCCAACCTCATTGAGAGCCATAAAGAGAAGCAGGACCAGTGGCGTATTTATATGAGTGGCTATATCTCAACCCAAAAATTCTTACATTATTTTATATACTACATTCCTAACTTTTCATAGAAATCATTGTTGTTCAGTTGACAGACTAGGTTGCCGTTCTGTAAAGCATTATAGGCCAAAAAAAATAAAAATCTTATATGCGAGCTTTAGATCAACCCCTCCCAGTTTTATATTCTAAATCCGCCACTGAAGAGGACAAGGTTTGTGGGTGGTGGAGAATCAATACCCTAGGTGAAAGAACTGCTGCTTTAATTGTTCCTTTTTGGCCTTTTGCTTTCTCTATTGCCGTCCTCGGCAAGTTCATAATTATTTTCCATTACCATCCTTCCTTCAGTTCCTTGCAAGTTCATAATTCTTTTCCACCTGCCTTCTCTATTACCTTCCTCGGCAAGTTGTGTATCTTTTTGGTCTTCATTGACTGGGGTTGACGTTGACATGTCAAACCTCAACTAACAGCCCATGCATTCCGTTACCAATGGATGCGAGAAATTCTTAGCGCCATCAAATTTTTCCTCTATTTCGAAACTGTCCATGCTCTCTAAATATACAATACCCAAAAGATCCCTATACTGGACAGTGATTGGTCTGCTGCACCGCCCAAGTCTTTCTCCCTGGATGCTGGTGGGTATTTCCAATAAACTATTAATAAGAACACTAGCCCACTACCATATAAGCCATACTCTCATATTTGAACTAGCTAGCTTTCTTCTCTTTTTATCACTTGCTCTTCAGCTCGATCCAAAGCTCCAAAGGTCTTCCTCTTCTTCTTGGTTAGAGGTCAGATTTCATAATATCTTTAAATCATTGTATTTACTATTTATCAGTTAACGAACACAAGTTATTTATTTTTAGATTTTTTTTTTGTCAATAATGAAATTTCATTAAATTTTACTAGTACACCTCCCCGCGCGATGCTGCGGGATTGCTTGGTTTTTTCTTCTTCTCAAATTTGTACTAATCGTATTCATGGTTAACTAATCGTATTCTATTGTGACGATTCATCCATTGAAAGGAAAGGACATCATTGCACCAAGTTCTTTAACAAATCTGAGAACTGAGACACTAAGCTTCTATAATGTTCAGCCAAAGTTGCTATACTGCAAACAAAAACAACAATATCAGGACATGAGTGTCCAATACCACCACTCCCATATCCACCTTCACCCAACCTCTTTGCTCGACCAGATCTGCCCACGTCGCCATCTACCAGCTCCCTCTCTTTCCTCTCATGAGATTTCCAGTGATGGAGAGTTCTCTGTTCATCATCGCCACCTTCACCTTCTCTCCATTCCACGTTTCCTCCTCCTCCATCTCCACAAACCAAATTTCCTCTCAAGCCACCAGATTCTTCTTTATTCGGCTTGATCCTTTGGATCTTCTAATACAATCAACCATTGACAAAAAAAAAAAAAAAAAAAGGCATGAAACTAAGCTCATTAGCCCAATGAAACTCCTATACGTACTACTAAATCCTGCAAAAACTATTCTTTAAAATTTGAAATTTGTTCTTTCTACAATGAATTGTGTTTGAATAGTAATTACGGTTTCAATTGTCAGAAAGAAAATAACTTTATGATTCCCAGCTCGAAGTACATCAATTGCATATTCTACAACACACAATTTACAAACACAATGCTTGAATTGAAATTGGGTCGCAGCAAAGTTTAAAAATCTTAACTAAGTTTTTACAGAACTATATATGTACAAATTGGTTATTCTAGGATCTGCGGAAGGCAGTAACAAACCCAATTTCTATTGGCTCTATCCCATAATCACCATAGCTGGAACAAACAGAGAAAGAAACAGGAACTGAAACAACCAACCAAAACAAAGAAGGGTTATATATAATTGGCATACATTGCTATAATTAGTAGAGGAATCAATTCAACCAGTTTATTGGATCTTGCAGGCGGGAGAGGGGTAGAAGGACCAGTGCACTATTCACTTAGTTTGTTCTTTTGCAGAATGAACAATGATTTTTCTTTTGGGTTTTAGTATAGAGTATAATTTTCTAGGTAATAAGTTCCTATTGCATGCACTCAGTGACCACTTGAAATGACACTAAATTAACTTTAGAGTTGCCCTTGCTATTTCAGGAAAACAGATCCAACTTGACTTTCTCTGGCAATGAAGGAAACGAAAGCGAAAATTATTCCAACGCAACTAACTAATGCTTTGTGGGCATGCAAGAACGTAATGCAACATCTAGGGTTGATGGCAGCAAATCAGGAGGACTGCAAGAATGATGCAAAGTTGCAGTCCTTCAATGATGCCAGCCTCAAAACTCGTACCGATGAAATCGTTACCAAATTTAAGGAGGATGGAGGTCTTTCCCTGGGTACCAATGAGATCATTACCAAATATAATGGAGGTCTTTCCTTGGATGTTTTGGACAATGTGCTGACAACTATGTCTGATTTGGGGCAAAAAACCGCTGGCGCGATCTTGGATTTCAAGAGTAAGATCATTCCAATGGTGGACGACAGCTACAAGCTTGTGGTGAAGGAGTACTTGAGCAGTAGCTTGGAGCTGCTGGAATTCTTTACTGAACTGGAAAAGTTTCTAGACTCAGCTCGTCGGAGCCATTCACATATCGAACATGCGATTGAAGAGTGCAGCAGCTTGGGGAGTAAACATGGAGTAGGAAGGGAGGAGGCCAAGATGATTTCGAATATATTGAGTGACATTATGGCGTCTAACGTCAATGACTACTCTGGTGAAAAGTTAGTCGAAAAGGCTCGCTGTTTGCTTGAGAAGCAGGAAGAAATGTTTGACAAATGTCTCAATGAACAAGAGAAGCTTGGGAAGGATCAGAAGAGTATTGATCGTTGGAGAAAGCTCATGAATTATATATCCATGGGTGCTAAGTGCCTCCTTTTCGTTGTTCTGTTGTTTTATTCTGTAAAATATGTTGGAGATGGTTCGTCTGATATAGTTGGGGATTTGAAAATCAAAGCAGCATGTTTCTTTGATGTCTCTGGTATAGTAGGAATAGCAGACTGGAGTAGCTCCCGCGTTGAAGTATGTCAAAATGAGTTTGTGCAGAAGAATGATGCAATGAACACAATAAAGGAAGGAGCTATACATACCATAAAAGAAATGGGGGATATAAAAGATCTCATCGGTAAGGTAGTAAATTCCATTGAATCTCTCCTTGCTTCAAGTACGAATGTTGCAAATGGTGGAAATGTAGAAGTGGCAATCAAGAATATTAAGCTTGACCTCAAGAAGTTTTTGGATAAAATTGAGGCTTTGGAGAAGAAAACAGGGGAATGCAGCTCTAGTATTTCGAAAGCAAGGCAAGCTGTTCTCACGTATTAACTCCAGACCTTATGATCTTTACGCTTCATGTTGTAATAATTAATAAACCCCAGTTTGTCTGTTGGGTGTTTCTTTACTTGCTTTTAGCTAGTTTTTTGTGTTTCCTAATTAATAAACCCCAGTTGGGTTGGTTTCTCTTCCTTCTTTTTCTTCCCCGACCTAGTTTATCGGGTATGGTACTTTGTAATTCTGTGTGTGGGCTTCTTTTTTTTTTATGTTTTTCTCAATGAAATGTTTGGTAGCTATCTTTTTTGTCCCCCTATATATAAATTCTCATAGGTACCTCAAATAAAAGTCAGTAAAGATCACTTTTAAGCATGATCAACAACGTATAGCAGGTTTTGTTATCGAAAATGAACTGGGTGTTCCTAACTTCCTATTCTGGCTTCTTCAAAATGTATTGGCTTTTCTAGTCTTAAGAGCTGGATTCCTTACTATTAAATTACATGGCAACACAGCGTATTGGGTTCTCTGAAGCTGACTAAAAGCTTTAGATCGACAACATCAATGAAAATATTTTACTCCTTAGTGCATTAAAGTCTCACTCCATGACATTTTCTATGGTCCAGAGGAGCCAATGTTGAATAGTTGAGTGCACCACACGTTGCTTGCATCTATGTCGGGCCTAGAGTTTTATTAACATGGGAAACATTAACGTCACTCAAAAGCCTGATTCAAAAATGACTTTCAAGGTGAAACAATATTCAGGTAACTGGTGCTCTTATGATTAATGTTATAGATTATCTGTCTAATAATATATATTATATATGCCTTAAAGGATATGAAATCAAGTGAATTAATCACTATGAGGATAAGTGATAGATTCTCTTTGATGCATGGATTTATCATATTGCACCTACGTAAGTCAAGGTCCCTATTTTCCCAATACTATTTGTTCACAAGTAATCTCAACCTACTGAGAGATAAAATATAGTCATTTATAGCAGGAGACTTGGTCTTACCGAATCCTTGCTTGAAGAAGATGGACTCTATAGGTATTCATTCTATCTATGAATACTTATAGTCATTTAAAATATTTTGTATTTATATCTCTATCTCTATGCAGATCATGTATGTTCCGACGATACCCCGACTCAGCACCGTCACTAATCTTCTCCGCCTTGTTGTGCCTTCTACAACCCAAATCATGCAACAAGGTTACCACATACTTGGAGTGAGAGGAGAAGCGAAGAGATTGGGATTGGTGGTGCTGCCAAAGGTAGTCGGACGGCGGAGTTATGGCTGGACGAAAATCGGAGGTGATTTTTGGCTCGGGAGAGAGAGAGAGAGAGAGAGAGAGAGAGAGAGAGAGAGAGAGAGAGAGATCAGTTTCTATTTTTGGAAACTAGGCTTTTGTCACGCCCCGAATTTCAGAATAACAATTCAAAATCCGAAACATGAAAATACTACAAACTCAAAATAATCATCCTGAAAATTTTTCTTTTCTTAACATACTCACCACACGAAATAAAATCAAACCGAATTTAGTCTCGGTTAATTATTACAACTTAAATCCAAACTGTAACGTAAAGCTCTAAATGAGCATACACACACCTCACAACTAGATAAATAACAAAACTGCTGTAACACCTAAGCAGCTCGGTCACCTCCCTGGTTATCCTGACCTGCAGGAATATCCGCTACACCATTGAATAGTGTACCGGGATTGCAACAACACAAAACCCGATAAGCTTATGAAAGCTCGTATGAGTAAAAGAAGGAACTGTTACTTAATTTAATCTCATTTATTCCCACACACAGCAACACTCAATAATTTCCACACATGCAAATAATAACAATCTCAATCAACACCAACTCAATATATCAAGACAACCCCACTCACAACTTTCTCCACAACTCTCATCATCGTATTTATAAAAATACGGTACTTGACAGACTAGAACTCTAACTGAATCGTAGCCCGTCACCTGGCCTAGGTTATGGCATCCGACATATTTATCAATTATTGTATTTCATCAATATGTATTCCTATATACATATTTAGAACGTCCAATAATTTCACGTACTCAACCAATCATATCCCATCATCCATACTAGGATTAGAGCGTCCGATTACCCACACCAGTCATTACGTCGACCCTAAACTCATAAATGAACACAACATATAATATCACATACTGAAAACATCCCAACCAAGATACATCATATTATTATAGAATTACACAATTGTAATAAAATCAACTCATCAATTCAACTCAATCATATCATCAAACAACAATCCACTCATCAATATATATTTTTCACGTAAATATATATATATATATATATACGTAATCATCCACTCAGGAATGACCACTAATACCATCTATAGTTCACACAAGAAAATTATGAAATTCATTTGTATAGTTAAAATTCATTTTACTTACCTATGGACCGTGGTGATTCAAGTCCATGAAAATTTAAAACAAATATTTAATCCGCAAATATATTTTCACACAATTACCAAAAATAAATAAATTAAAATGCTCGGTTCGTAATATGAACCACGTGAGTTTTACTCACCTCGAAACTCCCGCTGCGTCTTCAATATAATTATAATTTATAATTAACGCCGAATAGCCCACTCAAATAAAATCCGTCAATCACCTAATCAAATGTGATTCGAATTTAGCCAACAATTTCAACACATAAATTAACTTCTAATTAACGGCCAGATTCTAATTTACATTAAAATCCGACGAGCGGTTTCTCACGAATCGCTCCCCTAATTACCGTTTTTCACATATACGAAGATCCAACGGTCGGATCTTCGCCCATGACCACACAAGGCTTCTGGGACAGTCATACGATCATCATAACAAATTTACAAGTTCATCCGACGGTCATAATTTCACAGATCACAAATCTAACGATCGAAATCGATCGAAATCACAAAATTCATAACTAATTCATACGATATCCGAAAAATGCGTATAATACGCCGAAATGATCGTATCGAAACATAGAATCATAAAATGGACAGAAACCAAATTTTAGACCTCCGGAGGTGGCCGGAAAAGGCCGCCGGAGTTAGGGACAGAGCCGCCACCGACCACCGCCAATGGTGTCGGGGCCGAGCTTGTCCCCTTCGTTTCATCATTCTGAGCAACTTTCATAACTAGCACAAGACCTAAAAATGACGGGAAGGCATCGAAATTACCGATTTACAGTCGGCGGCCGGAAAAAATGCAGAAACCGGTGAGCTTGAAAACCGACGTGAAAACTGCAACCTCAGGCCCCGATCCCTTCTGGAAACTTGTTCAGAACTTCCTTGCGAACTCAACAAGCCAAGAATAACAACAAACGGTCGTGTATAGCTCGAGATATCTTGATCGAAAGTTTCGGTATTTCGATCCCTTCGGGTCAAGCTCTGACGAACGTGAAAACGTTTGACCCAGTTCCGGTCCTTCTTGGTGCTTGTAGAGGAAGTTGAGGCGAGCTCAATGAGCTAAGAATCAAGTGAAATGGTGGAGTGTAGCTCGAGATATCGAGATCGAACAGAAAATGGTGGTTTTCGGTTCGGGCCGTGCCGCCGCCGCCACAGGGCTGCCCCGCCTTGTGAAACTGCCTCCGGGAGCTAGAGCAGCTCGAGACGAACGCCTAGGACTTGATTTGAGGTCGAGAGATGGTCTGTGGAGGGAGAACAATTAAGGAGAAATTTTCTCCCCTTTTCGGTCGAGAGCGACGGTGAGAGAGCTGAGAGAGAACCAGTTTTTTTTTTTTCTTTTTTCAGAAACAGAAGGAAGAAGAAGAACCGGTAGAAGAAAAAATTAGGGTTTCCAAAAAATTTTTCTATATATACATGTTTCGGAAAACTTCGAAATTCGATAACTAATTCAGAAAAAATCCGATCTTCGTGTTCCGCACTTGTACAGACTCGTATCGACGAGCTCTACAACTTTCATGAAGGAAGTTTCTCCAAATTTCGTACGTAGAAAAAGTCGATTTCTCAAACCGAGTATTTCGAGCTTTTCGTTAAAAATAATTGTTTTGAAACTTCGATACTTGTAAAAATGAATTATTATCGAACATAATCGTGAAATCGCACAATAATCATTCGATACAATTACTCGAATTTAAAATGAAATTTACGGGTATTACAATCTACCCCCCTTAAAGGAATTTCGTCCCGAAATTCAAGTACCCAATTCCCCAAAAAGCTGTGGATACCTCGTCTTCATGTCAGATTCTAACTCCCATGATGCATCACCCTCATCATGATGACTCCACAACACCTTCACGAGATCCACCTCTTTCCTACGAAGTTTCTTTGTAGACCTATCCAAGATACGAACATGTTCAACCACAAACGTCACATCCAGGTTCACTTCGATCGTACCGTGGTCAATCACGTGAGACTCGTCTCGAACATACTTCCTGAGCAAAGACACATGGAAGACGTTGTGCACACCCGACATGCTAACAGGTAAAGCAAGACGATATGCCAAGTTACCAACCCTTTCTAGAATCTCAAAGGGTCCAACATACCTAGGTGCGAGTTTCCCCTTCTTGTCAAATCTCACCACACCTTTCATAGGTGAGACTTTCAAGAACACATGATCACCTATCTCAAACTCCAACGGTCTCCTCTTCAAGTCGGCATAACTCTTCTGTCTACTCTGAGCGGTTCTGATTCTGTCCCGAATAGTAGTGACCTTCTTTGTAGTCTCCTGTACAATCTCAGGTCCGATGAGCCTTTATCCCCTGCTTCCGCCCAACAGATAGGAGTCCTACATGGCCTACCATAAAGAGCCTCATATGGAGCCATACCGATACTAGAGTGATAGCTGTTGTTGTAGGCAAACTCTACCAATGGCAGATGATCCGCCCAACTACCCTTAAAATCCAGAACACAAGCTCTGAGCATGTCCTCCATCACCTGATTCACTCTCTCGGTCTGTCCATCTGTTTGTGGATGAAATGCAGTGCTCATAGCAAGAGACGTACCAAATGCCTTATGGAACCTACGTCAGAATTCTGAAGTGAAACGAGCATCACGATTAGATATAATCGTCACAGGCACTCCATGAAGCCTCACTATCTCGTTCACATATAACTTACACAATGCATCACCTGAGTACGTTTTTGCCACCGGAAGGAAGTGTGCTGATTTAGTCAACCGGTCAACAATCACCCAAATCGAGTCATAACTTTGCCTAGATCTGGGCAATCCAGTCACAAAGTCCATAGAGATGTCTTCCCATTTCCAAACAGGAATCGATAAGGGGTTCAGCATTCCTGCTGGTCTCTGATGCTCTGCCTTCACCTGTTGACAGGTAAGACACTTCGACACGTGTTCCGCCACATCCCTCTTCATACCATACCACCAAAACTGCCTTCGTAGATCCATATATATTTTAGTACCTCCTGGATGTATAGTATATCGAGACCTATGTGCTTCCCGCATGATCTCCTCCCTGAGGTTATCAACACTCGGTACATACAATCTCCCTCGAAATCTCAACCCTCCATCAGCCCCAATCATCCACTCAGAAGGACCCTCCACATCCGGGTCAACAGTCATCTCAGAAAACCTCGCCTGAGCAAACTCATCAAGTGTCTGACCCTGAATGATCTTGGAGATCAAGGTGGGCTGTGAGGTGATACTACCGAGAAAGATTCCCCGTCCTGCTCCTGCGGGCATAAGGTCGAACTCAGATGCAGCTTCTAACATGCGCCACTCCCGCACCATAATCGATGTCATGATTACCCGTGGTTTCCTACTCAAAGCATCCGCCACTACATTCGCCTTTCCGGGATGATACTCCAAGGTGAAATCATAGTCCTTAATGAGCTCCATCCATCTCCTCTGCCTCATGTTCAATTCCTTCTGGGAGAATAGATACTTCAAACTCTTGTGATCAGAAAAGAGTTCAAATTTCTCACCATAAAGATAGTGCCTCCAAATCTTCAAGGCAAACACCACAACTGCTAGCTCTAGATCATGAGTAGGGTAATTCCGCTCATGTACCTTCAACTGTCTAGAACCATAAGCAACAACACTACCATTCTGCATCAACACACACCACAAACCCTGATGAGATGCATCGCTGTAAATGACTAATCCACCACCACTAGTAGGAATAGTCAACACCGGAGCTGTAGTCAATCTAGTCTTCAGCTCAATGAAAGCCTTCTCACACTCGTCCGACCATACGAACTGAGTGTCTTTCCTGGTCAATTTGGTAAAAGCCGAAGCAATACCAGAAAACCCTTCAATGAAGCACCTGTAATACCCGGCCAATCCAAGGAAGCTACGGATTTCTGTAACCGTAGTAGGGCGACTCCAACTCATCACTGCTTCAACCTTCGAAGGATCCACAGAAACTCCATCCTTCGAGACCACATGACCAAGGAACTTGACTTCACTCTGCCAGAAGTCGCACTTCTCGAACTTGGCAAATAGTTTCTGCTCTCTCAATGTCTGCAGCACTATCCGCAGATGCCTCTCATGCTCAGCTGACGACCTTGAATAAATCAAGATGTCGTCAACGAACACTACCACAAACTGATCCAAGTAAGGACTGAACGTACGGTTCATCAAGTCCATAAATGCTGCGGGGGCATTCGTGAGACCAAAAGGCATGACAAGAAACTCAAAATGTCCATACCTAGTCCTGAACGCCGTCTTTGGAATATCTTCCTCCTTCACCCTCAACTGGTGATATCCAGACCTCAAGTCAATCTTCGAGAATACAGTAGCTTCTCTAAGTTGATCGAACAAGTCATCAATCCTAGGTAAAGGGTACCTATTCTTGATGGTCACATTGTTCAACTGTCGATAATCCACACATAGACGAAGTGAACTATCCTTCTTCTTCACAAACAACACTGGTGCGCCCCAAGGAGACACACTTGCCTGAATGAACCCTTGTGCAAGTAAGCCCTCAATCTGAACCTTCAACTACTGAAGTTCAGCTGGAGCCATTCGATAGGGTGCTTTCGACACAGGTGAAGTACCTGGTATCACAACAATGGAGAAGTCCATTACCCTTTTCGGAGGTAACCCAGGGATCTCCTGAAACACATCTTCATACTCTGAAACTACAGGAATCCCTGTAATCTTTGAAGTACTACTCCCTGATTCAATATGGGCCAAAATCCCTATCCTCATGGTGATGTCAGACTTCAGACAACGGTAATGAAACACCGGTTGTCCCGGAACATGGAAGGACACAATCATCCTAAAGCAATCAATAACAGCATGGTTTGGGCTCAACCAATCCATACCCAAAATCACATCATACGTGTGATCCGGAATCACAATCAAAGACGCAGAGAACTCTCTGCCACCAATCCCAATAGGGCAATCATCACAAAGCATGCTAAGCTCAAGAGACACACCAAGAGGTGATGTAACACACAATGATCTAGTCAGAGGCATAGCAATCAAACCCAAAACATCCACAACCGAACTAGATATGAAAGAGTGTGAGGCTCCCGTATCAAACAGTACTCTAGCAAGAAAGTGATAAACAGATAAGGTACCTTCCACTCCCGTGCCTGCCTGACCGATGGCAAAGACCCTAGCATGAACAGGTGGTAACTGCCTCTGCTGGTTACCCTGCACTCTACCCTGAATCCGAGGACACTCCCTAGCCTGATGCCCTTCCTGTCCACAACTGTAGCATAACCTACCCCGTGGCTTCGTGCACGCATGAGAGATGTGGCCCAGCTCGCCACAGTTAAAGCACTTCACTGGAGCTGCTGGTGCTATCTGCCTGATAGGCATAGCCTGAACAGGAGGAGCTACTGCTACCCTAGCTGGAGCCTGATGCTGAAACTGAGTTCTCTGTCTCTTCCAGAACCCACCCCTAAAGTCTCTAGCTCTACTGCTCCCTGCTATGGCCTTTCCCTTGCCCTGGAAGTCTCTCTCAGCAGACTCCTTCTCTCTACGAATCAGGTTCTGCTGCTCAATGATCTGTGCCTTAGCCAAGATCTCTCTCTTGGTCTTCAGCTCCAAGATGGCTACATCACGCTTAATCGAAGGACTCAACCCTCTCTGAAACCTCTTGGCCAAGTCCTCATCCTCCATCTACCTCACATACTTGTACAGTCTGGAGAACTCCGCATCATACTCAATGACGGTCATCTTCCCCTGTACAAGTGCAAGGAACTCTCGCTCCAACCTCTGCTTCACTGCTGGTGGAAAGTACTTCTCCCTGAACAGCCTCTCAAAGCCGTCCCATGTCAAGGTAGACACCTCAATGCTCCTCTGAGTGACGTTCCACCACACCCTAGCCTCATCCTTCAGCATGAAATCAGCTAGCTTCCTCTTGTCAGTCTCAGTGCAATCAAGCAGATCGAAATAGGTCTGCAAATCCTCTATCCAACGATCCGCCACCATATAATCAGTGCCTCCTCCAAACTTGGTTGCTCCCAAGCGAGTAATTTCCCTTGCTAGCATCAGCAAGCGAGCAGGATTATCAACCACAGCTACAGGAGGAATAGGCTGATCCTCATAAGGTGAATCTTCCTCCAACTCAAATACTTCTTCGACTGGAGGGGCCCTACCCCTTCCTCGGCCTCTACCCCTGCCACGAGGTCTACCTCTACCCCGACCTTTGGCCTCGTTTCCCTCAATCTCTATTACCTAATAAGCATAATATACTTGATTAATACACGCATAACACTTAAACAAAGCATAAGTCAAATGCAAGTCCATATAAACCAAGTACTGATCATACATAACGATACTTAAATTTCCTAAAAGTACCAACGTTCCTAGCTAACCTAACGCACTCACATACCCAATGACATTGTCAATACCGAAGAGCACACGATGGGGATCCGCTGCAGACGGGCCATCACTCGGTAAGTATTGACATATCACCAAATATGTACCTTACGCTCTGATACCATACTGTCACGCCCTGAATTTCAGAATAACAATTCAAAATCCGAAACATGAAAATACTACAAACTCAAAATAATCATCCTGAAAATTTTTCTTTTCTTAACATACTCACCACACGAAATAAAATCAAACCGAATTTAGTCTCGGTTAATTATTACAACTCAAATCCAAACTGTAATGTAAAGCTCTAAATGAGCATACACACACCTCACAACTAGATAAATAACAAAACTGCTGTAACACCTAAGCAGCTCGGTCACCTCCCTGGTTATCCTGACCTGCAGGAATATCCGCTACACCATTGAATAATGTACCGGGATTGCAACAACACAAAACCCGGTAAGCTTATGAAAGCTCGTATGAGTAAAAGAAGGAACTGTTACTTAATTTAATCTCATTTATTCCCACACACAGCAACACTCAATAATTTCCACACATGCAAATAATAACAATCTCAATTAACACCAACTCAATATATCAAGACAACCCCACTCACAACTTTCTCCACAACTCTCATCATCGTATTTATAAAAATACGGTACTTCACAGACTAGAGCTCTAACTGAATCGTAGCCCGTCACCTGGCCTAGGTTATGGCATCCGACATATTTATCAATTATTGTATTTCATCAATATGAATTCCTATATACATATTTAGAACGTCCAATAATTCCACTTACTCAACCAATCGTATCCCATCATCCATACTAGGATTAGAGCGTCAGATTACCCACACCAGTCATTACGTCGACCCTAAACCCATAAATGAACACAACATATAATATCACATACTGAAAACATCCCAACCAAGATACATCATATTATTATGGAATTACACAATTGTAATAAAATCAACTCATCAATTCAACTCAATCATATCATCAATCAACAATCCACTCATCAATATATATTTTTCACGTAAATATATATATACGTAATCATCCACTCAGGAATGACCACTAATACCATCTATAGTTCACACAAGAAAATTATGAAATTCATTTGTATAGTTAAAATTCATTTTACTTACCTATGGACCGTGGTGATTAAAGTCCATGAAATTTTAAAACAAATATTTAATCCGCAAATATATTTTCACACAATTACCAAAAATAAATAAATTAAAATGCTCGGTTCATAATATGAACCACGTGAGTTTTACTCACCTCGAAACTCCCGCTGCGTCTTCAATATAATTATAATTTATAATTAACGCTGAATAGCCCACTCAAATAAAATCCGTCAATCACCTAATCAAATGTGATTCGAATTTAGCCAACAATTTCAACACATAAATTAACTTCTAATTAACGGCCAGATTCTAATTTACATTAAAATCTGACGAGCGATTTCTCACGAATCGCTCCCCTAACTACCGTTTTTCACATATACGAAGATCCAACGGTCGGATCTTCGCGCATGACAACACAAGGCCTCTGGGACAGTCATACGATCATCATAACAAATTTACAAGTTCATCCGACGGTCATAATTTCACAGATCACAAATCTAACGATCGAAATCGATCGAAATCACAAAATTCATAACTAATTCATACGATATCCGAAAAATGTGTATAATACGCTGAAATGATCGTATCGAAACATAGAATCATAAAATGGACAGAAAATAAATTTTAGACCTCCGGAGGTGGCCGGAAAAGGCCGCCGGAGTTAGGGACAGAGCCGCCACCGACCACCGCCAATGGTGTCGGGGCCGAGCTTGTCCCCTTCGTTTCATCATTCTGAGCAACTTTCATAACTAGCACAAGACCTAAAAATGACGGGAAGGCATCGAAATTACCGATTTACAGTCGGCGGCCGGAAAAAATGCAGAAACCGGTGAGCTTGAAAACCGACGTGAAAACTGCAACCTCAGGCCCCGATCCCTTCTGGAAACTTGTTCAGAACTTCCTTGCGAACTCAACAAGCCAAGAATAACAACAAACGGTCGTGTATAGCTCGAGATATCTTGATCGAAAGTTTCGGTATTTCGATCCCTTCGGGTCAAGCTCTGACGAACGTGAAAACGTTCGACCCAGTTCCGGTCCTTCTTGGTGCTTGTAGAGGAAGTTGAGGCGAGCTCAATGAGCCAAGAATCAAGTGAAATGGTGGAGTGTAGCTCGAGATATCGAGATCGAACCGAAAATGGTGGTTTTCGGTTCGGGCCGTGCCGCCGCCGCCACAGGGCTGCGCCGCCTTGTGAAACTGCCTCCGGGAGCTAGAGCAGCTCGAGACGAACGCCTAGGACTTGATTTGAGGTCGAGAGATGGTCTGTGGAGGGAGAACAATTAAGGAGAAATTTTCTCCCCTTTTCGGTCGAGAGCGACGGTGAGAGAGCTGAGAGAGAACCAGTTTTTTCTTTTTTTTTTTTTCTTTTTCCAGAAACAGAAGGAAGAAGAAGAACCGGTAGAAGAAAAAATTAGGGTTTCCAAAAATTTTTTCTATATATACATGTTTCGGAAAACTTCGAAATTCGATAACTAATTCAGAAAAAATTCGATCTTCGTGTTCCGCACGTGTACGGACTCGTATCGACGAGCTCTACAACTTTCATGACGGAAGTTTCTCCAAATTTCGTACGTAGAAAAAGTCGATTTCTCAAACCGAGTATTTCGAGCTTTTCGTTAAAAATAATTGTTTCGAAACTTCGATACTTGTAAAAATGAATTATTATCAAACATAATCGTGAAATTGCACAATAATCATTCGATACAATTACTCGAATTTAAAATGAAATTTGCGGGTATTACAGCTTTTTTCGCAATTTTTCTGAAATTTTTCCCTTTATAAAAAAGTGGAAATTTTTTCCATTGGCCATAACTTCTTCATACGAACTTCGATTTTCGCATTCTTCATGTCCACGAATTCGTATCGATGTGCTCTACGATTTCCGTGAAGGAAGTTTTTACATAATCCTAATGAATAAAAAGTCAACCCTTGAATGTCCAAAATAATTTCTAATTCGTGATTAATCATAAGAACAAGGCATCAAAACCATAATTTGTACGAACTGGGACATTTATTAATTTCACGATAAATACAAGAAATTAACACGAAATCCAGGTCATTATGACAAGACCCGCCCCGGATTTCACCATGAAATCCGAGATGGCCCTGTGGAGCCTACTTTAAGAATAACTCTATTGAAAATTCTACATACCCTAAAATGGACTACCCAAACCTATAGAAAACACATTTACACTTCTAAACAAAGCCATCCTTATTCTCCTAGAGCCACACTGCTCCCAAAACACAACATCTCCCATTTCACAAGTACAAGTATCAACTTAATGGAGTTAATCAGAGCAATTCTAATCCACAAAGTAAACAAGGAAAGACATAAAGAAAATGAATATGTGGAAGCTGTGTTGTTGACTATGCCTCGACTCCATGTATGCCCGACCTCAACTAATCTGGTCTGTAAACTGGGCATTTGAAATCGAAGGGCCCAGAGGAAAGTATTGGAATACACGTTAGCGTGAGTGGACAAAAAAAATATAATAAACAAAATACGATAATTTAAAATGAAATAAGCTTTAATACTTTCCCACAATTTGAATTATTCTCAAAACCTCGATGCATGCAACATTTATAAAACATATTTCTTTAACTCGAAATCTCGTGTAAACATACCAGCCCCGCCGGTTAATATAAATCGGACTGTCGTACTAGTCAGGTAACAGTAGGGTATAGGGAAGAAGGAATCACCATATGACAAAGGAGCCTCCTAGGCTCTAGGCTCGACTACCACCCACAAACACAGAGTAAGTGAGGAAAGCTTGACTACAACCCACGTGAGAAAGAGAACTAATCAATCGACTCAAGTATGGTGAAGAAAACATTCAGAAATAGTAAAATCCATAAGGCTTCCCAAGATCTCGCGATAAAGTCACCAGTACGATTCTCAACCATACTCGAAAAATCTCATAAGAAATCACATAAAATTGACTTTTTATACGTTCAAAATTTGGGAAAACTTCCTTCATGAAAGTTGTAGAATTTGTCGATACGATCTCGTGCATATGTGGAACGCAATATTCGGAGTTCGTATGATTATATTATGAATTTTTGAAAATATGAGAATTTTCTATAAGTAATGAAAATTTTCTGATCCTTTTTCATAAGGACATAATTTTTCCATTTCTTCATTTTCTCCCCCACCCTCCGGATCTCTCTCTCTCTCATGTGCGCAGACCACCCCCATCGAACCTGTGCCGACCCGCCCCGGTCGGAACGACCCCTTCTAGGTTGCCACCGCCACCGAAACCTCTCCAGACCGGTGCGGCTCACTGAGCCCAGCTACCCGGTGACCTCGCCCCGCCCTGCCGCTGTCACCAAATGGAGATCGAAGGTCGACCCAAGTGCAAAAAGGATCCGGCTGGAAATTCCATTTTCCGGCGTTCCCTCGACCGATAGTTGGCAATTTCGTGATCTCCTCGTCCTCCTGATCATCCCCATATAAGGCTTGTATCACGATTTTGAGTGTAGACTGGTAGATCAAGGATTGAAGATTGACGGCTCTGATTGGATCTGGAAACGTCATCAGAGGGTCGAGATTAATCCAACTTCAAAGCTCGATCTAGTACGGTCTAAACCATTTTGAAAATTAGCTCCAGGTATGAAAATTTCTCACCTTGTCATTTTGAAGAAGTTTGTAGTCGACAACTTTTGCATCGGAGGAGGTTGACAGCCGCATGTGGCCATACGACCGATCGTATTTTAACTTTTTATTATCTAGATGATGAGCTATGCATCCATACGAGTGTTTTGATATATTATAAGGTTATTTTAGAAAAAGTTGATAAATAGTGGATTTACGTTTTGACGTTACTATTTACTGTTTTTAGGTTTTATCTTCGGTTTGCGATCTGCGAAGATCTGACTATCGATTTTGCTTCAAATTTTAATATGTTGATCGTATGATTGTCCCAATGACTTTTTGTGGTCACGGGCGAAAATCCTACCGTTGAATTTTCGTATAATTGTAAAACAGTGATTCGGGAGGCGATTCGTGAGAATCCGTCCGTCGGGTTTTCATATAATTTTGATGGGATGTTTCCAAGGGCGATCTTTGAAGATCCAACCGTTAGATCATCTTTTAAATTCGATCAGACCGTTGGATCGTCTTTATTTTAGAATCCGACCGCTGGACCGTCATTTAAGTTTATTTCGTGTCCGTTTGCTAAGTAAAGACCATACTTAATTAGGTACTTAACGGTTGGATTTGAAGAGCAATTGGATTATTGTGATTTTGCCTTTTTAGAAGACGCAACTGGATAAGAGGTGAGTAAATCTCACATGGTTCATTTACTAACCGAATTTCATTATTTTCTTATGTATTCAATAAATTATGCGCAAAAATTAATGTTGGTATTAGTGGTCATTCCTGAGTGGATGATTACGTGTGTGTGTGTATATATATATATATACAGTCTGGCTACACTAAGGACGTCCTTACCTAGCCTTAGGTACGGATTTCCAGTTTTCACCCACTTTCTGATCACATTTTCACATCTTAACCGTTCAGTTTTTAGGTTCTAATGTATAGATCACCTCTGCAAATTTTCATCCAATTTAGTGATCGTTAAGGCATCCAAAAAGGTAATTTACCATTATAAATACGATTCGGTCCGTTGTTGTAAACTACAGTTTTAGACGCCTTAACGATCACCAATTTGGATGAAATTTTGTAGAGGTAATCCATACATTATGATCTAAAAACTGAACGGTTAAGATGTGAAAATGTGATCGAAGAGTAGGTGAAAACACCAAATCCATACCTGAACCTTAAGTAAGGACATCCTTAGCTGAGAAAAATCCTATATATATTTACGTGGTTTATATATATATTGAATGGCGTGATGATATGAATGATAATGGATTGATGATTATGTGATATATATTTCGAGCACATACTCACACAATAATAATCTGTATCCTGAAAGAATATTGTTGTACTCGATTATGGATTTAGGGTCGACGTGGTGATTAGTATGAGGGAATCAGACGCTCTAATACTAAGTGGATGATGGACTACGATTGATTGAGTATATCAGACGCTCTAATCCTAAAAGGATGATGGGCTACGATTGATTGAGTGTATCAGATGCCATAACCTAGGCCAGGTCACTGGCTATGATACAGTTAGAGCTCAAGTCTGTCAGTCACCGTATTTGGATGAATACGATTTCACGGTTTTGAGAAGAGAGATATACGATGATTTCCTGATTGTTCTTATGAGTTGATTTGAAATGATGATGTGTTGTGCGATCGGTTGATTGAGAATTGTTTTAAATTAAATGAAATTACTTAAATTGATTTGTGTTGTTTCAATTTCTATTTACTTATACGAGCTTTGCAAAAAACTTACCGGGTTTTGTGTTTACAATCCCGGTATACTATTTAAACGGTGTGGTGGATAATCCTGCAGGTCAGGAGAACTAGGGCGGTGACCGAGCTATAGCAGCATTTATTTTATTCGCTTTTCTTTTGTGAGGTTTGTTATGCTCCTTTAGTGCTTTACAATTTTACCTTGTGAGTGAATTGTAATAATTAACTCGAGAATTTCGGGATTTGGAATTTGAGTGAAGTGTGGTGTGTTTTTATAAAAAATTAAAAAAAAATTCGGAACGTTTATTGGTTTAGTTGTTTTATTCATTTTTTGTTTTATTCATTTTTTGGATTTGAATTTGTTATTCGAAATTTGGGACGTGACAGTTTTGTATCAGAGCGTAAAGTACATATTTGGTGATATGTCAATACTTTCTGAGTGATGGCCCGTCTTCAGCGGATCCCTATCGTGTACTCTTCAGTATTGGCAATGTCATTGGGTATGTGTGAGTGTGAGGAGTTGTTTAGGTCGCTAAGTCGTCTTAGGAACGTGAATACTTTCCTTGTAGTGTTGACTTAGTTAATATGGACTTGTATTTGACTTATACTGTGTTTCAAGTGTTATACATGTACTAACCAAGCATACTATACTTCTTGGGTGATAGACGTTTGAAGGGGTAAGCCTACAAACGGTGGTGGTGCTAGAGTAGGACGGTAGAGTTGTCTTATATGTTCGTATTAAAATAAGTTTAGTTTCCGTGAGTTGCAATCTTCGAGGAATGGGAACCTCCGGATTTGACTCTGTTTAGTCTGTGATGGTTGTTTTATGGAAATGAGGTTCTTTTGTATGTTGAAGTGTTTGGTTAAAGGCATGGTGTTGACCTATGCACGCATCTAATGTCGATACAAGTATTAATCGATAGTAATTTTGTCTTCTTAAGTTGGATTTGCAGATGTTTTTGGATGGAATGTACGTACCAAGGGTTAAATACTTTGTTTTGTAATAACATGTCTTAGTGGAGTATTGGTAATTGGCATGTGATATGTGTTTAAGTGACTCCGAGGCAGCTATGTTAACGTTGTGTGAGATTGAATTCTTAGTATAGATTGAGAAGGTTGTGGGGTTAATATATGTCCACTTGGCGATGAATTTTTAGAAGGATGAGTGATGAGTATAAGCATGGGTTCCGTTCGGGTGGAGTTCAGTCTTGTGGAGGAGGTAGTACAACTTGTTTTGAGTTATTACCGAAGCAGTTGATTCTACTCAACTATCTAGGCTGATAAGGTGGTCACTACACTAGGAGCAGTGGAAGCTAGGATGGTACAGATTATTCGATTGACAATCCATGGATCGAGAATATGGATACCTACCATGATAAGAAGAAGAAGAAGAAGATAGTTATGCTCATTCTTTAAGGTGAAATGTGATGAAGGCTGGATTTTTGTGCTAAGGAACTAGGAATATAGTGACCCTGCCTTGGGAGGACTTTGTAGAACCCTTTTGGGGTGTGTGCTTATATTCTAGTGGTGGAGAAGTTGGAGTTGATCTCATTACGTTAGTTTGGAGGGTTATGAGTCGAAGATTAGGAGCTTAGTTCACACAACTGTATCAATGTCTAGCTAATTGCTGTTGAGGAGTTTACTCATATGTTCTAGTATGGACTGAATTATGAGATCAGGGAGAGAGTGGTCCCTTTACAGATGTCTCACATGGCAATGAACCTTGCTAGTGCTTGAATAATATAGCAGGAATTTCAGACTTCTTTTAAGGAGATGATGATAATGTGGGATTCCCGAGAAAGAGAGAAATGTAGTTGTAGAGAGTGCAGTAGTACGTTAGGTACTCAGTGTGGGTCTTGGAAAAGGCAGACGATCATTAACAGGCGTCAACTGAGGTAGCTGTTATTCGTCCTTGATTGTAGTGAACCATTGCATTTCTTCACATTTATTTTGTGTTTGGTTTGACCCATATGATTCTAGCTAGTTCCTATGTGTGATTTGATTTTTGGTGTGTTTGAGAATGACTATTGGTGATACATCTTTATGGAAGTGTGGCAGCCATTGTGGTAGTGCCTTTACGGCAGGTCTTGTAGCAGTGCTTGTGTGGCAGCCCTTGTGACAGTGCTTGTTTAATTGTCTAGCAGTATTTTGTGGCAATCTGTGTGACAATGATTTTGTGTGCAATGCCATGTGATGATTTGTGTGTGGGAGTTGGGGTTAGACTTTATCATGATTGTGCCATGAAATGGTAGAACACTTATTGTGTAGTAATGCATGATTCATTGCTACTATGATAGGCTTCATGTATGGTTTGGCATATGGAAAGAGTGATATGACCTCGTGATACGATGACTGCAAAGAGACATTGTGTTGGCGTATGAGCTGAGGTGATAATGTTATTTTCAACCCTAGGAGTGCTAGTATTGTAATATCAATGCATGAGAACAGATATTGTTGTGAGGATAGGAGTTTGAACTATAGTATAGTCAGTGTGACGTACTACAACTGCAGAGTTGAGACTCACGACTTGGGTTACCACCAAGTGGGTAGTGAAGTGAGTCATGGGTGAGATACTAGGTGTTGTATCAGTATTTATTGATGAATCAAGGTATGGCTACGTAGTAGTGGAGACTAATCTAGAAAGCTATGAGGAATTACTAGAAGTACGAGCGCAACATTTTGTCCACAGATTCTTGGATAGGTTGAAATATTAGATCAAGTGTTGGAGATCATTTTGAAGGCATGCGTTTGTCACTTCAAACCTAAAGATAAGACGGAGGTCTGTTAGACCTGTTATGGTTATGGTGAGAAGTGGGAGATTCGATGTTTAGTTTTATCGTATCTCTTAGAGTTTCATGGCACTGAAAGTATTGATGTACTTAGACTAAGGAAGAAGTCTATGATGAATCCAGAGCGGGTGATCGAAGTACTGTTGAAGTAAAAGTTGGTACAACCATCATTGGTGTCGGTGTGTGATCCCAGATAGAACTACAATACAACGTTGAGCGAAGGATTTGACTGGTTTAAATGTGGCAAGTCAACTAGGATTTGAATGATGAAGGACATTCTGAGTGGAAAGTTGGACCAGATAGTGGGTTGAGATTAAGATCGAGGTTGTGTGTTCCGAGTTGTGATAATCTCAAGGAGGAGATCCTGCAGGTAGCACATCGATCTCAATATACTATACAACCAGAGAGCACCTAAATGTATATGGATCTACGATGACAGTTTTGGTGGAGTGGTATGAAGAGAGACGTCGCAGAGTATGTATAGAGTATCCTACATGTTGGCAGGTGAAGGCCGAGCATAAGAGACATGAAAGTATGTTGAAGCCATTACCAATCCCTGTATGGAAATGGGAAGAGATCTCTATGGACGTTGTGATTGGATTGCCTAGGTCCAAACAAAGTATGACTCGATATGGGTGATTGTTGACCATTGACGAAGTCAGCACATTTTCTTCCTGTGGCAAGGACTTACTCAAGAGATGCACCATGTAAGTTATATCTCAATGAGACAGTGAACCTTCATGGTGTGCCTATGATGATTTTCTTTGATCGGGATGCTTGATTCACTTCGAAATTTTGGCACAGATTCCATAAGGCATTTGGAATGTCTTGAGCTATAAGTACTACTTTTCATCCACAGATAGATGAACAAACTGAGAGAATGAATCAGGTGATGGAAGATATGTTGAGAGTGTGTGTTTTGGACTTCTAGAGAAGTTGGGCAGATCATCTACCGTTGGTAGAGTTTACCTACAACAACAGCTATCACTCCAGTATCAGCATGGCTCTATATGAGGCTCTTTATGTTGGCCATGTAGGATTCCTATCTGTTGGGCAGGAGTTGGAGAGAAAGGGCTCTTTTGTCCTGCACTTGTTCAGGAGACTACTAGGAATATTACTACTATTCGAGATAGGATCCGAATAGCACAGAGTAGACAGAAGAGTTATGCAGACTTTAAGAGAAGACCGGTTGAGTTTAGTGTAGGTAATCATGTGTTCTTGAAAGTCTCACCTATGAGAGGTGTGGTGAGATTTGGCAAGAAAGGGAAACTCGCACCGAGGTATGTTGGACTTTTTGAGATTCTGGAAAGGGTTGGAGACTTGGCATATCTGCTTGCTTTACCTCCTAGCATGTCTGAGGTACACAATATCTTCAATGTGTCTATGCTGAGGGAGTATATCCAAGATGAGTCCCACGTGGTTAATCATGGTACTATTGAAGTAAAGACGGATGTGACCCTAGTCGTGGAAACTGTTCGTACCATGGTTAAGTCAACAAAATAGCTTCAAAGGAATGAAGTTAACCTGGTCAAGGTATTGTGGGGTCACCATGATGAGGGTGATACATCTTTGAAGTTGGGATCAGATATGAGATCAAGATATCCACGATTGTTCGAAGATGAGCGTGCTTGAATTTCGGGACTAAATTCCTTTAAGGAGGGGTAGATTGTAATACCCCAAAAAATCCAAATTAAATTTCGTGGATTTTTAGAAAGGTTTTCGTCATCATGAGTGAGGGTACGAAGCTTGGAGAGGTTGTAGGATTAGTTCGAACGATTTTATTTTCGAAAACGAACGTTATTTAGGGGGTCGTGAAAATCGACTTTTTATACGTTCAAAATTTGGAAAACCTTCCTTCAAGAACGTAGTAAAGCTTGTCGATGTGATCTCGTGCATATGTAAAATGAAATATTCGGAGTTCGTATGATTACATTATGAATTTTCGGAAATCTGAGAATTTTCTATAAATAATGAAAATTTTCTGGTCTATTTTCATAAGGACAGAATTTTTCCATTTCTTCATTTTCTCCCTCTCCCCTCCCCCCTCCCCGGTCGAACCAGTGCCGACCCGACTGGTAGATCAAGGATTGAAGATTGACAGCTTTGATTGGATCTGAAAATATGATCAGAGGGCCGAGATTAATCCAACTTCAAAACTCAATTTAAGACGATCTAGACCAAATCTTGCTTAACTTCAGGTATGGAAATTGCTCACGTTGTCATTTTGAAGAAGTTTGTAGTTGAAAACTTTTGCATCGGAGGTGGTTGACCAGAGTTGACCGCCCTGTTGACCGGTGTCTGACTGTTGCGTGTGGCTGTGCGTCCGATCGTATTTTAAGTTTTTATTATCTAGACGATGATCTATGCATCCATACGAGCGTTTTGATATATTATAAAGTTATTTTAGAAATTTTTGATAAATAGTGGATTTACGTTTTAACGTTACAATTTACGATTTTTACATTTTATCTTCGGTTTGCGATTTGCGAAGATCTGACCATCGGTCTTGGTTCAAATTTTATTATGTTAATCGTATGACTGTCCCGATGACTTTGTGTGGTCGGGTGAAGATCCAACCGTTAGATTTTGGTATAATTGTAAAACAATGATTCGGGAGGCGATTCGTGAGAATCCGTCTGTCGGATTTCAAATAATTTTGATGGGATGTTTCCAAATGCGATCTTTGAAGATCCGACCGTTAGATCATCTTTTAAATTCGATCCGACCGTTGGATTGTCATTTAAGTTTATTTCCTGTTCGTTTGCTAAGTAAAGACCGTACTTCATTATGCACTTAATGGTTTGATTTGAAGAGCAATTGAATTATTGTGATTTTGCCTTTTTAGAAGACGCAGCTGGATAAGAGGTGAGTAAATCTCACATGGTTCATTTACCAACCGAATTTCATTATTTTCTTATGTATTCAATAAATTATGCGCAAATTATAGTTGGTATTAGTGGTCATTCCTGAGTGGATGATTACGTATATACATATATATATATATATATATATATTTACATGGTTTATATATATATTGAATGGCGTGATGATATGAATGAGAATGGATTGATGATTATGTGATATATATTTCGAGCACATACTCCCACAATAATAATATGTATCATGGAGTGTTGATCTTATTGTGTGAAAGAATATTGTTGTACTCGATTATGGATTTAGGGTCGACATGGTGCCCGGTATGAGGGAACCAGACGCTCTAATCCTAAGTGGATGATGGGCTACGATTGATTGAGTATATCGGACGCTCTAATCCTAAAGGGATGATGGGCTACGATTGATTGAGTATATCGGATGCCATAACCTAGGCCAAGTGACAGGCTATGATACAGTTAGAGCTCTAGTCTGTCAGTCACCGTATTTGGATGAATACGATTTCGGTGTTTTGAGAAGAGAGATATATGATGATTTCCTTATTAATCTTATGAGTTGATTTGAAATAATGATGTGTTAAGCGATCGGTTGATTGAGAATTGTTTTAAATTAAATGAAATTACTTAAATTGATTTGTGCTGTTTCAATTTCTATTTACTCATACGAGATTTGCAAAAAGCTTATCGAGTTTTGTGTTTAAAATCCCGGTACACTATTCAAACGGTGTAGCGGATAATCCTGCAGGTCAGGAGAACCAGGGCGGTGACCGAGCTGTTTAGAGTAGCAGCATTTGTTTTATTCCCTTGTTTTTTTTGTGAGGTTTGTTATGCTCATTTAGAGCTTTACAATTTTACCTTGTGAGTGAATTGTAATAATTACCTCGAGGATTTCGGGATTTGGAATTTGAGTGACGTGTGGTGTGTTTTTATGAAGAAGAAAAAAATTCAGAACGTTTATTGGTTTAGTTGTTTTATTCATATTTCGGACTTGAATTGGTTATTTAAATTCGGAGCGTGACAAAAGTCATCGAAAGCTCAATATCAAATAAAATAGTAACACAAATCCATTTTTGAAATCATAACCGAGATAAATCATAATCGGTCTCCGTAAATCATCATTGAAAACAAATCCACGAGATAAATCGAAATCAAATTCCCAAATCAAATCATATGCTTAAAATATAATCCAAGCCTAATAATATACAAAACCAATCAATGCTCGATAAATGAAACATAATTAAATAAATCATAAATTCAGAAATAATAGCATGCATCGTTGTAAAATCAAAGTCCACTTATAGTACGACTTAGGCAATCAGGTGTAACGATTTCCTCATCGAGCAGTGGCTCGATACGCCGTCCTATAGACAACAATACATCTTAAATAACTAAACGAAAGGTCGAAAATAAATTCCTATGATTACGCTGAAAACTTGATATCGCAAATCCTCTGAAACCTAAAAGCTCCAAAACCCCTCAAAATCAAACCAAACTCCACCAACATCATCGTTTCATCAACTCTAGCATTCTAGAGCATAAACGAATGAAATCCAACGGTCGGATCTCTGGAAATCAACACCAGAAAATCCGAAACTTAGTAAATTTCCAAGCGGTATCATATCTACAAGTTCTATACGCTACAAGGAACCCAACCAACCAAAATATGAGGCCATAATCGGTCTCCACGCGCAGTCGACCAACCCCCGAACCGGGTATCAACATCTATGATAAAATCTTCCTCTCATCAAGCCCAACAACTTTCATAACTACAACAATCTAGAATTACCTTGATTGGCCAGAATTTAGCCCGAAAGCAAAGAGGGGAAATTTAAAACCCTTGACTTTCAATCTTTCGATTTGTGCTTCACACTTCAAATTGGATCAAAAGATTTTAAGGCATGGTTGTATGATCCAAAAGCTCAAAGACCTAACAAGAATCGTCGCCAGAGGTGACCGGAAACTCAAGTTCTGACCAAAACCTGATGAAACGACGCTGTAGTGAACTTCTCTCCTTGCTGCACCTTCCATGGTCCAAACCAAGCCACCAAACTACCATAGAATTGAAGAGGAGGAAAAGGGCTTTCCAATGGTACATGTGGCGTCAAAATCCATTATCGAACGGAGAATATATAGCAGGAAGAAGGTGACTAGAGAGAGAGAGATAGAGAGAGGCTGGGTTAAGTTTTCGAAATGTACTCTTACCAGAGTAATTCCTCATTTTATAAAAAAAATCACCATAAATAGTAACTTTAGTAGTTCAATCATAACATTCACATATGAACTCCAATTTAAGAGTACCACGTGTCCACGGACTCGGTTTAACGTCCTCTACAACTTTCGTGAAGAATATTTTCTCAAAATCTAACCCGAACAAAAAGTCAACTCTTTGGGCCACTAAAAGTATTGAAACAAAGTAAAAAGTGAAAGTAATTGTCATTTACCGTCCAAATGATCAGTAAAACAGTAAATTGAGATAAATGACGTAACACATTACATGATCAATACCCCCAGCATTGGGAAAGAGGTCTCTTTATATAGGCGTCCAAGATGATTGGGGCCTAGACCAGTTATACAATTGACCTAACTTGGTTTGATCATCCTTGTCCACATGTATGGACGTGCACAGCTCCTCCTGGGATCATTATCCTCTCGACGTGGGGTCCGGTAGAATCCTCTGCAAGAGCACATGCTTATATGCTCGACAGGGGGACCCAGTAACAGCATGTTTGAAAACAGTAAGAAACTACTACTCACAAGTAGACGTACACAAGCAATAATACCTTTTTCTGAGTGTTTGCAAATGAAGATGAGATTGGAGTTTTAGGTTATCATAATTTTGTAAGGCTTGTCTTGAATTTTAAATGCATTATGTTCTTGGTCTTTTATGATTGATCATACTGTGTGTGTGTGTGTGTGTGTGTGTGTGTGTGTGTGTAGGATTTTTATCAGGTAAGGACGTCCTTACTTAAGGTTTAGGTACGGATTTGGTGTTTTCACCCACTTCAGATCACATTTTCACATCTTAACCGTTCAGTTTTTAGGTCCTAATGTATAGATCACCTCTGCAAAATTTTAGCCGGATTAGTGATTGTTATGGCATCCAAAACTGCAATTTACAAGAATGAACCGAATCTATTCAACCAGAACTGTTCGTGTACATTGTTGTAAATTGCAGTTTTGGTCGCCTTAACGATCACCAATTTGACTGAAATTTTGCAGAGGTGATCTATACATTAGGACCTAAAAACTGAACGATTAAGATGTGAAAATGTGATCAGAAAGTAGGTGAAAACACCAAATCTGTACTTAAGGCTAGCTAAGGACGTCCTTAGTGTAGCTGGATTGTGTATAATATATTACCTTGCTCAGGTGCGGATATCCGCACCTCAGCAAAAAGTACGGATTTCCCATTTTTACCCACTTTCCGATCATATTTTTACATCTTAACCGTTCAGTTTTTAGACCCTAATGTATAGATCATCTCTGCAAAATTTTAGTCAAATTGGTAATCGTTAAGACATTCAAAACTACGATTTATAATAATGAATACGAACGGTTCCGGTTCATGTATATATGTATACATACACATATATATAGACACACACACACAGGCGGGTTCTGAAGCGGACGTCCGCACGTCACTAAAGTGCGGACATCGATACTTCTACAGCATTTTAGGGTGTGGCGGCGCAAAGCTTGCCAGACGGAAGCCGGAGGCATCCCAAACTGCTTCCGGGCAGTGATCGAGGTTGAAGGATTATGGGTAGCGACCTCACTTGCAGCTGCAAGGTTCTGGGCAGCGTTCCAACCTCGTTGCCGGCGACTCCACCGGACTACAGACTAGTCAATCAGTAAAGCAGCGCCGCGCCATCGCTACCTGAGAAGAGCTGCAGCGGGGACGACCGCACTTTAGCGACAATGTGGACTTCCTCTTCAGAACATTTTCGTGTAATATATAAATATATATGTATTGCCTTTTTTTTTTTTTTTTTACCATGACATCTCAACAATATTTGCTGGTTTATCACTGTTTTCAAAAGCTTAAGTTGCTAGAACCCACTATAATGGATATATTCTAAACAGATTATATCCTAAACAGATTATATGTTTAGATTATATCCTAAACAGAATATATTCTAAAAAGATTATATTCTAAACATTCTGTCTGACATCATAGTGACCACTAGAACTCAGTATCTCGAATATCATAAGTGGTTACCTTTGTAGGAATTGAAACTCCAGATCTCCTTTCATGATATGATACCAAGAAGGAATTCATTTGTTTACCACAATCCTCAAAAGCTGAGTTGTAGGACAAATATTTTCACATTTGAACACAACTGTCCAACTTAGTTACAGCTGCTTTAACCTGTGACGATATGTCAGTGTTTGATGTTTGAAAAAATCATTACTGAAATATTTTTCTGAATTGATTTTGGTTCATTTCCAAAGGTGTTTAAATATCATATTGTTCCATAGGGTTAGTCCTACTGAAAATATGCCTTGCTTCCGCTCTTCCTTACTTAAGCATGGATACCTGTGCTCCCTGCTTGGATATAACTTAAGGTTGGAAATTTACTTGTGTATCAAGTTGCATGCATATCCATTGTAAATCCTGGTCATTGAAGTAGTTTATGTTGCAACCTGAATCTCTTTTTCTCAATATGGTAAAGTTGCTCATCAATATTTTCGCGTACTTACAGTCTATGGTGTAGAATATGCCTTTGGAGTCCATGAGTACTCATCAAGTGGTGTCTTTGAGGTTGAACCTCGACAATGCCCTGGCTTCAAGTTTAGAAGGTCAATTTTCATCGGCACAACATGATTGGATCCTTTCCAGGTTAGAGAGTTCATGGCGTCAATCTGCAAACTACAATGGTGGCACATATCACTTGATTGTTAAGAACTGCAACCATTTCTGTCCCGATATATGTTATAAGCTGACTGGAAAATCGACACCAAAATGGGTCACTCGCCTCGCAAAAATAGGTATATGATGATAAATGTCTCACTATGTTGTTTTTTGAGGTTTGAGTTTCATTAATCACAACTTTTTCACACAACCTTGGACGCTTGAAAACCAACGGGTTCTATCAACTGACCCAAAAGGACGTTTGGACGAAAAGTATTTTGGGTTAGTTTTGTCACTGCCAGTGCTACTTTTTAAGTGATCAAAGCTTTCATGATTTGCTCAAGTATGCCGTCACCTTCTTACATGAATATTCTCTGTCAAGCTTGAACAGTAGATAATTTAAAATACATAAATTTTTCATCCTATTTTATCTCGAGGAATATTTTTGTTGGTAAGATTAAATTTTGTTGTAGTATAAATTGTATATATACCGTATATGTCTATATCATGTAACAAAATACGTAAAAATATTTAGATAGGTACTTGAGTGTATAATCATAGGTACTTGAGTGTATGAAGACTTATGTAAACATGCTTTACCAAAGGGCAACAAGCATGGCAGAAAATCATCATCAAGATGGTTATCATCTTGAGTTTCTCTTTGAGCTTTCACACTTCAATGTAATCCTATAAATACCCCCTTTATATGAGATGAATAAACACATTGAAATCCCCATTCTCTCTGAAATTTTACTCTCCTATTCTGTTTATCAATTCATCTTGTTCTTAAACACGTTATCAGCACGAAGTTGCTCTAGAATTAGAATCGAAAAATTGACGAAAGAAGAGTTCTTCATCAATCGAAGTCATTTTTCAAAACCTACAAAAAATCCCCAAACCCTAGCTCAGATTAAAGCCCTTGATTCCAGGAGCCCAGAACCGGTCTCAGATTCACCGGAACCGGCCGGAAACGGCCTGAACCGGCCGCCGGAAGCCGAAAAACCAAACCGGACCGCTGCCGGACCGCTGCCGAGAGCTGCCGAGGTCCTGCCGAGGTGCTGCCGAGACCTGCCGAGGTGCTGCCGAGACCTGCCGAGACCTGCCGAGCTGCTGCCGAGCTGCTGCCGAGAGCTGCGCAGCAGCTGCCGAGGTCCTGCCGAGGTGCTGCCGAGTCCTGCCGAGAGCTGCGCAGCAGCTGCCGAGGTCCTGCCGAGGTGCTGCCGAGTCCTGCCGAGACCTGCCGAGAGCCCTGCGCAGCAGCTGCCGAGGCCCTGCGCAGCAGCTGCCGAGACCCTGCGCAGCAGCTGCCGAGACGCTGCCGAGGCCCCTGCGCAGCAGCTGCCGAGGCCCCTGCGCAGCAGCTGCCGAGACGCTGCGCAGCAGCTGTCGAGCAGCTGCCGAGCATCTGCCGACACATCTGTCGACAGATTTGCGCGGCGACTTTCCGGCGACTTTTTCGACACTTTTCCGGTGACTTTTCCGGCGAATTTCCGGACCATTTTTCTCGACTTTTTCCGACGATCCTTCTGGTCACCTCCGATAATTTTTCCGGTCAAAAATTTCCGGCAACACTATTCCAAGGTATTCTTTACTAAAAGTTCCCGTTTTTGAGTTTTTATTTATTTTCTCTCCTTTTTCCTTTTTTCTCGGGAACTTACAATCAAAAGCGGAATTATAGCAATTCACGCCAAACGAACTAAGAGCGTTCGTAATCAATGAACTAAGAGTGTTCACAATGATTCTTGGAAATTGATTTCTTGGTAGCATAGCTCGGAAATCTTATTATTTTTCGTGGAAGTTTTAACTCCGAAACTAATATTTTCTTCTTATCTTCAAGGATGTCGAATGAACCTAAACTCGATTTTCAAATCCTTGACTCAACAGGTTCGGAGTACCATAGCTGGAAAACCAACGTTGAGAACCATCTCACATCCAAGGGGATATTGCCCATCATCCATGAACCAAACCCGGCTCTTGTGTTCCCTCGATCACCCAAGAAGCATGCAGAAGCAATCATCTTGATGCGACGTCATATGGACAAAGCACTCAGGCTAGAGTACATGTCCATCAAAGATGCAAAGGATTTATGGGAAGCACTACAAGAGCGCTTTAACAATATCCAAGATTCTCTCCTCCCTGACTTGAAGGTTCAGTGGAACGATGTACGCTTCTCAGACTTCAAGACTATTGCTGAGTACAATTCAGAAGCTCTTCGTCTCAAATCCATGTTGAGGTTCTGTCAAAGACCCCTCACAGAAGAAGAGCTAATTGAGAAAACTCTCTCCACCTTCCCTGTTGCAGCAATTTTGCTATCAAAGCAGTATCGCACTGAAGTAAATGCTGGACGAATTACGAGGTTCAATGAACTCATAAATATTTTGTCGGTAGCCGAAAAGCACGACAACATTCTCGTAAAGAATTATAATTCAAGACCCATTGGAACCAAGAGCGTTCGTGAGGCAAATTATAATGCACCCAAGAGAGGGCACAGGGAGCGGTACCCCAGCAATAGGGGACATGTGTACCCTAATAATAGGGGACATGAAGGACGAACAGGTCCATATAACCGCCCCAACAGGGAAGGAAACCGCAACTTTAGAGCGAGCACACGTGATGGTAACTCCACACGTGGAAGAGGGAGATATGGCAACACCGGCCGTGGAAATAGCACCATGAACCGTGGAGGTCGCACCATGCGCCGTGGTAGTAGCAGCAACCCTCCTAGGGGATATCCACAACGTGCACAACCTGCACAACCTGTACAAACTGTACAACCTGCACAACCTATACCTCAAATGAAGGGAGGGAACCACAATGACATGTGTCATAGATGTGGATCAATCGAGCATTGGTTTAAACAATGTCATGCAAGTACCCAATTAGCTGCACGCTACAAGGAGTACAGGGAAGCAAGAGAGCAAGAAGCTAACCTTGCCGAAGATGAAAATAGTGAAGATGTCAATCTCACTGTTGAAGACTTCAAAGCTGTAGATGAAGAGCACGAGGATGCCACAGACTTTGATTAGAATAATCCTCTTTCTATTTTCCAAGAATGGCAAATGTGCCTTAGTCAATAAATAACAATTGTATTAAACTCCTTCTTATGTGGCGTACCCAATGAAGTATGATGTCTAGGAAAGCAATTGAGATCGGGGTATTTAAGCGAGCCTCGCTCCACCAACATCTCTCTACTTTCCTGGTCATATTCCATTGGAATTACCAAACGGATTGAGTGATAGCAATTTGTCTAAAGTTTGATATTTGAAATAGACTTATGAATAACTTTGATGTAATCATTGGCTATTTTCCCTATTAATAAAGTATCGCATTCAATGTCATGGACATGTGTTAATTTTCCGAACTTTATTCCTTTCAGTATGTTTTCCGGAGAATTGGAATGCCTTCTTGATAGTGGCACCACACATACGATATTGCGACATAGGCAATTATTTTTATGGATGACACCCAGTCGATCCTCAGTAACTACGATGGCAGGACCATCACAATTGGTTCATGGTCGAGGACCAGCTCAATTTTTGTTACCAAATGGCACAAATTTTAATGTCGCGGAAGCTCTATATGCTCCAAGGGCCGGAAGGACCCTATTAAGCTTTAAAGACATAAGAGCCAATGATTTTCATGTGGAAACACATTGTGAGAATGGACAAGAGTTCCTTTGCATCACCTCTAAAAACTACGGAAATACACGAGTTTTAGAGAAACTTATGTGTCGCTCTAGTGGATTGTATGCAACCACTATTAGAGTCATTGAATCCAACCATGTCATGAATGACAAATTATGGGATCCTGACACATACAAGCTTTGGCACGACCATTTGGGACATCCAGGTCGTGACATGATGCTCCGTATATTAAAAACTTCACACGGACATCCATTCTTCAAAACGAAAAGAAGTACGAACCAAACATTGGTCCAAAGAGTTACTTCTAAAGTGTATCATTCGTTTTGCAAAGCTTGCTCTTTAGCAAAGGTAGGATCAAGACCATCCTATGCAAAGGACACTAAAGAAAATATATCATTCTTACAAAGAATACAAGGTGATATTTGTGGACCTATCCAACCAACTTGCGGACCATTTAGATATTTTATGGTGTTGGTTGATACATCGACACGTTGGTCACATGTCATGCTCTTATCCACAAGAAATGCTGCATTTGCTAAACTCCTAGCACAAATCATTAAATTAAGGGCTCACCACCCCGATCATCCTATTAAGTCAATTCGTCTTGACAATGCTGGAGAATTTACATCAAGAACCTTTGATGATTATTGCATGTCCATTGGGATTGAGGTGGAACATCCTGTCCCTCATGTACACACCCAAAATGGACTCGCAGAGGCTGCCATTAAAAGACTTCAAATGATTGCCAGGGCATTGGTTATGCGCACCAATCTCCCTATTTCTGCTTGGGGCTATGCAATATTACATGCAGCTGTGCTCATTCGTCTGAGACCCACTGCCACCCAACCCTTTTCTGCGTCCCAACTGGTGACTGGGTATGAGCCTAATGTCTCACACTTACGCATATTTGGGTGTGCAGTCTATGTGCCAATTGCGCCGCCACAGCGCACCAAAATGGGTCCTCAAAGACGCTTAGGCCTTTATGTTGGATATGATACTCCAAGCATTATCCGCTACATAGAACCCTTGACAGGTGATCTATTTACCGCTAGATTTGCGGATTGTCACTTTGATGAGACAGTCTTCCCGTCATTAGGGGGAGACAAGAACATTAATGTTCAACAGAAAAGACAGGAATTGTCGTGGTCTGTCCCCACTTTGTCCCCGAACCACACAGTCTGAAATAGAGGTGCGGAGGATTCTCGATCTTCAGAACGTAGCAGAATCAATGCCTGATGCGTTTTCTGATATCGCTAAAGTGACAAGATCACACATACCTACTGCAAAATTACCTGCAAGGATTGATGTTCCTAAAAATAAAGGACATGACATTCCCTCTATGGGTGATGCAGTGGCTAGACCCATGGCTCCTGCTAGAAAGCGCGGGAGGCCTATAGGTTCGATGGATTCTCGCCCAAGAAAGAAAGCGAGCTTGACACAAAATAATCCATTAATCATCGATATAAATAATCCATCTCATGAAAAAATTCCGGATTATGGTTATGTCCAAGAGACATCATTGGAGGACGCTCCAATAATAGAACCAATTCCAGAGAATAGAGAGATCTCCATGAATTACACTAGTATACATGTAATTATGGACAGAAATTCTATGGCTATTGATGATGCGTTTGCATATCATATTGCAAAAGGAATTATAGAATACGATGATATCGAACCTCGCTCCGTTGAAGAATGCCAACGTAGAGCAGATTGGTCAAAATGGAAAAATGCGATCCAGACTGAATTGGATTCACTAACAAAAAGACAGGTATTTGGGTCTATAACACTGACACCACCAAATATAAAACCTGTTGGCCATAAATGGGTCTTTGTTAGAAAGCGTAATGAGAAAAATGAGGTTGTTAGATACAAAGCCCACCTTGTGGCGCAAGGTTTCTCACAACGTCCTGGAATCGACTACGAGGAGACATATTCTCCCGTAATGGACGTTATAACGTTCCGCTACCTTGTCAGTTTGGTAGTTTCCGAAAAACTTGACATGCAGCTCATGGATGTGGTTACAGCATATCTCTATGGGGATCTAGATTCAGAGATATATATGACGGTTCCAGATGGACTTCAATTACCCAAATCAAGTGGCTCTAAACCACGGAGCGCGTTTTCAATAAAATTAAGACGCTCACTATATGGATTGAAACAATCTGGACGGATGTGGTATAACCGTCTAAGTGACTACTTGATTGGGAAAGGATATGTTAACAATGAAATATGCCCTTGCGTGTTCATTAAGAGAACAAGATCCGGATTTGCAATTGTAGCAGTTTATGTTGATGACATGAACTTAATTGGAACTCTAGATGAGTTAAAAGAAACTGCTACATATTTGAAATCTGAATTTGAGATGAAAGATCTCGGGAAAACACGGTTTTGTCTCGGAATAGAACTCGAGCACCGTAATGATGGGATTATGATCCATCAATCAGCATATACTCAAAAGTTACTAAGATGCTTTAATGAAGATAAAGCAAAGCCTGTGAGTACTCCCATGATCAACCGTAGTCTTGAGCCCATGAAAGATCCGTTTCGTCCAAGGGATGAGGACGAAGATTTATTAGAAGCTGAAATACCATACCTAAGTGCGATAGGCGCACTATTGTATTTAGCTCAATGCACAAGACCGGATATCTCATTTGCAGTAAACTTGTTAGCTCGACACAGTTCTGCGCCAACACGCCGCCATTGGATTGGTATAAAGACAATCCTTCGATACCTAAAAGGTACGATCGATATGGGCTTGTTCTATCCCTACAGAGAGAAAAGAAATGTGAGCGCCGGCAACACTATCCATAGTGACCGACGTTCTCCTCCTCCCCTCCATCAAAATGATGTTTTGACGGGTTTTGCTGATGCAGGGTATCTCTCTGACCCTCACAAAGGTAGCTCCCAAACAGGTTATGTCTTTACCATGGGAAACACCGCGATATCTTGGAGATCTACAAAACAGACTCTTGTTGCTACTTCCTCAAATCATGCAGAGATAATTGCACTACATGAAGCCGTGCGTGAGTGCATATGGCTAAGGTCTATAAATAGACACATTCGAGGAACTTGTGGTTTGAAATTCACCACAAATGAACCTACATGCATTTACGAGGACAATGCGGCTTGTATTGAGCAAATGAAATTAGGTTTCATCAAAGGCGACAATACCAAGCATATATCGCCGAAATTATTCTACAATCAGCAACAGCAAACACTTCTAAATATTGAAGTAAATCAAATCCGATCAGAAGATAATGTAGCTGACTTATTTACTAAGTCACTACCAAAATCCCCTTTCGAGAAACATGTAAGGAGCATCGGATTGAGGAGGATATCCGAACTCCCACAATCTTCAAGAGGAGTCTAAATCAGGGGGAGTATCCAGAAACATACTTCACACTCAACGCGCGTTGTGCTCTTTTTCCCTTTCGACCAAGGTTGTTTTTTCCCACAGGGTTTTATTACTTGGCAAGGTTTTTAACGAGGCAACTTCGATGCGCACCATCTACACAATACTATTGAACATGAAATATCCAAGGGGGAGTGTTGTAGTATAAATTGTATATATACCGTATATATCTATATCATGTAACAAAATACGTAAAAGTATTTAGATAGGTACTTGAGTGTATAATCATAGGTACTTGAGTGTATGAAGACTTATGTAAACATGCTTTACCAAAGGGCAACAAGCATGGCAGAAAATCATCATCAAGATGGTTATCATCTTGAGTTTCTCTTTGAGCTTTCACACTTCAATGTAATCCTATAAATACCCCCTTTGTATGAGATGAATAAACACATTGAAATCCCCATTCTCTCTGAAATTTTACTCTCCTATTCTGTTTATCAATTCCTCTTGTTCTTAAACAAATTTATGTTTCTTTTTTATTTTTCTTTCAATGTTTGATTCTTTTCTACTTTCTTGTAGGTTCATTGTGCAACTGTATAATCCCAGATGCCCTTAAGTCGACAACTGTTCCACATGACCCCAATTTCCAAGGATGTGAAAGTGAAAAAAAGAAACTAAGAAGTAGCTCTTGCTTGTCATCAATCTCAATGCCTCAGAGTCAGAGGGAAGTATCGGTGTTGTCATTGTTTCTACATTCTCATTATAAAGGCTGCTTACTGCCATGGGAATTTAAAAAGTCTAGAAATGGCTCATTGAAGAAAGGGTGAGAAAAACTTAAACAACCTTCATCAATCTCTTCAGTTTAAAGAATACCAACCGGCTGCTGGGGATTCTTGCTGAATCTCTTTCATCATTCATGAGTCCCTCGGAGGGAAAATATATTGTTTTGAGATTGCTGCATGCCTGCGTAAAGCCAACGAGTTAGTGTTCTGTCGTGCTATCCAGTTTGCGTAGTGTGCTTGTTGTATTTGTACAATAGTAATTTAAATCTGATGTTAAGAGTTACTAACGTGCGGCAATGTAATTGTAAGAGAACGCTCCAAGATTATTTGTATCGTTCGTCTCAACATGTGCCAATGGGGGAAATCAGGGTGCTTCAACTTCTACTGGTGTTTTCCTTCCCCGATGGAAGAGGTCTTAAATTCCTTCTCCTCGACAAAACGAGTTAAATCAATAAAAGAAATTCATATATTAGCTCATCATTCAAGAAGTAGAAGTAGTTATGGTTGGTATTAGATGGTGCTTGGACTCGTCATTCTGTGATGGACGAAGTGCAGCAAGTCAAGGCATCTAATATAAGTTGACCAAATGTCGAAATCCCAGGTGGATAGTGGTCATCTCATTTGACTTATTTTGAGTCCTTGACAATACAAGATTATAGTGCTCCAATCAGTGAGTTTTCACAAGTTTTTTTCGAGGACATAGTTTTCACAAGTTTTTAGGTTGAAATTTCCTACTCATCTGTACTCTATTGTCATTGCATCTAAAGCAAAGGATATATATAGAATAATAACACAAATAAACTCATTGCAATTTCTTCATTAATCTCCATCCTTAGATCTAAATTTCATTATTCTTCATCCTTGGATCTAAATTAATTCAATAATAGTGGAGCATAATTGAGTAGGAAATCAATTGACTGCTACCGGAATAAGATTATAATTTTCCTACGCGTATGTAGCTAGCTTACATCAACCAAGCGCGCACTACCAGGCCAATAGCAACCTCATTCAGAACCATAAAGAGGAGGAGGACATAGTTTTGTAGGTGCCTAGGTGAAGAAAGTATCAATACCCTAGGTGAAAGAACTGCTGCTTTAATTGTTCCTTTTTTGCCTTGTGCTTTCTCTTTTACCTTCCTCGGCAAGTTCTGTACTTTTTATATTGTGAAACCTTAACTAACAGCTCATGCATTCCTTTAGCATTGGATGCTGGTATACTAATCAGAACCTCAGACCACTACTATATAAGCAGCCCAGGAGTTGTGCTTTCATAGTCATATGTGAACGAAGAAAGCTATCTCTTTTATCACTTGCTCTTCAGCTCGATCCAAAGCTCCAAAGGTCTTCTTCTTGGTTAGAGGTCAGATTTCACAATATCTCATTGTATTTACTATTTTCTTTTGTCAGTTAACGAGTTGTGTATAGTTATTTATTTTTTGAATTGTTTGTCAACACTGAAAATTTCATTAAATTTTACTCTAAGGCTTTGGCTTATGTTTAACTATCTATAGTACGTTACTAGTACCTCCCCCCGCGATGCTATGGGATTGCTTAGTTTTTTCCCTCAAATTTGTGCTAATCGCGTTCAACTAGTAAATTATAACTAATCATATTCTATTGCGACGATTTATCCATTGAAAGGAAAGAGCTAAGCATACCAGGTTCTTTATGTACAAATATGAAGACTGAGACGATAAGCTTGTACAATGTTCAGCCAAAGTAGCTGTACTGCAAAAAAACAACAATTAATATCAAGACATGAGACGAAACTCATTAGCCCAATGAAATCCCTATACTACTAAATCCTGCAAAAACTGTTCTTTAAAATTTGATATTTGTTCTTTCGGTTAAATACTGTTTAATCCCTTAACTTTTACTGAAAAAACACTTCAGTCCCTTGCCTTTTAATTTGACATGTTTACTCTTTATTCTTCAGTTTTACATCCAATAGGTCCATTCTGTTACATTCCGTTAAATTGTGCTGTTAACTTCTTATTTTAAGGATAAAATTATTATCATAGCCCTGACTTTCTCTTTCTTTAATTTTTTTTAATTGTTTTTATTCTTCTCTTTTATTTTTTCTTTCTTTAATTTTTTAATTGTTTTTATTCTTCTCTTTTTTTTTCCTTCTGATTCATACCAATAAAATTACTATTTTTTTAATTGTTTTTATTCTTCTCTTTAAATTTTTTAATTGTTTTTATTCTTCTCTTTAATTTGACACTTTTACTCCTTGTTTCTTTTATTATGACTAATTTTATGGGGTGTTTAGGTGAGCCGCAGAAGAAATTAATTTACTGCTTGAGGCCAATAAAATTAGTCATAACTTTTCATAAGACTTTTATTAATTTTTTTAATTGTACTCTTCTCTTTTATTTTTTCTTCTGATTAGCACCGATAAAATAAAAAAAAAATTTAATTGTTTTTATTCTTCTCTTTAAATTTTTCTTTTAATTGGCATCATAAAAGAGAAGAATAAAAACAACTAAAAATAATTAGTAATTTTATTGATGCGAATCAGAAGAAAAAATAAAATAGAAGAATAAAAAATAATTTAAAAAATTAATAAAAGTCGTACTAAAACTTATGACTAATTTTATTGGCGTCAAGCAACAAATTAATCTCTTCTCCGGCTCACCCAAACACCCAATACAATTAGTCATAACAGAAGAAACAAGGGAGGGACTATAATACTAATTTTTATCCTTAAAAGAGAAGAAAAATAAAAGAGAAGAATAAAAACAATTAAAAAAATAGTAATTTTATTGGTATGAATAAGAAGAAAAAAAAATAAAAGAGAAGAATAAAACAATTAAAAAATTAAAGAAAGAAAAAATAAAAGAGAAGAATAAAAACAATTAAAAAATTAAAGAGAAGAATAAAAACAATTAAAAAATTAAAGAGAAGAATAAAAAAAATTAAAAATTAGTAATTTTATTGGTATGAATCAGAAGAAAAAATAAAAAAGAAGAATAAAACAATTACAAAATAAAAGAGAAGAATAAAAACAACTAAAAAATAAAAGAGAAGAATAAAACAATTAAAAAATAAAAGAGAAAAATAAAAACAACTAAAAAATAAAAGAGAAGAATAAAAACAATTAAAAAATAAAAGAGAAAAATAAAAACAACTAAAAAATAAAAGAGAAGAATAAAAACAATTAAAAAAATTAAAGAAAGAGAAAGTCAGGGCTATGATAGTAATTTTATCATTAAAATAGGAAGTTAACGGCACAATTTAACGGAGTGTAACAGAATAGACCTATTGGGTGTAAAACTGAAAGAATAAGGAGTAAACGTGTCAATTTAAAAGGCGAGAGAGTAAAGTGTTTTTTCAGTAAAAGTTCAGGGACTAAACAGTATTTAGTCCTTATTCTTTCTATTATGAATCGTGTTTCAGTAGTAATTGCCGTTCCAATTGTCAGAAAGAAAATAAGTTTATGATTCCAGCTCGAAGTACATCAATTGCATATTCTACAACTCACAATTTACAAACATAATGCTTGAATTGAAATCGAGTCGCAACAAAGTTTAAGAAAATTAACTAAGTTTTTACATAAGTATGTACAAATTGGTTATTCTAGATCTGAGCAGTACTATCCCATAATCAACATAGCTGAAAAAAACAGACAGAGAAAACAGGAACTGAAACATCCTACCAAAACAAAAATGGGTTATGTAAAATTAGAATACCTTACTATAATTAGTAGAGGAATCAATTCAACCAATTTATTGGATCATGGCATCTTGCTAATCTTGCAATATGAAAGAAGATTGAAACTTCTTCCACTACTCCCTTCGCTGTGTATGTCTCACTCTGCCCCTCTCTCTCTCTCTTCTGTGGAGCAATTGCCACGCCGAAACCTGTCGGTGTCACAAGAATTGAATAGCTGGAGGGACAATTCCGTAAAAGCAGCTGGAGAGGGGTAGAAGGATCAGTGCACTATTCATTTCGTTTATCCTTTTGCGGAATGAGCAGTGATTTTCCCCTTGGTTTTACTGTTTTAGTATGGTCTAATTTTCTAGGTAATAAGTTCCTATTACATGCACATAGTGAGTTAGTGACCACTTGAAATAACAATAAATTAAGTTTAGACTTGCTCTTCCTATTTCAGGAAAACAGATTCAACTTAAAGATTTTCTCTGGCAATGAAGGAAACGAAAGCAAAAAAGATTCCATTGCAACTAACTAGTGCTTTGTGGCCATGCAAGAACGTTTTAACGCAACATGTAGGGTATCAGACAGCAAATCAGGAGGACTGCAAGAATGATGCAAAGTTGCTGTCCTTCGATGATGCCAGCCTTGAAACCAGTACCAATGAGCTCATTACCAAACTGAGGGAGGATGGAGGTCTTTCCCTGGATGTTTTGGAGAATGTGCTGACAAGTATGTCTGATTTAGGGCAAAAAACCGCTGACGCGATCTTGGATTTCAAGAGTAAGATGATCGCTATGAAGGACGATAGCTATAAGCTTGTGGTGATGGAATACTTGAGCAGCAGCCTGGAGCTGCTGGACTTCTTTACTGAACTGGAAAAGTTTCTAGACTCGGCTCGTCGGAGCCATTCATATATTGAACATGCGATTGAACAGTGTAGCAGATTGGGGAGTAAACATAGACTAGGAAGGGAGGAGGCCAAGATTATTTCCAATATATTGAGTAACATTATGGCGTCTAATGTCAATGACCACTCTGGTGAAAAGTTGGTCGAAAAAGCTCATTGTTTGCTTGAGAAGCAGAAAGAAATGTTTTCCACATGTCGCATTGAACAAGAGAAGCCTGGGAAGAATAAGGAGAGTAATGTTTGGAGGAAGCTCTTGAGTCGTATATTCATGGTTGTCAAGTGGCTCGTTCTCGTTGTTCTAGGGGTGATATTGGCCTATACGCCCTATAATATATTATCTGATGGAGATGGTTTGTCTAATGTGGTTGGAGATTTGAAAATCAAAGCAGCATGTTTCCTTGATGTCTCTGTTATAACAGAAATAGTAGATTACTGGAATAGCTCCCACCTTGAAGTATGTCAAGATGATTTTGGGCTGAAGAATGAAGCAATGAACATAATACAGGAAGGAGCTTTACATTCCATAAGAGAATTGGGGGAAATAAAAGATCTCATCGGTAAGGTAGTAAATTCCATTGAATCTCTCCTTGCTCTAAGTACAAACTTTGCAAATGGAGAAAATGTAGAAGTGGCAATCAAGGATATTAAGCTTCACCTGAAGAAGTTTTTGGATAAAATTGAGCTTTTGGAGGAGAAAACAGGGGAATGCAGCTCTAGAATTTCGAAAGCAAGGCAAGCTGTTCTCGCGTGGTAACTCCAGACCTTATCATCTTTAGACTTCATGTTGTAATAAACCCCAGTTTGTGTGTTGGTTGTTTCTTTACTTCTGCTTTTAGCTAGTTTTTGGTGTTTCCTAATTAATAAACCCAAGTTGGGTCGTTTTCTTTTCCTTCTTTTCTTCCCCGACCTAGTTCGTCGGGTGTGGTAATTTGTAATCCTTTCTGTGTGGCCATTTTTTTTTTCTCAATGAAATGTTTGGTAGCTATCTTTTATTTCCCCCTATATATAAATTCTCATACCTCAAATAAAAGTCAGTAAAGATCAATTTTGATTGTTCTCTTAAGCATCATCAACAGCGTATAGCAGGTTTTGTTATCGAAAATGATCAGGGTATCCCTATTCTGGCTTCTTCAAAATGTATTGGCTTTTCTGATGTTATAACTATAGAAGCTTTTGGCTTAAGAGCTGGACTTCTTACTATTAAATTACATGGCTGCACAACGTATTGGGTTTTCTGAAGCTGACAAAGCTTTTGATTGACAACATCAATAAAAATATTTTACTCCTTAGTTCATTAAAGTCTTACACTCTTACTCCATGACAATTTCTAAATATTTTGGTCCAGAGGAGCCAACGCTGAATAGTTGAGTGCACCACACGTTGCTTGCATCTATTTCGGCCCTAGAGTTGTATTAGTATGGGAACCATTGATGTGAAACAATATTCAGACCAACTGGTGCTCTTAGGGACGCAGAAGTGGCACCAGATGAGTTCTAATGAGAACTTATAACTTCTACGGTGTTGATTATGTAAGATCATATAATAAATATGAACATGTCATAATCTGCATAGATATAGAAATAGTGAGATACAAATACAAAACATTTTAAATGACTACAAATATTCATAGATAGAATGAATATCTATAGAGTCCATCTTCTTCAAGCAAAGATTCGGTAAGATAAAGTCTTCTACTATCTCCAACAGTGGTATGTTCGATCTATCTCTCAATGGAGCGAGAGTAGTATTGGGAGAACAGGGACCTTGACTTTTGTGGATGCCATATGATAAAATCCATACATCAAAGAGAATCTATCACTTACCATATGCACCTTATTAGTGATTAAGTCACTTCACTTCATATCCTTTTATAGCTACCAATTTAAAGCATATATAATCCTTTGATTTATTTGTAAGACATTGCATATAATTATCGAGTAAACTTTATTATTAGATAATATGTCTAATTAACATATGATTCCATATAACTAAGTAAATTATAACTCGCCGACAACAAGACCTTCCTAAGTTTTTGTGTTTATTTTCTAAATAGATGATAGGTGTAATTTTGCTCCATTAATAACACCAATTCTTTCTAATGTATCAAAACAAAAATAAAAAAACATCGATTGTTTCCAAAAACAAAAATAAAAAAAATCATACTCTAAAGATTTTTATATAAGACAAACATACACGTGATAAGGATGACCAATCAGTAATCACATAAGTAATAATTAATTATAATTTATTTCTCGATCAAAATTACCTTCTTGACACATCTCGGAGCCTATTGTCCACTGAAGTCCAGTCTGTCCAGACAGCTCGGGATTGAAGTCAAAACCAAATTCTAAGCTCATTTCCCACTACTCCAAACCTTCTCCACCAATTCTCCTTTTGCTTCACATCTGTGCCTTCTGTTGTTTACATCTCTACTTACTAGGGAAGCCCACAACTCATGGGTAAAGGAGGTGGTTGTGTGCCCAGCAAGAATAGGCCACCGGCAGGCGTTGCCGGCGCTGATCTTCCGAACCCAAAAAGCGATGATCTTGTTTCAGACCAAAACCAAAACCAAACCCAAACCACAGAAACAACAAACCCAATTAAGGATGAAGGGGTTGCAGAGAAAAAGGAACAAAGGAAGAAGCTGAGGGTTTTCATAGTGTTTTACTCAATGTATGGGCATGTGGAGCTGCTGGCCAAAGAGATTAAGAAAGGGGTTGATTCCACTGATGGGGTTGAAGGGGTTTTGTACCGGGTTCCGGAAACGCTGTCGTCTGAGGTGTTGGAGCAGATGAAAGTGCCCAAGAAGGATGATCATGGGGTGCCTGTGATAGTGCCTGAGAGACTGGTGGAGGCCGATGGGGTGTTGTTTGGGTTTCCTACCCGGTATGGGTCAATGGCTGCTCAGATGAAGGCGTTTTTCGACTCTACGGGGGAGCTGTGGAGGGAGCAGAAGCTTGCAGGGATGCCTGCCGGGTTCTTTGTGAGTACTGGCACACCGGGTGGTGGACAGGAGACTACTGCGTAAGTAAGACTCCCTTGGTTTTTTATTTCGCATTCTTCGGTTCAAGAATTAATTGTGTTTCTTACTTCATGCTTTTGTGATAGTTTGATTTGAGTATGCTGAATGTTGGTGCATTTGGTATGTTTGAGTGGTATGACATGAATTAGAAGTTGCTGTGTAAGGGAAAAGGTGTGTAAATTGCATGTTCCAGTAGAAGAGTTAAATACAAGAGCATTGGAGTTTGGATTGTGTGTTTGATCACAAAGCTTGTATACATTGTCAATTGTGCTCTGCAGTTTTGAACAATGTGGTTCCAAATAGATGAAATGTACATTCTTTATTCTTTGGTAGAGCTATTGGTCGCATGACTTCAAAATCAGTAGACGGGGTTGGATGTCAACTGTCAAGATCTGCATACTTTATCCAATGGGACAAAGGATATGGAACTGAAATTAGGTTCACGTTTCAACCCCTTTCTGAAACACTCCTTGGTGGTGTGGAAGCAACAGCCTCTCTTGTACTATTGTAAGATGCTTAAATAAGCTCATTTTTATATAATGAACCAATACTGCACCAGGTTAGCTGAAAGTCATTGGAGATGGTATCAGAAGTAAACAAAGATATATATTCAACACGATGAAGTCTAGGCGTTGCTTTGTCATTATTCGACTAAAAGCAAATCAGCCAATAATATGTTTCTCTATTTATTGATTCTGGTAATATTTTAGTACTTCCATTTCCTATTCGATTAAGATTATGATTGATGGATGAGATCCTAAAACCTATTAGAACCACCAGTGACAGCTTAGTTGATTTCCATCTTGTATCATATACAAGATAAAATGTATATGATACAAGATAGTCAGTGATTGAACCTCACCTACTTAAATGAGCTTATGTAACCCTTAGGTCAATGTAGTTTATAGTTCGGGTTGCTTGTATGAAATGCTGCCTTGCCAACACTACTAGTTTGTTAATTACTATGCAATTTCACCAATATAAATGCTCATCCATTCTACTATAGACTAAAATTTCCTCTGCTTCCTACTTAGTTTCTGAATGCTTGTGTTGTTGTGTCCACATTTATTTATGTTCTGTAGCTGTTGTAATATAGAATAATATCTTATGTTATCGATCCCATCCTCATCAAAACTATGTCAATGCATATTTGCTGCAGTTGGACAGCCATTACTCAGTTAGCACACCATGGAATGATATATGTTCCAATTGGCTACACCTTTGGTGCTGGAATGTTCCAAATGGACTCCCTTAGAGGAGGGTCTCCATATGGTTCTGGAGTTCTTTCTGGAGATAGCACGAGGGCACCAACTGAAACAGAGCTCGCTCTTGCAGAGCATCACGGAAAGTACATGGCTACTATTGTCAAGAAGCTTGTACATTGACTGGAGGAGTCTTGACAAATCTACATTCTTTTGCACTTCCATACAATTTTCTTGGTGCTTGTACTCTGTTTTATGATGTTCTTCAGATGTCATATGTTAATAGATTTTTCCAGAAAAATCACAAAATGTCAATATATTTTAGATAGTTTAGTCATTCCTTCTCTCTTTTTTTGGTCAGTAATTGTAAACATGTGTCTTGATCATCAGTTTTGAACTTTTGACGATTTCTCAGTCAAACTGTTCATATATGGTCTTTTCTGTTTGATTGAAACATTATTGTCATCAATAAAGTTGTAGATCATGTTCATGTCTGCATATCTGCCACTACATATAACTACTTGGATAATATAATCAGATGTTATAATTATGATTATTTGCCGTCATTCAACTGTGATTGATATCAAATTAAAGTGCAGTATTATTGGCTTGTGCTTACCTTTGTTACTAAGATGTAATTGTTTCCCCACTTTATATGGAATGCTATCCCTGATAGATTAGATGAGTGATGAAACTAATGAAAAGAAAACTGTCACTGTTCGCGGTTTTTGTTTCCAGGTATCTGATATCATCAAACAAAAAAGTTTGTTGTGGTTTCCTAAAATTACTAGAGAGGAAATTAATGAGCCTAGAGGTAATGCCTCTAGCGATTAGTGAGAACTAGAGATATGTCTATCAGTCTCTTTTCCCTTTAAAAAAAAAAAAATCAGTCTCTTTTCCATTTCTCTTGCAACTGCAGATTTATCCAATCCTTAACTTACTAGAATTAATTACTGAAAAATTTTTGCTATAGTACTTTCTTATTTTTGTTTTCTAAGTCTGATAGTTGGATAGGCTTGTTAGTTCGACGAAATGTTGAAAGGAACAGATAATGCAGTTCCTTGTCAGAATACTAGTCTTCCAAAATGGGATGAATGCCAAAGAAGGTTCCCTTTCTTGATCCTATATTTGCAAAATGATAATGCTTTGGAATAGCTACTGGCACAGTCGTATGAAAAGTATGTTTCGAGATCCCCATGTCAAAAGGAAGAAACCTGCTGCGGAATAACCTTTTGGAGACCTCAATCTATGTTGCTAATGAAGTCGAGCATTTGCCACGCAGAAAGATCACAAAGGCCTCCCAGAAGGTACATTGAACAATCAATGTACATCAAGGTTTTCTCCAATCGATGTACGTCAATATAGTCCCAATCCATTTCCATATGAAGACGAAGCTAGACTAGTGGTTGTCCACACTGGAATAGGGTCCCGTTAGAAATTTGATATACAGTCTTCTCCAGCTGAGCCACAATAATACATTTCTGAAGATGAGCGTGTCAGGAGCAGAAATGCCAGAAAACGATATCTTGAAGTAACTCTGGAGTGATGAAGTTAACTAAAGGTGTTTCTGGGTAATATATAATCTTGCCAAAAAAAAAAAAAAAGGTGTTCCTGGGTGTGGAGTTGGAGTGTTGGACGAGGGACTGAATTAAACACAACTGTTTACTTCATGCTTACATAGCACCTTTGTTGATCTTAAGGTAATTCATGGACATTTGTAGATCAAAAATTACCTATTCATTTCGTGTTGGAGAATCTCTCTTCTATCAACCACCCTGGTGTTCTTATAGGTTATATCTGAAAACAAGCTAGGGACCGTAGACAAAGAGATGGACTATCATCCTACATTCCTACCTTGTGTGTGTGTGTGTGTGTTTTGTTCTTTTTGTTTTTGATAATTTACCTTATTTCGGTGAAAAGGTTCATCACCAAGAGAACATTTGTAAAGTCCATGAGGATTCAGGCAGGATGTGGTCCCCCAATATGAAAGGAAATGCTAGGATTTTCTATATCATCCAATACTAGCAATGAGAGCTGATAGAGATTACATAAATAGATGACTTTATAAAGAGCAGCTAAACCTCTAACCAATTTTAGAGCAATGCTTCACTGTGCTAGGGCCATTACACTATTGCTAGTTTCAGTGTGCCAAGGTATAGGACTGAACATTACATCAATCCCAACAAGCTATTGTTAAGGAGATGCTTCCTAAACCACACCAAACTGGCATCCAAGCTATGCTGAGATTGAGAGTCATGATAATTTATTATTCTTCCATGTTCTTATAGTGCTGGTATTTGGTCTAACCTGATCTCCAAACGAGGTGACATTAATCCTAATGTGAATTGGTCTGATCTCATCCCATGGACTTCTTCTAGATGGAAGGGTAAATTTCTGAAGGATATTACTTGTAACTTTGTAAGTCGGTGCTTCAACCTTTTGTTTTTGCTATTTGGAGGGAAAGAAACAACACAATATTTAAGAATGTTTCACTTCATCCTGCTGCTGTCTTTAACATGATAGTAAAGTCTATCCAGTTGAAATTATGTTCTCTGCAAATCCCTCCTACAGTTGCCTACACGAGCTTTTGGTCCAAATGGCGAATTTCTGATTAATTTTGGTTGGTTCTTTACTGCTCTTTTTTTTAGCAGGGAGGGTTAGGCATTATGAGAGTTGATAACTCTCTCGTCATTCTGTATGCTCCTCTCTTTGCCAGGTGTCTCTAATCAATGATACGTTGATTAGCAATACTTTGCTTTTGTTTTTCTCATATATACTTATGCTGAAATAGTTTGTTTTATGGTGGTTTCACATAGAAATGATGTAACTACAACGCTTGGGACTTTATGTAAGTGAAGTTTACTATCATGTATGTGTTTGTGATTGACATCAGATTATTTTTGAAGGCTTTGAAGGAACCAACTGAACCAAGTCACTATCATCTTGAGTCTTTCACCTTCCCAGCATCTTTGGTCGTTCTTCTGTTTCATCCACTACGTGTCTTAGTGAAATCAAGCTCATGGTCCATTTCAATGGTGCTTGAAATTCCATGTTTCAAGACTCATGCCATACTCAATGTCTCACTTATGGGTCAAATATTATGGAACTTTGTACTGACTTTTCCTAGTGAGGGTGTTGGATTCGATCAAGATTGATGAGCATCTCTTCAACTTCATCAATCTTAAAGATGATGTTGTTGATGCACTGCAATAGTCTTTCGCAAGAGAAGAGCCACTTCCGCACATCCGCAAGGAAATTTTTTTATTGAAGAGCTACTAACTTTGGCTACACTTTTTGTAACAGTAGTCGAATTCTGTAGACAGGAAGAGCCGTACTAGTTTCCTTTGCTGGATGTCATATAGGATTTTTATGTTGTAAAGTGAAGTTCTCGTGGCCAAAATGTGAGTTTAGCCAATAGTTCTCTGGTAGGCTAGTTGCGTTGAACAGTTCTTTTGGAACGAGGAATAGATTAGCTTGCTTTATTATCTGGCAAGTAAAGCAGGATGTCTGGAAAATCTTATTTGAAAAGTAACCAGACAACTCGTACTCCACAATGTACCATGATATATGGCTATAATACTACTTCTGGTGCTTTACTTTATTATCTTCTTCACAAAAAGGGACGAACCAGATTAATTGACAATGTAGTACTCAAAACTTCACTATGTTCAAAATAGGTCATCCAATGCAGAACTCAACTTATCTCAAAGAGGTCCTTAACAGTAATGACGTATAAGGGGGAGGCACTAGGTGGGTGCATCAGCTACAAAGCTTTCATCTTGGAACAGATGCTTGAGATCTTTGACAATGGATCTGCAAAGGGATACAGCGGCTCCTACTAACATAATCAGTGTGATAGTCTTGGAGTCAACTTCTATCATAATCTCCGAGCAATTGTAGTTCATGGCCGTAACCTTCACAGGGAGCATGAAGCTCACAAGATGCACCCCAGTTCTGCCAATATTCCTTGAGCTTGCAAACAGAGGCAGCCTTCAGAATCTCGAATAATAAAGGCATCAGAAGCTCTATAAGCATGAACAAAACAACTATCAAATTTCAGCTCGGCTTAAGTGATGGCTGAAAAGACATCAACTAATAGCTTTGAGCACTATGATAGAAGGTGAATTAGTAGCAGCATTGAGGAACTTGACAGGACGCTGTCTGATGTTCCTGAAGATCCAGATATCTCTTGATTCCCATATTTGCCAGGGTTCCATGTTCCAAAGTTGGTCGTTTGGGTCTGCAATGTTGCATTTCCATGTACTGCTAATAACTATGGTCCTGCTGAAATAAATACTATTGTCATAGACTCATAGTTAGTGTTGCACTTTGTACTTGTTAGAAAATATGTTACATGGATTCTTGGTTGACAACACTGCCGATCTGTGTGCAGCAAGTTATGGACACCTATCCATCAGCTCGATGGTCCTGATGCATACATTTGCAATACTGGAGTCTTCCTTCTTTCCTTTGGATGAAGAGTTTACGCGCTCTAGAGTATGTTCAAGAGAATACTTGCGACTTACTGGAGAATTTGATGAACACTGGCAATATTCAACACAACCACTTGAGAAGAGCAGAGAATTGGAGAACATGGAGCTGCATGGTAGCATGCTTCAAAAGTTTTGAGTTTGCATGCAACCTTCTCCATTTAGGAAACAGGCCATTTAGAGTTTTCAGAGCACATTCCGGAAATTTCAGAATTATAGGGGCATAGGGCATCAAATCAAAGGCAGGTTAAACGATACTAAGCAATAAGGCTTAAGACCTTCAAATCTCCGTGAGCATAAACCCCAGTGATATTTGGCTTAAGAAAGCAGGAAGAGTGTCTCATTGTCTAAGGATTGCCAAAGAAAGATTGGAAGCACCATAATGTATTTTTCAATACTGCTAAACAATTCCAAAAATTTTTCCTTAATTCAGCTTAAAAAGCATGAAATCCGAGAAGTGAATACCGTATTGTGAAACATATCAGCACAGTTCAAAGTGATCACTGATTGATTTAAGTTGTTCGCTCGACCTGGGAAGAAGAAACAGTATCCCAACCAAGCAGAGGTATTATATGATTATTTACACTATTGGACATGATGTATTTTAAGGTACAACAGGCAAATTATGTGTTGTTATACAGTAAAATGAAACAAAATAGATTCAGTAGAAGATAAGATTAATGTCTAGCATTTTTGAATAAATATTTTAAGCTGCAGCTGGATACAAATTGGATAAAAAAAAAGTAGGAAAAAGCATGTTCTTTCCCATTTTAATTTAGGAAATAAATACACAATTGAAGCCTCCATTCTAGAATTCTGCAATGATCCACATCAAACTTATGAGAATATACCCTGTTTCCAGCCAATATCTTAAACATTTCACAAAGTTACACCACCAGGTTTCATATGCGTACTTGAGCCTTGCCTGATTTGAAGAAATCACGTTCCAGCACACCAGAAGAGAGAGAAGCTTTGACGACCAAATGTACAATCCCACATACCTTTAAGGATGAATCTGGTGTATAAACAAAAGCAGCTTCTACATGCACCGTGGGAATAAGGTCTGCCCCACATACCCACCAGACATAGCTCTTCTCACATTGGACTCAAACATCTTGGGGTTATCCCTTAGGACGGCAGCTGCATCATGATTAAGGGGATCTTCATAATTCGGTTGCTGCATTCACAAAAACAAGATAAGATTTAAGAAGCTAACCGACTTTTTTAGAACCAACTTATGAAAGAATAATCAATACCGTAAAAAGATGAAAGAGTCCGTATATTATAGTATTGATATTCAAAACAGGTTTCCAGTCTTCTCTTAGAATGTTGAGGCAGACGTTTCCTTCCAAGTCAATATTAGGATGATAGACCTGCAAGTAGAAAATACCGTTGAGACAACTTTTATGCCTGGGAGCAACATTATCTAGACAAGAACATGTGCAGAGAACAAAAAGGATAGTGTACCTTTGTCTTGCACTTGACCTTTGGCGCCTCATGAGGGTACATGGGAGAAACTTGAAATGTGAACATAAATGTACCACCTCTGCGATAGCACACTGAGTTAGGCAGTAAGTCTAAAACTACTATATCAAAAATCAAACACCTCAGTCTCCACCACCAATATAAAAGCAAGTGATCATAAAGAAAATAATAGATCAAAAGATGAGAGCATCTTTAAACTTCATGATTTAAAAATGCCTAAACCCTTAATCTGTTGCCCTTGGGAGTATCAGAGTCAACCAAATATCTCAAATCCCTAGGGATGGCAATCCTCAATTTTCAAATCATTAGAGGCTTTTCTTACTCAAATCCGTACTTTGAAGAACCGAGATGATTAAATAAGTCAAATTTGTCATGTTAAAAATCTCTTTAATGAAAACAACAATGAAGATGCAAATCTTAAAAACCATATAGGATTCAGACTGACAAAGACAGGATGAAACTTTGCACAATAAATCACTTACAGATAGTATCCTTCATCAGGCCGGACGGTAACCTCAAAGTTCATTAAATCGTCCTTGCCATTGGGGAATGCTATAGTACATGTTTTCTGTAGGTTCAGCTCACTAATATCTGCAATGGAAACCCAACAAAAAAAAATTAGAACACAAGCCTATATCACCATCATTATCCTTTACTTCTTCTCCCCCTCTTTACAAGGCTATCATTTTAAATTCATCTAGGAAATGTAAAATATCCCACGACTGGGGGTATCCCTTGCATAATAAATCAGCTACAAATAGTATCCCATGGCTTGTAATGGTCTCTTTTGACATAACTGCCAATATAACATGCCATTACAAGCCTGTACCAGTTTCATTGTCTTCATCTTTTTGCCCCTTTTTACAAGACTGTCACTTTTAAACTCATCTATGAAAAGCAAGAGACTGGAGGTCAGTCTTTGTGACATGACTGCCAATACAAAAGGCCATTACAATGTGCCATTTGCCCCTCACAACCTTTACTACCTTAGCATCCCAGAAAATTTAAAAAAAAATAAAAAGAGAGGCATTTACAAAACTGCTAAATTTCATGCAAAACAAGCAAGTTGTTAAAACTCAAAAACTTGACACACTACAAGACAAAGTTATATTATTCAATGTTTATTATGTGTTGCTTGCTTAAATGTGAACAGTGAGGCACCTCTTTCAGATACCTTTGGAAAAAGAACGCCTAAACAATAACAGATATGTAAAACTTTGACATGGCATACCTCTGTGAAGTCGTAATTCTCCTGCACTTTGCTTCTTAACCAGTGTCTTTCCATTGGCATTTTCAGCAAGCTCCCTCTGCTTTTCCTTCACTTTAAATAGCTTGATCATTTTTCCTACAATACAGCATCAAAATAAACATATACAGCTCATAAAATAGTTACATATTTGAGATCTTGCAAGGTAATATGATAAGATAGCAACATAGCATGCTTTAAGCCATCAAATCCAAACAATTCATAGGAAAGATATTATGTAACTCGTATGCATTGATTTTCTGTCATTTTTAACAGCTAGTTTTCATACACAGATTAGAGCATCATACATCTCATTAAGACGCATAATGCTGTAGAGAGAAAGATATCAACCTCTCTCCTTATTATATATAAAAAATAAAAATAAAAAAAGTGCAAAACATTATAGCTTCACCGTTGGTTCAGCTAAGATTGTTGCTTTGTTGACTTTGTACGAACTAAGGAACTGTAATATTAAGCATCATTACTTCAATTCTGTTCATACATAAGCTTGTCCATAAGCACACATTTAGCCATGGACTTAACTGCAACCAAAAGAGCATGAGAGGCTTAATTCATAGCACTAAAGACTCAGCAAACCTAAATCACACATATGCATTAAGAAACCAACTAGATCCTACCGCAACCAATTAACACAGAATGACCTCACATTTTAAAACCTGACAGCCAGCAATCCTTAACAGCTACGGACCGAAAACTCATTATAAACAAGACCAAGTGCAAACCCTTTATACAATTAAAGGTCCCTAATGTAATTACACAAAACATACACCCAACATTCATAGGGTCTAAACTTCAGAATCAGAGGACTCTAACCCCCATTACACCTATTTGAAGCAAAGTTTCGAACTTTATATTCAAAATAAAAAGCAATGAACTTTCTGAATCAGTAAGCATAGCAGCCTCTTCACAGACTTACCGCTTGCTGTGTTGGCTCTACTTGAACTGCCGAGAGTCCTCCGCAAAAAGAGATGTAGGATCTCCCTGTAAAAAAAACAAAAAAAAAAAAACCAAACACCAATTCATTTCCCAAAATTCAACTTCTCATTCAATCAATTTTGAACTCAAATACCTCTCCAATCTCACCTTTCTCAACCCAACCCCCTTGATCAAAGACCATTAAACCCCATCAAAACAGAAACCAGAACCAATAATTCACACCCAAAAAAAAATATTATTATATTCATGCTAAAGTACTACTCAGTTTCAGAACATGGATCAGATTATCATTCTCAGCAACCAAAACACATATGAGTTCTGCGATCGTGGAAACGAAGCTTACCTGCTTAGAACAGCAAACAGAGCAAAGCCAAAGCCAGAGGGAGGAGAAGAGAGAGCTTGAGCTGAAAGGGAATCTGAAAGGCCAAAGCGTGTTAAGAGTCGGAGGGTGTTCTTGTTTAAATAAAGGTGGGGCCTTTGCCTTCTTCTTCTTTTTTTTGGCTCAATTATTTGTATTAATTTCTGGTCCCTCTCTCTCCTCTTTTCTGCTCTGCGTCAATTATCGTCGTGACGTCATCCGCTGCTGCTTTCGGACAAAGAGCTGGCATGCTGATCCGCTGTCCTGCCCCATTTTGTGTTCTAGTGGGAGTGACGCATGCTACTGTGCCAGGACTATGGTCAGGGTTAGAAGTGTCAATTGAGATGGATAATCCATAATGCAAGTGATTCCAACTGCGAAGTTCTAACTTGACACTGGATAACGATAAAGAATGTGTTTGGTATGGCTGTATTTTTAAGAAAAGTTGTTTGTTCTAACTTAACTATATGATTATTATTGAATAATTTTAAATATTTCTATATAGTTAAAATAATGGGGATTTCTAGAAGGTCAATTATTCAATATAATCAACTGAACTTATAAGATTACTAATGAACTATGAAGAAAATACTACATGACAGACTTTAAATTCATGCATCCAATCTAAGTTTTATACATCCAAAGTATTATCTTATAACAATGCAAAAGAAACGGACAAAGAAAAAAAAATTCACATTGATCATTTTTTTTTTTTTGGAGAAATGCAACATTTCATAGAAGGGGCAAAGCCCACAACAAGGACCAGAGAAAAGACTAAGGCTCAAGAACATATACAATAGGAAAGTCGTACCCTCCAACTAGATCAAAACATGTTCTAGAGAAAGGAGAGAACAACGCAAGTGCAGAAAACAAAAGCCGAAACAGGAAAAGACAGAAACAAGGCAGAAACCATTCCAGCTTAACCCTCAAAAACTGGAGGACAAGGCAGACCGTCGTTTCGGAGCACAAGAGAGAGGGATGGTGGTGGCCTGTTGGCCCATCTATTAAGACCCACCGACCAATTTCCAAGCAATGCTGCCTCATGGGCTGCTTGGTTTGCTTCACAGGGAATCCACTCCCAGGAGACACGATTAAAGAAGGTGCTTCTCCACCTAATTTCTTCAATGATGTCTGCAGTTTTCCAGTTGTTGCGCAGTTAGTCAGAATTTAACTCTGAAATGATCTCTAAAGAGTCAAATTGAACTTGAATCTTTCTCAAATTGTGATCGGTAGCCATACTGATCCCCAGGAGGATTGCATTGGCTTCTGCAACTTCCACCGAGCAATTGGAGAATTTGCAGCAGCACCCCCAACCAAATTACGGCTATGGTCCCTCAAAATGACACCCATACCTCCAGCGATAGCGTTATTCCAAGCAGCATCGCAATTGATGGCTATGACATCAGGAGGAGGCTGCCAATTTGTAGTGAAGGCATTTGTCTGAAGCGCTTGAGTTGGTTCAGAAGCATGCAAAAACTCACAAGCCGCCTCCACCCCACTCTTGAGCACAATGGGAGGAGAAAGCTGGTTGTGTTGGTAGATGAAACTGCATCGGGACTTCCAAATTGCCGAGCTTAAGAAGCTAATCCAGATGAAAACCCACTTCCTATCCTTACTATTGCGATGTGAACATGAATGTGTAGTAGCCAATTATCAAGAGATGTTATCTGTTGTCTGTTGATCCTTAATCCCAAAGGGGAACCAAACCAAACCATTTCGACCCATGGGCATATGAGGAGGATGTGCTCAATGGATTCCTCAAATGCACCACATATCGGGCATATAGGGCTGAGAGATAGCTTTCGCTTATAAAGATTGTGGAAGGTAGGGATAGCACCATTTAGAGCTTTCCACAGAAAGAGCTTGATCTTCGAAAAAGAATTGATCTTCCAAAGTAACTTCCAACACCTAGGGTCCACAACATGGGAGGTACTACATTTGAGGATGCTAGAGGGATAGATCGAGCTCCCAACTGTGGATCATATGATACCCTAATTTGACAGTATAATCACCATTCTTGTTCCATGGCCAAATCAGCTTGTCAGCTCCAATCCCCCTTCCAATAGGCACTGACATTATCTTGAGAACCTCTGTAGGTTGTAACAAATGTAGAATTTGGTCTAGTACCCAGGTCCTAGTCTCTGGGTCAATGATTTCAACTACACGACTAGGAGCATCACTTGGTATAGTGATAACAGTTTGTAATAGACCAAAATTAGGAGGAGGAATCTAGTAGTCATTCCATATATTAATGGATGAGTCATTGATGACTTGCCAGCAAGAGCCCCGTAAAGCTATATCTCTAGCTTCCAACAGACTTGACCAACCCCATGAAGCTCGGTGCCTTTTGACAGCTTTGGTGAAATCACAGTTTGGGTAGTAACGAGCTTTTGCAACACGAGCCCACATGGAATCAGGGAATTGGATTAGGCGCCAAGCTTGCTTGGTTAGAAGGGTGAGGTTGAAATGATGAAGATCTCTGAATCCCAAACCTCCCTTATCTTTTGAGTTGCCCAAATGCTCCCAACTTTTCCAGTGAATCTTGTTGCCAGTTTCAGAGAAGCCCCACCAAAAGTTACCAAGAGCAGAGTTTATATCATCACATATGCCCTTCGAGAACTTAAAACAAGCCATAGGGTAATTTGGGACTACCAACGCTACCGATTTGATTAACACACCCCTACCAGCCTGTGATAAAGATTTCTGTTTCCAGCCCTCTATCTTGTTACTGATCTTGTCCTTAATAAAGGTGAGAGCTGCAATCTTAGACCTGCCCTAAATAGTTGGTAGTCCTAGCTAGGAGCCAGGGTTGTCCACCACCACAATCTTGAGAAGAGAACACATTAGGCGCTACATTTGATCAGGAGTATTAGGGGAGAAGTAGATGTTGGACTTCTCATGGTTAATAAGCTGCCCAGAGGCCATACAGTGCTCCGCAAACAACCTAGACAACTGCCAACATGAGAATCCCACATCTTGCCTCTCTTCCTCTTGTTCAGCACCAAGCAATCTACAAAAGATAGAAATACTAACAATCATAAGAGCCACACAGTAAGCCAATAGCCAACCACCAAACAAAAGCTAATAATGTGTTACTCTTTACCTTTAGAAGCTTCACTTTCTCTTCTGATCTTTACAGTAAATCAAAACCAGTACTAGATGTTGGTTCTGTCCTCTAAATTGAAGATACCTCACATGCTTCACCACCATACTCAGGTCTTAAATGTTGGTTAAATGAGAGAATGAAGCAATAATACTCACCACCATATCAATAAAATCTGCACAGAACCTCCCATTAAATGAGAGAATAAAGGACCTCTCATTGCAGAAAAATGGCTTGAACAGGAGCATAAAATTTGAAGACAACTAAACGTTAGATGCCTCAGTTATCTTAAGAGACCTGAAATGACCCTTTACCCTTAAGTTCTTGAGTTGCATAAAATGATAGATGTTATTCATATTTAAGGATCTAGATGCATATAGGCTTCTTAACAGTACAATAACTTAAAAGCTACCCTTAAGTTCTTCAGTTGAAAATTTTGGTTAAAAAGTACAATGGGGTTGTTTTCTTGGTCCCTAATGTTTGCAAAAGGCAGCATTTCCACTTCCACAGACTCACTATAAACCCATCAATCCCAAAGTGTTTCTCATTCTCAAGAATTGCAACATTTCCAGATAACAAATAACAGACTACTGCAACATTCTCTTAGATCCACAAGACCCTCCACATAAAATTCCAAGCTTTATAACAAAATCCCCCACCACCTCTAAAGCAACTCAATCCAAATGAAAATGTTATGGTAAATAAGATTGGACCATATTTTTATTCTAATTGGCATATAGAAACCCCAATGATCATTCCAACTGGCTCACCTTTCATTTCCTCAATTACAATTTAGTATTCCTGATTCAATTCTCTCTGTTTCAAGACAAAACAAACACAAATCAGTTTCAATTTTCATTGCTGTATCAATAAGAAAAAACAACACAAAAACCCACAAAGAGTCAAATTTCTAAATCTTTAAAAAGCTTTCAAGTTTGACTTGAACAATTCACATATTTACTTGGGATATTCAAGTAATGGAAGCACCAAAATAACACGAATAACGACATTCCAGAAGGTTGGGAACAATGGAAACGTAGTAATCACAAAAATTAGACAACCATTTATATCAGTAAACATTATGTTGCAATTACTCTATGAAATCGTTTGGATAGTTCCTTTACCTAAAGCACCTTATAAAGTTTGAATCATCTAGAATTCCATGGTTGATCGAACTAGTGAAAGAAAACTACTCAATCTGGTTCCCATTTTCCCAAATCAATCTAAACCCACATTGATTAAGTACCCAATTACACGAATTTGAGCAAAAAAATGAAGAATTTACAATTCCATATAAATGAACTATACGATCTTAGCTCCAGCAAAAAAATACACACACACACACACATATATATCTAAAGTTCAAAGCAATTCAAGCATAATTGATCTCATATCCGTAAAACTCAAAACAATAATGATCTCAAACATTCATCAAATTCAAAGAAATTGAAACTGAAATCGATACAAAACTAACCTTGAATCAAATTGCCAAGCAGCCAGCAATCAAGGATTGAGGCTTCGATTTCGAACACGGATGAGAGGCAAGGTGATGCCAGTCAGAGAGAGAGTGTGCGCCTGTGATGAAGCGGCGCTGCGCGTGATCTATTGAAGAGAAAGGTTTCGTGGCTATATTCTGTAATTGCTTCAATGAAGGGAGGATAGAAACTGGTATTTCCAAAACATCATTAATCTACAGTAACACCCGCTACAGTGACAAAAGCCGACTCCTACTTCTAAAAGCAAGGCACATGCTACTTTGGCGTTCCGATCGAAGAAGCGCTGACTTCTGGAAAAAAGGAGAGGAGAAGTTGGTTTACCAAATAGGACAACACGAGACGCATATAAACGGGGGAGCACAAAAGCGCCCCCCCCCCCCCCCCCCCCCCCCCACCCCCCCAGAAAAAAAAAAAAACATAGCCAAATTTTGATGGTTTGGTTTCAAATAACTCGACATCAAGAGATTTCTTAATCCGAGATTGTAATGGCAACACACTAATTGCAACTGCCAAAGGATTAGGAAGAACTTTAATTCCAGTTGTAGAAGTCACAGCTCTTCGAGACAACTTGTCAAATGTGTACCAAAATGGTTTTTGAAGGCTACAAGTGGAAGGTGATTGCAAACTCATTATTCACTATGTCAAAAAAAAAAAATCCCAACCTTGGAGAATTCTCAACATTATCCGAGACATTAAGCAATTATTAAGCTTGTTTGAGTCAATCTCCTTTAACCATATTTATGGGGAGGCAAATTTTGTTGCTGATCCACTAGCAAATTTAGGGCATAAGTTAGGAGAATGTTGTTCCAATAGTGAGGTTTCTAGAGCTGTTTTATTTAATATTGTAAACTTTGGTTAATTGCCAAAGGGGTTTCCACATTCAATGTAGTCATTTTCATATTAAAAACAAAAAAAAGTCTTAGAACTTAAGATTTTGAAAGAATGACATTATGCTCTAGTTTGTTACTAATGACAATGGCTATGATTTGTTTATGCCTAATAAAGCTTGTAGACCAGTAGGACATGCACTGATGGCTAAACGCAAAGGCTCCTAGCTGTGGAATGTGCAAAAAGAGAATGAAGGATGATGGGCTGTCGCTGAAGAAGCTGCGCCTCAGCCTAGTTGTTGGAAGGACAAACTTGGACGTTGTATCAATGGGTTTTGTGTCCTATAAAGCCAATGTAGGAGGCTTCAAAGAAAGGGGGTAGACCAAAGGGTGCAAAAAACAAGCCTAAAAAAAAATATTAGTTGACGGCAAAATTAGTTAATGGGTTGCCCGAATTTACTACTTTGATGCTACAGATAGCTTAAACACCTTAAAGGATAAGGAGCTCATAGTTGCCTAGTGTTATTATATTTTTTTAGAGTAACTGTCTATGCTAGTGAAGGTGTCCCAATGAGACTTTGTATAAGTGGTTGGTTTTATAGTACCACAATTGCTTGCTCAGCTTGTGAAGTTAGGTAGTTTAAATTTCCTATGAGGCGATGTATTTTTGTTAGCATAGACTACTCTGAGCTATGATTGTTACTCAGAGTAGTGGTTTACTGTACTATTCTCTATGAAACATGGGCATACAACTAGTATGTACTTTTTATCTCAAATACATATATATATATATATATATATAACAATCAAGAAATACATATATATAATTAACTAACAATTAATGCATCTGATGAAGCCTCCTATGCTTCTGCATCAGACTCTCGCATGAAGTGAATATGGCCAACACATCTCTCCGTCAAAACTATCATCATCTTGGTAGAAAGTTTTGATGTGACCGACTTGTTGATGATAAACTAGAGCTTGGATTTTAAAGCTAAGGGGGATTTTTTTTTTTTAACATGAAGATTAAAACAAGTTTTATATTTATCATATAGTAATAGTAATATATGTTTATATGTTAAAGTATGTATAACCATCCTTGTAAAATTTTATCTCAAGAAGAAGAATCAATGCACATCACTAAATCTGTAGAAAATAAACCCTAAATCTTAAAAGATAATGTGCGAAAAATTTATGCCTCAACGCCACAAGTGTTTTGGAACTTTAAGGCATAGGCAAAACGCATCACCTAATGCGCTCGTATTTTAAAACACCAGAAAATACAACAATTTACATTTTAAGTACAAAGATTCCACATAATATCACTCAGTTTAGCCAACCAAGGGTGGTAAAACGTAATTTAGCCACGGAGAGTAAAATATGAAAAGTCAGTCAACCCCACAGCTCTCACTTGCTCACTAGATTTTGCGATCTGAGAGTCGCAGCACCAGTCCTCCTAATCCCTCGTTCACGATGTTGAAGCTCCTCCTCGCCTTCCTAACCCTAACTCTCCCATTCCTCGCCCACTCCTTCTCGCCGGACCACCCCACCGATCGCCGAGTCCTCGTCTTGCTCGACGACCTCGCCCTCAAATCCTCGCACTCGCTCTTCTTCAAGACTCTCCAATCTCGAGGCTTCGACCTCGATTTCAAGCTCGCCGACGACCCCAAGATTGGGTTACAGAGATACGGCCAGTACACCTATGACGCCTTGATCCTCTTTTCTCCCACTGTTGACCGTAAGTCTCTCTGTTCCCTTGGGGTTTATGATTTGGTTTATGAGAAAATTGTACGAGATGAAAATGTTGATCGATTGGGTTTTGGTTTTCTGAGTGCTCTATAATGTGGAAGGTTTAACATTTAGACTTGTTTTGCTTCAGAATTGCTTACATTTTGTCAAATTTGATTTTGCGAGCGTTTGTGAATTCCGAAAGGATTTGATTAGTTCTGATTTTGTGGATCATGTGATATAGGTTTTGGAGGATCCATTGACCTGGCTGCTATACTGGATTTTGTGGATACCGGTCATGATTTGATTATTGCTGCTGATACCAATGCTTCTGATTTAATCCGACAAATCTCTGTCGAGTGCGGTGTTGATTTCGATGAGGTTGGTGTGAAGTTTATCACTATTTCAGTTTTATTTTCCTTTAAGTTCAGTATGCATGATATGTACTTCTGTTGAAGCATCAGTTATTTGCAATGATGTCCACAATTGAGTATTATTTGAAAATGCGTGTCTGCATCAATATTTTCACTAATCTCTCTGTGACAACACTCCAATTCTAATCCAATATCCAGTACCAAAGGTTTGTGTGAAGTTGTAAGAATTCAATAACAACTGGAGCAATGCTATTATGTGTTGTCAATCATGTATTGAAATTTGAGTTCTTTGCAAATAACTTCTGGTGTTTCTGTAGTTATATTTGGAGCTGTTCCCTTGTGACAGCAAGAATAAGGTCATTTAATAAGAGCATATTGGCAATTATTGGCTTTCATTAAAACCAATTGTTGTGCACCGTTGTTATACACTTATGATATGACATTGAGGTTGAATAATATATATGTACAATGAAAAGGTTGCACAAAGAGATAAAAAGAAATGAAATTCATAAAACAGAAGAAAAGTAACTTTTATGCTAGCATGTCCTGTCCTCAAGTAATGAATTCATTATGCAAATTTGGATGTCACTGTTGCAGTTGGTCTGGCTATATTCTATTCTTATTTGATTGCATATTCTTCAAGGTTCAGTGGCAACCAGTATTGATATCCTTACCTTGAACTCATACATGTTTCTATTTGCTTACCTTTTCATTTAGCATTTTTAGCTTGATTAATGATTCTATATGTTTGATTAAATTATATGTATCGGCTGCAGGATCCTTCAGCTATGGTTATAGATCACACGAGCTACGCAGTATCAGACAGTGAGGGAGATCATACACTGATTGCAAGTGATGACTTCATTTCGTCGGATGTAATTTTGGGAAGCAAGAAAATTGAGGCAAGCTCTATTCTTGACAACGTCACCATTAGTTGTCCAATTTAGTTATGTTAATTTTGCACATCTTTTTCTTACTCAAGTTCCTGTATGAATTGTTTGGAGTTTTACATATTCTTTTGCTTTCAAAGGAAATGATATTTTGTTTTCTTTTGTTTCTTTACCTCAAAAAAAAAATTAAATGGAAAATAGTACTGCACTTTGACAATATGGTAACTTTGCACCAAAAAAAGGAGGAGCTTTTAGTAAGTTAGTTGACCCAAGATAAGATATTTAATGAAGTTAAGTAGGTACTAAGCTGGCCACCTTTATGTCATAACATTTTTATGACATAAAGGTTAGTTGCTAAAGATGTCTGAGTACCCAGCAGTAGCTTTAGCAACATTTTTGAACAATTGCAACTGTAGATGGGGCAGAGACAAATTTCTATGCATTGTACTAGTTAATTCTAACTATAATGCCTCTGTCTCTGATATAATTTTTCTTGGTATTTCTGCCACAGGCTCCTGTACTTTTCAAGGGGATTGGCCATACAATAAATTCTGAAAATAGCTTGGTAAGATTTTTCAACAACTAAGGGAATTAACCTTTGTGCTAATGAAGGTTTTTCAAGTCTGATTGCTTACATGCTTTGTTGAAGGTTTTGAAAGTTCTGTCAGCTTCACCTTCAGCATATTCAGCTAATCCCAAAAGCAAGCTGTCTAGTCCTCCATCGCTCACTGGATCTTCTATATCATTAGTCTCAGTTGTGCAGGTACAGGCTCCACCCCTCATTGATTTGTGCTTTATATGATGCATCCTTGAAGACGAAATGATATTGATGATAGTTTTAAATAAGTCAGAACTTACTATTTGCTGCATTATATATTATTGGTCAACATCAATCCCCCCCTCCCCCCGCTGGAAGAAGAAGCATGGGAGTACTTTTCCACATGTGTTTATTAATAAATATTACTAACTAAATGAATACTTTGGGCATATCTTCACATGAGTTCATCCAACTCATTAAATGGATGAGTTTGAGTGCTTTTGATTGTACATTGTTTGCTACATCAGTATGAGTGCAATTATTTTATACATTGGATCTCTTGTAACAGATTTTCCTGTTTTTTTTTTCCTCTCTCTTCCCATGTAGGCAAGAAACAATGCTCGGGTTTTGATCTCCGGGTCATTAAGTATGTTCAGCGATCGGTATGTGATGGTTTCCATGTAAATGAGGTTTTCTTATTTTATGATCGTTCTTTTAACAAAGATTAATTTCTCTTTTCAGATTTCTTAGATCTAAGGTGCAGAAGGCTGGGAGCCCAGATAAGTAAGTGATATTCTAAATAGATTTCTTTGTCATAAGTGTCACAATGATATTAGGACATCCGTTTCTAATTGCAACACTATGAAAGTAAAAATGTTCTTATTAGTGGAAAGCTTTGCCTATTGGCACTTGACTCATAGCTATATGAGCTATGGTCAAGTGGTTGGGATGTAGTCATAGTTGGTGGCACATCTCTGAAAAGAATATCCCAAGTTCAAATCCTCCCTCACAAATATAATAATGGATATAGTGTTTATAGTGATAATTCAGCATCTACAGGTTGTGTATTGATAAACTGTTGTACATTACAAGTCTGTGACCACCTATTTGAAGTAGGAATGTCTCTTTTTTTTTTTTTTTTTTTTTTTTTTTTTTTTAACTTAATGATGAATTATGATTCATGTGGAAGCTGCTAGAGTGTTTCAGAAATAACTAGACATATGTCTACTGGAGAATTATGGGATCACGAGCTAACAACCAGTGCGTCATAAGATGATTTCCTTCCCTACAAACCGAATACTTTTATGAATAACTTATGCTTACATGATTGTGTATATTGCTTATTTCTTTTAACTGCAAAGAGTATTCTGTTTGAATAATAAATTAACAAGAGATTTCCTGTGTGATAACAGACATGAGAAATCAGCTAATGAGCAGTTTCTGACTGAACTTAGCAAGTGGGTTTTCCATGAAAGAGGTCATCTGAAGGTGAGGAAAACTTGTATTTGAATCATGATATTATAGATTTGTTCATTGAGACTTAAACAATAAAGTAAAAGAAAACAAAAATACAAGGAGAAAAGAAAGAGGTAATACAGGGTGCCTGATAATTGGAGGATAAATCATCTTACAGCTCATTTTGGTCATCTATAAGTTTCCTTTGGGACTGTTGAAGTGCTTCCCTTATTAAAACTTGTTTTGATCTGTAGGCTGTCAATGTAAGACACCACAAAGTTGGAGAAGCAGATGAACCAGCTATCTACAGGATCAACGATGATGTGGTAATTTTTTTTTACTGTGTTAGTTAAACTCCACGGAGAGGGGGAAAATAGGTATACTTTTTGGTATCTAACACTGAAATCACAATTGAAGGAATATTCGGTCAAGATTTATGAATGGCATGGAAAAAGTTGGGAACCATATGTTGCTGATGATGTCCAAGTGCAGTTTTATATGATGAGTCCCTTTGTTCTGAAAACCTTATCAACTGATAAGAAGGTAATGCGTGTCATTAACTACAAACTTTCTGTATACACCCTTTTCTTACAATCATTTTTGCATTGCAGGGTAATTATTTCACAGCATTCAAGGTCCCAGATGTTTATGGGGTTTTCCAATTCAAGGTTGAGTATCATAGGCTTGGGTATACAAGCGTAGCTCTATCAAAGCAGGTAAGAAACATTCCTTCTTAGTATAAGAGAAGATGGTACTATTTAACGTAGCCACTTCTGTCTAATTTTGCCGCCTAAGTGGATGCTATCTTCATGGCTTCTGAAGTAAATGGACACCTCTGTAGTTTTGAAGCTTTGTAATTAACCATCAACTCAAATGAAAGATTCAAATCACTGGAGTTCCTGGAAGTTAGAGTTTAATGCAAATTTTATCAGACTTAAAGATAGGTACTTGAAACATGAGAGAAAGGACAAGTTAAGTCTGCAAAGCAAGATGTTTTGTGTAGGTGTAGGCTTGTAGTGCACAGAAAGAATTATATTCCTGAACTGCACATAACAATTTACTCTTGCCAATCATGATACTAGTTTTTTTTATCTTGCATTGGTCTGTTATCTTTTCTAGCTGGTGTATTGTCATTTATCCTGAATCTGAATGACTTCCCTGGATGTTGAATTGCAGATTCCTGTTCGACCATTCAGACACAACGAATATGAAAGATTTATACCAGCAGCTTATCCTTATTATGGAGCAGCATTTACTATGGTAACTCCTGCTCTCTGAGACTGATCGCTATTTCATAATATCATAATATGCATATCTTAAGATGGGATCTGGTTCGCTGGATTTGCAGTTGAAGTGTAATGTCATAACTAATTTTTAACTCTTGGTATTGTTGCCCACCTCTCCGGTTCAAAGACTGTCCCAGTCTTGTCAATTAGCATTGGCCTATTTCAGATTACATTCAATCAGATGTCTTGGTCTTTAACTACTGTCTAGGATTGGCCTATTCTATAGGTCTTGGTCCTGTGATTCCTGTTACTAGTGGCATTGGCCCATTTCAGATTAAATTTCACTCTGTTGTCCAGGTGGGAAATTCACATTGACTGGTGTTGCAGGCTATGTTTAAATATTTTTCTTTACAGTACAATATTTGGTGAAAGTTTACCTTCTAACCATTCTGATAATATAAAATTTGGATTGTGATGCAGATGACAGGTTTCTTCGTTTTCACAGTTGTCCACCTATACAACAAGTAGCTGTAGAACAATTGTACGGGAAACATGTAATGCTGTATTAAGAGCTTAGCTTCGACAATGGAAATTTTGATTAGGCAAAAATATTAATATGCAGACAGTTCTATTGTTATAGATATGTTATGTCATTAAGTGGTTGAAGAAATTGTTGCTCCCATCCTTTTTGTTCATGCAGTTAGATAGACACCATAATCCCTGCAATCTTCACGTTAAGGTGTTTTTGAAGCATCTTCTATTGCCCCTTCTCTCAACACATCTCGGCATTATACATTTATAAAATTTGGTAAAACTAGTTCGAGTAATATTGATATTACTACGGTTAACAGTGCATGCGAAAGGTCCACATTCCAAAAGAAAAATACATCCTTTCTCATGTGTTTTTGATTTGAAAATACAAATGCATTGTGGAGTATCAAGTTCTTGTGTTTTTATCTTGTTACGAATCTGAGTTCATTTTCAAATTTCAGTCGACTCTGCTGCGTTAGTCATTTTTTTCTGAAATGAAACAAAAATTAATAAGTATCTTGGGTCTCATGTAGACACTGTTGCATCGTTGAAGATTTGATGAAACGGTAGGCCGGTATTTCAAGGTTGTGCCAGACTGCCAGTCCCACCATTATGTTTGATAGAATGAGTAGTTGTGTACATACAAAAATTATGAGCAATGCAATGCATAAGCAGCTTGTGTTTTGGTTGAACAATAATCCTGTGACGGCCACTGTATAAGAAATTGTAACTAGAATATTAGATCATTATAATTGTTTTGGTTTTTTTTTTTTTTTTTTTGGTAATGTTGTTTTGGTTTTGTTGCAATGACCCGTTATGTGTTATATTTTGCTGCAGATCCATTGTTTTTTATGACATTCGAGGAAATTAAATAATGACTTATCTACTAGAAATATGAACTACAACCAATTTGATATGGTCTTTCTAAATGTACCCAGTAAATATTTTTTTTTTTTTTTTTTTTTTTTTTTTTTTTTTAAGAAAATGAGATAATGTTATTTGATTATCCATGACGTAGTAATGAGCCTAACCACAAGAAAGAAAATCCTCTCTACCAACCTCCCATGAAGTAGTAACCTAGTCGCTTAGAGACCTCAATAGGTGTACAACTAGAGAAACTAAGATGCAAGTGGTAGAAAATTTAACTTCTAGTAATAGGCAAAAGAAACTGGAAAGCCTAAAGCTTTCCATTGCCCTTGACAAGACCAAGACCCAATATTACAACTAGATAGGAAAACACCACTAGATTGCCTAAAAAAGGCCTACAGAAACTAGAAAAGAAACATAAAGGACCAACCCACAGATTTGGCCCAGTAGCCAAAGGAAGGCCCAGAGCCCAGAAGCCAAGCCAGGAAGCGCGAGTCGGAGCGAACCCGCCTGTGTTGCAGGACCAGCTCCCCGGCTTCTGACGGACCATCGTCGCTGCACAGCATCGCACCGCCACCAACAGACGTCGTCGGCCGGATCGTCATGGATCCTGAGTCCAAACCGAATAAGATCCGATACAGATTCGATCGCCACATCCTCCGACTTCCGACCTCCGTCAGATCTTCTCAACCCCAAACTAAGGGAACCGCAATGACAATCCGTCTATGCCGCACACCAGAACCCCTTCGTCGCACCACCCGTGCTCGAAAAAACCTCCACCACACATGTCGAAAACGAAAACAGGAGGAGCCCCTATGCTTGTCGCTCTCTCTTCAACCGCGACCCAGTCACTCCCAGCCCTCTGTTCCTGCCCATAACTCCTGGCCCTGACCGGTTGACTGACACAACTAGTTCGCCCGTCCAACAACAACGTCCAATGGACGCGCTGCCGGACGCGGCATAGAAATTTCTTAGAGTTTTTTCGCTGCTCCGACTTTCTTGGAGCTCTCGAGGTTTATTAGTACATTATACCCAATAAATATCTTAGTACACCCAACAAGTTTTTACACTCAAAATTTTCAATTATACCCTTTTTTTAATTAAACCCAGCAAAACCCAAACACCCACCCAGCAAAAGCTTCTTTGTTACCTTTCTCAATTAAACCGAGCAAAAAAGCTTGAAATTAAAGCTTTAGAGCCGGGGATTTCAATGGCGCCCAGCAACAAAGAGAAGAAGCCCACAAAGCCTCCATTCGTTCCGGCCAAAGATGACAGCAAATCTGTGCTTCAAGACCCAATTATGAGGTCGGACCCAATTGAGACGGAGGAAGGCGTGCTGAGATTGCCTCCATTTTCCCTATTCCCAGACCATCAAGAAAGGCTTAACACCAAAGTGGGGTGAAATAGAAAGGCTTAACACCAAAATGCGGTGAAATGCTACTACTTTACTGCACTCTTCTTTTACTAGTTGAATGTTCAATACCTTCAATGAGATTATATGGTTCAAGATTTTCGAATTCTACTGCAATCTAATTTGTATTTGGGGTTTCTGTGCAATCTAATTTGTATTTGTATTTGGAGATTGTTTTCTTTTGATTCATGGGATTAAGCTTTCACTTATACTCTGATAGGATACGACGATTTGCACGCCCATCATCAAGGTGATGAAACACAATTTGGACTGGTCTCATACTTGTTTCCATAAAGCAGATTGTTATGGAGGCTAAATTTTTTGGCATCTTAATTATTCCTAGTTAATTAGGAGGGATCAAATATTGAATGTTGGAGAAATCTGATAGTGTGTGGGGAAGGGATGAAGATTGCTGGGTACAATTATAGAGTTAAAAGTGGAATTTAGATTATTATTTTTTACTGCTAGGTAGACATTTGTTATGTTCATTTAGCAAAAGCCATTTAATATCTTGTCAATTTGCTTGAGTGGGTCGGTTCGGATAATTTCTATACTTTTGAGTTGGGTAATCTATTTAATTTTGTTTCCATTAGTATTCGGTTACGCAAGCTACTGAAATCATGCACGGTGCAAGTACATTGAAAACAAGGTGCTAGTTCTTTGAAAACAAGGAACATAGTTTTACTTGTTCATTTTCAATTTTAGTGATCATCCAATTAAAAGCCAATTTTGAATATAAATTCCGATTAATAAAGCCATTTTTTAGTTGAACACCTATTGATCACTCAGATTTCAGTTTGTTTCCGAGAACTCAGATATGTATGTCTGTCTATCTGATCTGTGAGAGCAAGTCCCTTTGTTAAAATCTAAGGTGTGTTTCTCGGAGAACTCAGATCTGTGATCTGTTTGAGCAAGTCCATATCCGCATGCCGACTTATCCAAACTCTATCCATTACCACATTACAAAGGAATTTGAAACTTAGAGGTACCCATTTGTCTTGTTTCATGAACAAACCTTTTCTCCGTATTACATGAAGAACAAGCACAAACTAGTTCATGGGGAGTACTCAGATTTCCAAAAAAAAATATTAAAAAAAATCATCGATTCTTGTAAATGGATCACAGTACAAAACCAGACCATGATTATAGTAAGCTAAAACAAAACCCCAAAAGGAAAAGAGATTATAGAATCAAAAACAATGTATGGCAGAGTTACTAGTAAACGCCTTGGTAAAATAAGAAAATAAGGCATTTATCAGCGAAACTTCCAGAGTCGTTTTTGGCCTCCTATGAATCAGATAAGCACGAAAACTCAGCTTATCTGGGATTAATGGAGGCACCTCCAATCTTTCATTCGCAGAAAGACTCAAAATCATTGATAGATCAATAAAAACCCAAGAGAAGCAAATCGATAGAACAATACTGTATATGAAGATTGGGATGGGGGAACTGAAGGGTATTGGAGTTCCTGTTTTGCTTGGCTGCTAAACCCTGCTCTATGTATTTATACTCGTTTCTTAGTAGAGAAAACCCTAAAGCTCCTTTGCTTTGCTATTTGGTCCTTGAGCTTTATGGGATTTCGCTTATGCGCCAAATAATTTTGATCAAGTGTTTAAACGGGCCTAATAATCAGTTTAAGTTCAAATCCATCCGTTGTTATCCATAATACGGCCCGAAAATGAGGTAAAAAAATCCGTAATTGTGTTTTCCTTTTCTTTTTATGGCAGGAATCTGTATTCAAAGTATTACTATCCAATAATCTAATTATGTGCTCAGTATCATTTGATTTAGTGATATTAATGTTTTCTTTATAGTTTGACATATAGATAACTAGTTATTATGTATTTTTAGTTGTTAATATAAGATTGTATATTTTACTACAACTAGAGATGTCAATGAGTTGTACCATGTCAGGTTTCATGTCAAGACTTAAGTGTGTTGAAAAATTCAAACTCAAACTCAACAGATTTATTCTGTAGATTACTTGCCTGACCTACTCAACTCATATAAGTAAAAACGTCATGCCAATATGAATTATTCCAATTGTTCCGGCATAAAGGGTTTTGGTTGACCCGTTATATTGAGTGCATGATATATAACTTTACAAAAAGGAAACTATGTAAAAATTATAGTATAGTTCTAAAGTGTGACTTACAATAAAAGCATAAATATGGTGTGCAATCATATATACACATCATTAAACAAGTTAAGTGAGTCATTTTGGAGTTGATGGGTTGATCACTTACAAATAAAAGCATAAATATAGTGTGCAATCATATATACACAACATTAAACAAGTTAAGTAAGTCATTTTAGAGTTATGGGTTGATCCTAGACCCACCCATTTATCAATCATGTCTTCGGCCTCTTGGCGAGTTTGCCATTAATGAGACCCATTTTATACTCAAGCTAGTTCAACTTTTTCATTTCATGTCGATTTCAAGTAGTGTAAAAAATTTCTGTCAGAATTGACGGCCATAACTATAACCTTTTTAGCTCTATTTATCGATTTCAACAGTATACCACTTATTTGAGATTAATTACATAAATAATTCATAAAGATATATCAAATCAATAAGCTCTGGGAAGCTTAAACACGTGTACGATTGGACAAGTTAATTAATTTGGTCCAAAATTTGTATCTTGGTTAGCAAGTCCACCCGTTACAGCTGACAGTTAAGATATTCACTACTTTTTGTCTTTTATTTTTACTATTTTTCTTGACCAGTCAGATGCTGTTCACAAAAAGTCACTTTATGGGTCAATTTCTTGACCTTTTTTTGACATGTGATGACATTTTGTAAACAGCATTTGACTGATCAAGAAAAAGAGTGGAAATGAAACGTAAAAAGCAGTGAATAGTCTTGACCGGTCAGCCTCAACGGGTGGACTTGCTTTAGGCGATCTCAATTCCCCTGTCAATGACGAATGATTGATTGGAATTCATACATCCGAGGATTAATTACTAAGCCAGCATCTGAAGCATTCTTAATTAAGACAAGGTTATTTGGCTTATATTTTGACTCTTATTAGTGGATTAAGTTCTTCAATTCATCTTTTCACTGCTTAAAAGTTAGAAAATATATTGAAGTTGGAGTGTGAGAGCATATATAGTATCTGAATATCTGAATAATGTCAATTTATTAATAGATCTCAATAGTAATACTTAGTCAGATTTCTCCACTTCATCTATAACAGAAGGTTTGGAGATCTCATTTCATAGCATTTCCACCGTCTATACCTAACAAAGTTCAAATTTCATAGAAAAAATGTTGATTCCTATTTGCATTGTCTAGCTTCCATTATACGAATAAGCATATATTTGAACGGTTGTATGACATAAATTACGATCTTTGAAACAAGAAGTGGCACAGTTGGTGTTTAAGCAAAGTCCATGAATTAAACAAAACACAAAAACGTAAGTTTACAAGTACTACAACGAAACCTAAAAATCAAAACACACCTCCACACATAAATGAACTGATAAAAAACAAACGAAAGTACTAGAAAAACATCAACATAACTTCGCAAAAACAACAGGAGTAGGCTACTAGCAAGCAAAACCTAAAGCTCGATGATCAATGATCGATTTAGCAATGCACAGACCGGGCAAGGTTGCATTTAGCAGGGAGCTGCATGGCAAGGTTAGGGTCGACTCCATAGGTACTGAGAAGCTTGGAGTTTCTCATGAAGAAGCACAGGCACGGGAAGTCGGCGACGGAAAGAGCTGAGCAACACGCGGCTGTGGGGGCTGCAGGGCTAACCCCAGGAGTTGCAGTCACTGACGGAGCACAGGCCACGAAGCCTTCTTTGGTCATGCGGCAGATGGAGCTCTGTCCCTCACCGTTGGACCCAATGGCCAATGCCAACACCAAAGCTGCAATGATCACAAGCTTTTTGTATGCTTCCATGTCTCTCGATCGAGCTTTCTCTTTCTCACCACTCTGTAGTTTAGTTTCTTGGAGGAGTTGATGATGGTTTGTGGCTTTGGCGTTAGGGCTTATATAGCAATGGAATGGATATATTTATATATATGGCCTATGGTTTTTTTTTCCGATAGTATCTGGCCTATGGGGTTGATGGTTTGTCTTTTTCTTATCTGGTTTTAATAATTACCAGCATATGAGAATCTTTTTTATTCCGACAGGGTGAGTATAGGATTTTCTGCTAAAATGTGTCTTGTCATAGGTTTCCAAGATTGTTATTCAACTTAACAGTTTTTGAGGTTTAGTGATTATCATGAATTCAATATATCTGAAAATTTTTAATAGCAAAAAATTTTGAATTCAAAACTTCCTGAACTATAACTTCCCATTGTTTGTTCAAAAACTAGAGGGTACGGTGTATGTCCTACCATTGCATTGCGTCATATATTTTTTTCTCTACGGTGAAGTTGACTGAATGTAAAAAAAAAAAAAAAAAAGCTAAGTATATGTAAATATATTGTAACTTATTTGCCATCTCTTGTAGAGGTTAAGCTTTTGAAGTTTTAGTAGTTGAATGTAAAAAGAAAAAAGGGAGAAGTATAACATATTAATAGAATTCTGTATGGTTACATAATTAAATATATGAGATCTTGCGACATCATTTAATAAACAAATTTTGATGCATGATTGAGTGTAATTTGATTGACAAATTTAAGAAGTGTAGAAGTGTAATTCTATGAATGAATTACTAGATTATTGTTAGATCTCGTGACAAATTAAGAAAGAGTTGGGCATGACTATATATTGTCTGTGACTCTGTCACTTGTATACATACGACACCAATCTCACCATCACGGGGGTGGGTGAGTACGATGGTGGTGACAAAGGGATTGGCTGGTCTTTTCTGGGAAGCATCATATCCACATCCAAATGAGTCTTTTTTAAATGTCTACCGGAGTTTTAAGCAAGAACGTGCTTGTGTGTTGGTGACATGTGATACCTCAACATCGGTATGTCAATTTCACTCTTACTCTTTCACACTTTGATGAGGAAGAAGTCATTAATAATGGAGATGGCGTTAAAACGGTGGTGTTTTCTTTACATGTGGCATGTGGTTTTCTTACGGTCATTTTCCGTATTCCAAAAGAGGAAGGTGATGGAGAATGTGAAGACTCGAACTCGGACATCATTTGACATCGTAAAAAATATGTATTTCATTTTGCTCTAAGAAGATTGGAAAACACTTCATTTTAGAGTTTTGAGAGTTTTGCATTGTAATCCTTTAATCTTGTATTCCGTGCATTTTCTTTTTCGGATAACATAAATTTAAAACCTTGAACTTCATTTCATATTGTTGGAACAACAAAATCAAAAGATACATATCAGTAACAACATAAAGATAAAAGTTTAATAAAATCACAAATGATGAATACTTGCTACCTCTGCCACATGCTACGTGTGCACCCAAGTATTTAAGGTAATTTTTTTTTTTGTGAAGTAAAGATGAAATTGTATTAATGATTTATACAATTGCAATCGTACTGTAGGACATCAAGAACAGACTCTGGAGCTTGAAAGAACCATTCCATATGAATGTCAGAATCAAAACCAAGGACTGCTAATCTATGAGCAACATGGTTAGTAGTTCTATAAGTATGATGAACACCTATAGACTGCAATTCAGCTAGCAAACCTTTAATTTCTTCAACAATAGTTCCCAAAGGAGATAAATCTTGGTCCTCTTCTGTCACAGCCTTGACAGCCTCTAAACAATCACTCATTAAAGCAATATTGGACATATCAAGTGCCTGAATGATCTTCAACCAAGTAGCTTAGTATGATAAGCAGAAGACACATTAGGCACCCTATAAGCAAAGCAACCGACAAACTCGCCCTTCTCATTATGCAGAACACCTCCTATGCCTCCATGTTGTAGTGAAGGAACATAAGCACCATCAACGTTCAGACACATAGTAGAGAGATATTTGGGTTTGCACCTTTGCGGGTTAATTGAACTCTTGAGGAGAGATCTATCTATTTTCTATATTAAAAGTTCAAGTTTCAAGTTTTTTTTTTTTTTTTTTTTTGGTGTTAAGGAGTTCACCAAACTTTAGTTTACCAAAAATACCTTAATGTAACATATGTCAAAATAAGTCAATGAAACACTAAGAGATAAAAGTGTAAATTATAAATAGAAACCAAAAAGCCATTACCCACTTACTCTTCACAGAACCTCGAACAACACGGGCACGATTGTTGGTAAAACCCTCTTGAAGTGGGATTGAGGGGAGAAGGAAGAGGCTATATTATAGGGTGGTTACATTCTTGTACAATTTGTCCTTCTTGTACGTAATTGCCTTATTGGATAACTATTTTTAGAGATTTCTAAAACCTTAACAACTAAGCACTGCCTAAGAAAATGCACGAAGAAAAATGGTTGAGGAATGACTAATGAGAGGCTGTGAAACTAAAGACAACATAATTTCCGGATTGTGGATAAGTAATAACCAAAGAGGAAAGTAATAATCTTATCCATAAAAATGTTGCACAAGATCCGAGTAGAAAATACAAATTATTTTAAAATAAATGGTCGTAATATCTTTAAATTTTAGTACTAAAATGGTAAATAAGAGACGTAGAGGGACGTTATGGTTCCACCCATATATTAGATTGATATGTTTAAATCTTAGATTGTATTAAGTAATGTGACAACCTTACTGTAAACTTCACGTAAATTAAAGAAATACATAATTTGAGTAGATGACGTGAGTTCAATACAAGTCGCCATAGCATGCTGATTGTGAGTCTGTTTAATTCTTAGATAACATTACAATAATGTGTCAACATTATCATAAAAGTTAGATACATTTACATAAAACAAAATCCAAGTAGAGGATACAAATTCAATAGAGACCGCATAACTCCGCCACTGATTGAGGTGTCTTTTTAACTCTTAGATTGCATGATCAGAACGTGACAATTAATCATAAATATCACGTAAATTACATATTACAAAATCTAAACAAATGATACAAATTTATTGAGAAGCAAATGATGATAGCAATCTTTTTACATTTCCACAAGAGCACAGAGACCCAAAAATTACCCCCGAAATATGGTGCAATTCTTTTGTCTACATGAAGTTACTTTTTCTTTTTTCATAATGGGATAATCTTTAATGATGACTTGTTAAGATAAGAGTTGAATAATTCAAGCAACACAAAAACAAAAAAGAAAAAAAAAGAGGAAAGGAGCGGGAGAGCGTTACGAAGTTGGCACGTGACGTAGCTTGGAGTGCTTTTGAAATCTCCCATGGGCGGTAACCACTAAATTTGCAACACGTTTCACAAATCATGACGTGTCCACCGGAGAATGTTCTGGGCCCACACTCTACAAAGCGGGTGGGTCGGAGCACGCGGTATGACCCAGCTAGCAGCAAAACAGCTTTGCTTTTCCTACTCGTCTAAGGAGTTTACCACGTAAAACACCCTCCGATTTTTGCTAGTTTTACGAAACTGCCATTTACAGAATTACTCTTGGAACCTGTTGAGTTTCTAACTGAATGACTTCTTACATAAGCTAGAGTTACCTGATCCATTTTGGTAAATTTAGAGTTTCTATTTCTTGCTTCCCACGTTGCTTTCTGGGTTCGGAAGTATAAATAGATGCAGTGATGGTGCTGCCGACCATTTAGAAATCTAAACCAGCCTTCATTCTCTTTCAAGTTTGGAGTTCTCTCTTGATTTTACCAACTTGAAGCATAGCAATCAGGTACCTTTCCCTTCATACCTAGTCTTTCCTTTTGTTGCAAAATGACCGAAAGTATCTTAAACAACGGACTATATGTCTCTATTTTCTTAATCATTACAATCACGATCATTAGTATTTGGAATTCATTTTCATACTCAGTCATCTCTTTTTGATGTTACCAGTTGTGTTCATGTGGACAATCAAAGAAAATTTTGGTCAATTATCAATGAATTTAGAGACAAAACGAGTAAAACATAGTTCTCTTCTATTAGATCTAAGAACTACTAGTGGCCAACTGCAATGACTAATTACTTATCAAAAGAACCCTATTCAATCATGAAATTTGTTTGAAGTAGTATTTGTTAAACCCAAGATTCGTAATTATATGGTTTATACAAAATTGTAAGCATGAGTTGTTTACTACGAGTATTTCAATATTTACCGTACATTCTCTTTGACAATAGAAAATCTGAATATCTTTACCAAATTTTATGATTTACTTTTATAATTTATACATTTATTTTGTTCTTTTGATTTATTTTGTGCGTTTTGTGCTGTTTCGTCAATCAGTTTTTATCATTAACAGTTTATACGAAAGTAGTTAGAAATTGACATTGTGATTTTCCTTTTCATTTCTCAAGGATATACACCACTTCATTTTTTTTTCCGGCAAAGACAGAAAAACAAAAAGGAAATTGGATAAGTATAAATTTTAAATTTGCAATATTTCAGATAAGGAAAAATGCTGAGGTCATTTCGGTCATACAGCGGGTCCTTAATAGTGTAAAGTGTAGAGTGTGAAAACCTCCCCTTGAAATCTTTCATTGAAGACTTTTGTTTGTTTCCAAATGATGACGACTTTAAGTTGTGTCCTCTGTTGCTTGCTATGACTACCACGCCAAATCTTCGCTCCTAAGCTTCTTCTTCTTCTTCTTCTTCCTCCCTCCTTTTTCTTTTTCCAAATCATTCATCGGTTCTCTCTCTAGAAACAAAAATGCGGTGCTTCCTTGGCTTCGGTAACTGATGCTTTGCGCCTTGAAACTGAGATAGACGAAAAGATAAGGCCTAAAACTACAAGGGTTTTCAGGGAAGGAGGAGGAGGACCTTGCTTCCCGCGTTTTCCATGCCCTTTTCACTCCTCTCTCTCATGCGTGCAAGCTATCCCCAAACCCAATAACTAAAACCCCCAACCCAACTTTTTTGTTGGGTCATACAAAAGTTTCAAGCTTTCCTCTAATTTCAGCTCTCAATTCTCTCTCTTTCCTCTTTGATTTGCTTTGTTTCCGTTATTTAAACAGAACCCACCTCCTATCTCGAAAGAGTTTCCTTGTTTATGCCCACCAACTGTTCGATAAAATTCCCAGGTTAGATGTGTTATCTTATTTTGTGAGGTGGGTTTGGGAAAAGCTTTGAAAGTTTGGAGCTTTGGATGCTTTTGTGGGTTTCTTGTACAAAAAGTTGAGATTGGTTGGGTGATTGTGTTGTTCATTTCTGCACATTCAATCTCTGTTTTTGTCGAAAAGGAACTGCTTGTGCATTTGCTTCATATTCTGGATAGGAATTTGGGATTGGAGATTCTAATTTGGTTCTGATTCATGGTTGTTTGTTTAGCTTCTGCATGAGAAAGAAGGGTACAATTAGCAAGCTGGCCAAGTTTCTAAGCTGACTTTTGGGTTTGTTCTGTTTTCTCTTATTGTTTGTCTAGATCTGAACTGAAGCTATGGGAAGCCATATAAGCAAGAAGGCTGCCACTGAGACATCGTCGTCTGCTATAAATCTGACCGCTTTTCAGTACACAACTGATCAATTGAGCTCATATGAGGCTGCTTGCAAGGTTGATGCTGACTTGCAGTCGTTTGATACCAACCTCCAAAACCGAACCAATCAAGTTATCACCACTCTTGCAGCAGGAGTTGAAGTTCGAGCTCTGTCATTCGATTCCTTGAAAGAAGTGACGGAATGTTTATTGGAGATGAACCAGGAGGTTGTCAAGGTAATACTGGAATGCAAGAAAGACATTTGGAAGAATCAGGAATTGTTCGAGCTGGTCGAGGAGTACTTTGAGAATAGCTTGCAGACTCTAGACTTTTGTACTGCATTGGAGAAGTGCCTGAAGCGAGCTCGTGATAGTCAACTGCTCATTCTTGTTGCCCTCCAACAATTCGAGGAGGAAACTGAGGTGGGAGGCAGTCGGTACACAAGGACAATGGAGGAGTTGAAAAATTTTAAGACTGCTGGTGACCCTTTTACTGAAGAGTTCTTCCAAATGTTTCAAACTGTTTACAGGCAGCAAATACTGATGCTTGAGAAGTTGCATCTTCGAAAGAACAAGCTGGATAAGAAGCTCAAGTACATCAATGCTTGGAGGAAGGTCTCGAGTATCATATTTGTTGCTACTTTTGCTGCAGTCTTGATTTGTTCAGTTGTGGCAGCAGCCATGGCTGCTCCGCCTGTTGCAGCAGCTCTGGCTGCTGCGACTTCTATCCCCATTGGTTCAATGGGAAAATGGATCGACTCTTTGTGGAAGAATTATCAAAGTGCTATGAAGGGTCAGAAGGAAGTAATTAGCTCAATGCAAGTGGGTACTTATGTTGCCATCAAGGACTTGGACAGCATTCGAGTTCTGATTGACCGATTGGAAATTGAAATTCAGTCGCTTATGGATAATGCAAGCTTTGCTATTGAGCAAGAAGCAGTTAGGATTGCAATAGAGGAGATTAAGAAGAAGTTGGGAGTATTTATGAAGAATGTTGAGGAATTGGGATCTCAAGCTGATATGTGCAGCCGAGACATTCGAAGAGCAAGGACTGTGGTTCTGCAGAGGATTATCAAGCATACCAACAACTGAAAACTTGGCCCATCCTTGACGTTCAACCAGATGCTGTTTTGATGTTGGAAGATTCTAAAGTTATGTGACTTTCTGTTTTTTTCATCACATTTGTTTATTTTTAGTTTGTACCTTTAATCCAGTCAATTGGATGGATTTATGTATAAAAATAATCCAAGACTCATATACTTTCAGCCTTTCTCAAATGTTAGGAAGCAACTGACTTGTAGTGCCTTTGACGTTATGATTAGTCTTCAATCTAATTATTGGTTACTAGATGTGTTGGTTATTATAGTAGTTGGTAATTAAACTATTTCTGGTGTTCATATTATCTCATGGATATGATACCATAATGTGGTGCCTGAATGTCTTGGAGATATAACCTTAGATGTCTCTTTCCTGTATGGCTATATATTAGTTGCCCAGATACGCCTATCTATTTCTATACACGTAGAGTAAGGTTAACATGTCATCTCTTCCATTGTTGGGTTTGTATACAATGGTGGTCAGATCCATATGACGGCCAATAAAGGGATTCGATTGCCCTCACTTTAAATTATTCTCCCATTAAGTTGTTCGAACAGCTCATATTTCCTTTAAGGGTGGCATGCTTGATAAAATGCCTCAACGAAACTGAGGCGGGGTGTGTGATCTATATCTTAGGGACAACTAAGATATAGATCACACGCATTATGACTGAAGAATACAAATATACAATCACGAGTATAAACACATTACAAAAGTAGCATGCTAGATCAACTGTAGTTTAACAAAAGACGAAGAACATACTTGATAAATAAGCCATGGATGGAAGTCTTGGTCTTCTGCATGCAGTTGCTCTATGTCCGAGAAATCTCACAATGCGGCAAGAGACTATGGAACAGAGAATTTCAAGGACCTCGACTCAAGTTTAAGAGGTTCCAATCCATAAATAATCTCATTTGGTAATCAATTTTAAGTTTCTCTAATCAACATAAATCTAGATCCACATTATAACATGATTGGAATCTCTAAATAATGTGGATCGGTTGTATCTAGTTTCTCGTGACAAGTAATACAAGTCAAATGAAGAAAAAATATGTAGATCTCTGCTGCTGGTTCTAAACTCATTAAAAATTAAAAAATTTCTACATATAGGCAGCTCTTAGGCTGATGGTTTGAACATGAGGTTTGCTCTTTTCCTGTGGCTGCCCATTTAGGTATCTTACTTTTGCTTAATTGATAAGATCACATGTGCATTGCTAATAATGCTTAGTAATATGTCTTTAATAGCTAGTATTGTTAGTGGTTGTCAATGGGTCCGGATCATCTCCTAACCCAACAATCTATCTAAGCTACCTAAGCTTTTAACCACGTAATGACACGTGTAAAAGCAACATCAAATGGTCCACAATAGCCCCGCGTAGTGATTGACATCAAAAACCAATACACATGACTCTACCTCTCCATTGATGCAGTCTCTCTCTTTTAATCTTTAATCTCCGGAGCTCTCTGCTGGACCAAATCTGACTTGATTTTATTTCCACTCTGTTCGAATTCAGTACAAATTTTTCTGTCTTGGTTAAGTTCTTGTTTTGGTGGTTGATAAATTTTCTTTTGGGATTGGTTGGGATTCAATTGATGGGACATCATTGGGAATGCTGATCATCAATTGAATCGGTGATGTTCCGAACATGGCCAAAACCCAGACTGATCATCAATTCCACATAACATCTTGTTCAAGCTTTCTTCTTTGACCATCTGGTCAATCTTCTGATAGCATTGGAGTTGCTCAGGCCTTGATGATGGGTTTTGATGAAAGATTTGTTGTATTCCCAAAGGCCTTATAGTAGTAGCAGTAGAGGTAGGAAAGAGGAATCAAGGCTTGTAAATGCAATTGATGGAAAGAGGGATCAAGGCTTGTAAACACAGTAGGCCTTGTAATTATTGTATTTTGATGAGAGGAATCAGAGGATAGAGAGATCTGATACCATGCTATCAAAACGCAGAAGAAACACAATTGATGGTATAGCAGTAAAATAAACACCCTTAACAAATACTCTCAAGTGGGTTTCGATGAATTTTAATGGGAGCTCTTGATTTTTTTTTTTTGAAAATTTCAATGGATTTTAGAGAAGAGGCAGTGGTGATTGTGTTTTAGACTTTCAGATTCCATGTTGAAATTGTGGTAATTGATTTCATTGTATGGCATGTAATATTCATACTCAAACATAAACCCAGGTCCTCTATTTAAGAGTGCACAGAGGCGATAGAAGCAATACATGAGATTTTGGGTCTGGTGTTCTGGAAAAGAAGAATAGAGAGAAGAAAGAAAGAAGAAACAAGAAAGAAGAATGAAAGTGAGGAAGAGAAGTACAGAGAGAAGAAACAAGTTTAGCTAAAGACAAAATAAAACTCGAAAATATGAGAAAAAAATCATGTGATTTGTTGCATACCGTTGGATCTCATTATAGCCACATGGCGTTACCTCCTTCAAAGTTTAGGTAGGTCAGGTAGATTGTTGGGTTAGGAGAGGATCCAGATCCGTTGTTAATCGCTGATGTCTAGAGTCTTATAGGTTATACGCAATGCATGGCCGGTGCATATGAGGGTACAAAGGGAATTATTTATACACTCCATCACTAAATTGATCAGATTGATAAGTAATTTGAGGTTCACATCCAAAATCAATTGACAATGGATAGAGTGGCTCAAACTCTTATAAACTCATAGGTAAAATCCTATTTTTCTCATGTCGGATATATATATTCTCAACACAAACAACTCAAATTATCTATGATAATTCTTGGTAGCAGATAGGCTGCTCAATAAAATGCCTCAAAGAATGAGGCGGGTGAGGTAGCGAAAATTTCTCAAGCAGCTTCTTCTGTTCTTCATCGGCACGAAGAAAAGTTCCTAGAATTGCTGACGAATTGTCTACAGTACTCGTTGAAACACTGTTGAAATGGAAGCTTGACTTCAGCAGAGAGAAGTTGTCAGAACCCATCCCGAAAATTCTCTCTAATTTCCAAGATGGACTCTGCGGGGCCCACTTTTAGGAAAAATTCGACAGAACTTCCCCTAAAAGTGGACAACCCAGCCTGTTGAAAACGACAAAAGCAAATTTTCTAAATCCAAGATCCAACAACATGCAGTCATCCTACTTTTCACAACCACCACAAGTTACCAAGCTAAAAAAAACCAAACGTAAAGACAGTAAAATTTATACAATACAACCTGAGGGTTCAAATCTTCAACTCCATAAATAAAACACAATAATACTAAGCCTCTCAAGGTTATCAGAGCGATCTACGATAAAATCAAATATATTACATGAGGTAGGTTAATATTAACCTACGAAAGACAAGTGGCAGGACTGGTGCTAAGCCTCGATCCTACGCCGAACAGCAGCACTGCGAACTGGGCAAAGGAAACCGAAAAGCCCAGGGGAAAGTAAGCAATTAGTGCGAGTGGACAAAAATATTTAATTAAGGAAGAACGTTCTTATGCATGCAATAGGGAACTAAAAATTTCAAATCACTCTCATGACTAAGCCAGCCCCGCTGGCTTGAGGGAAGTTCGACTGTCCCCGTTAGTCGAACGAATAAATAATTAAATAATTTAAAAGGTATGGGAAAAGACGTCATCACCATACAATAAAATAAAGTGAGCCGCTAAGGCTCGGGTCGGAGTGTCCCACACTCAAGAGCATCCCATACTCGGCTCTACTCACCCACAAACACAAAGTAAGTAGGGAGGAGTACTAATAGGCTAGCTAGCAATAAAGTATATCGACCCAGGTATGGTGGGTAAAAACCATATGAAAATCGAGAATTAGTGAGACTTCCTCGAAGTCTCACAAGAAATGAACTTAGTCCAACGACGTGACCCCGCACGCCAACATAACTCAAAATCATAAACCAATATACGAAAATAAAGTAAGTTCATAATCTCGAAGAAATTTCCCATTTCCGAAGATTCCTCGGAAAGCTCAAATCTACTAATAAATAATAATACTTTCATTTCCGGAAATAATCTCGTCGAAGATTATTTCTGATAACAAATTCAAAATGGAACATAACAACTTCTAATCGGCAATTCGAACGATAAATAATTCCACAATCAAAAATCGAATAATATGCTCATTAAATAAAAGATAATTTAAATAATTTCGTAACTTAAAAAATTTAATCGCATGCATGAATTAAAATTAAACGTCCACTCACAGTATACGGCTAAGCTTGCCGTCTATCCGAACCCTCCTCGTGAGAATCCTCCTCGTGAGAATCCTCCTCACGTCCTGTACAATGTAACGTTCGTAAACCGATAAGTACAGGACGGATAAAAATTAAATTCACCAAAAACACAACCATAGCCCAATTGTTATTAATTACTTAAAAATCTCCAAATTCACTTTTCTAACTTCATTTCTTTACTTCGAGCTTCCGATTAAGGAATTCCGATACACGGATTATCCGTAAATTAATTAACGAATTTCACACCATAACGAAAACCATATCTACACTTCACGAAATTAATTCGAGGTTACCAATATGGAAACTACATTATGCCAATGATTAAATAGCTAAATTACGGCAGTTGGAAACCTGCCCTACACCACCTCACGCGCCGCCCACAGTGGCGGCGAGTGGCGGTTACTCGTCGGAATCACCCTCCTCCTATGGCCACCAAATTTCATGTACAACATCAATTCTACCCACTGGTCATTTCATTCAACTACAACACATCCAAATAACAATTAAAACCGGCCGAAATCAATTGATGAACACAAACCCAGAAATTTTCCAAGAACCCTAAAATTTCATTTCATCAATCCGGCTTCTACACAACAAATCGTGATACAAGGCCATAGGGGAAATGATCAGTGATGAAAACCGAACCTTCGACACCGGTTTGGCGACCGGTGACGGCATGAATCATCGGAAATCGTCAAAAGACCGAAACTGCTACAATGATATTCTTGGTTCAATTCCAAGCTCCTCCGGTCGAGACACCGTGAAATACGACCATGGGCATGACGAGGAGGAGGAGGCGAGCCTAGGGATGTCTGGGTTTCGTCGTGGGGTGGTCGGAAACGAAGAAATTTGGAGGAGGAAGAATCGGGCCGAACGGGAGGAGGAAGGATCGGGGGAGAAGAGAGAGAAGAAGCCGGGTAAGTTTCCAAATTTGGAAACTTACCACAGTAACTCACTATTTAAAGAAACTTACTATGAACAGTAACCGAGAATAGTAAATTTAGTTTTTCACTTATAACTTTCGCATACTAGCTCCGATTTTTACGAACCACATATGCACGTTCTTGGTTTAACATCCTCTACGACTTTCATAAAGAACATTTTCTCAAATTATGGCCCGAACAAAAAGTCAACTTTTAGGGCCACTAAAATCGTATAACGGAGTAAAAATTAAAAGTAATTGACATTTACCGTCAAATTAATTAGAAAATTGAAAATTCTAGGTTCGGGACGTAACAGAAGTACTTAACTTGGACATCATAAATTCTTACTAATTAATTCAGGTATGTTGTAGTATAAATATATAAATACCGTATATGTCTATATCATGTAACAAAATACGTAAAAGTATTTAGATAGGTACTTGAGTGTATGAAGACTTATGTAAACATGCTTTGCCAAAGGGCAACAAGCATGGCAGAAAATCATCATCAAGATGGTTATCATTTTGGTTTTCTCTTTGAGCTTTCACACTTCAAATGTATTCCTATAAATACCCCTTTGTATGAGATGAATAAACACATTGAAATCTCCATTCTCTCTGAAATATTACTCTCTCTTTCTGTTTGTCAATTCCTCTTGTTCTTAAACACGTTATCAGCACGAAGTTGCTTTAGAATTAGAATCGAAAATTGACGAAAGAAGAGTTCATCATCGATCGAAGTCATTTTTCCAAACCTACAAAAAATCCCCAAACCCTAGCTCATATCAAAGCCCTTGATTCCAGGAGCCCGGAACCTGTCTCAGAATCATAGGAACCGGCCGGAAACTGCCTGAACCGGCTGTCGGAAGCAGAAAAACCGAACCGGACCGCTGCCGAGGACCTGCCAAGGTGCTGCCGAGACCCCTGCGCAGCAGCTGCCAAGACGCTGCGCAACAGCTACCGAGAAGCTGCCGAGCAGCTGCCGACACATCTGTCGACAGATTTTCTCGGCGACTTTCCGACAACTTTTCCGGCGACTTTTCCGGGGACTTTTCAGACGATTTTTCTCGAATTTTTCCAACGATCCTTCCGATCACCTCCGATAATTTTTCCGGTCAAAATTTCCGGCAACACTATTCCAAGGTATTCTTTACTAAAAGTTCCCGTTTTTGAGTTTTTATTTATTTTCTCTCCTTTTTCCTTTTTTCTCGGGAACTTACAATCAAAAGCGGAATTATAGAAATTCACGCCAAACGAACTAAGAGCGTTCGTAATCAATGAACTAAAAGTGTTCACAATGATTTTTGGAAATTGATTTCTTGGTAGCATAGCTCGAAAATCTTATTATTTATCGTGGAAGTTTTAACTCCGAAACTAATATTTTCTTCTTATCTTCAAGGATGTTGAATGAACCTAGACTCGATTTCCAAATCCTTGACTCAACAGGTTCGGATTACCATAGCTGGAAAACCGACATTGAGAACCATCTCACATCAAAGGGGATATTGCCCATCATCCATGAACCAAACCCGGCCCTTGTGTTCTCTCGAACACCCAAGAGGCATGCACAAGCAATCATCTTGATGCGACGTCATATGGACAAAGCACTCAGACTAGAGTACATGTCCATCAAAGATGCAAAGGATTTATGGGAGGCGCTACAAGAGCGCTTTAACAATATCCAAGATTCTCTCCTCCCTGACTTGAAGGTTCAGTGGAACGATGTATGCTTCTCAGACTTCAAGTCTATTGCTGAGTACAATTCAGAAGCTCTTCATCTCAAGTCCATGTTGAGGTTCTGTCAAAGACCCCTCACAGAAGAAGAGCTAATTGAGAAAACTCTCTCCACCTTCCCCGTTGCAGCAATTTTGCTATCAAAGCAGTATCGCACTGAAGTAAATGCTGGACGAATTATGAGGTTCAATGAACTCATAAATATTTTGTCGGTAGCCGAAAAGCACGACAACATTCTCGTAAAGAATTATAATTCAAGACCCATTGGAACCAAGAGCGTTCGTGAGGCAAATTATAATGCACCCAAGAGAGGGCACAAGGAGCGGTACCCCAGCAATAGGGGACATGTGTACCCTAATAATAGGGGACATGAAGGACGAACAGGTCCATATAACCGCCCCAATAGAGAAGGAAACCTCAACTTTAGAGCGGGCACAAGTGATGGCAACTCCACACGTGGAAGAGGGAGATATGGCAACACCGGCCGTGGAAATAGCACCATGAGCCGTGGAGGTCGCACCATGCGCCGTGGTAGTAGCAGCAACCCTCCTTGGGGATATCCACAACGTGCACAACCTGCACCTCAAATGAAGGGAGGGAACCACAATGACATGTGTCATAGATGTGGATCAATCGAGCATTGGTTTAAACAATGTCATGCAAGTACCCAATTAGCTGCACGCTACAAGGAGTACAGGGAAGTAAGAGAGCAAGAAGCTAACCTTGCCGAAGATGAAAATAGTGAAGATGTCAATCTCACTGTTGAGGACTTCAAAGCTGTAGATGAAGAGCACGAGGATGCCACAGACTTTGATTAGAATAATCCTCTTTCTATTTTCCAAGAATGACAAATGTGCCTTAGTCAATAAATTACAATTGTATTAAACTCCTTCTTATGTGGCATACCCAATGAAGTATGATGTCTAGGAAAGCAATTGAGATCAGGGTATTTAAGCGAGCCTCGCTCCACCAACATCTCTCTACTTTCTTGGTCATATTTCATTGGAATTACCAAACGGATTGAGTGATAACAATTTGTCTAAAGTTTGATATTTGGAATAAACTTATGAATAACTTTGATGTAATCATTGGCTATTTTCCCTATTAATAAAGTATCGTATTCAATGTCATGGACATGTGTTAATATTCCGAACTTTATCTCTTTCAGTATGTTTTCCGGAGAATTGGAATGCCTTCTTGATAGTGGCACCACACATACTATATTGCGACATAGGCAATTATCTTTATGGATGACACCCAGTCGATCCTCAGTAACTACGATGGTAGGAACATCACAATTGATTCATGGTCGAGGACCAGCTCAATTTTTGTTACCAAATGGCACAAATGTTAATGTCGCCGAAGCTCTATATGCTCCAAGGGCCGGAAGGACCCTATTAAGCTTTAAAGACATAAGAGCCAATGATTTTCATGTGGAAACACATTGTGAGAATGGACAAGAGTTCCTTTGCATCACCTCTAAAAACTACGGAAATACACGAGTTTTAGAGAAACTTATGTGTCGCTCTAGTGGATTGTATGCAACCATTATTAGAGTCATTGAATCTAACCATGTCATGAATGACAATTTATGGGATCCTGACACATACAAGCTTTGGCACGACCGTTTGGGACATCCAGGTCGTGACATGATGCTCCGTATATTAAAAACTTCACACTGACATCCATTCTTCAAAACGAAAAGAAGTACGAACCAAACATTGGTCTAAAGAGTTACTTCTAAAGCATATCATTCGTTTTGCAAAGCTTGCTCTTTAGCAAAGGTAGGATCAAGACCATCCTATGCAAAGGACACTAAAGAAAATATACTATTCTTACAAAGAATACAAGGTGATATTTGTGGACCTATCCAACCAACTTGCGGACCATTTAGATATTTTATGGTGTTGGTTGATGCATCGACACGTTGGTCACATGTCATGTTCTTATCCACAAGAAATGCTGCATTTGCTAAACTCCTAGCACAAATCATTAAATTAAGGGTTCACTACCCTGATCATCCTATTAAGTCAATTCGTCTTGACAATGCTGGAGAATTTACATCAAGAACCTTTGATGATTATTACATGTCCATTGGGATTGAGGTCGAACACCCTGTCCCTCATGTACACACCCAAAATGGACTCGCAGAAGCTGTCATTAAAAGACTTCAAATGGTTGCCAGGGCATTGGTTATGAGCACCAATCTCCCTATTTCTGCTTGGGGCTATGCAATATTACATGCAGCTGTGCTTATTCGTCTGAGACCCACTGCCACCCAACCCTTTTCTGCGTCCCAAATGGTGACTGGGTATGAGCCTAATGTCTCACACTTACGCATATTTGGGTGTGCAGTCTATGTGCCAATTGTGCCGCCACAGCGCACCAAAATGGGTCCTCAAAGACCCTTAGGCCTTTATGTTGGATATGATACTCCAAGCATTATCCGCTACATAGAACCCTTGACAGGTGATCTATTTACCGCTAGATTTGCGGATTGTCACTTTGATGAGACAGTCTTCCCGTCATTAGGGGGAGACAAGAACATTAATGTTCAACAGAAAAGACAGGAATTGTCGTAGTCTGTCCCCACTTTGTCTCATCTTGATCCCCGAACCACACAGTCTGAAATAGAAGTGCGGAGGATTCTCGATCTTCAGAACGTAGCAGAATCAATGCCTGATGCGTTTTCTGATATCGCTAAAGTGACAAGATCACACATACCTGCTGCAAATGTACCTGCAAGGATTGATGTTCCTAAAACTAAAGGACATGACATCCCCTCTATGGGTGATGCAGTGGCTAGACCCATGGCTCCTGCTAGAAAGCGCGGGAGGCCTATAGGTTCGATGGATTCTCGCCTAAGAAAGAAAGCGAGCTTGACACAAAATAATCCATTAATCATCGATATAAATAATCCATCTCATGAAAAAATTCCGGATTATGATTATGTCCAAGAGACATCATTGGAGGACGCTCTAATAGTAGAACTAATTCCAGATAATAGAGAGATCTCCATGTATTACACTAGTATACATGTAATTATGGACAGAAATTCTATGGCTATTGATGATGCGTTTGCATATCATATTGCAAAAGAAATTATAGAATACGATGATATCGAACCTCGCTCTGTTGAAGAATGTCAACGAAGAGCAGATTGGTCCAAATGGAAAAATGCGATCCAGACTGAATTGGATTCACTAACAAAGAGACAGGTATTTGGGTCTATATCACTGACACCACCAAATATAAAACTTGTTGGCCATAAATAGGTCTTTGTTAGAAAGCGTAATGAGAAAAATGAGGTTGTTAGATACAAAGCCCGCCTTGTGGCGCAAGGTTTCTCACAACGCCCTGGAATCGACTACGAGGTGACATACTCTCCCGTAATGGACGTTATAACGTTCCGCTACCTTGTCAGTTTGGTAGTTTCCAAAAAAGTTGACATGCAGCTCATGGATGTGGTTACAACATATCTCTATGGGGATCTAGATTCAGAGATATATATGAATGTTCCAGATGGACTTCAATTACCCAAATCAAGTGGCTATAAACCACGGAGCGCGTTTTCAATAAAATTAAGACACTCACTATATGGATTGAAACAATCCGGACGGATGTGGTATAACCGTCTAAGTGACTACTTGATTGGGAAGAGATATGTTAACAATGAAATATGCCCTTGCGTGTTCATTAAGAGAACAAGATCAGGATTTGCAATTATAGCAGTTTATGTTGATGACATGAACCTAATTGGAACTCTAGATGAGTTAAAAGAAACTGCTACATATTTGAAATCTGAATTTGAGATGAAAGATCTCGGGAAAACACGGTTTTGTCTCGGAATAGAACTCGAGCACCGTAATGATGGGATTATGATCCATCAGTCAGCATATACTCAAAAGTTACTAAGGCGCTTTAATGAAAACAAAATAAAGCCTGTGAGTACTTCCATGATCAACCGTAGTCTTGAGCCCATGAAAGATCCATTTCGTCCAAGGGATGAGGACGAAGATTTATTAGAAGCTGAAATACCATACCTAAGTGCGATAGGCGCATTATTGTATTTAGCTCAATGCACAAGACCGGATATCTCATTTGCAGTAAACTTGTTAGCTCGACACAGTTCTGCGCCAACACGCCGCCATTGGATTGGAATAAAGATAATCCTTCGATACCTAAAAGGTACGATCGACATGGGCTTGTTCTATCCCTACAGAGAGAAAAGAAATGTAAACGCCGGCAACACTATCCATAGTGACCGACGTTTTCCTCCTCCCCTCCATCAAAATAATGTTCTGACGGGTTTTGCTGATGCAGGGTATCTCTCTGACCCTCACAAAGGTCGCTCCCAAGCAGGTTATGTCTTTACCATGGGAAGCACCGCGATATCTTGGAGATCAACAAAACAGACTCTTGTTGCTACTTCCTCAAATCATGCATCCATTGATGAAATATTTAAAAATGTGATGCAAAAAAATTAGCACGTTTTGCGGTTGTCACGCCATCGGTCAACCAAGAAAACATACAAGTGAATATAGTTGACCAATCTGATCGGGTTCGAAACTATGGTGAAATTGACTAAATTTTTAACCACATGCAAAATTTATTGTAATAATCACATCCAACGGTTGATTTTCTCATTTTCTTTGAATTGATAGAGGTTGCTCTTTGGAGTGTATGATATATAAATATAGATTTATAAAAAAATTAGTGTCCATTCTCTTTGGAGTGTATGATATAAAAATTAGATTTACATAAATTAATTGGGTTCAAATGTTCAATCTAATACCCATTTTCTAAAATAACATATTTCTTATTTCTTTTTATGTAAATATGTAATATAGAAAAATAATAAAAATAAAATATAAATTTTACGGTCGGGCTGGGCCGGGCTTTTAGGGCCGGGCCGGGCTTGGCCCTTTCGGGCTCAATTGGGCCGGGCCGTAGGGTAGAGCCGGGTTTCATTTGCATGACCCTTACCCTACCCTATTTGAGAAAGGGTCGGGCCGGCCCGCCCTAACAGAAGGGTCGGGCCGGATGGGCTTAAGGCGGGCTTAGGGCCCAAGGGCCATATGATGAGGCCTATCTGAGACTATACAAGTCTATGTCGTAATTCAAAACAGCCGGTGGTTTTGGGTGCTTTAGTGTACCTACATGTCTGGCGAATTGTACTGTACTGAACTGTATGTATGATCATAAACGAAATGTTATGGCATGGCTGTATTTTTATTGTTGTAGCTTTTTGGTTGCAGGTTGAAAAATTTACTTGATTGGAGAGGTGTGTGATTCAATGTCTGCAGCGTGAGTGTACGATATGTGGTTACTGTGGTCAGTGGGGAGCATCAATTAATTTGGACGAAACTAGGAAAGATTCTGCTGAAGTACATCAGCTTCGAAAAGATTTTGCTTATTTCATTTTATATAATCTGTCTACTTAAGTAATACGCCGCTTTATCTCGTGAGACTATGGTTAAGAGTACTGTATATTATACATTTTAAAATTTTCCTTGTATTTTCTTTTGATGATGATAAGTTTCTGCAAGTCAATATCTATGTCAAATTTTTAATAGGATGAAGCAAAAAATTATACATTTGCTTGTCAATCGGTGAACCAGTTTAGTTAAACGCAAATTAAGCTCTCTCTCTCTCTCCTTCGTTCCCTCCCTCCCTCCCTCTCTCTCCACACACACACACACACAGAGATATGCGTGCGCCCACGCACGTATGCAATGAAAATTAGTTATGCTTTTGATTCAAATAACACCTATCATTCAATAAGAATTAAGGTTACAATTGTTTAGGTCATCGTTAATGACCTTCATTAGCCACTCTGGCCCTGTTTCAATACGATGCATTTCATAACATTCATAATGCATAAAAGACTATAACAAACCATGGACGTTTCCCCTTCCCTTTCTTTCCAAACCCCACTTGTTTTGACCTAATCTTTTTTCCTCATGGCCCATCTTCATTCAAATTTGTCGTCTCCTTCCGCCATTCCCCCTCTAGATAACATCTGTCCAAATGACAAATCTCAATCTCTCCAAAATTCCCAGTTTCCACCGAACTCACCAACAGTCAAAATCCAATTTCAAACCCACAAACCTCCCACACAAAAAAAAAAAACCAACCATTTCTTCTTCAGAGGCTATTGGATTGAATTTTCCTCCTCTCAACAGCGTCTCTTATTGTTCATGTGTTGTCGACGGTAAGCATGTATCAGGTATTTTTCTCAAGCCCTCTGTCTTCTCTACTGACAACAGTCATCCTTTGGTTCCCGACCAAGATTTGTGTAATCCTCCTCCTTCGACGAAGGTGGCTGGATCGGCGGAGGATGGTGGTTAAGATTTGCATGTGGATTTTGTGCAATAACAAGACTTGTCACGTTCCCCAAGAGATAGCTGGAAGCTCATTAGAGCAAGTTCACCCGTTGGGTCACTGGATTACCAGGTTACCCACTATTTACTACTTTTTAGTGTTAATTTCACCCTCTGAGTCACGGACACAGTGTATTTCGTGACTCAAAGAATGAAAATATACACTAAAAAGTAGTGAATAATCGATGACCCAACGAGTGAACTTGCTCTTACTAGCTTCTCTTTCTGGCGTCTGTACCCATTAGACCCGGGGCTAATGAGGGGACAACTTTTAGTAATATTGTTAGAGGCCCAATTTCGAATCATAGTAGTGCTATGCAACTCCACTATTGTAAGCCCAAGGTTGTGGGTTCTAGAAGAGTGGTGTCTCGTCCTTTGGAGGCAGCTGTTGAGGGTGCCAAGGACTGGCAGTTTTGCCTTGTGGGTTATTTTATTGAAAAGCGTCTCCCTTTCTCTATTGTCAATAGCATTGCTCATAGGCTTTGGTCCAAATTTGGACTTGTTGAGGTGCTTGCTAATGATGGAGGATTTTATTTCTTCAAGTTCACCGATGAGGGTTCTTTTTTGGAGGTTTTAGAATCTGGTCCGTGGCATATTTCTGGGAGGACTGTGATTTTGAAGAAATGGTAGGCTGGGATGATTTTATGCAAGGATCGTCACTCATCTGTTCCCATTTGGATTAAATTCTTCAACATTCCTTTGGAATTCTGGAATGCTGAAGGGTTCAGCCATGTTGCTAGTGCCATTGGTAAACCTCTTTATGTTGATTCTCTTACTGAGAGTAGGAAAAGAATTTCGTATGCTCGCATTTGTGTTGAGATAAATGGTTCTGAAGAGTTGGTTGATACTTTTGACCTTGTTCTTAATCTTAGATGTGATGATGGTGATCCCGTAGTCGCTGAGATCAGAGTTGAGTATCAGTGGAGGCCTAAGATGTGCTTAAAGTGTAAGGTCTTTGGGCATGCAGAGGCCTCGTGCCCTCAAGCTGCTGCCCGCTCGAACATGCAGTGTTCTTATTCTGGACAGTAATGAGGATTTTCTTGTCTCCTTTGTCTATGGAGCCAATGATGATAACGAGCGCACTAACTTGTGGAATAATTTATCCTCTTTTGCTAATAGCCATGGGAATATTCCTTGGCTTGTTTTGGGAGACTTTAATGTTGTTCGATTTACTACTGAAATAAATGGTGGTAATGAGGCCCGGTCGAATGCTATGGATGAGTTTGCGTCTTGCATCTATGATATTGAACTTGAGGACTTAAATTATTCTGGTTGCAAGCTTACTTGGTGCAACAATCAATACGATGGTACTCTTATTCAGAGGAAGCTGGATAGAGTTATGGGAAATAATGCTTGGCTTTCCAAAATCTCTAAGTGCTTGGTAAAGTTCCTTCCTCCTAGGATTTCTGATCATTGTCCTGCTCTTGTTTCTCTTGGTACTCCAGTCCAGGGTAGGAAGTCCCCATTCAAGTTTTTCAATTTTCTTGCTGAGAGGGAAGAATTCTGACCTATTATTATGGAAGCTTGGAACACTGTTATTGTTGGGTCCTTCCAATATCAAGTTGCTAAGAAGCTCAAAGTTATCAAAGCTGAGTTTAAAAAGCTTAATAGTGTTAAAATTCAAGATGTTTCTGCTTATGTAATTGCTGCTAAGGATGCACTTGATTCCTGCCAGCAGAACTTGTATTCCAATCCTACGGATCCTATTCTCAGATCGCTAGAGTGTGAGTTGCTATAGGCTTACTCTAATGCTCTTATCTGTGAGGAAATTTTTTTTAGACAAAAGTTCAGGGTGCAATGGCTTTCCTCTGGTGACAATTGTACTTCCTTTTTCTTTAAAGTGGTAAACAAGAGATGTTACAGGAACCGAATTAACTCCATTTGTCGTGGGGATAGGTCTGTTGCTGTTACTGCTGAGGATATTAAGGTAGAAGCTGTTGGTTTTTTCCGATCTTTATTTGGTGGGTCTAGTTCCTCCCCTAGGCCATCCTTTGATGATCTTCAAAATATAATTCATACCCCCTCTCTCCTCTGAGCAATCCTCTGCTCTTGGTTGTGATTTTTCTGATGATGATATTAAAGAGGTTTGCTTTACTCTACCTTCTAATAAAGCTCCCGGTCCTGATGGTTTTAATGCTTTCTTTTTTAAGAAGACTTGGCATATTATTGGCTATGATATTATAAAAGCTGTACATGAGTTTTTGTCTTCTCACAAGCTTCTCCGAGAGTTCAATGCTACCATTATTACTTTGGTTCCTAAAGTCTGCAATCCTTCTTCCATGAGTGATTATAGGCCCATCTCTTGTTGCAATACCATTTATAAGATTATTTCTAAGTTGTTGGCTAATCGGGTGAAGTCTTGCTTACCTTCAATTATTAATCATTCTCAATAAGCTTTAATTACTAGAAGGAGAATTGGAGATAATATTTTATTGATGCAAGAGTTGCTTAAGGACTATCATAGAAACTCGGGTCCTCCCAGGTGTGCTATCAAGGTGAACATTTTGAAAGCTTATGACACAGTTGATTGGGATTTCATTCTTCATGCTTTTAGTGCTTTCAACTTCCCAGCTTCTTTGGTTAGTTGGATAAGATGCTGCATCACGAGCCCAATGTCTTCTATTTCCATTAATGGTGAGCTTGCTGGTTTCTTTCCTAGTAATCGTGGTTTGAGATAAGGAGACCCGCTTGTTTGAACCCAAAATGAGCATTTTGGCCTGACAAGGTGTGCCTTGGAGAAATTGAGCCAATGTTAGTGACTCAAGTTATATATTGTCGACAAGTTTGAAATAAATTATTTAGAGGCTAAATAAAGCCTACCTGTAGAATTATGGAAGATTATGCGACCTGCAAGGAAATGAAATGATGGAAGCATGGAAATGAAAAGTCAACTTTAGCACATTTTCCTACTTCGGCTAGGAGAAACCGAGTTAAACAAGGAAGGAGGGGCGGCAGACTAACCAAACGAAATTCAAATGAGCTAAAACTTTCTAGATTCATTCTAGACATCCCAAGGATTATTTCTTATGAATAGTGCAAGAGTTAGTTTGGAGTAGAAAACCTTCAAACAATCAGTCCAATTTTCTGAAAGACAAAACTAGAAAACCGGACCTGTAAGGAGTCCAGCAGTGTTTCCGGCCCAACCACATGGAAGTAAACTCTGAAATTTTACCAGAATGATCTACACTCATGGTAGATCATTTGATATGCATAGGTCGAAGGCCCATTCTGAATTCTTGGTGGAGATATAATTGAAGGAATAAATAAGCAGAAAGTGACTCAAAACCACTCCAAAACTCACCATTTTCAATTCCATTAGTGCTTAAGTGCCTAACCCACCATAATTCCATTTAGTGCTCCATAATTCCATTAAGTGCTCTATGATTCCATTAGTACTTAATAGGAAAACCTATCATGATTCCATTAGTGCTTAATGGAAAATTCATTATGATTTGTTTAAGACCAACCACTATGGCTTGGTAGTCTATATATAGAGGCTACAACAAGTAACAAGACACACACAATTCTCATCAACTAATCTCTATGATTATTCAAGTCTCTCCGGAGAACCCCTCTTTTTCTCTTACCAGTGATCACACTCTAGTCCTACTTTTCTCAGGAGTCGACTGTCAGTGCCACCAAACTCTCTTTTAAAGTACTTTGGTCCTACTCTCCTCGGGAGCCGACTGTAGTACCGCAACCACAACGGTTACGGAACCAGTCAAGCAAGGGTAACGCCCTCACAAACTAGCTAAGCTAAAGTCACGCTTTGGCAAGTTCTCTCTACTTCCCAGTGATTTCGCTCTGCTCGACCCACAACGTTGAGTATCGACTTGGTGACACAAGACAAAGTCCTCACCACGAGGCATAAAGAATCCCGCGACGAGGTTGGTGCTCTCCTCGTCCACAGTCACTCGAAAGAAGTCAGGCTAAGGGACTAAACCGAACAACCGCACCTAAACGGTGCTGGCACACCCACGCAGAAAAGAGATTGTTGACCAGCTGCAACAAAACTGGAGCCAAACTCCGCTCTCCCCTTATCTTTTTGTTATTGCTATGGAGGTTCTTTCTCAGCTCTTACATCATAAAATTGAAGCTCATCCTGATTTTAGGTACCACTGGAGATGTGAATCAACCAAGCTTTCTCATTTAGCCTTTGCTGATGAGCTTTTTTTATTTTGTGGTGGTGATGTTCAATCTGCCCGGGTGTTAAACGAGACTTTAAATGCGTTCTATGGTTTCTTGGGATTAGATGCTAATGCAAATAAGAGCAATATTTTATATCTCTGGTGTTCACTATGATGAAGCTTCCCTAATTAGAAACTGTTTTGGCTTTCCAATGGGTACCACTCCTTTCAAGTATCTCGATATTCCTCTCATCACCACTAAACTTTGCTTATGTGATTGTTCACCTTTAGTGGAGCGTGTGGTTTCAAGGATCCAAAGTTGGGAGAATAAGTTCCTCTCTTATGCTGGTCATCTCCAACTTGTAAAGTCTGTTCTTTGTAGTTTGCAAGTGTTCTGGGCTTCTCATGTTTTGTTGCCAAAAACAATTCTTAACTCGATTGAGCAGAAATTAAGGTGCTTTTTGTGGTCTGGAAGTAGTGTCGGCCATTATTCTTCTAAAGTGGCTTGAGAGGTTGTTTGTACACCTACAAGTGAGGGAGGCTTGGGAATCAAAAGTCTTCACATTTGGAGCATGGCTCTTATGGCTAGGCATATTTGGATTCTTCTTACTGATGATACTAGTCGTTGGGCTTCTTGGATAAAGTTAATTTCTTGAGAGATAATAGCTTTTGGACTGTGTTGACTACCCAAGTTTGTTCCTGGAATATGAGGAAGTTGTTGAAGATTAGAGACCATATTCGTCCTCTTATTAAGCATAATATTGGCGATGGCAAGTCTACTTATTTTTGGCATGATCGTTGGCACTCTTTAGGCCCCTTGATCCCCAGGTTGGGGCCTGATGCTATTATTAACTCTGGTATTCCTTCGAATGCATTGGTTAGCTCTTTTGTAGTGGGTGTGTCTTGGTGCTGGCATCTTCAGAGCAGTTCTGTCATTCTTGAAGTTGTAAACAATCTGGAAGACCTCTATCCCAATTCTAGCTGTAGGGTTACCCTCTACAACTGGAAAGTTCTCTACAGCTTTAGCCTTAGAGCAGTTTCAGTATCATTATCCCTCTGTTTACTGGGCAAAGCTTATCTGGTTTACCAATAATATCCCTAGAGCTAGTTTTATCGTTTGGTTGGCTGTTCATGGTAAGCTTGCTACTCTTGATAGAGTCATTGTTTATCCTCCTGAAATCAATCATCTCTGCCCTCTTTGTGGTTTGTTTCCTGAGAATATCAATCATCTTTTCTTTGCCTGCTCTTTCTCTTGGTATATTTGGAAGAAAGTCTTTTGTTCTTGTGGGGTGCCTTGGTTGAATCCTCCTTGGCCTTTATTTGTTGATTGGGCTTCTTCTAGGTGGGGCGGTAAATCTCTCTCATCTACCATTAAGAAGCTTGGCCTTTCGGTTTCTGTTTACTTCATCTGGAAAGAGAGAAATAATCGCATCTTTAGGAGTGAAAGATGTGCTCCCTCTGTGGTTTTCAAGCATATTATCACCACGATTAGATGCAGGCTCATATCTATCAAGTTTAAGTCCACAAGTACTAATAGAACCATTGGTGAAAAGTGGAACTTGGCTACTATTTAGCTTTTGTCCTTGCTTTGCTTCCTTTTCTGGTTTGCTTTGCTTTCTTGTTGGTTGGCTTGGTTCCCTTCGTTTTGTTAGTTTTTGCCGCTGGCTTTGCCATCCCCTCTTGGTTAAATATATTCATTTATTTACCAAAAATAAAATACGATGCATTTCATGTTCAGGAAAAAAAGAAAAAGATTTTGCTAAAGACTAGAGAATGGGCAACATTGTTGCATTCTCTAGGTTGGAAACTGATTTTTCTTTTTCTTTTTTTTGGTACTTGTACCACAACCGTGTACGAGCAATTTGATGCTCCTTCCTAAGCCTAGCAACATTCTACACGATCAACAATTCTTGCTAGCTACCTCCTTGTTATCCACTTCAATTTCCACCAGTATAATGCTTCATTCAATAGCAAAAACAATACCCCATTTCAATGCCAACAATTCTGTTTCCAAAGGTGAGAAAAAATCACTGATAGGAATTGTCTTTGTGCCTATTAATTCTCTATGATCATTTCTGATTACAGCTCCTGGCCTTCGCCTTTTTCCATTTTTTTTTCACTGCAGCATCCGAGTTAAGTTTAAACCAACCATCACAGGTGGGGATCAAAAGTAGGATTTATTAATTTTTTGGGAAGCGTTATCAAAATTTATAACCTTAAACTCCGAAAATTCTACAATGCTCCGAGCTTGCCATGTTTGGTCACGTCAGCATAATATGGACCGCTGGATATCAAATCTGAAATATGATGGTTGAAAATGCTGACTGGGTGACCTGCTTTCCATGGATACAAAGCCCAACTCACAGAAAAAAGCCACCTCAAAAAAATATTTATTTTGTCATCTCCGTTTTCCTTTTCCTTTGCTACTGAAACCTAGCATCAACTCCAACTTTTATTATTTTCCATCTTCATACAAACCCAAAACACCCAACTAGGAATTGATAGAAACTCATTTCAAGTCCGAAGAAGCTGCAATCCAATCTTGAAAAATGATTCTCCAATTTGATTGACAATCTGCAACAGCTCTCTGAGAACCCGGTGATGAACTGGCAATCCAAGCCTCAACGTCCACAACTCAAAGTTTCTGAATTTATAACTCCACCAAAATAACAACCCGTCAACAACAATCACAATTCACCAAAGCTGAGAGTAACTCAACTAACCTTATTTTGATCCTCAACGTTTTTCGAAAACTCGACGAAGCTCAACTAGTAATGATGTGCGATCTGACAATCACCAACTCAAAATTTCCAGACTTTAACTTCAATCAAGGTCAGTCCTCGCCTATAGATTCAGTCGAACCAGAAACCCAACCAAGAAGTGCTGGAAAACCACCGATGTCGGAGAACGGTGTAGGAGTCGAGAGTAACCCACAAATGAAAATCATCATAACTTAATCTAATTCGAAACTAAGTACACCAACGTGTAAAGCATGATGAGAGGAGTGATTTTCATACGACATGCACCCCAAACGGTGGCCGGAGTCGCCGGAGGTTCTTCAAGCTTTGGATCGTCAATTCTCCGTTCACAATCGCTGCATGTATGATTCGAGGCCACAGGAACGTAGGCCAGAGTGAGATGAAGGGGATGGTGCTCATGCGCTGGCCGGAGGTGGCCTGACGGTGAAGCACTGGTCTGGCTAGGGGATCGGGTCGTTGGCTCTCGGTTTCGAGTCGGGAGACCTCGAAGCCTCAGGACGTGATCTCGATCCTGATCTGATCAAGGGTATCTATAACCCCAAGTTCAATCTATTTCAATGGCTAGGATGAAGAGGTGGTGGAATTGCCACAATTGCACCGTTGATTTTCTATTATTTTCTAAAATCTCATAACTTTGGAAAATCACGATAAATAGCTTGACTGTCCTAAAATTCACCGAAAATTTTCACGAACTTGTCGTATCATGTACTTTATTATTAAATCTTTAAATCGAGGATTTCACTTTATGAAAATTTCTGAAAATATTCTCGAGCACTTTGACATTTATCGAGATCGTTAAATTTTCTCGTACAATCTCCACTAAACTTGACACATTTTTCTGGGGCTCACATCCGCCGTATCGATATGAAATAAACCGGTCAACCCTTTAAAAGCTTCTACTTCCCTAAGGAGGGCCTACCCTTAAGGAGAGAAAATTCCTGAAATTTTCACATTGGTTGATATAGCTCCAACCCACGAGAGCGTGAGAGCTGACAGATCCAAAAAATAAGTTGTGAGTGAGCGGTTATGAGCATATTAGTTTTATGTAGTATTTAAAGTTTAGTGTTGACCTACTAGATCGAGACCCAAACAACAACAAAAATAGCTGAATTTTGACCATAACTATATCTTCTTATCATGATAACATCCTACGGTCGATTTTAATAAAGTTTATTTCCTCCACATTGTTCCTTATGGAAGGTATGGTATTGATACAACTAGTAAACAAATTATATCACATTAGTAGACATATAAGGATTTTCTGCGATCTAAACAATCGAAATTGGAAATTGATAAATTTTAAATTACCCGTCTATATATAACATATTAATAGGTATTATGTAAAAAAATTAACCCCATCCGCCGTCATTTCGACATTAAATAAACCAGTTAACCCTTTAAAAGCTTCTACTTCCCTAAGGGGAGCCGACTCTTGATAAGATAAAATTCCTGAAATTTTTACATTATTGATATAGCTCCTACCCACGAGAGTATGAGAGTTGACAAATCGAAAAAATAAGTTACGAGTGAGTGGTTATGACCATATTAGTTTTATGTGATATTTAAGGTTTAAGGTTAACCTACTAGATCGAGACCCAAATGACGACGAAAATAGCTGAAATTTTAACCATAACCATTTCTTCTTATCATGATAACAGCCTACGGTCAATTTTGATAATGTCTATTTCTTACACATTGTTGCTCATGGAATGTATACTTTTCATTACAACTAACAAGCTAGTTATATCACATTAGTGGAGATATAAGAATTTTGTGCGATCCAAAAAATCAAAATTAAAAACCGATAAATTTAATATTACCCATCTATTTATAGCGTATTAGGAGGTATTGTGTGAAAAAATTAACCCAATCTGCCATCATTTTGGCATGAAATAAACCGGTCAACCCTTTAAAAGCTTCTACTTCCCTAAGGGGAGCCGACCATTGAGGAGATAAAATTTTCAAAATTTTTACATTATTTGATATAGCTCCTACCCACGAAAGCGTGAGAGCTGACAGATCGAAAAAATAAGTTGCGAATAAACGGTTATGAGCATATTAGTTTTATATGGTATTTAGGGTTTAGGGTTGACCGAGTAGATCGAGACTCAAACAACTACGAAAATAGCTGAAATTTTGAAAATAATTATATATTCTTATCATGATGATATCCAACGGCCAATTTTGATAAAGTCTATTTTCTCCATATTGATCCTCATGGAAGGTATAATATTTGTTACAACTAATAAACAAGTTAGACCACATTAGTAGACATATAAGGATTTTTTACGATCTAAACAATCGAAATTTGAAATCAATAAATTTGATATTACCCATATATTTATAGCATATTAATATGTGATCCTCGAAAAATTTATCGAGTTTAAGTGAGATAGTGTGAAAATTATTTATTGATCTTGGAAACTGTAAAGGCACTCGAAAATATTTTTCAAAAATTTTCATGCAGTGAATTTCTCAATTTAAGAGTTTGATGATAAAGTACACAACGCCATTTATAAGGGTTTAATTTAAGGGTTTGATATATAAATATATATTTATAAAAGTAATTATAGTTGTCCAAGCGGATTGAAGTTCAAAATAATACGAAATTGGCTGAATTATTAACTATAACCATTTCAATCTTCCCATCGGACGGTCAGTTTCTTCAAATTCATTTTCCACCTTGTAATGACGTTGATTCACGTGGTCAACCAATTAAGGCTTAGTAACCCTATATATTTTCACTACAAGCTTCAAAGAGTAAGGGTGTCATCGGATCGTACACTTGAGGTACTATCCGTTAGGTATGACAAGCACATCATTTTAGGCTTCGGGTTTAAAATTCAGACAATTCCATCATAATAATAACGTCAATCTACTCGGTCAACCAATTAAGTCTTAATAACCCTATATTTTTTCACTACAAGCTTCAAAGAGCAAGGGTGTCAGCTGATCGTGCATTTGAGACACTGTCTGTTAGATATAACAAATACATCATTTTAGGCTTCGGGTTCAAAATTCAGAAAATTCTGTGATAGTAAAGACGTGGATCCACTCGGTCAACCGATTAAGGCTTAACAACCCTATATTTTTTCACTACAACTTTAAAGAGCAAGGGTGTCATCGGATAGTACACTTGAGACACTGCCCGTTAGACATAATAAGTACATCATTTTAGGCTACGGATTCAAAATTCAAACAATTCCGTGATAGTAAAGACATGGATCCACTCGGTCAACCGATTAAGGCTTAATAACCCTATATTTTTTCACTACAAGCTTCAAAGAGCAAGGGTGTCATCAGATCGTACACTTGAGGCACTGTCCGTTAGATATAACAAGTACATCATTTTAGGCTACGGGTTCAAAATTCAAACAATTCTGTGATAGTAATGACGTGAATCCACTCGGTCAACCGATTAAGACTTAATAACTCTATATTTTTTACTACAAGTTTCAAAGAGCAAGGGTGTCATCGAATCTTACACTTGAGAATAGTAATGACATCAATCCACTCGGTCAACTGATTAAGGCTAAATAACCCTATATCTTTTCACTACAAGCTTCAAAGAGTAAGAGTGTCATCGGATCGTACACTTGAGACACTGTCCGTTAGATATAACAAGTACGTCATTTTAGGCTTCGGGTTCAAAATTTAGAGAATTCCTTCATAATAATGACATCGATTCATTCGGTCAACTGACTAAGGTGTTTTTCTTATTTTTATTAACTTCGCACTTCGAATGACTAGATCGTTAGCGAATACAAAGGTTTGGGAGCAATATTAGAGTACATGTGATGACGAGTCTCTAAGAATTTTGGAGAATATTTGTGGACAACCGAGTTATTTATTATGATTTTTAAAAGTTCCAAAAATTTAAAAATTATTTATGTATTATTCTTAAAAACATATAAATTATTTGTTAAAAAATAATTTCTAAGAGGTGTGATATGGACCGTTTACTCTCTACTGTTTGATCTGAACCGCTGATTGAAACTATTTATCTGGGCTCCAAAGATCAATGAAGATCGACATTCCAGAAGAGTTCTCGATACAGATACCAGTGAGGAGGAGTCAACCGGAACTCCGGCGTCAGGCTGCGTCACAGCACCCACCAGAGAGGACAACAATGGCTTCTTGCATTTGGTCAAGTCCGTCGAGGAACTCCCCAAGAACATCCGTCATCCATATCAACGTCGTCTGGCCTCCGCCGTCAATCTCATCGGGATCATGTTAGCTCACGGCTGCAAGATCTTCACTGGAGATGAAGGTGGTGCTGTCGCCGATGTCGGAGTCCAAGGGTGCCGTTGGAGATTATAATGCCAGAAAGCTTCGAGTAATCGTTGCTACAGTCGCCTCTGACTCCATTGAAGAGGAGCAATAACGCCTTGAGCAGGTGGAGAGAGAGAGAGTAAATGCATTTTGTTTTTTATTCATGAAAGAAACAAAAGCATGAAAGAGCGAAAGAGAAACACCCACAATTTATTAAAATACCCCTCTTCTCAATTCCCACAAAATTCTCAACAATATATCTCATCCCACCCAGAAAAGAAAGCCAACACCTTTTTATATTTCCTGGTCTTGTATATAGTTAGATTGAGAGAAAGAAGAAGAAGACGACTTGAACGACGTTGTTTGATGATGAACTGGCGGAGAGTGTTGAAGTCCGTCCAGGCCTTAGCAGCCCACAGCCTGCTATTCACCTTCACCCTCTTGATTGTTCTCAAGCTCGACCACATCCTCTCCTACTCTTGGTGGTTCGTTTCTTCCCCCTCTCTCTGGTTTTTGATTCATTCCAGAGCTTGCCTTAAACTAATGAGTAATGAGATACTGTCTTCTCAAAACAAAACAAAAAAAGAGTAATAACATACTGGAAACCGGCCAAGCCTTTCCCTTGTACATTTAAATTTAATTAAACTGTCATGTGGACCTCACGTGTGTGGACCCAATAATTCGAGTATGGAAAACTCCGAGCATGGAAGACGTTTCCCTTAAACTCATGCATCCATCACACATTGTGAGCTAGCAATTAGCTGAGAAAGGTTCTTGCCTTGTGACTGGTATGTGGAGCTATTTCTTTCATTCCACAGTTGCCTGATAACATTCATGGTTTATTAAAATTGAAACATAAAGAAATAAGAAGAAGGAAAACGAAGAAGAACGCGGAGAGAATTTTATGACTACATTGTTACTGACCTTAATTTAAAGGGATATCTTCATAAATGGTGTATGAACTTTAGGCCATTCTGCACTTTGGTGTATCAACTTTCATAACTATCAGAATGGTGTATCAAGTTTGCTCCAATCTTTCATTTTGGTGCACACCGTTAAATTTTCCGTTATCTTTGCTAAAAAAAAATTTCCGTTATTTTTCCTTTAACTTTGTCAATTTTTTTATAAAGATAACGGAAAAGACAATACTAACCTTTTCATATTCCTAACACCCCCCTCAACCATATGCTTGCGTACCAAGCATAATGGTTTGGAACCTATGATATACCAGAATTGGTTCCTCTTCAATGCTTGCATAACCTGACGTTAATATACTGCGTCAATTCTGTTTTGTTACTGGCTCAACATATTCAATAGCAGCCAAGTCATACCAGCAGCAATGGTATCCCAAGCTTCAATTAGAAGGTAAGTCGACTCCCTGTGATCTTCATTCTTGAGCAACTACATATGAGGAAGACATGGTGACACACATTCGACAGCAGCCAAGTCATCTGTAGCAGAGTAGGTCATTGCAAGCGGCCTTGTTGACAAATATCAATTGTATGAGTAAACTAGAGCATCTACATCCATTGACAAAGCAGCTTCCATTTACATGTCAATTGTCAAAAGGACAGGAAGTAGAACACTAGGGCTGTAGCTTTTGTTGCACTACAAGAGACCAAGATATATAATCATGAGTGCCCATGGTGGTAATCATTTGATCTCTGTTCTTCTAGAGGCGCCCAGATTTCAATTTGAGCTGGAAAAGCAAAGCTTTTGTGATCTAAAAGTCATCAACAATACAGAAAACCATGTTGCTTTCAAGGTTAACCGCTTCCCCTAAGAAGTACTTTGTACGGCCCAACACCGGTGTTATACAGGCTTGGGACACGTGTAATCAGGGTCACCCTCCAAGCCTAACGAGAATATCCTCCAGACATGCAGTTCAAAGATAAAGTTCTCCTACAGAGTACAACGGTGCCTCCAAATTCTGATGATGATGAACATCCACAATATACTTTCACCAAAGAAAGTGAAGGTCCTGAAGGACAATAGAGGAGTGCAAGCTTAGAGTTGTCTATTTAACTCCGAGTTCAGGTCAAGGAAACTCAGAAGACGAAGCTTCTATGCATGATCTTGATACCAATTCTAATCAGGCTTTCCAGCACCTCAAGGAAGAAAGAGATTCAGCTGCTAGACAAACACAAACACTACAACAAGAACTGGACATACTAAAGAAGCAGAGACACCTTTTCATTTCTTCCAAGCCAACAAGGAAGATATTCAAGTCTGCAGCTATTGCCATCCAGAATGTAAAACAAGTGTAGAACAACCACACTGCTGAAGGCAGTGAACACTTCAATCCTCATCCACAAAGCCTGGTACATTATCAACTCCAAGTTATACACGTGTTTGGAATGCCGGTAAAAGAGTTCATCATAGCCATGATCATCTATCACCTTTTTTAGTTAAATGAAACCCCCTAGAGGCAGCTTTGAATAGCAATGCATCTTGCAATTAGTCTTCATCACCTTAGCTTCAGAATACCAATGGTACTTTAGCTAATGAAGACAAGACTAAGCAAACAACGAACCCACAATTCTTTAACATGGCTCTATTCACATCATATAATCTGGCTTCCAACTCATCTGCACTACCCCAACATATGCTGCATAAATTTCTAAGCTGCTGCCTAATGTGTTTCCATCCACTACCCAATTTAGATTATGACTCACTGCAAGAATTTCTTTTAGGAGAACAAGACATCATCAAAGTTTTGTTATACGGAGGACAGCACACCTCCAAATTTATGTTATACCACAAAGTTTTTGTTATACGGAGGACAGGATCCAAAAGTTATGTTATACAAAAGTCATCTCCAAAATTTTGTTATACAGAGGACAACACACCTCCAAGTTATTGTTTTGTTACATAGCCCGTAAGTCAACACAGTTAGCAGTAGGAAAAACACTAAACAACAGCAATCAACCTTGTGTCACCAAAACAGTCACCCCCTAAGCAGTCCAGTGCGGTAATAATGCAGACAAATGAATGAATCCATAATCATCAAGATCATATATTAGAATAACACATCCTTATACCACCAAATGACAATTGAAGAATTTGCAAGTCAAGGCTATCAATATATAGAAACTCATGCATAGCAGCTGTTTGAAAAAATGCACAAACTAGGAATAGGACTCCAGGCTAATCAACCAGATTAGCAAGCTCCAAAATCCATTACCATATTCCAGAGATTAGTGACGCATGCCAGATACTCGACGAAATGCTCCATAACAAGATGAGAGAGTAAAGCTGTGTTACCGAGTGAATAACCGAATCAACCTTGATTCAACCGAGTGACGAAGGCAACACCCCAGTACTCGATGAGTGAAACAATTATGAAACCCTCATTGAGCAAACCGGAGCAAATAGCAGCAACCGAAACACATCGAAATCAGAGATAACGGATGATGAGATCATGCTCAAGCTTTGAGTGAGAATCCATGGCCAAGGCTGCAAGAATCAGGTGAAATTGAATTTTGGGGTTTAGGGTTTGAAATTGGGGATATACAGAATTGGAATCTAATAAAGCTGATAAAAGCGGAAGCTAGAGGTAGAATGAAAGCATCTACATGCATGAAAAGTCCACAGGATCAAGAGCCGTAGCTCTGATACCATGATAACATTCATGGTTTATTGAAATTGGAACATAAAGAAACAAGAAGAAGGAAAACGAAGAAGAATGCGGAGAGATTTTTATGACTACATTGTTACTGACCTTAATTGGAAACAGAAAGAAAACCCATTTATAGGCAACAATTACAAGAGACAATACTACCATTTTCATATTCCTAACATTGCCGACCAGAAACTGCAAAAAGCTATAATTAAATCTCCTGCAAAGAATAGTTCATAATTAGTTCGATCAAAACACTCCACAAAGTCTTTATGATGCAATATAGACTTACGCCAAATAGATTGCTTCCAAACTTGTTTGATTGAGAAGCAGTCTAAAATAGCATGAAGGATTGTTTCTTCATTTGCACCACATTTGAGACACCTAGCTGAGTAGCTGAGTTTGTAATCTTTCTTCGGTGAAGAGTTGCGGCACATGGTAGTATATTCCAAAGAGCTCTCCAAACTAATAGTCTAATCTTGTTTAGAAAGCTCAAACTGCTTAAGAATAAAGGATTTAAAAGAGATTGATGAGAGAATTGTGTATTCTATTATTGATAATAGGAACCCTATATATAGGGATTACAAAGTACATATTCTAATGATACAAGGAAAACTATTCCGAATAGGACTAGGAACTATAGAGCTACTCCTAGTTTGAGAAGTCCCACAAATGTCAACATCCTTTAACACTTCTCCTTGTGCCGCTCAAACTTGGTGGTGACGCTTCATCCGTTGCCTCGTTAAAAACCTTACTCGAGTGAAAAACCTTGTGGGACAAAAACAAGCTCAAGGAGGAGAAAAAGTGTATAACACGTCCTTCACTCTTCGAGATCGAACACGTAGACATCTTACCTCCCCCTGATGACGATTTCTCCTTCTAATTATTATAATCATGGGAGTTCAAGTAACTTTCTCAGTCTGATGCTCTTCACATGTTTCTCGAATGTGGATTTAGGTAACAACTTAGTGGATAAGTTTGCTACATTATCCTCTGATCGGATTTGGTTCACTTCAATCTTTAGAAGTGATTGTTGTTACTGATTGTAAAAGAACTTAGGCGATATATGATTGGTGTTGTCGCCCTTGATGAAACCTAACTTCATTTGCTCAATACATGTTGCATTATCCTCATAAATGCATGTAGGTTTATCCGTGATAGATTTCAAACCACAAGTTCCTCGAATATGTATAATTACATACCTTAGCCATATGCATTCACGCACGGCCTCATGTAGAGCAATAATCTCTACATGATTTGAGGAAGTAGCAATAAGGGTATGTTTTATAGACCTCTAAGATATCGCAATGCTTCCTATAGTAAAGACATAACCCATTTGGGAATGACCTTTGTGAGGTTAGAGAGGTACCCTACATCAGCAATACCCATCAAAATATCATTGTCATTTTGATGGAGGGATGAGGAGGACGCTAACCACCATAGGCGGCGACGGTTTGCCTTATGGGGTCCGTTCCCAAATTTCTGTCATTCCTCTTCTCTTTGTAGGGATAAAATAGACCCATATCAATCTTACCTTTCAAGTATCGAAAGATTGTCTTTACACCAATCCAATGGCGAGGGGTTTGTGCAGAACTATGACGAGCTAACAAGTTCACTGCTAATGAGATGCCCGGTCTTGTGCATTGAGCTAAGTACAATTATGCTCCTATTGCATTTAAATAGGGCACTTCAGCCTCTAATAACTCTTCATCCTCATCCTTTGGATGAAACGGATCTTTTCCGGGCTCAAGACTACTGCCAATCATGGGAGTACTCACAGGCTTTGCTTTATCTTTATTAAAGCGCCTTAGAATTTCTGAGTATATGCAGACTGATGGATCAAAATCCCATCACTACAGTGCCTGAGTTCTAAACTGAGACAAAACCGTGCTTTCCCAAGATCTTTCATCTCAAATTTGAATTTCAAATATTTAGCAGTTTCCTTTAACTCATCTAGAGTCTCAATTAGGTTCATGTCATCAACATAAACTGCTACAATTGCAAATCCGGAACTTGTTCATTTAATGAACACGCATAAGCATATTTCATTGTGAATATATCTCTTCCCAATCAAATAGTCACTTAGACGGTTATACCACATCCATCCGGACTGTTTTAATCCATATAGTGAACATTTTCATCTTATTGAAAACACGCTCCGTGGTTTAGAGCCACTTGATTTGGGTAATTGAAGTCCATATGAAACCTTCATATATATATATATATGTATATATATATATATATATATATATATATGTATATATATATATATATATCTAAATCTAGATCCCCACAGAGATATGCTGTAACCATATCCATAAGCTAAGTTTTTCATAAACTACCAAACTGACAAGGTAGCGGAACGTTATAAAGTCCATTACGGGAGAATATGTCTCCTTGTAGTCGATTCCAGGGCGTTGTGAGAAACCTTATGCCACGAGGTGGGCTTTATATCTAATCACCCTATTTTTCTCATTATGCTTTCTAACAAAGACCCATTTATGGCCAAAAGGCTTTATATCAGGGGGTGTCTACGTTGTAAACCCAAATACTTGACTCTTTGCTAGATAATCCAATTCAACCTGGATCACATCTTTTCATTTAGGCTAATCCGCTCTTCGTTAGCATTCTTTGATAGAGCAAGGTTCGATATCATCATACCCTAAAATTTATTTTGCAACATGATATGCAAATGCATCATCAATAGCAATAGAATTTATATCCATCATCTCATGTACACTAGTGTAATTCATAGAGATCTCTCTATTCTCTGGAATTGGTTCTGACATTGGAGCGTCCCCTAATGATGTCTCTTGGACATAACCATAATCCAGAATTCTTTCATGAGATGGATTATTTTGTGCCAAACTCGATTTCTTTCTTGGGCGAGAATCCATCGAACCTTTGGGCTTTCCGCGCTTCCTTGTAGGGAGCCCGGCCTGAGCCATTGCGCCATCACCATTGTAGGCTGCGGTGCCGTGCCCAATGACACTAGGGACATCGCCATGTCCTCAATTTTTAGGGACTTCAATCCTTGCAGGCACGTTTGCAGCAGGTGTGTGTGATCTCGACACTTTAGCGATATCAGAAAATGCATTAGGCATCGATTCTGTTACGTTATGAAGATCAAGAATTAGCACTTCAATTTCAGACTGTGGGTTCGGGGATCAAGATGAGACAAAGTGGGGACAGGGCACGACAATTCCTGTCGTTCTTGTTGAACATTTATGTTCTTATCTCCCCGTAACGACGGGAAAACTATCTCATCAAAGTGACAATCCGCAAATCTAGTGGTAAAGATACTGTCAAAGGTTTTAAGTAGCGGACAATAGTTGGAGAGTTATATCCAACATAAATGCCTAATCGTCTTTGAGGACCCATTTTGGTACACTATGGCGGCGCAATTGGCATATAAACTGTGCTCCCAAATATGCATAAGTGTGAGGCATCAGGCCCATACCCAGTCACCATCTGGAACACAGAGAAAGGTTGAGTGGAAGTGGCCTCAGATGAATAAGCACAGCTGCATGCAATATTGCATAGCCCCAAGCAGAAATAGGGAGATTGGTGCGCATAACCAATGCTCTAGCAACCATTTGTAGTCATTTAATGGCAGCTTCTGCGAGACCATTTTGGGTGTGAACATGAGGAATAAGATGTTTAACTTCAATCCTAATGGACATGCAATAGTCATCAAAAGTCTTTGATGTAAACTCCTCAACATTGTCTAGTCTGATAAACTTAATAGGATGATCAGGGTGGTGAGCCCTTAACCTAATAATTTAGGCTAGGAGTTTAGTCAATGCAGCGCTCCTTGTGGACAATATCATGACATGTGACCAACGTGTCGATGCATCAATCAACACCATAAAATATCTAAATGGTCCGCAAGATGGTTGAATAGGTCCAATATCACCTTGGATTCTTTACAAGAATGGTATGTTTTCTTTAGTGTCATTTGCATAAGATGGTCTAGATCCTAATTTTGTTAAAAAGCAGGCTTTGCAGAATGAATGATGGGCTTTAGAAGCAACCAATGAGAATTTTGGTTGAGCCATGAAGTCACAATTGACTTCAGAAGTAAAATTTGGAACCAAGGGAGCACATATGGCTTCAATGCCATTTTTAGGTCGCAGGGGGATGGCAACGCTAACCTTTAATGGCCGGACTTGTACGGGCAAGGTGCCATGAGGCACAGGTGCTTCTTGATGGTCCAAAATTTGAGTTTTACTTCTTTTCGTTTGAAAGAATGGATGTCCGTGAGAAGTTTTTAATATACGGATCATCATATCATGACCGGGATGTCCCAAACGGTCATGCCAAAGCCTATATGTGTCGGAATCCCATAAGTCGTCTCTCATGACATGGTTTGATTCAATGATTCAAATGGTGGTTGCATACAACCCATTAGAATGACACATAAGTTTTTCTAAGACTCGTTTATGTCCATAGCCATTAGATGATGTAAAGGAACTCTCGTCCATTCTCAAAATGTGTTTCCACATGAAAACCATTGGCTCTTATATCTTTTAAAGCTCAAAAGGGTTCTTCCAGCCCTAGAAGCGTAGAGAGCTTCAGTGATATTAATGATTGTGCCGTTTGGCAACAAAAATTGAGCTAGTCCTCGACCATGAATTAATTTAGGTGACCCTGCCATCGTAGTCATTGAAGATCCAATAGGCGTCATATCAAGAAATAACTGCCTATTTCGAAGTCTGGTATGCGTAGTAGCATTATCCATGAGGCATTCTAGCTCTCTGGGAAACATACTTGAATGAATAAAGTTCGAATCAAAATCGATACTTTATTTCAATGAAAGCCAATGATTATGCCAAAGTTTCTTGATCAAAATTTTAATACAAATCAAGCTTTAGACAAGTAGTAATTACTGAATCGCTTTGGTCTCCAATTAAGCATGACCAAGAAAGTAAGAGGAGATATCGGTGGAGCAAAACTCGCTTAAATACCACTTATCTTAACTAATTTCCTAGACATCACATTTAATTGGATGAGCCTAGTTGCGAAAGAGCTATAACCAATGTTTTTGGATTTAGATTGAAATAATGATGTTTAATTGGTCAAATTTTTATGCTTACGAACACTCTTAGTCTGTAGCTTACGAACGCTCTTAGTTTGCAATATTTCAATGCTCACAAACGTTCTTAGTCCGCGGTTTACGAACACTCTTAGTTAGTATATAGCGTGAACTACCCACGGTTCCGCTTTGAAAATCGAACCCATGTTACAGAAATGTGGAATGTAGAAGAAGGGAGGTTGCAAGTCCCTGAAGAAAAAGAAGAAGAATTGAAGTACGAAAAGCGGGAACTTTAATTATAAAAACTTAATTGGTTAATCGGAGCTTGAAACCTTGAAACTTGAATGCATGGGAGCTTAAACAAGTTGTCATTGATGGAAGAGGGGGTAGAAGGGCCGAAGACAGTAGCTAGGTGTGCATGGATGGCCGGTAGTTGTTGGTATTTGTCGAAACAGGTAAACCTGAGCAAAAAATTGTTTCTGCCGGAATTACAAAAGACAATACTACCCATTTATAGGCAACAATTACAAAAGACAATACTACCCTTTTCATATTCTTAACATTGCCAACCAGAAACTGCAAAAAGCTACAATTAAATCTCCTACAAAGAACAGTTCATAATTAGTTCGATCAAAACACTCCACAAAGTCTTTATGATGCAATATAGACTTACGCCAAATAGATTGCTTCCAAACTTGTTTGATTGAGAAGCAGTCTAAAATAGCATGAAGGATTATTTCTTCATTTGCACCACATTTGAGACACCTAGCTGAGTAGCTGAGTTTGTAATCTTTCTTTGGTGTAGAGTTGCGGCACATGGTAGTATATTCCAAAGAGCTCTCCAAAATAATAGTTTAATCTTGTTTAGAAAGTTCAAACTGTTTAAGAATAAAGGATTTAAGAGAGATTGATGAAAGAATTGTGTATTATATTATTGATAATAGGAGCCCTATATATAGGGATTACAAAGTACATAGTCTAATGATATAAGGAAAACTATTTCGAATAGGACTAGGAATTTTAGAACATTCTCTCCTATTACAATCATAGAGCTACTCCTAGTTTGATAAGGCACACAAATGTCAACATCCTTCAACACAAACGCCGAACAGATGCCTCAACTTCCTTTCATTTTTAGTACAATATGAGCTCACTAAATGTTGCATCGATATGTAGGGTGCTTATCACACCCTAAATTCTAAATTAATAAATTCAAATCTGAAACGTGAAAATTCAACTAACTTGTTCAAAACACTCAACTTTTTTTGAATAATCACTCAATAACAATTGAAATACAATCTCAATTTAACTCAGTTCCATGAGTCATTTATTACATCACCAAATAACAAAATAAATTGTAAAGCTCCTTAAGAGCATACACAAGCCAAAATATTAAAAATAGTGGTTCAACCTAATACTGCACAACTCGATCTCTATCCTGACCGTCCTGACCTGCAGGATTAATCCCTACACCATGGAATATGTCACACCCTAACCCGAAAATCTGCAATTTTTTTTTCCAAGTAAGGATGTGAATAGCTTTTAATTGTCAAAGATAAGAAACACTTTGGCAAATAAAAACTATATTGAAAAAAATGAGAATCAGAGGTGACTTGGTTGTTGAACTCTTTATTATATAAGTAAGTACTTACAAGAGAAACAAAAGCAAGCTTAGAAAATAAGCTTTATTGTACAAAGATAAACCAAAACAGCAAACTAAAAAAATTATTTCTCCTTCTCCTACATCCAGATTTCCAGAAATTAAATTCTAACCCTCAAGAGCATGATCTGCACAATATCATAAAAGGGGTGAGCTTAAAACTCAGAAGAGCAAACCTCATACATATAATTAGTTATGATGCAAGACAAAAAATAACTCCTTACACTCCAGTTGTTAGTAATCTTGTACTAATCTCAGTCACCAGTGTTTTTTGGCCAAACAATAGATCGTTTTATCAATAATAATTAAAGGGGCTTCTCTCCCCAAGTGTATATACCATTGCCTGACATTGCTGGTCCATTACGAGTATTAGACTCAACTACACAACCATTTTCACTCTTTCTTCAAGCTATGATCAGATAAAACAACATGATGATGAACTAAGCATACATGTTACACAACATAAACATTCTGATCAACAGCAAATATCACTCAAAATCATATGAATAGACCTATATAATCAAACTTGAGGTTCCCCAAATCTTCCCCTACCTTAAACCTGATTTAGTAAAGTTGAGACTTTGTTTTTAGACCTCTAAAGACGTGTCTCCGGACCCTGCTATTTCCAGATTCTCTAAATTGTTTTTCTGCTCTCTTTTCTAAATTGTGTTTCTTACTGCAGGTAAAGGCCTCTTTTATACTAGGAGATGTAATAATTAGAACCTATACGTAGACTAGCCACCTCTTGTTTAACTTAGTCAGTTAGATAAACACTGGGAGCAGCTTATTGCCAGCTCCTGCTTAGAAAAATCATCTGAAGATTATCCCAACTGCCAGTTCCTGCTTTGAGCTTGTTGCCTAAGTTTTAAGCTGCTCTAAGAGCAGCCACTTGTTGCACACAATTAACTTTATGTCTGCAAGTTCTTAATTGTGGTTAGAAGTGTGTAAACATGTGTTTTCAACAAGCTACTAGGTGGCACAGCAGTTAAATAAAACAAAATAACATTCCAGATTTTTGTCTTCTTCTAATATATTTCCATGCATGCGTTGCAAGTTTTAACAGAACTTCCAGCTAAAGAAAACTCAAGAAGAGGGAGGTCCAAATAGCAAATTATGAGGTCTAACTAGACTCACCCTTTAATAAATAGGTAGTATCGTGTTAAAAAAAAAAAACTCATTTAAGGTTTAACAATGTGACCTATTTAACTAAAAAATGCATAAATTGATTAAATTCACATAAAACTTCCGTTAGACGAATAATATAAATAATTTTATGTAATTCATAACTAATTAAATCCAATAATTATAAAGCAAAATATTTCAAATTATCTAATCCTATGATCAAATACTCTTAATGCCCAATATTTCAAGAAGTATAGCATAATTGGGTTATACGGGATCACCTCATGTTGGCAAGTTGACCCGTGGCCGACCCATTTATTAAGTGGGTCATGGTGGGTTGACCCACGCCGACCCAGTTTTTAATCGTTTTATTTCGTGCGGGTTTTGAGTCTTGTTATTGGGTCGTGTCGGTTATTTTTGGTAACTAGCGGTGATGTTATCTTTTGGTAACTAGCTCAAATTTAGATTGAAATTTTTTGAAGCCAATTGACAAAGAAGGCTACTTTTAATAACCTTTTTTTTTGTCACACCATTTTAAATAACTTTACACTCTCTAGGCCACCTAATTTTTTTTTAGAAAATTACATATAAGTGTCAATTTGAGACTTATATTAGTCATAAGGCCACCTATATTTTTTTGTACACATAAAGCCACTTTTATGACCCAAAACCGTTAGCTTTTTTTTTTATGTTATACCTATTTTACCCTCAGCTGCCTCTTTCTCTCTCTACCATTTATTATTTCAGTTTCAGTTTCAGGTAACCACGATCTCTCTCTCTTGCACGTAGAAGAAGACGAACCTCTTTCTAGATCGCTGCAGAAGCTCTCTCTAGATCGCAGACGAAGCTCTCTCTCTCTCTCTCTCTCTCTCTCTCTGTGTCATTGAATCAATCTCAGCGTTCTCTCTCTCATCGATCTTAGCGTTCTATCTCTCAATCTCAGCGCTCTCTCTCTACACTCTGTTGTCCGTGAATTGCACACTCTCTAATCAATCATTGAGGTATGATTTCATCTCTCTGCACTCTGTTTAACTTGATTTGTACTTTGATTTTCATCACTATGATTTTATTTTTGTTTAGATTCGATCTCAACTTTCTCTCTCTACACTCTGTTTAGCTTGATATGTAGTTCAACTTTCATTATTGTGATTTCAATTTTGTTTTGCTAAACCTAAATCATGCTTAGCTTATAGTTGAAAAAGATGATTGTTTTATAGAAAAATGTACAGAGACGAAAGTTACTAATGCAGTGTGTAATTGTTACTGATACAGTTAAGGAATGCAACTAACACACCGAAATAATTCTATGTCTACTGTCTTGTTATACATTCTTTGTCTTTTCCTCTTGCCTTTTTATTCATATCAAAACTAGAAGCTAATTGATAGATTTATAGGTTTGCGGTGCAGCGACACGCTGCTTTCTATTGATTCTTGCCATATATATCTTTGTTCTTCCATTAATTTTTCATTGTTGATTGCATTCAGTATCTTTATATAATTGTTATAGTGACTTTACCTTACTGTGATAGTAGTTTTTTTCTTCTGTTCTATAAACTTTACCACACTATGACTTTACCTCACTTGTGTTTGTTTTGTGTTTTCATTAATATCAAAACTAGAAGCTTATTGATGGAGTGATAGGTTTGCAATGCAGCAGCACACTGTTGTCTTCATTCTTCGTTATAATGCCAATCTTTGTATCATGTCTTTGTTTCCCGTTATTTTTTCCTTTTTGATTACATTTAGTAGCTTTGTATAACTATTATAGTGACTTTACTTTACTGTAATAGTAGCTTTCTTCTCCTCTGCTAGTGCTTTTTCAATCTAATTCCAGTAGGTTTTGTGTTTTCATTGATATTAAAAATAGAAGCTGATTGTTCTTCCTCTAATGTGAAATTGCAGTAACTTAGCCATGGATGCAGAACCTTATGTGAGGTGCACAAATATGTCCGAGATAATCATGTTCTTTCTTGATATGAAGCATACGTTCAATGATATTGTCAGGAAGGTTTTATGAAGATGCGGCGAGTTCAACTTCTGTGGTGAAGCCTCCATTGGTTAAGAGGTCATTTGGCCGACCCAAATCTGTTCTAATGAAGTATGTTGCGGTGCAACGATATGGCCTATCAAGTGTGGTCGGTGTGGCGAGTTGAGGTACCACAACAAGATAACGTGTATTGCACCAATATGAAAGCTGGCAGTAGTACATGAACAGATGGAGTATCTTTTTACAACATTAAGATTAGCTTTTTCCAATATTAAGAGTAGCTTTTGATAACATTTAGAGTATCTTTTACTATATCATCATTTTTTTTTACATTGAGTATAGCTTTCACTTAAAGTGGCAACTATACATGTGAAGACCCGAAATTTTCATTTAAATAAATATATGTAATTCAATATTTATTCAATAATATGAATTATGAAATTTGGGTTTGCTTCGTATGTCGTTGTGTAAGGAGACGGGTTTCGAACGAATTTTATTTTCGAAACGAACGTTATTTAAGGGGTCCTGAAAATTAACTTTTTATACGTTCGAAATTTAGAAAAACTTCCTTCATGAAAGTTATAGAGCTCGTCGATACGGTCTCGTGCATATATGGAACGCAATATTCGGAGTTCGTATGAATAAGTTATGAATATTTAAAAATTAGAATTTTTCTATAAATATCAAGAAAATCTGATTTTTTCATTAAAGACGAAAAAAATCTCATTTTTGCGTTTTGGTCCCCCAGCCCTCCGTTCTCTCTCTCTCTCTCGCGCGAAACCCTTCCCCCCCTACCGACCCATCGACCCGACCCGGCGCCAACGGCGCAGTCGAGCATCGTCCAACTAAGACCCAGCCCTCCCAGTGGCCGCCGCTCCTCGCCCAGCTGCTCCATGCCCTCGCCTCGCCTTGCCACCGCCCCCGGAGCTGGATCGAAGCTCCTCCCCGAGCCCAAAACCCAACCCGGTCGGAAAGTTACACGTGTCGATCCTTCCCATTTTTGTGATCAACTCTCCCTCCTAATCATCCCTATATCCTCCTTGCATGACGATTTTGAGTGTGGAGTGAAAGATCGAGATGTGAAGTTTTGAAGGGCTGTGATTCTATCTGGAAACTGATTAGAGAGCCGAGATTAATCCAACTTCAAAGTTTGATCTAGGATGATCTAGACCTTGTCTTGAAAAAAGTCAGATATTAAAGTTGTTCATAATTTCATTTTATAGAAGTTTGTAGTTGACGACTTTTGTATCGGAGGTGGTTGACCGACGTTGACCGCTGAGTTGACCGTCGTCTGACAGCCGCGTGTGGCGGCTCGTCGGACAATATTTTGAGTTTATTTTATCTAGACGTTGATCTATACATCCTGACGAGCGTTTTGATAAATTACAAGGTTATTTTAGAAAAAGTTGATAAATAGTTGATTTACATTTTGACGTTACTATTTACGTTTTTAACATTTTACCTTCGGTTTACGATCTTCGGAGATCAAACCATCGGTTTTGCTTCAAATTTTAATATGTTGATCGTATGGCTGTCTCGATGACTTTGTGAGGTCACGGGTGAAGATCCGATTGTTGGATCTTCGTATAATTGTAAAACAGTGATTCGAGAGGAGATTCTTGAAGATCCGTCCGTTGGATTTTCGTATAATTTTGATAGGATGTTTCCAAGGGTGATCTGTGAGGATCTGATCGTTGGATCATCGTTTAAATTTGATCCGACTGTTGGATCGTCTTTATTTTAGAATCCGACCGTTGGATCATCATTTAAGTTTATTTCATGTTTCGTTGCTAAGTAAAGACCGTACTTGATTAGGTACTTAACGGTTGAGTTGACGAGCAATTTGATTATTGTGGTTTTTGGTTGATAGAAGACGCAGCTGGAGTCGAGGTGAGTAAATCGCACATGGTTCATTTAAGAACCGAATTTAGTAAATTATATTGATTTGATAATAATAGGTATTACTGTGTGAATGTCTATGTATATAGATTACTTATGTGATGATATATATATATATATATATATATATTTATTGATGGATTTTGTTGAGGAAACAATATGTATGATTGTGGTGCTATTATTGTTTAAATGTTTACTTTTCGTGATTGATATATTGAGAAAATAGTTGAGTTTTATTGTTGAGAAACAATAAATTGTTTTGATCTGTGGAAATCACTAGGTCACGAGTGTGACCATGACATACTATCAGTGAACCACGCTCTTGTACCGAGCTGGTGGTTACTAATAGCATTATATTCGTGAACCACGCTATCGCGCTGGGCTGGTGGTTGCGATCAGTTAGAACTCTAGTCTGTCTGCTAGATGTGAGTGGTCTTATGAGGGTAACGTTGAGATTACTTGTGACTCATAAGTATGAGTTTTTAGAAGAGAGTCTTGAGAATATTCTTTATCTTATATTTAGGATATTTTGGAGTTAACTTGTGAGTTTATATTTATTAACATACATTGTACAATCTTTAAATTTACTCATACGGGCTTTCAAAAGCTTACCGGGTTTTGTATTGTTGCAATCCCAGTACACTATTTAAACAGTGTAGCGGATAATCCTGCAGGTTAGGTAAACCAAGGCGGTGATCGAGCTGTTTAGTGTAGCAGTATTTGATTTGTCGCATTTGCTTTGGTGAGGTTTGTTATGCTTATTGAGGTATACAATTTAAGTTTGAGAGTACGATGTAATAAGTGATTTGAAGATTTAGTTTTTGTATTATTGAGTGGGTGAGGTATACCCATATATTTTAAACCCCACAACATTGTTCTTCACAAAAAATTTTACTTCAAGATTCAGACTCTCAGCTTGCAAATTTTACCCTGAAGAAATGGCAGGACAGACGAGGAACTTGAATGCAAATGCAGAAAATTCAAGCCATATCTATAAACAACTAGGTCTGCCGTAACAGATACTACTCAAGCCTTTATGTGTTGAACATCATAGTTACTGTAAGAAGAAGTGTAGAGGAAGTTCATCAAAGCAGTGACTATATTCAGTAAGAATACATAGATGATAGATGTCCGAATTCCAATTCCAATTGCAGATAACAAAGAAACACGAAACCATCCAAAGAAAACAAGGAAAGTTGATCAAAGCATGATCATACCTTAAACTCCTTTTCTTCAAATCAAACTAGAACTCTCCAACTCTCTTCAAATCAAATTTATTTCTTACTCCAATTCTGCAAATAGCCTCCTTTAGAACAAATTCTTGAGAAACCTTATGGGCTCTTCATGATTTTATCAACTTTTCGAGTAAGGGAGTAGGATTGACTGCTCCTAAGAGTGAAGAGTCGGGGAGGAGGCTATTTGAGTGATTTAGGGCTTGGCTCGTGTTCAAAACACGACCAAAATGAATCAAACCTCTCAAAACACCAAAACGACGTCGATTTGGTGTGCTAAAAAAAAATCCCAAGCGTTCACTCATGACGCCTTAAGGCACTCTTTCGCCGCCTTCTGCACCTCCATCAACGCCTTGGGTTCCTCTACGCCTCAGTTGCAAAACAGAGGCTTTTGTAGTACACCTCATGCTTTTGAATCCTTAAGGCGACCTGACGCGCGCCTTTTAATTCATTGATCATGATCATGGGTTGATAGGAGTAGATGTTCCATCCCCATTTCCAAAATTGATCTTCCTGTCACTATTCCCTACTGCAGTCTGATCGACATTGATTCAAACTATAATCATTCAGAAAGAAAAGGAAAAAAATATGCAGAACTCGAACAGAGACAGAAACTAAGCTAAAATTATTATAAGAGAACATGCACATACATTTTGCAATAACACAACTAGTAAAACAAAAATCAGAGGCATGGTTTTTTTATTTATTATTATTATCTTTTTTTAATAGTCGGCACTCAATTGCCGTCGCCAAAGCTCATATATTTGCTTCTGCAAAACGTGTAGTCGCAAAAGCATAATAAATTTGCATCAGCAATAAGATGCCGTTGCTGAAATCACTTGAGTTTGCGACTGCAACCGTCTTCCTTCGCATGATTCTTTCTTCTTTTACTGATAACCGACGACGTCTCCTCCTCTTGTGCATCAAAACATCGACATCTCTCCATTAGCTTCACTTCTGCATCTCTCTCTCCAGTAACTTGCTCTCTCCTCCGTTTTTGCCCTAAATTTTCATTTTGGGGCAAATCGACCGAAACCACAGCAATTCATCTCCCTCGACGCGACTTCACACTCATATTTTCGCGGATTTTGATTTTCGATGCCTCTTCTCTGGAACTCTCTTCTTCGATGAGATTGGACATTCTTCCATCGATGCTCAAATTATACAAAAATTGCCAGATTCTGATGCAATTTTTCTGGTAATTTATTCTCAGATGACAAATTAGGGTTCTTGTAATCAATGGTGATTGAATCGGGATGTTGGACTGCGTAGATTCATTTTTTTGTTCCTTTCTCTGACATATTGAATCGATGCTGAAAATCATATCTAGGGAAAGATCTGCGGTCGATAGTGTTTTGAGGCAAAGGTATGGCCGAGGTTGCTGGACCTAGTTCTTTACGCCGGCTGCTGTGAAGGTTGGCGGCGGAACGATGAAGGTTGGCCTAGTGAAAAGATAGACGCCTTCAGAACTGAGAGTGAGTTTTTCAATTCATGGATGTTTTGTATAGAAATGGGCACTGGGTCATGGATAACTGGAGGCGGAGGAGTCGGACCGATTGTTTAAGGTACTCTCTTTGTTGTTTTGAAGCTTTGAATTTGATAATGTAATTGAAATTATTTTGAATTTTTCTGGTTATTTTCTTGTTAAAGTGATTGGATGGTTATGTTGCTTCATTGTTTCAATTCCGTTGCCAGTTTTGTTGTGAAGCAATGCTAGAGGTTTTGATTTGGTTAAGCTTAGAATGGTGTGGTTACATTCAAGTTTAGTTCTTTCCGGGCAATGATAATCTGTAAACTATGAACATGGATAAGTAATCACGTACAGAACACTCTTATAAAATACACTGATAAAGAAACAGAAGGGACCGGTGATTCCACCAATGTCTGAAAGTGATATCTGTTTTCTTTTCTCAATTCAATGCTAATTAATTGTGTAGGTATGATCATTAGCACTTGGATAATCCAGACAGGCTTCCTGTTGGACTGAATACTAGATCAGTTTAACTTAAGAGGGATAATTGACTGAATGGTGAAACCAATTGAGATAACTTTTTGCGACTTATATTTACTTCCTGTCAGAAAATTATACGATTATACTGGAGCTTAATGACAAGGGGTCACTAGAATTTTGGAGGTTTACTACTTCTTTGCCATTATTGTGGGACTGTTCTATATTGTTATATTAGTTGAAATACATATCATGAATAAACCTGCGTACCTAAATTTAGTATATGGTGCTACATCTGCCTGTTGTAAAGAAAACTTAATACATAGCTTAGTGATCATACTGAAGATTTAAATTGAAGTGTATATTTAAGAAGCCTTGGGAAATATGATGGGCCATTATACGTAATAAGTTTTTCATTTGTAATGTCTGCATGACAGTAAGAGCAGTTGAAGTGGATGAATGTTGTGGAGATTATGGATGAAGGAAGCTCAATAATATTATGGGACCTCTTTGGGATGAGAATACTTGGACAATGCAATTGGAGTCCTTTGATATCTATTATTAATTGCACAAATAATGCTATTACAAAATTATTCTTCTGTATCTTACAGTACTTGATACTGTTTGGCTCCAAAACCAGTTGGCTTGCAAACTGTCACTTTTGAGCTTGTGTGCAGGCGTGCCATCACTGTGGGGTGCAGTTGTCGGGGAGTCCCTTGACCTGACTTCTTGAATCAAACGCTGTAGACGAGGAGAGCACCAACCTCGACACAAGGTTCTTTCTTCTGCCTTCCAGAAAAGGACTTCTTTGCCTTAAGGGTAAGTACTTTGGTTGTGATCTCTTCGTGAGACTGAATCGATACTCAACGTTGTAGGTTGAGCAGAGCAATCACCGGGAAGTTGAGGAGAAAGCACAGGGTTTGCTAAAGCGTGACTTTAGCTTCGTTGGGTTGCGAGGGCGTTAACCTTGCTTTGCTGGTTTGCAAGCAGGTTGCAGGTAGGTTTGCTCTGGAGAGGCTTTGATAATATGTATGATTAGGTTGAGAGTTGTGTCTTTCCCGTCCTTGAAACCTGGTATTTATACCTAGGTTTTTGACTGTTCCTTGCTATAGAAGGATTATTGATTGAAGTTTCCTATTTAATCTTCGCTACTTGATTCCAATAAGGGCTTGTTTTCCTTATGGATTCCGGAATGGGCGAAGCTGTAACCTAAACCCAAGTAAACTTATTTTTGGGCCGCAGGTATCGGCCCGCTATGCTAAACCCACTAAAGGATCTTGCCAAAAATACTTTTGGGCTCAAACATTGCCCCCCAGGCCCTGAAATCAGGCCCGCGAAAATGTAACTGATTGAAGGGGACTCAAACGACATGTCCGCTGATCAAAACGATGTCATTAATGAAGGTTGCGTCTGTTCGCTTCGCTAAACGTCTTTTCGTCGTATCGTTTCCCTCATAAAAACTCTTATTTAAACCATAGCCACTTCAGACCTGTCACATCAGAAACTCTTTCAGTCTCCTAAACCCAGTAAAACCCTTCTCGCTTCGTCATCCTCTTACAGCAACCCAGAAATGACTCCCCCAAAGAAAATGATCATCAATCAGGAGGAGTAGATCAATGAGAAGGCCGCCCACACTTGGGGAACCATTATCGGGGCTCGCTGTCATATCCACCCACCATTCAAAGGATGTTGTTACTCAGGCTTTCTGATAATCACGCCGGCCTGGGCCCAGCACCGCAAGATTTCATCTCGGACGACGCTATTGCCTTTTACGGCCTGCACATCCGACGACCCATTCCAGTCCTTCGAAGGACCCCCGGAGATTTCAGAAGTTGGGGCGCACACCACCACCGAGCCAAAATAGGGTACAGACCATCCAATATCAGTGCCGCGGAGCTTTCATGGTATCGCGAAACGCGAGTGCGAGATCTAGGTTGTTGGAACGTTGCAGGTATTACCCACACCATTGATCTATGTTTTAATTTTCCGCGCGGCGGCAATCGCTCACCGCTTCTGGAACACCGCCACCAACACCTTCAATTTTTGCTTTGGCCAAATGGGTGTCACCTTGCTCGATATTCTCATCATCACTGGGTTACCCATTGATGAGGAGCCATACGTGCACGGTCAATTTGACTCTACCACCTTCACCTCGACCATGGTTCAGACTGGTCGTAGCGCTCATGGCACCTCTTGCCCGCGGTGGCTGACCCATTACCGCAAAGACCACAACGCCACCGGAGGCATTGCTCTTCTGGAGTATTGGCTATGCAGATTCATTTTTTTTACTTCTTCCAACAAGTCCACTGGTCCTTGGACTTCATTGGCAACAACCTTCTACAATAGCCGCAGGGTCGGGCTGGGACAACCGGTGCTAGGTGCTCTCTATCGCACCCTGTACCAGGCGGTCATGCATCCATTCAAGAGCCTTCACCAGCATAAAGTACACTCGCACTGATCTCCCTGATTGGGCCAATGACCTCGCCCTTGTTGATGGGAATGCTGAAGACTATGAGCAATGGTGGTCAAAAGTCTCTGTCAATTGCTGGAGACAAAGGGATGACGAACTCTTCGCGACTATCTTCGAGGGACTGAGATACCCCTATGACGCTGACACTGAGTTACTAGCTCATTTTCCTAAAGAAGAACCCCGCTCACCACCACCTGAGTCGGATCTGCGACCCGAGGGAGCCCCGCGCGAGCCCTGCCTCATGCTCAAGTTGGAATCGTGATTCGCGAGCCTACCCAAGAGGTAAGTTCCCTTAACTGCTAGTTCATTAACGCTTCCTGTACCCATTATCCTTGTTTCTATTTCCTTATCTCCAACTTTGCTGTTGCAGGGCAATCGAGCAACCGCGAACACTCCGGCCACAGATCAAACCGCGAAGGGAAAACAAAAAGCAATAGCAACTGAGCCTGAGGTCGAGGATTCTTCTGATGATGAAGACCCAGAAACAGTAAGGAACTCCCTTTCACTTAGCGCTAGCGTATTTACTCTTAAAGTCTAACTCGATTCTTCCTTTATCTTCACAGATTGCAATTGCTCTGGCTCACAAACGCAGCCGCGCTGACCCTCGGACCGATCCATAGGAAGAAGATGAACCAATCACTGATCGTCTGGTAAAATATTCTCAAAGCGAGCGCTGAAATTCTTTTTTATATATATATATATCCTCAAGTCCAAACCTTATAACGCTCCTCATTTGCAGGTTCGTCGCAGACCCTCTAGCCAAATTGGGGAAGGGTCATATGCACCTCCAATTAGCAGCACAAGTGATTCCCAATTGGCCCTGGTTCCAGTGCAGGTCTTGGATGATAGTTCACCTGAAGTTGAAGAAAGAGAACTGCCATCAGATACCTCTCACGAGCAAGTAGCGCTTGACTTGGTTCCAGACTCTGGCGAAGTCGCCCAAGAACCAGTGCCTTTAGCAATTCTCCGCGAGCCTCCTATTAAAGAGGTACAATTTCTACCAAGTGATGTATTCTGATTCCTGCTTCTTTTTGCATTCTAACGCCTCTCTAAAGGGTCAAAATGTTGTTCCCAATGAGGAAGCAGCTGTCGCTATCGAGGATAAGATTGCTGTTGACCACCCTGCTGAACCGAATGGCGACAACTTGGCTGATTAGGAAGTTGCCCATCAAGCACCTAAAGTAGAGGAGGAATCAGGAAATCCTGAGCCAGCATCAGAGTCGATTCCTACCGCGAAGCCTCCTGAGGCTCCTGTTGATGCGGAACCAAACCCGCCACCTGCGCCTCCCTCCAGATTAGAGAGACTGGCTCGGATGCTTGAAGTTATCCCACCTGAGTTGTTGATGATGTTAGAGAAGGCCTTCGTCATCTCTTGGGACCTGATATCCTGACGCCTGGCGTGCCTGCGACAGCCCTAGAGTACCTTCGAGTTCTTCTCCGTGAGCGTGCTATCACTGAGGATCAATTCCTCGAAGTCGATGAACTGTTGGAGGCACTTCCCCAATGGCTGAATGAGAGGGCGACTGTGAGCGCGCAGGCCAGATAGACCCAAGCACATTGTCAAACTCTCGCTCAACAGATGGACCACTCGCGCGATTTCTTAGGTTACCGCGCCGTCCTGATCAGAGATTTGAGGCTCGCGCAGAGTCACCTCCTATCCCAACTTTGGGAAATCCAGGCCGAACTAAATGCTGTGACTGCCAGGCTTGCCCATGAGGAACCTCTTCTAGAACAACCACTAGCCACCTCTGAAACTTTATCCCAGAATCTGGCTAAGACTCGCGAAGCGGCCCATCAAGCAGAACCAGCAGCCTCCAACGCCAGCTTTCGTCTGGATCAACATCTCCTCCGCCTGTCTTATGCAGGCCGAAATCTTTAGGACTATTATTTTGTATGAACAATATTATTATCAATATTATTATTACTATTTAATTAAATATTCGGCCTACATTACCTGGCCCAAATATTTATCCATATATACGGGCAGTTAAGTGTTTTAACTCCGCCTTTATTACGTATTAACACCATTTCAAAAGATGATCTTGGAATGGAGCGGTTATCTCCTTGAAGACTGCTCCGCTTCCCACGCGTTGTCAACCCCTTCATTTCCAAGATCTTCTCATTCAATTCTATTGATATTCCCATTGATGGCATTGAAAGTACCCCAACTGCCCATCGAACAGTTGAGCCACAGACGTTGGCTTTATAAATACCTGTACTTTGGAGAAGTGAAACAAACTCAAACATGGCTTTCCCAGAAATATCTTTACAAGCCCTACTTCTCTTCCTTCTTTTCCAAATCTTCCCCACACGATTTCGCCCTTAGCCTCTAAACCTTATGTTTTATAGCTTAATCTCATGGCCTAGGTAGGTTTTATAGCCTAATCTCATGTCCAGTCGCATGTCTTTGGTCTCTGAAAACCCGGATAAGATTCATCGGTTTCAGTTAGACTGAGGAACACGCGGCGCTCCTAATGTTGGATACTACATTCTGGGGATTCCCTCTCCTCAGATGTTCCAGTGTGGAGCAAAACAAAGAAGGGCGGAAGTCCTGTCTGAGCTTATCGTTCTTCTTCCATGGTCTACCTCTGGGGTCTGATGAAATGACTTCTGTTTTTCCCCCGGAGGTAGATGAAGCAACTGGGTCGCGCTCACCTGAAGACGCCATCTCCATCTCGGAGGATAACCATCTTGAAGGGTTGTGATGGATTATTTCCTTCCTTCTCCTTCTAGTACAAATCAGAGCAACGGCGACCCAGATCAGAGGAGGGTGAAGAGAGGAAAAGGAAGAGTGATCACTTATCTGCCCCCTTTTATGCAAGATCTAGAAGCTCTTAGAAGATCTGAAATCCCTATAGTTGTTTTAGCCACTTTTGGCTTTGTAACTGCAAATGTAATTGTCGCGAAAATATTGTACTGCTTCTGGTCGCAAAGCCACCTTATGAATACAATGAAATTTTTTTTGATTTTGTTATTTTGGCAACAATTATGAGAATATGGCCTCTGGAATAGGCCCTTACATATATTCCTTACACATATTGTCAAGAAAATTTTGAAAATTTGAACAGAAAATTGGTAAAAGACTATTCAAAACAAGTAACGCAAATCCAATAGCCTCAATCAAGGCCTGGTTACATAGTATTGCCCCTCTAGTGTTCGTAGGTGGAGCGAATACATAAGGATGAGGCCACAGAAAAGGCCTATATGAAGTGAACCAAGGAACACTAGGTTTGCCCCCCTGCCCTAGAAACTGAAGAATCTGGGGGATCGTCGAACTCCCAAACACTGGGATAATACTTTTTTAGGAAACAACCATTGATGGGGTTGCAGTGGAGGTTGCCATCCAAATCTTTGAGGTGGAAAGCCCCGTGCTCCAAAATCCTGTGAATAACAAAAGGTCTTTCCCAGTGCGGAGTCCACTTACTGTGGCCGGTCAAATTTTCGCCAAAAGGAAGCACTGCCTTCCAAACGATGTCACCCTCTTTGTAACTGCAGCCATGCGTCCTCTTATCATAGGCGCGAGCGATGCGCTATTTTTCCTGTATCAAGGTATCCAAAGCCTCTAAGCACTTCTCGCTCAAGTCCTCATGCTCCTGCCACATTGCCTGAACGTAATCTTCACCGATCAAATGATGCTGATCCTGTACGCGTAGTGATCGAACATTTAGTTCCAAAGGAATGACTGCATCATGGCCAAACATCAGAGCATGTGGTGTTGTAGCAGTAGGATTCTGTTTAGAGGTGTGGTAAGCCCAAAGTGTCTTGTATAATGTCTCGTGCCACTGGCGACGGTTCTCCGCAGGCATCTTTTTTAGTAAGGTAATGACGATCTTGTTATTGGCCTCCGCTTGTCTGTTGGATTGAGCGTAATCGGGTGTACTATGGACAAACTGGATGCCTAAGTCATTGCCTAGCTGTTCCACATCGCCACCCATGAACGCTATCCCCCTGTTTGAGACCAATACTTCTGGGATGCCAAACCTGCATATAATATTTTGAAAAATAAATTGGCGAATGGTAGCCCCGGAAGCCTCTTTTAAAGGCTCAGCTTCCACCCACTTAGAGAAAAAGTCTGAAGCGATGATGAATCATTCCAATTAAGTCCAATGCCCAGCCTCGCGCAGGCCAAGGTTTGATAATAGGCTGCATGGGGATATTGGGAATATGCTGGACTGGTCCATGTGCCTGACAGTCCTGGCACCCCTTCGCGAAAGTGATATGGTCTTTCAAAATGCTGGGCTAGTAATACCCATGTCTTCTGATGAGCCAATGTATTTTCGGACCTGCCTGATGAGCTCCGCACATACCTGTATGTGCTTCTCGTATGAAATGCTTAACATCATGACCATAGACACATCTGAAGTCTATGCCATCTTCGCCACGTCGGCGTAGCTCGTCTCCTCTGAGGAAATAATTCAGAGCGAGAAAACGGATCTTCCTATCTACTGTGGGGTCAGGCTGCTTGAGGTAATCAATCAAAGGAACATGCCAATCCATAGTGATAGGTTCCAAAACAGCGAATCGGTTCATCTGGTGGGTCAGGGCGCGCGAGCCACGAAGGCAACGTGCGTTTCTCAACTTTGAGGATTCGTTCGCGAACGCCATATTTCAGTGTAACCCCTGTAGCCAATTGAGCTAGTTCATTAGCAGCAAAGTTGCGCTCGCTAGGAATATATTTTAAGTCCACATCCTCAAACTGGACTAAAAGGTCAAGCGCGCGGTCTAAGTATGGCGCGAGGAATGCACTTGAGCACCTATATGCGTCACGGAGTTGATTGATCACGAGGAAAGAATCGCCGCGTACTTGAATGTCTTGCACTCCTAGATCTAGCAGCAATTCTAGGTCTATAATGAGGGCCTCATATTCTGTTGGTTGTTGGTGCACCGGAACTCTAACTGGAAGGAATAGGAAAAACGATCGCTTGCTGGATTTTCCAGGACAACTCATGCCCCTGCTCGTGTGTCCGTTCTGGAGCCATCAAGATACAATACCCAGGGTTGGAGGGAGATCATTGCCTGATATAAATGGGCGAATGCTGGTAAGCATGCCAAATCCGGGCGATCCACTGTTGTAACAACAACTTCTAAATCTCTCACCACTGGAACGTCAAGCAAAGGATGATGCGCTTAATAGTCCGCGATGGCTTGACCCTTCATTGCTTTTTATGGAACATACTGGAGCTAGAATTCTGACAAGGCTAGCACCCACTTGCCAATACGACCCCTCAGAATAGGTCCCGACAGCATATACTTAACCAAGTCGGTTTGAGCAATGATGCAAGTCATGAAGGATAACATATAATGCCTTAACTTGCATGCTGAGAAGTATAGCGTAAGACACAGCTTCTCCATTGGAGTATACCTTGTTTCACAATTTGTGAGTGTCCTACTGAGGTAGAAGATGGCATGTTCGACTCCTTCCTCATCATCCTGAGTGAGTAGGCTGCCAATGGAGGCCTCAGCTGCTGAAATATACAATTTTAAGGGGAATCCAGCTCTAGGGGGAACAAGCATTGGCGGACTCGCCAAATAGGCCTTTATTTTGTCGAAAGCCTCCTGATGTTTGGGTTCCCATACAAACTCATTTTGCCCCTGTAACCTCAACAGTGGGGAGAAAGGCTGGATTTTATCTGTAGAGTTAGAGATAAAGCATCGTAAGAAGTTGATCTTACCCAGTAGTCGCTGTAACTCCTTCTTTGTGTACGGGGGAGATATGTTAATTACCGCGCTGGCCTTATCTTCAGGAACTTCAATGCCCCTTTGATGGACTATAAATCCCAGAAAATCTTCGGCCCACACCCCGAAAACACACTTAACGGGATTCATCTTGAGTTTGTGTAGTCGCATGCGCTCAAAAACCTTTCTGAGATCCAAGATGTGGTCCCCGCGCTTCTTTGACTTCACGACCACATCATCAATATAAACCTCCAAAATCTTCCCAAGAATGTCGTGAAAGATCAGGTTCATAGCACGCTGATAGGTCACTCCTGCATTTTTCAGTCCAAAAGGCATAACTACGTACTCGAAAACACCTGCGAACCCAGGGCAACGGAATGCGGTCTTATGTCTGTCTTCCTCTGCAACTGGAATCTGGTGATACCCTGCAGTGCCATCCATGAAGGATAATAATTCATGCCCTGCTACTACATTTACTAACATATCCGCGACTGGCATGGGGTAGACGTCTTTAGGTGTATCCAAATTAAGGTCTCTGTAATCCACGTAGACCCTCATTTTGCCATTCTTCTTGCACACATGCACTATATTAAATAGCCACTATTTGTACTTGGCCATTCTTATAATGCCTGACTTATGCATCTTCTCAACATCCTCTTTGATCAGGACTTGGGTCTCAGAGTTTATTCTTCACGGCTCTTGCTTCACAGGCCTCTTATCAGGGAGTGTTGGCAGCTGGTGGCATACCAAGTCAGGTGATAGGCCTGGCATGTCTTCATATTTCTCCGCGAAGCAGTCTTTGAATTCTTGCAATAAGTCGATGACCCTATGTTTCTCGCTAGGCTCCAAATACGCGTTGATAGCCACTTCTATAGGCTCAGCAGCAGTTCCAAGATTAACCTTCTCGGTAGGGTCCCTAACCTTGGGTGGTGTGTCATCCAATGCTGCTGGCGCTAGCTGGATTTCTTCTTCTTCCGCTTCTTGGTCAAAGAACTCTTCGTTGACAATTTCTAAGGTCGCAATTCTATCATAGGCCTCCTTCTCCACTAAGTACGAGGATAGTCGTTCGTACAGAGAGTGGAGGGCCTCAATCCCATCTCTTGGAAGGTCGTAATCCATCAATTAATTATGGGGTTGGGCACGCATGGCCAGGCCTTCCCAGGTCCTCCTTTGCGAGCGCGAGCCCCCACTATACTAATCCTGGGGCCGTCACCCCTGTGGGGCGGCCCTTCTGATCGATGCCACTAACTTGCAATGGAGTGACTGGCTCCAAGTAGTACCTGGCATCTACGTAATTTGCAGAAATAAGGAATGGGCGAGGATCTGCCTTGATCACCTCAGCCTTGTCAGTGACCCTGTTCCATATCATTAGCTCCTAATGGAGAGTTGATGGAACACAATAGCTCCGGTGAATCCATTTGCGGCCTAGAATGGCGCTATAGGCTGCGTAGCAATCTGTAATGAAGAATGCATATACTCCCTCTGAGGGACCAACTTTGATTCGCAGGAATAGTACGCCCAACGTCTTCGTTACTATCCCCACGAAATTCTTAAGCGTTAGGGACATAGACTGGATCTTTTCTTTCTTGATTCCAAGCAGCTGTATGGTCCTGGTAGTGACGACGTTGACCGCGGCTCTGGTATCCACCATGATCTTGCTAACCTTGGTACCGTCGAACTCTGCTGTAACATACAAAGGTCACATATGTTGGACCATAGCAGGTGTGGTTCTTATGAAGCTCATGAAGAATCCCCTGCCGTCAACGTCTTTAGTTTCCAACGGTGCTGCCTCCTCGACGATGTAGTCGCTGCTGAGGTAATCTGCAAAGGCTGTTTGACATCTTCCTCAGTTTCTATGCATTCCTGTACAGCGATTGGCAGCGCATATCCCGCGGGTAACACGTAAACCATGTTATAAGAGGTGTCAATGTTATCCGTCTCGTCCATGGCCTCCTCAAGGTCTAGCTCCGGCTCATCCACCTGTATGTCAGTGTTGAACTGTTTAACCAGCCGGTCGACCAAAGATTCCTCTATGAGGCCTTTCACTTCACTCTGTTTGTGTTCTTGCACCTTTTCCAACTGCTTTGGAGGATTTGAACTCTGCTCTGCTGTTGAACTTTCCTTCATGGGTTCCATTGCTGCGCTCTGGACCTTTTTAGGTCTCAACTATAAAGCTTCTGCAGTGTCGCCCTTGCCCCCTAGTCTCCCAAAGACTGAGGGTTTGGCTTCTGGTTCCTCACGGAACAACCTATGCCTGACATGTGGTCGCCTAGTAGGTGAGTTTTCTTTCCTAACTGGTGGAGGTGTCTTGTCCTTTGTAATCCTGCAGAAAACAATAGGCTTAATAGCCCCTGACTCCGATCGTGCTTGCTTTTGGAAACTGCGCGGAGCCACCAATGGCTTAGCCACCGCCTGTGCCTCCATCTCCTTCTGGTATTATTCAGGATATTTGACTAGTTGCGAGGGTTTAATCAGGCCCTGATCCAGAGCCTCTATTGCTCGCTTGGCTTCTCCAAACCTGCGCTGCAGCTTCCTTTTCTTAGAGGGGCTGATTTCCACCACTTTCCCTTTCTCTCTTGTGTACCACTTGCCTTCTTTAATGGTGGAAGTTGAGGCAGGTGGGACGTAAGGTTTTGTTAAGACATCTCTACTCCTCCCATCCTGTCTCTGTTCGGCCGCGGCCGCTTTCAACTGTTTAAACAAGTTTGAATCTTTTGGGGATGGCGGTGACTCCTCTCTACCTCTCGCTTTGGGGCTAGAAGGTTGATAATTTCGTGATGGCAAGGTCCACTTGATCGGCGGGAAAGAACCAAAGCGAAAAATCTGCTCGACTTCTTCGTGTGACATTGGAATGCCATATTCTTTCTTGCATCGCGAGCAGAGGATCACTTGTGAGGCCTCGCTTGTAGGTCTAACCTTCTTCTTTCCTGCGGTCTCATCCCCGTTTTCTTCTGTTCCACTAGTGGTCAAGTCCAAGGTCGGTTTCCTTTGGTTCTGTTTGGTCCAGTTAACCTTGACTATGTTGATCCCAGTGTCAGGAAAAAGGGTTCAGGTCTACCAGCGCTGCCGCGGTCGTCGGAGCTTCTACCTGCAGACTACTATTATTGAGCCACACCTGAATCTAATCCTTCAATTTGACACAATCAACTGTGTTATGATTCCACAGTTGTGGAATTTGTAATACTTTTTCCCTTTTAGCTGATCTGGTCGAGGGAAAAGGCCAAAATCTGTCTTTACCATCTTCGCGGCGATCATCTTGTCTAAAATCTCATGTGCCTTGTTGGCATCATATGTGTACGTCGCAAACTCAGGTTTAGTGAAGGCTACAGACTTGAGCTTGACAAGTTCCTTGGATATTTTCAATTGCTTTAAAGCAGAGTTCTTTCTTCCTGTCAACTCAAAGGCAGAGACATCATTCTCTTCTTCATCCTCCTCAACCTAGAAAACTTCTTCGCCAGGATGATGGTAATAAGGATCATAAGTAGCTGGTTGATAGCTCAACGCTGCCACTGTGCGGTGTTTCCCTGGCATGTAAGTGCCTTTAGATGAATTCTTTTTGGCGTCAGTCTCCTTAAGAAGATGTTCAAAGCTACCGACCTCCGTGATAAGCTCTCCCATGGACTGAATCATGCTGCCATGTTGCTTCTTTCGCTGGCGGGGCTCCAAACCCTTGATTGCCAACTTAACCATTTATTTCTCTGCTAATACCATGTTCAGCTTGGCCTTCTGAATTTGGAAACATTGAAGGTATGCCACGGCGGACTCAATGGGTTGCTGAGCCATCTGAGTGAGAGAAGCCAAGTCAACTTCTAGTTTTATGGTCCCAAACATTTCTCGGAAGAGCTTCTCCATCGCTGGCTAATCAGCCACTGATCCTGGGTAGAGTTTAGAAAACCATCTAAAAGCAGCTCTTAAGAAGGAGGTGCCAAAGATCATGCACTTGAGGATTTCATCATTCTGATACTGGCAGCATTGCACTCTGATCCTTGGTAGAGTTTAGAAAACCATCTGAAAGCAACTTTTGTGAGGGATTGCCAAAGATCCTGCACTTGAGGATTTCATCATTCTGATACTGGCCGCATTGCACTTTGAACCTGGCCAGATGGGTCGTCGTATTCTCGGTGTCTTCCCCTGACAAAGTAGAAAATATTATATTTTTGTAGTCTCTGGGAAAAGGCACGAGCATTATATGCTGCGGGAAGGGCCCCTCATAGATTCCATCCACCTGAGCCCTAGGGTTGGCCATCCTGATCATCTCCTCAACCTCATCGCGTCTCACATAATCTGGACCGAGAGGAGGAGGAGGCATTGCCATAGTCTGGTAAGCTGTTTGCTGTGGTATGGCTTGGCTAGCTGTCATCGTCCCCTCTTCCAGCCGGATGGTTTTGGGAGCAGGCTGCTGGAGAGTTATCGCTGGTGGGGATGCATCCTTCACCAGAGCCGTTATCTTGATTTGGTTTCCTGTCTGGTCAATGTCGTAATAATTATTTGGGAGCTCATGGTAGTACCCGCGGCCCCCGTTTTACCAAAGGTAAACATTCTCCGCCCCGTCGCTGTTGTATTGAGTGAATTTAACAGGGTCGGTAGGAGTGCCTTCATCAGTCTTCAGGATCTTACTCTTCTGTGGGGCTTGAGGGGTAGCTTTTGTTCCACCAATCACCAAAGCTCTTTCCTTGCTTTTAGCTTATGCAGTAGCAGCTGGTGTAGAAGGTGTAGCCTGCTGCTGCTAACCTTCTCCCGAGCATTCGGTGGTATATACTTGCCAGACCCAGAGTGTCGGCCAAGTGAACCAAGGATGGCATTAGGATCTCCTAAAGCTTTGTTCAAAACGTCTTTAGCCTGGTTCAACTCAGCTCTCTGCATGGCGACCTCTGTTGTAAGGTTAGAACCATCTTTGCGCATGGCCGCGATGTTGGCCGTAGTGTCTTTACTTTGGGTGTCAACAGTGTTAACAGTGTTAACAACACTTAGAATTTCATTATACTGTGTACGAGTAGTGTCAGCAATCTTGTCAGCATGCACTTGGGCCTCTTTAGCATGGAAGTGTGCATGTTCTTTGGCCTCCTGGATGTTCCGTTCCATTCCATTCGATGATCATATTCGCGTAGCTGCTGTTCCTCTCTCGCGACCGAAGCGACCATATGCTTTCCATAATTCTCGTTGTTGAGCATAAAGATACAGATACGTTCGTCCAAGCTAGCATCCTCAGAGATGATGATGGGTTCAAATTCAGCTTCAGCCGTCTCCTCGACCGTTGTGGCTACGGAAGTCGCAAGAGCCTTGACTGCCTCTATAGTAGGAGATTTCTTGCTCTTAGTGGTGGATAGCTGATTTGTCTCAGGTACAGTTAACATGTCTGATGATGGTGAGTCGGAAGAGAACTTTTCTGTCACCTGTTCTTCAGAAAGACCACGACAGTCCGCGCGAGAATGCGGTCTGTAACTGGAGGTCTTATGTTTTGAGCAGTTAGAGTAAACCTTTTGGTAAGGGTTCTCGCTTGACTTCCCAATGATTACGTTCACGAAGACACGTTGTGCAATGGTCCCATTGGGCGTGCCAAAATGTTTTGCTTCAAAACCAGTTGGCTTGCAAACTGTCTCTTTTGAGCGTGTGCGCAGGCATGCCAGCACCGTGGGGTGAAGTCGTCGGGGAGTTCCTTAACCTGACTTCTTGAATCAAACGCTATAGACGAGGAGAGCGCCAACCTCAACACAAGGTTCTTTTTTTTGCATTCCGAAAAAGCACTTCTTTGCTAAAGCATGACTTTAGCTTCACTGGGTTACAAGGGCGTTACCCTTGCTTCGCTGGTTTGCAAGCAGATTGCAGGTAGGTTTTGCTCCGGAGAGGCTTTGATAATCTATATGATTAGGTTGAGAGTTGTGTCTTTTCCGTCCTTGAAACCTGATATTTATACCTAGGGTTTCGACTGTTCCTTACGATAGAAGGATTATTGAAGTTTCCTATTCAATCTTCGCTACTTGATTCCAATAAGGACTCATTTTCCTTATGGATTCCGGAATGGACGAAGCTGTAACCCAAACCCAAGTAGACTTATTTTTGGGCCACAGGTATCGGCCCGTTATGCTAAACCCATTAAAGGATTTTGCCAAAAATACTTTTGGGCTCAAACAGATACATGCAAGTATTTCAAAATAGGTGCAGCTATGTCCACCATACTAGACACTTTGATCATCCTATAACCAATTTTTTTTAAATTCCAAAATTGTCTTTAACTACAATTATTAACAAAAACAATGAAAATGATTTTGTCTTTGAGTTAATAAAGTGTTCGTTAGTGAGATTTCGTTGTTCGAGGGTGGAGCGAAAATTATTTCGAACAATTATTTCGCGTGGAATGTTTCGATTCAAGAGTTGACTTTTTGTACGTTTGGATTTTCTGAAAACTTCCTTCACGAAAGTGGTAGAACGTGTCGATACGAGTTCGTGTATATGTGGAACGCAAAAATCAGAGTTTGTATGAAGAAGTTATGGCTTTCGGAAAAAGTTTCCATTTTGGGATATAAAGGAAAAATCCGGAAAAGAAATATCAGAAATTCAAGATAATACGAAGTCTTGCCATTATTGGTTATGATTGATAATATAATAGGAAAGTTGGTTTAATTGTCTTGTGATTGTATATAATATTATCTTTCTGGTATGTCATCGAAAGTAAATTGAGTTGTCGAAGTGCGATGGTCTTTTCGTACTTATTGTAATCTATAATTTAGTTATCATGTTGGCCCAATAAATTATCAACGGGCCATAATAAACAAAAAGTACAGCTACGCCTTTCTCAAAAGCTGGGTCAAGTATAATTTTACGAGATTTGAGATTGGTGGTATTTAAATACTCAGTTTAAATGAAAAATCTTCTGAGCATATGAACAGGTTAGTTAAGTTTTCACGTTCGAATTTGAATTTATTTATTCAAAATTCAGGGCATGATACAATGACAGCTTAATTGTATATCTTCAAAAGGATATATTCAATATCATTGACAATGAGTCTATTATTCAACGTATTCAAAACATGTCACCTCCTTGAGGACAATTATAGATGTGGAAGTACTATGTTTTGCTAGAAGTATACTATGTCTTTCTTCTTGTATACAACATGCCAATTTTTTGTAAGTGCAACTTTGCTTCTTGTTAATCGATTTGTTTAGTTTGCTCTGCACATTTTTTGTGTGTTTTGGGTCCCTGGCTTTTCCGCTTCTTTGATTGATCTACTTTGTTGAATTTGATTCAAATTCTAGCTCACACAGCAACTTTAGGATCTCCTTCCTATTTGCTTGTACGCAGCAGCATTATATGATGTACATAGCAGCTTCATATGATGTATACATCTTTATATATTTCCTTCAATTTTTGCATTCCTCTGCTTCCCAATTTTTGCCCCCGTTTATACATACATACATACATATATATATATATATATATATATATATATATATAACTTTGCTCAGGTGCGGATATCCGCACCTAAGAAAAAGATGTGGATTTCCGGTTTTGACCAACTTTCCGATTACATTTTCACATCTTAGCCGTTCAGTTTTTAGATCTTAATGTATAGATCATCTCTACAAAATTTCAGCAAATTTGATGATCGTTAAGGCATCCAAAACTGCAATTTACACGAATGAACCGAATCTGTCGAACCGGAATCTTTCGTGTTAATTGTTGTAAATTGCAGTTTTGAATGCCTTAACGATCATAAATTTGGCTGAAATTTTGCAGAAATGATCTATATATTATGACCTAAAAACTGAACGGCTAAGATGTGAAAATGTTATTGGAAAGTGGGTCAAAATCGAAAATCCGCACCTAAGCAAAAAGTGGGACGTCCGCACCGGAGAAGCGCTGTGTGGTGTGTATATATATATTCATGCACCAGACCAAACAAAGCTTTAGCTTTAACTTTTTATTTGTTATCGCCCTTTGCTTTTTCCTTCTACCTAACCAAACAAAACTTTTTTTTTTGAATAAAATGAGGTCAGCCCTTTATTGAAATTGAAAGATTACAACGATACCAAGCCAATAGGCATAAAAAATAAAATAAACAATATGAAAAAAAAAGATGCAAAAATTGCATCAGAAATACAATGAATTATAAATGCAAGAGCAGCAGCGTCGAAACGCAGCGCTGATTTTACACTACGGATTACAGCCGTGTAGTGATTTGAGTAGTCGGTGGTTTGCCTATCCATCGAACTCCAACGCACAATCTGACAAAAATCAACTTGGCGCCGGAATGAAGGCACTCTCCCACCTAAAGTTCGAAGCCGGCCAAGGGTGTCAGAACATGGCCATATTGACAGACGATCTTTCACAAACAGATACCAAAAACTTGGGTCCCGAATCCAATACCAGTAGTGCATAGGAGCCCCAAACCATGGTATCAGATGAGCAACAGTCCAACAAAAATAGTGGGACGCAGCCCAAGCCCAACTCCCTCTTGGATCCCAGATCCGGAACCCTCGGCAGATTCCACCTGAATCCCATATCCGGGTCCTTCTGACGTCGATAACAGACGAAATAGGATCGAAGACCACAAACTCATGGGAATGGACCACCAGGCCGGCAATTGTCCTCCTACTCAATCTCAGGCCCAGATGCAAGATATCAACTTGAGCCCAAGGTCCACTAGGTTGTCTGCAAGCACCCAACGCATCTCGACCATCGGCCCTGCCACCGGTGACGCACCGAGTTTCCGCCATGCCGCCATATGATTGGGAGTCGACCGACCAAAAGAGGTCCCCTGCATCACCAATCGCCGACCCATAGAATGAACACCCTATACACAAATTGAGTCTCGCGTCAACACCATGGCCGCAACCCGGATCCCACTCCTCCCAGCACTCGCCGCCATCCTCCTATGGCATCTTAGCCATTTGTTGGCCCACCGGCGCAGCCCCATAAACTCCCAGACTCCCCGCAAAACACAACCCGCCTCTGAAACCAACGAAAACGGGCATGAAGAGGCCGAAGCGTGAAGTTTTCTCTATGAAAGGAGTAGGTATAGGAAGCGACAGAGCAGGAATACTCGCCGCTCCACAAACCCTAGCAGAGCGCTAGGTCATTCTTATCTTGGTTTGTACTCCACTTAAAACTTTGATTTCATTCTTGATTGAAAAAAAAAATAGTACTGAGTTATCTACAACCTTTTATAATGCATGCACCAATATATATATATATATATATATATTCTCCGCTCATGCCTCACCCGGGACTCATTGTTTGGACCAGGACTTATTGTTTGGTTGGAGAAAGTAAAAGACTGAAGGTGGAAAAACAAATATTTAATCTGCAATATTTTTCACACAATTACCAAAAATAAATAAATTTAAAACGCTCGGTTTGTAATATGAACCACGTGAGTTTTACTCACCTCGATACTCCCGCTGAGTCTTCAATACAAATATAAATAACGCCGAAATAGCCAACTCAAATACAATCCGTCAATCACCTAATCAAATGTGATTCGAAATTTAGCCAATAATTCCAAAACATAATTGAACTACCATTTAACGGCCGGATTCTAATTTATAACAACATCCGACAAGCGGATTCTCACGAATCGCTCCCCTAATTACCGTTTTGCACATATACCAAGATCCAATGGTTGGATCTTCGCCCATGACCACACAAAGCCACTGGGACAATCATATGATCATCATATCAAATTTACAAGTTCATCGGACGGTCCTAATTTCACAGATCATAAATCTAACGATCGAAATCACAAAATTCATAATTAATTCATACGATATCTGAAATGTGTATGATATGCCAAAATGATCATATTGGAACATAGAATCATAAAATGGACAGAAACCAAATTTTAGACCTCCAGAGGTGGCCCGAAAGGGCCGCCGGAGTTAGGGACAGAGCTGCCGCTGACCACCACCAATGGTGTCAGGGCCGAGCTTCTCCCCTTCGTTTCATTATTCTGAGAAACTTTCATAACTAGCACAAGACTAAAAAATGACGGGAAGGGATAGAAAATTACCAATTACAGTCGGCGGCCGGAATTTTTCCATAATCCGGCGAGCTTGAAAACCGACTTGAAAACTGCAACAACTCGTTTCGATCTCTTCTGGAAACTTGTTCAGAACTTCATTGTGAACTTACCAAGCCAAGAATCACAAGAAACGATCGTGTATAACTCGAGATATTTGGATCGATAGGTGGTTTTTCGATCCAAACGGGGTCGAGCTCTGACGAATGTGAAAACGATCGACCCAGCTCCGGTCCTTCTTGGTGCTTGTAAAGGAAGTTGAGGCGAGTCCAATGAGCCAAGAATCAAGTGAAATGGTGATCTATAGCTCGAGATATCGAGATCGAACCGAAAAACGTGCCTTTTCGGTTCGGGCCTTGCCTCCGCCGTTGCCGGCCTTGTCGCGGCGCAAGGCTGCCTCTGGCAGCTGCGCAAGGTTGAGACGAAGCTCCTGGAGGTGGTTGCAGCTTGAGAGGTGGCCGAAGGAGAGAGTGGGAGTACGGTGAAGCCGTGCTCTGTTTGCTGGGCTCGGCCGAGAGGAAGAAGACACGAGAGAGAGCTACAGTGCTTTCCAAAAACATAAATGGAGGCTGGAACAAAATGGAAATTTCCCAAAAAATTTCTAGGGTTTTTCTATATATACAAGTTTTGGAATATCTTCTAAATTCAATAACTAATTCAGAAAAAATCCGGTCTTTGTGTTCCGCACTTGTACGGACTCGTATCGACGTAGAAAAAGTCGATTTCTCAAACCGAGCATTTCGAGCTTTTCGTTAAAATAATCGTTTCGAACCTTCGATAATTCAAAAAGTGAAATATTATCGAACAACATTCGTGAAATCGCACAATAATCGTTCAATACAATTACTCGAATTTAAAATGAAAATTGCGGGTATTACAATCTATCCCCTTAAAGGAATTTCGTCCCGAAATTCAAGTACCCAATTCCCCAAAGAGCTGTGGATACCTCGCTCTCATGTCAGATTCTAACTCCCATGATCCATCACCCTGGTTATGATGACTCCACAACACCTTCACGAGATCAACCTCTTTCCTACGAAGCTTCTTTGTAGACCTATCCAAGATACGAACAGATTTAACTACAAATGTCACATCTGTGTTCACTTCGATCGCACCGTGATCAATAACGTGCGACTCATCTCGAACATACTTCCTGAGCATAGACACATGGAAGACATTGTGCACACCCGACATGCTAACAGGTAAAGCAAGACGATATGCCAAGTTACCAACCCTTTCCAGAATCTCAAAGGGTCCAACATACCTCGGTGCGAGTTTCCCATTCTTGCCAAATCTCACCACACCTTTCGTAGGTGAGACCTTCAAGAACACATGATCGCCTGTCTCAAACTCCAAAGGTCTCCTCTTCAAGTCTGCATAACTCTTCTGTCTACTCTGAGCAGTTCGGATTCTGTCCCGAATAGTAGTAACCTTCTCTGTAGTCTCCTGTACAATCACAGGACCGATGAATCCTTTATCCCCTGCTTCCGCCCAACAGATAGGAGTCCTACATGGCCTACCATAAAGAGCCTCATATGGAGCCATACCGATACTAGTGTGATAGCTGTTGTTGTAGGCAAACTCTACCAATGATAGATGATCCGCCCAACTACCCTTAAAATCCAGAACACAAGCTCTAAGCATATCCTCCATCACCTGATTCACTCTCTCAGTCTGCCCATCTGTCTATGGGTGAAATGTAGTGCTCATAGCTAGAGATGTACCAAATGCTTTATGGAACCTACGCTAGAATTCTGAAGTGAAACGAGCATCACAATCAGAGACAATCGTCACAGGCACTCCATGGAGCCTCACTATCTCGTTCACGTACAACTTACACAACGCATCCCCTGAGTACGTTTTTTCCACCGGAAGGAAGTGTGCTGATTTAGTCAACCGGTCAACAATCACCCAAATCGAGTCATAACTTTGCCAGGACCTCGGCAATCCAGTCACAAAGTCCATAGAGATATCTTCCCATTTCCAAACAGGAATCGATAAGGGGTTCAGCATTCCTGCTGATCTCTGATGCTCTACCTTCACCTGTTGACAGGTAAGACACTTCGACACCTGTTCTGCCACATCCCTCTTCATACCATACCACCAAAACATCCTTCGTAGATCCATATACATTTTAGTACCTCCTGGATGTATAGTATATCGAGACCTATGTGCTTCCCGCATGATCTCTTCTCTGAGGTTATCAACACTCGGTACATACAATCTCCCTCGAAATCTCAACCCTCCATCTACCCTAATCATCCACTCAGAAGGACCCTCCACATCTGGGTCAACAGTCATCTCAGAAATCCTCGCCTGAGCAAACTCATCAAGTGTCTGACCCTGAATGATCCTGGAGATCAAGGTGGGCTACAAGGTGATACTACCAAGAAAGATTCCTTGTCCTGCTCCTGCGGACATAAGGTCAAATTATGATGCAGCTTCTAACATGCGCCACTCAAGCACCATAATCGATGCCATGATTACCCGAGGTTTCCTACTCAAAGCATCCGCCACTACGTTCGCCTTTCCGGGATGATACTCCAAGGTGAAATCATAGTCCTTAATGAGCTCCATCCAACTTCTCTGCCTCATGTTCAATTCCTTCTGAGAGAATAGATACTTCAAACTCTTATGATCAGAAAAAAGTTCAAATTTCTCACCATAAAGATAGTGTCTCCAAATCTTCAAGGCAAACACCACTGCTGCTAGCTCTAGATCATGAGTGGGGTAATTTCGCTCATGTACCTTCAACTGTCTAGAACCATAAGCAACGACACTACCATTCTGCATCAACACACAACCCAAACCCTGATGAGATGCATCGCTGTAAATGACTAATCCACCACTACTAGTAGGAATAGTCAACACCGGAGCTGTAGTCAATCTAGTCTTCAGCTCATTGAAAGCCTTCTCACACTCATCCGACCATACAAACTGAGTGTCCTTCCTGGTCAATTTGGTAAAAGCCGAAGCAATATCAGAAAACCCTTCAATGAAACGCCTGTAATACCCTGCCAGTCCAAGGAAGCTACGGATTTCTGTAACCGTAGTAGGGCTATTCCAACTCATCACTGCTTCAACCTTCAAGACCACATGACCAAGGAACTTGACTTCACTCTACCAGAAATCGCACTTCTCGAACTTGGCAAATAGTTTCTGCTCTCTCAATGTCTGTAGTACGATCCGCAGATGACTCTCATGCTCACCTGACGACCTTGAATAAATCAAGATGTCGTCAACGAACACTACCACAAACTGATCCAAGTAAGGACTGAACATACAGTTCATCAAGTCCATAAATACTGCAGGTGCATTCGTAAGACCAAAAGGCATGACAAGAAACTCATAATGTCCATACCTGGTCCTGAACGCTGTCAATATCTTCCTCCTTCACCCTTAACTGGTGATATCCAGACCTTAAGTCAATCTTCGAGAACACAGTAGCTTCTCTAAGTTGATCGAACAAGTCATCAATTCTAGGTAAAGGGTACCTGTTCTTGATGGTCACCTTGTTCAGCTGTCGATAATCCACACATAACCGAAGTGAATTATCCTTCTTCTTCACGAACAGCACTGGTGCACCCCAAAGAGATACACTAGCCTGAATGAACCTTTGTGCAAGTAAGCCCTCAATCTGAACCTTCAACTCCTGAAGTTCAGCTGGAGCCATTCGATAGGGTGCTTTCGACACAGGTGAAGTACCTGGTATCACATCAATGGAAAAGTCCGTTACCCTTTTCGGAGATAACCCCGGGATCTCCTGAAACACGTCAGCATACTCTGAAACTACAGGAATTCCTGAAATCTTTGAAGTACTACTCCCAGATTCAATATGGGCCAAATTTCAGACTTCAGACAACGGTAATGAAACACCGGTTATCCCGGAACATGAAAGGACACAATCATCCTAAAGCAATCAATAACAACATGGTTCGGGCTCAACCAATCCATACCCAAAAGCACATCATATGTGCGATCCGGAATCACAATCAAAGATGCAGAGAACTCTCTGCCACAAATCCCAATAGGGCAATCATCACAAAACATGCTAAGCTCAAGAGACACACCGAGAGGTGATGTAACACATAATAATCTAGTCAGAGGCATAGCAATCAAACCCAATACATCCACAACCGAACTAGATATTAAAGAATCTGAGGCTCCCGTATCAAACAGAACTCTAGCAAAATAGTGATAAACAGATAAGGTACCTTCCACTCCGGTGCCTGCCTGACCGATGGCAAAGACTCTAGCAGGTGCAGGTGGTAGCTGTCTCTGCTGGTTACCCTGCACTCTACCCTGATTTCGGGGACACTCCCTAACCTGATGCCCTTCATGTCCACAGCTGTAGCATATCCTACCCTGTGGTTTCGTGCACGCACGAGAGATGTGTCCTGGCTCGCCATAGTTAAAGCACTTCACCGGAGCTACTGGTGCTATCTGCCTAATAGGCATAGCCTGAACAGGAGGAGCTACTGCTGCCCTAGCTGGAGCCTAATGCTGGAACTGAGTTCTCTGTCTCTTCCAGAACCCACCCCTGAAGTCTCTAGCTCTACTGCTTCCTGCTATGACCTTTCCCTTGCCCTGGAAAGTCTCTCTCAGCGGACTCCTTCGCTCTACGAATCAGGTTCTGCTGCTCAATGATCTGTGCCTTAGCTAAGATCTCTCTCTTGGTCTTCAGCTCCAAGATGGCCATATCACGCTCAATCGAAGGACTCAACCCTCTTTGAAACTTCTTGGCGAAGTCTTCATCCTCCATCTGCCTCACATACTTGTACAGTCTGGAGAACTCCGCATTATACTCAATTACGGTCATCTTCCCATGTACAAGTGCAAGGAACTCTCGTTCCAACCTCTCCTTCACTGCTGGTGGAAAGTACTTCTCTCTGAACAGCCTTTCGAAGCTGTCCCATGACAAAGTAGACACCTCAATGCTCCTCTGTGTGACGTTCCACCACACCTAGCCTCATCCTTCAGCATGAATGCGACTAGCTTCCTCTTGTCGGTCTCACTGCAATCAAGCAAATCAAAATAGGTCTGCAAATCCTCTATCCATCGATCCGCCACCATATAGTCAATGCCTCCTTCGAACTTGGTTGCTCCCAAGCGGGTAATTTCCCTTGCTAGCATCAGCAAACGAGCAAGATCATCAACCATGGCCACGGGAGGAATAGGCTGATCCTCATAAGGCTCCTCTACCTCCGCCTCATACGCATTATCCACCGGAGGGGCCCTACCCCCACCTCTGCCTCTACCCCTACCATGAGGTCTGCCTTTACCTCGACCTCTCGTTTCGTTCCCCTCAATCTCCATTACCTAATAAGCATGATATACTTGATTAATACAAGCATAACACTTAAACAAAGCATAAGTCAAATGCAAGTCCATATTAACCAAGTAGTAAGCATACATGACAATGCCTAAATTTCTTAAGACATGGTAACGTTCCTAGCCAACCTAACACTCTCACATACCCAATGACATTGTCAATACCGAAGAGCACACGATGGGGATCCGCTGCAGACGGGCCATCACTCGGTAAGTATTGACATATCACCAAATATGTACCTTACGCTCTGATATCAAACTGTCACGCCCTGAATTTTAGAATAAACATTCAAAATCCGAAACATGAAAATTACCACAACTCAAAATAGTCATCCTGAAAATTTCTTTTCTTAACAACCTCACCACACGAAATAAAATCAAAACCGAATTTAATAAGTTAATTATTACAACTCAAATCCAAAATGAACTGTAAAGTTCTAAATGTGCATACACACCTCACAACTAAATGAAATAACAAAAACTGTTGTAACACCTAAGCAGCTTGGTCACCTCCCTGGTTATCCTGACCTGCAGGAATATCGGCTACACCATTTGAATAGTGTACCGGGATTGCAACAACACAAAACCCGGTAAGCTTATGAAAGCTCGTATGAGTAAAAGAAAATACTTTTGTTTAATTTAATCATAATCAATTCCACTCAAGTCAACACTCAACCATTTCCACAACTATGAAGTACTAACAATCTCAATCAAATACCAAATCAATAAATCAAGACAAACCCCAACTCACATCTTTCTTCACAAAACCTCAACATCGTATTTATAAAAATACGGTACATGACAGATTAGAGCTCTAACTGAATCGTACCCCGTCACCTGGCCTAGATTATGGCATCCGACATATTTATCATTATCGCATTTCATCAATATGTATACTTATATACATATTTAGAACGTCCGATAATTTCACATACTCAACCAATCGTATCCCATCATCCACCCAGGATTAGAGCGTCCGATTACCCCAGACCGGTCACTACGTTGACCTAAACCCATAAATGAGCACAACATGTAATATCACATACTGAAATCAACCCAACCAAGATACACAATATTATTATGAAATTACACAATTGAAATATAACCAATTCAACTCAATCATATTATCACTCAACAATCCACTCATCAATATATATTTTCCACGTAAATATATATACGTAATCATCCACTCAGGAATGACCACTAATACCATCTATAGTTCACACAAGAAAATCGTGAAATTCATTTGTATAATTAAAATTCATTTTACTTACCTATGGACCGTGGTGATTCAAGTCCATGAAATTTTAAAACAAATATTTAATCCGCAATATTTTTCACACAATTATCAAAAATAAATAAATTTAAAATGCTCGGTTCGTAATATGAACCACGTGAGTTTTACTCACCTCGATACTCCTGCTGCGTCTTCAATACAAATATAAATAACGCCGAAATAGCCCACTCAAATACAATCCGTCAGTCACCTAATCAAATGTGATTCGAAATTTAGCCAATAATTCCAAAACATAATTGAACAATCATTTAAGGGCCGGATTCTAATTTATAACAAAATCCGACGAGCGGATTCTCACGAATCGCTCCCCTAATTACCGTTTTGCACATATACGAAGATCCAACGGTCGGATCTTCGTCCATGACCACACAAAGTCACTGGGACAGTCATATGATCATCATATCAAATTTACAAGTTCATCGGACGGTCCTAATTTCACAGATCATAAATCTAACGATCGAAATCGATAGAAATCACAAAATTCATAACTAATTCATACGATATCCAAAAAATGCGTATGATATGCTGAAATGATCGTATTGAAACATAGAATCATAAAATGGACAGAAACCAAATTTTAGACCTCCGGAGGTGGCCGGAAAGGGCCACCGGAATTAGGGACAGAACCACCGTCGACCACCACCAATGGTGTCGGGGCTGAGCTTCTCCACTTCGTTTCATCATTCCGAGCAACTTTCATAACTAACACAAGACCCAAAAATGACTGGAAGGGATCGAAAATTACCAATTACAGTCGGCGGCCGGAATTTTTCCAAAATCCGGTGAGCTTGAAAACCGACGTGAAAACGATCGTGTATAACTCGAGATATTTGGATCGATAGGTGGTTTTTCGATCCAAATGGGTTCGAGCTTTGACGAACGTGAAAATGATCGACCCAGCTCTGGTTTTTCTTGGTGCTTGTAAAGGAAGTTGAGGCGAGTCCAATGAGCCAAGAATCAAGTGAAATGGTGATCTATAGCTTGAGATATCAAGATCGAACCGAAAACGTGCCTTTTCGGTTCGGGCCTTGCCGCCGCCGCTGCCGGCCGTGTCGCGACGCAAGGCTGCCTCTAGCAGCTGCGCAAGGTTGAGACGAAGCTCCTGGAGGTGGTTGCAGCTTGAGAGGTGGCCGAAGGAGAGAGTGGGAGCACGGTGAAGCTGTGCTCTGTTTGCTGGGCTTGGCCGAGCAGAAGAAGACACGAGAGAGAGACAGAGAGAGAGCTACCGTGCTTTCCAAAAACAGAAATTGCGGCCGGACCAAAATGGAAATTTCCCAAAAAATTTCTAGGGTTTTTTCTATATATACAAGTTTCGGAATATCTTCTAAATTCAATAACTAATTCAGAAAAAATCCGGTCTTTGTGTTCCGTACTTGTACGGACTCGTATCGACGAGCTCTACAACTTTCATGAATGAAGTTTCTCCAAATTTTGTACGTAGAAAAAGTCGATTTCTCAAACCGAGCATTTCGAGCTTTTCGTTAAAATAATCGTTTCGAACCTTCGATAATTCAAAAAGTGAAATATTATCGAACAACATTCGTGAAATCTCACAATAATCGTTCAATACAATTACTCGAATTTAAAATGAAAATTACGGGTATTACAAGTTCGCTGCCTAGTTGGCAGGCAAGTTAGAAGAGAGGGACAGTTGGGTAAGTGGAGTGGTGGGAGAGGAGGGGCTTCCACTCAGCATCGAGGGCAATGATGGCGGAGCGAGTCAGGGAGGTGGTTGGGTGAGTGAACTCAGGAGAATCGATGGAGGAGACGAAGTGGGTTATCAGGGGCATTAGGTTTTGGGGATCCATGGAAGAAGAGGTCAAAAGGGGCAAAAAAAAAAAAAAACATTTTGGCATAAAATGGATGTCCCGTCAGCAATTTAACAGATAATTTAGACGGAGCTTGACGGTAAGGACCAATTGATAGTTCATGGACTTTTTAAGTGATATTCGAATGTCAGGGACTGAAACTTTATAAGTATAGAGAGTAAACAGTAATTAACTCTATTTATTTTATTTTATTTTATGAAGATTGGTTTACTGCATGGAAGTTTTGTTCGATCGCTGGCTAGCTTTGTTTAACTTTTGGCAGTTAATCTAGTCCATCGATCTTCTTTTATTCTCAGGGCCGGCCTTGAGGGCTGCCACCTCCAGCCACGGGCTCCCGGGGGCCTCTGGAATTTGGAGTTTCTGTAAGATAATATATATATATTACTGTTTGCTGTAAGAACTACAATGCCGTACGTTGAAGGGAAGTTAGACTGTACCCCTGTCCACTAAGGTTTGAATCACGTTTTGCACTTCTCTCTTTAATTTTTTTTTCAATCAATTAAGGGGCCACTCAATTCCCAGCCGCTTCCCTTTCAGTTTTTTTTTCTTTTTCAATCAATTATGGGAAAGTAATTTTTCTTGGACCCGTGGCCTAGCACCCTTATTTTTTTTTTCGCCTTTTCCTTTCCTTCTTCCATATGAATAACTATTCATTTTCCTTCTCCTGATGGAAAACTAACCCAAATTAAACTCTATATATTGATTGTGTATGCATAGAAAATTTCTCACATCAAACAAGATCGATTCTTTATTGTTAAGATGCCTCCCATTAGAAAACACAAGTCTGGAGCTCAGAAGAAAAAAGAAAAGGAACGACAAGAAGCATTAACTCAATCTCTAGCTGGATCACTTGATAAGTATTTTGGCGGTAAGAAAAAAGTAGAAACGTCAGCTCAAAATGTGGTGAATGATCAGGAAGATGAGTACAATAATGAACAACATGATGAACCCATGAATGCTCATGACAATCATGGTGAAGAAGAAATAGAGCATATGATTGATACTGAAAATGAAGATCAACTCATGGATGAGGAAGATAATGATACTATGGATCAAGATGTCCAAAATTAATATCTCAATGAGCAAATTAACTTTCCTTTGAATGTTGATGACCCAGGTAATTGGGATAAGATTGACTATAATATCAGAGACTTTTTGGTTGAAAAAGGTCCTTAAAGAGACCATGATTACAATTTTCCTAAAGATAGTAGAGGCAGACATTTTTCTTCAGAACATTTCTTTCGATATTTACCAAATGGCGAGAAGCAAGATCGGAATTGGCTAGTGTATTCAGAGTCTCTAGATAGAATATTTTGCTTTTGCTGCAAGTTGTTTAAGAAGGACGAGCAGAAAATTAATTTGGGCAACATAGCTGGTGTAGGATACAAAGATTGGAAGAACCTTGGTCGGAGGCTTAAAGGTGATGAAGCAAGTAATGTGCATGCTTATTGTATGAGTAGGTGGATTGAATTGAAAACAGACTACAAAAGAATCAAACAATTGATAAAAGCTGGCAAGAACATATTGTGAAAGAGAAAGAGCATTGGAGACAAGTATTACTCAGGATAATTGCTGTTGTCAAAAGACTTGCAAAAAATAATTTGGCATTTCGTGGAGATAATGAGAAGCTTTATGTGGAGAATAATGGATTTTTTTTTTTGCAAATGATTGAGATGCTTGCTGAATTTGATCTAACAATGCAAGAGCATATTCGAGGCATTCAAAGTCATGAGACACACTATCATTATCTCAGTCACAGAATTCAAAATGAAATGATACAAATGTTAGCAAGTGAGATAAAACAATCAATTGTTACAAGTATCAAAGAAGCAAAATACTTTTCCATTATTGTGGATTGCACTCCCGATGTAAGTCATGAAGAGCAAATGTCTCTTGTAGTACGGTGTGTGGATGTTTCTTCAAAGCTTATAGTGGTAGAAGAGTTCTAGCTAGAATTTTTGAAAGTAGATGATACGTCAGGTCTTGGGCTTTTCACCGAAATTACAAATGCATTGAGCACTCTTCAACTTAATATTGAAGATATAAGAGGACAAGGATATGACAATGGAGCTAATATGAAAGGAAAACAAAAAGGTGTTCAAAAGAGGCTTCTTGAAGTAAATCCTAAGGCATTCTACATTCCATGTGGTTGTCATTGTCACGCTCTGAATTTTAGAATAAAAATTCAAAATCCGAAACATGAATTACTATAACTTCAAATAACCATCCTGAAAATTTCTTTTACTTAAGAACTTCACCACACAATTTAATTTCAAAAACCGAATTTAGTCTCGGTTAATTATTACAACTCACTTACCAAATAAAATGTAAAGCTCTAAATAAGCATAACAATTCTCACCACTCAAATGAAAAACAAATAAATACTGTAACTCCTAAACTGCACGGTTACCTTCCTGGTTATCCTGACCTGCAGGAATATCTACTACACTATTTAAATAGTGTACAGGGATTGCAACAACACAAAACTCGATAAGCTTATGAAAGCTCGTATGAGTAAAAAGAATGAACGGTTGTTTAATTAAATCATATTTATTTTCACCCAAGTCAACACTCAACAATTTCCAAATCACCAATCAACACAAAACCCTAATTCACATATTTCTTCTCAAAACCCCGACATCGTATTTATACAAATACGGTATATGACAGACTAGAGCTCTAACTGAATCGTAGCCCGTCACCTGACCTAGGTTATGGCATCCGACATATTTATCTTTATCGTATTTCATCAATATATATACTTATATACATATTTAGAATGTCCAATAATTGTACATACTCAACCAATCGTATCCCATCATCCACCTAGGATTAGAGCATTCGATTCCTCCATACCAGTCACTACGTTGACCCTAAATCCATAATGAGTACAACAATATGTTTTCACACGATGAAATCAACTCATCCAACATACATAATATTATTATGAAATTTAAGCATTTGACATATAATCCAAATCATTATTCCAACTCAATCATATCATCACTCAAAATCACACCAATCAATATATATATTCCACGTAAATATATATATATATATATATATATATATATACGTAATCATCCACTCAGGAATGACCACTAATATCATCTATAGTTCACACAAGAAAATCGTGAAATTCATTTGTATAATTAAAATTCATTTTACTTACCTATGGACCGTAGTTGATCAAGTCCATATGATTTTAAAAACAAATATTTACTCCATAAATATTGTTCACACAATTACAAAAATAAATAATTTAAAGTACTCTGTTCGTAATATAAACCACGTGAGTTTTACTCACCTCGAAACTCCCACTGCGTCTTCACTTAAATATAAATCACAATAATCCAAATGCTCGTCAACTCAAGCCGTCAAGTACCTAATCAAGTATGGTCTTTATTTAGCAAACAAAGCACAAAATAAACTTAAATGATGATCCAACGGTCGGATTTTAAAATAAAGACGATCCAACGATCAGATTCTAAAATAAAGACTATCCAACTGTCGGATCGTTTTTAAACGATGATCCAATGGTTAGATCCTCACAGATCGCCCTTGGAAACATCCTATCAAAATTATACGAAAATCCGACAGAAGGATCTTCGCGAATCGCCTCCCGAATAACTATTTTTTACAATTATACGAAGATCCAACGGTCGGATCTTCGCCCGTGACTACACAAAGTCATCGGGATAGTCATATGAACATCATATTATTATTTGAAGTAAAAACGATGGTCTGATCTCCGTAAATAGTAAACCGAAGGTAAACTGTAAAACCGTAAATAGTAACGTCAAAATTTAAATTGACTATTTATCACCTCTTTCTAACATGACCATGTTATATATCAAAACGCTCGTATGGATGCATAGATCATCGTCCAGATAATATAAACTCAAAATTTGGTCCGAAGCGCCGTCACACCGGCGGTCAGACTGCGATCAACGTCGGTCAACCCCCTCAGATGCAAAAGTCGTCAACTACAAACTTCTTCAAAATGAAATTGTGAACAACTTTAATACCTGATTTTTTCCGAGATAAGGTGTAGATCGTCCTAGATCGGGCTTTGAAGTTGGATTAATCTCGGCGTTCTGATCAGTTTCCAGATTGAATCAGGGACGTCGAACCATTCAACTCTTGATCTACCACTCTACCCTCAAAATCGTGATGCAAGCCAAATATGGGGATGATCAGGAGGAAGAGCCTGTCACAAAAATGAGGTTGATCGGCCCGTGCACCGCCGGTAAGGGGGAGGTTTGATCGAGTCGGCCTTCCTCGTCTGGGGTTGCTCCGATCCAAGGCTAAGGGCAACGGCTGGCGAAACTGAGGGCGGGGAGCGGCTGGGCGAGGGGCGGCGATGCCGGGAAGGCCCGGATCCGGCGGCGGCATGGCCGGGAAGGTACACTTCCAGTCGGGTCAGGTCGGCGGGTCGACAAGCAAAGTGAAGAAGTCGCGCGAGAGAGAGAGAGCGGAAGGGGGGGGGGGACTGAAATGCAAAATGTGATTTTTTTCGTCCTTAATGAAAAATCTGATTTTTCATACTATTTACAGAAAAAATTCAATTTTCAAAAATTCATAACTTATTCATACGAACTCGGAATATTACGTTCCACATATGCACAAACGCGTATCAGCGACCTTTACAACTTTCATGAAGGAAGTTTCCCCAAATTTTGAATGTATAAAAATTCGATTTTCACGACCCCCTAAATAACGTTCATTTTCGAAATAAAATCATTCGAAACCAACTTTCTCAAACCACGACATACCAAATAATCCCAAATATCATAATTCAATTAATATAACAATTATTGAATTACCAATTATTGAATTACATAAATTTATTATATGAAAATTTGGGTCTTCACAGTCATAGTCTCAATCTTGCACTTTGTGATATGGCAAATTATTGTCCCAAAGCTATGTCTTTTTTTGGAGTGCTTCAAAGGATATATTCATTGTTTTCATCATCTACAAAGCGATGGCAAGTTTTCAAAGATTTTGTGGATGGTCTTACAGTTAAGCCGTTGTCACAGACACGTTGGGAGAGTCATGTTGAAAGTGTTAAACCCATAAGATTTCAAGCTCGTAAAATAAGAGATGCTTTAATTCACTTGGCAGAAGTTAGTGAAGATCCGAAGACAAAGAGTGAAGCTGAGTCGTTAGCAATATTTGAAATGGAGAACTTTGAATTCTTGCTTGGCATGGTTATTTGGTACAAGTTATTATTTGTCATCAATACTGTTAGCAAAATTCTTCAAACTGAAGACATGCTTATTGGTTTTGCCATCACAGAACTAAAGAAACTTATTTCTTCTCTTGAGAATTTTAGAGAAATTAAGTTTGAGGCGGCCATGATTGACGCTAAGAAGATCGCGAATGAAATGGAGATTGAAGCTGTATTTCGTGAAAAGCGAGTCATTCGGAGAAAGAGACAATTTGATGAGAGTGCTAGTGAAGAAGTGACACAATCAGCTGAAGAATCATCCCGAGTTAATTACTTCACATACATAGTTGATCAAGTTCTTTCTTCACTTAGAACTCGGTTTGAATAGTTTCAAAAATATGAAGAACTTTTTGGGTTCTTATTCGATGTAGAGAAGTTGAAGTGTTCAGATAATGATAGCTTGAAGAAGTATTGTGCTAATCTTGAGACTTCTTTGACACATGGCGGGATCTCTGACATTAATGGGGAAGAACTATATTAAAAATTGAAACATCTAAAAGACATTTTACTGGAGGAGGCAAAAAAGGCAATTGAAGTGTTGAATTATTTAAAAGCTAGAGATGGAGAGTTGTTACCCAAATGCCTGGATGGCTTATAGAATTTTGTTGACTATACCGATCACAGTTGCTTCTGCAGAAAGAAGTTTCTCAAAGTTCAAATTGATCGAATCTTATCTTTGGTCAACCATGTCACAAGAAAGATTGAATGGTTTATGCATGCTATCTATTGAAAAAAAAAATATGGGAGATAAACTTGATTATGACAACATTATTTGTACTTTCGCAGCTAAAAATGCGAGAAGAGCAAGGTTTAAGTGATGCTTTGTAAATTTAAAGGGCTGATGGCTTAGCCTCCCACTGGGTTCCAGCCATAAAAAAAATATATATATATATATATATATGTATATATATATATATATGTGTACACACACACACACACACACACACACATACAGCGCTTCTCCGGTGCGGACGTTCGCACTTTTTGCTTAGGTGCGGATTTTCGGTTTTGACCCACTTTCCGATTATATTTTCACATCTTAGCCGTTCAGTTTTTAGATCATAATGTATAGATCATCTCTGCAAAATTTCAGCCAAATTGAAGATTGTTAAGGTACTCAAAACCGCAATTTACAACAATTAACACGAACGATTCCGGTTGAACAGATTCGGTTCGTTCGTGCAAATTACAGTTTTGGATGCCTTAAGTATCATCAAATTGGCTGAAATTTTGTGGAGATGATCTATACATTAGGATCTAAAAATTGAACGGCTAAGATGTGAAAATATGATCGGAAAGTGAGTCAAAATCGGAAATCCGCACCTTTTTCTTAGATGCGGATATCCGCACATGAGCAAAGTTATATATATATATATATATATATATATATATATATATATATATATATATATATACAGTCCTTCTTGGCTAAGGACCTCCTTAGTTTTTCTTAGGTACGGATTTCCGGTTTTAACCTACTTTCCGATCACATTTTCACATCTTAACCGTTCAGTTTTTAGGTTCTAATGTATAGATCACCTCTGAAAATTTTCAGCCAATTTGGTGATCGTTAAGGTATCCAAAACTGTAATTTACCATTATAAATACGAACGGTTCCGGTTCAACAGATTCGGTCCGTTCGTGTAAATTGCAGTTTTGGATGTCTTAACGATCACAAAATTGGCTGAAATTTTGCAGGGGGGATCTATACATTAGGCTCTAAAAACTGAACGGTTAAGATGTGAAAATATGATCGGAAAGTGGGTGAAAACACCAAATCCACACCTAAGAAAAACTAAGGACATCCTTACCTGAGAAAAATCCTATATATATATATATATAGAATGCCACATTTTAATTCTTCGCCTTAGGCCGTTAGAATCTCAGGACCGGCCATGTCTATTCTCTTAACATTTCCCTCCTAATTAGTTGCTAGCTAGGATGATTATGAGAGCAAAGACCTATATTAATCAATTAGTCTAACTGCACCACACTCTAGACCTTATTCATATTAATTTACTTATTGACTGAGCTAGCTATAGGTAAACAATCCAGAATATAACACATTCAAAGTCAGAGTAGGATAGTGATTCACAGAACATAATCGTACAGACCATCTAATTATAATCCCAATCACAGTTCACAAAAGTCACCTACGGAATATGACTAGATGTCATATGAAACTCTAAACAAATTAAGGCTTGATGTCTAAAATTTGTTGTCTTTATTACAATAATACAAGCTTCTTAGAAGAAAAAGAAGAAGAAACCGAGGATGAACACTAAATAAGTAAATATCATCAGTTTAAACGCCAATCTTTGACTTCCCTCTGAAATAATCCTACTCCATAAGTAGAAATTACCATCTCTTTAAGCAGGCGAAATTGCATCACTACAAAAGTGGTGACTGGAACAGCACCAAGTAAAGTAATTGGAATACCGGTCCCAGATTTTCTCTCAAGCACAATATAAATGGCAGAAGTGAAAGCAACCATCATCGTGGTGATAGCGAGAAAGAGGGTTAGGAGGCCGAATATCATTTTTGTGGGCAAAGATGTAAGGAAATCAACTTCTGCATAACGTGATGTGAGTATTCCTAAAAATATGATTACGGAAGTTGTTGAAAAACAAAGAGACAAAGCGTCAGAAACTAAGAAAACCATAAACCACTTTTGATGTACAAGTACCGGGATGCCTGTTTCTCCACTGTTTCCACCCGGAACTGTAAATGCTGCAGCGAACATGATGGTTACAATCAGGGCAGCTACAACAGTACAGGAAGTTGCTGTACCTTTCATTGATTTTTCTCCCTCATGCTTCAATTGTTTATGGTTCTTCGTGAATAGTTCATGTGCTGTCATATTATCCGTGAAATTCATAATATCATGACAACTTTTAGGTAAAATACACTCGACCTCCTGCATTTCATTCAAGAAACTTTTCTTTTTAAAATGTGGTAGTTGCAAATGAAAGGAGGTCATGAAAATTTAAAAAAAAAAATTCTAAATTCTTGTGAAGCAAATCGTAAGATAATCTATTGCTTTATGTGGCTTAAATTACACTTTAAACCCACCATTGCAGTTGTTCTCACCATTATATTATGCTGCAGATTCAGTTCATTCATATATAACGAAAGATCACAGCAAGATTAAACTCAATTAAGGTGTCTAAGCTACATTTGTGCATTTTGTTCAAAAAAAGAGAAGGTACATAGCATTTTGTTTTAAAAAAAGAGAAGTTACATACTTGTGCTGGCATTGACAAGTAACACGAACTTTCAAATTAAGGCTAGACGAAAGACGAAATTGCAAGACTATACTTAAATTGAAGACTAAAAATAACGAAGTCAAACGACATGAGCTGGAAAGAGCGATTTGATGAGGATGAGTTTAAGACTTTTTGGCCCTATTAATTCAATATATATAATTTTTTTTACTGGAATACAGCACATATTTGGCATTTTTTCCCCCTTTCTGTTGGGTTAAGTTGTCAATTATAATGGATATATGACAAGTGCCACATCAAGCGGAATCTAAATTTGGCACAAAATAATTTGGAATATCAAACAATTTTCAAAAAGAAAAGAAATATATCTTTTGTGAGAAGCAACCTAAATAATAATTGGTGTTACTATATTCACCTTAAAAAAAAATCATATAATAAAGTCTAACCTTGAACCATTGTACTTCTCTTTGCATCCGCAAAGCTGCATCTTGAATGTGATCTAGTTCTCCATGTGGGGGTAACCTCCCCACTAAATGTAAAAGGGTATTATTCAGGCCATCGAAAGAAACTCCCATAAGTTTTTTTCGGTCTTCTTTATTTAACCCATAGATGAGGCTATAAATTTTCTCTTGACGACATTCAATAGCAAATTGGAACATGTTCATACCCTTTGCATCAGTCATCATCGCACATGATGGATTTACTTTGAGTATATGAGTGATAAATTCAATATGTCCTCGCTCTACAGCTTTAAAGATTGCTGACTGCACGAATCTAAGTTGCTTTTCTTCATGTATGGTTTTTGTCACTTCACACATGAACTGTAGAAATGCTAGGTTTTGATGATGGATCAATTTCATTTGATATGTGCGATAGTAGAGTCCTGATTTTAACATGAAAGCAATATAAACATAAAAAAAAACTGATGATTATGACAATAATGAATAAGGAAACAGTGTAAATACCCGGTGTCAAAAGTTTAAGAAGAGTTGAAGCAAGTTGTCGGAGTGAACCTATGCCTGCATTGTACATCGATCCAAACATGTTGGCAAAAGCTGTACAACGAATATGTTAATTAAATATGTCAGTATCACCTATATTGTTCATGTAATTCTTATAAGTACGCGTTTGAACAAGATACTTAGAACTCGCAGTGGCCTTCATAAGATGAGATTGAAGACAAATTGTCAAAAGCTAATTATCTGCCACCACTTAAAATACAGGGCTGTTTTTTATTTTTAACTCTCAATTTTCGTCACATAGATGCAACAAAAATATAGTGGAAAATGATTTGTGGCCTCAATGAGGCCTAGGATTTATGGTCTCAATTCTAGATGTGTCATCTACACACATCACCTATTTGTCAAAACATGTCATGTAATTTTTTAGTAAAAAGACTCTTTTATCCTTCCAAAATCTAATGGCTCTAAATTATTTGACTTTCTTCTAAAAAAAATATGTTTTTTTGGTTTTTTTTTTTTTTTTTTTTTTATATATATATATATATATAATTCGTCCGAAACAATGTGTGTGCGTGTGTGGGGGTGTGTGTGTGTGTATGTTTGTCAATATATATAAATACAAAATTCGTCCAAAAAAGTTATATATATTCAATGTAGAATTAATATGGTACATATATATGTGTATTAACATCGTAATTCTAACCCTTAAAAGTCAGAAAATTTTAACAAAAAAGTCAAAAATTAAAATCGGTTCCACAAAAATGAAAAGAAAATATATTAATATCATAATTCTAACCCATAAAATCTGGTAAATTGAAGTGATATTAAACTCTGTATTAAATGAATTTATTAAAATTAATGGAAGGTTAGTTACCTGACACTAACAAGTTAATTAGAAAAGTCAAAAATTAAATTGGATCCACAAAGATGAACAAAAATATATTGAAATCGTAATTCTAACCTATGAAGGCTAGTAATTGAAGAGGTAAGAAAATATCATTAATAAATTTAGTTGATGGAATTCTAGATTCCATCATTTCAAAATTTCCCGAGAATTTAATATTTTCTATTCCAAACGCAGCGTTAGAAAGTGCTCCTTAAACGTCAAGTGAGACTTCAATTCAGTAATACAACTGTTCGTTTATTTTTATATAATAATAATAATAATAATAATAATAATAATAATAATAATAATAATGTTAGTAATACTATATAGAAATTTTTACTTAAAAAATATCATAATGCTATTAATACTGTATAGAAATCCAATAAACAACCAATGTATAACACACAACAATAATCAAAGAAAGAGTGCAATTAAGGAAGGTCTAAAAGAGAAGTCTTAAGTAGCTAATAATGAGCTAGTAAAGTTGACTGGAGACATTTTCCTAATGGCATAATTATACTAAAATAGAAGTCATCATTCACACTGAAATTTAAAGTCAGCTAATATGTTTTACAGTAACAAATAAGTACTAAGCAGCCAATAATGAACTAGTAAAGTTCACTTGGAACCTTTCCCAAATAGAAGCCAACATTCACATTGAATTTGAAAGTCAGTTAACATGTCTTACACGAACAAAAAGGTATTACATAGTCAGTAATGATTAATGAACAAGTAGAGTTCACTGCGAACCTTTCCCTAATAACATATTCACACTAAAATGGAACCAATCATTATATTGGATTTGAAAGTCAGTTAACATGTCTTACATGAACAAAAGAGTAGTCAATAATGAACAAGTAAAGTTCACTAGGAACCTTTTCCTAATGAGATATTCACACCAAAAAAGAAGTTATCATTCACATTGAAAAAAATCATTATTGTCTATTGAAAAATTTGGGATCAACAAAACAAGTATATTTTCAAGATGGGAGCTTTTATTCATACTTCCAAAATTAGTATTTGGACATCCTCATTTAATAAACCTCCAACTTACTTTTACAAATAACCAATTTTCTATTTACATCTCCCTAATTTTCCCACAATGCCAATAGTCTAATAAAATAAACAAAAGCCCTTTTTTTAAATTCTATTCATACCTCCAAAAGTCAGTAGTTGGACCTCCTTCAATTTTTGAAGATTTGACAATTCTATTTTACCTTAATACAATTAAGTTGAACAAAAAAAAAAAAAATCATCCAGTTGGTAGTTTGCCTCTCTCTCCTGGCTGTTTTCTCTCTCTCTCTCTCTCTCTCTCTCTCTCTCTCTCTCTCTCTCTCTCTCTCTCTCTTATTGTCATTTGTATTTTTATAGAGGTTGTTTTCTGCCTTGTATGCGTGAACTCTTTTCAGAAAATTTTCAATGTTTTATAATCTCATGGAGGTTAGATAGCGTATGTTTCTTTTTTGTGGAATCAATGAAATATAATGCCTCTTTCTTCCTTTATCAAATGTTCTTTCCACCATCATTCTTGCTAATAGTTCCACAATTTTTAGTTTTCTTATTTTCTATCAATTCATAGTTGAAACTCTTTTTTCATAAGAAACCTATTTCCATTGATGGGTGATCGACCACAAAGTTTAGAAAATTTTGACAGCAATATAGATAACGTTTGCCGATGTATATTTTAAGATTTATGTTGGAGGAGAAAGTTTTCTCCGATTAAAGACTCCTACTATACGTAGAGGTAAGAAATTATTTTTTTCCCTTCCCTCTTATGTGTCTTTATTGATAATTTGACATGAGTTGACAAAGTCAACTATTATTTGAAAAAACAGGGAGGTCCAAATGACAATGTTGGAGGTATGAATAGAAACTCTCTTTCAAGATTCAATTTTCTCATGTGCAATATGTTGTATTCCATAATGAGAAATTTCTTTCAAGATATCCTTGTCAAAAACTATAACTCTAGACCCATGGGAACCAAGTCTATTCCGGAGTCTAACTATAGTCGTGCCCCCAAGAGAGGACGCAATGAGTGAAACCCTAAGAGTATGGATAATTCTGGAAATTCTGGTCCATATCATTGCCCTAAAGAGGAAGAAAACTGCCAAGAAAGGCGTGCATGGAACCGTGGAGGTCAACGTGTGAAGAGAGAGAGAGAGAGAGAGAGAGAGAGAGAGAGAGAGAGAGAGAGGCAGGGCCTCTGGCCATAGTAGTGACGCCACCAAGGACAATGGCCGTCCTGATCGCGCCCTCGATCAAGGGAGCCTGACATTGAGCCAAAGCATGTAGAGTATCCCAGAATGTTGCAGACGTATACAAGCGTATCGTGAAGCAAGGGAAGCACATTACATAGAGCAAGATGATCAAGATGGCAATCTCGCTCTTAGGGTGGATGACTTCAAGAGCCAAGAAACTGGCGGTTTTGATTAAGTTCTTTTTATTTTCCTAGAGATGTAAGCGATTGCCATATTATTTTTCTAGTAGAAAACAATGGTTTAGTCTTTCTTCAAAGTAGGTGCACCCAAAGTAAATGTGATGTCTAGGAAGGTTCTAAGATTAGTGGTACTTAAGTGAGCTTCGCTCCACCGACATCTCTCTAGTCACCTGGTCACATTTGCTTTGGAGTTACCGAAAGAAGTTAGACGACTGTCATTGTTTTGCATTAGCTAGTTTGTTGGATTAGATTTTCTTTGGTTAAAGAAAAAATGATGTAATTCAGTTTGGCTTATTAATAAAAGTTGAGTTTTTTTCTTTATGACTTTTTTTTTTAATTACGAGCTTTTCTTTTAGGAATGGATTCTGGAGAACTACAATGTCTTGCGGATAGTGCGACTACGCACACCATACCATTCTACACCATAGGCAATTATTCTTAGAGATGTTGCCTACATATTCCTCTTTGACTACGATGGCTGGCCCCATTCCTATTTCCAAATGGCATCTTGATTAAAGTTGCAAAAGCTCTCTACGCTCCTAAGGCAAATCAAACCTTATTGAGCTTTAAAGATATAAGAGCCAATAAATTCCATGCGGAAACGCATATTGAGAATAGGAACTTTGCATTACCTCTAATGATTGTAGATGGAAGCGCATCTTAGAAAAGCTTATGTGTCAATCTAGTGGACTTCATGTCACTACAATTCGACCAATTGAATCCAATAATATGATAAGAAAAGACCTCTTGGATTCTGACACATACTTGCTTTGGCATGACCAACTAGGACATCCTGGTCGTGATGTGATGATCTGTATACTAAGACTTCATACAGACATCCATTCTTTAGAGTGAGACGAATTGATTCCCGGACTTGGTGTGACCGCCGCTGCCGCCACATCTGGCTTTGTCGCCTTCCTTAGCAGCCGAAATGCCGCAAACAACCCTTGTGATAGTGCCATAGATGGCGCCAACCATGGCCATGACGTCATGGATGTTCATCCCCATGGCCAAGATGCCGTGAATGCCACTTTCCATGGTTCCAATGCCATGATGGGTGATGTAGTCACACATTTTGCTTCTAATAGCGCTACAGACGCTCAGGCCCAACCAAAATCTTCATTGGTTGGTTCTAAGGCCCCTCGCTCATTTGCAAAGCCTGTTCCTTAGAGAAATTAAGACCGAGACTGTCCTACGGAAAAGATCCAAAAATACTCATTCCATTCATACAGAAAATCCAAGGGGATATCTATGGACCGATTCAACCATCATGTGGACCTTTTAAATACTTCATGGTATTGGTTGATGCGTTAACACGCTGGTCACATGTCGCATAGTTGTCCACTTAAAATGGTGCTTATACTAAACTCCTTGCTTAGATCATCCGTCTATGGGCTCACTATCCTGACCATGCAATTAAGTCAATTTGACTTGATAATACTGGGGAGTTTACATCGATAACATTCGATGACTATTGCATGTTACTGGGGATTGATGTAGAGCATCCAGTTCCCCATGTTCATATCCAAAATGGTCCAGCGGAAGCCATTATCAAACGACTACAGATGATAGCACATACATTGGTTATGCTCACCAATCTCCCTGTTTCTGCTTGGTGATATGCAATATTGCATACAACTACACTAATTAGTCTACGACCTATTGCCACCCAATCTTATTTTGCGTTACAGCTAGTGACTGGGTACGAGCCTGATACTTTGCACTTACGCATTTTTAGGTGTGCCATTTATGTGCTTATTACGCCACCACAGTGTACTAAGATCGGTCTATAATGACGAATGGGCATCTATGTTGGATATGAAACTCCAACTATCGTCCGCTATCTCGAACCCTTGACATGCGATCTTTTTACTGCTAGATTTGTAGATTGTCACTTTGATGAGACAGTCTTCCCATCGTTAAAAGGAGATAAGAACATAGAAGTTCAACAGGAACTGACATGAATTATCGTGTTCTATCCCCATTATATCTCATCTCGATCCCCGTACCGTACAGTTCGAACTTGAAGTGTGATGACTATCGAGCTCCAGAACGTAGCAGACACTCTGCCTGATTCATTTTCTGATGTTGTCAAAGTGACGAAATCACACATACATGCAGCAAACGTGCCTACAAGGATTGACGTCCCAAATACTGGACGTAACGCCGCTCCTAAGGTACAGGAGATGGAATCACTGCCCATATTGGTAGTGATGTGGTGTCTATGGCTGCAGGTCCTGCAAGGAAGTGCGGTAGACCTATTAGTTCGAATGATACTCGCTCTAGAAAGAGAGCGAATAAGGCACAAACAAATCAGTTGATCATCGATACTCAAAATCCGTCCCATGAAAATGTTCCGGATTATGGTTATGTCCAAGAGACATCATTCGGGGACGCCTCAATGTCAGAACCTGTCCCTGAGAACATAGAAATTTCTGTAAATTACAATAGTGTACATGGGATGTGCGAAAGAAGTTCCATCATCATTGATGATGTATTCACGTATTCCGTAGCGCGTGAGTTTATTGAGACCGATGACATCGAACCACGCTCCTTTGATGAATGCCAACGTAGAGATGATTAGCCAAAATTGAAAGATGCGATCCATACCTAACTTGATTCTCTAGCCAAAATAAAGGTATTTAAAAAGGTTGTGCCATAACGCTCAACACCAAACCAGTTGGTCATAAATGGATATCCGTTAGAAAGCGTAATGAGAGAAATGAGATTGTAAGATACAGAGCTCGCCTTGTGGCACAAGGCTTCGTACAACGCCCTGGAATCGACTACGAGGAGACATATTCTCCCGTAATGGACGTCATTACATTCCACTACCTTGTCAGTTTGGTAGTTTCCGAAAAACTAAACATGCAGCTCATGGATGTGGTTACTGCATATCTATATGGGGATCTAGATACAAAGATATACATGAAGGTTCCAGATGGACTTTAGACCCAAATCAAGTAGTTCTAAAATACGGAGCGCGTTTTTCATAAAGTTGAAAAGCTCACTATATGGATTGAAACAATCCGATATGGATAGAAACAATTCGGACGGATGTGGTATAACCGTCTAAGTGACTACTTGATTGGTAAGGGATATGTCAACGATAAACTATGCCCATGTGTGTTCATAAAAAGAACAAATTCCAAATTTGTAATAGTAGTGGTTTATGTTGACGACATGAATATAATTGGCACCCTTAAAGAGTTAAGGGAAACCGCTAAACACTTGAAATTCGAGTTTCTGATTCATCAATCAGTTTATACCCAAAAGATGCTTAGGCATTTCAATACTGACAAAATTAAGCCTTCAAGCACCCCAATGGTTGTCCGTAGTCTTGATCCAAAAAAGGATCCATTCCGTCCAAAAGAGGACGATGAAGAAGTGCCCTACCTAAGTGCAATAGGCGCATTATTGTACTTATCACAATGCACAAGACCGGACATCTCATTTGCGGCGAACTTGTTAGCTAGATATAGCTCTGCGCCAACACGACGCCATTGGATTGGTGTTAAAGATATCTTTCGATACCTAAGTGGTACGATTGATATGGACTTGTTCTATCCTTACAGAGAGACAATGGATCCGGACCCATCACATGCCGGGAACGCCACACTTAGTGGCTTGCATTCCCTCTCCCCATCTCAAAACGATTTAAGTGTTTTGGAAGGTTTTGCTTATGCTAGGTATCTCTCTGATCGGCACAAAGGTTGTTCCCAAACTGGTTATGTATTCACCATGGGAAAGATCGCTATATCTTGGAGGTCTACAAAGCAGACCTTAGTCACTACTTCTTCTAACCATGCAGAGATTGCTGCTCTTCACAAAGCAGTTCGTGAATGTATATGGCTTCGATCCATAGTTACGCATGTTCGAAGTAATTGTAGTCTGAAGTCTATCACAGATGAGCCAACGAGCATTTATGAGGATAATATTGCTTGCATTGAACAAATGAAGCAAGGCTACATCAAAGGCGACAACACCAAACACATATCGCCTAAGTTCTTCTACAATCAACAACAACAGAAGCTGTTCAAGATCAAAGTAAATCAGATACGATCCGAGGACAATGTGGCAGGCTTGTTCACTAAGTCATTGCCCAAATCCACATTGGAGAAACATGTGGCAAGCATTGGCTTGCGAAAGTTATCTGAACTCCCATGATCGTAGTCATCAGGGGGAGACACAGACATCAGGAGGAGATGTCTACATGTTCATCTTCAAACATGAAGGGTGTATTTTACTTTTTTTTTCTCCTTCAACCGAGGTTATTTTTGTCCCACAGGGTTTTTGTTACTCGGTAGAGTTTTTGACGAGGTAACGAGAGGAGCACCATGTTTGGGCGACACAAGGGGGAGTGTTCAAGTAAATCTCTATTTTGTGTCTAGGCCAAACTCTAGGTTACTTGACCTAATGGTAATAGGGTTTAATTAGATAATCTCGGAGAATCTTAGAGATGTACATTCAATGTATGATTACGTTTCCTTATACAATTCAGATTCTATACATTGTAATTCTCTATATAAATAGACCCTTATTATCAATGAGAATACACAACAATTTTCTCTTAATTCCTGTTTCTCTAAAACAAAAACAATATTTTAGAAAAAAGTCAAAATTATTTAGAACCATTAGATTTGGAATGATAAGATGTTTCTTTTTACTCAAGAATTACATGACATGTTTTAGCAAAAAGGTGTGTGTATGTAACATAGCATAACACCTAGAATTGAGGCTACAAATATTAAGTCTCATTGAGGTCCTATATCATTGCCCAATAGTGCTCTCAATAACAAATATTCAATTTTTACTGGCAATAATAATCAAATGGCACTTTTGATATGCAACAGAACAGACCTGTGTGATTGATATTTCTTTGATTTTCTTCATTGTTTTCTACCATCTGTACCTTTATCTGAATAGGAGGATGGATCTTTCCACTGTACGTGACAGTAGACTCTATGCGTATACCTGTCAAGAAATTAACTTAACGCTAAAATCCCTGCTAGCTAGAAGAAAAGGAGGGGGGGGGAATTATAGCTGAAAGTTAACTAATAGCATGCATAAGAGAAATATATAAGAAGGTGAACGTAGTATTAACTGTCATAAATCCACTGTTCCCAAAATCTGATCGGTCTTCCACTCAAGAAGGCACACCGCATACCAGCCAATGCATTTAAAGGAGAATGGCCAAAGTAGTCTGTGGCAACAGTCAAGCTAGGGCAACGATGAATCAAATCCCACGCAATATCTACATTGAGTAGTGAATGAAAGATTATATACACACAATTATATTTGAAGTCCTCACCAAATAATTAATTATTTTTCTTTCGTCATTAAATTCTCACCGACTTCCATTTTAGTAAAAGACTGAGAAATAAGTTCTGCGCCACTCCGACTTTTTAGTGCTTTGAGTGGGGTATGCTTATAAAAACAGCGAGACATTTCCCACTGGTCCGTTGCATAAGCCCAGAGAACTGGGAGCGAATCATCATGAGGGCAGCCGATGCTAAGTAATGTCTTATTCTTTTCAACTATGTTTTTAGCCTTTTGAATGTCATTGTCGATCACAGCACGTTCAAGATCAATTATATCAGGACCGTTGGCATCGTAAGCAGTATCTAAGAAAAGTACAAATGGATGAATGAGGAACCTAGGAAAGAAAAAAAAAACCAAAACAAAAGAAAAAAATGTGAGAGAACACATGATAAAAATCCAACTGTGTATGGTACGTGTACCTTCATTATCTTCTAATTCTGTATTGTCATCCAGCCCCAACTCCTCCATATCACTCAAGTGCCCGATATCGCCATTTGTAGCACTGTCAGAAGATCCCTCCTCTTCAAAAATAAAAATAAAAAAATGTTCTTGGTGTTAATTGTTGATTTTTCAAGGCTTTCCAACAAAACTGGTAAGAATTCATATTTAAGCTGTGAGAAATTTTATATAGATACAATTATGCCTCTCCTTATTTTATGAAAATAAAATCACCATTACTTCAAGAGAAGTTTTATGTACACATCCTCAATTGCTTCATGCCCCCTATATTTTTTTGTCATCAAACTTCCATGTATACCCCTCCTCATTAATAAATAAATAAAAACAAAAACAAAGAAGAGTCCACAAACTATTGGTTAAATATTTTCTTATAAGTTAAAATTTTCTCATTGTCTTCATAATACAATCGATGTCTCTTCAAGAACATAGTGTAAAACCAAATTGGTCGAAACATATTGAAAGAAGTTATAAAACCATCAAATATATCTTGGATGCATTCATACATCATGGTCAATCACTTTGTTTGCAAAACAACAACCATGACTCATTTTTTACTGATTTTAATGTTGACCATGACTATATCGATCATGAAGATATTGACGTACATTGAATAATTCAAAATCTTAGAGGCATCAAGTTTTTTAACTTGAAAAATAACAAAGGTAAGAAAGTTAAGTTATTCAATCTTCTAGCGATATACCAACATCATTCATTGAGAGATGTGAGAAAAAAGAAAGGCAATCAGTATTTACCATATTGATATGTGCCGAAATTAATTAGGCTATGATATAACAAAAAAAATGTATTAAATAAAAATTAATGATACATAGCCAACCTATTTTTTTCTTCTGTTTTTTTTATCAGTAATTTTTTTTCTCAATTATTATTTAATAAGGAGGGGCATAGATGGACCTTTGATGACAAAATGAGACAAAAAAAATAAGAGATGTGCATTAAGTAA